>JABBWL010000003.1:0-1380664 GCA_016758765.1 Suillus cothurnatus
TGAAGTCATTTCGTTGCCAGAGCTTCGCGCGCACAATATAGGTAGTGCTGTCGACCACTTCACTGCGGCCGTCAACGCTAGCTCTTTCTTTTTGGATCACCGATTCATACCAAATACGAGGTATTTACCGAGGTGCGTTGATATGATTTAACTGAAAATCACTTTCATCACCAACTGCATTGTTTGCAGCTCTTCGGGTGGGATCTCCAGTCCCTGTGGGAAACCGCGAATAAAGAACATTGCCGTGCACTCTTGCTGGCCGGTAAACATGGAGAAGCTTTCAAGTCGTTCTATTCCATGATGGACAAGTGTGATGAGCCTACGAAAGCCAGCTTACGGACTTGGTTCACTGGTACGTCTTCAATAATATCACATATGCTACTGTCTTTAACCGCCCCTTTCAGCACTCTAATTGATGTGGGTCACGCTCTATGTTTCATATACAGAATGGCCGAGGTGAAGAGAGGACGACTGTCGGAGAGGAGACAGTGGGTGGAACAAGGCTAAAGGTGACCTTCTCTGATTTGGAGACGACCAGAACTGCGTGGTCGACGAATGTTTCTTTAGAGGAGATTGGTAAGTTAGCCACGGATGGCAAAACGAATAGCAATATTCAGAAAAACCTGCAGTGGAAATCATATCGGCGAATTCGAATGAATGGAGTGTTGTAGCTAGAGATCATATGTCGGGCTGGTATTTGAATTTGAATGACACGTCAGTCACGTGTTTTTATGTTGATAGGAAATCCAAGCGTGTTGCACCGACTTGCGTGACCTCTGATTTGATCAATTCATCTCGCTCAAAAGTATTCGAAGACCCACCAGAGTTGTATGATATGCAGCATTTATATCCTCAATGTACTCACCAGTCTCGAACAACAGATACTCAGTGAACTTGTGCAAATTTAGAATTCATATAACATTTCGGTGTTTCCTACTATCAGGATTGTACATCCTTCTTCCCATAGACATACAGGTGCATATAAGTTTTGTATACATGATGGTATTAGCAAGGGTCTCAGGCAAGCTCATCCACAATTCAACGTTTAACGCTGACCGTCTGTGAGAACAGGTCAGACAAGACCAACGAGCAACAGGTCTAAACAGGTACTCACAAGCCTTGGTCTCGTACTTGCCAATACCGACGATGACGTTTTGAGGCTCCTGAGCCTTGCCAGAGAGGTAGTTCTCGATGATGCTCTTGGTGCCGCTTGCGTAGCGAGCTTGAGCATCGAGCGTAGTACCGGAGTAATGGGGGCACCATGCCGTTACCGCCACCAAGGACGTTCTTAGCTGTACGCAAGACGTGGTCTTTGGGTGCAGGTTGGACATTCCAAACATCACCGGCGTAACCTGTCGAGATCCTAGTTCAATGTGTAGATATTAGGTGTGGTGAAGATCACGAACCGTTCAGGTGACCACTTGCAAGGGCAGCAGCTACGGCGTCCTTGTCACAGATAGCACCACGAGCGGTGTTGACGAGCCATGCACCCTTCTTGAAGTGCTTGAGAAGCTCAGTGTTGACGAGGCCGAGTGTACCCTCGTGCAGAGGGCAGTTGACGGTGACCGACGTCGCACTGCGAGACGAAGTCCTTGAGGTCTTCGACACGACGAGCCTTGATGGCCTTGGCAGCAGCTGTAATTGCGTGAGTCAAGCTGTATATGACCGAAAATAGTGTGGTACAAACCTTCAGGCAGAGGAGCGTAGTCGTAGTAGAGGAGTTCCTTGCAGTCGAAGGGCATCAGACGCTGGAGAACACGGTAGCCAATACGACCAGCACCAATGGTGCCAACGACCTTGCCCTCGAGATCGAAGGCATTGCGAGCAATGTCAGAGACCATCCAGTCTCCACGCTCGATCATCTAAGGATGGTGAGCATTAACAGAGGAAAGCACACGCCAGTGGGTCATCATACCTCGTGTGCTGGAACAAAGTTCCTGACGAGGAGGAGGATAGACATCACAACGTGCTCAGCGACGGAGACGACATTGGATCCTGAGACCTCCAGGACCTGAATACCATTTTTGACAGCAGCGTTGAGGTCAATGTGGTCAGAGCCAACACCAGCGGTGACACAGAGCTTAAGCTTCTTGGCCTATCAAGAGTATGAATGAACTGTTCACATCGATGGCTGAACGATAATCATACCTTCGCGATCAAGTCACCGGTGAGATATCCGGGGTGGAATGGAGTCGTGATCAAGATCTCAGCCTAAGAGGGAAAATAAGTACACGCGGATATACACACAATAGTGGGGCTATAGTGGGGCTTAAACGTACATCAACAATGTGTTTCTGGAAGTCGCTATCAGCACCCTCTTTTGAGTCCGAAACCTACACAAATGAATAGATTAGATGACCGCGTAAGCATGCCGAGAGAAACATTGACACATACGATGTACTCGTGGCCTTGAGACTCAAGCCACTTGCGGATACCGAGCTATATGGAAAGCTTGAGTGTCTATCGCAGATAATCTAGAATTCTTAACGAGACCTGGTTTTCCACAGTACCAAGAAGACGAGGCTCGCTCGTAGCAGCATTACCGCCCTTGTAGAGGATAGCTAAGATCTAGAAGCGCAAGCGCGTCAGATCTTGTAACTGATGACAGGGAGTTCGTCATTACCTTCATGGTTGAGTTTCTGGGGACTGGAGTAAGATGTGTAGTTGGGAGAGTGGGTAGGGAATGAGTCCTTAAGTCGACGAAAGTCCAGAACCTTTATAGGGGGTGTCCGGGGTGTAAGCGGTCCTACTGTAATCGGAAAATATGCATCAGCTGATAGTACTGTGTGGGCCTACCGCTCTCTGCGTACATCATGGTCTTCCGGTTTTAGCCTCTGATGAAGATGCTTCAGATTGACGGCGCCCAGATGAGGATCACGTGTGCCCACCCGGTCGCGTCCATTATCCAAAAATAAAATATTGATCAGCATCCATCGCGTTCCGGAGGAAGGCGCACTCGCACGGTACTAGCAACTCATGGGGATGGAGTCGGAAGAAACCGGTTTTCACTCATGTGACACTATGGACGGCGGACTCCGTCTCAGTACAATAACAATATTAAATTAGTAGGCTCGGGAGATGGGCGGTGGGACTGTGACGGTCCGAGCAGTCAGCCTCATCTCACGTTCAAACGGGACACTCCTTACCTGACACACACACTCGGGTGGACCTTGTTCAGAGATTGGTATGGATTGGGCGTCGGAGCACCCCGCGAGAACAATTTCCCCAGCACGAGAACCAATTTTCTTTGCCATCTATGGTATGTGATATGCAACGTTCGTGAATTGGCCAGGCAGAAATAAGCACAAGTAGATTCCAGTCTACTCCAGTAGGATAAGTGAGCACACAATCTCAAGTCATTCACCATCAGACTTTTCTGTCGAGTGCACACGCTCGTTAGGTTGTTTCGATAGGAACGTCTGCTTGGTTCGATCGTGAGTGACTTTGGCGTGTAACCAGTGAAAAACAAATTGGACCGGGTTGCCGAAGGGGGCCAGATGTATTAATGATCGCTAAAGATGCTATTCTATGAGTTGTTCCGTTAGCATGCTATGGACCTTGTCAAGTGAACCCGATTACTCACTACAATAAAAATCGCCATCCCGATATTCTGGGGGCACCTAATCAATCATCCATAGGATCAGAACGGTTTGATGGCATCAACTCAACCTCTTCTGCAGTTCTGATTGACGTAATCTGAGATTTGTGTTGTGCGTTCTTTACGACCTCCCATTCCACCCGAATGAAGACCCACATCCATCGTCGCAAAATTTCTGCAACCTCAAGCCAGAGAATAAGAGCACTTCCTTCTGACTGCGAATGCAGATGACTCGATAGTTTAATTGACCATGTCATACGGAGCACGAGGTTGAAGAACATAACCAGGGGGTATACCAGAAGTGGGTAAAGGAGCACTGGTCGAAGTCCATAAGGATACGACTGGTGTCGGTATATTGCGCCACCAGGGACTTGGTGGCTGGAAGACATGTGAGGCTGTGTGACAATATGTGCGTCGGAAGACCCAGTAATAGAAGAGGTTTTTGAATGGAGAGACGGGAGCATAAGGGGTCGCGGGTTGCTTCGTGATTCCGTAGATCGCAGTTTCAAAAGGTTAAGACCCCAATCATTGGTTAGATCCCACCAGAAGGAATATAGCGAGTTCACAACCGCGGCTAAAAGCCTAATTGACATAGCATCACTCAAGATAACTTAGCAACGACAAATTCATGAACCTAACTTACCATAGGCGAAATAACGGATGTTCCCCGTGCCATGGCTCCCGCGTGACCAATTCACCCTTCACCTCTGCGAGCTCCTGTACCACGATTCTTTGAGCGGCAGAAAGGAATATCACCGGGAACGAGGATGCATATTTGAGTGCATTCAAGAGGGGTCGCTTACTGGTATTGGTAGGAGACCGGTTCTCGATTAGGCACTGGCGGAAGCGAATGATATACGGTAGACTGATTCCTGTGAGTACAGATTGCACAGACAGTGGAGTGGTGCGTACCTCATGAGCGTTGGAAGTATCCACTGAGAGAGGCCATCGAGGGATGGGGGAGACAACAAACTTCCACCTGGAAGTAACATACAAAGAGAAAGCCAAACGTCACCAAGGACTTTTGCAAATGATGTGAACACGTCTGCGAAGAGTACATCCGAGAAATACACTGGACTATCCATTGAAGAAAAGAGACACCTCGCAGCACTCCTGTTGAAAATTATTACAATGTTATCAAGAAGGGACGTAATGATACTCTTACTGGAGGAATAGATCTCTCTCGCGTTTTTGGCAAAACTCAAATGGGCATATGAGGGTTGTTAGCACACCCAAGGAGCTAAGGGCAGGAATATATTTGAAGGCATCCACCAGCATAGTGTTCGAGTGAGTCGCAAGTCGGAAGAAAGACCATCCAGCAAAACACCAAGTTGCATATCCTGCGAATAGACGGTATACAGGCATATAAGACACTCGCGGTGACGAAGATACTCGTGGAGATGAGGAGTTGGTAGGCAAAAAGGCACGACTAGAGTGTAACTCTAGTGCTGACCCTGCATCAATCCCAAGTAGGTGCAATCCATGGAGGTTGGTCGCCCATCCTAGTATGCCCAAGCCGATCAGAAATAGTACGCGGAACGGAAGGGGAAAAGAGGTAGAGAGCGGAACTGCATCAGCCGAGTCCATTCTATAGATTAGAGTCGCAAAGCATGAAAAGAGCAGACGATACTGGCTGACGCTAGCTGACTACGGAGGTCAGTGCAGGACGCAAATATTCTGTTGCAGTAATGGTTTAGTCGCCACGTGACTCGGACATCGTCTTCTTCCACTCCAACCACTATGGCTGAGAAGGCTGGTGCATACGGCACCAAGGCCGGCGACACTGATTTCAGAAAGAAATGGGATAAAGAAGAATATGCTGAACGAGCGCGGAAAAAGGATGACGAAGAAAGGACCAGAATGCAAGAAAATGAGGAGCGCATGAAGCAAGGTACGCAATATCTAGCTTGCTTTTTAGGCCGGGTACTACTTCGTTATACAGGCAAGAAACCGCGCAAGGCCCCAAAAGAGGACCTTCCAAAGCCGACAGAGCTCATGAAACGTCGAGAAACCTCTCTCGAATTGGACAAGAATCTCGGAAAGACCATGGTTGTACAGAATCCCGGCGCAAGAGGGCCGGGGCAGCCTGGTTTCTTCTGTGATACTTGCAATCGAAATTACAGGGACAGTACGGGTTATTTGGATCACATAAATAGCAAAGCACGTATGTCAACACAACGATCGCCTGTGGTGTATATCTTTAAACATAGGCATAGATCTCAGGAAACTTGGTCAGACGACCCGTGTGGAACGTTCTACCCTCGCACAGGTTCGCGCTCGAATAGCATATCTACGGGAAAAAACCAAAGAGGCATCATCCGCCAAGGCTTTTGATTTTGATCAGCGGCTTGCAGAGGTCAAGGCAAAAGAAGATGCTCGGCGAGCCGAGAAGAAAGCCCAGAAGCAGGCTCAAAAGGAGGAAGCTCGCCTTGCACTTGCCAAAGACACTGTTATGGACGATGATGATGAGATGTCGAAGCTCATGGGCTTCGGCGGCTTTGGATCCACCAAGAAATGATCATCTATTGATACCCACACAACCTCAAACTGTATCTGTAGCCGCAACTCACTGTATCATCACACCTATTTAACACATCCCTGTCGTTACATCACCCAGAACTCGCGTCCTCGCATTCGCTAACCTAATTGCACAGCAGGTAATGTACAAATTCCGCCATTTGATACTTGTCTACTTCTAGCCATCTGAAATTATTATGCCCGAACCAGTGACAGCGTGAACTTGACGTCTGCCACCTCCTGTTCCTCTTCGATCACGAGTTCCCCACCATTTCTAGTTTTCACATCAGCAGGCACGCTACGGATGGTCTTCTGAATGACTTCTGCGTGCTCCTTGAGGGCGCCTTGCAACTCTGCCCCCGAGCCCTCCTCAAAGCAGTAGTACACGTGCAGATCATCAGTGGCTTGCAAGCCAGCTTTTTTCCGAAGCTTCTGCACCCGGTTGATGACCTCTCTCGCAAGCCATTCGCCCATCAGCTCCGGGTGGACTTGAATATCCAGTCTGACCACGACGTCGTTATCGGTATGGGTTGCATATTGGCCTTCAGAAGCAGGTGGCAAGTCGAGGTAACGTTGCACGGTCAGGTCACCAGTGACTAGCTCGATGCCATCAACTGTGAGCTTCCCTGAGTCAATGTATGCCTTGACATCGGTGGAGGAAACATTAGGAAGTGCGTTTTTAACGCGTCCGAGATCCTTGCGCAGTTTGCGGCCTAGGGTGCCCCAATCTGCGACAGCTCGGTAGCCAATGCCACATGCGGCCTCGTCGGTGGTGAAAACCACATCGCGTACGTTTAGCTCTGACTGGATGTAACGTTGCAAAGACTGTACATCGGCAATGTACTGCTCCTCGGGATGGAAGATAAGGAGTTCTCTGAGAGGTGTCTGTGTGTCGCAGATCAGTTAAAGTAATTCTCATGACGACGAACAAAATTTACCTTCAAGGACAGGTTATTCTTCTCCCGGATATACCGAGTAAGATCAATCACAGCCTGCATGCGCTTCACCTGGCGCTCGATCACCTCATCAAAGTACTCTTCCTTGACGTCGGGGAACATGAGGAAGTGAACCGATCGTGCATCGGGAACAGAAGGGTCCTCCGGAATATATTCGCGCAGAGTCTGGTAAAGGTTCTCTGTCATGAAAGGCGTGTACGAGGACTGGTAGAGCATCAGCATGGTCAGTTATCACTCTCTGAAATAAAACCTACCATAGTCCTGCAAAGGGTGAACAATGTCTCGAAAAGCGTGTTCAGAGCGGCAACCGTGTCCTCTTTGCCATCTTCGCCCTTCAATCTCCGCCGGTTGAACCGGATGTACCAGTTCGTCAGCTCGTCGATAAGATCGAGGAGTCGCGGCAAGATGGTGTAAAGCCTGTAAGCCTTCATCTCGTCCTTCACGAGTTTGATAAGAGATTGACACCGAGCAAGGATCCATCGATCCATGACGTTGTTAGAGACGGGAGCGTGTGGGTTGTACATGAACTGCACGCCGGTGGTTTTGTCGAGCAGCGTCACCTGGCCAACGAAGAATCGGACGGAGTTCAACCAGGGAAGAAGAACGCGAGAGATAACGTCCCGGACACCTTCCTCACGGAAGCGCAAATTTTCACCCCGCACAATGGGAGAGTTAACCAGGAACATCCTGGGACACAAGTAAGCTTTAAAGTAGCATGTATCACCGAATTGACACCGACCTCGTAGCGTCCGCACCATATTGGTCAAAGATGATATGAGGGTCGGGGTAATTTCTAAGACTTTTGCTCATCTTTTTGCCATCGGCGGCGAGCACGAGACCAGTGACAATTAAATTCTTCCACGGTGCAGTACCGAAGAGATGAGTTGACAGAATAAGCAACGTGTAGAACCAACCCCGAGTTTGATCGATACCCTCTGACACGAAGTCGCCTGGGAAATTCTTGAGGAAAGACTCTTTATTTTCGAATGGGTAGTGTGATGATGCATATGGCATGCTGGAATTGTTACATTATTAATACGGTCTACAGGACGGGGGAGCTAAGTCACCTTCCAGATTCGAACCAGCAGTCGAAGACTTCCTCCACGCGCCTCAGGATGCCCTTGCCCGTCTTCGAAGGAATTGTCAGATTATCAATGTTTTCGCGGTGAATGTCTGTGAGGCCAGAAACACCGGAGAGCTCCTCGAGTTCGGCGATGGAGCCGATGCAGACAACCTGTACTCTGATCAATTTACACCTATGCTGAAAAATGCTATTACCGACCTCTTCATAGTCATCACTGGCCCACAGAGGTAGTGGTGTGCCCCAGTATCGGTTTCTGGATACATTCCAGTCACGCGCATTAGCTAACCAGTTTCCAAATCGACCATCCTTGATATGTTGAGGCACCCTGATGAACAGAATTGCATCAACGTTAGCAGGGATGCGAACGGTACACTCACCATAGTGTGTTCAGATTGTTGGTAACAAGCTGGTCCACAATAGGTTGTACGCGGATGAACCACGACGGCACGGCTCGATAGATTAAGGGTGTTCCTGATCTGGGGAAGAAGTCAGCGTACCAATCAATGTCCTGACAAAGGGCTTTACCGCCAGCAGAACGGATAGGAATGTTTGATGGTCGATTGCACAATGAGACGACCTTTCGCCTTCAAGACCTTCATGATCTCTTTATCTGCGACCTTTAGACCAACGGTGAGCACCGCCAAACGATTCGATCAATGAATGATGACAAACTTTGATGTACACGCCCTCGAAATCAGTGACTGGCTTGATGAATTTGCCACCATCGTCTAAGGGGCAGGGAGGCATCTCTTCGGGACCAAGGACACCATTTTCGATAGCAATGCGAGCATCATCTTCACCGAATGCCGGGGCTTGCTGTACAATACCTGTGCCGTCTGTGGCCGTGACGTACGTATCTACAAAAACGCGGAATGCGCGATCTTCATACTGAAGGATGGTCGGAAACTGCACGAAACAAAGAAATTATTTCACATACCTGTTCTGTGAAATACTCGAATAGCGGCACATATCTCCATCCCTTCATTTCGGCACCCTTGTAAGATGTCAGCTTCTTGAACTTGGCTTTCTTGGGATCTTTGTAGAGAGTCCCAAGAAGCTGATCACAAAGTATATAATTTGTGTTGTGCTCTTCGTCATGAATCTTGATGTAAGTCAGTTCAGGGTGAACACACAGCGCTAGATTAGATGGCAGGGTCCATGGTGTAGTTGTCCATGCTAGGAGCGATGTACTGGGGTCATCAACTAGCGGGAATGCGATGGTAACCGCAGGATCGTTGACATCCTTGTAGTTTAGCCCTGCTTCGAAGTTCGAAAGTGGGGTGGTGCATCCAGTAGAATAAGGCATGACGCGCTGGCCACGATACACCATGCCCTTTTTCCAGAGCTCCGAGAACGCCCACCACTCGCTTTCCATGAAAGGCGTGTTTAGCGTTTTGTAGTCGTTATCAAAGTCAATCCATCGACCCATGCGCTCGACAGTGACACGCCATTCCGATGCGTAACGCATGACAATGGCACGACATTCTGCATTATATTTGTCGATTCCCATGGCCATAACGTCTTTCTTGCCAGTGATTCCAAGCTTCTTATCGATCTCATGCTCGACGGGGAGACCGTGAGTGTCCCATCCAAATCGACGCGTGACATGATGGCCTGTTACATGGGCATGTCGAGTGATGATGTCCTAGATCAAGAAAGCAAAGGTTAGCAGACCGGACAACGATAAAGATCAGATGGTACTGTGATTACATACCTTGATGGTACCAGCGAGAAGGTGACCATAGTGCGGCAGACCAGTCGCGAAAGGAGGACCGTCGAAGAAGACATATTCTGGCTTGCCTTCAGATAACTTCAAACTTGTCTGGAAAGCATCTATCTCGCGCCAGTAAGCGATCACTTTCTCCTCCTCCTTTGGAAAGTTGAATGGTTGGGTTACTGGTTCGAAAGACGCTGGTGAGCAATATAATGTACAGACATAGTCACCAAGCCACGCACTGTCTTGTTTCGGGAATGACATCTTAGTATCTCGACTTCAGCAATCGTGTGATCTGGATGAGGAGCCCCGTCACGATGAAGGCGATTCTTTTAAAGTGATATCTTGATCTAAGGCGTGACTCGAGTAGCGCTTCGGATTCTGACTCGGATATCAAAACCAAACAGGTATATCACTAAAAAACGTAGATCATGGACCAAGATCAGCAGCCTAATAATCAATAGCGCTCACGAAAACACAGTACAATGCTGGTGTAAATCGATAGATGTGACGATCAATTCAATTCATTATATCGTACTACTTAAGTTATCTTGTAGCCCCTTCGAAAGCAAAATTTTGGACCCCCAGGAGGCCCTTGAACTCGTACCACGACAATGGTCAGTTTTCCCACGCAAAATTTGCGGGCAAGGTCGAGCTACCATAGCTCACAGTCAACAACTGGCCTAAAAAACACCCTCCCACCATCACAAAACAAATACACCTCTGACCTGAACCCACAAGTATGAATGTAAACTCCCAACAAGCGAACCCAAGCGTTAGACTTCGCCCAAACCGCTAAGGAAACCTCATGCCTGTACTCCCATCTACTCAAAATGTCCAAGTAACTAAACACACACGTAAATCATCACCCCCCGCCATAGCGAACAAGCTCATCTGTCTAATCTAAGGAGCAAGTCTACGCCCGACGTAAAAGAAAACACACCCCAATGACCTCATACTAACGACTAACCACATCTAACCACTCACACAAGGAAAATATCCCTGAATATAGTCCTATCAAAACACGACCCTCCATCGCTAACAAAATTAACCCGGCCACACAGCGTTCCCCGACCCAAAAGTTAGACACTCAGACAAAACTGCGAACGAAATCGAACCCATAAAAACCCCCAACGAACCTACAAAGCTCCCCGTCTACCCAATGATGAAGGATAAGGAACCGACATCCCTTAAAGCCATCTCCCAAACGACTCGCCCGTACCCCTCCACACCCCGCCCCTCATCCCAGACCCCTCACACCGGTCTGAGGTACTTCCCGCAAAATGTCCTAACCAACGACGACGACATGGAACAGCCCCTGAGCATCCTGCCTGAATACCCCTCCTCCCCAACCTCTCCCCCTGACACACCCACCCCTGCTCACCGCAAGATTAGCGAGCCCTCCCAGCCAGCTGACCTTCTCGTATTCCGAGAATTCGCAGTAACAACTACCACCCCCCAGGAGATCACGGCAACTGATGCCAAAGACAGCGACCTCAATAAATCCATGCACGCACCCGGAAATGTCATGGTTGACCAAACCATGGATGCCCCACCTAGCCCACCTACCACCCGCGTCCAAACTGTGGAAGAGGAAACCATCCTCGCTCACCTCACGCTAGCAGATGCAAACCGCTCTGCCCTAAGCCAAAACGGAATCAACCACCGTACAATCCTACCACAGTTCACCCCCACACCAATTGGTGGCTTCCCAAAGGTACACATGGCACACTCTGCCCAAATATTCGACCATCTAGATAATAAGGTGCTCCTTGCCTGGTTCCAGGTGGAGCACCCAAAATTTATGGTGCGAGTCTTCGACCTTTCCGGTAAAGATGTAGCGGAGAACACGGCAATCACCGCGGAACGCATTAGAGCAAGTATATCTATCATTGCAGACTTTGTGCACCAAGAAGCCCCCCCAATCCGCGTCTCTCCGCCCCAACCCCAAGGAGGAAGGGGAGCAAAAGAATTCCCTGTCGGCTTTCTTGTACATAAGATCTCAGAAGAGGCTAGGAACCTAATCGTGAATCAACGCATATGGTCCTCGACGAACATCACGTTCGAAGCATTACCATTCAACTGCCCATCCCCCCCAGAACTACTCTTCTGCCTATCCGGCTTCACAACGTCAGATGCCAATATCGTCCGCAAAGCCGTCGTAGACATATGGGCCCATGACGACAACAGACACCACATTGACGATGCCTTCTCCATGTGCGGCTTCCCTGACGACGAGCTTGTGTACCAAGCCACACGCAACCTCATTCACTCAGTTCGAGTCGAAACCTTAGACTTCAAAGTTACAGGTGGTCTATCTGTACCCCGTTTCAATATCTTCGCAACCAGCCCAACGAACGATGCGAAAACATGGACAGAGTTAAGAGGCTTCCTCCGCATCCTCGAATACCCCACTGGCCTAGACGGCTGTGGTATAGCCGCAGCACTATTTCCCTGTCAAATCTGCCACTTGCTTGCGCACCCGCGTGGCTTATGCCCATTCCCTCTCACTCCGCAGTGGAACGGTCCAAAGCTAAACAACAGGAGCACAGCAAACTCGACCCGGCTACCAGGGAGAAGCAGGGGAGGCAGATAAGACCGCAATAAATGACCCCATCATCCACCACTATGTTTCCCCTCTCCTGTACCATGTATATACGAACGTGTACTACCCGCTTACTACGCGCTATTCACCACTCCCCACTCAATCCTACTGCCTTCCCAACCCCCAACCTATTATGCACTACTTCGTACCACATCCTGTGAATGAACTCCCGTCGTTACCCGCTACTAACTGCCGTCAACCGTCAGAATGCCTACCCACCGATAATCCACCCGCAACAACTTATCCAACCTAGGCCCAGTACCTAAGTGACGAGATAAATTGCCAATGCGTAAATGGACCACTGAGACATGACCCGTTCACCCCAGATTCCTTGCCCAAATATACTGATCGTGTTAACGAGACAGGAAAGCAGGAATCGTCTCACCAAAGCATGGTGCATACCAGAACACGGAAACCTATTCAGGTTCGGATGAGCCGTGCCGAGAGGCTGAAGTTATCACAAGTAGAGAATTTAGAATGTACAGGGCGTCTATATTCATCGAAACTGCTAACATAGTCCACTGAAAGACGACCAGGATATGTCGACTCTAAGCTACCTCACGATCGTACCATAGCATTAGTATAACGATCACCCCTTCCCCACAGTATTCCCCCCCCCCAAACCGGTTCCCCTATAGGCCTTGGCTCTCGCCCTAACGGATGTGGAGGAGAGCCACCTCTAACCGCTGGGCGGCTATCCGATGACCATCCCCAAGGATTTGGAAGTGGATCTGCCTTACCCAGGCATATATTAACACAACAACAACACACAATAGAACATAGACAACACGCACCATGCAACCCGCTGTAGGTATCACAACCTGGCTAGGCACTAGCTATAATAATGCAAAACCAGTATAAGTGAGTCTCAGCTCTACCTAGCTGCTATACTTGCAGAAGCAAGAGCGTTCGACCCTAAAGGGGACGCAAGGAAAGCGAAGATCCACAGATGAGTGCTGATCAACCCTGATCAAATGCGATGTAAGCGCAAGAAAACGCGAAGAAACGCGAAGAGATGCGGTGAAACGCGAAGAAACGCGAAATGCGATGGTCGCGCGAAGCGTGGGAAAGTAGCGCGCGAAGTGCGCAAGTGTAGAGAAGACGTATAAACGGTGCTGGGATGTGAACCAAGGCAAGGAGGACGGATGCTGGACGGATAATAGACGGATAATGTGATTGCCACTAGCTATAGACGGATGCTAGGGACTACAACAACGGATACATGCACTGCATGGAACTAACTGGTGATAGATGGTGACTGCCAGAAGCTAAGTTGTAAAAACAGACATGGCAACCCTAAGTCGCACATAAGCACCTTCCCAGGGCTCGGAAGCGAATCGGGAGCGCTCTAAGTATGTAAATGATGTAAAGTAAGGGTCCATAACGAAATAATAATCGTACGATGCCAGACATAGTCAGATATAGTGATAAACGGAATGCGACGCACCAAGGAACTGGCTGGACAATGGATGGATGCTCCTGCGATGATGCGCACTAAATCGCGATGAAACGCGAAGATGCGCGAGAATGCGAAGATGCGCGAGAACGCGAGGATGCGCGAGAATGCGAAGATGCGTGAGAATGCGAAGATGTGCGAGAACGCGAAGATGCGCGAGAACGCGAAGATGCACGAGAACGCGAAGATGCGCGATGGAATGCGAAGATGTGCAGTGAAACGCAAAGATGCACAATAAAATGCGAAAATGCGCAATGACATGTGAAGATGCGCGATAGAACATGATGATGCGCGATGAAACGCGAAGATGCGCGAGAACGCGCGCTAAGCGCGAGCGCGGGAATGCATTGCGCGAGTGCGGGAAAGTGTCTTGAGTCTGGCGCGTTATTGCAGGGAAGCTGCGCATAATATGTTGAATCGCTCTACACATGATGGTGATGTTGTGCTGTGAAGCCCAGTCGTCATGAGCCGTAAGATAGGTCAATACCAGCCTGTAGAGAATTGAGTCTCTACATCTCCCGGGTGCTTAAATTCTGAGTGTCCCCACTCAGAGCATGTCTGATGAGGATCTCAGGCGAAGTTGATAAGATATATGCGGGGATTGGCAAGTATGCTATGGAACAGCGAAGTGCGGGAAAGCGTAGGAGAGGCGTGCATGCGCGAGAACATGGCGCGTGAAAATGCGCTGAGTGCGAAATTGCGTGGAGTCATGAGCGGGTATTTGCGCGATAATGCATGATGGTGCATGATGATGTCCATGTCTAATATGTCTGTGGGGGTACAGGGCGATGCTGCGTGGTCCGGAAGCGATCCAATCCATGTCCAAACCAAGTTTCCCTAGGCGCTCTAGATTAGGGATTGAATGGCATGAGTAAGTCTATATGCAAAACATGCGAGGAACGCAAAATATGCGAAACACGAAAATACGCGACAATGCGAATATATGGGAAACGCGAAGATGTGCGAATGCGAACATGCAAATATATGCGAAATGCGGAAATACGCGAAAATGCAAACTGATGGGAAACACAAAATGTGCGAAATGCGAAAATGCGAATATATGCGAAACACAAAGATGTGCGAAAATGCGAAAATACGCGAGAATGCGAAAATGCGAATATATGCGAAATGCAGAAATACGCGAAATGCGGAAATACGCAAAATGCGGAAATACGCGAAATGCGGAAATACGCGAAATGCGGAAATACGCGAAATGCGGAAATACGCGAAATGCGGAAATACGCGAAATGCGGAAATACGCGAAATGCGGAAATACGCGAAATGCGGAAATATGCAAAATGCGGAAATATGCAACAATGCGAACATATGGGAAACGTGAAGATGTGCGAAATGCCAAAATACGCAAAGTGCAGAATTACACGAAAATGCAAACTGTGTGAAACACAAAATGTGCGAAATGCGAAAATGCGAATATATGCGAAGCACAAAGATGTGCAAAAATGCGAAAATACGCGAGATGCGTGGAAACGCGAAACATGCGAAACATGCGAAAACGCGAAATGCGCGAAATACGCGAAGTGCGGAAATATGCGAAAATGCAAAAATACACGAAAATGCAAACATATGGGAAACGCAAAGATGTGCGGAATGCGAAGATACGTGAGAATGTGAAATATGCGGAAATGCGAAACCTGCGAGATATGCGAGGAATCTGAAATGCAAAATGCGCGAAATACGCGAGATGCGCAGAAATGCGAGACATGCGAACAACACGAAAATGCGAAACGCGCGATATATGTGAAAATACGCAAGAATGCGAAGATACATGAAGTGCAGAAATATGCAAAATGCGAAATATGCGAAAATTGCGGGTGAAGTGGGTGTTGCGGATGATGTAGGTGATGAAGGTGATGATTGGATGATGAATGGGATAGGTGGAAAGTTGGCATGTGCTTCAGGGGCTTTTGTCTTCTTCGTCAATCTCTTCTACAGTTCTGCAGGCGGGCTGGAGACCAGTGGGATGAATTCTTGAATATTGCACCGAAGATTGAAGGCGCGGGAAGGCGAGGCAATGCAAGGGGTGCTGAAGTGCTCTACAGCATGATGGGGGGGGCGAAATTAGGCGCAAATAGTATGTGAATGCGTCGTATAGACAACGGATCAAGGCCAAATAGGTGCCAAGTCCAAAAGGAATAGTTATAGAGTGGGGTTGCAAGGACAAAATCAGCGCGATAGCTGAAAACGCGAAAAATGCGACTTTGGAGTGAAAACGCGAAGTTAGAGACAATGGTAAATGTGCATGGGGCGAAATTATAGGTGAGGCACACGCGTAAGTCGCGCATGGATGGCTGATTAAGTGGAAGCTGATATGAAGTCAGAGGGATGCGAATGAAAACTGATGTGAGGCTAAAAATGCGATAGTGCAAGATGGACAAGAACTCTGTTAAAATGATAGGCGCATGAAGCGCGCGAAGTATGGTCCATGAAAGGCGAGATAATGATGTGGTGATGCAAGGGAATAAGCAGAGTAATGGCAACTAGCGCGAAGTCAAAATCATCAAATACGGTAATGTGCGAAAATCGCGAAAATTGACGCGGATGAATATACAATGCCTTAGGGCGCGCAACCTGCGCTACCTTTGGCGTGAAGTAGTGCTCTAGAGGCGCCTCAGTGTAGCCTGAGTCGCGCTCTAACTAGTGCTTGCGTGAAGCAAGGCGCAGATGTTTCACCAGTGCGCAATAGTTGCTATCAGCGGAAAACGCGCAAGGCGCAGAGCGATCAGTAATGCGCAGGGTTTTCTGGGGTATACTTGGATCAGAAGGTGTCGCATAATGGAGTGTGTGGGTTGGAAGGTTGGCGCATTTTGATCTTCATCATCAACTCTTCTACTTCTTTGCCTACTGGGTATAAACCGGATCTTCTTCAAACGCGACTTGTTGGCGGACTAGTAACTGGCGGAATGAATTCTTGCACCTTGCGGTACAAGTTGAAAGCGTGGCCTAGTGGGGTGACATAAGGCGCGTTGGGGTGCTCTACAGGTCTATAGTGTGCGCGTGAGCTGCGCGCATAATCGCGTTTTGGCGCGTTGATGGCTATATCCTCTGAATATGTGAGGATGGCCGGATATATGGTAAGAATATGAACAGGGGACAAATGATAGGTGAAATTAGGTGTGGAAATGATGCGACTGCATCGGATAAGCTGGAGATTAAGCGCAATGTTGCGCCAAGACATAAACGGAAAGTCCTTGTTAGGGCGCACAAGGATGATACCAACGTGATAGGTGGAATCGCGAAAAATGCGGATAAGGGTGAAAAACGCGAAGTCAAGGACAATCATAAATGATGAAGGCATGTAAATATATGCAAGATAAGCGCGTGAGGTGCGCATGGACGTGAAATTAAAGTGAGGCTGATTCTGGATGAGAGAAATGCGGCTAAAAACTGATGAAACGGTAAAAACGCGATAGCAGGAAAAACTCTTCTGCAACAGTTAGCGCATTTAGCGCGGGAATTAAAGCGCGTGGCGCGCGAATGCGGCGCGTGAACGACGAATTATGGGTGAAATGATGCGAGATAAAGGTGAATGGTGTAAAGTCAAAGACATGAAAATGCGACAAAACACGAAAATAGCGAAAATAGCGAAAATAGCGAAAATTCACAGTATTGCAGGTGCGTATTGAGCGCACTGGGAGTGGATGCGAAATTTGAATGGCATGATCTAGAATAATCTGACAATCCTTTGGAAGGAAAGCAGCAACGGGTAAATGACTCCTTGAGAGCCTTAAAAATGAAAGGGATGAAAAACGCGAAAATATATGGGGATGAATATACAATGCTTCTATGTGCGTGATCTGTGTAATGTTAGGCGCAATATAGCACTCTGAAGGTGCCTCAGTGTCGTCTGAGGCATGATCTAATTCGCAGATTGGTGGGATGATGCATGGATGTTTCACCAGCGGATGATAGTCGTTGTATGCGGAAAACGCGAAAAGCGCGGAATCATCAGCGACAAGCGGGTAATGCAGAGACATACTCTGATTGGAAGGCATCGCATAATGAACCTCTGATACTGCAGAAGGCTCTGGAATGAGCACGCTAAAATGCGATTGATGTTTAAGGTCATCGCTGACCATTGCGGGCATCGCGTTTTGATGCGCTGAATGTTTAAGGTCATCCCTGACCACGGGGAGCATTGCGTTTTGAGCCTCTGATGTCGTAGGAAGCTCTGGAATTGGCGCGCTAATATGCGATAGATGTTTAAGGTCATCGCTGACCATTGCGGGCATTGCGTTTTGATGCGCTGGATGTTTAAGGTCATCCCTGACTACGGGGAGCGTCGCGTTTTGAGCCTCTGATATGGTAGGAAGCTCCGGAATAGGCGCGCTAAATTGCAATAGATGTTTAAGGTCATCACTGACCATAGGCGATATGATATCCTCCAGAGGCGCTTCTGGAAGGGCGGTAGGATCGCGAATTTCGCTTGGAGGTGTAATAGGTGTGTCGGATGGTTGGTGTGGTTCGCAGTTTGACACTTGAGGTGCACATGCAATGGGCGCTTTGGTTTCAGGTGGAGCGCTCAAGTGCGCTAAAGGCGCGATTTCGCGTTGCTCTAGGGTGCGTTCTGGTTCTGAAGGTGCGCTTGCAAGTGGCGCTTCGCATGTGGCTGGTTTTGCGATGATAGGGCGCGTATAGTGGTCAATTCCGCATTCTAGGTAAAGATCCAGAACATAGTCCGCGAACTCTACATAGTTGTCGCCTTCGAAGTATGACAGGAGCTGCCTCTGTGGTGCAGCTGTATATTTCAGCGCGTATTTGATCATAACCTTGTCTGATAAACCGAGGGGTTGCGCGAGTTGTTCTACTGACTCCAGGAAGTTGACTACTTGAGTATAGTCGCCTGAAAAACGCGGAGCTGAACTAGTGCCTCGTAAGGGCATGCCAGATGCATCTATAGGGTCGCTCATATCGCGGGAATGTCGCGCGTTGTGTGGGAAAGTGTCGCGTTGGGCGTGGGAATTTGCGCGAAAATTCGCGGATGAAGTGTCAGAAGCGCGGATGGCAGGATAGGGTTGAGAGGGCGCGTGGATAAGCTGACTGGTCCCCTCGCGGTGGGCTCCAGTTGTAGGTATCACAACCTGGCTAGGCACTAGCTATAATAATGCAAAACCAGTATAAGTGAGTCTCAGCTCTACCTAGCTGCTATACTTGCAGAAGCAAGAGCGTTCGACCCTAAAGGGGACGCAAGGAAAGCGAAGATCCACAGATGAGTGCTGATCAACCCTGATCAAATGCGATGTAAGCGCAAGAAAACGCGAAGAAACGCGAAGAGATGCGGTGAAACGCGAAGAAAACGCGAAATGCGATGGTCGCGCGAAGCGTGGGAAAGTAGCGCGCGAAGTGCGCAAGTGTAGAGAAGACGTATAAACGGTGCTGGGATGTGAACCAAGGCAAGGAGGACGGATGCTGGACGGATAATAGACGGATAATGTGATTGCCACTAGCTATAGACGGATGCTAGGGACTACAACAACGGATACATGCACTGCATGGAACTAACTGGTGATAGATGGTGACTGCCAGAAGCTAAGTTGTAAAAACAGACATGGCAACCCTAAGTCGCACATAAGCACCTTCCCAGGGCTCGGAAGCGAATCGGGAGCGCTCTAAGTATGTAAATGATGTAAAGTAAGGGTCCATAACGAAATAATAATCGTACGATGCCAGACATAGTCAGATATAGTGATAAACGGAATGCGACGCACCAAGGAACTGGCTGGACAATGGATGGATGCTCCTGCGATGATGCGCACTAAATCGCGATGAAACGCGAAGATGCGCGAGAATGCGAAGATGCGCGAGAACGCGAGGATGCGCGAGAATGCGAAGATGCGTGAGAATGCGAAGATGTGCGAGAACGCGAAGATGCGCGAGAACGCGAAGATGCACGAGAACGCGAAGATGCGCGATGGAATGCGAAGATGTGCAGTGAAACGCAAAGATGCACAATAAAATGCGAAAATGCGCAATGACATGTGAAGATGCGCGATAGAACATGATGATGCGCGATGAAACGCGAAGATGCGCGAGAACGCGCGCTAAGCGCGAGCGCGGGAATGCATTGCGCGAGTGCGGGAAAGTGTCTTGAGTCTGGCGCGTTATTGCAGGGAAGCTGCGCATAATATGTTGAATCGCTCTACACATGATGGTGATGTTGTGCTGTGAAGCCCAGTCGTCATGAGCCGTAAGATAGGCCAATACCAGCCTGTAGAGAATTGAGTCTCTACACCGCATACCAGCAACACCCAGAACACACACCACCCTCCGAGAGCTTACAACATACACATGTCCACACCAAACGTCCCACACGAAGAAACACCCACCCACCTTCCTGCCCAACATAATAACCGCGCACATCTGGCACCAAACACGACTCAAAACCCCATCCAGACCTCTGGCGGTCGAAAAACAAGAGCTAATATTAAATTAGCGACCCTCAACATAAAAGGCCGCACCTCCGCGTGCCTGGGACAAAACCAAATATCTAAATGGATAGCAATTAACAGAGAGATGAGAGACCAAAAAATAGGTGTACTTTGTATACAGGAAACACACTTATGCCCAGAACACCAGTCACAAATCGAATCAATATATGCACGCAGACTCCTGGTGCTAAACTCGAGTGATCCGTCAAGACCCGGCAGCTCAGCCGGAGTTGCGTTCATTCTGAACAAGGAAATCACAAACACCTCGAATGCAAAACTACACGTCATTATCCCAGGACGAGCAATCATCCTGTCCATAGCCTGGCATGACAACAAGATAATCAATATACTAAACGTATATGCACCAAATAACCTAAACGACCACAAAGACTTCTGGAACACAATACAAAGAGAACTGAACAATCTAAACCTGGGATCAATAGACTTCATGATGGGAGACTTTAACCTCACCGAAGACCCCATCGACCGCGCCCCAATGAGACTAGACAACGACAATGCGATAGACGCACTAAGAGACCTAAGGAACTCACTAAACCTACAAGACACGTGGAGAATAGAGAACCCACACAGAAGACTATTCACCTTTAGTAGCAATCACCAAACCCTGTCACGTCTTGATAGAATATATACATCAGACAAACACACTGAGAGCCTGATAGAGTGGAACTCACTAGTTAGTCAAATACCCACCGACCACCAGATGATCTCCGTCAGATTTGCGCCCCCAAACCTCCCCCACATCGGGAAGGGACGATGGTCCTGGCTGCCAAGCCTAATGTCAGACACGTCACTAATAAACAGTATAATTGAAATGGGGAAGAAAACCCAAATGCAATAGAAAGCAGTACGGTACGTACCGAAGAATCAAATCCACAAACGATTTGGCAATCTTTTAAAAATGACATGAACAAATGTGCCAAAGATGTAGCGAAAACTCACCTACACAAAATACACCAACGAATTCGCACCCCTACGAAAGACCTCCGGAAACTAGCAAATGCGAACGACATTGACACGTCCGAAAACACGAGACTAAACGAAATCATTATAGAAAATGAAATCCAACACCTACAGAAAAAGAACTTCAAAATGACAACGCTAAGAGCTCAAGCGCAATGGGCAACGCACGGCGAGACTATCAGCAAATATTGGTCCAGAGTGAACAAACAAAAAACCCCACGAGACGTTATATATAGACTTAAGATCCCTAACACCGACAGATACACGATTAATTCAGAAGAAATGGCAAAAATTGCAAAAACATACCATGAGGATCTCCAAACCAAAGATACACTGCTACACACAGAACACGAGAGACACGAAGCACGGAAATGAGCCATGGCCGAAATACCAGATGAACAAAAAATTACCAACCCCCCAGACCGCATGAATGAAGCATTAAAGGAAGAACACATCCTTGAAGCGCTTCTCTCGTCTAAATCCGGAAGTGCGGCAGGCATAGACGGCATACCATATGACGTATGGAAATTACTGCACAACAAGCACCAGGAAGCGACAAAAAATGAGAAGACAAGCTTCAACATCATAAAAACGATGACTCATGTAATGACCGACATCCAACTATACGGACTAACCCCCAACTCACCCTTTACAACAGGATGGATGTGCCCACTATACAAAAAAAAGGAGCGCTCAAATATTGAAAACTATAGACCAATCACCTTATTAAACACCGACTACAAAATTCTCACCAAAGCTCTTGCGATACAAATAGCAGGCATCATACATAAACTGATCCATCCTAACCAAAGCAGGTTCATCCCCAAAAGGTCCATCTTCGACCCGATCTGATTAGCCCAAACTATGACAGCGTACACAGATATAATGGAAGAAGACGGCGTGATTGTGGCATTAGACCAAGAAAAGGCCTACGATAAGATACAACACACATACCTGTTCGACACCCTAGATGCCTTTAAGCTACCCCGAATGTTCACAAACACAATAAGAAACCTATATGAATCAGCATACACACACGTAGTAATAAATGGCTTCATGAGCGCACCCTTCCAAGTTACCAGAGGAGTACGTCAAGGCGACCCCCTATCCTGTCTACTATTCGACTTAGCAATTGAACCGTTAGCGTGCACACTGAGGAACTCACCGAAAATACATGGCTTTAGCATCCCCGGCCTAAAGGACCGAATCATAGTGAACATGTATGCCAACGACACCACCATTTACCTCTCCAAAAAAGATAGATACTCTGACCTTGAAGACATTCTAAAAGACTGGTGCTTAGCGTCTGGAGCAAAGTTTAATTTAGAAAAAACAGAAATACTCCCTATCGGCTCCAAATCCCACCGGGAACAGGTAGTCCAACAATGAAAACTACACCCTCAGGATGAAGCATGGAATGACCTAGTCCATATCGCAAGAGATGGTAGCCCTATCAGAACGCTGGGGGCGTGGATCGGTAATGAAATAGAACACGCAACATCGTGGGAACCGATACTTGAAAAAATCGAATCAAACCTTAAGAGATGGAACATGTGCCACCCCTCCCTAGACGGGAAACGTCTCATCACCCAGATGGTCGTGGGTGGGATGACACAATTTATGACCAAAGCTCAAGGTATGCCTAAGTCAATTGAAGAGGCACTTACAAAAAAAATACGCACATTTATCTGGAATGATCGCAAATCCCCCCCAATAAGTCTCACACGTTTGGAAAGACCTGTAGCAGAGGGGGGCCTGGGACTACTGAATATCCGCGCAAGAAACGAAGCCATAGACATTACCTGGGTACAAGCATTCATGAACCTATCCGAATCCAGACCGTCCTGGGCGTTCGTAACCGACATCCTAATAAATAGCCTGAAACCAGGCAACAACGAAGGCCACTCCAACTCCATCTCCCTCCTAACCTCCTGGGAGCCACCCACTCGTGGGCCAAGGGCCAACCAACTCCCTAAGATAATCTCAAACCTACTAAAAACAGTGAAAAAACACAACGTAAGCTTTGCACCGTTAAAACTGTCAGAAGAACTCAAAAACCAACTACCCGCGTGGTACCACCTAGGCGCCCCCCCGGGAACATACCACAAAACCAAAGATAAATGTCTACAGAATATTCACAAAGCAAAAACAGTCAGAGACTTACTTGAAATAGTGAGACAACTAACAAGCAACAACACCCACAAAAACACAGCAAAATGCGTGTGCCAGGCCTGCATTGAAAATAGATTAGCGGGATGTAAAAACCCCAACAAATGTGCACAAACCGCTAAGCAAATCATAGACAACCTGAGCCCAACATTCAACCCAAACACATCGCCTAAAAAAGATAATTTAACACTAACACACAGGAGGATGGAAAAAAACGCACGTATGAGAAAACAACGAAACGGTGAGATCACGTTCAACCCCTCTGTCACGAACAAAACACAACTATCGGAAGGTCTCCGAATCTTCACCAAACCAGACCACTGAAGGCGAGGAATGATGAGTGGGTGAGGGCTAGACCTGCTGTGAGCTCTACAGTGCTCCTCTGGACGCGAGATATAGCTCGTCCCAAGGGGATTGCGACTGAGAAAAGATTCCTCTGTAGGAGAGGGGAGTCGTGGACTGGGCTTTGGTCTGGCTAAGGGCGCGTGAAAACGCGCTGTAAGTCGCGAAGCGCGGGAAAAAGCGCGAAAATATTGCGAAGTGCGTTACTTTCTGAAAAACGCGAAAGCGGGGCTCTCTAGCTCGAGGGTAGATGCTGAAGGAGAAATGGATATGATTCTTGAGAATATCCCGAGACTTCTGCGGAATGCAACGATGGAATCTGAAGTTGATGGATTTTCTGATGCTAAGTCCTACTAACTAATTGTCTAAGTGATAGTCAGGAAGTCAAAGTAAAAACCTCTAACTATGTGCTGACGTGTCAGCATGCTAAGCGAGTTCCCAGGCCTCGGAGCCGAGTAAGTAGTGCTAAACGTACAAGGGTGATGTAATATAAACAACTAGTAAGATAAATGAACATAGAGGGGAATGCAAAGACATATATGATGGAATGCGAGTGAAACAAAGTGAGATACGCACCAATGGACCTTGGAGGATGAGGACAGGACATGCGAACGGAATGCGGTGGATCCCAGGGAGGCGCGCGGTAGCGCATGTCGAAGCGCGAAAAACGCGAGAATGCGAAATACGCAAAATACGCGAAAATGCGAAATGCGCGGGATACGCGAGTGCGCGAATTGCGAACTGTGTAGGAACGCGAGATGTGCATAATTCGCGAGATGCGCGAAAACGTGAGGAATCTGAAACGCGAATTGCGCGAGATGCGAAATGCGCGAAAGACACGATATATGCAAAATGCGAAACGCGCGAAAACACGAAATGCGCGAAAACGCGAAACGCGAAAAGTGCGATGTGCGTGATATGTGCGAAAAGTGCGATGTGCGTGATATGTGCGAGAGTGCGAAGTGCGCGAAGATGCGGAAAGCGCGGAAACGTTGAAACGCCAAAACGCGAAAACCGCGAAAACGCGAAAATCGCGAAGGTCATCGTACTTCAACAGGTCCAGTATAAGGTCTTGCTATATGGTCTGTACGCGCCCGTAGAGACTTGAGTCTCTACACCACATTATACCAATCCCGGCATATCGCCTCCGTACCCCAAGAAGAGACCATGGGCAAGAAATAAGCCAACTAACAATATACACCGATGGATCATGCTCCAACAATGGCAAGCAAAATGCGGCATGCGGGAGTGGAATCTGGGTAGGAGACAATCATCATCTTAACAAAGCCATAAAAGTCCCTGGAACTTCTCACTCGAATCAAATAGGCGAGCTATCTGCAGTACTAGTGGCCCTACAGTCGGCCGACATACTAACACCCCTGAAAATCATAACTGACTCAAGATATGTCATAGATGGACTGACCTCACACCTAACAAACTGGGAGGACATAGGCTGGATAGGGATCGCCAACGCGACCCTCTTCAAAGCCGTAGCATACCACTTGAGGAGACGCCCAGCACCTACCACATTCCAATGGACCAAAGGACACGACGGGCAGCTGGGAAACGAGAGAGCGGACAAGCTTGCAAGTGAGGGAGCACACCGTACAGAACCCGATAATATAGACACATACGTCCCGCGCAACTTCGACATCCAAGGCGCAAAACTAACAAAGTTATCGCAAAAATTAGCGTACATGGAAATCATGAGCAGAACTAACCTCACACACAAAAGAACAACTCTAGCTCTCCTCGATATAACAAGACTCGCGGTAGAAGCCCTATCGTCCAACCAAGAAACAAACGAAACCATCTGGCGCAGCTGCAGGAACACAGACATCTCCAAGAATATCCAACTATTCCTATATAAAGCGCTCCATAATGCACACCGCGTAGGAGAATTTTGGAAGACCATACCTGACCATGAACATAGGGCGCTCTGTACACAATGTCCGGGAGAAATAGAGTCAATATCACACATATTAACAGACTGCAACAACCTCGTAAATAAAACCATCTGGCAACTGGCAGAGGCCACCTGGCCAACGAAACACGGCACTTGGCCTAGACCGCACATCGGTCTCATCTTAGGCTGCGGCGCCATCTACATCCCAAACACAGAACAGAACAGGACAATAAACCAAAAAAAAAACAACGCACCCTTCAAGAAAGGCGCATCGCGCCTCCTGAGAATACTGATCTGTCATATCCCATACATTCGCGCTTCTCATCCGAAGTTCCGGATGTCAGATCCGATCAGATCCGATCCACAGATCCGTACCGGATCCGTTACGATAAGCTTCTTCATTCATATCCTGTTCATATAACGTTAAACACTGCTTATTTCCTCCATTTAGTATATCCTCCTTTCCGGTTCATCGGTTATGCTTTCTTCCGGCTATATTCTACTGATCCGTTTCACTTGTGATTAATTCCCGGTTATGTTTACTGATCCGCTTCACTTGTGATTACTTTCCGGCTTATGATTGACTTCTAATAAGCGTTGCTTATACTTTGCGATACTTTGTGCATAGCCTCTCGCGTAGTTCTATCGTATATAAACTCTTGTATATGTTCTTAGCACCTCAGTTCAAATATCATCTTAGATTGTCCTCATTCCGTTATCCGGACTCGAGTCTTAACAACTCTTGTCACCCTCCGAGACTTAAGGATTGAATCCGATAGTCTATACGCATCCGCCTCTATCTACGGATAGTCTATACTCTGCTAGTTTCTAGTCCTAGACTTGTCTAGGCTAAGTCCTTATACCCTCGTCCGATATCCGGACGCCATCCGGATCCGTATATGTTACCGTTCCTTATCTTCGGATAGGAATACGATACCAATCCTTACCTTCGGATATCCTGCGATACTATTCCTTGTCTTCGGATAGGAATACGTTACTCTCCTCTACACCCGGATACCATACGATAGTCGTCCGGACCTTCGGATACGCTACAATAGCCATCCGGATCTTCGGATACGACACTCATAGCATTCTGAAATACGGGGCTATACTCGGGAAAGGGGCACAGCGTACGAGCTGAGGCCGAAGCCCTTTGGATCTGTTACCCTTGAGCACGACCTTAACAGTATATTCGAACTCACACCTTTCCGAGTATACTTACAACATTCTCCATGGCACCCACTAGAACTACACAGAACTCCCTCCGTAACGCTGGACTTGTGTCCACGCGATGAGACCCTACACCCATAGTCAATACCTTCACCAGTTTCTCTCAACGTCGCGCTAGCATATCCGGACCAGCTCAGAGCATATCTGAGTTGATGAACCGTAGGCACCCAGAGACCCCTACGCGTACTCCATCCAGATTAGCCCCGGACGATGAAGATCCTGACGATGAAGATGATGATACTCCAGGCGGAAATCCACCCGATGATGAAGGTGGAGATCCGGATGATGATCCAGACCACGATGAAGACGATGGCCTTAACGCTCAGGACCGTGTTTTCATGCGGCTATCCGAAGCCATCAATAACCTTGCGCGTAATAACCGACGCACCTTCCCTTCGGACGACTCTAAAGTCAAGGTTCGCGAGCCGGATACCTTTGATGGATCCGAGCCTAGGAAGTTGCGCGCGTTTTTTGTTCAATGCGAGCTTAATTTCCAGAGTAAACCCAAGACTTTCCGCTCGGACCGGGCCAAAGTTAACTTCGCCCAGTCTTACCTTAAGGGCATGGCCCTCGAATGGTTTGAACCGGACCTCCTTTCGGACGGGTTAAGTCCTCGTCCGGATTGGATGGATAACTACTCCGAGTTCATGCTAGAACTTCAAACCAATTTCGGACCCCATGACCCATCCGGAGATGCTGAGATGCAACTCGAGCAACTCAATATGCGCGAAGGACAACGTATTAATAAGTATATTGTAGAATTCCAAAGGCTTGCTTCGCAGGTCCGCGGATGGGGTGACGGAGCCTTACGTCGCCAATTCTATAACGGACTTCCAGCTCGTATTAAGGACGAAATCAGTCGTATGGGTAAACCCGCTACCCTCTCAGAGTTCAAAACCCTTGCCCAGACTATCGATGCCCGTTACTGGGAACGTAAGGGTGAAATCTCTAGAGAAACCAAATCCTCTTCGTCCAATCCTCCGAAACCGTCCACATCCGACCGCGCTAGTTCCCATCCGTCCGGATCCGGAAGTCACAGATCCGGACAGAACAAATCCGCTAAACCCGCGTCCGCGTCTACCTCGTCCGCTCCGAAAGCTCCAGATCTTAATACCAAGCTGGGTAAGGACAGAAAGCTTACGGCCGAGGAACGTCAAAGACGTTTAGATAAGAAACTCTGCCTATTCTGTGGCGGACCTGGGCACACTGCTCGGGACTGTACTAAGTCGACCTCTCGTGCTGCTAAAGGACGTGCAGCCAAGGTCACTCCTGAAACTAAACAGGAGGCTTCATCCGAAGCAAAAAAATAGTCCGCGACCCTCCTGACTCTGCACGGGATGAGGGTCGCGTTGACTCGACCCGTGCTAAGGAGTTAAGACTCAACGCTGTCGCGCTTTCGAATCCGACTTCACTTTGTCCATACGTTTCACTTCCGGACTATCCTAGTATTTCTGAATTTCCAGCTCTTGTAGATTGTGGTTCCTCTCATTGTTTTATAGAAACTAGTCTCGTCCGAAAACAAAAACTCCGTACATATCCGATTCCTCCTATTCCGCTGTAAGGAATAATGCCTCTCATCGTGTGATATGGCACTTTTCACTAGGGAATACATGGCATGAACTTGCAGCACCACTCTGGGTGCTATCTGCAGCTATTCCTATATGAGGCGCAGCTTTCCCGCGCAATGCGCGCCATGCGCGCCATGCGCGCACACTTCCCGCGCTTCACGATGCGCGCGCTTTCCCGCGCTTGAAGCACCCTATAGTGCCAGCCATCCAGAAGCATCCATCCACTGTCCACCAAGCTCTCTAAGTGCGTATATTCCTATTTCCCTTATTTGCATATCGTTCCACTTTTATTTTTATCATGGACCCTTACTTTACATACCTTACTCGGTAGCGCATCGGCTCCGCATGACAGCGCTTAGGCGCCATATATAAGTGCCAGCAGTACTTACTATTGGGACACTTTTCGGTGGACAGAACTTGGCACCCACTATTTACCTAGCAGAATATAGTTGAAATCCATTCGTTTTACACTCTCTCATTTGCGCATATACGCGCGCACTTTCCCGCGCTTCGCGCAGCACACGCGCGCCTTCCCGCGCCTTTATGCCTTGCGCGCACCTGCGCTTTCTCGCGCTTCATATTGGCCAACCAGTAGCGCCTTCAGCGCATACAACTAGATCCCTGCTGCACTTGCTTCCCCTTTAGGGCCGAACGCACTTGTCATCTCAGGTATAGCAGACTAGGCAACGCGCGACCTACAACAATTATAGATACAGTCAGGAGCTTTGTTCGCGCCTCGCTGTGTTGTAGTTTCTACACCGCTCCGCTTGTTTGACGGTACTTGTAATGCTACCATTTCCGAAGCTATAGATCTCTCCGTTCGTTTCTCTTCCGGCAAAGTTACCTCCGAAACGTTTTACGTTACTCCTTTGGATTCATCTTGTCTTATCGTTCTTGGATATAGCTGGCTTTCCCTACACAATCCGTTGATTGATTGGGTTACAGGCAGCATCGACTTCCGGACAACACCTCATAGAATGCCATCGACCCCTCCGACGTCATCTCCACTTCCGGATCCCATTCCTACAGTGGAACCTCACCCTCCGACTTTGCCAGAACCATCCGCTGATAATCCGGTTCCTAATATATCGCTAATCAATGCAGTAGCCTTTTGCAGGGCCTGCAAATTAGAAGGTTCCACCCAGTTCAGCATTTACCTTCGCCCGTCTGGAGTAGATCTCCGCTCTGCTAAGCTCTCATCCGAAGGTCCGGACCTATCCGGAGTGCCTTCGGATTATCACGAGTTTGCGGACGTCTTCGATAAGGGAAAGGCTAGTCAACTTCCGCCTCATCGTCCATACGATCTCAAGATCGATTTGGAGGAAGGATCTACCCCACCCCTTGGAACTATTTATCCGTTATCCCCGGTAGAGCTTGAAGCTCTTAGAAAGTTTCTTGATGAAAATATCGCTACCGGACTCCTCCGCTCCTCTTCCTCTCCTCACGGAGCACCCGTTCTCTTTGTCAAGAAAAAGGATGGTTCCTTACGCCTTTGCGTAGACTTCCGTGGTCTCAACCAGATGACCAAGAAAGACCGATATCCGTTACCCCTCATATCCGACCTATTAGAATCCCCTAGCCGCGCCAAAATCTATACGAAGATCGACCTCCGTTCCGCTTATCATCTCGTCCGGATCGCATCCGGAGATGAGTGGAAGACTGCCTTCCGAACGCGCTATGGTTCCTATGAATGGTTGGTTATGCCTGAAGGTCTTACCAATGCACCGGCCGCTTTCCAGCGGTTTGTCAATAGCGTCTTCGCCGATATGCTAGACGTATGCGTTATCGTCTATCTGGATGACATCCTTATATATTCCCAAGACCTTGCATCCCATAAGAATCACGTCCGAGAAGTACTTCAACGCCTCCGCAAGCATCGGCTCTATGCCAAACCCGAAAAATGCGAATTCCATTCCACGTCCGTGGAGTACCTTGGTTATCTCTTATCTCCGGACGGCCTTACTATGTCTAACGAGAAAGTACAAGCTATCATAGACTGGCCGGAACCTCGGAAGGTTAAGGATATTCAATCCTTCCTTGGATTCGCAAATTTCTATCGTCGATTCATCTTTAACTACTCGGATATCGTAGTCCCGCTTACACGGCTTACCCACAAGGATGCACCTTGGAATTTTTCGGATGAGTGCTGGAAATCCTTTGAAACGCTCAAGAAAGCTTTTACTACGGCTCCAATACTAACGCATTGGATGCCGGACGTTCCTTTGATTGTGGAAACAGACGCTTCGGACTACACTATCGCTGGCATACTGTCCATAGTATGTCCGGTGAAGGAACTAAGTCTGACTGCGGCGCGCGCAATCAATCTCTAGATGTGAGATCAACAACACTGCTGGTGAGGCAGTATGTCGGGTCTCGCTGCGCCTAGGCTGCTATGTCTGAGACAGACGCGTTCGACCCTAAAGGGGACTGCTACCACACACAGAACCAGGAATAAAGAGAACTCAAGTAGACAGGGGATGCGCACAAGGATATAGAAAGGCGCGAAGCGCGCGATGAGAAATGCGCAGTAAGCGGAGCGCGGGAAGCGCGCGCTAAGGTAAGCGGAGCGCGGGAAGCGCGCGCTAAGGTAAGCGAAGCGCGGGAAGGCGCGCGCCTATAGTGCGCGTGGGCACGTGAAGGCACGCAAGTGATGCGGAAGGCAAGGAGCGGTGTAGGGATTCGTAATGAGCGTGAAATGACGTGAGTGAAAGCGAGCGCGATGTAAAGCGAGAGCAAAGGCGAAGCGGACAAAAAGCAAGGCTTGATTAGGCGATCTAATCTAAGCCAAAACGCGATAACCACAGGGCGCGCGCCCTAATGGTGACTACTACTCTAAAGTAAAACCCAAACACTAGGGAAATACAGTAAAGGGAAGTAATGAATAGTAGCGCTACCATCAGGCTTTATACTAAGTAAGATCTCATCGGACGCGGAAGGGATAGGGAGAACATGCGCGATAGTATGTAATGACATGTAATAGCGCTGCAGTCCTTGTTACACTCGTGCAGCATGTAGTATGACGTACTAGAGGGGTGCTCGGACATGGATCGGTCCTCCTGGATGATAGGCGATAGAGCGCGGGAACGCGCGCTAAGCGCAGGCGCGAGAAGGCGTAGGCGCGGGAAGCGCGTAAGCGCGGGAAAGCGTGCGCCTTTGGCGCGCTATACAGGGAAGTGTCATGCAACTCCATAGTGCGAATGATCAAATGACAGCTCGTGTAAATATGGCCTTTTCACGCCCACAGAATTATGATTCCTTACACTGGATTCTGAAATCCGTCCAGTAGCGTTCTATTCCAGAACCCTTACCCCTCCGGAACTCAATTACGATACCCATGATAAGGAACTCTTAGCTATTTACGAGGCTTTTCGGACCTGGCGACACTATCTAGAAGGCTCGTCCGAGCCTGTTGACGTTGTCACGGACCATAAGAACCTTGAGTATTTCGCGACTACCAAACTCCTCTCTTGCCGTCAGGCTCGTTGGTCGGAATTCCTCCACCAATTCAATATGATCATCTGTTTCCGTCCCGGAAAACTTGGAGCTAAACCGGATTCCCTTACTAGACGCTGGGACGTCTATCCCAAAGAGGGGGATAAGGACTACGCTCAAGTTAACCCTCATAATTTCCGTCCCGTATTCACATCCGAACAGTTAGCTTCGTCCCTACGAGCATCAACCCTAGCATTTCCAGTGCTCCGCGCAGCTGTGCTTATGGATGTTGAACAGCTTCATAAGGATATCCTATCCGCACTCCCTAATGACCCTATCGGATCTGCGCGCATGTCCGACCCTCCGGACGATAGATGGACTGTGGACGATAGTGGTTTCCTCCGTTGTGATAATCGCATATACGTTCCAGAATCCAATGACCTTAGGCTTCGCGTCCTCCGGAATACCCATGACCATCCGTTATCAGGACACTTCGGTCAGAACCGTACCCTAGAGCTTATCCGGCGCGAATATACCTGGCCGGGTATACGCACCTACGTTAAGGACTACGTCAAATCCTGTACTACCTGCGCCCGAGCCAAGGTTCCGAGACATAAGCCATTCGGATTACTGAAACAACTCCCCGTACCGGAAAGACCTTGGAATTCCATATCCATGGATTTCATCGAACAACTTCCGGACTCATCCGGCTATACAGCCATCCTCGTTATCATTGATCGTTTATCCAAGCAAGCTATATTCGTCCCAACTCACGATACCATTACCTCTCCGGATCTCGCAAGACTATTCCTGCTTCACGTATTCTCTAAGCACGGAATCCCTTCTCATGTTACTTCGGACCGAGGTACAGAATTCGTATCTCATTTCTTCCGCTCTCTAGGAAAGGCACTCGATATGGTCCTCCACTTCACATCCGGATATCATCCGGAAGGAGATGGACAAACGGAACGAGCCAACCAAACCCTAGAGCAATACCTCCGCATCTACTGCAATTATCAGCAGGACAACTGGTCGGAACTCCTTCCATTAGCAGAATTTGCTTATAACAACGCTCCGAGTGCTACCACTGGAGTTTCACCATTCTTCGCTAATAAGGGTTACCATCCGAACATATCCATCCATCCAGAACGCGATCTCTCATCCGCCCTGGCCCGTGACTATGCTATAGACCTTAACGAACTACACCTATTCCTCCGAGAAGAAATGTCTCTTGCGCAGAAAAGATATCAAGGACCTGCAGACGCGCATCGGATACCCGCTCCGGACTTCAAAGTTGGAGAACAGGTATTCGTGAAAGCTAAATACTTCCGTTCCACTCGTCCGTCCAAGAAACTATCGGAAAAGAACTTAGGTCCGTTTGAGATTATAGCTCGTCCGGGATCACACTCCATTACCGTCCGACTTCCGGATTCTATGCGTTCAGTCCATCCTGTTTTCCATGTGTCTCAATTAGAACCTGCAACACCGAACACCATTCCTAATCGTATTCAACCCCCTCCGCCTCCAGTAGAAGTTAACGGAGAACCAGAGTATGAGATATCCGAAATCCTAGACTCTAAGCTAGACCGTCGAAGAAGACAATGTCAACTCTTATACCTCATCCGATGGTCCGGATATGAAGGAACGGACGAAGAGACTTCATGGTTACTAGCTACAGAACTCGGGAACGCGTCCGAACTAGTATCGGATTATCACTCAGCATATCCGGACAAGCCTGGTCCTATTCAAAACTGAAGTATACAAATTGTACATAACGGAAACTACAAGTACAAGTAGCGGAAGTTAAGAAAACGGATCCGAAAATCTACATCTCCATAGACTCCTCATCCGCTCCGGATCCGCCCTCCTCACTTCCGGACGCCTTTTCCATCTCCTCATCACCTTCCTCCTCCTCATCCGGACCCATCCGAGCCTTATCCGAAGCGATTTGAGGGTCAAGCCTAAGCTCCTTGAACAAGAGGGCTTGGAATTCCCTCTGTTGCTGAAGGAACAGCTCCAGTCCGGAGCACATCCGCTCCGTGGCAGCCCTACTCCCCTCAGCCGCTTCAATACTCTTCTCCAGGAGCGCATTAGTCCTAGTCAACTCCGCTACTATATTGTTAGCAGCTGCAACCCAAGCCTGATCATCATACTCCATGTAATCCGGAGCTTCCGGAGTGGGACTCTGCTGACGCTTCTTGCCCTTGCCCCTGGGAGAAGGGGATCCGGCAGCACGCTGTCTCTTCTTGCCCTTGGAGGCCTTGACAGTTCCAGGCCGTCCGGGACAGGTGGCCTTGTCCTTCCGGCAAGCGTCACAAGACTTGATCTATCCGAACATCAAAAACGCGGATCCGAAGCTATCCGGACGACTTACCAAAGGACTAGCTGCAGCATCCGTCCATTGACAGATCCGCGCCCTTCCGGAGCAGCGCGTGCAGGATCCGTCCTCCTTAGAGGACATCTTCTGAGTCTATCCGAAACGTTAGTGAAAAGACTAGCAAACGGATCCGAAACGCACCATTTCCTTAACAATCTCCTGACGCCTTTTCTCTTCCGCTTGCTGGATCTGAAGCTCCGCTTGCCTCACTTTCTCCAGATCCGCTAGGCGCTTCCGCTCCGCTTCCTGAGCCTTCAGAGCCTCTTCCTCCATCCGGGCCGCTTCTTCCGCGTCCAGGATCTGTTGCCTAAGCTCTTCAAGCCTAGCCTTAGCAGATTGTTGAGCTCCAGAGTTGTTGCCAGACATTTTTCAAGTTAAGCTAGTGTGTGTTAAGAAGTGGGGGGTAGGAATCATCTGCGACACTTTGACGTTGGTATATCTGTGGAAATCCGAACTCAGCACTACTACCATCATTCTTCTCCATCGATTCTCGCGGACCGGATCTACGATTCTTTAGCCTTCTAGGGATCGGCCCTAAAGGGGGGATACTGTCATATCCCATACATTCGCGCTTCTCATCCGAAGTTCCGGATGTCAGATCCGATCAGATCCGATCCACAGATCCGTACCGGATCCGTTACGATAAGCTTCTTCATTCATATCCTGTTCATATAACGTTAAACACTGCTTATTTCCTCCATTTAGTATATCCTCCTTTCCGGTTCATCGGTTATGCTTTCTTCCGGCTATATTCTACTGATCCGTTTCACTTGTGATTAATTCCCGGTTATGTTTACTGATCCGCTTCACTTGTGATTACTTTCCGGCTTATGATTGACTTCTAATAAGCGTTGCTTATACTTTGCGATACTTTGTGCATAGCCTCTCGCGTAGTTCTATCGTATATAAACTCTTGTATATGTTCTTAGCACCTCAGTTCAAATATCATCTTAGATTGTCCTCATTCCGTTATCCGGACTCGAGTCTTAACAACTCTTGTCACCCTCCGAGACTTAAGGATTGAATCCGATAGTCTATACGCATCCGCCTCTATCTACGGATAGTCTATACTCTGCTAGTTTCTAGTCCTAGACTTGTCTAGGCTAAGTCCTTATACCCTCGTCCGATATCCGGACGCCATCCGGATCCGTATACGTTACCGTTCCTTATCTTCGGATAGGAATACGATACCAATCCTTACCTTCGGATATCCTACGATACTATTCCTTGTCTTCGGATAGGAATACGTTACTCTCCTCTACACCCGGATACCATACGATAGTCGTCCGGACCTTCGGATACGCTACAATAGCCATCCAGATCTTCGGATACGACACTCATAGCATTCTGAAATACGGGGCTATACTCGGGAAAGGGGCACAGCGTACGAGCTGAGGCCGAAGCCCTTTGGATCTGTTACCCTTGAGCACGACCTTAACATGATCTCCGAGTCGGCATACCTCATATGGATAATAAGATGCGAGAGGGTGATCCACGAATCCACACACAACGAAGACTCAGTAAGATGACGGTGGAGAAACGCCATCGACAGACAACTACAGCTTGATCGAGCGCTTGCGAGTAAGACGAGACGGAATACCAAGATGATAACTAAAGTAAGAAGCACGTGGAATGAAGTCTTACTTAATCAACAACCCCAGGACGACTGGGTAACCAACCTTGAGGTTTTAGTGGGTATCACGCTACCCAGGCCCTCGCAGACCGTGGCAACCAGGTAGTTCGCTAGAGTCCCACACTACTTCACGACCGTGAAGTGTGCGTAAGCTGCATTTTTCCTCGGACGACCTTATTAGTAAGAGTCGCTATAAGCGTTTACAGAGAGCTCGACGGTGTCAGTTACTGTGTAATAAACTCGCTTTTCCAAAAAAAAAAAAAAAAATTTTGGACCCCGCCGCGTCGACGACTTTCGGCAAACAGCGACTACTACATTTCCGAGTCACTCCAATAGGCTGGGAGTTCTGAAAGTTCCTCTCGTCAAATCAAAAATGCCATAAGCATGAGCCTCGACGTGTTATAAATGCGGCAAAGCTCAGCGAGTTACTCAATTATCCACTCAAGTTGTTAAATTTCTGAGTCGTTGCCCGGGTCTTGCGGGTTGCTGAAGCTTTCTTCGCGTGACCTACCAGTGTCACCAGTGGCCAGTGTTGTGTTCTCGTGCGTGCGTTTGTATCCACGACTCCACGAGGGGCCCAGCCATAAAGGCGTCTTCCCACTCGTCCAACGCTGGGATCCAAGTTTTCTGATAATCATGTTCTGTCACTTTTTCTGACATTGACTGTTATCAAAATCTGCATCTGGTTGGTCTCCAGGTCATATTAGACTGCTGCGTAGACGTAGGTTCTGATTAACTTGGCCAACCAGTTCCCAATTCGACAATTGACCGGAATCATGTCTGTGCTCCAATGCAATGATCGTACTCCCCAACCCCAACCGGGCCAACCCGGTGACGAGGATCTCCAGCATCTCTATGATGAAGTTTGGCGGATCTCTGGCGAAGAAACAGCTTCTCCAACCGCGCGCTCGCCAACAAGTGCGGTTTCTGCCGAGTTCCATTCCAATGATTCTTGCTAACACAACTATATTTCTCTTTTCCAAGTGCTCTTCATTGCTCTCCTGGTTCGTTCTATATTCACTCACGTTGTGAGCGAGTAACCCGACTATAGCATACAGCACCTGCGCCCCAGCGACCGCATTCTCCTGAAATGCACCCACAGCCTGATACCGCGACCTCTCCTACACAGAGGGGATTAAGACCACTTTTGTTGCCTCCAGGTGCTTCTTAAGGTCCTCTGGGACGGCTGGAGTTGATGGGTATGTTACCACCTATTAATTCCATTCAGGAAGTTTTCATCACACACGCAGGCGTCGTCAGCTTCCCCAGGCCCCTACGATGCAACCCAGTAGTTATAATGGCAGTCGCCCATCTACAGGTTCTGCAACATCCCCAGCCTCATCTACAAGTAAACCGGTCGCTACTGACTCTCATGCCGACGGGCTGCCAAATATGCACAAAGCCGTCCCTGCTTTTCCCCCGCACACGCGTCTGTTCATGGTGTGTATGTGTACCATCTGCAATAATCGGATACCAGCCTTAATGTACAGGGCTACAGTATTACCGTCTTGCCCGAACCATCCCCTCGACCTCCTGGCGCTGCGGCTCCGAACATTCCGGGTCACAGCAATATGTTTAATGACTTTTCAATCGACCATGGCCCAGAGGATATGAAGAACTGCCTGTCTCATCGCTCGCAACAATCTTCAGAACAATTTCGTCCTGCGGACGCCTACCCACAGCCTCATGCGCGACTGCACAATTGCTACAGACTCCACTACATCCTCGTTTGTAGCAGATTCACTAGCTAATGTCAGTGTTCCAAGATATCTTGGACAAGGTGTTCCACGGCGTGTTGGATCAGAGACGAGGATGCCTAATTGTATTTAATGAGCTAGAAGCTGACGTGCGTTTTCTCTTACCACTCATCCCGTCTATGCTCATTTTTTTCCAGAACACGCGTGGTGCAGCAATCGGGATTCTGAAGCAGGTTAACAAGGTCGTGGACTCGTTGTATGGCCAAAGTACGTCCATGGATTGCTTTTGGCCGCTGTTTTGTGCTTACGAATGTCATTCAGACTATCAAGATTCACCACGCAGGTTATCATCTCCTCGATCTTCAGTCCCAATTTCCAGGCCAGACAACGTGCGATGAGGATGCGTGGAGGAATCATGCGCTCTCGCTCGAAAGTGGACTTGAGTTTTTGAAACAAAAGCAAGATCTTGAAGGCATGTTTGAGTTTTCGAATCTCATTCCCTCCGTAAGCCTTACTCGTCCTTCTGCGGCAAAACGTGCATTGCTATGACTCAGCGCTCGCCACGTCACCAGCGCCTATTCAAGCCTCCATCATGTTGCCTCTTGCACGTTGTCACTTATTATCAGGCTGAGGATGGAGAGGGTGCTGCGGATATCGAAGAGGATTATGACCATGCCGAGTACTAGCCTGAGAATGCATTTGAAAGCTTGTCTTTCAGCGGTGTAAGAGAAGAAATATGCTGTATTAATCGTATTGATAATTTTCGCGTGCAATTATACATGTGCAAGTGACGATGCATGTACATCTATCTAGTACTTTCGCTGAGCGCTGCTAGCCTAGCTCGTAATTCATTAATTTCTGTTTGCATCCGAATATGTTCTGCCTCGGCTCGGACCCTTTCTGCCTCTAATTCTGCCTCTAATTCTGCCTTGATTTGGTCTTGTCCAGCGAGACCTTGTGCAAGACCTTGCGCGAGACCGGATGTATAACCTTCAGCTCGCAGCTAAAAAAAAACATATTATCATCAAGAGAGGTCATCACAGAATAATTTCCACTACTACCTGTTGCTTATTAGCTTCATCAGCTTTTTTCTTCAGTTCCGCTTCATTCTCTATATCCCTCCATCTTGCGTCATAATCTCGGCACACATCCTCTACACTATCAGCTTTCCTGACAGCGAACCCACAGTAGTGTGAGCGCTTGTCAACGGGAGCGCTGTGTGTTTCGATGCAATCAGGGAAGAGCTTTTTTAAAGTTTCCCATACAGTGAACGAGAACCAGTAACACTGGTTATCATATAGGTGGTAGTGTGGGGCATGCTGGTTCACAGCAGACAAGAGGATTGAAATTTGTGCCGCTGACGGACATGCAAGAGGAGAGAAGTCAAGCGTACAAAGTTCGGTGAATGGTGCATAGGCGTCCACAAGGTACTGCGGAAATGCGGAGCCTTGGCGTGAAGTATGCACAACATCTTCAGCAACAGTTTCAGAAGCTGAAGGAGAAATAAGGTTGGATGTGTGAATGAGTCTGGATGATGAGGAGTTATTGCGGGGGTCCTGCTTAGGAATGCGTTCGATGACCACGGCAGCGACTGCAGACTCAGAAGAATTCCAATGACGAAAATACAGGTGTAAAAACTCGTGTTGTTTGTGATTGTCGCACTTGTAATACACGGCACGTTTGAGTCCACACTGTATGGAAAGAGGGTTTGACATGATGAGCGTCTGCCATGCTGTCACATCAATACGACTCTCCCCCGAACTGAAAAGTCCAGGAACGTCAGTAGGAGATTTTGACATGAATGGACGAAGAAGTGTGGCAAAGAAAGCTCGAAGGCTGAAACGAGTTTTTAAATCTTGCTTCATGATTGACAAGGGTTGTCCGCTAAACAGGTGTCTGGATGCACGGCAGAATCACTCTATGTATAGTGTCAATTGTAATAGGGTAAGTACTAATGGTGTTGTGGCATCGCTTCTCGGCGCTTTCCGAACAAGTTCTGGGCCAATTTTTCCACTTCAGTTCTAAAACTGACGCATCAATACTCCAACTCACACCTCCTCTTGCAGATTGGTAGACTCGCCAATGGCGCATGCACTATGGAGATCGATGTCGATCCTGATCTCATCCTTGGAGATATAACTTGTATGATAGCGAGGTGCACCGGCCATTTACAATCAGGATTACATATTACAAAAGGTCCAAGGTTTTTAAAATAGGAGCAATCGAGGTCTTCAATGCATGGTGAGCGGAGAAAGGCTCCATTATTATCTCTCATTCATCCTCTAAATGGCAATGTCGTGCGACTGTGTCAACGCTGACCGGTTTGACCTGGAACGGCACCTGCTTCCCGTCGGCGAGCTCTCACCGACAGCAAGGGTTGCAGGGAGTCCCTTCTTCGCATTCGGCCCATTGAAATCACCCCCAGTCATCACAAATGGAATTGCATTGCGAATTTCTTGATTCGATGCACATTATGGTCACTTGACTTTGATCTCACAGTTGCCCAGCACCATTCCCACTTTTAATAACCGATATAGAGAGAGCAAGGTTTGCTTTAACGACAAGGGTTCACCTTATTGCCGGTACAATCGAGCAGTCGTACGTCAATGTCATTGATTTTTCATTGGCATCATCTAAACTAGGGAAGCTTTGTGGTCAAACTGGTTACAAACAGAATCGAAATCTGTTTCTCTTGGACTGGGCATGTTGGAAACCTGCCGACAACAAGATTCTTTTGTGTTGGAACATATCATGGTATTTAGTGATAGGTGATTTCGTTAAAGGTTCATCCTTTGCCGAGTGGTTGCGAGGACGGAATCAAAATCTGTTTCTCATGGACTGCGCAGGTTTGAAACCTGACTGTCTTTTTCCCATCAAAACACACCTTGACATTCACTCATGAATTGTTTCCTTGGAGGTTTCTTACAACTGGACTTAGACAAGTGGTTGCGACAACAGAATTAAAATCTGTTTCTCTTAAACTGCGCAGCGCAGGCTTCAAACCTGCCGAATGACGTTTTTTATTTCTATTAGAACACACTCTAACCTTCACTCATGAATGGTTTTTCTTCCGGCGTTATCTCAGCTGGACTTAGCCAAGTGCTTTCAACAACTGAGTTTCCGTTAGACTGCACAGGTTCAAAACCTGCTGAACGCCGGGATTTTTTTCTATCGGAATACACCTTGACATTCGCTCATGGATGCTTCCCTCAGTGGTCGATCTAACTCATCTTAGCCAAGTGGTCACCACAACAGAGTCAAAATCTGTGCCTCCTCGAGTTGGTTCGAAACCACCTGACATCATTTTTGCGATGTATGAGTCCCTCGGAAGTCTATTTTAACTAGGCCCAGTCACTGCTCCTTTTTATGTAATAGTCTGTTCATGAAATGGAATTTACCTTCACGCCCCGCGAGGGCCATCTCAGAAACTTAAGACCGCAGCGTACGTGCCAACCTAGATTTTTGACAGATTATCCAAAACTGTCGGGATTCATCCCTCAACAATAACTTTTAATGAGGCCGGAGGCCAGAAGGTTGCACGCAAGCTAAGGACAGTGAATCTGACAGTCAGGAAAATCATGCAACCTCCCAGCCTCGCTGAAGCCTCAACGTTCAACGATGAATACTTGTCAGTACTCTTTTGGCTCTCCTCAGACACCATGCAGGATTGGTTCACCGAGGCATGCATGACGGGAAAAAAGGGGCTCAGCGAGAACTGAATGACAACTTCTAACAAATAAGGTGTCGAATGATTGTAAGAACACAGGTGGAGCCTGCAGAAGTTTTGGGAGACGGGGAACCGATCGTGTTCGACAAGAGCCCTCCTCCACTAACGTTAGGATTCGCGGCTCAGATCATCTGGCCCAGAGCTTCTTCAAGAGTGGCGCAAAATATACCGGTTATGGAACGCCCATGTCTCCTTGATAACGGCTCATGTCGGTCCTGGCAGATGAGTTTATTTATACGCGTCTGCCGATTAAACATATCGTTTCTAAACTTTGGTGACGAGTTTGGGAGACGAGCACGTCCAGGGCGATACATCGCCAGTGGCTCCTTGTGGTCTGTGATCATTTCGATGTTTGACTGTTCTTGACTTCCCAAGGTCAATCATAGAGATACCGATGTACAACGGGTATTCGGGATTACTTTATGAGACCAATATTTCATTGGGTACGAAGCGTGCGCCGATTTTTGATGTAGTCATCCTACTGCCGTATCACACCAGTTCTCGGAGGGTAGTTTCGGATAGGTTATCTGGGCTGGTATAACGGAAGCCTTTCAGCATGTGAATACTTGAATGATGAGCTAGAGGAAAGAGACGTATACGATACAAATACGGTGATCCCTAGTAAATAATACAGATGCGAATTAATAAAGATAACATAACAAGACAACTATCCTTGAGACCCTCGCTTTGCATATTCTGTACATTGTTCTTTCATGAATTTCTCAAGCTTCACTGCGTTCCTATGGTATATCGATGTTTCGGGGTTGTACAGCTTGCAATTATCGACCACCAGTTGAACATCGTCGAGAAAAAATTTCAGTGAGGAGTACTGGTTCGTTTCCAATTTGTGTTCCATCGTGCTGAAATCTGATGGAGATGTTAATGCAAAAATATATTACACAAGAAGTTTAGTACAGACCCATAGGTCTCTTGATGACACCGTAATAATCTGGGACCTCATCGGCGTTGACTGGGTTTAAGAAAGCCCAGGCTAAGGGATGGGCTTTGAGATCGGACAGGAGGCGCTGCATTTGTGTATGCTCAGCGCTTTTCCCAGAGCGTGTGCTACAAGAAGTCAGATACGACCGACTCGGATTACAAACGGCAACTCACGTGTGTTCAATGCCAGGCGTCCAACCGCTCTCTCCTACGACAGAATTGAGGCGCCAGTTCACTTAAAGAAACGATAACGTACTTAGCCCTGGGACTTCCTTAGGATCCACTGTGATTCCTTCCGGAGCCCCTTCTTGGAATTGCGGAAGACCCTGATACACGATGTGCGATTTCGACATCTCGCGAATCTTCGCGAGGATTGCTTCCCGCTGCTGAGAGATGATGCTGACTTTGTCAAGATAGTCGACCTTGCGCAGCATGGTACATTGCATGATTGTCCCGCCCTCGTAGTCTTTGATGTATCCAGCCCACACAGAGCGATCAAGTGTAATCTCTTTCGAGAAGCCTTGCTTCTTGAAAAATACTACAGCAAAATTGTCAGCGTAGGTGAGGAAGTGCATCACATCGGGGTATGTATGTTTAATGTGTTGTTTGAAGTTGTCCATGAGCATACCACCGTAGCCCTGTCATAGAAGTTGTAGTCGTATACATGATGAATAAGACCTCTCCCTACCTTCACTTGGTCCACTGATGCAGTTGCAAAGAAGACGATCTCCGCAAAACCACGATGGGGGAAAGGTCTATAGCAAATACCACCTACGACCTTATAGCCACGTTTGATGATCGCGAGTGCTTTAGAGTTGTGGTCATAGACTAGACGCGCAATGTACTCGCGCGGCATCATAGGTAACTGTGTTTGGAACAAGGTCTTTAGGCCAGTGAGAATAACTAAAGAGCGCGGTTGTCGATCATTTTCCACTGCGGTTATTTCAATAATCCCCTTGCGCAACTCCACAAACGCAGCTTTTTCGGGCTTATGGGAAGGCTTGAACAGCATAAGAGTCAGTCAGGCGAGAAATAGGAAATAAAACTTACTACAGCGGAGGATGTTGGTCCCGTGTCTACCGTAACTCCAGTCGCAAGGCGTGTGAGCTGACCCTCGTCCATCTTATCTTCGACCTTTACTTTCAGATCCGGGCTGCGACCATTAGCAACGCCATTCTTCTCTGGCCTTTTGTCTCCTGTGGGAGCTGTCTGCGGTTTTGATTTCATACTGGAGGTCTTCTTTCCGCTTCTTTGCGTCACAGCCTTCCTAGAAGTTACTCCTATGGCTGCATTCAAATCTGCAACTTGGGCGGCTAAAGGTTTGTCGTCGTCGTCATCATCATCATCAGCGTCAGCGTCAGCATCAGCATCGGCATCACCATCAGCATCGGCATCGGCATCACCATCAGCATCTTCTTCTGCATCGCTGAGTGAAGAGGAGGACAGTCGTCTACGTTTTGAGGGTGGAGGCTCGTCACTGAGTACGGAAGAAGCAGGGGACATTGGTCGATCAACGGGAGAAGATTGTTCTGAAACAAATGAGGAGGTCGCAGGGAAGACCAACGTAAACGACGTACGGATGGAAGGAGACGCTATGCTAACCATAGAGACGGGAAGCTTCATTTGTTGCTTGAGGGAGTCAATGTCTTCATCTGCATAATTGAAATCAAGTTGCCTGCCTGCCTCCTAACACGATCCGCGTGCTGTCAGCGTGCATGTGATGACGTGGGAGAAGACGTACATGGTAAAGTTCGTCAAGACGAGTTGCAAGACGTGCTCTACGAGAAAATTCCTCCCGTCCTAAGGCGGCTAATTGACTGCCGTGGTCTGCTACATCGTGGCCACATATACACGTTTCGAGGTACGTGGAACCATCCTCTTCGTCGGAGCCATATTGTGTTAGATCGCCGAGTAGAGACTTTTGGTGAACATCATCATCTAGAACCACCTCGACGCTTGCTGGGGGTCGCAAACCAGGACAAGAATCACACGCAGTACAGGACGAGTGCCGAGCTATCCTGAGTGCGAGTGCGAGGTCACTGTTATTAGATAAACAAGGATAAGAGAATTTCATGGGAGCAAAAATTGGGATTACTATGTGAGGTCAATTATGTGCAAGCCAAATTATGATACAAGTAGGGTAGTAGCCCCGTATAGCAAGTAGTCGTTTCCAAAAGCAGCTTGCCCCCTGAAAAGAGTATGTCGATTGCACTCATTCTTAGAAAAGTAGCAGCAGCTGCAGGCATTTGGCACTCTATCCATTAGTGAAAATATTTTCAAGTTGCCATGTTAATGAGCACACTAGACGAGGGCTACCATGTCGCGTGTCAATAACGGTGGCATAGTAGTCCATCACTGCGTCTACAAGAAATCCACATCCACAAGATATAATGATGTCTTATTGTGGCCTTGCAGAGGCGTCTACACGTATCATCTCGCGTATTTTTCGCATTGGACGATCGATAATCTACTACATATTGATATACACAAGAAGAGTTCTGATAGATTCAAGAGGGGCCGCGCTGCAGCAACGACTCGTAGTAAGTTTAAAATGAGTAACTTTCAACGCATCCTGTGTCAGCGGTTCCAGTCACTAACAAAAAGTCAATAGACCGTAAGTCCTTTAATTGGAACACAAGTCTTCCACAATCTCTCCTGCCCTAACTCCCGTCACGCTCAATAACGTGTCACTCAATCCATGCGTTTCCTCTGCACAACCTTGCAAGTAGATCTTGGGTATAAATTCATTACCAGCTGTTGGTAATGGAAGAAGTCTATAACGTCGCGAAATATAGAGTGTATCTGTCATACCGGTGAGCAATATTGTCAGTTATTTAGGACACAGGTGACATACCAGAAACTTTGGTCTCCGTGGATGCATACGGTGCCTGTATCTCCTCTGCGTTCGTGTCCGGTGTCCGTGAATGACCATTTATTCCATTCGCAGCTGCTTTAAATGCACCACTCTTCCCGTTCATGGTCGCTCCAAAATTGCCATTCTTTCCGTTCGTGGCCGCCCTGAAATCGCGGTCCACGGCGAGGCGCGTCTTATCCGAGTTAGCGGACAAACCGAAGTGTTTGCCTAAGCCGGATGATTTCAAGAAGTTCAGCCATGAATCTCGCTCGTAACCAGTAGCGCATATAATGGCATCATATGTCGTCTCGGAGAGCTCTTGTGTGAGGGTATTCTGCAAAATAACCGAAAGTGTATCTGTGTCTTCTGTCTCTGTGGGGGATTGCGAAGGACGTGTGCTGATCTCCGCTGACGACAGGTTACTATAAGGTATGATGGTGATTTGTGTACTGGTCATGGCCAGCGCATTTCCCTTGCGTCTAGCGATGTCACCGTCTACTTGTTGGTCATACATGACTTGGTAGAGCTGTTGTCGCATGTGTGAATTTCAATCAATTAGCAAAAGATATGCAACTCACTGAATCAAGCGTAAGCGGATTTACCACCCCGTAATTTGTAGCCTTGTAGTCTGCCATTACTCTTCTTCGAGAATCACTTGGCAGGTCATACATAACATTCACAAACTCCGGATTGTATACCTGGTTCCCAAAGGGACCGCCCTCGCTTGGGTTCAATGAACCACCACGAATGATAAGGTGGAGGTCGTGCGTTTGGCCAGCACTCTTATCCATGCTGGTTAGCCGCGAGTTGAGGTCGAGCAGTACTTCCACCGCTGACTGCCCAGCACCGACAACCGCAATTTTAAGTGGCCGAGTGGTTGCCTTCATCGTGGCCAACATCGGTTCTACAGAAGATATGTACTGAGAGCTGTGAACGATGCGAGGATGAGGTATGATAGTCTGAATGCACCGCGGGACCCATGGTGAACCTCCTGGAGAAATAATTAAATTTTCTGAACAGTCCTCGGTCAATTTATGCATGGCAACACTGGAATGGATCAATGCTGACTTGCACGACGAACTATAGTTTCGCCAGTTGCGAGCACCCTGCTATGTACCTGCACGGTGCCTTCGCTCCCTTCTTCAACTCCGATGACATTTTCGCCATACGCGACCTTGATGCCTTGACCTTGTACGTACCGTGCGGCATATGCAAGGTAATCCGAGTATTCCTTCCGCGTCGGGGTAATGCAGCCTCGGTTGATAAAGTCCACCAGACGGTTTTTGGAGTGCAAGTATGAAACGAAGGTGATAGGAGATTGTGGAGACCTCAGGGTAGCCAAATCTTTCAGGAAACTTGTGTTCCTCCTTTCAGTTTCAAAATGCAACTGAAATAAAATTGGACTTGCCTGATCTGCATACGGGTACCTGGGAGGAGCATACCCGGATGCCATTTGAATTCAGAATATCGCTCAATGAAGAGGGACTTGTTCACAGATATCGGGCAGGTCTAGAAAGTCAATGACTCGGAATTCCATATTTGGTATATTGGATATTGATCTACCTCTCTGGGTTGTTCCAGTAGTGCTCCAGCAACAGCAAGATTTGCCGGGCCAAATCCAAGGCCAATGACATCGTACACATCCACTGTGTGAGCTTCGAGTGATGGCATGATGAAGAATGCTGATCTTTGAGTTTGTGAAAAGTTCTGAATACCGTAGCTGGAAATTAGCAGATAACCACAAGTGATGTGCAATCAGTGTCGGAAGAAGATAATCTTGTGGCAAGTGGAGATATGTCATGTGGAATGTGATCGTTGTGATTTTATAGCATCTAAAATCCGAATTGCGACGGAACCGGCTCGAAGTGGTGTTGACAGGACTTGGGAGTTTTGCCAGCAGTCGGTCAGGCAAAACTGTTTGTACCTGGCCGACGGGAGAATTCAGATGCAAGAGGAGTAGCAGAGCCTGACAGAACCGGAGACTCGCGGAGATGAGACATGATTTAGACATGATAACACAGATATTTTGAACTCGTCTGTGTCGACTGAAATATTGCTCGTGAGCCTAATTCATTGGCGTGATCTACATACTAAAGCACAAACGGACGAATAGTGAAAGAATTATTACAAAAGATAGTGAAAAGGAGTAGTGACAGACTTTGCATGTAAATAAAAACAAACAAATTACACTTAATTTTCAGTGTGGTGGGTGCTGTAGAAGTTGAAACTTGACAGTAAGCCGACGTTGAAATCAATGTACCTTTGATTGGATCGTGACATCCAAACAAAATAGAAACCAATCAAGTGCCTATCATTTGTTGGAGTGGCGTCGCTCTGAGAGATTGCAACCAATCGAGTGTCTGTCATTTATCGGAGTGGCGTCGCTGAGACTGGCTCAAACTTGGGTTGCGGACGGAACTTCGATTTAGCAATCAGTGGGGTTGATATTGCAACTGCATATATATCCATGAACAGTGGCGAGGTGACAGTTGACAACGACAATATACGAGCAATGGCAAACGAGTAGTGCCAGGAAGCAGCGAAAGAATAATTTTAGTCACGGCGACTTTTTTTTGGCTTTTACGACATACCCACACTTAGCAACCGAGCCCCTGTGGCGCGATAAAGGCCTCAATTGTAGGGCAGTAGAACGCACATTCTCTGATCTCAGCATAGTACAATCTGCGCGACGATGCATTCTCTTAGTCGACAAATTCAAAACACTCGGAAAAATTCATACACATCTTCGACATCACAGAGGGCCGTGGAGGCTAAGAAGTCTGCTCGCCATCGACACGCTCACGTGTACACTCGTGAAGAGGTTGACATTGCTGTCGAGATTGTATAAAACCTTGAAGGATCCTTCGTATGGACATCTCTCGACTGAGCCTTGTAATGCAGATGACCTTCTTGTAGGTCCAAAGGTGACGTTGGCACCGGACTTGAGGAGTTGAAACGGACGGAAGAAGTTTAAAGCATTGACGGAGTTGAAGTGTTTGAGGGAAATTAGTGAGAGCTGGCGGCGCCGCCCGCCCTCGTGGCCATTCAAGTTGAAACCATTCACCCGAGCTCTCTAATTACAAATCGGTATCCGTATCGCCATAATGGCAATCGCCTTCCGCATCCTCCCATCATCGCCCTCTCGCACAACCTTGCACCTTTTTTGCACACTCTCGCACCTTTCTATAGCGCCATATTGCTTTGCCACCAATTTAACTTTTTATGTTGTCTGGCCAGGACAGACAACATAAAAAGTTAAATTGTGGGTCTTCCACTCTACCGTTTCATCTGCACCCATCATGACTCGGGGTCCCTTTGCTTCATCACCTCTTTTATATTCAGTACTTGCCTCTCGTATATCTGTATCTCGAATTACATTCACACTTTATTACTTGTACTCATTGGCTATAGCCTGTAGCCGACTGTACTTCGATAGTTATCGCAGTGCAATTTGATGTACCTATCTAATTATCATTGTGATCAAATGAGAATGCCCTGGACTATCGAGAAGAACAAAACACAAGAATTGTAGCGGCACCGATGTATTGAGTATAACACTTCGTGGCATGCACGGACTTGTATCGTAGCTCACAAGTCTGTCAATTGTTTGTAGGGAATGTATACGTAGCAATTGGTTTGCACGGTTCCTGTTTGTTGACAAAAGACAGAGTAAAATGGCTTATCAAGCTTTCAAGTCCTTCCGCGAGGTTTGTTGAAAATCCAACACTTGTATACTGCATTAAACATTACAGGTAGCAAGTAGACGCACATATTTCTGCCGCTTGGTTGTAGGGTTTGTAAATCAATAAGAAAAATCAAATCAGTACTAGCAACACACCGTTTGAAGACATGCGAATGATTATCCACATCACCATGTATGTCATCGCACGAGGTATGATCGATTGATCCACCATTGTGACCTCCTGGTCATCAGATTCTAGCATGGGTCCTTGGTCTTCAGGCTCCCATTCACCACGATCATAAACTTTGCCCAGAAAAAATTGACTCACTTCAATTGACCAACACTGGTTTTGCTGCCTCTACAAAATACGCCGTACGCACGCTATGTCAATATCCTGAGGCGAGTGATTCTGGCTGGCAGAATGATGTCATTGAATCTCTGCGATGCTTGGCTTGATTCGAGGCGAGCGGTGGCTCCTAACTTGAGCTTGAAGCCGATTTTCCATTTAGACAAGCAGAGAGTGGGATTTAAACTTAGCGGCAACTTCAGAGCTGATCTCTGCATGCATACGTACACAGAGTGCGTTCGCGTCGACGAGAAATCATTAATCATTATACAGTGACAGCCTTTACGGCGACGACTGTGCATGCAGTGATAAGGCCTGATAAGCAGTGATAGTAGTTGAACGTTATCTGCATGCACCGTCATAGTTGGAACCTTCTCATAGCCCAAATTAAAACGTCCAATGAAAATTGTCGCATAACTTTTAGTGGCTGTCACGGTCGTATGGGGTATATCCCCTTACAGTTTGAAGCTGACTTCCGACAATAATGTCGACATTGTAAGCAGCGAGAAGCGCGAGTGCACGTGCTGGCTGGCATCTGTCCCGAAATGTAAAACTACCCTTTGAAGGATCACTTGGCCTGAATGTACTCACAAGATACTTATCCGTGGTTGAAGTTGACGATGTCGTTAGGTAGTTGGATTACTGCTGCTTGGTGTCACGTGCGGGCGTCAGTGATTCTCAATATTGGTCATCGCGGCTCCATTGACCAAAACTGTCGCCGAAACAATGCCGAATCTGTAGTTGTGTGATTCCTATTCACTTCCAAGGAGCAATAATTCCAGTAAAGCGTGATAGTACTATGCTTTTCGGGTGTTCTCGCTCCAATCAGGCGGATGCGTTCCGAGGTGAGTGGGTGGTTTAAGAGTTCTCGCATCAGAATATTGTGAGCAGCGAGGAGCGCGAGTGAACGTGCTGGAATCCATCCTGAGGTGTAAGATACCCTTTGAGGTTACTTTGATGGATGATTTGGCTCGAACTCACAGGATACTTATCCGTGGTTGAAGTTGACGATGACGCTAGTGGAGAACATGTGGGCGTCAGTGATTTACAACCGTTGGTCACTGGGGCTTCATTGTCTATAACCTGATTCTGTAGTCGTGCGATTCCTACTTGCCTCCAAGGGGCAATATCTCTAGTACAGCGTGATAGTACAATGTCATGAGGTGTTCTTCTGGTGTTCTTGCTCCAATTCGGTAGATGCATTCCGAGGTGAGTAGGTGCATCGGATGGCAATTCTAACGAGAATCTCCTGGATCACGCAGGACTGCTGAATGATATAAAAGACAGTCTATAAGCCTGCCTCCGACTGAATGGTACATGTTTGGATTTCCAAACCAAGAGCCACTAAAAATGCTTCCGGTGAGCATCTTTTCAAGGGGCTGGTAACGAAGAGAAATGAGCTTACTAGTGGATTTTCAGCGATATACAAGAAACGTGCGCCGTCATTGATTGGAAAACAAAAGGTAATCGTTGATTGGCACATTGCGATTTTTGGCTCAGGGGTGTGCATTACGAGATGTCATGTAAAATTGACGAACGCAAATTGAAATAATCGTCGAGTTCCGCAGCCGCTAACAGGGATCTGGCCGCATAATTGCAGGTGCGAATGATCCACCAGGCCACGTCAGCAATTAGGTTTGGAAAAGTCATATGCAAAGCTGGGCAGGACGGCGAATAATAAGTCACTCTTCAGGGACACATAACTTGGCGGGTGGCAAAATGATGTCAAAAAATCTAATAGTTGCTTAGAACAATGATACGTACTGGAACAATGCTCATAACTGTGGTCATAACACAAAGACAATATGCTGGGAACAATGAGTGGTAGTAGAACCATGGTCGTAACCCAACGACGATGTACAACCCCAAGGGACGGGACCAAAGCTCGATGGTGATCGTGGCATCGAGAAAGGGAATAAAATTTTGAAGCGCATGACATCCCATTTTAAGGCAGGAATCGGGGAACGAGACGATGGCTCTGTTTGAGTGGCTGCGCGAGAAAGTGAGAAGGATCATCTCATTGAATAATTTAATTTCCGCGACTTGTTCCGCGAACTTGGTTGATCACAGCCAAACCATGGCTACGAACTGCGCACATGAGAACTGCTGCCTGCATACGGAGCCCAACAGGCAGAACCAATTTTCAGGTGAGTCTGAACCTTTGAAGAGCTGAGAAACAAACAGGGCTAGTGTTGGTCTGCGTTAGTCACTGGCGACTGGACAATTATTTAGGACAGCGGCTCCGGATGATTGTCATGGGAAGTGACGGAATAATAACCGCAACGGTTGATAGCCTCGTGTAACGACGACGGAGGTAGCAAGAAATAACATCAACAAATAGAAAAATGATTCCACGGATGCAAAATACACGACCACGTGACATTGTTGAGTGTGGAACACCATAATATTCTCACGGTCGAGAAAGTGGCCCATAAACGCACTGCTGTAAATTAATTGCACATTGATTTCTTTCCATATCGTCAACCTTTGTTCCTCCCTAACGTTGGCCACAGTGATTACGACAATAGCAACGACGAGGAGGACGAAAACTGCACAGCGGTGACAATGACAGCGCTTATTTCAACGCCTGTCCCACAGTACATAGCTTCTGTACAAAAATCCAGAAGTAGAGCACGCGACCAGAGCGTCTCTCCAATATCCCCAGGCTCTTGCGCAGCCCATTATCAAACTCCCCCAAAATTCAGGGTGTCATCTGAGCATCTGTCACCAACGTTGACACCGTCTCCTCTTAGGCGACGACCATTGTTCCCAACAGATGCCAAACATAAAGCAGATGAACTTACTCAGGAGCATGATCACGACGACAGCGATATCTTCTTACAATCTCCATTCAAATCACCTCTAGTGCAACGTCTATGCCCTATCTCACACCCTAAACCAATCAAACCAATCATGTTAGATGATGATGAAGCGACCCTTTTCCTCTCCTCTTCATCTGCCGCACCTTCCCCTTTCTTTCATCACGCGTCTACTCAGCCACTGCTTACCCCAGTCAAGGATTCCCATCGGGCTGTGCTAGCCGCAAAACAGCTCAATTCGCAGCCTGCTCATCGCGTGGGCGTAGGCACTAAACGCAAATCGGCGCAATCCGGCGGTGGCGACTTCTCTACACCTTTGCGTCCTGTCCCATCAGCCACGTGCACCCCTCTTAATATCTCTGCTCCGAAACCCGACCCTTCATCTGGTATCGCTTTCCATCGTCTTGCACCGCTGCCAGCACCTCGCTTCACCCCCCAACCAAAGAGTAAAGCTGACACTGACGCATTTGTCAAGAAACAGGCAGAAACAATGAAGCGGCTGCGCATTCGGGATCCTGATGACTCAGATGAGGGCTGGGGTATCATAGAAGATCAGGACTCCGACGGAGAACCTGTACAAAGGCTACCTGCACTCCGCAGATGCAAATCTCGGTCTATTAGCCCGAAGAAATCCCTCCTAATCAATGCTGCACTTGTCCCACAGAAAGGTAGCTCAAAGGACGAGGTCACTGAAGCTATCTCTCCAGGAGGGCATATCATCAAGCGTCGGGCACGTTCGAGGCCCGTTTCCATTGAACTCCTTGAGAGTGTGAACAACACATCTTCACCGAAGGTTAGAAGCCACATCGGTAATATATATATATTCAATGGGGCTGATAAAACTTTACTTTAGGCTGAAGCTTCCAATACGAAGTCACCCACTATCCCAGTAACATTTCCTTCTGTATCTCGCGATCGCAATCGGCCCACTTCCATTGTTGGCTCGCCTTCTCCTGTGCCACGAAGACGACTCACAGGGTCCAGTGGCCCCAATCCCTTCCTCTCTAACCCACCCTCACGTCCAAATTTGCATTCTCAACCTCGCCCCCGTCCCTTTGCCCGAATGGCATCCAATAGTTCGGCCACTCTCTTCTTCGGACCTTCAATCCCTCAATCCGCGCAGTGCCCACGCACGCGGACTAATTCCTCTATCGCCGCTACCCTGGATCTGTCTATGCAGTCCCGTCTCAGCCCAGCCAATCGACATAGCTATGCAGGTCCAGATTCGGCTGGTTTCTCTGCTGCTCCAATGCCATGGACGCTGCGGTCGGGTTTGGACACACCCTCACCAAACTCTTCGCCTCTGAATGACGGTCCAGGCACGGTCTACTCAGATGACGAGGACATGCTATTCGGCCCAACCGAATCCTCGTTCGTGTTCAGCGTCACAGAAGGAACGCCTTCTCCACGATCACAGACAGGCAAAGAAGGACTGTTACCCTCCAAGTATAAGCCACGGGACTCTGGCATTGTTCTCAGCGATGACGAGTCGGTTCCTGCGCGAAATTTGGCGTTAAGTACGAGTTCGAGCTCTATTTACTCTGATAATGACAACGGCGATGACCTGGTTACGCCCGGAATCATGCCTGGTGCACTTTCCGGTTGGCCAAGGATCTCGGGCGTCGATGACGCACATCTTCATTCATTCAATCAATCCCATCCATATCAATATTTTAATCATGACGAGGACGACGTCGACGCATTCATCTTACGCACCCTGGAGGCAGGTGGGAAGCCTTCTGCGGCGCAGGGCAAGAAACCCCCTGGAACGCCTGTGAAGAAGCTCAAGAACCACTTTGGGCTCGATGGTGGGCGGCTATGGCAGAGTGCTGTTGCATCGAAGGTTGGGTTTTCATTTGATGGTGCAGAGGGAAGTAAGGGGGATGGAAATGGGAAGAAGCCACGGAAGAGTTTGCCTGCTGCGTTCCCTATCCCGCTTGGGAAAGGTAACGCTGTGACGATCAAGACTAGTGGATCTGATACCGAAGAAGACGAAGAAACTACAAGTCCCAGTTCGAGGAAGCAGTACAAGGGTCTCGGACTTGGCCGTCCTGCTGGGAGGTGGCTCATGCGCCGCAGCAGCAGTGGAGCGTTCTCGAGTGGGGAGAGTACAGGCGGCACGCCCACACGGCGAAACATTAATCTCAGAGGTGCGTCCGGCTCCGGGTTCATTTATGATCAGTCGTCTCATTGTATTTCGTGGTTTAGACTGGCCGATGCCCGCAGCACGTACTTTGACCGTGGACACCACGGGCTCACGCTCGAGCTCGAATAGCTCCGCGATCTCATTGAACTCCCCTACGATCGCGCGGCATCTGCCCTCGAAATCAACTGCGACTCATTCTCATTCTCCGCTCGGACCACGATCACGGAAAATGTCTGGTGTCGAGCACGTGAGGAATGCCTCGGACGCTGGCCGTTTCGAGAAGGAGTTTGTTGAGGTCGAGCAGGTTGGGAGCGGGGAGTTTGGAAAGGTGATTAAAGTGCGCGCTAAGATCGGGCGCGGGCTTGAGGATACGGTTTGGGCTGTCAAACGATCAAAGCCATTCGAAGGTCCTCGGCATCGGTGGGTTGTTCTGTCATTCGCACATCCGTCTTTGTTTATTTGACATGGTGACAGCCTGCGACTACGAGAGGAAGTGGATATATTGGCACATCTATCGGCGCGGGGTGCTCATCCGAACGTACTGACGTACGTGGACAGTTGGGAGCAGGATGACGCGCTTTTTATACGCACAGAACTATGCGAACTTGGCAATTTTGCGAGATTCTTGTGGGAGTACGGGCGTGCCTTTCCGCGCCTGGACGAGGCGCGGGTGTGGAAGATTATGGTGGATTTGAGTAACGTGAGTGCTGCTGCGGGTCAACAGAAAAAACTTTTTTTGGTCCCTTCTTTTCTTCCGTTATACATGCATATTTTCACTTCGTCCAATCATCTGATCTGAGAAGATGTGTTTGGTCTATTATCCACCCTCGTTTCCGTCTTGACATGTCTTTTATTGGATATTAACCTCGTGCCTGCAGGGTCTGCGTTTCATCCATGAAGCAGGCATCATTCATCTGGACCTTAAGCCGGCGAATATCTTCCTCACTCGTGAAGGCCGATTCAAGATCGGAGATTTTGGAATGGCCTCGGCGTGGCCCCGACCTGGGGGCGCGTTTGAGCGCGAGGGGGACAAGGTGTACCTTGCGCGGGAAGTTCTACAGGGCACGTACGGCAAGGCTGCCGATATTTTCAGGTATGTTCAGCCGTGGATATGGACGTGAGTAGAGTGGACCCTGATGTTTTAATGATCCTGCAGTCTTGGGATGACGATGCTAGAAACGGCTACCAATATCATTGTGCCTGATCAGTAAGTTGACATGTGATTTTCTTTTTGGAAGGTAGTGATGGGTTACTTGTAGGGGAGATGGATGGCACAGGTTACGACAGGAAGATTTCAGCCAGATGGATCTGGATGGAAGTCCTGAGCTGTTTGTGTTGATTAGGAGCATGATGCGAACTGATCCTGCTAGGCGCGTAGATGTGCAGGATGTTTGCGCACATGCTGTTGTAAGCCGAGCTCGCGCGGCTATGGAACGCACGTACGAGGAAGCCAAACGAAATGGTACCTCGGTGTTTGCTGCGTCACCACTTGCAGGTGTTTCCAATACGTTCTTGGAGGAGATCCTTGGCCGTGACTGCGACGATATGGACCTAAGCCTATGACACCTCGATACCCGGTTGGAAGAAGAAAACTCTCAAAATGTGAATTCTTGGTTGTATGTTTTTCTTGGGACATTGTTTGCCAGTATAACATATTACCTCGCGATCTTGCTTAAGGACGCCACTCATCGAGCAGCCTTACACTCACCGCACGATATCTATGACCACCTCACGTCCTCCATTCATCCATCCATATATTGATATACCTACCACGCACATGATCTTGTCTCACTACATTCTATAGGGCCTCGATTGTGAATTGGTACTAAGGGATTTGTTATGCATAGTGATAAACCGTAACCCATACATAGTTCGTAATATTAAAAATTTATGCGCAATATGATAGTGTTTTTTCTTTGCACCGAGGTAGATCTGCCTCCGAGCCGACGGGGATCAGATTAGAGGGTTGATAGTTTGATTTAAGAAGCAAGACCCTGGCCATCGAGAGAGAGGGTTCTCGTACCCATCCGCGGAAAGAGAAGATGGGTCGTGTTGATAGAAGGCTTTGTCTTATGGTGACTCTAGGCCCTAGTCGGAAGATTAGCAGTTCAGCGTGTTGCATCATGTTGCCATTGATGAGAATCTAGAGTTTCATGAACTTACTAGTAAGAGGGGGTCATAATAAATTGACGATTCTACTAGCTTCTTCTTTCTTGACCATTCCACGTTATAAAACCGCAGTTTAGTTCGTTCGTCGTTCTTTCCTTCCCTTCATCATCGTCCTCGTCGTCGTCCTCATACTTGTCCCTGAAGTAACAACCCTGGACTGACAGTTTATTTTGACAGTGACCCCAGACTCATCGACCTAGCAACGTTCCACAGCCACGAACTACAACTTTTATTATTATTTTCTTTACAAGTGCGGCAAAGGCAAGTCCGTGGCACTCCTCGAGCGGGCTTACCAGTTCATTCATTTTAAAAATCATTAGAACAAACTGTTCAAAAGCTTTATGGGACATTCAAGTTCACGTTTCAAATCGATAAAAGTTTGTTTGTGTCAAGGAAGATCGTAAACTCTATAATATGGACCCTGGCTTTATTGCCAAGCCTCACTCTCGTTTCTCTCCCTCCCACACCAATCCTCTTTCCGCGTTATATCGCGTCGATCTCTTTCCTACTCCTTCTCACAGTTACTTCCTTCCAAACCAAATGGACCAAAGTCCAAGGTATACTTCTGGAACTACCTGTATCCCTTCATTGTTCCCTCCAGGCGTAGACCCAAATACCGTCGACTTCAGAACTTTCTTTCCTTACATTCCAAACGAGGTCAAGCATAGAAAGCGCACCTCTCGTACACAGCTCAAGGTCTTAGAAGATATATTTCGTAAAGATACAAAACCAAATGCCGCCCTCCGTAAAAAGTTAGCAGCAGAGCTCGATATGCTTCCACGTGCAGTCCAGGTCCGTTCTATCCTGTTTGACGTCAATTCGTCGCGTCCTCATTTCTTAATCTCGCGTGCCACCAAAAGGTGTGGTTTCAGAATAGGTATGTCACGCTACTCTTCTCATTTCTTTTTGTCATTCATCTCATTTCTTCTCTCTCTCTCTCTTAGACGTGCAAAGGACAAGGCTCTTCGTAAAAGAGTCCAGGACTCTACTCAACAGGATTCTCCTTCTGCTAACTCTCCTCAAAAGTCTCAGTCTTCTAGGGACACCTCCCCCATCGACTCTTCCAATTCTTCCACCCCCACGGAAAAACCCACGCACCCTGCAGAAGACGATCAACCACCCTCACCAGAGCCACACCCAGTGGAGCGATCACCCACAACTGAAAGTCCTCTTACGAAGTTTTCCTTTACTCTTCCTGCGCCCCCCGCACAAGCTTGGAATAGTAACCCGGCCACCCCTGCCGAAATTCCCCCTCATGTTCGCCCTGTACCAGCAGACTTGTCTTGGCAGGACAATAATGATCTTCTGAACGCACGTAGAGGGTCGCTGCCAATCACCATGTCCATGCCAACTACAGATGCCAACCAGCCGTCTACCCATTTCCCAGATAGACGCAAGTCTATGGATGTCAGTCTCCTTAGGCTTATGCATCATCCATTCGCACGCGTTGCAAAGGAGAAGAATGACGCAATATTTCTCAGGCCGCCCATATCTCCTGCAGGGTCAGGTCAGTCCATGGCCCGTCCACCGTCCGGCCTCGGTGGGCCAAGCATACGTGCAACAAGTTACGGCTCTTCTGCTTCCTACAGCCCTTACCCTCGCCCTTCTTTGGCACATAGAGCATCAGAGCCCCACGTCTTTACGCCTTCTCGCTCCTCCCTTGTACCGGAGATTCGTCCACCGTTTCCGTCCTCACACGTGCCACGCCGGCTCTCGGACAACCGCTTTACAATGAGCTCTAGAGCGCTCCCGTCGCCTATTCCTGGACCCCTCCCAAAGCCTGATTTCCAGTTTGGCGCTCCGACATCTGCGTCTCCTCCACATGCGTCACCGGATGCAGAATCCCCCGGGAACATGCACGCATGGGCGTTTCCTCGCAACGAGGCAGATCAGGACACGGAAGATTCATACAGTTCTACTGGATTATCTAGATTCGGCTCGATTGCTAGCATCTGTGGGAGCGACACCAGTGCGACCAGCGCGATTTATTCAGACGTCAGCAGCTGTGTGGGTGTCGATCATTTCGATCCAAACGGCAGGAGAGGGTCTTGGTACGCTGCACTTTAATGATCAATACGTTCATTTCTTGATTTTTTTTTACGTTACAGTGCATCCAACCTCGAGACGCGTATGTCCGGTCTGAACATGCGGTCCAGCCAGGGATCACTCAACGAGGCTCACTTAAATGCCGCGTCTTCGTTTGCCTATCAACACAGGGAACACCTGTTATCACAGGAACCAGGGTACTCTTCCCCTGCATCTACTGTTTCGCCCGGTGGAAGCCCGCACCCTGGATACGGCAAGGACCCTGGCCCATCGGGCCTGCGAACGAGCGAGGCTTCGTTTGGATACAATCCTGTAATTAGTCATTTTACCTCAAATGTTTCTGACGAGATGCTAACGTGTTTCTGCGCAGCTCCCACCTGAAACTAGCGCCAACACCTATCTAGGTCCCACGGAGCCTGCCATAGCGAGCCGCAAGCCCAGTATACCCACCATCCAAGAAGGCGTGCCGCATAATCATGCCCAGGACAACATTGAGCACAATTCCTCATACCCAACACCCGTAGACACGGCGTCTCCGTCCAATTCATATCATTTCGCCCAAGAATCCAACCAATATTCGCACACAGGAAGCTATCCGCCATTCTCGCGGGACAGCACGTTTCCTCACACGGAGACCTCATACGCCCAACCTGGATTGCAGTACCCAGCAGAGAGCAGTTTTTCATTGAGCTCTGCACCGTCTGCTAATATTGGAATCGCCGGTGGTATGAACTCGTATGTGTCGCCTCCTTCTGAATATGCCTTTGCTGTGCCTCCTACGAATAGCGTGGGGCATGGTGGGGAACGATTCAGCACATATGGTTGAGGCGGCCGTCGAGTTTTCTGGACCGTCCTCCTTCTCATGTCATTCTCATCGTTCGTCCGTCTGGAATTCGCATGTACCATAATTTACTACTGTCTTTGCTCGCTGCTGTTATTCCGTGGTCGCTGCAAACTAATCTGGTTGTGGTCTCATGGGCTTTTTTCGAACCTGTCGTTCCGTCTTGCTTTATGTCTATCGCTTTATTTACTTTGACATTTTTTCAATGCTCATACTGATACACTCAGCACTTGCACTGCCAGCACGTTCCTTTCGTTCCGTTGTCCATCACCCTGTCGCTCGTTCGTTAGCTGCCCCCTGCTCATCGTTTTCTGGTCATGCTCGCTGTTTTCTGTTGTCTCATAGTCTATGTCTCACCTCGCCTCTATTTCCTTAGTTTCTTATCTCCATCTCCGTTTCCTTTTTTTTGCTCATCCAACACCATCTTTATCTCATCATATTTTTGTCTCGTGCGATTTTCCGGCTCTACTTAAATTAATGTACTTAGTTTAATGCTTTGTTTGGTGAATTCAGTCGCAGCCGTCTTGGCGTAATGTCTTGGGGGATCGACAGGGTCGCTTCGTGTATAGGGGCAGGTGTGATGGCCATCGTGTCTAGTTTGAAGATCGCGATTACTGAGAAGTTGGAACGAAGACCGGTCGAGACTCGAATTTGACTCGAGCCTGTACCCCAATCTTAGAGAAAGGCTGGTGTTTGGTTTAAGCAGCGACCTATCGGACGAAGCTCGTGGATATAGATAACCATAATCAATTACAGTAAGATAAGAAGAGACTGAATGGCCATAAACTGCAGCACTTGGTCAGAGCTTCGTCCCAGGCGTCCCAGGGAACGTAGGTGCCATCATCGATATCGGAGGGTGAAAGATAGTCTGATTGCCGGATAGGCCTAAAGGCGGTTCTCCACCTCTCCCTGTTACCTGTGCATTCCTATCCATCATCAAACGATGAAGCTGTGCCCAAAGAATCATCAGAACTGATACCACATGACACAGATTGAAATAGAGATAGAAGGAGGCGATAAGATCACAAGATTGCAAGCGTAACGTACTTGTAGCCGTATGCCGTGAACGGCGTATTTGAGGGAGCCGAGTTCTTCATTCAGACGCATGCTTTCGTTCGTAAGCGCGATGTCGTTTCGACGCGCTAGGAAATCGACGGATGTGGATACTGCGGCAATGGAGTCGCGTAAGCCACTTAGCGAGCCCTCGAGGGAGGTACCGAGATTAAGAGGTGCAACGGGCGTTAATGGCAGTGTACGTTGAGACAAGTGTGGATCTGCGATCCCGTTGAACGATCGGCGTGATCGGGGATAAGTATAGGATTCTTGGAATGCGTGCTCGTGTGGGAGTGGGAAGTAGGGTGCGAGCGCATCCATTTCGTTATGGGGCGTCAATTCTCCGTGATCTGCGGAGGAAGACGGTTGAGCTTGATTGATAGTGGTCCTGGAGGAAGAAGAAGAAAGACCGGGCGGTGCCGAGAAGGGTTGTTCGAAGGAGTTGATGGATGGGGAAGCGATTGGTGGGGTCTGGTCTTGGGTGTGTGACCGGCACCATGGACCGAGGACGTTCCTGAAGGTTTGGATGTCTCTTCGCATCGTCTGGACGACGGATTCTAGTGTGTAGACTTTTTGCCTGAGAGCGGCGTTTTCCGTGTTTAGTGATGATAGTTGAGTGCTGTTGATGGAGAAGAATCCTTTGATAGCTTCGTAGGGGCAAGAGAGAACGTGTTCATCAAAGAGCTGACGCCGGGGACCAGTCCAGGGACAGCCATTCTTAGCCTGTGTGCATGGAATTTCGTAGTCGAGACAGATAGCAGCGTGCGCTTGTGACTGTGACCTCGGGAACTCTTCGAAGCAGAAACTGCACGTTGCAGATTTGGAAGGACATTCCGAGTTGTGAGCCTATCCACGCTTGGGTGAGTACGTTAAGAATGAATCGTCACAGACACGCACACTGAGATCACTGTACTTGATAGTCGCACCACACCCATCACACTGTGTCGAGCGGTACACGCATGCATCTTGATGCTTACCAACGTCCTTCCGAAGGATGAGCTTGTCGCATTGCTCTTCTGAACACGGCATCTCAACGTATTGGCAGGTGTCCTTGATGTGAGCGGATAATAATTGTCTTTGAAATGTCTGCATGCATCCGGAAGCTCGGTTGGGGCATTCGATGATGAGTTCATCCACGAGCTGACGCTTGTATGTCAGTGATTTTTCCTGCACTGTGCTATGTGTTTCGCTCACATGTTTTACGATTGGATTCGCTGGCGATAGATCGTCAAGTGAAAGTGAAGAGCGGTCTATGGGACATTGTGGGGAGTGTTGTACGGCTACTGCGATACAGTCATGACAGAATGTGTGCAAGCATGTCCGGGTGGTCGTAGGGTTTGTGAATGGGGCACTACATGATGCTGTGTTACAAGAATCTTAATCAGACGTGGCGAGCTTACTGGCAGATGCAGCAGATCTATACGGAAGTTGTTAGAGAAAATTTATACAAGGTAGGTTGACGCACCAGATTGCTGTTTGGGCGCTCTACATAGTCCATCATGGAGATAAATCGGATCAATTACTTGAAGTTGACTCACTCCGTAGCAGACGATATTTGGCTTTGTTAGGAATGGAAGCTATCATCACGCTGCATTACCTGCTAAGTATTCAACTTATTAGCGCACTCCGTGACTATCACCGATTTCTATCAATTGCCCATCTCGTGATACCGCTAATATTAAGGCTGCTAGGCCTCAACATAAGAACTTCTATCGTTTGGAAGAACCAGTTATCAATTAATGGGCAGTGCGAAGCGTAATGAAGATGGTATATATGTATGTATGTTTCAATCTATTCAAAGCTTGCTGAATGGTTGTGGAGTACAGTTGAAGGACGAGAAGGCGCTTGCCGTCTGATGCCTGCAGAAGGGCATGAGGCTGCTGTGTGGCCACACTACCAGTGCACAGCAGGACAGAACCACGTCAGTAGTGCTCAAAGTTGAACTAGAAATCGAAAGCGATGTGCACGATCCCCTAGATTTCTCTAAATTATAATTGCATTAATATTGTGAGACTTGGCTTACTATAGCTATGGCTCGTTGAGCTACAACGAAGGTGGAGTCTGCTCAATTACAAACTATGTGCTACAAAATTTCGCATACTCAGTCGGTGATACGACTAGCTATAGTCAATATTGAGTGTTAGATTTAGTTGAGACTGGATCATTGCGAGCGACATCAACACGAATTTCCTTTTAGTTGGGGCCCCACTTGGGGGTGGCTTTGGCTGTGATCTGGTAGGATCTGGTTCGGCTTTTCCCGGTCAGTGCAGACAAAACCAGCTGAGGTTGACGAGAATATGAGTGACAACGATATTCGTTTAAAGCGAGCTCGAAAGAATGCGCACGAAAAGAGGCGCGAAAAAGAATCGACCTGGGACACAGCCAGAAACCCTCGAATATCATGTAATGTGCACTGTGCAGTGTGATTCTATAATATATTCTGATCATTTCAAGTTGCCTTGGTCACTGGTCAGTGTACATACGATCGAACTCATAAGCAGGTTTCCTGCCCTCCCAGCGGATCCACCTACTTGCGTCCCACCCCGAGCTAACGCTCGGACCATGTCACCGACTGTACAATCAGACGAAACTGCAATTACGTTCTTACGTACCTTGTTTTCGGGAGCTTTGGGAGCCGATGTATTTCGGAACACTCATCACTCGCCATTCTGACAGGCGTCCACAGCAAGTCAGCACTAGTACTACAGCTGGACTAGAACAACTTCATCCATTTGATTTTTTGTTAAAATTCCAATCAGGTCCATCGCCAGCGCGCTTTGTTTCTCTGCCTAGCTCATTACCGTCGAACAGACTTCGGACTGGGTTGTGACACCAAAACATTATCTCACGACTGAAGCCTTTTCACAATTTACCCCGGCTCCAAGTCACGGCTGAGATCTTGGTACTGTAATAAATGTCTTCGTATATTGCCCCCTAATCACACCAACTACACAGTACTAATACTTTCAGTCTATCATCCATTCCACATCGTCAAACCCCGTCAACGAGTGAGATGTATCAATGTCAGTAACTCCATTTTACACCATCTCTCCTTTTCTAATCTCGTCAACAGTCACTCTGTCATCTGAAAGAACTTGGGTGGAGCTCTCCCGGGTCACTGTCAAGGGCGCTGAATATGACTCTCGCGAACGCCAGCCCCACCCGAAGTGTTTGGAAGGGACTCGGGTGTGCCTTCTCAATCACATCAACGAATTATTAGACAAGCGAGAGAAGAACCAACTCATTTGGCTGCATGGCACAGCAGGCGTCGGAAAGTCTGCCGTTGCGTTCACTGTAGCTGAAAGGATGAGGGGTCTAAAAGTCTCAGAGCATACAAATGTGGAAACGCGGCTTGCGGGAACATTCTTTTTCTCGCGCAAGCACACCGAACGCAGCACGACTGGATATTTCTTTGCAACGCTAGTCTACCAGCTTGCAAGCAATTTCCCCAGTATTCGGGAGGATGTGGAAAAATCCATCTACGACAATCCTGCTCTTCTAGATCCCAACAAGTCTCTCCGCAACCAGATGGAGGTGCTCTTTCTCCAACCTCTCCGTAGGCTTTACCTCAGATTGCGCGACTGTCAACCTTTAACTTTTGTTGTTGATGCCTTGGATGAATGCACATCCGAACCCGAGCTTATCGATCTGATCCTTTCCCTTGCTCGAGCTCTTCGTGAACCCGATCTTCCCGTGACCCACATTCTGCTGACGAGTCGCTCGGAATCGCATATCTGCAGAGCCATGCAGAACGAAGAGGTGCGCTCGTTGGTGTGCGAGATACCTGTGACAATTTCAGGGGAGGGCATTACTACCATCATCTCGTTAGACGGCGCTGATGTCGACAATGACATCTGTATTTTTTTGCGACATTCATTCAGAGAGTTGGGGAGTCGCTATCCTGATTTCCCACAGCCATCGAGGGATCAATTCGAGCGGCTAGCGAGCCGAGCTGGCAGGCGTTTCATCGTGGCGTCCACTATGATGAAGTTCATTGATGAAGGAGACAATGATCCCAACGATCGGCTTCAACTCATGCTCGAACTTACGAGCAAGCTACTACGAGGAACGGAGGTGTACAAGCTATACGACTGTATCCTCTCCACGTGTGCCGACCCCAGGCGGGCATATCTGTATTTATCCATCGTTGCTTCTCTCACAAACCCTCTGCCTCTCTCGCAAATCTCGACACTGCTTGGCCCTGGTTTGGGAAAGGATGTAGAGAAGACACTGAAACAATTACGGTCTGTCATGAATATTCCCCCAGACAGCACACTCCCTGTGAACATCTATCACTCGTCCATTCGTGATTATGTTTCCGACTCTTCAAACTGCGGTCTTTCTCAAGTACAAGACATGCCATCACCTCACTGCCTACTCGCACGTTCCTCTTTCCGCCTGATGGTGAAAAAGATCCCAGAAAGCACTGCTCTTCTCGATGCACTCTTGAAATTGAAGACGCAGAGTCAAGCTATGCAACCTCATGACCCCCAGAAATTAAAAGACTCATTAGCCTTCCTCGTCCAGCCACTGAAGCCACTCTCAGTTCTCATCAGTCTTCTATGGATCAGGGGAAATCGCGGTTCAGATTTACGATCATGGCTAGAGTCTCTGGGTGGGTGCGCCTGGCTGCAGACGGAAGGAGGAAAAGACTGGTTGCAGACGCGGGAAGGGGAAGACTGGTTGCGGACACAAGGAGGAAAAGACTGGCTGCAGACCCATGGAGGGCAACATTGGCTGCAGGCTTGGGGAGGAGACTGGTTGCAGACGCAAGAAGGGGATGCCTGGCTGCAGACTCAAGGAGGGGAAGACTGGCTGCGGACCCGGGGAGGGCAAGACTGGTTACACACCCAGGGAGGGCAAGACTGGCTGCAGACCCCGTGCGGGTACGACTGGCTCCAGACTCAAGGTGTCCAAGACTGGCTGCGGACCCTACACGGGCGGGACTGGCTGCACACCCAGGGTGGGAAAGACTGGTTGCAGACACAGGGAGGACGAGGCTGGTTGCACACCGATGATGGGCGAGACTGGCTTCAGACCCAGGACGGGAAACACTGGCTACAAACCCAAGGAGGGCAAGACTTGCTGCAGACCCAGGGTTTGCAATACTGGTTGCGGACCCGGCGAGGGCAAGACTGGCTGCAGACCTCGCGTGGGCAACAATGGCTGCTGATCCCGAACGGGCAAGACTGGCTGCAGACCCAGGACGGGTGCAACTGGCTGCAGACCCCGCGCGGGCGTGACTGGCTACAGACCCCGCGCGGGCACGATTGGTTGCGGACTCAGGGTGCACGAGAATGGCTGCATACCTGGACCGGGCAGGAATGGCTGCACACACACGGAGGAGAGTGGCTACATACTCGTGGTGGGCGAGAGTGGCTGCGGACCCGGCGCATGCAAAAATGGCTACAGACCCCGGATGGGCAGGAGTGGCTGCAGATGCAAGGAGGGGAAGTGTGGTTGCAGACACAAGGAGGGGAAGACTGGCTGCGTGCCCTGGGAGGGGAAGACTGGCTGCAGAGCTCGGGCGGGCGGGCTTGGCTGCGAACTCAAGGAGGGCAGGATTGGTTGCTGAGACCGGGTGGGCGGGCCTGGCTACGAACTCAGGGAGGGCAAGACTGGCTGCCGACTCCACGTGGGTACCACTGGCTGCAGGCCCAAGGCGGGCAAGACTGGCTGAAGACCTCACACGGGCGGGACTGGCTGCAGACCCAGGGTGGGCAAAAATGGTTGCAGACAGAGGGAGGACGAGACTGGTTGCGCACTCATGACGGGCGAGAATGGCTGCAGACCCAGGATGGGAAATACTGGCTGCAGACCCAGGGAGGGCGGGGCTGGTTGCAGACTCAAGGCGGTCGCGACTGGCTGGAGTTTCAGGAGGGACGTCATTGGCTGCAAACCTCGTGTACGCGACAGTGGCTGGAGACCCCAGATGGGCCTCACTGGCTGCAGACCCCGTACGGGCAATGCTGGCTGCAAACTCAAGGTGGGCGAGACTGGTTACAGACCCCGCGTGGGCGAGACTGGCTTCAGACCCTGCACGGGCGAGATTGGCTGCAGACGCCCCACGGCCAAGCATGGCAGTCGACTCCTGCAGCGTCTGTCTGGGTGACCATGGAAGAATTCTCAAGCGCGTTGGAAGCAATCAGCAAGTTCATAATCATCCCAGAATTTCCTTTACCGCCAGCTTTCCAAGTCATTCAGGAGTTCAAGAACTTACCGGATTTCTTAATGTTTCCAGTTTTCCTCGCTTTAAGGCACCAACATCATTCCACCTCTGCACCACCACCAGCTCATTGTACATCAAGCATGGAGATTGTTCATGCTGTGGATGCCTTTGAGAAATTTGCCACTGAAGTACAGGAACGAAATCGATCAGACAGCCATGCTCTCAATTACGCCTGTCAAAACTGGCCCGTCCATCTTTCACGAGCTCCGAATCCATGGGATGATGACCTTGATCATATATTTCATACTTTCTGGAATTGTCATCTGCTCTCCTGGCTTGAAAGGGAGTGGTTTTTGAAAGGCTTGCGGTCTTGTCTGGTTCTTGTATCTGAAGGGCAGAAATTTGCACAGGTGCGTGTATTTCGCGATTCATTAGCAGAATCCCAGACACTGACTGCATGAATTGATCTTTCTCATCCTCAGCGTGGACTTTCTCGCGTGCAGCCTAACAAAATACCACAAACCATCGACCCTGACCTCCAAGAGTCGACAATACAAATATCAGCATCTGCTTCTACCTCAGAAATGTCGATGAGACAACCATCAACTCTTACTTGGAAATCGGAGCTCACCGTACTACACATACGTAAATCTCCGCCACACATCAGAGCAACCTCGTGCTACCTCCCCTCTACTTATTCGGAACCCCCTTCGCCAACTGTCTCTTGCCCGAAGCTCGGACCTGTCGTGTCTCATGCTGGTATATCCATAAAGCGTACATCAGATGACCTTGGGGTCGACAACTATCCCTCATTCCAATCTGTCGCTCCTATCCCCACAAAACGCCCGAGAAGAGACAGTCCAATGCATGACAAAAACGCCAGCAAGTAGTACAACATACTGGTAGGATATCATTTGGTTTTCTCGCATTTGACCCTGATAACGTGATACAGTTGTTATTCAACATAATACCTCTCAGCACCAATCTACGATTAAATGCCGACCTTTATGCGTGTTTATTGATACATGATGCATGTGACGACGCGACGCGGCTCAGCGGAGTGTCACAGGAATTCAAACCGTTATTTTAAATGTTTTCTCTCGCTTATCTCTCTTTCCTCAGGTCGTTGTTCCACGACTGAGGTCTGACATTGTCTAGACTTTACAGTGTCTTGAGAATTGCGCCGTTCAAAAGCTTGTTCACGTTACCGAGTGGTTTCATGAGAGCGTCCTAGCTGTGAAATGTAACATATATTTATTTCACAATACCAGCAAGCAGTTGTCATTTCATAGAGTAATAGTGAAGAACAAAGACTAGTAAGGCTTGGTACAAGCTATCGAAGCAGAAAAACTGGATGCTATCCGAGACAGTCCGACTACAATCGATTGCCACGGATGTATACGAGTGAATCCAAGGCAACACCTGAATATAAAAGAATTAGGAATATACGTTCTTCCTCAACATAACACTTGTCTCGAACTTATTCTATCGTTGGAAAGAACTTGGGCGAGGCACCCCCAGGTCGCTGCCAAGGGTGCTCAATATAATTTTCCTGGACGTCATCCCCACCCGAAATGTTTAGGAGGGTGGCGCCGGGGTAGATCTCCTGGACTGCATCTACGGATTCCTAGATGATCGGAATCCATTTGGTAGCATCGTGAATTTGCGGACATTCTGAAAAATCGCTCGTGATGCTGGGCATGGCTGGGCGTGGATGCATGCATGCTACATTGCAATACCGGCTTTAAGAATTAGTAATCAACATCAACAAAAGCCACACCACCATATAATCGTATCCCACAACATAGAATCAGTACAATGGGTACCAGATAGTGCATACAGGTGTCAGGTTTGCACATACCTTTAGATTGACAAATATGCGACTGTTTGCATCAATGCTTGTTGGCAGGATGGTGCGGTAAGAATGAGATTTTATGGTTTGCATACAATTTTACGCTATGTATGTAATTCTATGCAATATGTGCGTTTTCACGCAATATGTGCAAATTTACAATATGCATGCGAGGTCCCTCATTAATTGCTGGCAGATATCATAGCATCAATGTCAGGTTAGTAACTCACACTTGTCATCACATATGAGATATAATTGATCAATCTGGTTCCATTGACAACATGTTATAGTACAAATCAGTGGATACGAACAAGTCCAAGTAATACTACAGTGCGAGTTGACAAGAATAGCAAGTTTCAACGAGGTACACCATTCAGCGTTTTCGGCGAGTGGCCTTGCCACGCTTGGCAGGAGCCTTCGATTTTGCCACCGGCGGAGGAGTCAAAGGTGTGGGAGTCGAAGGTGGAGGAGTCAGCCTGTCGTCATCGTCCTCGTCAGCATGGCGTGAGTGTCGTGGTGTTGGATGACGCTGCTGTTCGGATGGTGGGGGTGAGGGATGCCGTTGCTGTTCGGATGGTGGGGGTGAGGGACGCCGTTGTTGTTCGGATGGTGGGGGATCGTCGAGGAAGCCATCCATGTCGTCGGAGTCAGAGTCGTCAGATGCTGCAGCTGTGTGCCTGCCATTCCTTCTCCTTGAGGTCTGAGTCAGCCGAGGCGCCACCCTTTCGATGTATGAGAATACGAAGGTGAGTAATAAACAAAAACGAACGAACTTTGTCCAGTAGTCGAGTGTCTCTTTCACCCAAGGATGGTTGATCTGTTTCAGTGACTCGACAATTGACAGGTACAACTCATAGAGATCGAGTCCGGTGACTTGCGATGTCCATTGTTCTGCAGACGATAATGAGACAATCAACTGGACAAGTCTATATATCAGTATCAGAATGTAGATAGGATAGTGACATACCTGGATAGCGGCATAGGCAATAGCAGGGGCGGAAGGTTCCGTCATACCATGAATGACACCTTTAGGGTGTTTGGTGCCTTTGCGTGATGTCGGATCAAGTGCTGTGAGAGGTCCTGTGAAAATAGCGCGGAACGTCTACAAAAACACAAATAAGAAGGTCACAAAATTAAAAAGAATCGTACCCGTTCGAGAGGTTTGCCACGCAGAAACCCTGCGCGCTTCAATTTCGGGTCAGCAAGTGATTCGTCGTATAGACATGATGGAAGCTTTTTAAATGATGGTGGTCTCTTCTCGCCATTGAGAATACCATCCATAAATGCTCTGAAATAAAGTGTAAGTGAAGGCGAAAAATGAAATAAAAAGCATACTGGGGGTCTTCATCAAATTTCTTGATGTCGACCATAGGACAGAGTGCTCGTGCAGTAGATTTGTGGTGCCACCCACAAAGTGACTTGGGTTGTCCTTTGACGATAGGGGGGTCCAAAGCGGCACCAGGTTTCGAAGGGTCGTCGAGTAAAAATGATGGACACAGGTCTTTCAGTTTGCAGGTGTCTTCAGCGCGCGCCAAAGAAGCAGAATTTCGAAGCTACACATGAAGCATGATTAAAAATATGTGCATATAAGCGCATATATCCACTCACTGCATTAATAAAGTCTTCTAGCTTGGCCGGATCTTCCTCGAAGCTGCTGAGTGTGGTGATGATGGCTGGGATGCGCTTGATGAAGTCACGGAAAACATTGATGCGGTATAAGCGGTCCCTACTGAAGCCAACATGAGTTAAATGAATATATATCAAAAGAAAAGATATCTTACTGTTCTTCAGGCGTTTCGTCTTCATCGGTAAGTTCTTCTCCATGATCGGCTCTAATCCCATCATGGAATACAGCGCCGATATCCACGAAGGGATCATGGAGCAGAGGAAAAGCTCTTGCGGCCTTCAAAAAGGGATCTAAAGCATCACTATATCATATCAGCGCTACCTATCAAACGATTCACAAATCACTTACGTTCTTTTCCTTTTCCGACCGCCTTGCAGGTTCTCTAAGCTATCAAGCACTGCTCTCATACGATTCGGACCTGGGGCAGCATCATCGGGAGGTGGAGATGAAGAGGTCGTTGAGGGCATGATGGAGGTAACGGTCAAGGGCAAGGTATACTTTGGGTATCGATAATGATCAGAGTTCTAATTTACCAGTGTTGACATGTTGTTTGGGTCTAGCGTCAGTGACTATATGCGCACCATTCAACAAGAAATACAATTTGTTTCACAATCACAGTACAAGTGCGAGCATTACAGTACATATGTGTATGGGTGAACGACAGCAAAACTTGAGTGAGAGACTGGCAAATTACACATACCGAAGAGACCAACAAAAACTGCCAAGACTCGGAACTGAAAAAAAAAACTAGTTAAGCTTCAAGGCCACCACAGCAGCGGGCAAGGCCATGAGCGCCTCGGTTTGAGTGATGCGTGTTCTGGCAGAGATCTCCCTGAACCCGCGGCGGGGGGGCCATGTGTAGCCATCATCGTTCCCAAACTTCTCCCGCATACGGACTATGGTGGGTGTGTCCTTCCGGACGACATGCAACACAACAGGTTTCGCACTGATGTGCTCGGGTGTATCGCTGCTGGGGGTGTTATTGCTGAGCTGATGTTGACACAGATGCATGAATCAAAAGACTTACCTGCGCTCCTGAGTTGCCTCACAGACCATTGTGATGTCTGGATCCTCCTCGGTAATGGGATTTGATTCACTGGAAAGTCAGAATATGTTAGTGCATAAACGAGATGAAAAACATAACTTACCTCTTGGCTTGTGGTAGAGTTCCTTCTGCTTCGTTGTCACTGTCTCCATCTTCGACAATCCTGAACTCAGAAGCATCCTTCAACCGCAAGATAAGTTTCTATAGTATTCACATCACTAATATCAGTAATGTGCCATTCAGATATTAAATCAAGCACATACCAGCGGGCCTGGACGTTCAGGTGTAAAGTCAAGAACGTAAGTTGGCCATCCGGACAGCAGATTGTCGATTTCCAGGATGACAACATTGTCATGGAAGAACTTTGTTCTGTTGGCCAGATCAAGGGGTTCCTTGGTATCAATAATATTAGGCATTATATAGTTGGTATATAAGATTAAGGGATAAGCGTCAAGGAACTGTGTGCCGGTCATTTGCCAACAACCGGAATTTTCCGGCTGACTTTGAATTCGGGTTGGTCTATGAAAATGTATAAGAAAACAGATAGACGCATCAGCACTGGAAGTTCAGCACCGTCGGAATTTGCTGTCTGAGGTTGAATTTGCAGCTGAGTTTGAATGTTTGATTCGGCACGTCTTGTTAGTACTACCACTCTCAGCGGCCTAATCATATTCTCCGAGTCCTTGTCTAGTGCTCGCTCAGACCCTTTATCTACTTGTATTTTTGAATATAGCTGCAACTGCTTGCTCTTATGGACGGTTTGAAGGCTCGATCTAATGTTGCTGTCATGGCTGGCTGATACACACTCCAGCATAGCCTCTCTTTGCTTTTGCCCTCAGTACCTCCAACCCATCTCCATCTGCGCGTCACCAATCCGGTTCAGTCTGAACACGTGCATCACTGCATAAGTAATAAGTTTTTTTTGAATTCAATCAAGCGATTCTGTCTGCAGCACGACTGGAAGCTAAGATCAAGTATGAGATTGATGAATTATCGGTCCGCAGCCCTATCATCAATCGCTCACCTTATATCATGATCGCTATCCTTTGCAGGTGAGCGATAACTCCACAACCCATGCCCTCAACTCACAAGTGCCTAGGGTGTGGGCGCGTTTTTGATGACAGTCGATCCCTCTCTACACACAAACGATACTGTAAAAGGGTCATTGGTGCTGCCTCTGATACACTCAAGAAACGACGCCACAATATTGAAGTCCAGGAAGCTGCAAAGGTTCAGCGCCAAGAAGAGGTAGAAGATGCTCAACGTAGGCGAGAAGAGATTCGAGAGAGTACTGCTGAAGTTGAGGATAATATACCCGTTCGTACTGCACCCTTTGCGTCCTCTAATTACTGAATCAATATGCAGCTTCCCCAGCCTGCAAGCCCTTCACCTCCTCCATTACGTCCTTCTGGGAGACCAGGCCGTCATATTCGCTTGCCCAAGCGCTTCCGTGATGAACAGCCTCCCCTTGTGGCTATCATTCTCCCGCAGCCCCCTGATGACAAACTTCAAGTGGAACCAGCTGTTCCTATCCCTCTAGTAGATGCAGACGATTCTATCATACACACTGATCCCAACCACTACGGCATTTATCGCACTTATCATGGCAATCGTGCTACTCACAGTCCAGATGATCTGGTGTCCTTGGCATCTGTATCTGATGCATCCACATTTGGTCAACGGCGCGAGCTAATCGGTGCTCGGCCATGGTGGTCTGGTTTTGGATCTTCCATGCAGGCCATAAATGTCAACTATTTCGCACCATTTCTCAATGTCACGACCTTCCTCTTGATGTGCTGGTTTTATAGTGGGTCTAATATGAAGTCATTGGTGGAACTGGATCGTCTCATCAATGAAGTGATCCTGGTGAAGGAGTTTGATAGGGCCGATCTTCGGGGTTTCCGTGCTGCCAAGGAGGTTGAGCGCCTAGATATGTACCATGGTGATCCAGAAGACATTCGCTCATCGTTCTCAGCAAATGACGGTTGGCAGGAGACGAGTGTGAAGATCCGTGTTCCCGCAGATGGAGTCGCACATGAGTCACTGGAGGATGCACCAGAATTTTCTGTTCCTGGTCTATTTTACCGTCGTCCTATCGAAGTCATCAAAAATGCTTTCCACGAGGCATCGGCTGAGCATTTTCATTTCACACCTTTTGAACAACACTATCTCCCCAGTCCTGACACGCCTCCCGAACATATCTATTCCAAAATCTACACTTCTCCTGTGATGCTTGAAGAACATGATCGTATACGCTCTCAACCACACGAGGATGGGTGTACCCTAGAGACTGTAGTAGCCACTATCATGCTTTGGTCTGACTCTACCCATCTTGCCAGCTTTGGGACAGCATCTCTTTGGCCGATATATCTGTTTCTTGGAAATCAATCAAAGTATATACGAGGTAAAACATCTGCATTTGCTGCGCATCATATTGCATATATACCCAAGGTACGAACGAGAAACAGTAATTGTACATTCTCTAATTCATTCACTAGCTTTCTGACACGATACAAGACTTTTATCATGATACTTTCGGTAAAGCCGCTACAGCACAGGTTCTTACGCACTGTCGTCACGAGCTCATGCAGGCCATCTGGCTACTCCTCATGGACGATGACTTTATGCATGCCTATGAATTCGGCATCATAATCGAATGCCTTGATGGGATTCGACGGTGAATATTTCCTCGCTTTTTTACCTATTCTGCTGACTATCCCGAGAAGTGTGTTCTAAGTTTATCTTATGGATTGCGACTTATCTTACTATTTAGGACACTACTTGCTTGTATAAAGTTTCTAGCCTAGTGTCCATGCCCCCGCTGCTTAACCTTGAAGAGCAAGATTGGGGATTTGGGGAAGAAGGTTGATCGACGCAGGCGAGAGTGTTATGTTCGCGAAGACAGTCATTGGCTCTGGTCAACAATAACCATGGTTCGAGACTGGCTGTACAGGAAGGGAGTAAATATAACTAGCAAGCGTGTGAAGGATAACCTTGGTCCCAGATCACTCGTTCCAACACTCGTAAGTACCATTTATCATCAGCCCATGGCCAGCCTGACTCACTGCACTCTAGAGCGCATTCTCGACTCAGTTGAAACGCTTCGGCTTCAATTTCTACGAACTGTTTGTCCCTGACCTCCTGCATGAGTTTGAACTGGGCGTGTGGAAGGCAGTGTTTACTCACCTACTTCGCATTTTATATGCATATGGTGAAGAGACCATTCAAAAGCTGAATCAGAGGTGAGGTATCATTTCACATGTGCGAGATTCTTCTCATAATGTCCATGAAGATTTCGTCAAGTTCCGACCTTTGGTCGTGGAACAATACGTCGTTTTAGCAACAACGCTTCTGGAATGAAGCGCCTTGCAGGGAGAGACTTTGAAGACTTATTGCAGGTATGTCTCTTATTCAGTAGTTTACAACACCTATTTACATTATCTTCAGTGTGCTATACCAGTATTCGAGGGCCTCCTCCCATCACCCTACAACGAGTCTCTCCTCGACCTCTTATTCGAGCTTGCTACGTGGCATGGTCTGGCGAAGCTGCACATGCACACTGACACAACTCTCAACTTCCTCGACTCATCAACAACACGACTCGGTCAGTTTCTCAGGAGCTTCATGAAGGCGACAGCAAAGGAGTATGTTACAAAGGATCTTCCAAGTGAAGAAGCTGTGCGAGGTCGTCGTAAAGCCAACAAGGCTGCAAAAGGTACCAGAGGGCTCGACTGACCAGGGACATCGAAGGTCTGGTCAGCAGACGAGCGGTCCAAAAGTGCGATACTTTAATTTTCAAACTTATAAGCTCCATGCCCTTGGTGACTATGTGGAAGCAATCCGAAAGTTTGGAATGAGTGATAACTACTCGACACAGCCGGTATGTTTTTGTTTTTTTAACTACACTTACTTACAAATTTGTTACAGGGAGAATGTGAACACCGACGAGTCAAACGGTTCTATCCTCGTGTGAGTAAGGCGAAGTTCACTGCTGGCATAGCTAAGCAGCAATGTCGCGAGCATATTCTGTTCAAGATGGCAGAAGGATCTCCCTATGAAGTGAAGGGAAAGGGTAAGCAAGACGCAGGCAAGGAGAAGAGCAAAGTACTTCAGTTGTCCTCTCCTGATGCACCTGCGCTGCGCTTCGAGGACTCGGAACCACTACCTTACAGTGATCCAGAATGCCACTATCACATCTCCACCAGCACTCGGTATCACGTCAATATATACAAGTGGCTGGCGCAACATGAGAGTGATCCTGCGTTGAATGTAAGTTGTCTTGTCTACATGTAATAGAAGTCTACTAACAATGCACACAAGAACTTTCTACCTCGACTAAAAGACCATCTACTCTCCCGCCTGCGTGGGCTAGAATATGACGGAGACGAGAGAGAATTCACATCTGCTGAGCGCAGCATGATCATACTCGTTGGTGAAAAAATATTTCGCCACAAGGTTCTCCGGGTCAATTACACAACTTACGACTTGCGCCGTAATCAAGATTCCCTTAATCCCTGGACCAATGCTGATATCATGCTCCTTGCACATGAGGATGGTGGTGACGGCCACCCTTACTGGTATGCTCGAATTCTTGGCGTATTCCATGCACTCGTTATTTACACTGGCGAGCACTCAAAATCCTGTGAACCCCAGCAAATGGACTTCCTTTGGGTCCGATGGTTCGGCCGAGATCCTGGAACAGAACGGCACCCCTACACTGCTGGTTGGAAGGCAAAGAGGCTCGAACGGGTAGGTTTTATTCCAAGTGATGACCCTGGAGCCTTCGGTTTCCTGGACCCACAGCAAGTCATCCGCGGAATTCATCTCATCCCCGCATTTCACTATGGTCACACTGACACCCTTCTTCCACCCTCAATTGCACGTCCAACTCACAACAACAATGAAGATTGGACCTTTTTTTATGTTAATATGTAAGTTTTCTTGTCTATTAACGCCACCATGTCTTACCTTAGAACCCCATTAGGTTCGTCGATCGAGATATGATGATGTGTTTTCGTGGAGGCGGAGTCGGACACAAATCCACCCGGCAAGCTACCGACTGGTTCTTATCTGACCGTGACAAGTTGGACGAGGGAGGGGAGACCGATGCTGAAGAAGAGTTCAATGATGAGATGGATGATATGAAGATCGAAGATGCAGAGTTTGATTCGGATGAGGGAGAGTTGCATGCCGATGCTGAGATGGAGGATACCGAGATCGAAGGTGCGGAGCAGCCAGGGCTTGATTCGGATGAGGAGGCATATGAGTCGGATGAGATAGAAGAATATGGGTATGATGGCATCGAGGAGATTGAAGAAAGTGATGAGAATGAAGACGAAGATGGGGGGGATGATGGAGGTGCCACCAGTGAGGTAGATGATGCTGTCCTGGGGGCCGAGGATGGGGAGGATGACGAGGATGAGGCAGATGATTATGGCGAGCTTTGATATTGTTACTTATGATATATGCCCATATAAATGCCCTTGCATGCCCTTGAAAATATTTTACCAACCTTATAAGGTGTATCTCAGGCTGGCAGCATCATGCAAATGGCTTAAATTATTTTACGCTAAATGAATGTACATACAAGACGCTTGCCAGGCTGGTAGAGTCATACAAATACCTCGAATTATTTCACCCCGAATCTATGCGCATACAATGTCCATAGCAGGTTGGCATTGGAATAGAATAGGTAAATTAGCATATTTGGCCATTAATGATTTTGTCGCTTTTGTTGATGAACTCCATGTGCACCTGGTACTGCTACTCAGCGCTTACCATCGCATTGCTGGAGTGTGTTTGAGGAAGGAGTAAACCTGACTGAATCCTAGTGATACCCAATGTCGTCTGGATCAACAGACCATTTGCGCATATGTTGCGTTTGCATTAGCCAGTGCGATATATATGTATATGTGATATTCCACCATAATCAAGTAAAGCTGCCCCCACCAGTGGTAAAACAACTATAAAACCAACCATGCCCGTCTACAGAGGGATCTCAGTCCATTTCTCCTCTGCATCCGCCTGGTTCGCCTTTCCAGTTGGAAGCTTAGTGGGTAGGTTCCCTAATTCTACGTCTTGCGGGTATTGGAAGGCAGAAAAATGTGAACTTGCGGCTTGGGCGTTTGGATACTGAGGCGAGACTTTGGGAATACCGGAGCGTCTGTCGACGAATGTGATTACGAAACCAATGATAGCTAAATGAAAGTAAGTAAATGGTATGGAACAACATGATTCCTCAAACTTACCAAGGATAACGGACGTGTAGTAACAACATATAAGGATATTAGCCATTGTGCAGTCACCAGATTGGGACAAGTCGCGACAAAGAGCTGTCGCATTATTCTGATGCGCACGGAACGACAGGGTGATACAAGATGCTGATGGTGCGTCAGAACGGCAGGTATGAACAGCATAGTGGGTGACGTACGGAGATCCAAAAGGCACAAAGCGCCAAAGGTAATGAGATATTTGGTGTTACTGACTTCTGCTTGTCTCTTGCAACAGAGGCTGAACGAACTGTCAGTTTTTTTGCATCTAGAACGTGCTGTGATGAACTCACGTAGCCGGGAAAACCAACAGAGCAAAAATGCTTAACATAGCGGCAAGGATCACGAAGGCTGAAGCAAACTTGTGAGCATGAGGGCTAAAGTTAGATTGAAGACACTTACCTCCTGCAGTGGGCGCAAAGATCATTTGCCTTAGAATAACAATCGATCCGATGTTGCAGATGTAAATACCGACTGGAAAGAATCAGGTGAACAAATGCCTCGTATGAAAAGAACAGAGCGTGACGAGCGTACGGAGTAAGAGCGCACGGGAAACAGCAAATGGGGAGGGCATGGTGTTACAGATCACTATTGTAGATGAGGCGATGCAATGTGATGAATAAGATCAAGACTGTTGAGGAGTGTTGTGTGATGGTCCATCTCATGTGCTGAGCTTTTATATCGACCCAGGAACGAGTGGACTGTGGCATTTGCGTTTGGCAAAAGATAAAAGCGGCTTGTGGCAAGGATATTATACGACCACTGTTCTCAGTGGGGCAATGGAACAATAACGTTGCTTCAATTTTTTGTGGAGCAGCTTGCGGTGTGTGGACCACCTCACAAACCTGGTTGATAACCCTTGGAGAAGACTATATGAGTTTGATTACATACGGTGGAAAACATACCCATGTTTGAACGCCAAAGGTGTTTTTCCATGCCACTCAGAAACGTCACGAAAAGGCCAATGCATCCCGGACATTGACATATCGAATGAACCTGATCAGGCACTCCCTGCGCACATGTTTAGGAAGGAATTCGGAATACATTCCAGTTAACAGCACTTGTACCATTTGCCCAGATCGTTGGCCATAATATATCGCAACCATTCCGGCATTACTTACCATAAAACCTCTCCTTTCTCTGCGTCTCAAACTGTTACCAGTTCTGCAACGGTGGACTTTCAAGCTCAAGGTCCATCATATCCCACATCACATTACATTGTTAGTAAATACTCATCAAACCTGATCTCTACGAGCCCGACAGCATTGTTTGCGATCATGGATATCCTTGTGTTCAACCGCCAAAGACACGCCATTTCGTTCCCTCGATGTAACCATCGACCCAGTAGAGTAGGTGATGCTTGTTGAACCAATAACGATGACAGAACAGAAGCTGGAGAATTACCAAGGGAAGGATGACGAGGCCCACGCTGAACATCATCCTGAAGTCGCACCGGACAGGCTCATCACAAATGTCGTGGAGAGGCTCACGAGGCTTGTGCACAATAGGTGGTGCTGCCAGTCAGCTCAAACTCTGAGTTGATGGTGGATTAAACCACTCAGTCTATCAATGGATCAGCAATGATTTTGCCAGGCATGAGGTTGTTAGATAGTGAATGAACAGACTTACTCCCTGACAATAGAACAGTGATTTCTCCGCTGAGCAAGACGTGAAATCGATAAAAGAATGGATACAACTCACAATTAGTGTTGTTGCAAAGCGAACTGAAGTGGAAATTGGACGCTTCGGTCGTGTCCGGGACACTCTCTTTCCTTTTTGGGTTGCTATCGCATGTATGTATGTTCTTGTCACTTGTGCTCTTACTTTGTCTTAGCTTGACATGCGCTTCGTTCCACTTCGCAAAGTCAGCTATCCCATGAGTCAATACTCACCCAGCATGTTCGTTCCTTTGAGTTAGCACAAGCACATTATCATGGATTGCTAGAACCAAATGGTGCCCCAATGTTAATGAATTGTTCTACATAATTTCCTTCTCTGAAAACTTTAGGTTGTGCAGGTGCTATGATATGATATATACCATCTGCCAAGAGACAGTGACCAGCGTTGTAAAGGCAAAATCAAGCCAATGTCGACCTCGAAAATGCCGTGAACACTTGTTCTCGTATGTAATCACACGATCAGCCACAAACGTTTTTGGGCAAGCTTGGTTAACGAGGTGTAATGCAGCGTAAAGGACGCATGGTCATCTTCGAAGCGAAGCGAAGTTATCTTGAAGTCACTTCGCTTGAGTCAACAGCAACACTAAATGCAATCGATAATATGATTAATTCTACTACTAGGTTCACCTTTGAGCACTACCGACGTGGCTCTATCTGGCTGTGCAGTAGTGTGGCTGCACAGCAGCCTCGTGCACTCCTGCAAGCACTGGACGGCAAGCGCCTACTTGTCCTTCAACTGCATTCTACAACCATCCAGCGAGCTTCCCTTAGCAAAACAGATTGAAACATCCGTCCATCCTATTTTCATTACGCTTCATACTCTCCATCATTCGACAGCTGGATCGTTCCGCCACCTAATCACAACTTACAAGCTTTGATTCAAATCCTCGTACGTCGTCCGTCCAGATAACTATCGCCCAGATCATTTCTAACCATGCCCTTGAACACAGCTAGTACTTTCAATTGGTTCATTGCATCCCGCATATCACAGTCTTCATCAATGAGTGACGATCAATGTCAATACTTTCATCTCTTATCTCTCGCATACTCTCTGACCTCTTTGACAGTCCTTCAAGGAACTTGGGCGAAACTGTCCGAAGTCGCTGTCAAGGGTGCTCAATATAACTCCCGTGAACGTCAGCCCCACCCAAAATGTCTGCAAGGAACCCGGGTGGATCTCCTCAAATACATCCACGGATTTTTGGACGACACAGAGAAGAATCAGCTCATTTGGCTGCACGGCACGGCTGGAGTCGGAAAGTCTGCTGTTGCGTTCACAGTAGCTGAGAGGATGAGAGGTTTAAAAGTGACAGAAGAGACGATCATCGAAAAGCGGCTAGCGGGAACATTCTTTTTCTCGCGCAAGCACACCAAACGTTGCACGGCTGGATATTTTTTTGCGACGCTTGTCTATCAGCTTGCTACCAATTTCCCCAGCATTCGGAAGGATGTGAACAGAACTATTCGCGACAATCCCGCTCTACTAGACCCAGACACGCCCCTCTGTGACCAGATGGAGGCTCTCTTTCTCCAACCTCTCCGGTGGCTTCGACTTAGATTGTGTGGATGTCCGCCTTTGTCATTTGTTGTCGATGCGCTTGATGAATGCACATCTGAACCCGAACTTACCGATCTCATCCTTTCCCTTGCAGAGACTCTTCGTGAGCCTGGTCTACCCGTGACCCACATTCTACTCACAAGTCGCTCGGAATCGCATATTAGCAGAGTCTTTCAGAACGACGAGGTGCGCCCGTTGGTGCGGGAGATACCCGTGAGAACTTCTGGGGAGGGTGGCATCATCTCGTTAGATGGCGCAGACGTTGATAACGACATCTGTGCTTTCTTGCGGCATTTCTTCAAAGAGCTCAAATGTCGCCATCCCGATTTCCCGCATCCATCGGAGGTTGACCTTGCGAAGCTGGCGAGCCGAGCGGGCAGACGTTTCATCGTGGCGTCTACGATGATGAAGTTCATTATCGACGATGAAGACAGTGATCCCCATGATCGGCTACAGCTGATGCTCAGGCTAACGAGCGAGCTGTTACCGGGGACGGAAGTGTACAAGTTATACGATTGTATCCTCTCCACGTGTGCCGACCCCAAGCGGGCATACTTGCACTTGTCCATTGTCGCCGCCCTCGCAGACCCTCTTCCCATCTCGCAAATCTCGTCACTTCTTGGCTCTGGTTTGGGCAGGGATGTGCAGAAAACACTGATACAACTACGGTCTTTCGTGGACATTCCTATCGATATCGGTCTCTCTGTAAATATTCACCACTCATCCATTCGTGACTATGTCTCCGACCCCTCAAACTGCAGCCTCCCTCAAATACGCGAACACCAAATGCCATTACCCCATTACCTACTCGCCGATTCCTGTCTCCGCTTGATGATGAAGGAGATTCAAGAAAGCACGGCCTTTCTCGATGCACTCTCAGAATTGAAGAACCACAGCCAATGCATTGAACCCCAGGACCCCCAGAAATTAAGAGACTCGCTATCCTTCCTCGTTCAGCCACCGGAGCCACTGTCAGTTCTTATCGGCATACTATGGCTTCGGGGTGATCGCGGATCAGATTTACTATTCTGGATAGAGAGCCTGGACGGGCACGGCTGGCTGCAGACCCAAGGAGGGAAAGACTGGTTACAGGAAGGGGGCGGGAAAGGCTGGTTACAGACCAAAGGAGGGGGAGACTGGCTGCAGGCTCGAGGAGGGAAGGATTGGCTGCAAACCCAAGGAGGGAAAGATTGGCTGCAAACTCAAGGAGGGAAAGATTGGCTGCAAACTCAAGGAGGGAAGGATTGGCTGCAAACCCAAGGAGGGAAGGATTGGCTGCAAACCCAAGAAGGGAAGGATTGGCTGCAAACCCAAGGAGGGAAAGACTGGCTGTTGGACAAAGAACATCGATATCGGGTACATCTGCTACATTGGCCATCAATTGTCATCGCACCCTACTCCATGATGATGAACACTGTGACAGTGTGGACCCTTAGCCAGTCATATCTTCCGCAGTATGGCTCAGTGCTGTGTACTGCTTACCGGACAATAGACAATGCCTCGGAAAGGAAGAGGAATAAGGAGAGGAAGGAGAAGAGGAAGGAGGAGAAGATGAAGAAGAAGAAAAGCCAAGGGTCGCCGAAGATCCCGAGAGGGCAAGATTGGCTGCAGACGCCGCGCGGAAGAGCCTGGCTGAAGACCCAGAGAGAGAGGGAGCGGCTGCAAACATCACGCAGGCAAATCTGGCTGCTGACCCAGATCGGGAAAGACTGGCTACAGACCCCAGGCGGGCAAGACTGGCTACAGGCACTGGGCGAGCGAAACTGGCTGCAAACCCCGCGGGGACAAGCCTGGCTGCAAACTCCGCGTGGGCAAGACTGGCTACAGACTCAGTGCGGGCAAGATTGGCTGCATACCAAGGGAAGGGAAGACTGGATGCAAACCCAGCGCGGGCAAGACTGGCTACAGACCCAGCGCGGACAGGACTGGTTGCAGACCCAGCGCGGACAAGACTGGCTGCAGACCCAGCATGGGAAAGAGTGGCTACAGACCCAGCGCGGGCAAGACTGGCTGCAGACCCAGCGCGGACAGGACTGGTTGCAGACCCAGCGCGGACAAGACTGGCTGCAGACCCAGCATGGGAAAGAGTGGCTACAGACCCAGCGCGGGCAAGACTGGCTGCAGACCCAGCGCGGACAGGACTGGCTGCAAACCCAGCGCGGACGAGACTGGCTGCAGACCCAGCATGGGAAAGAGTGGCTGCAGACCCAGCGCGGACGAGACTGGCTGCATACCAAGGGAGGGGAAGACTGGCTGCAGTGCCAACGCGGACGAGACTGGCTGCAGACTCAGCCTGGGCAAGTCTGGTTGCAGACCCAGCGCGGGCTACATTGGCTGCAGACTCAGCCTGGGCAAGACTGGCTGTGTAGCAAGCGCAGAAGAGGCTGGTTGCAGACCCAACACGGGCAAGACTGGCTACAGACCAAGGGAGGGGAATGCTGGTTGCATACCAAGGTAGGGGAAGACTGGCTGCAGACTCAGCGCGGACATAACTGGCTGCATACAACGGGAGGGGGAGACTGGCTACAGACCCAGCATGGACGAGACTGGTTGTATACAATAAGAGGGGAAGATTGGCTGCATACTAAGGGAGGGGAAGACTGGTTGTATTCAAAGGGAGGAGATTGGCTGCAGACCTGGCGCGGACGACACTGGCTGCAGACCCAGCCTAGGCAATACTGGCTGCAGACCAAGGGTGGGCAAGACTGGCTGCATTCCCAGCCTGGGAAAGACTGGCTGCAGACCCAACGCGGAGGAGACTGGCTGCAGACCCAACACGGGCAAGATTGGCTGCGGACCCAGCCTAGGCAAGATTGGCTGCAGACCAAGCGCGGGCAAGACTGGCTGCAGACCCAGTACGGACGAGACTGGCTGCAGACAATGGGTGTGGAGGAGTGGTTGAATACAAGGGGAGGTGATGATTGGCTGCAGACCCGACGCGGACGAGACTGGCTGCAGACCCAGCGTGGGAAGACTGGCTGCAGACCCAACGTGGACGAGACTGGCTGCGGACACAGCCTGGGTATAACTGGCTGGAGACCCAACGCGGACGAGACTGGCTGCAGACAATAGGAGTGGAAGACCAGCTGAATGCAAAAGGAGGTGATGATTGGCTGCGGACCCGACGCGGACGAGACTGGCTACGGACCAAAGGAGGGGAAGATTGGTTGCATACCATGAGAGGAAAAGACTGGTTGCAAACCCAACGCGGACGAGACTGGCTGAATACCAAGGCAGGGGGAGACTGGTTGCATACCAAAGGGAAATACTGGCTGGAGATTCAGTGCGGACGAGACTGGCTGCATACCAATGGAGGGCAAGACTGGCTGCAGACCCAGCATGGACGAGACTGGCTGCAGACCAATGGAGGGTTAGACTGGCTACAGAGCCAGGGCATAAACACCTGGCTGCAGACCCAGGGAGGGCTGGACTGGTTGCAGACTCCGCACGGGCGAGACTGGTTGCAGGCCCCATGCGGGCGAGACTGGCTGCAAACACTCCATGGACAAGCATGGCAGTCCACTCCTGCAGCGTCTGTCTGGGTGATGATGAGAGAATTCTCCACGACACTGCAAGTTATGAGCGAGTATGTCATCATTCCAGAATTGCTGTCACACCGAGCTTTCCAAGTAGTCCAGCAGTTCAAGGACTTGCCGGATTTCTTGATGTTTCCAATGTTCCTGGCATTATCGCACCAAGACTATTCCGCCTCTACATTACCAGAAGGTTCTTTCTCATCCGATTGCAGAGACATCATTCCTGCTATGAATGCCTTTACCATTTTCGCAAACGAAGCTCGGGAACAAAGTCGATCAGCTTCCGATGCTCTCAAGTACGCCTGTCAAAACTGGGCCGTCCATCTCTTGCGAGCTCCGAATCACAAGCTCGATCATGTATTCCAGCCTTTCTGGAATCGTTATCTCCTCTCCTGGCTTGAAAGGCAGTGGTGTTTGAAGGGTCTGCGGTCTTGTCTTGATATTTTATCTCAAGTGCAGAAGCTTGCAAAGGTGTGTCTATTCTTGTTGTCCTCTCATCGGACGCTTGGAAACTGACAGTACCTTACATCAGGTTGATATTGTCAATTCCTAGTTCGATACTTACTACGCGCTGGTTCTATTTCTTACTCACCTGAAACGAACACTTCGTGAGATATAGACCTACCGTTGATGACTGCGAGCACGGGTCTAATCTCACTTAAGTTCGTAACATGATTGGCATCTGTTATACGGACATTCGCAATAGGTTGTTATGTCTAAAATGTGAAAATCGTTCAGACCTGGTTAATTAGAAGGAATATCTACCCCTTTTCATCTATAAACTTGAAGGTCTGCCTGGCAGACTAATTCCAGGAAAACTCAGTGGGCGAGTTCACTTCTCGCTAAGTTATCAAGTTCTGTACCGAATTTCGCATCGCTGTCACATATTTCTTCTCTATGCGGTAGATGTCTTTCGGGGCCCAACAAGGAGACGTACCGTTTATCCTCGCATTCTTGGTGTGATATACATTATAGTTCATGATCTGTACCACGTCGCTAGTCTCGAGTACATGTCATGGGAGTGAAACTCGAAACCCTGCTGCCCAACTACATCCGATAGCCATTAATAAGTGAATCCAAGGCAGCGCCTGATGCAATTTGGAATTCGCTGGTCCCACTGCTAACCATCCTGCCACCCTTCTTCGATAGTCGGCCCTGCGCACGGACAATATCTTGCATCCGTTGCTCAGCATCGCCAACATCATGCTGCGTAGCGGAACGCGAGCCACGACTTTTGGATACCCTGGAGATTTTACTCTTCCGGTCAGTAATCGTGTTTGGCGTCTCGCGCAGCGCGAAGGCTTTTGCCAGATGTCCAGTGTGAAGATGTCGGTTATGGAATATATGCTTCTCGTTCGAAGGATGGGTCGCATATGCCCTCATGTAAGAAGTAAACGCTCTTCGAGCAAGTTCAGCGTTCTGCAGAAACGATGTTAACACACTCGAATTCCTCTCCGAATCGGACTTACTTCTTTGCGGCGCAAAACCCACCGCTCGAAAGACAGTTGCACTTCTGTCGCGCGCGCCTCGTACTCTGAGCCTTTTCCACCAAAACCCTTCTCCAACACACTCTCGATGCTTGCCCCTTCAAGAGTGATGTTGGCTTTGTCACGGTCGGACTTTTCTCCCATCACATCGCCCCCCATCTTCCCCTCCACCCATTTCACCCATTCAGATTCGTTGGGTGCGACGATACTCCAAGCTTCACCACCCTTACCTGCACGTGCTGTCCGTCCGACCCTGTGCACGTACTCAGTCGCACCGTCTTCGGTGGGCAAGTCGTGCTGTACGACTGCGCGAACAAGGGGTAGGTCGAGACCTCGGGATGCCACGGACGTGCACAGGAGTATAGATGACGTGGGAGTAGGTATCTTGGATTTCGAGGAGGGAGTGGCAGAGAATCCCCGTAGAGAAGCGAGACGGATCGGCGTAGGAAGGGAGCCGTGAAGACGGAATATTGAAGCGCCTGGAAGGAGCGAAGACCGCACAGAGACCCTACTTTCCTCGTCATCTGCCTTTTTATCCTCATTATCCTCATCATCGCTCTTGTCTTCGTCAGGCTCAGAACCGTCCGTCTTCTCGCCGTCCATAGATGATTCACCTAGCAGGCGCCAGTGAAAATCGACGGAGTCAGTACAGTTGAGGAATACAATAATTTTCGATCCTTTTTGCCCTTGTGTCCGAGCGAGCAATGAGCGAAGAAGTGCGACAAGTGCGACAAGACGCAATTTGAGGGGAACAATAACATATTTCTGCGAGAGTTGTGACGGAGGAGTAAAATTCTCAGTGCCGGTGGTAGCTGTCTCTTTGCCCTGTTTTAATGCGAGCGAATCCGCCTTATCGTTTTCGAGACCCTTTATTACTAGCGGCCGTATTAAAGTGGTGCCTGCAAGTTTTTGTACGTCTTCACGAATAGTGGCCGAACAAAGGATTGTCCGTCTCTGCCGGTCCCAATCCCAACCCCCGAACTCGAAAGTCTTACCGTCCCGAACAGCTTGAGACGCGAGCCTCCTCCTCCCGTCCAAACTCTGTACAATCCCTTTGATAGTGTCCTCGAACCCGAGCTCCATCAAGCGGTCCGCTTCATCCAAAACTAACCATCTACATTTTCCAGCGTCGAAAGAAGATGTGTTTTGCAGATGATCTAGTAGGCGACCCGGGGTGGAAACAACAATTGGAACGCCTTTTCGCAGACGGGCCTTCTCGTGCGCACGAGTTGCGCCTCCACTTAGTAAGCCGGAGACTAACCATCGGGTATGTAGTTTTAGCGTTAATAGTACTTCTAAAACGTCAGAAATTTGTTTTGCTAGTTCGCGAGTAGGTGCGATGATAATAGCGAGCGTTCCTATCGAGCGGTCGATCCAGGAGTGTGTACTGAGGGGGAGAAGATCGTGGATTATAGGTAGGAGGAACGACATGGTCTTTCCGGAGCCGGTTTGCGATTGTATGAATACGTCACGTGCATTTATGTCCTCAGAAGAGGGATTCGTGAATATCGGAAGGGCAGTCCGTTGAATAGATGTCGGCTTCGTGATACCCATCTTTGATTGTAAGTGAGCAACGAGGAGAGGGTGGAGACCTAGGTCTGCAAATGTGGCTGAGCCAGTCAGTGGCGCGTTACTTGGTTTAGAAGGTGCTTTTTGGACAGTGGTGGGTATAGGAGCTTCGATTTTAGGGTTGTACGAGAACAGAGAGGATATTATTTGAGTCGGAGGTTTAGCTGGGAGTGCCGGACGGTCCTCTGCAGAAGCTATTTTGGTAGCAGGCAAGGGTAGGTCAGGTCGCATCCGCTTTGCAGGGCGAGAATGGTCATCATCATCATTATCGCCGCCAGTATGATCAGTCCTTCGTTTCTGGACTCGTTTAGCCTTCAGCCTAGGTCATAACGATTAGCTGCATACATGGGATCGAGCTTCTGCTTACCTATCCGTCCAGCGACCAGATTTTTTTGATGCAAGCTTTGTTGGTCCTGCAGGCGCATCCTCTGCAATGTTTAGGACAAGTTCATCGTCCATTTCCCCCTGCGGCGCTGATGTCAGTCCTGTAAATTTCAGTCAGGCCAAAATGCGTGATCGTGATTCGGGCTCCGACGTGGATCAGGGGAAACAGCCAGGTCACATGATTTTGCCTGCCATTTCCAGTTCCCACATTTTGATAACCTCTCAAATTAGTTTGAACACGTCTTCGTTCTCACTTTCACTACTTTGCTGCACAATGTTCGGTCGTGTTTCTCTTGCGCTCATTTTAGTTTCTATAGCTGCAATTTTCTGTGCGCAGTCTGCGGATGCTGCCAAGGGCCCCAAAATCACCCACAAAGTTTACTTCGACATTAGGCATGGCGAAAAGGACCTAGGCCGAGGTTTGTGTCATATGTTGAGACCGCCCTGTGATATGCATCTGACGGGACTCGAATGTTAAACAGTTGTCATTGGTCTTTACGGTGGGGTGTGTTGCTCTACCTATTCCGACATATTCAGTTGACTGATGCTCCTCGTAGACCGTTCCCAAGACAGTTGAGAACTTCCGCGCACTTGCAACTGGTGTCGGCAAGGATGGTAACGAGCTTGGCTACGGTTACAAGGGATCCAAGTTCCACCGGGTTATCAAGAACTTCATGTGAGTTACTTGTCTGTTATTTTGTGGATATTCATCTGATGTCCTCTTTTCTCAGGATCCAAGGCGGTGACTTCAGTATGTGTACTATCATTACCTCATTTGCTCTGAAGCCAACTCGATATGACCTCACTAGCTCGTGGCGATGGCACCGGTGGAAAGGTAATTCAAAACTCATCTTGACATGAACGTCACTTACGGAGGTCCTTCAGTCTATTTACGGTGACCGTTTCAAGGATGAGAACTTGCAAGTATTTCGTGATTGCGCTCATGTCTTCAACTCTGACATCTACTTCAGCAAGCTCAAGCACACTGGACCCGGCACTCTTTCTATGGCTAATGCAGGCAAGGACACCAACGGTAAGTAGGTTTTTCTTCCATAGATCATGTTGTCTAACGTAGTGCACTAGGATCTCAATTCGTAAGCCTGTGGTTGCTTTTGATGAGCTTTACTGAGTAATTTTCCAGTTCATTTGCACTGTTGTCACCAGCTGGCTGGACGGTAAACACGTGAGTTCTGCGTCACTTTTATGACTGCATTATGTGAGCTCTGTCAAACCAGGTTGTCTTCGGAAAAGTTCTGGAAGGAATGGACATTGTATACTCTATCGGTTCGCTTGATATTACCTCTACAGCACCATAAATTCTCACTTCCTATTCAGAGGACGTTCCTAAGGGCAGCAACGATCGTCCATTGGAGGACGTCACCATCTATGACTCTGGAGAGGTTTGTTACTTCACTTGCTTGTGCTACGTCTAGTATATTAATCATATGACTCTAGTTACCAGTTGAGCCGGTTGTGGATGAGGGAGGAAAAGAGGTACCCCTACGCGCTGAGCTATGATTCAGCTGCCTCTGTGTTTAATGAGCTCTTGATGCGAATAAAATATTGTTGCTTGCCAACAGGACATCGCCACCGTACCCGTGAATACCGTAACTTCGCCAACCGATGTTGAATTGCCCGACTCTACACCCACTTCACCAGTATCCAACGAGAAGACGAGTCCTGCGGAATCAGTGCCCTCTCCAGTTATGGATGCCACCCCTGAGGTTGTGGAGGGCCTTTCTGGGTCGTCAGAGCGTCTAAGATACGCAGCAATCTTATTTGTGGTGGTCGCGGTTGGAGTAGGGATGTTTGTCTGGTGTGGCGATGGACTCCGTCGTTTCAAAGGCCTTTTGCAACGTGCAGATCGCGCGCATTACAAACGCGTCGGGGACGAGGATTTGGAGAAGTAAATCAATATTTCGAGTCGATGGAGCATACCAGGTTGTGCAATGTACTATAGATATACCTTGCTTGGCTAACATAACTAGTACTGTCGTTCCTTCGAGCATCTATTATAGGGGTTCTTTTTCTCGACCATCCGAGTTCAATAGCTCCTAGCTAAAATCACCTCATACACTACACCACCACGGGTCGTGGTTGGTGTGGTGACGGAGTCCTTCGTTTCAAAGGTCTTTTGCAACGTGCAGATCGCGCGCATTACAAACGCGTCGGGAACGAGGATCTGGACTAGCAGTAAGTGTAGTAGATATTGAGGTTTCGAGCCGGTGGAGCATACCAGGTCATGAAACTTATGCAATGTACCATAGATATATATACCTAACATAACTAATACTGTCCTTCCTCCAATGGGGACTCTTTCCCGAAGCTGTTTTCTCTTCTCCACCAACGGTAAACATCTGAGTGGAAACCCGCCGAGGGTTTCGACGGGAAACACTAAACGAATCGGACAACGAATAATAGGACAAAACCGTGGATTTTCAGAGCACGATATAAATGAACAGATGATGGTAGGTAGGGGACCCGAGTCTGTGATACTTAAGGTTGAGAACGGTGATATAAGCGATCCGAATAGGCACGTGATTGATGTAGTAAGCGTCCAGCTTACACCCTCCCACTCTCCGAAGAATCTTGTGTGGCGTAATGATTATCTTCTCTTGCAACCGATCTTGAGGTGTCTTGCTGTTCTTGGTCTTCGAGTGTCGTGTTTTCTTGTTGTGAAAGCGGATCCAAATCGTCTTGGTTTTCTGGTATGTCGTTGTACGCTTTGAGTGCTTCAGTGCCTTGTAGTTCTTGACCTGCTACCCAGACGTCTCTTTCCGGTCCGCAGTCTCTCCAGCGCACGAGATATTGGTACCCTCTTCCTCACGCTCGGCGGTCCAGGATTCTTTCTATCTCCCATTCTTCGGCACCTGTCGTTGTGACGAATGGCTTCGGTCGTTGCGTCTCCCTTGAAGGGAATAGTTCAGCGTCATTAGCGATGTGGCGTTTGAGTTCGGAGACGTGGAAAGTTGGATAAATGTTAGTATGTTCAGGTAGGTCGAGTGTGTAGGTCGATGACTCAGGGTTCATGGATATGATCTTGTAGGGACCGTCGTATCTGGGCATGAACTTCGCTGTACGTTTGCTATCTCCAGTGAGGTACTCTTGACGTCGATTCGCGGTCGAGAGATATGCAAGATCACCGATGTTGAATGTGGGTTCCTCGGCCCTATGTGCGTTAGCAGCGTGAGCCTGAGCGACCTTGGCGCTCAGCAGTGTGTCGTGAGCATCCGCGACGTCTGTCTTAAGGGTTACAATGGCATCTAGTGCGTTTGTGATATCTGATGGGAAGTTTTCTCTTGTCTGCTGGATGTTGGCCATCATCAAAGGGGGTAGAAGTCGGGGGGAATGTCCGAGGTGGAGATGGAAGGGAGAATATCCAGTTGATGCGTTAACGGTGGACATGATGTTGAACCTTACGCATGGTAGGGCCTTCAGCCATCCTGTCTGTCATCGGTCGACAAAGTATCGCAGGATCTGGTTTATTGTCTTATTGGTTCGTTCGCTGGCACCGTCGGTCTGTGGATGGTATGCCGTGGACATCTTCAGTTTTACTCCTGTTAGACGGTGCAGTGACTTCCAGAATTTTCCCGTGAACCATTTGTCTCTGTCTGATACAATGTTTAGTGGTAAGCCATTCTCACAATACCAGTGGTTAAAGAAAAGATTTGCGATCTCAGATGCCTTCATACTCATGCAACATGGTACAAGTCGGATATCGGTGCCGAGTCGGTCTGTCATGGTCATTATACAGTTGTACCCTTGTTCGATTGGCAGTGGGCTGATGAAGTTGATCGCGACAGAGTCGCCGCGATTGTCTGGAACTGGCAAAGGGTGCAACGGTCCGGCTGGTTTCGATGTTCGTCCTTTGTTCCTTGCACAGTCGGGGCACGCTGGTATGTAACTTTCCTCTAAGTCTTGTCGCATGTTTGGCCAGTAGAAGGATTCTTGTAGTGCTGCGTAGGACTTGTCCAGGCCGAAATGACCCAGTTCGTCGTGTGCCAAACAGAATATCGTTTCTTGGAGGTGTGTGGCTCTCGGTATTACGAGTCGCTTGTTGATGTATAGTAGTCCATCCCGTTGTTCTAGACCAGGCAGTGAGTTTATCAAATTTGTTAGCTTGACACACCATGGGTCCTTCTGGTACCCTGTTCTGATGTCATTCAGTAGTGTAGGGTCTGGGGCTACGCTTAGAATGAGTGCGACGACATCCATGTCTTCGCCTAAGGCGGCGGGCATGTGGATTGTTTGCTTTGCGTACTCTGGGATGTCGTCAACATCGGGTGGTAAGCGAGATAGGGCGTCTGCAACAGAGTTGTCTTCGCCAGGGATATATTCGATTTTGAAGTCGTATTGAGCGAAGAATTCCTGCCATCGGGCTTGTCGTCGTGACAGTTCGCGTTGAGTCATGAAGTTCTCTAATGTATGATGATCAGTGTAGATGGTGAAAGGTGTACCTAACAGTTCGATCCTCCATTTCTTAAGTGCCCGAACGATCGCTAAGAGTTCCTTTTCGTGTACTGGATAATTGAGTTGTGCATTGCGCAGCTGCATTGAATCAAATGCGACAGGTCTGGCTGTTTGTGGTGTGGGGCCGTAGCTTAGCATAGCTCCAGTTCTCCAATCGCTTGCGTCGCATGTGACATATATCTTGTTGTCACCAAGGTTGTCATGGTTGATCATCGTTAGGCAGTCGCGTCTGATCACTAGTTTCTTTATTGCGTCAAATGCTTGTTGATGTTCATTCGTCCATGGGGGCCATTCTTGGTCTGCTGCTTTGGTAGTGAGTGGTGTGAGGATGCGTGTGTGATCGGTGAGGTTAGGTAGAAATTGGTCTAAATATCTTATGAGTCCCAAGTATGAGCGAACGTCGCTTGCAGATTTGGGTACAGGCCAGTCTAGTATTCATTTCGCTTTTGAGGCGTCAGCTTCGATTCCGCTTGCTGAAATATGGTGGCCCAGGAAGTCGATTTCCGTTGAAGGGTGAGGCTCGACTACAGTGATGGAAAGGCGGTTTGAGTGAATGGGGAAACTCTGCAGTAAGACCCGGGCGCGAGGTATATACTCGACCCGTAGGACAGCTACTGAGAGGGAGAACCTCGGAATATGGGCAAGGGACTCTCTTGCAACGAGGGAGGGTGCTCTAAGGCGTGGGGAACGTGAAAGGCGCGGCGCGCATTATGGTCTATACGTGCGGGTCGTCGTGGGCGCGGATACACGATAAACCCAATCGTATATTGGATACTTTTAGAATCTAACTAAGGCTAAGGAGTGGGGAGTGCGCGAAGTGTGTGAATTGAAAGTCCAGTAAGGTCTCTATATACTGTATCTATAAGCGTGAAGGCGCGCGGTACCGAACCGAATAGCGCGCGGTCCCGAGTAATTAGTATGTATGTAACTATATGTAAGGCGCGCGCTCGGGTCCGAAGTGGACGCTTTCATAGCAATTGAGATAACTTACCAGTAAATCAGCAAGGACAAGGGGCGGACGTGTGTGTGGAGATAGGTGCGAGGCGCGCGCGCTAGATGTGGTGATTCGAGCATTGGAGTTTGAGCCTGTAGGACCTCAAAATCAATAGGTAGATGCGATGTTCCTTACACCATACAGAAAAGGGATGTCTTTTTTGGCGAGCAGAATAGACTAGCTTTCCATAGTGCATCGAGGATGAGTTTCACATTGCGTACGTGTTCTGCCACGTTTTGAGACCATATAATGATGTTGTCAAGATACGTGTGGCAGATTTTTCCGATGAGTGGTCGAAGTGCGATGTACATCCTACGTTGATGGGTAGCTGGTGCGTTTCTTCCACCTTGAGGCATGACGGTCCATTCATGGAGGCCTTTTGGCGTGTCTATTGCTGTGTACTTGATGTTGTTGGGGTGAATACACGTTTGAAAGAAGGAGTTTGTCATGTCTATCTTTCCGAATATCTTCCCTTTCGCACAGTCTCGGAGTATTTCGTCAATTCGCGGCAGGGGATGATTATCTGGGATGGTATTAGCATTTAGAGCACGGTAATCATTAACCCAGCGTGGTAGGGCTGTTGGGTCTTTCTTTGGGATTAGAAAGGCCGGTGAAACGAATGAGCTGGAGGACGGTCGTAGTCTCCCAGCTTCAATATGTTGATTGAGGAGGGTATCCCAGGCTTCGTGGTACTTTCTCGGTGTGTTATACTTTCGGCATTGGATTATTTTATTTGGGTCTTTCAGTCTTATGCGGTGGACGATGTCGGTAGGCAATTCGTTGATGTGAGGTATGTCGTCGGGGAAACGGTCCTCATACTTACGTCGCATTTCCGCGTCCAAACAGTCGAGTTGTTCCTTGTTCTTTTCGATGAAAGCTAACGTGTCGATACGTTCTTGTAATATGGTCGCGACATTAGGTGATGTAGATGTAGTATGTTTGTTGTTCTCGTCGAGACGCTGTCCTACTACTTAAGGGTCTTATGAACAACGCACGTATAATGACAACACAATTATACGGGATAAGACTTCTTGCCAGTCCTTAAGTACACGGTCTACGACTTTTCTACTTCGTGGTAGATAACGTGTGAGTTCTTGGGAGGGTTTATTTAAAAATGTCCTCTTCTTGTTCCTTGGTTAGATTATCCCTACTTGGTTTCTGGAGTTCTTCTTGTACTGAGTGTACCTGACTGAGTGCTGCTGGATCGTGTCTCCCTTCCTGAAAAAGAGAGGTAGTGTTGACTGAGTATTTCTGGATCGTATCTCCCTTCCTGAAAAAGAGAGGTAGTGTTGACTGAGTGTTTCTGGATCGTATCTCCCTTCCTGAAAAAGAGAGGTAGTGTTGACTGAGTGTTTCTGGATCGTATCTCCCTTCCTGAAAAAGAGAGGTAGTGTTGACTGAGTGTTTCTGGATCGTATCTCCCTTCCTGAAAAAGAGAGGTAGTGTTGACTGAGTGTTTCTGGATCGTATCTCCCTTCCTGAAAAAGAGAGGTAGTGTTGACTGAGTGTTTCTGGATCGTATCTCCCTTCCTGAAAAAGAGAGGTAGTGTTGACTGAGTGTTTCTGGATCGTGTCTCCCTTCCTGAAAAAGAGAGAGGTAGTGCTGAACGTGAATTTGTGTCTCCCTTCCTGAAAAAGAGAGAGGCCGGTAGTGTATAAACTTTAGCTAGAAAGCTGTACTGTGTTATATAGTCAACCCCTGTAAGGTAGTATATAACCTGAGACTGTATGTCTTAATCTTACTTCAAGGCTCCTGATTGGCCTGCACTTAAATCTTACTTTATCTCACACTATTTGAGAGAAGATTGAAAGTGGGAAGCTTTTATTCAAGGGTGTAAATGGGCTCCTTTTATACCTTTTGGGAGGCCATATTACTAAGCATGATCCATCACAGGGATTGGTAAGAATGTGCTTACAAACCAAACCTTAAGATGTGTTGAGTCAGCTTAATTACAAAGTAGATACTAAATAAGTGTAATTTTACAAAGCATGAATAAAAGATGGAATGAGTCATCACATGGATTGGTAAGATTGTGCTTACAAACCAGGTCCATAGGTGTGTTGAGTCATCCTTGTTAGTAAGTGGATTATAAATACAACTGTAAGTCTTACAAAGCATGACCAATCATGACAAAACATGATGAGTCAAGTTGAATTCTTACAAACCAAGGTATTTCTCAGTCACATGACAGGCTTACAAATATTCCTGGTGGCTTCTGAGAAAATAAGATGGCCAAATAAAACAAACATAAACATAAAGAAACAGAATCTTATAGAAGAAAAATAAGATATAGGGAAAATAGGGGTCAGGAATGAAGAAAAAGAAACTAGCTAGAAAATAAAGGAAAAAGGGTAGAGTAACTTGGTGATAGGAAACAGTATGGTGCCTAAGACCTTCCTTATCACTCCTTATCACTCCTTATCTGTATATCTGTCATGGTATGGATCATATACCATGCATGACATCCACCCGGCACAAGAAATCGCAACTGTCCCCAGTTGAGGTGCAGGTTATGGTGTCGAACTTTTTATCTCTCTCTTCTCCATCTGTTTTCTGGATCTACAAGGTGATAAACTTCCTCGAGAATCCTGAAAAGTTCAAAGTATATTCCGCAAGTTGGACATAATTGTTGTAACACTGACTGGTAACTTCTGTCCCAGTAGTATAACATTTGTTGGTAATGAGTACTGATGTTATGGAAAATGAAATCTTCATGAAGTCTGTTACAGTCCTCCAGAAGGATCTCAAACAATTTAGAAATTTCGTGCTGCAAACTGGATACGTGTGTGTGGTCTTTATTATTCATGATGTGGAATGTCAGTCGTCCTGGGAGAGGGAAGAAGAATCGGAGTCAGATGGTGATAAATTTTCCTCAGAGCGCTGAGCGTCGACAAGGGTATCAGCAATTTCTTGCAAGGCAGAATCTTGGCGGCTTATATATGGAATTAGTCTAAAGGCGGCTACACCACGTCTAGACAGAGTCCCGTTCATTTCTTTTAATATGTAAGATCCTCCTTTGGTTTGTCTCTCAACAACAAAGGGTCCTAAGTATCGTGGTTTGGTTTTGCGATTCAATTCTTTTTCAATCTGGGTATTACGGACTAAGACAAGATCACCAGGATTGAACGATTTCTTATGCATCCTGAGGTGATACTTCTGTTCAAACTGAAGCTTGGACTTAAATCTTGCCTTTTTTAAGGTCTTTGCAGCTTGTCTCAAGTCTTCAGGTCTTCTTTCAATTTGGCGAATTCGTAACGTGAGGAAATCAATGGGATTCATATTCTCATGAAATCCGTCAACAAGGAATGTTGCTTCACTGAGATCGAAGGGTAAGACGGGATGTACTCCATGGAGGAGGTAGAATGGGGAAAATCCAGTTGCACGGCTCATAGTGATATTTTCGGCAAAAAGTGCCTGAGGAACTTTCTCAGGCCAACGTGAAATGTGCTTTCCGCAGCTTTTAACTATTGCTTCTCGGATATTGAAATGTCCACGTTCAACTACCCCATTTGCTTGTGAATTGTAGGGTGAGATTTGAATCTGTGGAATGTCCACTTGCTGAAGTAACTTTTGAAATGCTCCCTTAACTTCGGAGCCATTATCGGTAACAATCTGTCCTATGGCACCATATCGGCAATACAAGTCTTCCCAGAAGAACTTGGCCATAGCTTTGGCTGAGGCTGATTGTAATGCTCTACCTTCTACATAACGTGAAAGATCATCTCGCGCTAACACTAGATGCTTCAAACCATTCCCGGTCGGCATCTTGAGTATGTCAATGTAGATCTTTGTGAAAATTGTGGCTGGTGTAGAGATAGTGATGGGTATATGCATTTTCTTTATGGTTCGGATCTGGCACTCATGACAGGACTGCACGTGATGTTTAACGTCGGTATACATGTGAGGCCAGAAAAATCGGTAACGGATTGTTTCAAAGGTAGACTGTACTCCTTTGTGACCTAAATCTTTGTGTGCTCCTATGAGGATAGAAATTCGCTTGTCCGGGTCAAAAATTACAAGTAAGGGTGGTCTATCAAGTAGACGCTTATACATCTTTCCCTTTTGTACGAAAAACCTGGTGGTACGCTTTACGAATTTTCTACGCTTTGTGGTACTTTCAAAGCTTGGAGCTTCTAACGTGGTGAGGAATTTGTAGATGTCTGTCAGAGTCTGCTCCTGATCAGCAGCTGACAAGAGTGATGATGGTAATTGAGTGGAATCATAAGGGAGTGTTGAAAATGTCTTGATGGTTGAAAATAAGGCAATTTCATCCAGCCAAGAGTCATCTTCTGGAATTATTTCTTCATCTGAGCCTAGAGGGCGTCTGGATAAGCCATCTGGGCCTTTAAAACTAGTAGCAGGAACGTGGTGGAGTGTAAAATCGAAAAGAAGGATTCCTTGAATCCATCTGTTAATGGTTGCATTGGGCTGAAGGTCAGGCTCATTAAGCATGCCTTTGATATATTTTGCATCAACTTCGACATGAAGGTTCTTTACTCCAATAATATGAAGTCTGTAATGTCGTAGTGCACGGAAAAGACCATATAGCTCCAGCTTAGGCTGGGAGTATCGTGACTCTGCTTCTCCCATTGGTAGAGAACCATATCGTGCTGGGCGTCTCTTTCCGTCATCATCAATTTGTGAAAGGATGATTCCTACAGCTATGAAGCTGGAATCGACTGAAAGGTATATGGGATTTGAAGAAGAATAATCAATGCTTCGCATTGCTGGTGCTGAGCATATGTGCTCTTTCAAACTTCTGAATGCATAATCTTGTTTCTCTCCCCAAACAAAAGGGGCATCTTTCTTCCAAAGCTGTGTGATAGGCTTTTCTAGCTCGGAAAATCCTAGTATCCAAATACGAACTGTCCCACAAAGTCCCATAAATCCTCGTGCTTCTTTGACTGTTGAGGGGATTGGCCAATTCATGATTTTGGACACTTTCTCAGTATCGGGTAATCTTCCTTCTGGTGTGCATCATTGTCCAACTATAAGCACATCAGGAAGGCATAACTGAATCTTGGTAGCAGAAAACGTTGCACCAACATCTTTTATTCGGTGCATTACACGGTGAACATCATTTGCGTGTTCCCAAATAAATCTTCTAATCCCTGGGTTTTCTTTTAAGACCTCGGGATTTCCTTCATCGTCAGGGTAGATAGTCTTCGGTCCTTTGACGGGAAGATCATCTATAAATACATTGGCTACATGTGGGATTTCATCCTGCAGGACAAAGCTAGTACATTTTTGAAATTCTGCAGGAGCATTTGTATATCCCATTGGTAAAGCGGTTAATCGTAGCAATCCTAAAGGAGTTAGGAAAGCTGTCAAATCTCTGCTATCTGGGTGCATTTTACGTGCATCAAATCCCCAGAATAAATCGAATACAGTGTAACACTGAGCTCCAGCAAATGATTCTACAAAATCATCCACTATAGGAATGAGTCCAGCATCTCGGATAGATATCTTATTGAGTGGTTGAAGGTCATGAACTAGTCTTAACTTTCCATTTTTCTTTAGTACACAGAACCATCGAGAGCGATAAGCAGATTTGCTTGGTTCGTATACTCCAGCATTGATTTTTGACTTGAGTAGTTCAATAACTTTTTGGCGGATCCCAGGAGGAATAGGAATGTTTTTGTATTCCCAAGGGACATGTGGTATGGTCGGAATAATATATGGGGTGAAGTATGATTCTTTGAGGGTACCCCTATCAGTTTCCTCAAAGGCTAAAGTGTCTTGGTTTAGGAGCATAATATGTTGGAAGAGTTTCTCCTCTTCAGGCCAAAGAAATCCCTGTGAGTTTATTTTTAGGCTCTCCATACGTTCATATGATAATCGTTCACTAGGGATAAATTTTGGTGGATGCGGAGTTAGAGTGATTAAATTTCGAAGGGGGTCATGAGGAAAGTGTCTGTCTACACGAGCTTCCTGAGGAAAGGTTCCTGACACAGGCTTAATTTTCTTATCAACTCTCTTATACATAGTTAGTACTGGAGTAGTCTCAGATGTCTCAGTAGAGTCACACGAAATCAGAATGTCTGATTCCTCATCATAGTCTGAGTCGGTTATAAATGTGGGTGGAGTGTGCATTTGGTCTACACGTGTCGAGGAATAAAAATGGTGTGGGTCTTTCTTGAATCTCTGATAGCACTCATCAATAGTTTCATCCTCAAGTATATCTTGGGGATAAACTAATATCTCGGTGCTCGAGGTTATTTCGGGATTGTTAAGGTGACTTAGACTGAAAGTCTGAATTTGTGAAGACTTAAGTTTATCGGACGAAATTTCGGACCGCAAAAGACTCGAATTACAGAACTGGTAACTCGTATCTAAAGCTATCACTTCTTGACTTTTTACTTCTTTTCTTCGTAGCGCTATCGTACACGGAAGCCTGCATTGTAGTTTTTGTAAGTAGGCAAAAGCACTAGAGACAATAAGAACAAGCAAAGACAAGCATGCTAATCGAGACGCAGAAATGGAACTTGAGGCAAGAAGGGCAATAGAAATACATAGGCGAAACGTCGAGAATTCGAGGGTCCATATTTTTGGGCTTATAGGAGCTTTGTTGCTGAAACATAAGATTCGAATAGGAATTATACACGATGGATATGAAATCGAGATTTGGACTTGGGAAAACTGAAATGAAATGGAAGAGTCTCGAAGATCACTGCAAAAACGGGGTATGAGTGACAAACATGGTATCGAGAAAAAGCTGTTCACCTCTAGTTTACTAGAGAAAGAACTTCTTCGATTTCGGGGGTTGAGGTTCCTCACCCTCCTCGTCGATGTCCAAAAGTACGTACCATTCCTTTGAATGGATTGGATCATCAAACATTTCGGTTCGAAAAGGGGAGGTAGCAACAATAACAAGTCCAGTTCGAGCGATTCCGAGCACTAAGTCTCGGTCATGTGCGAGACGCAGTATGTCTCGAGATGTTCCGACATCGAGAAGTCGGGATTCAGTAAGGGCGCTGACAGTATCTTCATCAGGGAAAGGCATGAGAAGGGCATCGAGAATTTTTGAGGCGAGCTCTGGCTCTCCATGTGCCTCGGCTATAGCTGCATATGAATTAAGGCGCTTGGCTTCGGTCTCAGAGAAAAACGGGTTAACATCATCATATTGACCAGCATAATCTTTGTTAGAAAGTCCCCCCTTAATCAATAGGAGGTGGTCACATTTGATGGTTTTCGCTCGAGTCGAAGCTTCGGCAAGCATACGAGTGGATAAGATAGTGTTGAGAATATGTATAAGGTGGCGTGTATGTGCGCGGTGATCGCGGAGTTCGGGAATTCGTTCCTTCCAGGTTCGTCCTGAACGAGGACCTCCTGTGGGCAATTTAATACCCCCAGGGATAACAGGGTGACCAGGGTATGTCCCATCTCGAAACATGTGGACATTCCAGTCGTTCGCAATGATATTGTCCTGGCAGAAACAGAATGATTCAATAGCATGGATAACATTGGGAATATAGACGGAGTGATAATCATTGTACTGCGCGTAGGTAGATGTAAGGTACTGTTCAGCGTGAGCTCGTGTCAAACCTTCGAACGAGATTGCTGTTTTGCCATCCGCTCGAGCTAATCCTCGATACGGAATTGTCCCTGATGCAGGCTCGAATGCTTCAGCAGACAAGCTTAGCATAGGTACATCTTCGTCATATATTGACTTATTGATTTTCGCTCGATCGAGTTTGACAGGAGGCGGCTCAGCTGGTGGTGATTCGTATTTCTTGGATGGTGTGAGCGTCAGCATCTCTTCGTCGTTGAAAAGACTTGATTTTGAGTTGGGAGGTGTAGAAGGAATTATAGACGCTGGTGTACTTGAAGTATCGAGTGAAACGGGTCCTCCGTTTGGTAATGGTCGCAGGAAAAAGACGTCGAATGTACCGTTGACGGTCGAGACACTGTCCCGAAGAGCCGGGGGTACAAAAGAATCATTTGATGAGTCATATGAAGGCGGAGGGGTTGAGGAATTGGAAGACGGCTGGGACTGCACCTTATCTCGTTCTTTTTTAACCGTTCGAGCCCCATTTTCTTCTTCCTTGTCTTGCTGCGCTGCGTGTGCGAGAATCGTGTTTAGGGCATCATAGAACCCTAAGACTTGCAAGCGCTCACTATTTTCGTTATTGGACTGACTATCTTGAGCGGCGCTTGAGTCTGGATAGACTTTGTTAGTTTGCACTTGATTATTATAGCTGTTAGACGAACCTCCTGAATTTTCAGGGACCGCTTTGTCTACAAGCGCTATCCCTTGCTTGTCCAGGAGATGTGCTGAATTGGGGACTGAATGATATGTGGCGCCTGAGTTAGACAGCTTGGGATTGTGCGCTAGATTGCGCTGAGTATCTCTGATAGACGGCTTTGGGATGTGATCTGAGTGAGTAGCGCCTTCTGTAAGATAAGAAACAAACATTACCTCTTCAATAGATGCTATTGGAGGTATGTTTGAGGTGGCGCATGAGTCTGAGTGGGGTGTAGCGTGAATGTGGCGTGATTCCAGCTCTGAGCGCTGGGCGTTACTGAGTACTGATGGGTCTGGTGCATCTGAGGCGCAAACTTGAGGGTTCTCGGCTAAATCTGCCTTAAAAGATGTGCCGGTTGGGTCCAAGGTGCTTTCAGACGCTTTAACTTGATACTGTGAGTGAATTTTGGTAGGGTAGAGTGATAAGCGCTTACCATTCTCCTCCTCCTGGAGACTATCCTCTTCTAGCTCATCTCTTTCCTCCCTAGAGGTGCCGGTTAGTTCAGAGGCGTCAGAATAGGCTTGCCTGGGAGTGTCTTCAGTAAGGAAGCTCCCCAGGCCAGAGTCTAAGGATGTGGCGCGCTGATTGAGGTTGCCGGCTGGGATAGGTCCTTCAGCTGGCACAACAATGGGGTCCTCTAGGCTGGTAGACGGTCTGTCCCATTGGACAGGTGAATAGGAAGGTGAGGGAGGGATGGACTCGTCAGGATCAATGAGTGGGGAGAACGGACTGGGTTGGAATGACAGTGTGAGCGCATCGTTGTGGATTGTGGTCGTGAACCGGAAGTTGCCGGTGTTCTGAAAAAGGAAATCAGCCAGTTCCGCGCGAGTTTCGTCAAACGCGTGGTCCGGCATTGTCCGAACGTTTGTGGTCGTGGTTTGAATACCAAAAAGGGAACTATTGTTTGTTTGTGGATGCCTCGCACTGTTACTGGCAGATGCGAGGCCAAAAGACGTTGGGCGCGGGCTTAATTCGTTCGCCTCCTTTATAGATTTCTGAATTTGTTTTGATTTAAATTTGTCTGAGTAAGTCAGAACATTGCTGACTAACTCGCTGCGTATATTTTGCTCAGCGTGGAGCGCGTTTGCAAATGTTTGGGTCATGTGCTGGGAATTTTCGACTTTTGGACGGTTTTGACCGAAACTGTCCAAATTCGGTAAGTTTTTGTCAAGTCCACAATAGTAGGTGGACTCGCTCATATTACTGATCCATGTGGACGGTTCAAAGTCCCAATTAGGATCACTTCCGTCGGGAGTGCAAAATAATTCGTATCGGACTTCTAAATTTTGTGGATCTTTGAAAAGTAGCCATGTGCCGTCCTTTCATTCGTCAATGGACACATAGTTACCGCGCTGCCATGGGCGTCCTAGTAGTAAGCTAAATGGCACGTGATCGCCGACAAACAGATTTGCTTGTGTGTTAACGCCACCACAATTTAGGGGCACGTTTTGAACTAATCCTCTGAGTTTGCCTTCACCACCATTAGCATCATTCATAGATACACTTTTTGCTATATCTATGGGCCTGTTAATAATAGTCTTCCAGATATGTTTATTAACAATATTTAATTGAGATCCTGTGTCAATTATCGCGTTAATAGCTTGACCATCACAGTGCATAGCTATTTTGATTAATAATCCGCGTGTTTTGGTCCATACAGAATGTGCCTCAATTTTTGAGTCGATACTTAGGGATTTTGGCTTAATTGCATTAGCTAGAATTCCACTAAGTTCACGTGATGTTCCCAAGAGCTCTCCCACCTCCAAACGGATGGGTGTCTTGAGAACTGTATCCAATATTTTCTCGGGTTTATACTTGGATGCTAACTCGGATACGCGTTGACGCGTTGAGTTTTTCCGGTCAGGAATCGTGTTCGGTTTGTTGACTGTGGTCTTATTGTCAATGTGAATATCATCCACATCATCCATGACCACATCTTCACTGTCCCAGTTCTTTCCTATTGACTGACTCCTTCCCTTAGCATTATTTTGTGCCCTATTTGTTGGTACTGTTGGTGTGGGCTCTACACTTTTGGACTTGGGCTTTGGAGGGTCTTTCTGGACTGGGACCTTTGGTGAATGTTCCTTTCTTTTCTCTTTCTCATTTGTTTTCCTTAGGGTTTTACTCTGCCCTGGAGGAAATACTTCATCATATCGTTCTCGTCGTCCCAGCGTCGAGTTTCTTGTTGTTCTTTCAACGGGGAATGCATACAGCTCATTGTCACTATCTTCAGATGTTTCATCAAAGTGAGTACTCTGGGTAGCTGGGGTTGGGGAATCGGTATCTGAGCTGTTGTAATCTTCAAGGTATGCGGTTCTTGCTTGCTCTTTGAATTTATTTGGGCTAGGACTTGCCACCTCATCTGTGTGTACTTTAATAAAGTGCGCCACTGGGACTTGGTCCTCTCGCTTAACAGCTTCAATAATACTCTCTTCTGGCATTCGTCTGATGGGTCTGCCATCTGCTCGATTAATTCGCCCTGAGTTTGCTTTGGCAAGTGTACCTTCGGTGATTAACTTGGAAATGTGTGGGCATCTAGGAATACCATGTCCTTTCTCACCACATCCAAAACAGATGCGTTCATCTATGGATGAGTTTGGTGGCTGGTAGAACCTGGTTCCTGGTTGTGCTCTTGTTCTATCTTGTGTAGCAGTAGCTTGCTGTTTGAAGTTTGTACATGGAGCGCTGTCTCCCTTTTTAATAGGGGCTGCTATCATTTCTTTGATTGTGGGATCAATATGTGTTGCTCTGTAATATAATAGAGCATAATCTGGATCCTCAAGTGAAATGGCATTCATTTTCTTTATAAGTCCTTCCATTTCATCCAAAGGTTCAAGAGTTGTTGAGTTCTCAATGGACTTTGGTGAAATAGGGGCTTGTTTCGATGTTTTGGACTTGGATCTCTTCTTTTCTTTATGACTAGACTTCTTGGACCCTTTCTTTGAATCTTGGATCCCTTGTGTCTTATGATTCTTTAGAAAAAACTCCTGATCTGACTCGCTTGAATCAGATTCTGAGCTATTCTCTGAAGTTTCTGAGGTTGATGAGTCAGTATCAATATCTGAGTCAACCTCAGAGACTAATAAGTCTGCATCAAATCTGTCTCGATGCAAAAGCTTCTCTGCTGCTGCAGTTACTTTCTCTACTGGGAAGGCTAGGGAAAGGTCTCTGTCTGGGTCACTTGACATTAGACGAGATTCAATCTTTGCTCGTAGTCTTTTGTATATTCCCTCCCAGAAGTAACTGGCATATTCTTCTGTTGTTAACTTGTTGGCTTGCTCTAGCCATCCTCCTATGCGGATAAATCCTCTCACATACTTCTTCCAAGCAGTGAGACTGGGGATTCTCTTGTCCCGCATTGCTTTGATGTAGGAAATCAGATCTTTTCTCCTATATCTCTTGGTGTCCAGATCTGCATCGTAATACTTTAAAATATCAGCTTTAAGGGTACTCCAACTGGGAGTCCTATAGCTGGCTAGTCCCTCGACGAATTCGGTGACGTGACGGGACATATACTGCGTGATTGACTCACATTTATCAGAGTCAGAGACTACATTGTTATGTTCACATAGTCTTTCATAATGTTTCAAGAAGCTCTTCACTTCTGAGTATCCCCCCTTGAACTTGGCAGGTGCTGCCTTAGTTCCTGGGTTGGGCATCGTTAATGTGGATAGTACGGTCATATTTGACAAATAAACATGGTGCCTCGATTGGCAAATTTATAATGGTAGTGTCGTGGATAGAATGAATGTTTCGTGAATACGGTGGTGTACGTAAGTTCAACGGTGAACTTGTGCTTTATGTGATGATAGATAATCTCAAAACAAAAAGAAGCCTCCCTCGCGGTGGGCTCCAGTGATGTCCTACTACTTAAGGGTCTTACGAACAACGCACGTATAATGACAACACAATTATACGGGATAAGACTTCTTGCCAGTCCTTAAGTACACAGTCTACGACTTTTCTACTTCGTGGTAGATAACGTGTGAGTTCTTGGGAGGGTTTATTTAAAAATGTCCTCTTCTTGTTCCTTGGTTAGATTATCCCTACTTGGTTTCTGGAGTTCTTCTTGTACTGAGTGTACCTGACTGAGTGCTGCTGGATCATGTCTCCCTTCCTGAAAAAGAGAGGTAGTGTTGACTGAGTATTTCTGGATCGTATCTCCCTTCCTGAAAAGAGAGGTAGTGTTGACTGAGTGTTTCTGGATCGTATCTCCCTTCCTGAAAAAGAGAGGTAGTGTTGACTGAGTGTTTCTGGATCGTGTCTCCCTTCCTGAAAAAGAGAGAGGTAGTGCTGAACGTGAATTTGTGTCTCCCTTCCTGAAAAAGAGAGAGGCCGGTAGTGTATAAACTTTAGCTAGAAAGCTGTACTGTGTTATATAGTCAACCCCTGTAAGGTAGTATATAACCTGAGACTGTATGTCTTAATCTTACTTCAAGGCTCCTGATTGGCCTGCACTTAAATCTTACTTTATCTCACACTATTTGAGAGAAGATTGAAAGTGGGAAGCTTTTATTCAAGGGTGTAAATGGGCTCCTTTTATACCTTTTGGGAGGCCATATTACTAAGCATGATCCATCACAGGGATTGGTAAGAATGTGCTTACAAACCAAACCTTAAGATGTGTTGAGTCAGCTTAATTACAAAGTAGATACTAAATAAGTGTAATTTTACAAAGCATGAATAAAAGATGGAATGAGTCATCACATGGATTGGTAAGATTGTGCTTACAAACCAGGTCCATAGGTGTGTTGAGTCATCCTTGTTAGTAAGTGGATTATAAATACAACTGTAAGTCTTACAAAGCATGACCAATCATGACAAAACATGATGAGTCAAGTTGAATTCTTACAAACCAAGGTATTTCTCAGTCACATGACAGGCTTACAAATATTCCTGGTGGCTTCTGAGAAAATAAGATGGCCAAATAAAACAAACATAAACATAAAGAAACAGAATCTTATAGAAGAAAAATAAGATATAGGGAAAATAGGGGTCAGGAATGAAGAAAAAGAAACTAGCTAGAAAATAAAGGAAAAAGGGTAGAGTAACTTGGTGATAGGAAACAGTATGGTGCCTAAGACCTTCCTTATCACTCCTTATCACTCCTTATCTGTATATCTGTCATGGTATGGATCATATACCATGCATGACAACGCGCGGTTAGGACATTGCGAAGTTCATTGACAACTGTTTCCGTAAACGTAGTACATCACAATGCAAAGGGATTTGGATTGGTACATGCGGTATGTGAATGGGGGGGTTTAAAAGGTCGTATTTGGAGTCTTTGTCGATGCAAGTTCGAGTTTCATGATCTATAACAAGGCAATTATGTGATAAGAACGGTCCTCCAAGGAGGAGTGGTACTGCAAGCTTTGGTGCAACAATGGCGCGTATCGTACACGATTGCCAGTCATTATTAAGTGAAGATGGAGATAATAAAACGTATTCGGAAAAGGAAAAAGACGAAGAAGAATTTAGAAAAGCCGAATTAGCCTCTATGTTAGAGTGCAGTTTGCGTCTTCGCAGACCCAATTTCTTGACAATTGCATCGTCAATAAGAACTAGATGTGACCCATGGTCAATCAATGCATTCACACGTTCAAAAGAGTCACAAGAGGGCCCAGTCAAATGACATGGCCATATAAGGTGGGCGGTTTCAAAGGGGGCTATGCATGTGTCATCCTCAGAATCTGAATTGTCCTCAAGAACAGACGAAGGCATTACTGCTCCCACGGGAGCTACAGCAGCGACAGTCTTCGTCTGTTTGTCGGTCTTGGGTTTAGCTGCGATGGCGTCTGCTTCGGTTAGCGTCTTATAAGACGAAGCTTCTGGGGTGCCATCGGTGCACTCCTTTGACCAATGAGGGACGTAGAACTTTCGGCATTTGAAGCACCCTCAGTGGTTCACGAGTAGCGTGCGTTCGTCTTCTGTGAGAGGTTCCAGACGAGTAGATGAGGTAGTATTGGGACGAGAGGTGGATGAGGTCTTTGCGTGATATGTAGTTGTAGTATGTCTGGAGGATTTATAGAATTGTTTGGTGAATTTTTTGTGTAATGCGAGATCCTCAAGCTGTTTATCGTCGAGGTGTTTAACCTCTTCGATCCATTGTTTGAGTGTCAGTGTGTCGGCGAGTTTGGCTCTGAGCACCAGGGTGGTCAGTTCATCGCAGATGTTTGCCTCAAGTTGGTTGCGTAGTTGGGCTTCGGACAAGTGTGCTGCATTACCGTATAGTAGTGCATTCTGATTCTGTAGCTCTAGCGCCCATTCATAGAACGGACAAGTGCCTTGTTGGGATCCAAGAACCTTCTTGCGAAGCTTGGTATCCCAGTGCGTTTCGAGCCAGGTGCTCTTCAGGGCTGTCAGGTATTCACTGAAGGTTCCTGCATCTAGTGTGGCGCGTTGTGCTAGGTACCAGGTATGTAAGCAAGGATCTGACATCCCAAAGGCTATCATTTTGACTTGATCTTTTGCTTCAATTTCCTTATGCATGAAGTACGTCGAACACGCGTTCTCCCAGTCGCGAACTGTCTCTGGAGTGAGTTCGCCCGCTTTGAGAGTTGGCGGTTTGTTCGGCGCACTCTGTTCTACTACAGCATATTTGGTCATCGTAATGGCGCAGGGGTGGGATATATGCGGGGTATCTGAATCCAAGTCTGATGAAGAGATGGTTCACGGTCTGTTTATGAAAGCGACAGGTCCAGGAACCGTATTATTTGCAGGTACAGGTATAGAAGAGGATGATGATAGGTTTGGGAGAGACAATTGTTCTCGTCCTCTTGCACACGAACGCGTGGTCAGAGGTTGACTAACGGTAGGGGTCCTTCGTGTAGAAGGCAGTTTGACGGGTCAGGTAGTGGGCAGGGAGCCCGGCGGTTATAGAAACAGGGATATATCGTTTTGAGAGTTTACGGTTTATGTTTCTGTTAAAAAAAAAGTGGAAACCCACCGAGGGTTTCGACGGGAAACACTAAATGAATCGGTGTAGAAACTACAACACAGTGAGGCGCGAACAAAGCTCCTGACTGTATCTATAATTGTTGTAGGTCGCGCGTTGCCTAGTCTGCTATACCTGAGATGACAAGTGCGTTCGACCCTAAAGGGGAAGCAAGTGCAGCAAGGATCTAGTTGTATGCGCTGAAGGCGCTACTGGTCGGCCAATGCAGGGCGCGAGAAAGCGCAGGTGCGCGCAAGGCATGAAGGCGCGGGAACGCGCGCGTGTGCTGCGCGAAGCGCGGGAAAGTGCGCGCGTATATGCACAAATGAGAGAGTGTAAAACGAGTGGATTTCAACTATAATCTGCTAGGTAAATAGTGGGTGCCAAGTTCTGTCAACCGAAAAAGTCCCCCAATAGTAAGTACTGCTGGCGCTTATATATGGCGCCTAAGCGCTGTCATGCGGAGCCGATGCGCTACCGAGTAAGGTATGTAAAGTAAGGGTCCATGATAAAAATAAAAGTGGAACGATATGCAAATAAAGGAAATAGGAATATACGCACTTAGAGAGCTTGGTGGACAGTGGATGGATGCTTCTGGATGGCTGGCGCTATAGGGCGCTTCAAGCGCGGGAAAGCGCGCGCATCGTGAAGCGCGGGAAGTGTGCGCGCATGGCGCGCGTTGCGCGGGAAAGCTGCGCCTCATATAGGAATAGCTGCAGATAGCACCCAGAGTGGTGCTGCAAGTTCGTGCCATGTATTCCCTAGTGAAAAGCGCCATATCACACGATGAGAGGCATTATTCCTTACATCGGACAACAAATAATAGGACAAAACTGTGGATTTTCAGAGCATGATATAAATGAACAGATGATGGTAGGTAGGAGACCCGAGTCTGTGATACATAAGGTTGAGAACGGTGATATAAGCGATCCGAATAGGCACGTGATTGATGTAGTAAGCATCCAGCTTACACTGAGACGCCTTTTATGTAAGCTTGGCAGGGGGTGGCAGTTGTGCCATCAAGAAAGCGATATAATTAAATTTGAATTGTCAATGAATTTCCCCACAGTACAGCCTGGTATCAATCATTACTGACTGGTTATCCGTGATCCTCTTATGTATATATCTGAAAGTTATCTGCTATTTGAGGTATAAGTGGTCAAACTCTACGGTTGAACTTTCGATGCTGACTCAAATGTTCAGCGCGTTAAGGGATGAAGACGCTAAGGCACGGTGCAGCTTGGAAGCCCATAGGTATCGCAGACTGTCGGCATTTGGGTCACCGCCTATCTTTTTGGCCTGTACTTAGGTAGATTTTGATCTATTCATACGTGCGCTTTGACGCATTGCTTGACTAATCAATCTGTCTGTACTGGTTTTTAGACATGCGCACTTTACTGTATTTCTGCCAGTCACGACCCGGATGCTATGACTTTTTCACGAGATATGACACCGATCTTGGGATTACACCGACCTCCATGGATCCTGTGCTCTCTCAGACAGCTGCCGCAGATTCTGATTCAGTGGTGAGAGCCTGGTGACAGATACTACCGAGTTAGGTCACCCAAGCCATCGCTATTTCGATATGTATCAGGAGAAACAAGCAACCATTTTCGTGTAGCCGACTTCACACTGCCCTGAGCCAAGACTAGCTGCTCAGGCTATGTTTCTCTGTCAAATGAGAGTAATACAAGCTGTGCCAGCCTGCATATGCGACATCTGTCTCCTCTTTGCGTGATCGGACCTATCACAGTCGTGTAACTGGCGCACAACCCTTGTTTTCACACAGAGCCATCTCATAATCACGATCCTGACGAAAATTGGTATCGACTTGGACTAGAAGAATCCAAGCAATAATACCAGACAAACGCCTCGCTGACATTGGGACGGGCACCGAGTACTACAAGATCTTTTTGGAGTTCTATGTATCATAAGTGAGAACATCGTACTTGCACCTGCTCTCGTTCTGACCGCCTACATCTTACATTACCGACGCTCTACTGTGTTTCACATGGATTGTCTTTCCTGGATAACTGGATGACGTGACATTTTGGCACTGAGATCACCCTTGATAAGTATCTATTTTTCCAATTTCAAGTCAAAGACTTTTGATCGTATTGATGAAGATGATGGAGTTGAAGTCGAGGAGGATGAAGTCGAAGGAAATGAAGTTGATGAAGATGAAGATGAAGATGAAGACGAAGATGTTGATGATGACGATGAAGCCGAGGATGAAAGTGAAGACAACGATGTTGATGTTGATGATGAATACGAAGAAGAAGAAGCCGATGTTGATGAAGGAGAAGGTGTTGATGTCGACGTTGATGATGAAGACACTGACGAAGTTGATGAAGCCTCAGAAGCCAACGAATCTTCAGATGTTGACCATGCTTCAGACGCTGATGAAGCCTATGAAGCCTATGAAGCCCTGCATGTCAACGAGGACTCTGGCTGTGATGATGGCTTTGGCAGTGACGATAACTCCAGAAATCACTCTAGCTTCAGCTCCAGGTCTAATGGACAACCATCATATAATGTGAGCTCTTTCCTTCCATGTGTGTATTTATTATGCCACTTAAACTTCCTTCATGGCATAGATATTCACAAACGTCATAAACGTGAATACTACTGAAGTACATGCTACTGAAGTCCTGCCGATGCAAGAGAACAATCACGAAGATGTCAACAACAACGATTCCCACCTTAGACGCCAGCCACTGAGCCACCCAGGACCCAACGATCCTCCTCATGAACGTCAACCATCAAACGGCCTGCCGCCAAAGAAAGATGGCAATAATAATAATTTCCGTCCGCACCAATCACCAAACCCTACACAGCCCCAGAAAGTTGGCAATAAACATGATGCTCATCCTGGTCCTCGCCTAGGACCCAATGATCCTCCTTCTGGGCATAAGTCTAAGATACCAAAAGGCCCACGACCCAAGAAAGATAGCAATAATAATAATCCACATCCACGCCAGCCGCCAAACCCCCCACAGCCCAAGAAAGTTGGCAAAACCCATGCTGGGCTTCGCCCAGGACCCAACGATCTTCATCCTGGACATCAACTACCAAACCACCCACGGCCCAAGAAAGATGGCAACAATAATAATCCTCGTCTGCCCCCAAACCCTCCACACCCCAAGAAAGTTGGTAACAACCATGATGCCCATCCTAGGCCTCACGGCCCTCGCCTTGGACCAAATGATCCTCCTACTGGACATCAACTACCAAACTGCTTGCGGCCAAAGAAAAATGGCAATAATAATGATTTCCATCCGCGCCAACTGCCGAACCCCCTACAGCCCCAGAAAGTTAGCAACAACGATGATCCCCATCCCGAGCCGAGCCTAGGACCCAACGATCTTCCTTCTGGACAACAACTACCAAACCACCCACGGCCTAAGAAAGATGGCAACAATAATAGTGATCCCTGTCTGCGCCAGCCACCAAACCCCCAACAGCCCAAGAAAGTTGGCAACAACCGTGATCTCCGTCCCAGACCCAAACCACTGAACCTCCCGCCGCCCAACTCCGAACATGGCAAAAAACTCGAGACCCACGCCAATGAGTCTCATTCTGGCATCACTATTACATGGAACGGACAGAAAGGTAGGAGATTCAGCTACAGTGTGAAAGCACATCCTCACTGCTACCTCTGCAATACAGTGAGATCACCGAATGGGCAACCTGACCACCCTAAAGATGGAGCATTGGATTGCGCTAATGAAAAACATGGGGCCAGTCGTGACAAAGCCAGCAAAGTCAACGGACAATCATTATATGACATAAAGGTAAGCTTTTACCTTCAATGTTTCTCCTATTGTGTAATGTGAGCTTCCTTGATACAGATCCAAGTTTTCCCGACCGTCTGGAATGCATCCGTTGCTGGTGACTTGCATACCGCTGAAGAGCTGCTGACCCAAGAGATCGACAAAGATGGTAGCAAAGACGATTCCTATGCCATTCGCTCAGTGGTTAGAGCACGGAATCTCGAATGGGACAATGCGCTTCAAGATGCAGTCAAGGTCAGACTTTCCGTCTACTGTTAGAGGTCTGTTCACGACAGATATGTTGCACAGTCAATTGCCATCCAGCCCTCATTATGGGGGTATGTTTCCAAGGGTCTCGCCCTCTGTGGCAATGAGCAGCTCTGGGATGCGATGGAAGCTTTCGACCTCGCTATCACATTTTCGGATCGTGATCCAGTTACCATCGATCTTCTACTGCTGATCAAGGTACGCTCATTATTGCATTCATAGTCTGCGTGTCGCACTGAGACTTCGATGTGATTTCATCCAGGCTGTTGTAATTTTCAATGCTGGTCGCCATAATGAGGCATTACGGCGAGTTCAACGTCTTGCCACCGCTGACCAACACTCGGATGCACTTCGGTGCAGCATGGTCGATGTGAGCTTTATGTCAGACCTGATGAATTTTCTTATTCTGAAATACATTCATCAGGCATATCTACGTGTGCAGCTTGCAATGATTACTTTCCAGAATGGGCTGTACAGCAAAGCCGCTGATGAACTCACGGCCAGTATTACCACTATAACGGACTTGTTCTCGCCCACCGCACTTTTGGAACCAAGATGGAAGATATTCACGCTGGTATGTTCTTACAAAGTCATCGAAAACAGTTCTACTCATGGATGATGTACCGAATAGCTCTTTGGCTGGAACTTTGACACTCTATGGCAAACTATCAATCAACGACGTTGCGACGCGCTCCTCCATGCCGATCGAGTGACCGAAGCAGTCAAATCTTTTCAATATATGATGAGTATGATTGATGACAATACGAAGAGCGGCTGCCTTGAATGGTCTTCCGGTGAGTGTGTTATTATATCGGACAACTTGAACCTCGAAACTCATTTTAATATCAATAAGCCTTTAAGAAAGACTGCACTGCACGATGTGTCGCAAAGGGAGATGAGGTCCTTGCTGCGAGCAACTACGAGATGGCTATTGAACTTTATTCGGCTGCAATCACGCTGGATTCCTCGCATGACTCCTGTTTTACACGCCGCAGTTCGGCCTATTTGGCACGAAAACATTATGTGGAGGCCCTTGCTGACGCTGATACGGTGCAGACGAGATCTATTATGTTTCCTGTCAATTGTGCTAATTACACCACCACAGGTCATCAAACTTAGTCCTTCCTCTCATCGTGGGCCCGAACTGAAGCATGCAGCACTTGATGGTGTACAACAATCGGATAAGAAAACAAATGAGACGTTTGAAAGCATGCTCTCCAAGTTGAAACTTACAGATGCTTCCGACTCCCAGATACAAGGCAAGTCTTGAGTAACCCCTGCTTCACCATTCGGTCAACTAACTCTTTCTCCAGCACTGCGTCAGCAGTATACTAAAGCAGAACATGCTATTAAAGGGGCTATCGATACTCATCTAGAAAAGGCGCCGCTTCGTCTTCTCAACACATCCAATGGGCGTTTATGCAATCAAGATGCACAGAGAAATGACTTCATGGAAAGCAAAGAATACAGCGAGCTTTTATATTCATCGATGACGCATACACCCCTCCAAATAAAGCCCGTCAAGAAAGCGGTCGCGAAGTACTTCGGCTGGGTTATGTTATCACATAGGTGGAATAAAGAGGAGCCGGCAATGCATGACATCCAAGGCAAGGACGTGTATGAGTTGAAGGGAGTTACCAACATAGAGAAATTGCAAATGTTCTGCAAAAAGGCTCGTGACCTGGGGTACCATTGGGCATGGAGCGATACATGCTGTATCGACCAGAAGAACACTGCCGAGGTCCAACGATCAGTCAATTCCATGTTCGTCTGGTATCGCCACTCAGCTCTTACGATCGTCTACTTGTCGGATGTCTCACCTTCCGTGAAATTGGGCGCACTGGAAAACAGTGTTTGGACCAAACGAGGATGGACTGTTCAGGAGTTCCTAGCTCCTGACGTCATTCTCTTCTACCACCGAGATTGGGACTTATATCTCGATGACCGCTCTCCCAACCACAAGAAGTCACCCATTATCATGATGGAGTTGGAGCGTTCAACAAGCATAAATGCACGCGCACTCGCCAACTTCAACCCCGGGATGAGAGGCGCTCGAGAGAAACTTCAATGGGCGTCACGCCGTGTCACCACGGTGCAAGAAGACATTGCATACTCGTTGTTTGGCATTTTCGGCGTTCAACTACCTGTACTCTACGGCGAGATGAAGCAAAGCGCGATGGGTCGGCTCTTGCAGGAGATCGTCGCTAGGTCGGGCGACATTACTGCCCTGGACTGGGTTGGACAACCATCCGAGTTTAATAGCTGTCTCCCAGCTGAAATCACCTCGTACGCCACTCCACCACACAAACGACCATCTATATCTGCAAAGGACATGCAGAAATCTGTCTCCAAGTTGCAAAAGACTGTGACTGTGGAGTCCGCTCTGAAGTTGTATACCCTTCTTGACACCCTCAGTTCCCCGCGTTTTGCGAACTCCAGACTGCATCTGCCTTGTATCACATTTACTATCACAGAAGTCAAACAGAAGCGCGGCGAAGACCAGGGAACACTCGTATACAGAGTCAAAGCGGACGGGCTCCAGGACCTATCGATAATCACAGAAGACAAGCTTGTCCAATTCTCGCCCACACGGCCCACTCCACAGACATTCTTGCTGGTTTGTCCGTGGAATCGTCATGATTTCGGGTTGCCCGACTTTGCAAACGGTGCCCATAGCATGAAAGAACAGGAACAGGATGATTTGGACTCCCGTTCGCGAGCGTTCAAGTTGATTGCCCGCTTGGGACAACCTTTTAACGCACTTTTGCTTGCGCAGCAGCGTGGTTCGGAGTACAAGAGAATCGCGTCGGATCACGGTATGAGCGCAAAAGTCAAGAGCACGACTGCTGTCCATGATATGATGGACGTCAAGATGTTAGAAATATTGTAGCTATTGTTGTGGAAGAATGGGGGATCCTGATGCGGTTTCGTTCATGCTTTAATGTACAGTATAAACAGTTATTCCTATAGGCCCGGATATTTGTACTATATCGTATACCGAAATTCGACAGGTGCTAAGCCAAATTCTTGCTTACGCTCAAACTCACCCTATCACACTGTGCACTGCAACATTACTATTGCAGCAAGTAAATGTTCACGCGTTCACGTCTCAGGCTAGCAAAGGGAGTGCATCATGATGCGTGACGCCAAAGTTTAGTGGGCGTGACCTTTATCGACTGGCTGCACGCGGAGTCGTAGTGAACACGTGAAATGCTTTTTTGGTCTCTTGAGCCGAAGTACTTACGCGTGCCCACTGTCAGTGCATGCTACAATTATTATTTAATGCCACGTTCACTTTGCACGATCTTTTAAACCTCTTGAACCTTCTACAGCCAGATTTTGTATCAGTGCACGAAATGTCAGTCGATGTGCGTTATCTAGCATTAGGAGGAGTAACAGCGATCCTCCTTTTCGGAACGCTCTACTCCGTTGCATACGACACTTATCTCGACACCTCCAATCCCGTCCTCACGCAACTCCCTCACCACCTACATACAACGCACTACTTTGCAAACAAAGCCAACATCCTAAACTTATATTTCATCAAACGCGCATGGGGCTGGACGTCCGCCGCTTTCCTCACCCTCTGGCTCACCAGCCCACCGCACAAGCGGACAGTGCACAGAGTAATCAAGTGGGGCGTAGAAACAGCCGTATGGCTCGTGTTCACAAGCTGGTTCTTTGGCCCTGCCCTCCTCGAAAGGCTTACAGCAGCTTCGGGGGGCGAGTGTACGGTCACCCTCCAGTCCGGCACCGTGTTCACTGTGCCTTATGAATACTGTTTCACGCGGACGGCGATATCACGAGAGACGCACCCGTCCTTGTTTGTTGGACCGTTTGCTGAGTCGTCGTTATGGGTGCCGGATGATAGGTTGCCGGTGCTTCCGCGCCTGAGAAAGGGGCATGACGTCTCGGGCCACGTCTTCCTCCTTACCATGTCTGTTCTCTTCTTGGTGGACCAGATCAGAGGTTCTCTACGCGCCAGGACATGGTCGCTTGCACATGCTTGTGCGGTCGCGTTCAATATTGTGCTCGTCGCGATCTGGTTGTTCGCAATTTCTACCACCAGCGTGTACTTCCATTCGCCGTTTGAAAAGTTCACTGGATATCGTACGTCCTGTTTCGTATTAGGATCAACGACTGACTTACTTTATTTACAGTATTGGGAGTCGCGGGTTACGCGGTGACTTTGTTGTCTTAGTATACCAGCGGAATGTTATTAGCACTATGGATGTAATATTTGGACATCACTACCTAGTCCGCCTGTGGTATACTGTAATGTGCAATGTCGACATGGTCCAGAACGCATCATACTCATGTCAAAGCGTGCGCGCCGAGTACTGCACTGTGATGCAATGTACACTACGCCATTCATTATACGGTGCGAAATCCATGTAAGTAGATAGTCAGCCAACGTCAATCGCAAACACTACCGTCTCAGAAGAACAGCCAGCCAATCAAAGCCCATGTAACAACAGCAGGCAGCGCAACGCTCATGCCGTCACCCCCCAACCTCCATAACATCCCCCTCTGTTTGCCTCTACTCATACCGTCGCTGATGTCAGACACAGAAAACCTTTTCATCTCCTCCAATGTCGGCAGCGCAATCGTTATCCGCCGCCGCCTCCCTCTGAACACGAAGCTCCAGCTCCACGACCATTTCCTCTCTGATCGACGCGCGCTCGGCGAGGGAAGGAACGATGGCGCTTCGTGAACGTCCTCGCCTGAAGGCCAGACGTGGTCACTGTGATGCTGCGAAGGATAGTGGGCGGGGTTCATCTCGTCCTCGTGCCCGGCGTGGAAAAGCGGGATGGGACTCAGGAGCGGAGAATCATGCGGTGATCCAGGGGTTGATGACAAGGCACGAAATGTGAAAATTTCTTTTGCGCTGGGTACACGTACTGTCACTGAGGGTGGGAGTGGCACTGCTGGACTCGTTGGGCCGCTTGACATCCGCGGGGACCAGTTCGTCCAGATTGCAGATTCTGGGCCTGGCGGCGGGGAACTCGGTCTGCTCCTGGATGTAGAGATAGGTGAGACAGTGGAGAAACGACGACGATGCCGGTCGGGTGAGGCATCGAAGTATAGGAGCACGATGGCGGTGAGCACGAGAGCGGGTAGGTATATCGAACTAAAGATGCGGAAGGTATCGGGCAAAAGGCAAGCAGCATCTGCGAACGTAGATCCATGAGGAGATACCGCAGAGTCCGGAGGGATAAGGGAGAGTAGCTGAAAGCCCGGACGTCGGATATGCTTAGACGGAGAAAATGATTTTACCGTCACTTCCCGGACGGAGGTCTTTGCCAGTATATTGGGATCGGCTGCAGGGAGGTGGTGGGTCATGTTACAGTAATCTCGATTGTCACCGCTGTACAGGTGTGTGTGATTTAAACACGTGAAATGGGCGGCTGATACACGTACCTGAAGACCGCAGCTGGTCGAAGCATGTGCAGAACAAATCTAGTGGTTTCTTTACCAAGCATGTTCTGATACCCATAGCCTGCACTAGCTCGTATAGAGCCCTTTTCACGGAGTGGCCCGCACGATGTACTTGCTGGTCGAGACAGTGGGATATGGCTGAATAAGATGATAGGGCTAGATGATGCTAATAATTCCGATATCAGAAAAATACATCCAGAAATTGCAAAACAGCGCCCACCCTTGATGGCAACGGATGCGATGAACTCGATTGGACCACCCACGGCCGGTGTCCAAGTCTCATACTGCTTGCCCATCCCATGTCGGCGGTAATCCTCATCGACTAATCCAGGGGCGTCGATGAAAATCAGCCTATGGCCAGCCAGATCGATCTCCTGATTCACAGGTCCAAAGTACTCTGTAAAGTATTTACGCGCATTCTTTGAGAAAGTAGAAGACTCTCCAAGACTAGCAGGGCCACTAAGTTCTTGAATGACCACGTCAAAAGTCAAGCACATACCCAACGTCTCCATTCCCTGGAACGAAGTAGTTTGGCACGGATTTGTCCATGGTGAATATCCCTTTGAACTCATTCACGTAGTTTTCATATCTATCAGGAACGTTTAGCGCACATAAGCAGGTGATTATAATGACACGTACTCATCTTCACTCGTGACGTAGCGTCCAGAGGCAAACACGTCACCCAGCCATACAACCGCGTGAGGATGCAGACGAGTTACGACGCTCCAGCCCTTGCGTAAGTATCTAGTAGAGGATGCACCATAGCCGAACCACGAAATGCCTGAACGCCTCGGGTTTGGGAGTTGGGGGTCAGAAATCAAGAGGACTCGGGTTGGCTTTTCAGTCGATCCAGCCTTGACAACATATCATTACAAAAACAAGAAAACTCAATTGAGCGAACTCACCTCCCTCAATTCCTTGTCTGGCCACTTGCAATCTGATAAACTGTAAAAAAAGACACCGAACTCGCACCAAATGACAAGGACGACCCAAAAGAAGCGAAGGAGGTTGATGATAGTGATGCGCGAAAGAAGACGTGAATTCCTGGCGCGCCTTTCATGGATAAAGCTCATTCCGCATCACTTGCAGCTTGAGGAATTAGCAAGTAGACTTAAGGCAAAACCGAGATTCGGTTTTGGGAGAGATTAAGATGTTTTTAGTAGGGTTAGCTTGATTGAGATGAGCATAAATAGCGCTCAACATCATGATATGCTGTGCAGTGTGCCCTGGCCGGTATAATAAGTTGATCCAAACTATATACAACTACATAAGAACATTAAAATCTCACTCCCAGTCACTCTCCTCTTCCTCCTCTTCCTCCTTCTGTACATGTTCCTGCGCATCTCCTGCAGCACTGACATTACCAGAAACAACATCATAACTGTCCTCGCTGTCCCTAGGACTCATAGTCATAGGAGTGTTGAATTGCGAAGAATTTGGGAGTGATTGGACGTCGCTTGTGTCCGCCGCTTTCGGCGCCAGCGTACGTTGCGATATCATTGACGACTCGAGCGTTTTGAGAGGTTTAGGTTCAGAGGCGACGGATTCCTCCTCGTCATCTTCCCAGCTGAAATCTTCTTCAGTCTGGTTTGCTCCTGTGAAGGTATAAATCAATAAAATGCTACGTTATAAAAGATGAAAAGTCGTGTACCGTGAATAAGAGCCTTGCGTCTCATTTCTTCTTGTTCAATCTGATACACGCGGAAGAAGTATCGTGTCCAGAATTCGTCGTCAGAAAGAATGGAAGGTACTGAGGCAGCGATGAGTGTCGATAACGAGGAAGATCGTGATAGTCAACGTACCTAGTGCAGTGAACGTCTCTTGCAGCATTTGGCTATCCTCTGGATCAGATAGCGTCTTCGCAATGCGTTCTGACCAGAATTTAGTACCAGTGTGTTCATCCTTGCTCTGTGCCTCAGACACCCAAGCATGGAACGTCTCGCTCGCCGGGTCAGCCTCAGGATCCAGCTTGATAATCTCGGGATTGCTCTTCAGCTGCTTCAATAGCGCTTGCGCGCGTGTCGCAACAGCCTGACGAGCATCTTCACTCTGCCGCCCTGACGAAACGCCCGAATCCGTCTCCTTGCCCTTCCCTTTCACATCCCCTCCTTCCATCGGTAGCATCCATACGTCACTCCCGTTCCAAACCAAACCCTGATGTGAATATCCACCGCTCTCCTCTGGTGGAATTACTTTCACCGCGTCTCGCAGGGCTTCACTGGCTTCTTTCATAGCCTCCCGCAGTAGATGTTCGCTCTTGTGGACATATTCCTCCGCCTGTGCACGCGTCACCCCCTGGACGCGCTGAAATTCGGTCGTTAGCGTCGTCCGCAGCTGCGACAGATCGATGTTCTGCGGGTGTTTAAGGCTTTCAGGAAGCTGAGCTTGGACAGCCGAGACAATATTAGGCGGAAGGGAAGATTGGAGACGCGCAAAGATTGATTGTGATGTCGAAAGTGAGCCTGCTGCGCTGTGCGATTCTGCGGTAGGCGTCTCAGGAGCTGTTGTACACTCGCTCTCGTTTTCCTGGTCCTCGGCCTCATCAGCGTTGGCGTCGGCAGGAGTTTCAGTTGATATGGCGAGTTTGCCAAGCTCTTTCTGCGCTTGTGTGACTACCTCGCCGAAATCCTTGCGCGCAGTCGCGAACGCAGTTTCGCTCTATTAGATCTTTGGCGTGAGTTTCGATTATCGCAATCATAGAGCGTATGTGAACGTGCCTGCTTCCTGAACCCTCCCCAGAACTTTCCGAGCTGGCCGATGACCTGAGAAACCTCTTCGTTGAGGCTTTGTTCTGGGTGAGCATTCACAGGCGGTGTGTTCGCACCCATCCCTGTCAGTCCATAAGTGTCAAGGAAATTCATGCTCAATGATTAATATGATTATCTAGCTAGGAAGGTTGCATGAATGTGTGGTGCGAGAAGCATGAACACTCGATTAGGAAAGTCTCCAACCACAAAATATACAAATTCAAGACTATCAATTTTGGAGACAAGTACAGAACAAACCACGATCGACTACCAGAAGAAACAAGTATCGTACACCTATCGTACACATATAGTCACGTATGTAGAGAACGCTAGAACAAGGTGGCCAATCAAGCAGCAACTTGGACACGGGCAGGTTGCTCCATCATGAAACTGGTAGCATCTATGGTAGTACCCACAGGCGTCTTGATGTTCTCTGCCTTGTACACACGGCATTCAGCGAGGAAGTCGGTGAACATCTGCACAATCAAATTAGCAACTGCTGAGCTAGACAACTGATAATAACAGACCTCGATCGTGTCGAGGGGGCCGCCGGCACTCTCAGGATGAAACTGAACACCCCACACCCTTTTTCCAGACTCAGGGGTGGACTTGATGCCCTCTACAGAAGAGTCGTTACAGTTGATGAAGAATGGCTCCCAGCCTTGTGGGAAGGGGTCAGACAACTTAAGAGCATATTGATGATTTTGACTAATGACGTCATTTAGCCTTATCCACGACTCAAAACAATTGAAGAATGCAGACCTAGTGACATAAACCCTTCCAGCTTTAATGGAACCTGAAGATGCGAGAGCGAGGACAGGCTGGTTGTGCCCACGGTTGCCGAACGTCATGCGGTATGCCTCGAGGCCGGCAGCCATACCGATAATCTGATGCCCCATACAGATTCCAAACACTGGCTTGTTCCACTCCTGAAGTGTCTTGCGGAGTATCGAAACGGCTTCCATGCATTGGCCCGGGTTTCCGGGGCCATTGCTAAGGAATAGACCGTCAAACTTGTCGCGAATGGTATTGAAATCATAGTTCCATGGTAGTACTGTGACTGCAGCGTTCCGGCGAACGAGAGAACGCAGGATATTTGCCTTGGCGCCGAAATCAAGAACGGCGATCTTGACGTCTCCAGTAGGATTAAGCTGGTAGGGAAGTTTTGTCGACACCTGGTCAACAAGGTTCTCAATGGAGGGGTCCCAATATTGCTCAGAGGTAGGTGCGGGAGCAGAAGCATCAGCACCAATAGCAAGGCGACCAAGGGTGGTTCCTTGATCACGAAGAAGGCGCGTAATTGCACGTGTGTCTACGCCGGTGATAGCGGGGATATTTGAACGGCGACACCACGATGCCAGTGATTCCACCGCGGAATGGTGAGAAAATTTTTCTGCGACATCAGCTACTACGATAGCGCTGCATTGGATGCCCTGGGACTCTAGGACAACACCAACGTCCTGAGAATTAACCGGTGCGCTGTTAGATGGAATACCATAATTGCCAATGAGAGGTGTAGTGAATACGAGAATTTGACCACGGTAAGAAGGGTCAGTCATGGACTCAGTATCTAAAAAATGAGATGATGAGAAGACTGTGCATTATATGATCGATTGTCTACATACAAGAGGTGATGGATGTCGAGAAGACGGTCTCGCCAAAGACACTTTTGGGAGAGCCAAATGAACGGCCATTGAAGGACTGGCCAGTTTTCAGATGCAAAGTTGCTGGTAACGCTGAGAGGGGGCTTGTGTGTGTTGCAAAACCCCGAGAGAGAGTTGTTGGTAGACGGATGATAGAACGAGCAAACATGATTTATTGATCAGAATCCAAGGAGGGAGAATACGAGATCGCCGAGGTAGCTAAAGATTGAAATTGTCAGCAAGGGCTGGGCTTAAAAGCAATAAACATACTCGTCGCGTGTGTTCTGGGTGAAGATCATAGACGAGCTTGGAAGCTCAAAAGAGAATTTGAAGTTGAATATTGAGCTGGCTGTCTGCGGAGGGAACTAAAGAAAAAAAAACAATGCAACGGTGTTTATATAGTCATCTGGTCAATTGTTGTCGTTGTTTGCGTCAAAACGCGTGATCATCATTGAATCATCGATTGCCTAATTTGTAAGGTATCCCCCTAAAGGCCGATATTTCAAAGTCTGAGAGTTTGACAAGTTTCTACGCCAACATGATGCCCCGCAGCTGACTCCAGATTAAACTCGGTGACTTGATATTCAAAGCCACGTCTAAGATGGATACATGACAGAATCATGGCTTACTGGAAGTGCCACCACGGCCGTGGGTTTCGGGATACCGGTACCATCTCATCGACATCGTTCCTAAATCCGAGTAACATCGATGATCAATCTGCTCGGGTCTAAACTCGGACAATCATGTGGATCGAGTGATAGGATATTAGTGTTTCTACATTCTCACCGCTCGTCACTCAAATCAGCGAACCGGAGATGACGAGTCTGTATAATTCCTAGGACACTCTTTGCTTGATCGACTGTACAGAGAAGAAAAACAGTTTCTATCAGCGCAAGTATGTAGATGAGTGATATGCAAGGCAAATGCAGTGGATCGGTCAGGACTGAGCCGCAAATCAGAATGTGACTCAATAAACCATAGATGCCAAAAGTCCCTTCGTCTTTTTCGAACGTAGCTTTCCTGCCCTTTTCCCTTGTGGAATGTGTGACTGGCCCTCGTCATCAGATTCAGATGACGAATCGTCGTCATCGTCATCATCGTCATCATCCGCCTCCTGCCCTCCCATACCATGAGTCATGGTGATTTGACGAGGTGCGACCGGAGTATTCTGGGAGAAAAGCGATGCTTGACTCGCAATATCTGTGAGTCTACGGTAGGGTGGTATCGATTTGCGCATTTTAGCATTCGTCATCTTCTTCTTGCCTCTGGCCTCCACCTCAGATTCAGACTCCGAGTCCGGAACTACTTCCATGCGTTTTTGGACGGACGTATTATATTGTGAGTGTGGAAAAGGTACCTGGCTCGCCGGCAACGTGAAAGGTGACCCGTCGGCTTTGCCTGCTGAATCATCATCAGAATGTTCTCCCGTGTCGTTTTGATCAGCTTTGCCAGCAAGTTTGCCACCATGCTCAATGAAAGGACTGTCAAGTTCGTCTATCAATATGGACGGCGAAGGTTCACGAAGGGCAGACCATTTAGCAAGAGAAGCTGGAGGTTTCGGCAAAGGTTGCGAATGAGATGGTGTTGCGTCATGACCGTTCAAGTTTGTGCCCCTTTTGGTTGGTTGCGAACGGATGCGGAGGTCTCCTCGCATTGCTCCCTTACCGCCGCGAATCGATGGTTTGTCATTGCCTGTCCGAGTGACAGCGTTCTTCTTTGTCCCCTCAGCGCCTCCTCTCTGGGATCCAGTGACCTTGGATTCATCAGCACGTACAGGGAATTCTGACGGGCTGGGAAGTTGCCCGTGTCGATTCTTCATCCGCTTTGCTAGGCCAGACTTTGGAGTCGAGTGCGCTACTGGAGAAAGTGATCTTGCAGTTTTCTGAATTAGCGGTGTCGTAACTTCGATGGGGTCATTATCAGATGATATCACTTGTTGGATATCCATCGAATCGTCGGCTGGTTCAATGGGGTCATCGTGGGTGTTGGCCTTGTCGGCCTTGTTACGAGAGTGTGTAGTACCACGGGCGGGCGATGTATTTAAAGCTTTGTCTAGGTCTGCAACCTCAGGTGCTTCGCCAGCGTCTTTGGCCGGGTCTCTGCCGCTATCATGAACCTTTGACACAGAAACGCGGGTGGTATCTGTGTCAAAAGCATCTCCTTGTACACCGTCTTTCTTGCTTCCAGATGGGTCTGTGGCGTTAGACGTCTCATCAGGACCTACAGAAGGTTTCGGCGCAGCAGTTGAAGACAACGGCTCGGAAATATATTGTTTCGGCGGGGGTATCGAGACCTGCTCACTCTCGTCGTCTTCATCCCCTTCCTCTTCAGATGAATTTACCCAGCGCTGCGATAATCGACGGTACTTGCGCTCATTCTTGCCATCGTCTTCCACTTCCAGAGGCCCAATATCATCGCCTTCGTCCTCGGTATTTGATTCTTCTTCTTTCGACTCCAAGGTATCGATCAATTTGCGAAACTTGATTGGCCCCGGACCTCGCATGATGGCATCCAAATCGATGTCTTCGAGCGAAACCTGACCAGGTTCAGGTTCATGCTCCTCTTTTTCTGGTTCCTCCTGCTCTGGCTTCTCTCGTTCTGGCTCCTGAGTAATCTCATCTTCTTCCTCCGAACTGCTTCCTTCGTTGCGGCTCTCCACAGTGACCTCTGAAAGTAGCGAGTGACTTGGTACAAGGGGAGTCCAAGAAGGTTGAGACCCCTTATCTGCTTTCGCAGCGTCCCCTTCAGTCTCCAAGGGCTTCCGTGATGGCTTTGCAGTATCTGCTGCATTGCGTTCTGCGGAAGGTACCGCAGCGCCAGGAGATTTTATCAGCGACTCCAAATCTTTGATAGTGAGTTGATGTTTCTTTGCCCCTGCTTTCCTCAATTCCTCAATTCTATTTTGTATCGCTTCCTGGCCTGCCAACACCGTTGGGCACTGATACAGGGGATGAAAGGAACCAGAGCAAGCATGACAAGGCGGACTAGATGACACACCACCTTTCGTGGTCATAATTACAGAGGGGCCCAGTGAAGTGGACGGCTGGGAAGCGTTAACCGAATTCACCTCAGTATTATGTTCCTTCGAGGCACGTGCTATTGAATTCACAATGTCCTGAATATTTATTGGATTGACAGGTCGGTCAGCTATTGATCTAACATTGGTCAGACGGTGACCGCTGTCAGAATGGGTTGCGCACCATCTGCATCAGAAGTCTTGGCTTTCACTGCTTTGCTTTGTTTCGTCTTCTCTGTAGGACATTAGAAAGCGCGGGATCAATGTGTGATACCACGCACTTTCTTTCGGGGCTGGAGCCTCTGAAGCTCCCGCGATTGCAACATTCTTACGACCTTCCGTCGGAGCTGTAATAAAATCATTGATGGCAAGGAACTTTGATGACTCTCGAAGACAAACCAGATGTCACAGGAGCTGGTTCACTTGGAGCCGCTTCACCTTCATTTTCAACTTCTTTACCCTTCGCTTTTCTCTTCTTCTTTTCTAAAGGTGGTCAATCGAGACGTGTTTAATCAATATGTGCAACTCCTGCGTACTTTCAGGAGCAGCTGCACCATTAACTGCACTGTTCGCAGATTTTTCACCTCCACCTTTGGGATACGATCCTCAATATTCAGAAGTATGGAGAGGAAACATGTACCTACCAGACTGAAGAGCCGATGATTGTGTGCTAATCTTCTTCGTCCCCGATGATTTCTTTGGCGGTTCTGAGGGACCAGAAGAAGCGGGGACTGCCTTGTCATCTGATACTGGTAGGCTCGAGGTCTCCTTGGTCTGTTCGGTCTCCTTCGCATTCTTGGTCTTCTTCAGTGGCTTCTCTGCAGCATCCTTGGCCATATTAGCTTTCGAAGCTCTTGGCTTCTTCTTCGGCGGTTCTCCATTAGTAGGGACTGGCGCTTTGGAACTAATTAAGACTAAGGGCTTCGCAGAGGGCTTCGGTAAGGATTCTGCTGGAGCACTGACTGGGGCGGGCTCCTTTCTCCCAATTCTTTCCACGAATTCTTCGAGGAATTTGTCTTTGGAGGCAACCTTGGAGGTTGGCGCAGTCTCCGTGTGCTTGGTCACTGCAGGCTGGTCTGTCTTCTGCTTCTTAGTCTTCGGTTCGGGTGCCACAGTCGTATTGTCATCCTTGGGAGGCTGATCGTTGTTGGCTTTGCGTTTCTTCTTCGCCACACCCGTCTCGGAGGCTTTTGACGCTTCCCCCGTGCTAGAAGATGTGGCCTCCTGTGCAGGAGGGGTCTCCTGGGACGAGTAAACACAAGCCAATTACACCCGAACCACTGGGCTTACTGAAATCTCCACTGCCACATCAACTAACTTCATTAATCTCGCACGCGCGGAGAACGCATCAAAATCATCATCTGGAGCAGACTGAGAGTCAGGGAAGAGGTGCCATACAGCAGAGTTGACGCGTTTACCATCATCCAAATCAATAACCTTGCTGCCACGCAGCTGCTTTAGCTTTACCGTCGAGTTCGACGGTAGCTGCAGTTTTCGCCGTACCACGTTCTGAATTTCTTCGAGAGATTGTTCTGTACATACTGAGATGAGTACAAAGCCAGATATAGTTAGTTAGGGAGGCGGTACCCTTGAAAAGTCTATCAAAAGACCTATCCCCGACGAGATAAGTAATGCTCGGTAACGGATCCTCTTCTCGCTTTCGTTTTCCGTTTGCAGCTTCCATTGCAGCGGGATTAACGAGCGACGCGACAGTGGAGGTGTGGGTGTTGATAGGCGTCAAGCTTTTCTGGAGGAGCAATCTACAAACAAATGCAAATATCACCCTCAACCCGGAACATTCATTATGGCTGGTGGAAGTCATCGTACGTGACGCTCAGCTTGTCCTTATTGCTGTGTTCACTGTGTGTTTGCAGCTTCAGGTTTTAACCCTCATCTTCCCGGGTTTAGATACCAGTTCCTCGCAAAGGCACTCGGAGCTACTATGTGGTTCTTCATTTTATATCGTGCTCGGTAAGGTCCAACACTATAATATCTACAACCATGTGCTAACTTCTTATTAGTGAGGACGGACCCAAGCTTCTTGTATTTATATTCTCTCTCCTCTGAATACTACACCGTGTCTCTAACATTGTTTTGCAGGGCCTCCGGCATCCATGGGAGGGTCATGGCCATGGCCATCACGATGAGCACTCAGAGCATCATTGACCATCTCAATAGAAATGTTGTAATCTTTTGGGTATTCACTGATATATCCACATTTTGTTCACACCATAGGACTGAACCGGACCCAAAGCTTTTCTTGTCCATCATCCTTTGCCGCCAACACTCGACTCGGATAACCACTAAAAGCGAATTCATTGTCGTACTCCTAGATTCACATCTTAAAACCAATCTCTCGCCGAACATTTCGCACCGTGATTCATGAGCAAAGAAAACAATTCACGGAACTGTCAACACTTCATGCTTGCAAGAACATGCAGCAATGAAATCCTTACCAGAACCGAACAAGTGCATAATTTAAGAATTTGCACATGCATCTTGATTCGTGTGCAAGGACCGTGTTCGCAATTTTCTAATTGTGTCTCATCATGGTTGCAATGTTCGTATTACATCTTAGCAGAGATATCATCAAGCTATCCTACTAGTCTCGTTGTCATCGACGCCTCTAACACCCCTGTCGGCTGTTCTACGTATGCTAATTCCTGGGCCGCTAACTTGATTGGTCCCATGATGGCGAAGTCTCAGTTGAGGTAGGATTGCAGCCGAATTACTCACGACCGAGCCATCAGAAATAGGTATTACCCAGCTTTGCATCGATGTAAGTACTCGGAAACAACCGAATTTTCTTTGCACCTTATTGATAATGCTTAGAGACATTTGTGCCGATGCATCTCAGAGTTCCACCCACACTCTTAGAAATTCTTCTCCGTCTCCATCCGCGTTTCCTCCGCCAACACCACCGCCCCGGTCACGCGGTGGCCATCTTCGCGACGAGACTTCTCGCATGACAAAGAACTTTGACGAGGATGTTGCTGGGCTAAACAGAAATGGACATCCGACCTGAGAAGTTCGCGCGATGTCCGTATGCTTAGGAGCATCGATTATCGCTGCGTATTGATTTGTCTTCCGTTTCTTATCGTTAGCTCAGGTGTTGCAGTCTCGTTGGCATTTATCGGATGCTGTTCATCTGTGGCTTTGCGTTTATTCTTAGTCACATTCATCTCTGAAGTTTGTATGTACAGCTTTCCCTGCGCCATTGGAAGACGTGGCTCCATTTGTTGTAGGAGGTTTCTGGAACGTGTTAACACAAGCCAAAAAAATTCAAACTGCGGCGCTCGCTGCTAAATCAATGAACATATCGGAATAGCCGCTGCTTTCTTCGAATTTCCTATCTCCAACGTGATACCTGAAAATCACGACCACGTAAGAGGTTTATCAGGTCATTTTGCACTTACCAGCCGTATAACTGTACTATGAGTTTAGGCGACACGTTGGTGTCCACACAAATGCCACTGCGACTCAGGATCAGGAGGAGATGCAGACCCAGACGCACTGAAAGCAGGCAAAAATTAAAGAACCCCTTAATCTACACGATTCCGTAAACGTAGATTCGCTCCCGGTCGGAACGTTTGGCAAGATAACAGCCAACTTTCGGCACTGTTGCAATTGAAGCTGAGGTGACCGAAAAAATTGAACACACCACAATCCGACCTGCCTGGCTCGAACAGGCGACCTCAAGATGATTTGTTTATCCATTACAGTCTCGCGCTCTTCCAACTGAGCTAAGGTCGGTTAATGACCTTCACGTTATTTCATTTATAATAAAATGACGGCAGACACTCGAAAAGTCGCCAGCGAAGCTTCAAGTTCCACCATTCCAACCAGCGCGGTCCTACTATTAGGTTCAGATGGGCAAACAGAACAAAGACGATGTTCCCAACCCAAGCAGGGTTGGGAATCGTGATATCATCCAACGTCTCAACTTCCTCTACCAAGCCAGTGTTCTTCTCAATGGCATGACCGCTGGCCCCTCCTCACAGGTTCCGTTTAGTACTTGCGAGACGAATGTCACGCAAAATCCACCAAAAAAACGGCCAAAGAGGGTCGTATCCACTGCAGACCTTTCTAGGAGCTACGTAGACACGATGAAAGTCGTCGGGCAGAAAACGAATGTCAAGATGTGAGCACATGCATTTCGCATTTTACATCGTAGAGCTCATAGAAAGCAGCGATCCAACAGTCAAACGTGCTATATGTAAGGGATGTCGTATCGTGTTGATACCTGGCGCCTCCTCGACCGTGCGGGTGAAGAGTGCGTGTTTGAGTATACATCGTTTCTGTACATGCTCATCGAATCGCCGTGACATCCAGATTCCAAATCGCACGGACACCTTGTTATCCACACTTGTAACTCTTGCAAAACATCACGGCGAATACCCGCGCCTCCAGTACTAGACGCGAATGAATTTGAATCCAGATCCACGACGGATCAACCAGCTCCCGGTGCTACAACTGGACAGCGTAGACAAAAGAGGTCGTGCGCGCCCCGTCTTACGCCCCACTTTGCTCGAGACCTCGGTCACGTTGTTTTCCGAGGAAACGAAAGGTTACCCGATGCTATTCTGTGAGACATCATTTTATAGTTTGTCTGTTCCCCGGTGTCCCACCATATGCAATTACTAAAGTTAGACAACTCGGTGAGTCAAGTCTCACATTATCACGTTGCCTATGAAAGCATACTTAGTTCTTCAATAAGTTGGATCGTGGAGATCAGGGAGTTGGTGGTAGGGAATACCCACGAGAAGCTTAAGGCTCGCAGTTCCAGTACTATGGTTGGCCCACGCCCCTCTCAAGATATTTTAATGTGGGGAATGTTCTACAAATCCGTCTCTGTACAGTTGTAGAGATCATACTAGTACTTACCCAGATTTGCCCACATACCGCAGTGACACTGCTCAGCGCTCTACTATTGTAACTACGCATACACATTGGCTGGTACTTGACCTAATATATAACAAGTTAGTCATGGAGACCAAAAAATCTTAAATCGTTCGGCACTGACCGTAACTGCGTCCCCCGTAATATTCTACTTTCAATTGGGTGTACTTTATAAGTAAGTATTGGTCGTCGAACCAGAAGCTTCTCACTAAAATTCTCGTCTATGAATGCACCCGGTGCCACATAATAGCGAAGAAACGACGGGGCACGACTATTTACTCTCACTGGCAGTGTTAGAGCAGCGAGCTTGCTAGCCTCTTCAATACATTACTTGCCATGTCAGGTCATCCATGTAATTCGAAGCTATGGACGCCGTCACATATCATGGTCGTGAACGGCCTTCGGGCAGCCTGGATAATTGTCGTCCTCTGGTATGAAGTCTACACGTTCGACCATGTCTTACACGATTGTCAGTGGCCCGATATCGAACAGGTGAAGTAATGCCATATAGTCTCAAATTAATGCTTATGCGTTAGTTGTCAGCCCTCCGCACCCAACACTCGTATTGCACACGTATTAGTGGTAGCAGATCCTCAAATCGCTGACCGCCGCTCGTACCCCACGCGTAACTTCCTGATGAAAGCCTTGAGCCAGTTCATCATCGATCTCAACCTCCGGAGGAGCTGGCACTCGACGATAAATAGAGTGCAACCACATGCCGTTGTTTTCCTGGGTGATCTCATGGACAACGGCCGGGCAACCATGTCGAATAGCGAGTATGTTTTTTCATAATTCATCCCTGCATTCAAGCGGCGGAACTTCAGCTTGCGACTGAGGTTGCTCGTTTACTTACAAGGTACAATGCATATGCTGCGCGATTCTTCGACATTTTCAAATTGAGGGATTTGTCCATGCCGACATTTTTTCTTCCTGGGAATCATGACCTAGGGTGCGTTATGAATTCTCCATGCTTAGAGCATTGTTGTAAATCTTTTGGACTTCTAGACTCGGAGAAGACGTTTCCTTTTCTCTTGAAGCTAGAAGCAGGTACAGCTCCCACTTCGGACCATGGAATCATAAGACTACGATTGGAAATCATACTGTTCTGTTCATCGATGCAATCGCCTTGGTTGAAGAAGATGCTGTCCGCGCAGACCGAGGATATTCGTATGAAAACTGGCCTGCAGTAGCGGGAGGATCCGTTGACTTCGTGAAGCGGTTTGCTGCGCATGAGCACGCTAGTCCAACTGTGCTCTTCACGCATATTCCCCTTGCTCGACCCCTCGGTGCAGACTGCGGTCTGCTGCGGGAACGGGGCACTATCCGCCAGGGGTACGGGCTTGGGTACCAGAACACCCTATCTAATGAAGCATCGCAATTTCTACTTCGCTTGCTCGGACCATCCCTTATATTGAGGTTCGTTGTCCCCCTGATCCTTACGCAAACTTATTACTGAACATAGTTACATATACAGTGGTGATGATCACGATTACTGTGAATATTCACATCCTTTGCCTTTTCTATCCGCTTCTGGGTCGACCGCAGTGCGAGAAATTACAGTGAAGTCGTTTTCAATGGCAATGGGGATACGTCGACCAGGATTTCAACTTCTCTCGTTGATTTCAACCGTCCCTGCAATGGAGACCCTGACCCAATTGCCAAATTCACCGCCTTCGCTTCTAGATACACCTTGTTTCCTCCCGGACCAGCTCGGTATCTATCTCAATGTCTACCTCCCTTTCATTTTACTCTCGGTGGTTAGCCTCCTCGCATTTAATGTTCACCGAACTGTCCTCGGGGGCAGGAAACAGGCACAGCGGCAGCCCGAGGTTTCTCTTCAATCTAGCCGTAGCTCCTGTCGTGCCAATGACGAAGAGTTATATCGACGATCGCTCGGACAAAGTGTCACGGAAGATACCGACGAGGATCCAATGCTACCTCTTCCTGTGACTAAATCCGCAGGGCTGGCGCACTCTAGCAAACTCCGCGGCAGATCTTCGTCTTCTTCCCATTCATGGACCTTCTATCTTCTAGGACGGCGAAGACGGGTATCGTTGTCTCCACCGTACCGCGAATTGCAGGAGGTGGGGATGCTTCGTGGTTTTTTCAGTGATGTGGTGGACGTGGCGTGGCCTCCCATTCTGGCGTTTTGCGTTGCGGCATGGTGTGCGACGCACGTCTGAGGTAGGACAATGCTCGTGCTAGATGACACCCTGGTAGAGGGTCAACCCAAGTGTAGAACTTCAACGACTGAGATTATACTTTTGGACTATAGTCGTCGGTCTAATTTCGCAGTGCTAATATCCAAAGACAAACTACTCATGATACCGTAATCTCCGGAGTGACAAGCGTGGACATTGTTATGATTGACGAGCATGGACAGGATGCGGCAATCAGCCAAGACTTCCCATTTTGATTGACAGAACATGCGCGCCCCGAAGATAGTCATGTACCTGATGAGGTCCTGCAACTAAAATGATGCGTCTTCAGGGCACTCCATAGTGAATGCCTGAACTAGGAACGGCGGCTTATCTAGAAATGGGTCATGATTGCCTGGCCTTGCCTTGGATAAGGCACGGAAATACAAGGGATGACATGTCACGGTACAAAAAACATACGGAGACAGGTAAAGAAAGTCCCGACTAGGCACCCTGTATTGAGGTCCGCGTTCAAAAGCATTTACTCCGATGAGGGCGCGGTGGAGATGCCCGAAGTGAGAGGACCAGTCGGCTTTCGCAACCCATGATCCTCTCATGTAATGGCATTGTGAGAAAGGGAGCTTTGACAGCTGAAATTGTTCCTCACAACACCTCGAAATCGTTGGATGTGCATTCATCGTATACACTTGTCTAGCAAAGAGAATCTTGACACATAATCGCATGAATATGACCCTTGTGGGTTCGGATGAGCTCGGGTTTGGTGTTAACTAACGGGTTTAGCGCTGGCATATGATATGAGCACCGCCTGGATGGATAAGGCATACGTACGTACCACCGGAAAAAGTAGAGACAGAGAGAGATCTGATGATCCGACAGGTGCCATAACAGCTTGACCCCGATATGTAAAAACTATCTGAAAAGTTAGTTAGATTCGTTATAAAAGCCAGGTTCAGGTAACACTCGAACGTTGTCCATCAACAAGGGGCGAGTCCATTTTACGGCGAGAAGCGGGGGGTCCTTTCTTGATTTTATGCAAGCACGTTCGTCCTCAACTTCATATAACGACCTCTACCGTCCACTCAGATTACTTGGTCTACAACCGAAATCTTTTATCCCTTCGCCTCCAACGCCTTCTTCACCTTTAGCTAAATATTCTACTACTAGGGAGTTCAACGAACGACGAACTAGCCATAGAAAATCCTTGTGTGAGCTCATACCAGAAGAACTTAACGTTCTAGTCACTTCGGACTTGTCCGCGCCCGGTCTCCACAACAATCTTGATCTCAGTTCAGAACTCTATAAACGACACCACAAACCAAGGAGCCCCCTCACACGAGCTCAAACAGAACCCTGCTACTTGTCTACAACCACCACAAGGCCAATACATATAATCCCAAGTTCAAAGTATGTTTATTTATTTCGCGTCCATTCCATATCTTATGGCATCTCGCTAGAACCATGGCAACTTTAACTCCCCGTGACAATCTCAATGCTCGCGTTAAAGGCAGCAGTCATATCGACTTCAAAACAGCCACCACCGGTGTTGCAGCAAAGTCAATGCGCAATGAGATCAGCCATTTAGTGAGCACCTGCGATGAACATGCCAAGAAGGTGCGCTCCACATACCCTACACGTGTCTGCGATGTTTGATGGACAGCAGGCATTTGATACCGAAATGCAATCATTCTTCTATCTTTTCACTCGCTATCTTTCAGAACGTGCAAAAAGTGTGGATCTGTGCGTTATTTCCTTTTTTGCCAAGAGATCATTTTCAAACATTCGCGTCTTATCAGTGACTGGGATCGTATCAAGTCCCCCGCCGATGACCAGATTGTAGCCTATGACGGTCTACCTCAGCCTCATGACCACAGTAACCTCAACAAGCTTGCCGTGCTCAAAGTCAATGGTGGTCTTGGTACTTCCATGGGTATGTTTCACGTTGTAGGCTCGACCCCGTCCTTTTGATGATCGATAGGCATGACTGGTGCGAAGAGTGCGCTGGAAGTCAAGGATGACATGACCTTCCTCGACCTCACCGTGCGTCAGATTGAGCACCTCAACACGAGTAACCGGGTCGATGTTCCGCTCATTCTCATGACGTCTTTCAACACCCACGAGGACACCTTGCGTATCATTAAGAAGTACGCAAATCAACAACTCCGCATCACGACATTTAATCAGTCGCGGTACCCCCGGATCTTCAAGGAGAGCTTACTTCCCTGCCCAAAGCGTGCCGACGATGACAAGACGCACTGGTATCCCCCCGGCCATGGTGACTTGTACAATGCGCTACTGTATTCCGGTGTATTGGACCAATTGATTGCTGAGGGCAAGGAGTACCTCTTTGTCTCTAACTCGGACAACTTGGGCGCAGTGTTAGTACCAAAGAGGTGTCTGCGTTGCGCCGTCTTTAATTGATGCTTGGTTCTAGTGTCGATGAGAAGATCCTTCAACACATGATTGACTCCCAAGCAGAATTCTTGATGGAAGTCACTGACAAGACGAAGGCCGACATAAAGGTACGTACCTGGTTTAATACATTTACGGATCTCTCATTCTCCAGCAGGGTGGTACTCTCATTGACTACGAGGGATCAATTCGCCTTCTTGAGATCGCTCAAGTTCCATCAGAGCACGTTGAGGACTTCAAGTCTGGTTAGTTCGCAAGCTTACGTTCATACTTCAACTCTGATGTGATATCTAGTGCGCAAGTTCAAGATATTCAACACTAACAACCTGTGGATCAACCTCCCAGGTACCGGTGTTTGGTCATTCATTTTCGCACATTATTAATTCCTTTTCAGCGCTCAAGCGCATCATGGAAACCGAGGGCATGGAACTCGAGATCATCATTAATCCGAAGACAAACGAAGATGGCCAATCAGTCATCCAGCTCGAGACCGCCGCCGGTGCCGCCATTAAGCACTTCAAGAACGGCCACGGTATCAACGTCCCACGATCGCGCTTCTTGCCGGTCAAATCATGTTCCGACTTGCTTTTGATCAAGAGTGACATTTATTCGCTGCAACACGGACAGCTTGTTCTCAATGAGAGCCGAATGTTCGAAACCACACCTGTGATTAAGCTCGGCGACCACTTCAAGAAGATCCAGCAGTTCCAAAAGCGCTTCAAGAAGATTCCCAAGATTATCGAGCTCGATCACTTGACGGTTACGGGTGATGTGAATTTCGGTCGAAATGTGACACTTCGTGGAACTGTAATCAGTAAGTCTAAATAGGCTAATCTGATAAGAGTCGCTGATAAAACATCGTAGTTGTTGCCAATGAGGGTCAACGCATCGACATCCCTGATGGCTGTATTCTTGAGAATAGTACGTCTTTCTGCATTCTATCCCTCACAATCTCACATCTCCGCTCACTCGCAGGGTTGCTTTCTGGAAACTTGAACATGATCGTGAGTGATGCACTAGACTTCCTGAGTTGCTGCTGATGGTTCTTTTATTTTTCAGGAGTTGTAATTTACTCAGGAAGAAGCCCTACAACGACGCACGGACAAATACATAGATAGCATATTCCTTTTTATCTTACTGTTTTTCTGCTTTCTCTTTTTCCACTCTTGCATGATCTTGTTTGTTCATCATGTCTTTGTACCGTCTTTCTGTTGCGGACAATGAGCTCTCGATAGCTTTGGTTCCATGATAGTATTAGCATTTACCCGACTACTTTTACTTTTGCAGCAATTTGATTGGTGTTTTCCTCGGCGTACTAATACTATCGGATGTCAACAGAAGTCCAAAATGACGGTTATGAATGGCATCGATAACATGAATGACGAGCAACTTTACAATACAATGTTTGCGATAATGGATCAAAGTTCCTATACAAAAGTAGTCAGTAAGCCAGGTTAAAGTGCGGAGACTCGAACGGGCTCACCGTCATATTAAGATTCCCCGAAACCAAACCTGCAAAGCGTCATCAGCCTATACCCATCACGAAGCAATTTGACTGTGCTCACGGTTTTCCAGCACGCAACCATCTGGAATGTCAATCCTCTGACCTTCGTTCGCCACCACTATGACATAAATTCTAGCCACATCCAACAGATGCGGAGAAAATAGGGGTGCCTACCTATCACAGTTCCACGAAGCGTGACCCCTCGACCAAAATGAACGTCGCCCGTTACCGTAAGATGATCCAAGTCGATGATATTAGGGATCTTCTTAAATCGTGGTTGAAAATCAGTTATCTGACCATGCCATGCATCACGCCCATTAGCAAAACAACGATTCCAGCTCCAAGGATGCTCCGACCTTTTTGAAGTGGTCACCCAGCTTGATGACCGGGACGCTGCCGAACATCCTGCTCTCGCTCATATCCAAGCGGCCATTTTTCAATGAGTATATATCGCTCCTGATGAGCAACAGATCAGAGCAGGATTTCACGGGTAGGAAGCGTGAACGGGGAACACTGATGCCGTGGGCGTTATTGAAGTGTTTGATGGCTCCACCTGCGGCGGTTTCGAGCTGCTAGCAGTCAGAAAATGTGTCTCGCGTTCTAAGCGGATGACAAACCTGGAGCACTGCTTGACCGTTTTCAGACATCTTTGGGTTGACGATGATGTCTAGGTCCATGCCGCCTCCGTTCATGATCCGCTTCAATGCTGCAAAATAAGCCATCAATATGATTGCATAAATAGATCCTTAATCAATACCTTTGAGATTGATCCATAGGTTATTTGTGTTGAAGATCTTGAACTTGCGGACTTGCGCATGATTAGTTGGGTGAAAAGTCAAGGAAGATGTATACTACCTGATTTGAAATCGTCAACATGGTCTGGAGGTACCTGGGCAATTTCCAGAAGTCTCATGGAAGAATCGTACTCGATGAGAGTGCCGCCCTGTGCATGAAACATCAACAATCAGTGCAAGGAGCTTTAGATAGCGACCAAACCTTGACATCTGCCTTGGTCTTATCCGTGACTTCCATTAAGAATTCGGCATCACTGTCAATCATATGCTGGAGGATGCGTTGGTCGACTCTGTAAAAAATGTTGAGCTACTCCTTTGACACGTCATCGATGTGAAGACTTACACAGCCCCGAGATTGTCGGAGTTCGAGACAAACAGATACTCTTTGCCTTCAGCAAGAAGACGATCGAGCACGCCACTATGCACCAGTGACTCGTACAAATCACCATGACCTGGAGGATACCAGTGTTTCTTGTCGTCTAATGCATGCTTGGGACAAGGTTGCAACGTCTCTTTCCATATCCTGGGATACCGAGACTGATTGAATGTGGTTATGCTGATGCGTTGCGATACGTATTTTTTAATGATACGTAATGTGTCATCATGCGTATTGAAGGATGTCATGAGGATGAGCGGTACATCGACCTTGTGTGTTGTATTCAAGTGCTCAACCTGTTGCACGATAAGGTCTAAGAAAGTCATCCCGTCCTTGACCTCGAGAGCACTTTTCGCACCACTCATGCCTTTAAAATACGTAAGCATAAGTGTGGGGGGATTTAAAGGATCATACCCATCGAGGTCCCAAGACCCCCATTGACCTTTAGAACAGCCAATTTAGACAGGGCTTCTGGACCGGTGATCTGTGGAAGTTGACTATAAGGAATGACCTGCTTGTCACTGGGCGATTTAATGCGATTCCAGTCACTTATTGACACTGCATTAATTACACGAAAAGGGGCGAGGAAACGAAGCTGCAGGGCTTACAGTTCCTTTCGGTTCTCCTTTTCTGTGAGATAACGGGCATGCAGCTTCGAGAAAGATTGCATTTCTACATCAAATGCCTAGTCAAATGATCAGGCGTTAGGATACAGGCGGGATCAGAAGAGTAGAACAGGGTTTCACCTTCCTGACTGCAGGATCCGAAGTGCGGACAAGTCGGCTAAGGTCACTTTGAGTGCTTTTAGCCAACGCAGATCGTTCATTCTGTCGAACAGCCTTGCGGCGACGAAATCGTCGGAAGCTGGCTGTCTCGAATAAAGCCATATAAAAACGGACACAGAACAACGAGAGGGAAAACGGGGACTATACACACGGGGTAGGAGCACATAGATATACACGCCAAGATGGACACGCCTAGTCAACGAGGCCTCGAGATAAGCGCACGACACGCGTCATTCAGCCGTCCTACAATCCTATGATTTCTTTGGTTTGTACAGAAACGACGGATTGGGCGACGGGCAAAAGGAGGCTCGTTGTATATGCCCGTTGATGAACGTTATTTCATATTGGAGATGCTTACCCTATGAACGAGTTGGACATGGGCGTGAGGCACGCGAGCGGCGCATGTTAGCCTAGTAGCAATGGCAAGGGCAGCGTATGCCCATCATCTCAATTGTATTCACGCGTCACGAGAAAGTCGGTTCCGTGACAAACAATTTAGATGAATGGGGAGGGAAGAAGTACTAGTAGCACCCACCGACTGAGATAAGCGACGCCTACTGAAATGTATGGATCAGTCAACTATATTACGGCACGTACCCAGCTGATAAGTTATGCAACTAGCTGCTAACGGGGCTTGCTAATAGGATATCTAGTACGTCCTCCAATTTGATGGAGTGCCATTCAGATCTGCAGAAAAGGTGGTAGAGATCATATCACGTTCGCGCTGGAAGGGTGGATCAACGCCATGGGAAGGTCGTGTCCAGACATGCCATATCATAATCGCAAATGCGTGGTGGACTAGCTAAGTAGCCTATTAAACTGGTGTAGTTGGTAGCTGGTAGCAGTACAACACGTGCAAGCATGATGCAAGCTTAGCCAAATTCAAGTTCGGCGTCTGCCGATCTGAGTGCGAATATCTCAAACCTTGATTTTCAGTACTATCATCAAAACCTCGACTCGACTACACGACTCCCATCCTCAAGGCTATCCGACATGGGTCAGTGCTGCTCTTCCGATATACTAACACATAAATGTTTTTGTTCCATTCTGATGATATTAAATTACTATTCATGCAGGTATTTCTCGTTCGTCCCGGCACAAACGTTCGGCAACCGGTGCCCAGCGCGCCTACTATCGCAAGAAGAGAAAATTCGAGCTCGGTCGTCAGCCTGCCAGCACTAAGCTTGGTCCAAAGCGTGTTCACACTGTGCGTGTCCGTGGCGGTAACACCAAATACCGTGCCCTCCGCCTCGACACGGGTAACTTCGCATGGGCTTCTGAGCATGTCACAAGAAAGACTAGGCTTATCAGTGTTGTAAGTATCCTTGATACCACATGCAGATTAATGTAATACTGCATGCATGACTGATGCCAAATTTAGGTTTACAACGCATCAAACAACGAGCTCGTCCGCACCAATACGTTGGTGAAGGGCGCTATCATTCAGATCGACGCTACCCCTTTCAGGCAGTGGTATGAGTCCCACGTGCGTACCTACCCGAAGTCTATCCTTTTTGCCCTACTCATTTATGTAATAATAGTACGCCCAACCCATCAGCAAGAAGGGTGCTGCTGCAAAGACTACTACCGCCACGGAGGAGGAAAAAAAATCTAACCATCTTCAACGTATCATCGCTGAGAGGAAGCAGAGTGAGGATGCCGTTTTATCTTTCGCGTTATATAACTCACTGCCCATCTCAGATGCTAAAATTGACCCCCTTCTCGAGTCTCAGTTCGCTGCTGGTCGTCTCTATGCTTGCATTTCAAGCAGACCTGGACAGTCCGGTCGTAGTGACGGCTACGTTCTGGAGGGCAAGGAACTGGAGGTTTGTCTTGTGGTTCGAAATAATTCCGTTTCACTTATCACCTTCACAAATAGTTCTACGTCAGGAAGCTCCGGTCAGGCAAACAGAAGCACGCGCACAACGCATAAATACTATCTTCTTCATGACCCTAGCGATTTACCCATTGATTTGACTCTGAGCATACATAAGATCACGAGGACATGGCGAAAACATGGGAAATCCTTAGTGCTATAGTGTATGACGACCATGCTATCTTATCGTATGCCCTGTCCAATCGCAATCCATGTCCTCTTCATGTATGCTTCTGGAAAGATAACCACGCTCTGACCTAAAACATATTGTTCGCGAGCAAGTGTGGGTTCACGCTGACATAATCAAATGAGTTTAGTGCCGTAATCATCGCGCCAGCAACAGTGCTTTCGCCTTGTTCCTTTTCCCTTCCGTTCGCGTTATTGCTGTCTCCGTCTAGTCTGTGCTTTTTTTCTTCTCGAGTCCCGAACGCGTAAATTTACCGTTCAATGGCGCCAGCGTCCGCGACAGCTACCGCCAATGGCTCTTCCACACGAGTTAGAGGGACAGTTCTCATATGGCGTCCTACCAAAATCATGAACATGGGTGACCTTTCCAAGGATGATGACTTCCTTAGCCATCTACTAGTCGAGAAGCTTGGAACAGGCGCAGTCCCATTGCTCGTTCATAAGATGGATCCATCTCGAAGACTCCCAAAGACCAATGCCGAGGATCTCATGCAAATCGTTAGACGCGTGAGTATACCCTTAGCTCGCTTCGTCTGCACGCAACTAATTACTCCCTGGACGCGCGTATGGTGTCATACATCATCGTGTCGTAGTTGGTTGCAAGTAAGCTCGGTGCTCAGAATGCTGTCCGACAAGCCGTGGACGACCTCCTTGCGTTCGTCTAATTTCTTTGCATTGTATTTGTTTACCAGACATTCAGGGACGATCATTATTTAGTCTGCCTTCTGTTCGTTACTACCTCAAGCCCTACACGCAGAAGCAGATTAATGCTTTCGCCACGTGTGTGCAATCAGGTTTCGTATCAATGTCCTGCTCCTGAAACTCCATTTTACCACAGACACGCCTCGCGATACTTTGAGCTTTACAACCCTGCAGGGTGCATAGAGATTGCTCACACGTCTAGATACTCTCACAGGACAGGAAAGTCAGAGTTATGCATCCTCGCTACGCGCCCCTTAGCCCCTGGAGTGGTAATTATTGAGTTGAAGGGATCAATGGCACATCTTTCGAAGGAGGAAGACAAGGAACTCAAGCGCACTGACCTGAGAAATATCGATATCAGGAGGGACTTTAGTGTCATCCATTCACGACAAATGAAAAAGAACCATCTATTTTTGGGGCCCGCCCGATTTGTGAACGTAAGTTTCTAACGGGTCTACGTCCTTTTGCTTCCGTTGGTATTCAAATTGACGTTGACTTGTGCAGCATGATTGCGATAACAATTGCGAGCTTTTTCGCGAAGGCAAGTACATCACATTTCGCACTCTCCGGGCTATCTCCATCGGCGAAGAGATCACTGCGCATTACGGCGATGGTTACTGTGCGTATCCGTTATTCGGTCTGTCTCCATGGCTCACATAAGCCACAGTCGGAGGCAAGAATCGACACTGCCTCTGTGAGACTTGCGAGAAGAACGGCAGAGGAGGCTACGCTCCAGATCATTTCGATGGTGATGTGGATTCAGGCGGTGAACAAGATGCCGAAGCATCAGATGACGATGCTGAAGCGCATGCCGCGACAGTTGCTGATATCAACGAACGCAGAACGCGGCGTGGCGTTTACGCCATCATTCAGGAGGACGATTCTGATTCTGAGGAAAGCGATGACGAAGATAAGGAGGCTGACAAACCACTTGCAAACGCCCCTGATGCTTCTGGGGATGATGAAGTGGATATGGAGTTAGGCGGGGAAGCTTCCCACTTGGTAGCAGTTTCCTCGTCCTCTCGTCATTTTCCGGTCGTAGATGCAATAGTCACCACGCCTGATCCGGACGTCCAGCCATCACGTATGACATCGTTGAGCGCCGAAGGATCAGCGTCTTCCAATAAGGGGAAAGCGCAGGCAAAGTCCGTCATTTTCACTCGCCGACAGACAAAGGAATTGTCCAGCAAACATTCTACTCCCGCTCCCCATGATACTCTGCACAACCTCTCATCCCGCCTTAGAGGTCAAAATCTTCGGGATAGTGTGTCTGTCACGCCTAGTAGGAGCAAAGGAAAGGAGGCAGACAAGACTCAAGTCAAGGAAGAGTCTGAAGCGAGAGTTCTCCGAGCGCGTCCTTCTGTAGTCGGGGAAAAGTTAGATCTGGTTGGGCCCCAAAAGCGCGAAATTCCTCGTGGTTCAGATGGACGTCCGCTGCCAACGTGCGTGACGTGCTCGAATGTCTTGCCTGTGATTTCCGTGGATTCCAAAGTGGTGTGGGGTCTGAATCTAGACTCCCCGCGGAAAGGCAAGAAGTCCAAACAAAGGCAAGAGTGTCCAAGGTGATTACGCTGATATCCGATGGTTTATTTGTGCTGATGGACTTCTTTTGTGCCAGATGTATGCGTCATGTCGCCATATATGGACAGCCATGGCCAGCTCGTCTTCTGAGCCAAGCTATTGTTGCTCCACCTCGCGATGACGTCGAAGCCAGCTCCTCGCGGCGCCCCCCTCAGAAGACTACCCCCGCCGTGGAACGCAAACATGTGCCCCCCGTCGATGAGCGTCCTTTGAAGAAGCGCAAAGCTGATGACGGACCCAGCGGAGAAATGTTAGTTAGAGCAAAGGAGCTTATTGGGCTACCGAAGAGAAAAAGGGGGCGACCACGCAAGTACCCTCTTCCTGAAGAAGAGCTACCGAAACGGAAAAGAGGTCGACCCCGCAAGTATCCTGTTGCTGAGGTGTCTCTCCAATCTCAGCCTTCCTCACCTCCTAAGCCTCCATTAACTCTGCCTGCACCCGTGATCAAGCTTTCCGCTCCCCCATCCCCAAGCATCAAAAATAGCGATCATTCTCCCTCTTCATCGCGTAGTCACACCAGGCCAAAAGCTTTGGCGGTACAATCACAACCTCGAGACTCGAACGGCCGTTTTGGCAAGAAAGCCACGACAAACGGAAGATTTGTCCGAAAGAAGTTTGGTCATTTTCAGAACCTGACACGAACAGAGAGGCTTTTCCGCAGAAATATTAAGGTCACGCAGTGGCTCGCTGGCAGGCATGAAGAAGATGAGACGGACGAAGAAGAAGCAAACTCACAGGACTGGGATCAAGCAAATAATCCAGAGATCCTTCCCACTGGCAAACGAGCGGCATCGTTCCCACCCGAAGGCTCAGCACCGCTAACGAAGAAACCCCGACAGTTCCGTAGTCCATTCGAAAGAAATGACGAAGCATTGGAATACAGCCCCTCTGTACCCTCCGGGCCCTCGGCTTATAAATTCAAAGGGGTGGGTAGTACTCTTCTATATCATCCCAATCCGACAAATTACGCTCGGCGGAAGTGGGCGCCGTGCCCTGATGATGTGTCCCAGGATGAAGAGGATAGTGGCCCCTCTCTTCCAACACTGGAAAGTGATAGTATTGGTCCCGTCACGCCTGATGATCAGACGCCATTACCCATAGCTGGTCCGTCACAGCTTGAGCATACAGTCGCGGAAAAACTAGCCCAGCGAGCTAGTTGGCGAGGTCCTGTACACAATAGCGTTCTGACCTTCCGACCATCTCCAGTCAATTTTGCCAGACGTCGTTGGTCCTCGATGTCCAAATCCCCCCTTGACTCTGGTCCAGGCACTCGCCGCAGCGAGCGGCTGAACCCAAAGGCTTCCTGTGGAGAAAACGATTCTACGAAAGTTCCTAGCACAGATAGACTGCATGCGACCCCCACTGTTGGTTCACGATCAAGCGTTCGCATTTCGTCTATGTCGGAGAGTATGTATATAGAAGGTGGTGCAATTCCTCGTGCCGGGACCTACGCATCATCATTTGACGACGTACGTACATCTACTTCTTATACTTAGAATTGCACATGAACAATTTACAGCTGGGCGAGCAGTTTCCGATCTCAGATGTGCACCGCCGCACTTCTTTTCCGGATGATGGTACACTTGACTCGGCCAATTCTGACGACGATCGAGTTGTCGAAGGGCTTCTTTCTGAAAGCAAGGAGGCTCATACCGGCGTTGTAAATGAGGAGCAATTCTCTCATCTCCGTGTCACATATACGGCTAAACTTCCTGCCCCAGTACCCTGGAAGAACGCTCGTGGAACACCCATGTCTCATTATTTGCGCAAATCCGCTTCGTTTCATGCCGACGACGAACCATCCTCTCCCACTCGTTTCATTGATGCAGGTTGGGAGTCTGACTGCTCTCACTCAACAGCTTCACTAATTGCCAGGGCGGAGTCTGAGTTATGTGGACACGGTTAAACTTAATAATTAAACTAAATTATGTGACCTCATCCACCTTCGAACTCGGTTAGCTCGTGACTTTTGAACTACGGTAGCATTTTGTAATTCTCGTCCATACGCCCCATACATACATACACCATTCTCTGCCACCATGTATCAAGTATTCTAACGGTACAGTGAGGCACGTTGTACCCACAATTCACAGCACCTCTTCACGACTGCCCATCTGGCTTCAATGAACTCCGGCCAGCCCGTAAGATTTCGTCTGTAGAAAGGAGGTTCACTGCGATCACAGAACTGAGATTTGGGTCTCAGCAATCATTCATCTGATGGAAAAGGGATATCCACTTACCATGAATGTAACATCTGCCTCTTTACCCTGTAGTTGTCCCAGATGCCTTCCACAGTCGGATCAAACGGCTCCCCTGATTGTAAATCGATACCAACTGTGTTTCCTTCCGCTTGTTCGTCCTATTTCGATCAACGTAAGCAAACCAAATACAAACGGAATGATATCGCGAACCTGCAGCGCTACCACTACATCCTGGACGTCGAAGCCTCCATTTTGCGCAAGAGTCTTTGGAATGATCAATAGTGCGTCTGCATAAGCTTGCACACCCATTTTAACACGGCCCTTGGCAGCTTTCTTTACAGGACCACTCAAATGACCTGCACATGCAACCTCAAAGGCACCCGCACCGGGTATGAGAACCTCATCCTCAAGTGCATTTTTGACGGCGCGAAGACCGTCCCGTAAAGCATCCTGGATTTGTTGTATCGTGTGCGCATTTGGACCCTTGATAAGGAGCGTGACGCTCTTGGGTTGCTTGACCTCTTCCACGAAGGTGTACTTCTCTTCGCCTAGAGTGTGCTCATAAACTAGACCCGCCCAACCGAGAATATCTGGGTTTAGATCGTCTACGGAATTTTGCGCAATACCTCCGCAAATGAGCTGCAGGCTAAGATATGACCGCAATCAGAGTAATATCCTTACGTAGCGCTGAAGACATTACCGTTCCATATTGCGTCGCTTGGCTCGACGTAAAGCGAAAATACCATTCTTTGCAAGGATATCGAGACTAAGTGGATCGATGCCTTTTTGATTGATAACAACAAAGTTTTTTGGCTTTTCGCTGCCGCCAACAGCTTGATCGCACACAAGATTCTTGAGTTCCACAATCTTCTTCACTTTGGCGTCTACGAAACGCCGCTCGGATTCAATGAGCTTTTCACGTTGCTCGGCAGACGAATAGAAGAAGCCAGAATTAACCTCTCTAAGCTTTTGTGAGTTTAGAGTTGGGAAAGCGGTGCGGAAGGCGTACGTCTTTTCGTACTCTAAGCTGACGTTCAACGTCAGAATGAACGCATTCTCGACGCGTTTGGGCATGTCCGGATGCCTGGCACCATGATCCATGACCAGGCCACGCACGAGCTGAGTTTCTGACGCTGTGCGGTGTTGCATCTTCATAATTTCCACCATGTGCAGATCTATTGGGTCGCGATACTGATCTTTTGCTTCTGTATGAACTTTTAGCAAGAGGACCCTTTTGTTTACATGAAAGGCGTGCCTTTGGTGGGTGCTGGCGGCCTGATGGTGAGCACAGCATCCACCACATCTGCAGCGAGTTGCTTCGCTAACGAGGCGTGCAGCTTAGTGGCAAGCGAAGTGTGTGCGACGTTGATCAGAGTTGACCTATCCAATTTGGATGGCAGTTTGAACGTGTCAAGGAACTAGACGTGTCCATCAGGAGCGTAAATACATGCAAATGCGGAAACCAACCACTAAAGCCTCTTTTTTCGCGAGATCGAATCCTTCTCCTATGACGGTTGGGTGTACGCCTTCAGATATGTAACGATCGGCTTGCTTAAGCAACTCTCCAACCAGTAGAACTACCGAAGTAGTTCCGTCACCAACTTGATCATCTTGAGCGACCGCAGTTCGAGCGATCATAGCTGCTGTTGGGTTTTGTATTTGCATCTCGGATAGCAACACTTTACCATCCTTAGTCATTTTGATCTGACCAGAGCCGTCCACAAGCATTTTTAGAGTGCCTCTTGGACCTGAAGTGGAGTCCGATCGGAACAAAGCGGTCACTCAAGAAGTGATACTGATGCTTACCGAGATTACCCTTCACTACGTTAGCAAGACCCATCGCGCCGGTGGTGTTGACCTAGTAAAGCGATGCATGAGATTGGAACAACAAAAAGCCAATACATGCGACTTACCTGCAAGGCAGCAGCGCGTCTGACGCTCTCTGCCTTTGGATTGATCAATTCTATTGAGGAGGACATGATAGAAGGAGCAATGGAAGGAAATACGCGAGTCCGGTAAAGTCGAACAGATTTGGAAGTTGGTAAATGAGCTCGGATGGCGGAGTACCAAACCTATCTTTGCGTTGAAATTCGTTCAATGAACCGCACAAGCTAATTTCGCTCAAGCTTGCGCTCATTGTTTTTGCGCTACGCAGGCATGGCACAAGGCAGTCGCGTTTTTATCAGCAAACGTGGCCAAGTCTCAATACTGATCATGATGCTCCACCAGACGAACTGATATATATCCTCAGCTGAAAATGCATTTTTCTCAGAAAACCAAAACCTTCAGCCAGCTGCAGGTCTCACAGCTGAGCTTCTTATTCACAGAGCGTCTCTTCTCTATTCGATAGGACATGCAGCGCGCTCAAAATGCTTCGTCGTCTTCGGACTCATCACCTTCACCTACTCCTCCGGGAAGTCATGCTCTTCAGCCGACCGCGATTCATCCAGAATCGACGGTGCGTCTCATTAACGTACATCGTTTTCTTCGATGAAGGCTAACGTCTAAAACCAGAAGGCGGAGCTAAAACCGTTGTTCACGCAGAAACCCCTGTCTTTTTCAGATCGGGGGAAGAAGCCTTCTCCCCCTCCGCGCAAGCGCAGGAGGCAAGTAATCCCGGAAACCCCCGTTTTTACTTTCCATCCTTCTCAGAGAATGATACCGTCAGGACGACAGGAGCCTCTACAGACACCAGTGTCGCAGACTACACCAATTTCATCTACCACCGATTGGGTGTCCGATGAAGTTGATGACCAACCGCTACCTGATACCTCCGTGTACTCTCACCCCACTGCTTCTAAACGCCCTCGGACCTCGAGTGGTAGCGACGACTCACAGCAGTTTACTAGTTATCCTGCTCCATACTACAACCTCAGGACTCCGGATGCAGCGGATCATCAAGATTCTCCGTTGTCTGGAGGGAGTTCTTCTCCAGCTAATTCCTTTGGCTCATCTCCAGCACATCACCCTTATGGACCGGAGATTGAGTATCAGCCTTTTCATCAGGAGATGACGGGACAAAATGCTGATTACATGCAACAACGTAGAGAGGTCTATCGGGACCCTGACTACTCCTCACCTCAAGAAGGTGCCTGGCCTTACTGCCCCTCCTATTCTAATAATGTGTATCGCGATCAGTCGCTTTGAACACTTGTAATGTTTGTCAAAAGCCTCCCTTGACTGCATTACTGGTTGATGTTCATTGGACAAGAGTAAAATAGATGACCGAGCAATAGCGGTATTGGTGGATTTTTTGCAGAGCTGTATATAATCTCTTACTTAGATGGCGTCGTGGGTCCGATTTTATGTCTCTATACCGAATTTTCTGCGTATTTTGTCTTCGCCTCTTAATTACATTCCTATGAATATTGTTACTGGTTTTCGGTTACAATAAGAGCTCGGTGAAACAGGCGCCGAAATTATGTGAAGAACCAACCGTGACTCCAGCAAGTCTCACCCAACTCGACATGCCTTCTCATCCGAACGCTGCCCAAGGGAGGCAGCCCAGCACAGAAGAACATCATCAGCGTACTCTTATTCGCATTAGGCAAATTCAATCCCATCTCTCGAACTTTCCACGCGGGCAGCGACTCAAAGGTAAAACTTGTGTTATTACCGGTGTTGGATCATTGCATGGCATAGGGTAAACACTCTGTTATTGGTTCGTGTAGTGAAATTGATCTGTTATTTGCACCAGCCGTGCTTCTGCATTCTTGTTCGCACATGAAGGTTCGTGGACTATCGCCTTCTGGGAGCAACGCCCGTCGCAACTCCTATTTCGATTTTCTCAGGAGCGACTCGTCTATACTTGCTTGATTTCTCACCAGAGAACTTGCCTGAACTCAAGTCAATGATTGAGAGCTCATACCCGGACGTGAAGGTAGGGTCTTGACATTCCTATGCGTCTAATGACTAAATATATTACAGGTAACCACAATTCAAGCCGACGCAGCAAATGAGACTGCCATAGCAGATGTCTGTGAACAAGCATTACAAGATGAGGGTCGATTGGATGTATTCTTTGCCAACGTACGTGTCAGATCCAACAGACACAACCCCATCTTGCGCTCAAACACGCTCAAAAGGCTGGTTTCGCAAGCAACAAGGCGCTTCCCGATTTGACCGCAGAAGGTTTTATGGAAAGCATGCGAGTCAATGCATTGTCGTCAGTTTGACGTATCATTTGCCTTGATAGTTGGTTTGACCAGAATCGATAATTATTAACAGGTGCTTCCTTGCCGTCAAGTACGGTTCCGACGCGATGATGAAGACTAATTTGTCTAGAGGGAAAGATATCAGTGGAGGAAGTATTATTTTGACTGCATCTGGTACGTTTCTTCATCCCCTTCGCATTACTATATATGTTTTCAACAAAACATCACAGTGGCAGGACTGCGGTCTGGGGCAGGGACCATAGACTGTGAGTCCCGCTTCTCCCCATCCTCGACCTGCTATGACTGAGCCTACAATCAGATAGCGCAAGCAAAGCAGCGTAATGTTTCGATCATTGTTCTCAGTGGAGAAACTCATTTCGGATCACAGTGTAAACTCGATCGCGAAGACAAGCGCATATCAACTTCAGAAGACTGACATTCGCATAAACACAATCTGCCCCGGCCTGATCGAGACCAACATGACCAAGGACATGTTTGATTTTGCTCGTCAACGAGGCAAGGAGAGCAAGATTGGCCAATTGAACCCGATGGGCCGCTTCGGCGTCGCCCAAGGTATGGACCTCGTGTCGTGACAATGTGCACTCAGTTTATCACATCTCGTAGAAATTGCTCATATGGCCTTGTTTTTGGCTTCAGGTAAGAACACTTCTTTCCGTGAAAAGCGATCCAGATCTGATCTGTACCCTGCTAAAGATGAATCGAGTTATGTCAATGGACAGAACATTGCGGTCGATGGGGGGCTTTCGTCATCGCACCCTGTAGTCCCAGGACGGTGGGCCTGATAGGCCGCCGGACTATCTCAAACTCCATCTTCTTGGGATCTCCCGTATTTTTGTCACAGTGTTGCTTTTGTACTTAATACTGACTGAATCAATGCTTTATGACGTTTGGGGGCTATCAATCAGATCGATGCATTTTGGAGTGGCGACTCCGCGAGCGCCCTCGCGGAGTTTGCTCCATGCTCTCGAGTCTCGACCATAGTCACGGCCGCTGTTTTGGAGTCTCTTTCTTGTGATATACAACTAGTGCGTGAAACGTAAGACGATTGAAGCATGTAGCAGAATCAAGATAGTCGGTGCAATACGTTGTTACAACCTTGACCGTGTACTCTAATAACATCACTCAATTTGCTCTGCCACATGAACATTTGGCAAGCGTCCAAGAAACCTGCAGGGCTCTCGAAATCTGCATGCTCCCCCATACTAGCACTGCAACAGCGACAATTCATAGCTGCTCAGTGTCTTATAGCACTTTTTTTTTCAACTCCGTCCTCATATGAAGTCTCCAATCTAGACTTGTCGTTGTATGTCCTCGAGGTCTTAATACCCCAGAATGTTAATCTTCATCGCAACCAAGAATTGAATCATTTCTTGAACAGAATCGCGAGGGTAAGGGCATCTGGTTCTTCAAGATCCTCGATCGAATTGCGGTTCCGCGCCTCGTGGTTAATTTTTATGAATGACGTTTGATGGCAAATTTTTGAGGCGGTTCAATAGCCTATACGACGTATCACGGAGACATGAGTCTAGTCTATTGTAGATGGATGATCATGCATCATGACATACTCAACTTCCTCATGTTCGTGCGCGCATGCGCATCACACTTTCTTGATGCTCCTGCCACAGACCAGTCAGTTGAAAAAGCCCAGATATTTCGCAAGACTGACCGTCAGCCGGGATCAAAACTTGGTCTTCTGTTTCAAGCGATATAAACTTCTCTTCAAGCTAGTTCTAGCCCATGTAGCATGGAATCCGCCGTGGATGGATGACTCGAGCATTCAGGCTGTCAAGAGTCAAGACTTTACTAGATGACCAACAAATCCGTGACGTGATGCAATAAACCATTGATTATACAAACCAAAGCACCATGTTTTCCCGTCGTCTCTTGTCATCAACCGCAACTTGGTGCCCTTCAAGCGCGCCTGATTCACTAGTTGGACTCGACTTTCTCGTTAATCGGTCGAAGGATTATCGTGTTCAGACCTTGATCCGGTACCCGTTGACCGACAACCTGGTGAAGTAGCAGTGCTGAGGCGAGCGTTCAAGGATTCAGATACAAAGATGACACTGGTCGATGAATTGGACAGGCTAGCATGCGAGACATGGTAAATTTAGAATGCAAATCCAATACTCCTCTACCACCGACAACAACTTCTGCAAAACTCGGACGGGTACGCACCCCATAGGTGGGAAGCAATTTGCTGGCATACGATCTTGAGAACCTATGGTGCACTCCAGTAAACTGGGTATGGGTATGGTGCCTTTAATCAAATAATACGTGATGCTGTCTCGCTGATAGAAACTCGGAATCCGAACTTACAGCAAAAGACCCAGTGCACTCGAAGCAGTACATGTAGCGCGGACGCACCACTACATCTGCGCAGTCTGTCAAGAATATACTGCCCCATCCTTCTGAGCGCAGCTCCCCAAATCAATTTCAGCCATCGCGCCGCATGGTCGATTCGTACAGACAACCATCTCAAATATAATCTATGCTGTGCGTAATCATAATCAGTGTCTTCAACGTAACTTGACTTTGTAGAAGGTATGAGGACTAGGGCTAGTGGTGGTTACCCTAAACACTGGTCCAAACCCCCTTCCATTCCCATGGTATGTAAAGCTCACTGCAGCCATAAAGAAAGAGGCTTAGGCACAGGAATACATATGGGAGGGAAGGGAGTCTGACCATAGTACAGGATATCACTTTGCCAAAGAGTGGGCTGCGATATCCAAGGACGCGGAGGGCTCGTCCTGCTTTTATACGAGCAAGTTTCATCCAATCCAAAGCAGTCACTCACGGCCAGACTCATGTGCCTGCACCCGGAAATACCCCTTCGCTTCCTGATTACGAACGAAGGAGGGTAAGAATGCTCGTATCTCCTGTCATCCAACAAATCGAGGGGAGGAATGCTCGTATCTTTAGTCATCCGACAAATCGAGGGTAGGAATGCTCGTATCTTCTGTCATCTAATAAATCGAATGACTCCAAAGATGTCGTACAAACTTGGTTTTGGGGAGTTCACTCTCCTACTGGAGAACGGTGTACAGCACTAAACAAAGTGACGATCCAGCGGAACGTGCTTGCCGATCAGAAGGGATACTAGGCCTCGAGTGCCACTATTTAGAGCAGAGTCACTTATCTTGTAGGGGTAAGCAGCATGAAAAATGTGTTGCGTTCTTATCCGTGTGGATTTCCACAATGATTAACCCATTCGTAGGTTATCACCGAAGGTCACCCTCCTCCGTGTCCTTTAGAAGTCTGCCGATTCATGCACTTGGTGATGGGGTGTTGGACTTTGACCCTGCATAACATGAGTTGAAACAAGTCTGCACCAGGCCCAGATCGGTTGGAAGTCGACGAAAATGGAGCATTTGCTCCGGTGGTAAAGGTCTCCCATGTTTAGTTTCAAGGCAGCGCTGGCTAGCATCTATTCTCGACTCAACAAGACTCGGAAGGTATTTGTTTTTGTTTTGTGCTCGCGGAGTATTATCACGTTTACTCAGAAACCCCGAAGCTCCTACTTGACCTCCGATGTCTTTTAGGCCATCGATCTCTAATTTTTATCCCCCATATCGCCAATTTGTTTTTGGCTGTCTCGAACGTGCCAAAGAAAGCGTATAAGTGCGCTTCTACACGAACCCTTCCGCAATTGATGGCTTGTAGCATACGATCGTGGGTGGCCTGGACTTCTAACCTTAGAAGCCCGCGATACTTCCACGAGTTTGTGCTTCCGAACACTGCAAATTGATTCGTCCATCCAACCACAAGCAACATCCGATATACAGAAAGGACAAAATGATGACCAGTGGCATCCTTTGAACAATCTACGTGTCTGACACTACTCCCGCAGGGTAGCCCTACGCCCAACCAGATATCAGTAAGGAGCCGTGTAGTCAGGGTGAGGTGAGTTGTCTGTTTAAGAGACTTGGAAGCTAATTCGTGACATATTTACTTCCTTTAGACTCACCCTTCCCAAGTTCTTTCGACCAGGATATCAAGCACGAGGTACAAGTTGCAATGTACGAGGCATATACGCATGGAGAAATCGTGAGATATATGCCTCACGGTTTCCTTGCACTCGGTCGAGTGCACGAAAGGAGGAAGGATCACATGTGGACTAACAGTCTGATGGACAATTATGTTTAGTTCTATACATCCACATTCGCATCCATCCGGGACCGTCCCAGCTTCGCATGTAGTAAATCAATATATCTGAATATGAAGTCAGCTTTGGTCGTAACAATTACTAGTTCTGGTTGAAATCCCCGGGAATAAGTTGTACACGAGGAGACAGAGCAGTTATTCTTGAACTAGTAGATATGGGGACATCAAACCCTGTCAGAGTATCATCGACTTGAGCTTGGGGCAGCTTTGGAAGGGAATCCAAGGGATCACCTGTCAGAACTCACTCTGTCTCCGCGACAGCGGGCTTATTTAATCGTGCGTGATTTCTGCCGCGGAGTTGCTGGGTTTCCGTGGTCGTGCTTCCTTATCAGTGACTGCCAGGAGGCGGGACAACAGATGATTTGGCAAGAAATATGCAATTTTAGCACTATGCAGAGGGTTACTGACTATCTCGTCGCCTTCGGGACCGCCAGTCAGGAACTACCATCGCCGCCATGGCCTTTGCCATGCACAACCAGCGACTACCATGTCGAGCCTGTCATTCATGTGTGGCGGGATCCATTGCTTATTGAAATCGATATCGGATGGCTCGACGCACCGCTGACACCTCTAAGATCTAGGACTTACCTCTATATGCATATAATGGCAGGGGGGACGTTCCTGACGACGGCCTTCTAAGTGTTTTTCAGCCGCAAAAGCGTATTCCTGCACAGATATCGATCTGGGTGAGTTTTACGTTGGTTGAATGAAGTGAAATCTATATGTCGAAAATTCCTTCCAGTATGTTATGCGCGCTTGGCATGCATACCTTGAAGCTATGTGCATGGAAGTTGGTCCATCGTGACAGATACAAGTCAGATCCGCTAAACATTTGCGCCAGGAGAACGACACATGAAATGTATGATTGGTGTAAACTTTGGGTGAAAAACATTAAAAGCATTGAATCCTACCCGATGACTACTACACAATCAAAGGTAACCACCCGGAACTGCTCTTGTCCGCACACCTTGTAGACAATACGGCGTCGGTCAAAGCTAGAGTGATCGTTTTTCAGGTTAAAGGGTGCCTGCTACTAGTAGTAGAGCTGACGTACAGAACCTTCTCACCTTTGCTCCGGTCATTCCCAGGCAATCTTAGGCTTGCCCTCTCCTTCTCTTTATACGTCATTGAGTCGCCATCCAAGATTCCAGGTATGATTATGTTCTAGGCGCAAATGACTTGGACAGAACAAAGATATTGGGCTGGTAGTATATACAGAACACTCTATTCTGTTGTGATGCATCAGTTTTCCCGGCGGCTGCTGACGGCAGCGGCCACATTGAAGTAAAATGGGAACTTTCTTAACCACACCAAGTCCGTCATTAATCCCATGGCTTCATTTGACTGCTATAGCACCAACTGGCACCAATCGATGAACCTGAACCTGAACCTGAACCTGAACCTGCTGTGCCATCGTTCGAAAGTATGCGCAGAGTTACGCACCTTCTAATTACGCTGAAGTTCCGCTCACTAATCGGTAATTCGTTTTACTAGTTGTAGACAAACTTGTCGTCGCCACAACGAGGAGCCCCATTAATGTGCGGCGAAACGTTCATAGCCCATCAAGATGTTTCGCGTGGCCGGTACGATCACTGCGACGATGTTGCTATCCACTGTACCATGGTCCTGGGCATCTTCCATTCCCATGGTATGTACTGGGGCAATATCCTTTGTATGCGGGGCATATACCTGCAGTACAGATGGGAAAGAAGCGCCCCTGACCATGGACGAGCACATATATGCATCGCACGAAGTGCAAGTAATACACGCAGGCTGAGTATCCCGAGTTCTAGCCTTGGCCAAGGCTGAGGGCGCGGATGCAGCGGGAAGGAGGTTCCACTTCGTAACAGTGAAGAAGGGACTCATTTCGGATCGACAAAGGAAGGATCCAAAGTACGGATGCTAGTGACACATGGAAGATGAAACAGTAAGGTTGGGCAAGAGGGCACAGCTCACTCTGTCTCGAACTTGTGGCTAATTTATAGATCGCGGAGTGGTGCCTATTGTGGCCTGGCTGGCGCAGGGGAATGTCATTTCCACTTGTCGAGGCACGAGGAAGTGAATTCCATCAGGTTATCATGAATCGATTTGATGAACAAATAAATCACAAACGGTGAGAGTCAAAAGGACCTCGAGGCTTGTGACATTTAAGACTTGAGTGCTCACAATTTTTGATCAAGTTATAGCTTTATCCGCGATCATCATCCTGAATCGTCACCGTTGCCTTGCGAGGTCGGCCATCTGGCACGCATGATAACCATCTCGGAATTCTCAGCCTGCATAGGAACGTGCCCAACATGCTGTTGCAAGATCAGGCAGTCTCCTTTCTCCTTCTGTGAAGTTGTTGAGTTTCTTTGGGCTAGTTTAAGGACTTTTTCGAATTTAGCCAACAAAACAGAGATTGACATCATGGGCCCAGTCCGATAGTCCACATCTTTTTTTTTCTTTCTTATCTGAGATCTTTCCCATAGGCCCTTTCAGCCATTGATTGTGTTACTCCAATAATTTGGCTGCTAGGCGCACATGAGTTTTGGGGTTCTCCTTGGGTTCCGCCATTCGACCTACCGCCGGGGGTATCCCGACACCGTGGATATTCCACATCCACCCCGATCGCATTCTGATCTATCTCCAGATATGTGGCGAAAACTCCGTACCCTGGCCACTACTCATCGAGTCAACAAACCTCATCTTTGAAAAAGGGATCTTGGCAATAGTCATGTACTCCATCGATGATCTAACTAATTCTTGTACTACTGGCGGACACTGATCAGCTACCCGCTGTTAGAGGTTATTCTTGTACAACAGATATATCATTTTTCATCTCATGTTGTGACCCCCAGACAGGATCGAGGTCTAACCATACGGAAGCATTAATACTCCGGGTGTTCTTCAAACACTATATCGGCCTTGTGCACAAGAATCTCATGGTCACCGTGAGGGTCACGGTACAGTAATTGCTACCTTTCGTTACCGCTACACCAGCTAGGCGATTACCACTTGAACGGCAGGATCACTCGGAGTGTATGTCCAATTGTAGGACTCGACGATTGCAATGGAAGAGAAAAATTCGGGCACTGATCGGTGACGACAATAAGTGCCTTTTCCAACCCTTTTCTATATCGTGTTTGAAAAGATTCCAGTTCGCCGCACAAAGCCTCGCGGCTTTCGTCTGCTGAGGACTCGTCAGTGCCAAACCACACGCTGTCCATACAGCCTCGGCTCACGGAGGCCGTTCTATAAACAACAGTCTCTGCGTTATACCGCCCTCTGGAACTGCCATTCTGCCACCACGTATGATTCGGGAAGCTTCCTTCCACCTGCGTCGATGCAGCTTGATCGTCCAAGAAATTTTCACTTGTATAAAACTGTCCGCAGGGTTCAGTATCATCATGATCACCTGCCAGGCAGATATAAATTTGCAGTGTTGTACTAATTATGCACAGTACTGTGAGTCCGAGGAATAGGATCATGATCGACATGCTTACGTCCCGGATCTCTGCTGCGCACTTGGCACCTCGTAGCGACGGATCATACGTACCACTCCAGGAGACACACCGGCAGCGCCTTGGGGAGACGCAGGCTAGTCTTATGTTGGTTTCTTCCTTTTTTCAACACAACCTATTAACCGCATGCAGCATGAGCGTTCCCAATCACGTCAACACCCTTAAATGTGTACGTAGGTCTTAATCACTAGCCGCATCGTCATTCCAGTCCTCTCGACCAGGGTGGCCAGGAAGCCTATCGGGCTTCAAAATTGAGTCAGCTTGTAACCGAAGCGTTGGGATTCAACCTATTCGGTAATTGTCCAGGCGATTTGTGACTTTGGACGTTATTGAAGATCAACCTTGCGAGTCGAGATCTGGCGGTAGCTCACGTATCTTTTGTACAGATTAACGTAGACGTGCTACTTAAGCTTCAGAGGTTATGGAGTTCGTTCATCACATATTTCGTAACATTATATCATGCCGGCATCCCATGACCCAGCCCAGTTACCCGGTGTCGTCGGGTTGTGCCCGATACAGCGGGATAACAAAACTGCCAGAAGAATGCAGAGACATTTGCGCTCTTTATCTCCATACTACAAACCCATTTGTAGATGGGCCATGGGCTTAGGGCGACGGGTGGAGTTCCAAGTCATTTTTCCCAATTGGCGTTGGTCTTGGGGAGACAACACCGTTGTATAATGAGTTCCTGTTCGGATCAGCGGATCGCAAAACAGTGCAAACCACAACCGCGATTAACAGATATACAACACCAACCACAAGTATACTACCGTATACTAGAATGTATAACACCGTTTTACTTGATCTCCAGACATTTCACCTCTATATTTTAATGAGCCACCGGACGTTTATCACATAGAGGAATTACTCACCAAAGATCAGAGTGGAGTTGGCAGGGATGTCAGACATCTTCCGTGCGCCATACCCCATTGCTGGTGGCACAACAATCTCACGTTCCCCGCCAATTTGCATACCAGCAACTCCGACGTCCCAACCTAACACAATATTATTGACGAAGACAAGACCATGAATCAAAGTAGCTAACCTTTGATTACATCACCTGTCCCCAGCTTGAAAGTGAACTGCAGCACAGTGAGCACATTGCTTGGCAAGGAAGAAACCTAATGCCTGCTTACGGGTTTGCCCTTGGTATTCTGATCAAAGATCTTTCCGTTCTGCAATTTTCCGATGTAACGCATGGAAACTTTCGCCCCACTTTTGGCGGTCTTGCCATCACCAGTTTTCACGTCTCGAATCTTGACCCCACCAGTGAGCTCTTTGTAAGAGGCAGCCTTCTTCTCAGCAGCCTTTTGCTTTTTCTTCTCCTTTTTGTCGTCTTTCTTTTCTTCTTCCTTCTCGCCCTTGGGCCCGGCTGCCTTTTCCTCGACGGCAACAGGGATTGCCTTGCCATCTTCACCCTTCTGCTTCTTCGCCTTCTTTTTTTTTGAGATCTTCTCGGCAGGTTGCTCGTCAGTGTCCATAGCGTCATCGCGAGGACGTTTCGATGGCTTAGGCTCTGGCTTGGGTTCGTCCTCAGGAAGGTCTGATAATTCCTCGAAGCGCCTAACGCGGTTAGATGCATGGCGTAGAACAATTGACAGTGGTAAACTCACTCGTCGTCACTCTCGAGACCTTGAAGCTCATCAGGATGCACCTCGACGTCTGAGCTGACATCATCCAGGTTGTAGGCCTCCTCGTCATCCATGTCAGAATCGTAAGGTGGTTGGTTGGCATTCTGGTCTATACCACGTATTATTGAAGTCTGATAGGCGAAAGGGAATTTGAAGCTTACCAATGTAGTTTCCATAGAGGTAGACGGTACTGGATGGGGGACATACATGAGTCGTATTGGCCAATGATAGCTTGAACACTGCTTACTTTTTTCCGATGAGTTCAAAGGTATACTCCTCATCGCTCTCAAGGATGAGGTCGCATGCTGACTGCTCGATCTATGGAATAATGGCACGTTAACCGCGTACTGTAAATGAAGTAAGACGTGTCGTGCTACTGACCTTACCAGCAGTTAGCGAACAGAGAACAGTAGTTTTCTCATCTTCTGGAGACTTTTGGTCGACTTGATCCTCGTCGTCGTCATCGTCGAATTTTGCAGGATTTATGTAAGTTAACCTGACAGTTGTTCTGCCAGACTCATCAGATAACGTTTCTCCGAGAGCGGCATTCTTGATTTGCAGGTCTGCCTGAGGGACGATTGTCTCCTTCTGGCCTGGCGTTAACACAATGCTCCTACAAAAAAAAGATAAGATATAGCAAGGGTTAAAGCATAAGTAAACTTGCCAAACAGCGACGGCAGTCATTAGTGGTAGTGGTCGTTCTTAGGACGAGACAAAGCTCAAAAATTTGAAGAGGACGCGTTTCCTGAAAGAGACGCGCTCTTTCCGAATTTGTTATTATGTACTTGGACATCAATTCAGACTCCGCAGTCTCTAGATTCCTCTCAAGCTTCAAGCTTCAATACTCAATGGTAGGTCGATCATGAGAACATATGGTCGATGCTACTGACAAGGCCCTTGAACTGTAGTCGAACACGCTCAGGCCGTATCTCTCAGCTGTCAAATCAACTTTAACAGCGGCTCTGACGCTTGAGAACTTCTCGTCACAAGTAATCATGATAAGTTGCTATCTGACACATTCACGAGCTCACAATGGCCTAGGTCGTTGAACGACACAACAAGCCAGAAGTAGAAGTTAGGTATAACCGTATGTTTCATGTTATCATTGCGTGTACTCATGGCGATCGGTTGCAGGGGCTCCAAGGAGGTTCTCCTGAACCCACTGACCATATCACGCAACGAGAATGAACGCGTCCTGATCGAGCCATCTGTGAACTCGATACGCATGAGTATCAAGATTAAGCAGGCCGATGAAATCGAACGCATTCTATGTCACAAGTTCACGCGTTTCTTGATGCAGAGAGCAGAGAGCTTTGTTGTGCTGCGCAGGAAGCCTGTCCTCGTGAGTGAACTGCTCGAATATGAGCGGCCATCGTGCTCTAATTCTTGCACAGGGATACGACATATCGTTCCTTATTACGAACGTCCATTCAGAGACCATGTTAAAACACAAGGTTGTCGATTTCATCATACAGTGCGTGGCATCGGAATGGTTCTACATCGTTCTCTCATCCCCGGCGACTAGATTTATGGAGGAAGTAGACAGGGAAATTAGCGAGATGAAGCTCAGCCTCAATGCGCGCGCGCGCACGGTAGCCGAATCGTATCTTACCGCTGTTCGTGTCTTACTCGCTGCGCGCCTCTCAGTAAGCTAACTGGTGTGCATCACAGTTCAACTCCTGAAACGCTATTCTCTCGATTACCACATTTCACCATGCGCGATAGAAATATTTTTCCTCTGCGCTGTACAGCCTGTATTCTCGTACGCAGGACGCCATACTAAACCTGTAATCTTGCACAGTATCTTACTTTATACTGGTGAATATCCGAATCACCGACCGGTATAGTCGTATCGACCGACAGATTTTGCAATTTTGCAAAGCATTGATGTATTGCATTCCGTCTTGCGAGCTGCCTAACACTCTGCTACTGTGGTGCTTACTACGTTTGGGCTAATCGAATGTCATACACCTACTAGCTTCCTACGAGCTGTAAGTACGTAGGAACCCTTAGGAGTCTTCTACGCGAGTGCATGAGGTTTGAGGACCGGACCTACATACTAAGAGCCACCTTCAACGGTGATCTTAGATTCACTGCTTCACAACCCACCACCCATTCGTCACCAGCGCCGAGATTGGCACAAGTAACCGTACCTTGCCGACCATCCAAACCTCTCCCCGATTGTTAAGTCATAGGTCACCATAGACTGTGATGTTGACTGAATACCGGTCGAACATTATCGATCGCTTCTTTCCAGCCGAAGCATGACCACCGTTTTTCACTGACGCTGTCACTTTCTTGCCTGCTTTGAGCAGGTAAGAAGTCCAGTCGATCTTGAGCCGACTGAGTTGATTGGCAGGAGGCTTTTCTGAGGTGATTCGGAGCCACGGGCCCCCATCTTGTTCCCAAGATACCCCCACGGTGACAACGAACTGTTCTTTCGTTGTTGAGTTGTGGTAGGTGAATGATGCTAACCATGAGGAATTCACAGTCTGGAGATGTTGTGAACATTTGAAATCTTGTAGGGGTTGTGGTGATGTTAATGGTCTTCTCATCAGCAAGACAAAATTACTATCGCGCATCTGCAAGTCGCATGAGGGAGCCGTCTCCATATCGATCACGGAGAAGCCATTCTCTTCTACCCCGACGTTTTGAATGAAGAGTGATGTTGAGGTACTGAAGAAAACACCATCGGACGAATCCGATAGTAACGGGTACGAAATGTGTATTCGTTTGACTTCGAATCCCTTGGGAGTGTCGACAATGTCCTCGAGGGTATGATCATCTATTCTTTCGTAACGTTCGGCACTGACCACAGAGCGCCGTAAACGAATACCGACGATGTGGTACTCTCCGTCATTTACGCGACGTCGACAGCTCAGGAGAGCAATGAACTCATCCGATTCGCTTGTGAGAAGTCGTAAGGGAAGACTTATATCCAAGCCGTCGTTGGTGGCGGCGAAATCAAGTCTGGGGGCATGTGGGCCAAATTCTTGACTGTAATGTATCCATTGGTTGGAGGGCACGTTTTCAACATCGCCTGACTTGGCAAAGTAATCAGGGTATAGGGCAAAGGGCCAAGTCCCTTTTTTGTGACCACCTGCGACAGGATTGCTCCATGCAAAAATGCTCTGGTCATGCGAAGTACGCATAATTTCCAGTTGCAATCTGAAAAAAGCCTTTTTCTCTCCCTCTCCGTAAATAACAGGCATGTGGACCTTGAATATTCCCATGAGGGAATAGGCTCTATCTTCTGGTCTGGTTGTCTTCCTCCCAGCAGCCCACGACATCTTGGTTGCGATGCTGAAGGATACTCTGGTAGTCATCAACTTGTCTGACCCAGCATTTACGCGAGTCAATACGTCGGCATGTACTCTCGTAATGGATGAGAGAAGTCCAGCTAAGCTGTTCTTACTCCCAATCTCCCTCCAGCGGCTGTTGAAGAAGAATAAACTCGTAGGCGCGATGAGCTCTTGCAGAGTCCACCCCCTGGTGAACCATTCGCTTTTGGCAAATGCGGATTCGATTTCCGGGTCTCCGTTGTCGGCAACGTCGTCTAGGTAGACGTAGCATACCTGAGCGTTCTCATACCACGCAAACATGGAGTTGATTGCCTCTGCAAGCGTCGCGCTGCTAGTTTTGTCGATGCAGCAGGTATCGATCCAAACGTACTCATACCCATCCCGTCGCGCCTGCTCACAGCATCCCTCTACTTTGGTATAGCCTTTCATGCCTTTCGCATGCTCCTGATGGATATCTGCAAACAGGACTTCTTCCTCGCGCCATCGATGCGAGAGAATCGCATAATCTGGAGGATTGACATATTCCTCTAATTTTTTTGTTGTAGTGTGCAAAAGGTGCATGCTGCAGACGATGTCACGGTAAGCTGACAAATCAAAAAAAAAAAAATACACCCACATAATTTACGATACAGATAGCACCTACTTGCTGATCATTGATCTGAGTCTATCAACTTTGATCGATAGGAAAGAACTTGCCGACGAGCGCTTGATGATGGGATGGAAGATCTGTTATCTGACGGGCCGGGTGCGATAAGTAAACGTTTAAACACTCATATACTCATAACCCACAATTTGCAATCGTAGCATGCTGCTAGTAACATAGTGCGGTGCAATTATACAGGCGAGAGAAGTCACATTTATTAAGGGACAAGGTGTACTTCGTGTTGGCCATGACACCGTCACGGTAGCGCCGCCCTCCAACCAGGGTGCATCAGGGAGTGAGTAGACCATCCACGTGCACAGTTGCGCACTTGTGTATGCGCAATGGCCTGATCGCAGTTGTGCACCCCATGCAGACATCACAGTGGTGGATGTCGCCCCTGCGGAGTATGATCAATATAACTTGCATCCAACAGGAGCTGAAGCTTAAGGACGTGATCAAATTTTTCATGGGTGACGAAGAGACAGCATTTCTCGCTCTAGAAAGGTGTACGCCAGAAAAACAAAGCATCGTGCTTTGGCTTATGTTTATCACGACTTGATACTCTGACTTCCTTGCATGAAGGTGAAACATAGTAGGGTCTTCTTCACAAAATTGTGGTCAAGGAAAGGAAATGATGCACGCCTGCCATCAGTGATATACGAAACATGTCAACGAAAACGCTAGTTTATGTACGCTGTCGCCAAACCAGGCTCGCGTATCTCATCTCATTTGCGGTACCTGGAAAGTAGCCATTAGTATGATCCATGACAAATAAGAGTACAACCCACCAAAGCACACTCTTCCGGTTTCTTCTCATTTTGCGCTGAAGTTGCAACATACCATAAAGCAACGCTTCAGCAGTTGGTGGGCACCCAGGGACGTAAATATCCACGGGCACAATCCCTATTAGACATATGTTAACAGGGCCGCCGTTGAACCTGAATGAAAGAATAATTACGATCACAGCCACGGACAACAGCGTATGAGTAGTGGTAGTAGCCACCGCCATTTGCGCAAGATCCCATGGACACAACCCATCTTGGCTCGGGCATTTGGTCATAAACTTTACGAAGAGCAGGAGCCATTTTGTTTGTGAGGGTACCAGCAACAATCATAACATCAGATTGACGCGGAGAGGCACGGAAAACGACGCCGAGACGATCCTGGTCATAGCGAGCAGCAGCCATGTGCATCATTTCGACAGCGCAACATGCAAGACCGAAAGTCATGGGCCATATCGAACCCTGACGAGCCCAGTTGACAACTTTGTCTAATGTTGACAGGACGTATTCTACGATCCAATTAAGTCTTCTGAGACAGTGGGAGGTGCATTAGGCATACTCACCAGCCTTGTTCTGGGGTTGCTCAAGGCTGAGTTGATTTGAGCCGTGCATTGCTAATGTGGTGATCGGCTCAGAAGCAGAGGAGACTGAAGTGGGTATAGTTTCAGGCGCTTGTGCAGACTTCGACGTGTGCACAGAGCGAGCAGCTGTTATCATAAAGGCTAACTTAGAAAGGGTTCGCGAGGAATTAATTGATGGAACATACCATAAACCCCAAGAGCGGGTCTGAGTGCTGCTACCTTATAGGCACTGGTAACTGCACAGCAGGTTTATGAATTATATTTAGTTATGACACAACACATGTATTCACCTGGAGCTCTTAAAATGCCGAGCGACATGACGGTCAGAGGAGAAAAGTTGAGCTCAATGTTGGCTCCGATGCGGAACGAACAGCGACCACAGTGAATTTGGCTCCCACGGTCGGAATGCTTACGTCAGCAAGTAGATATAACCCCTGTCAGACAGTCATAAATCGTAACGACGCCAGTGCCCGACTCGCTTATTCCTGGCGTGTTGTGTGTCCATAATTATTTTTTTTGCGTTGGCAGATACACTGCTAATCCTATGTGATTATACTGTCAATGCATGATGTACTTCGGTTCCTGGATATCCATCTTGACTTGCTAATCCAAGTGGTAATCGTGACCGGACATTCTAAAATCTGTTGCAGGTTTGGAACCTGCTCGAAAATATTTTTCCTTTTACCACGCATTGAACATTCACTAATGGATGACTCCCTCAAGGTCTATCTTAAGGAGTCATAATCAACTGGCACCAGAACATATTAGAAAGTTGCTCCTTTGGGAGGTGTGGATTCAAAACTCGCCAAACAAATATCCCAGTCTTATCAAACCTTGACATTGCGACAGCCATTCGGAGCTTCATTTCAACTCGAAGTGTCCTGGCCTTTAAAGTGGTTACTACAACATAATCGAAATCCGTTTCTCTTGGACTGCGCAGGTCCGAAACCTGTTGATGAAATGTTTTTTGTCTATGAATCGGAACACTAGTAACACCTTGACACTGACTCACAGATGGTTTTCTCGGAGGCCCATCTTAACTAGTCTTGGCCAAGTGGTTACCACAACAGAATCAAAGTTTGTTTCTCTTGGTCCGACTGCAGGTTTGAAACCTGCTGCCAGTGAATGACGGGTCTTTTTCAGAACACGCCTTGACATCGACATGGATGGTTTCATTGTGGGTTCATCCAACCGGTCTTAGCCAAGTGGTTACCACAGAGTAAAAATCTGTTTCTCTTGGAGTTGGTTCGAAACCTACTGACAACATTTTTGCGGTGTATATATCCTTGGAGGTTCATCGCCTTACGAGGGTCACTTCATGAACATAAGATATATTCCCGAGGTGAGACTGACCAAAATGTTGGTGTTCCCCACCAAATGAAAAACGTTCAATGGGGCTGGATGCGCGCGCTAGCCAAGGACAAAGTGAGTCTGACAGTCAGGAAATTGATGCAACCACAGACCGAAGGAGTGTCCATCGATGAGGTTTCGGCGAGACATCAACTGGCACTCTCCGGACGAGGATGAATGCAAAAATGGCTCTTCTTGAATGAAGACGGTAGACTCACCACATATAATTTTCAACGTATCGTCGAGCAAAATTTTGAGCTCTGAATTGGTACACATTGTAAAAGAGATAGTCACAGTGTGGATTTCTACATGATGCGGCTGTGTTGAAATTTTCGTCCTCGAATTGATATAGAGGTGTATTAGAGTGTGTCCACTGTTTGCACGATTTAGACAAAAACGCAAAAATGGGATTGATCAATAAAACGCAGAAAACTAGAGAGAAAATGAGACGTATCCATTTGAGAAAGACTCTCCTTCGCTAACGTGAGAGTTGGGAAATCGTTCATTGCTCACTGTCACTAGGTACTGAACAATTTTCCCTGTTACTACTTCCGCACCACAAAATAAACACCGTAGGGTTTCCGAATCTAAAGTCAGGCGCACCTCTTCAAGTCATTTGAGTCGACGAAATGAAGAGATTCGTCAAAACCCCGACCTGCTGTACAGCGCGTTCAACATAATATGTAGTTAGAAAAACGTTGCAGGTGTTGAGTCGGAATGTCGAGAGTCAGAATTATTTGCGCCCTCAAGGTGACAAACAGGGTAGCCATGCACCACGAACTATAGCATAGAATGTGGCTTTCCGAATCTCATTCTAGTGATGGCGTAGAATGAATGGACCTGTTCCTATGAAGGATTTTTAGAAAGTCGTCGAAAACAATATCGACGAAGACACTCACTCTTTAACTTGATTAAATATTGAGTCGGCCCTCTTCATATTCTCGTTACAACAATCCCCAGTACTGGAGTTGAGATATGTAAAAGGCTGTTCGGTTATACTTGCACTACAAATAGCAATAACTGCTAATTTCTATTTTGGATATTGACCCCTCTTTGAGAGGTTGAGTTTCCATTTACGCGCTACTCGTCTGTCGATCCCTGTGATCTTGATGCGGGAATGCGTTCATCCTGAGAACTTCCCCCGCATAGACTTCTCAAGCTTGTCATGGCCATTGTCTTCTGCCACATGGAGGCCGGCCACTGGCAAGTGCCGTCCTGTGCAATCATTGAGTCCTATTCTGAGCGAGCAAGGTAGTTCAAGCCTCGCCCCTCATTCTCACGCAGAAGCTTGGCCGTGCTCCGTCCAGCTACTTAAGTTACGTGACCTAGGGTCTAACTCTTACTCTCGGCTCGATTTTCCGTTGAGTTTTTTTTCTCCCTCTTTCCTCTTCTCTTACAGCGCGAGTTCATTGCAATGTTGACCTTCCTCAAGTCCGCTGGTGTTCGCGTTTCGGTCTCGACTGTCACAGAGCCAGCCAAGGTCGACCTTGAAGTTGCCCCCACCGCTCCGGTGCCAGACGCATCTCCTGCTGCAGACGTTGCTTCCATTCACTCAGTCAACTCGTCTTCTTCGTTGCATTCAGCTGCTTCGAAATCCTCCCACACAGATGCCTATGGAGCACCCTCGAATCCGGGTACTCCCCAAGCAGCCAGCCGGTCGCTCACGCCTGTGCCGCCCACGTCTGTGAACTTGCCACAGTCATCCGTGCAGTCGCTTTTAGTACCTCCTAGCCCTGGGCGAGGTCCAGCTGCTGAATGTGTGGGCAACGCGACCCCGGGGGTGCTGGGTGCAAATCCTTATCCCAGTGCTAAGACTGGGAAGGACCCTAATCGTTTCTCATTCCGTTCATTTTCCTTCTTGCGCTCCGAGTCAAAACTTACTCAGCCGGAGCGCAAGCACTCCGAACCAATTCATACACAGCCTCATGTGCTATCCAAGACACAAGAAAAAGACAGGAAATCACGTGCTAGCAAGGCATTCACGATCCGTGCGCTGCAGTCCAAGGCCTCTGATAGGCGTGCGAGGGACACCGCAGTCATGGTTCGTTCCGTAATCGTGGGGGATCATGAAATGGTGGATGGCAGAGCAAAGAGGTCAAAACCACTCTCTAAATCTGACCTAGCGCGTGTCAAAGCGCTCCTTCTCGAGCCGAAATCCGCCAGAAAGATCACTGACCACCTGCACACAATGTCTGCATCATCAATAGATACAGGGTCTGCTAATACTGGGCCAATCCATGCAGTGTGTCTTGACGCGATCGACAAGGAAATCCATGAGCAGCACTTTGTACAGCTTGGTTCGGTTGCTACTGCGACAGCGACTGCAGTATCTGACGCGTTGGTCAACGTGCACCTCGTCGACCTTCTCGCTGCTCCGGACATGGGTTTCGGTGCGCCAGCATCATCACCGGGATTGCTGGCAGGTGCCGTTCCCAGCGCAGAAACTGTCATCGATGGCCTCCAGCAAATAACCCCGCAGTTACTTGCGCTTGGCTATGCAACAAGCAAGGCAATTTTGCCAGATCACAAGGGCGTTGTTGTGCCTACAGATCGTCTCTCTGTTCTCACGTGTACGTGTTTTCATTTAATGGGGTAGCGTTCAAGTTCCAATCGATTATTGTCAGACTGGTGGGGTTTTGAAGTGTGCATGCCGCCTCCCACAATTGAGCACCTCGGTGCAGTTGCCTCTCCAGGTACTGCCTTGCTCAATTTGCTGACTGCGTTGTCGCTCGTCAGCCCCGGAGTCCGCGAGGTTTTGCCGTTCGTTCGCTATATCTCTCAGTTCGTGCAAACCGAGTGGCGTATGATCAAGGCAGCCGATAAGGGTAAAGGAGTTGTTTGCTGTGCTACCTGGTAGGTTTTTTGGTATCTAGCATACATTTGATTACTGATTGTGAATTCCAGGATCATGCCAGCAGCAATGGTTCCTCGTCCATGGGATTTTCCCGACCCGCCTCCTGCAACTATTGTAGTTGCCCCGGGAGCAAACCTTGCGCCCACTGCGTCGAGACCTGCTACAATTGCTGCTACGCCTAAGCCTTCCGTTGATGCACCGCGCGCCTCGTCTGCATATTCTAGCGAGACTGGCGAGGAAGGGGCACGACACGGGATATCGAGTGACCCTCCTGTTCTCCCAGAGCTCAAAGTCAGTTCCCCTGCGTCAAACGAAGGTACAAATTCCATCGACCTCCCAGTCCACAAGCCTTCTGCGGATGTCCCCAGAGATGCCGATTCCATTGCTCTTTAGTCATTTCGCTATCTTTCTCGTCGTGACTTTGTTTCCGCCCTGTTTTCTGTTTTTGATTGATAATTACCTGGATCTACTATACCTTTCTATACACCACACACTCGTTAGCTACGTACCTATCTGCCATTCGTTTTCTCATCTCCCCACGGCAGAACTTATTTTACCATCCCGCAATCTATGCACTAAGTAATGCATCAGCTCAGGTTGGACGCTATTATTGGGATTTCAGGAAGTCGCTCAGATCGTTCAGGGAAACTTATCAGATCACAACGGCTGCAATCGTTTATAGTAGTCGTCCTGCATCCTCGAATAATGACTTGTACAGATCTGTCTTCACTCAATCATATCCTACATCAAACTATCATCGTACATGTTCCAGTGTCCTGCCCCACATCGCATATACCAGTGCTATTAGGTGCTTGGCTGGATCGTAACTTCTTGGTCAGGTTCTGAGACAAACAGAGCAAAAGTGAGTACCGTCCCATCCTATGATTAAAGTAAAGAGTATGTACCGACTGAGATAATATTGTTATTATTGAGTGATTTCAATGACAGAGCGTCTTCGTCAGACATCTGGACGGTGATCATCTACACGAGAAAAGTATGTCAGCCACTGTAGAAATCTGGAGCCAGATCATCCAAACCCCAAGGAATCGTGCAGAGTCATCGACGACAGTTCCACCTGTGAAGGGTTTATCAAAGGTCTGAGGAAGGTATGACGACTTGAGAAGCCTACCTTGTTTCTCGATAGTTTGCTTGGTAACCTCGTAATCTGCGCCGGACTCAAGAGACACTATGTATTCTGATGATAGACATGAGCATCAGGATAGACATTCATTGAACTTGATGTACACACTCGTCATTGTTCAATGAAAAGTTATGGTTTGGAGGTTGGTATAGATATGAGGGCTAGCTACGATAAAGTTATCGGACTGCGGGGCCAGCCCATCTGTGCCGGCATCTGAAGTAACCGCGCCTGAAATGGAAACGCACAGTCAGGGCCGGTGCCGTGACGCGACGTGATCGGCGTCGCTGAGTCACGTATTCGCTTAGTATGCCATGAAGGTTCCGAACGGTTTGAACTTTGTCGTTATATAACCAGGCTCTTGCATGAGATTTGCATTCTCTAGACTTGAATTTTCTGCACGATCTACGCTTAGATTTATCATGCCTGTAACACGGTCAGCTACTCGGTCAGCTGCATCAACGCCAGTGGGAGGAAGCAACAAGACAATAACAATGGTCTCACCGTCTGCAGCGAGCAAGTCCAGCAAGCGAAAAGCCAGTGAAGAACTCCCAGCGGCCAAGAAGACGCCTCGCGCTAAGAAAACAAAGTCTTTCGATAAAAGTACTGTGATACCGCCTATATCAGATGCATTCATACCACCTCCACCTCCTCCCTTGCAGAACGAGTTCAAGGAGAACACTTTGGTTCCCGCAGTCTTGACATTCTCGTTTGAGGACGCTAAAGCGCATCTTATTCGCGCTGACCACCGCTTCGAAGATGTATTCACAAAGCTCAGATGTAAGCCGTTTGAGTTCCTTGAGCAGGTCCATCCGTTCCGGTGAGCGCGATAATTTTGAACGAGTGACGTAGAATGCTAATGTATCTGTAGGGCGCTTGTAGAATCAATTCTGTGAGAAACATCTCCTGCATATGTGAACGCACTAATCTGAGTATACATTTTGCAGTGCTCAGCAAATTTCATGGCTGGCAGCCAAATCGATCATCCATAGGTTTACTCGGTTGTATGACCCGTCATTACCCGAAAAAGCAGCAGATTATTCGTGAGTATAATTATATGCCAAAAGCATGCTACGCCTCCCTGCATCAGTTATTGCGTGGTGTTGATGGTTTCATTATGAAGTGAATCAAAATCTCCAACATCTTTCTTCCCTTCCCCTTATCAAGTTGCCAATACGGATATCATAACACTCAAGTCTGCTGGTCTTAGTACACGCAAAGCCGAGTATGGTCAGTGTCATTGTCGATCTCGCTGGGAATGTTGGACGGGACTAAGCTATAATTCCCTGTCAGTAAACGACCTTGCTGCGCGATTTGCGGATGGAAGACTTTCAACAGAAAAATTACTTGCTGCAGATGACGAAAGCCTTGCCGAAATGCTTATAGAAGTGCGAGGGATCGGCCGAGTATGTAGTTTAAATAATAATATTTGTGCTTCATTAACATTTCGCTTCTTGCCACCAAGTGGACCGGTGAGTTTTGTGTTGCTTTCTATCCAAGAATATCTTATAATTCGAGTACAGTTGACATGTTCGCAATCTTCTCCCTCCGTCGTCCAAACATCCTCCCAGTAGGTGACCTCGGTATCCAGCGAGGACTGTTGCGCTGGTTTCTCTCGCGCCACTCGTCTAAGCACACGTTTACACTTTCACCGCATAAACTGAGCGAGAGCGAATCCAACGATGATAAAACAAATCGGGCAAGTACTAGTGCGATGGGACCACCGCCTACAACACCTGCACCGAAAACAAACCCTGGTTTTCAACTGACAGGAGATGTAGAACCGGATAATGAAGTGTTGCCGACATTATCTAAATCACAATCGCAGACTCCCGCTTCAATTCAATCGATTCCTGCGCTTCCTGAATCGTTTACTCCCTCGATTGACAAGACTCTCGAGGCAGACGCAATGAACACAGAACCCCTTCCTGAAGGCCTGAGCGTCGCGGATTTGAAATCAAGGCTAGAAAGAAAGAAGACCAAGTATGTCACCTGGCCTTTTCTCTTGTGGACAATTTCTCATTGAGGCTCCCCTAAGAGGAGCGCTCCTTACTCCAAAGGAGATGGAAAATTTAACCGCGTCTTGGGCACCGTATCGAAGTTTAGGTGCTTACTATATGTGGGCTCTATAAGAGAAGAACTGGGTTGTTGCGTGCATCTCAATTTGGATATTTCGATCTTAGTTTATATCTTGTTGCCTTATGATATGTATGGTAGACAGCGCTGTCAGGTTCAGGCCTTAAATGCGGCTTTGAAAGCTTTCTCTTTTGATATCAGTGCTCGACTTGAGTTTAGCCACTCTGATGATAACCTATCTGTCCCAGCAGATCCACCACAATTTACAAAGTCAGACTTTTGTTCAGATGTGGATGATCGAACTACTGCGCCTTAGTCTGGGTACTTAGCTCACGCTCATCCAGTTAATGATGCCTCTAATGCTATCGTGCCGACAGGTCAGGCGGTATAAACATCTGTGAAGGGCAAATATATCGCATTGCCGGATTGGCTCCTTCTGTGATATGGAAAGAGTAAGGAGAGGGTCTGGCATACGTGAACGCGCTATCCGAACAAGGATATTTGCGCATATGACGAGTTCTTATGGATAAGATACACAGTCCCACCATTGGAACCTATCGTCGACTGATGCATCCAGTAGAAAAGCGATATCACACTAAACGTTATATGCGCTCGTCTCTGCTGAAAGTATCCGTGATCAAGAGTTCCTGCAGCGAAAGTACGTGTTAGGCAGTTCCGAGGCCAAGATACTGGAATCTACCTCAGGTGCAAAGGGCCACCGGTCGAAGGCGCCGACGACAGCAGCCCAGTCTTCTACACTCATTTTCTTGATGATCTTCGTCATATCAGTCCTCTGATCGGGTGGAATATCATCGCCGGTGAGGTAGGACTTTAGAACGTTTGATCCGGGTGCTAGATGACTAAAGGAAGGTCGACAAATTTTTCACGATTGAAAGTGAACTCTGAACATACCCAACGGCGTTCTTGAGAGGAGTGGACTTCAGCACGAACAATTTCCTTAGGCAGTAATCCCATTTGTCCAACATGCCCGACTGAATGATCTGCGCATGGCGTCAGTAATTTATATGTGCAAAAAACATGGCAAGTACCTGGTGTTCCAATGGTCTGAATGTACCTGCTACGAATGGCGTACCTCTGCGTCTGTTTTCGGTCTTTAAGGAATATGCGGGGTTTGTAGCATCGGGGTAGAAATGATTATTATATGGTACCAGTAGCCGTGGGTCAATGGTGTGATTAAACTCGGAAACGGCTTGTGCGATGACGCTCAGCTTGCACCGAGCTGGATCCTCAGTAGACGCAGAGATACGCTATCACTTGTGTCAGATAGGGATAGCTAGTCTGTGGAATGAGACCACCTACATCCCATACCCAGTCATGCATTAGATAACTCATTGGGATGCGACCGTATTTGAACAGCCAGGACTGTTCTGGTGCACATCGCAATAGCTGTGCTAAGAGCTGCTCGCCCAGAACATCCATGGGAAGGTGAGAGATAAAGTGTAGATACGGATTTGACTGATTCCATGTAGTATTCTCCACGTCATCCAGGAAGCCTTGGACATCTAGCTGATGATACGTGTCCCACGAAAAGCCGTTCATTGGCAAAACTTGTACTCTAGGGTCCGCTTCCTGCAGCGGCTATCAAAGACTATCAGCATGATCAAACTCTGTAAAGCTCATTTCGCACATTCAGAAAGTTGAGGTACTGTTCTACGTCCTCAAGCACAATTATTTTTCGGATTCGCTCTTTCGGCAACTGCATCAAAGCGCGAGTTAACGCGCCAGGACCTTTGTGGGCTCTGTAAGTACTAAAAGATTGAAGTTTAAATATCGGAACCCTCACCGGGATACGCTTCCACAATAACTTTATCCCTCGAACCGCTAGGAACAAATGACTCTGCAACTAGTGCCGCCGTCTCGGGGTTAGCGATGGAAATACGACTTTTGAATGCCATGCCGCTAGTGGGAAAGTAGTTCCGCCATTTCGAACGCGGGGGCAGATCAAACCTGTCAACCGGGAGTAGTATGTTAGCTTTCCGTGTCTTGGGTTTGCGAACAGCTTTCGAAGTCGAGGCACTTTGGGGTTCAGCTTGGGGCTTGATGTCCTCAATGCTTTGAATATTCACGGAACGACTGCGTCTTGTTGGCTGTGTCGCGAGGGCCTTCGCGACTATATCCTCAGGAATATTCTTGGTCCTGTAGGTGCGTCTGGTGCTTGTGGAAAATGGCCTCTGAAGAAGGAGAAACGGAAAAGACATTGAATAATGACTAAGCTACGCGATACGCGTCATAAGCTCACAACTTAGCCTATTAGTACATTGGGAGCTTTGTCACTGCTCAAATTATGGGCACATAAATTTATTTCTGATGTAATTGAATCCTAGGAACTATTTATTAGTGGTATAGCTTGAATTTATAGGAAGCAGAAATAAGAAATCTTCAAAATTGGTGATTTTCATCAGCCAAACAGGTGATTTACCATCGGTGAATCGGTGAACAAATTATAATTTCATATTTAAGTATATATTGCTAGCAATCACAACAATCGTCATAAATCTGGCGGGGGGGTTACTTGGAAAAATGTCTGACCTTATGAAAGAAAGTAGTGCTGCCGAAGTTCAGTTCCGTCCAGTTTTTTCAAAATAATCGGGGACCGAGAACCGAACCTCGGTCAAGTTCACCAAGGTAGGGTGGACTCTGGGCCGGACCACTTCAAACTGGTTCACAATGGGCAGGTTCGAGTTCGAACTGCTGAACACAACATGAAATTAGCAAAATTTTCCAAGTATGAACAATTGTAGTAGGCTAGACTATTCAACAACAAACATTTGAGGAGCAACAAGCTCAGCCTGCACCATTGCTGAGACATGGCCTTGACGGTACACACTTTTTAACAGTTGAAGTGCCTCGAATGTCTCTGGAAGCAAGCAGTTGCAACATGTGGTGCCAGTGATGCCACCACTTGAGAATGCCTGTTCAGATGCTACCACAGACCCCTGAATAGCGAGGTAGTCTTTTGCAATGTGAGCAACAGTGGGATACTGAACTGAGTGATGCTTTAAAAAGATAATTGTCAGCTTCAAGTTACATGGAATATTAAGGATATGAGGGAAGTGAACTTACACCCCACCATGTGACCACATTCTCAACATCCTCCAGTGGTGCAGCTAAGTAGTCCTCCAATTCCTGATGAGGCCTTTGATGAGCTGCATCGTGTGAAATGTGAGCTTTGATTGCATCACACATCCAGCTCTGGCCATAGGAACCTTGGCATGAGAGGGATGGTGTAGCAGAATGTGTCATCACAACAGATGAAGGAGGGGCATGATAATACTGATCAAGCTAGATACTAAGTTAGTGCGCAGACAATTTATTGAGATACCCATGGACTTACCACATCTTCAAGCTGTTTCACTCCATCAGCAAAGTCTTGAGATGCCCATTTTGCCTTAGCATAGGTAACTTTGTAGTTAGGGTTGAGGGCTGTATGAAAGTAAGAGTGTCATCAAAATGAGAATGTGTGAATTAAGAAGGGGCACATACCAAGGCAGATGAAGTAGACATCTGTGTCATTTGTCTTGCAGTACCACTTAGCCAGATTGTCCAGGCCGGATGTGACAGATGCTAAAAGTACATTGAATATTGAAGTGCCAGCCATGTGTTCCCACATCTCTTGAAGATATTCAAGGACAGGAATGGTGTGCCAGATTGTAGGTTCCTGAGTAGCTGAGAAAGTCTGTTGAGCATTAGCAGGCTCCTGTGCAGTGTAGTGCTAGTTAATACAGAAGGTGAAAAAAAGACAGTTGAAGGAACTGACCTGTAGCACATCTTGAATCAATTCCAACTTTGCCCACTCCTGTTGTGTGAGCTTGAATGCTGAATATGTTTTCCCTTGTAAGTTGGGGACTTCTTCACTGTCTTCAGCAAGTTGTGTGAATCTGTTCACTCCCTTAAATTCAAATAAATTAGATAGAACATAACACTTAATATAAAACAAACCTTGCATAAATGAATCACTCGCTCCAACATCTTGAAGAGTGATGCCCAACATGTTCAAACCCATTTGAGAAGTTTGACAGTGGGGAGGTCAACCTCAGTGCAGCACTTCTTGAAGAAAACATGAGCTTGTGGGGACTCTCATATCTGTGTGACGAGTGAAAGGGCTTTACCAATAGTATCAGCAACATTGAAATTGGTTTCATTGTCGTTGTCATTGTCTTCTGCTGTCTTCTTGAGTAAAGCGCTGGCAGATGTCGGGGCAACCCTCTCAACAAAATGCTTTGCTGCAAGATGCAGCGCATGTTCCATACAATGAACACGATGTTCAACTGGGTCCCAGTTGATGCCATTAGGGTTGATCTCCAATGTGACAGTTTGGATCACTGTGTTGTTGTTTGTGGTGTTGTCAGCTGTGAAACAGCCAACCTATGATCAAACAATTAGATAAACAGTAAGTACAACAACATAGATGCTCACCTTTTTGCATATATCATACTTATTGATCACTTCAATCAAAATACTACCAATGTTAGTGCCGCTGTGGTTACCCTTGATGAGCCTAAAGGCAAGTTGCTCCGTCTTAAGTTCCCACTCCTGAGGTTTGTCTGCAGGTAAGTTGATGTAATGGGCGGTGACGGAAAGGAATGGGTTGCCTGGTTCAGAAGTCCAGGAGTCAAATGTCATCGAAATCTTGCTGTCAATGTGCTATGACAATTATAATGAGTGAAAATCAGACAATCACAATTATTAACAAACACTTACTGAGCATCACAAGAAGGATGGAACATATGAGAGTTCTCTAAAGTGGGCCCATGGAGAGGGGGAAGATTTCATTGATCAAGAGACTGAGAGTCCAGATGGTGAAGAAGTGGTTGGTGACAGGACCTATGAAGGAACTCCAGGTCAAGCTGCTCATGCAAGGCTGATGAATTTACTCTTTGACAGTCCTCACTCAGGTGCACAATGCAGGGAAGGATGACAATCAACAATGCTTGCTTGAATATGTACTACTACCAATACACCTGTACCTGTACAACAAATGTATATACCTATGTGGAATGAATGAAAGTACCAGGATGCACTCTTTGACAGTTCTCACCCAGGTGCACAGGATGACAGCCAGCAAATTAGCTTACTTGAACATGTAATCCTACCAATACATTTGTACAACAAATGTATATACTTATGTAGCATGAATGAAAGTACCATAAGACATAAAACATGTACATATCCAATGGAACAAATGAGCAACAACAAATGATGACAACAACACAACCCTGACAACAATGACAACAAGAACAATGATGATGACAATGACAACGATGGCAAACAATGACGATGATGGTGACAATGAGACAACAAGGCAGACAACGATGAGGGGCAGACAATGATGAGGGGTGGACAATAACAAGGGGCGGTGTCTTCTTAGATAGTTGATCTATAGATGGAACACCTACAAAACCAATCTATCTCCACAGTCAGCGATCCAGACAAATACCGATGTAGAGACTCAATTCTCTACAGGCTGGTAGAGGCCTATTTTACGGCTCATGACCACTGGGCTTCACAGCACAACATCACCATCATGTACCCAGGACACTTTCCCACGCTCGCGCTTAGTTCACATTGTTGCGCATCTTTGTGTTCTCATGCATCTTTGCATTTCACCATGCATCTTCACGTTCCATCATGTATCTTTGTGTTTCATCGTGATTTAGTGTGCATCATTGCAAGAGCATCCATCCATTGTCCAGCCAGTTCCTTGGTGCGTCACATTCCATTTATTACTATATCTGACTATGTTTGGCATTGTATGATTATTATTTCGTTATGGACCCTTACATTACATCATTTACATACTTAGAGCACTCCCGATTCACTTCTGAGCCCTGGGAAGGCACTTATGTGTGACTTAGAGTTGCCATGTCTGTTTTTTTTACAACTTAGCTTCTGGCAGTCACCATCTATCACCAGTTAGTTCCATGCAGTGCATGTATCCGTCATTGTAGTCCCTAGCATCCATCTATAGCTAGTGGCAATCACATTATCTGTCTATTATCCATCCAGCATCCATCCTCCTTGCCTCAGTTCAGATCCCAGCATCATTTATATGTCTTCTCTACACTTGTGCACTTCGTGCACTACTTTCCCACGCTTCGCGCGACCATCACATTTTGCTTTCCCACATGCACCTTCAGCATGTTTCGCGTTTCATTGCATTTCACCACATTCCATTGTGTTTCTTTGTGTTTACTTCGTGTTTCATCGCATTTGATTAGGGTTGATTAGCACTCACTTGTGGATCTTTGCTTTCCTTGCGTCCCCTTTAGGGTCAAACGCTCTTGCTTCTGCGAGTATAGCAGCTAGGTAGAGCTGAGACTCACTTATACTGGTTTTGCATTATTATAGCTAGTGCCTAGCCAGGTTGTGATACCTACACTGATGACTGATAATGTGGTCATTCGTGGGTGGTTCTCTAGTGATACCTAAGCTATGGTCAGTAGAAGGTACTGTGTGAGGTCAGCAATGTGTGTGGCTATGACCACGATGGTGAAAAAAGAAGGAAAGAAAAACAAAATGAAAAACACATATTCATATCCTTGATGAAGGGTGTTTTGAGACAATCTTATCCCAACAGACTGTGCAGAGTTATAACGATCACTCCCTCAGTGCAAAACAGGTAGGACCAATGGTCAGGACTAGTCAATGCTTAGAGTCTTTATGTACTACTGAACCTGCTGCCAAGGTACTCACAATGAGTATTAAACAGATATAGGAACGGCGTTAAGGTCGTGCTCAAGGGGTAACGGATCTGAAGGGCTTTGGCCTCAGCTCGTACGCTGTGCCCCTTTCCTGAGTATAGCCCCGTATTTCAGAATGCTATAAGTATCGTATCCGAAGATCTGGATGGCTATTGTAGCGTATCCGAAGGTCCGGACGACTATCGTATGGTATCCGGTTAGAGAGGAAGGTAACGTATTCCTATCTGAAGACAAGGAATAGTATCGTATGATATCCAAAGGTAAGGATTAGTATCGTATTCCTATCCGAAGATAAGGAATAGTATCATATACGTATCCGGATGGCGTCCGGATATCGGACGAGAGTATAAGGACTAGTCTAGACAAGTCTAGGACTAGACTAGCAGAGTATAGACTATCCGTAGATAGAGGCGGATGCGTATAGACTATCGGATACAATCCTTAAGTCTCGGAGGGTGACAAGAGTTGTTAAGACTCGAGTCCGGATAACGGAATGAGGACAATCTAAGATGATATTCGAACTGGAGTGCTATAAGACATATACAAGAGTTTATATACGATAGAACTATGCGAGAGGCTATGCACAAAGTGTCGCAATGTATAAGCAACACTTATTAGAAGTCAAACATAAGCCGGAAGATAATCACAAGTGAAGCAGATCAGTAAACATAGCTGGAAATTAATCACAAGTGAAACGGATCAGTAGGACATAGCCGGAAGAAAGCATAACTGATAAACCGGAAAGGAGGATATACTAAATGGAGGAAATAAGCAGTGTTTAATGTTATATGAACAGGATATGAGTGAAGAAGCTTATCGTGACAGATCTGGTACGGATCTGTGGATCGGATCTGATCGGATCTGATCGGATCTGACATCTGGAACTTCGGATGAGAAGTGTGAATGTATGGGATATGACAAACGGACATCCTTGGCATTCAATACCAAGTTCCCTTTCAATAGCTAAAGCTGTGGCAATGAAACCCTAGCTCACTCTCTCTACTCAGATGTGTGAGATCAAGCATACACTTATCAACTCCTAATGTCTCCCCCACTAAGCTATTCTACAGTAGGCAACAAAACTGTTGCAATGTTTGCATGAATTTAATTATTCTGGCTATATCATTGTGGGAATTTCTGCTATAAAAATGTGGATAAGAGCAATATTGTAGCTCTACATCCAGGCTACAATAGTCATACTATAATGAAGGTGTGAAACAACTTCCATAAAAAGATATGAGCAATTTATGACAGGGTATGCATTGCAATGGTTTTGTTGCTGATATTCTTAGATAGAAAAATCCTATCAGTAGACATCAGTTGTGATATTTATTATATCTTATCATGTCATGTGACATGTAAAAGGGTCAACATAACATAAACAAAGCCAAATGTTGAACTTTTTTGACATTCATCATCATAAAAATCCTCTCTGCTGATAAAATCAACCAAATCCTTTTTCACCTTGATTTTAATCAATATACAAGGGAGGTCTCACATGATACTGGTGTATACCATAGTAACACTAGCAGAGTTCACTTTAAACTTCATTTTGACCTTCAAAAGTCCTCTGGTAGTATGAGTGCACCCTTGCGGCCATGGATGGATTCAAGTGCCAGATGGCATTGAGTTCCATATACCACAGCAGTTCCAAGAGCATGGCATCTTCAACAATCAATCAGCTGACAACGAGAAAATTTGACTAAAAACTCACCCAGCAGGTTTTTTGCTGAAGTCCCCTCAGCTGGCATTACACCAGTGCCCATACTACTGAATAATGCTTTGATTTTTTTGTATTTACCCCTAAGACTGCATGAATTTTAGAATTTTATTAACAGAATAAAAAATATGATTAGACTTACATCCCAATGTGATTGCAAACTGCATTGCAGAATTTTTTTGCATTGACTGCATATGCAGGACCATACTTGACATGGTCAGTGAAGATGAGCTTGGCAAGAACGCCATATATTTGCCCCTTATTTGAACCTGAGTGTTACAGTACACTTGCCTCCTATTCATTTTCCTTGTCTTTACTCATTGTATTACATCATGACCACTTGTTACCGCTGTCGCTAGATGACTGATAACTACTTCCTATTTCCTTTCTTGGATTGCTTACCTTTCCCACGCATACATACTTAATTAGGCAGTTGTCTTTTACTTCATACTTGCCCTAAACCTCTCCTAGGATTCCTTATAAATATGCGCCTTTGTACTATGTAGCTCTTTACTTTAATCTTACTGGGTTTTACCTGATACTTGACTTCCTTCATCTATAGCCCTCCAAGCTTAGATGTCTGAATTGATTTCTGACTTAGAGCACCTCTCTTTGTCAGTCTGAACCCTTGAACCTAACTTCGAGATTACCTCTCATTGTTAGCCATTAACTTTGCAAGCAGACTTCATTTTTGTTGTGTTGTTAGACCAGACTCAACCCTGAAGGCTCTCTTTTGAGTCTAGGTTGTTAGAACCCATCCCAGTTTGTAACAAAAGATTAAAGTACTTATTTGACCATCACCATCTGTGACGCCCCTTATTGATACCAGCCCAAGATGAGCTCTTGGCAGAGAAAGTTCTGGTGGGAAAGAGATCCTACTGAACCTGGTCCAGAAGAACCAGATACTCTGGAAGAAGAATTTCACATGACCCCTGAGTCGGCTATCACCAAACCCCACCTGATCCCCACCGATATTGAAGACAGTTTGAGTTCTACCTCAACTTCCTCTTCCAACAAATTCCCAGAAGAAAGACCTCCCCAACAGCTATCAGCCCACCCTAGCCTTAGGATGTCTCACACCACTAAAGAAGTTGAACTCTGTGCCGGAGCCCCTGTTGCCTTTGACAGTAACATTAGAAAAGCCTCATGCTGGTTGCATTCCATAAAAGCATACTTCACCATTAACACTGTGGTTTATTTCACCGATGAAAAGAAGGTAGTCACCGCCCTCACCTATATGACGGAAGGGACGGCTGCATCTTGGTCTGACACCTTTTACCAAGTATGCGAAGGAAGAACAGCCAAGTATGGAACTTGGGTTGATTTTGAGAAGGAATTTTGGGAGATGTTTATCCCCGCCGATGTGAGCATAGTCGCACTCAACAAGATCCAGAAGCTCAAGCAGCTTCAGAAGAGTCTCGCGTCCTATATTGCCAAGTTCTGCTCGCTCGTAGCAGTAGCCAACGTCAAGGAATCACATGTCCTTATCCATATGTTCAACTTAGGCCTGAATGACGACCTCCTACACACTATTCACCTCATGGGAGAAATCCCTACCGATTTTGATAAGTACATTACCACAGTCACTAAGATTGATAGCAATATTAATCACGGTAAAACTACTATTGCCCTCACCAACACCAACCGATACCGCCACTACCGCCCTCAGCCTAAGAAGAAGGACAATGATGCGATGGACGTAGATTGTCTAGATGAAGAAGAACACGCAGATTGCATGGCTAAAGGCCTGTGCTTCATGTGCAAGAAGCAAGGCCATCGTGCCAATAGCTGCCCTGAGAAGAAGAAGAAGAAGAAGGTCCCAGTTAGGCAGGAGAAGATTGAGGAAGAAGACGATGAAACAGAGAATCACTGCCTTGTGGGGGGTTTTTGATGTGGAAGACTGGTACAACATCAGTATCTTCCAATGTAACAGTAAGACTTGTACAGGCTATTGGAGAACGAAAGGAACTGCATGTTCTGATGACTCTTATTTCCAAAACTCGTCTGAAAACTATCAAAACCACCGCCGTTGTTGACTCGGGAGCGGCAGGAACCTTCATCTCCGAAGACTTTATCAAACTTCATAAGATTCAGACTCATTGCCTTTCTAAACCCTTCAAGGTGACCACCGCCGATGGAAGTCTAACCAAAGGCAGCCCGATTACGCATTATTGCATACTAACCGTGAAAATCAATGACTGTGCCATGATTGGCAAGTTTAACATCATGCGCCTTGGGAAGCACTGTAAGGAATCATAATTCTGTGGGCATGAAAAGGCCATATTTACACGAGCTGTCATTTGAGCATTCGCACTATGGAGTTGCATGACACTTCCCTGTATAGTGCGCCAAAGGCGCACGCTTTCCCGCGCTTACACGCTTCCCGCGCCTGCGCCTTCTCACACCTACACCCTCTCGCGCCTACGCCTTCTTGCGCCTGCGCTTAGCGCGCGTTCCCGCACTCTATCACCTATCATCCAGGAGGACCGATCCATGTCTGAGCACCCCTCTAGTACGTCATACTACATGCTGCACGAGTGTAACAAGGACTGCAGCACTATTACATGTCATTACATACTATTGCGCGTGTTCTCCCTATCCCTTCCGTGTCCAATGAGATCTTACTTAGTATAAAGCCTGATGGTAGCGCTACTATTCATTACTCCCCTTTACTGTACTTCCCTAGCGTTTGGGTTTTACTTTAGAGTAGTAGTCACCATTAGGGCGCGCGCCCTGTGGTTATCGCGTATTGGCTTAGATTAGATTGCCTAATCAAGCCTTGCTTCTTGCCTGCTTTGCCTTTGCTCTCACTTTTCATCATGCTCACTTTCACTCACGTCACTTCACGCTCATTACGAATCCCTACACCACTCCTTGCATTCCGCATCACTTGCGTGCTTTCACGCGCCCACGTGCACCATAGGCGCACGCCTTCCCGCGCTTCCCGCGCTCCGCTTACTGCGCATTTCTCATTGCGCGCTTCGCGCCTTTCTATATCCTTGTGCGCGTCCCCTGTCTACTTGAGTCATCTCTTATTTCTGGTTCTGTGTGTGGTAGCAGTCCCCTTTAGGGTCAAACGCGCCTGTCTCAGGCATAGCAGTCTAGGCGCAGTGAGACCCGACATACTGCCTCACCGGCAGTGTTGTTGATCTCACATCTAGAGATTGATTGCGCACACCGCAGTCAGACTTAGTTCCTTCAGCGCAATCAGATTTTACTAGGAATTCCATGGTTACGGGCTATGGACCCTATAATTCGATGGAAGGCAGGAACACTTTCCTTGCCTAGGACTCCGAAGTCCGATCTTATTGAAGAAGACGTTGACAAAGAATGAAAGAAGAACGGGTTACCTCTCCTCTTTCTGAAGAAACCGAAGTATGAGCATTCTCAGCTTAAGAAGTCAGTGAAACCTGAATGCATTGACTCCACGGTTCTGACAAAAGTCAAATCAGTGACACCCGAACGTATTGACTCCACGACTTACCCTTCCGCATCTATAGAAGAGATTCCTGATGAAGAAATAATGGTCCCTGAAGAAACAGCCTCCATCTTCGATACTAAGGAAGATATATGGAAAAATTACGAACCCATGGTAGCCGACATCGCGACTTATCAGTTACGGGACAAAGATGTTCTTATTGAGTATTCGGTAGATGGAACGGAGATGCGCCTCATCAAAAATGTCTCTCTCAACTCCCCCCTTACTAAAGACGGTACTTCCAAGAATGAAATGAAATTCAGCAACAAAGCTCAGCAGTTCACCATCGCCAGAGCACATAGCGAGGTGGAGCAGAAAAAGAAATCATTTGAAGAACTGGTACCCAGCTATCTCCATGATTTCCATGATATTTTCACTAAAGACGGTCTCAATCAGCTCCCTCCTGAACGACCCAGAATTGATCATCGTATAGAAACAAAACCTGGTTTTATCCCAAAGACGTGGAAGATTTACCCCCTATCTGAGAAGGAACGGTCAGTGTTTAAGGAATTTATTAATGAGAATAAAAAGAAGGGTTTTATTTCCAAATCGAAATCCCCTCAAGCGAGTGGATTCTTCTTTGTTGGAAAAAAGAGCAGAGAGCTTTGCCCCTTGCCAAGATTACCGGTACATCAACGATTGGACGATAAAGAACTCCTACCCACTTCCCCTCCCTCTCATGCTGATAGCTCATTTACACGACGCTAAGTACTTCACCAAGATGGATGTTTGGTCTGGGTATAATAACATCCAGATCCACACTGACAATTGATGGAAAGCGGCTTTCACTATGGAATTTGGATTATTTGAACCCAATGTCATGTTTTTCAGCCTCTGTAACTCACCAGCTACATTCCAAGCGCACATGAACCGGACCTTCCAGGAAGAGATTAAAAAGGGATGGCTAGTAATCTATATGGACGACATTCTCATCTTTTCGAAGACACTTGACGAACATCAGAAGCGGACCAGGAGAATATTGGAGATAATCTGTCGGGAACAGTTATTTTTGAAACCAGAGAAATGCACGTTTGATACTGAAGAGGTGGAATACCTTGGCATGATCATCAAACCAGGTCACGTCACCATGGACCCCACTAAACTTGACGGAATTAAAGACTGGCCCGTCCCCACCACGGTGAAAGAAACTCAGTCCTTTTTGGGATTTTGCAACTTCTACCGGAACTTTATCTCACATTACTCCGACCTTGCATGCTGTAAGGAATAATGCCTCTCATCGTGTGATATGGCGCTTTTCACTAGGGAATACATGGCACGAACTTGCAGCACCACTCTGGGTGCTATCTGCAGCTATCCCTATATGAGGCGCAGCTTTCCCGTGCAATGTGTGCCATGTGCGCACACTTCCCGCGCTTCACGATGCGCGCGCTTTCCTGTGCTTGAAGCGCCCTATAGCGCCAGCCATCCAGAAGCATCCATCCACTGTCCACCAAGCTCTCTAAGTGCGTATATTCCTATTTCCCTTATTTGCGTATCGTTCCACTTTTATTTTTATCACGGACCCTTACTTTACATATCTTACTTGGTAGCGCTTAGGTGCCATATATAAGTGCCAGCAGTACTTACTATTGGAGGACTTTTCAGTTGACAGAACTTTGCACCCACTATTTACCTAGCAGAATATAGTTGAAATCCATTTGTTTTACACTCTCTCATTTGCGCATATACGCGCGCACTTTCCCGCACTTCGCGCAGCACATGCGCGCGTTCCCGCGCCTTCATGCCTTGCGCGCACCTGCGCTTTCTCGTGCCCTGCATTGGCTGACCAGTAGCACCTTCAGCGCATACAACTAGATCCTTGCTGCACTCGCTTCCCCTTTAGGGTCGAACACACTTGTCATCTCAGGTATAGCAGACTAGGCAATGCACGACCTACAACGATTATAGATACAGTCAGGAGCTTTGTTCGTGCCTCGCTGTGTTGTAGTTTCTACAATGCCCTCTAATAGATCTCACGAAGAAAGATGTCCAGTTCTTGTGGACTGATGCATGTAACGATTCATTCCTGGCCCTGAAAGATTGCTTCCTTTGTCAACCAGTCCTTTGGAACCCTGACCCCACTCGCCAATTTGCAGTTGCAACTGATGCTTCTCTCATGGCTACCGGAGCAGTGCTCCTTCAGATGGATGATAATGGACAGTATCATCCGTGCGGTTACCTGTCCCAGTCCTTGAACCCAGCAGAATGAAACTACCAGATCTTCGATAGGGAACTGCTTGCTGTCATTCAGGTGCTCACTGAATGGCATCATTACCTTGAAGGGAACCCACACCCAGTCGTCATCTTCACTGATCATAAGAACCTGCTCTATTTCCGCACTGCACAGAAGTTAACCCACTGTCAAGCATGATGGCAGCTAATTCTTTCCATGTTCAATATTGAACTCCACCACGTCCCTGGAACTAAATTAGTTGCCCCTGATGCGTTATCTCGCAGACCAGATCATTTTCCCACAGATTCTGATAATGCGGACATCACCCTCCTCCCCAATGCCATGTTTGTCTGTCTTCTTGACGACTCACTCTGTGATGCCCTCTCCATGGATGACCCCTCCTCAGACCCCATATTCTCCACTGCATCAGATGCTTTGAACAGCCTTTGTCTTCCCCCTATGAAATCTGCATTATCTGACTGGAAGATTGTCGATGGCATCCTGTATTACAAGGATCATGCCTATGTCTCCCCTGCTGCCCGCCATGACCTACTCCGACGTCTCCATGACCATCCCACAGCGGGTCATCCCAGTCGTTTTGAAACCAAAGAACTTGTTAAACGTGACTTTTGGTGGCCCGGTCTTGGCACCTATGTTCGAAAATACGTTGAGGGTTGCTCCCTTTGTCAACAAATGAAAGCTGATACCCACCTGGTGACCCTGCCCCTTGTCCCTATCCCGTCTGCTGTGACTGTCCCCTTCACCTCTTTATCAGTTGATCTCATCACAGATCTTCCCCCCTCCAGTGGTTTTGATTCTATTATGGTTGTGGTCGACCACAGCCTTACAAAGGGGGTAATTATTACTCCATGCCTGAAAACAATCACCTCAGAAGGGGTAGCCAAGCTTTTCTTCAAGCACATTTATCGACGGTTTGGACTTTACGACAAGATCATCTCCAATCGAGGCCCTCAGTTCATCTCTAAATTCTCGAAAGCTCTTGCTAAGCTCCTTGATTACACCATCGCACCCTCTACCACCTATCATCCACAGACTGATTGACAGACCAAACGTCTTAATCAAGAACTGGAAACATATTTGTGGATCTATTGCCGAACCAACCCTGAAACATGGGTCGAACATCTTCCCCTCACAGAATTCATCCACAACCACAGGAAGCATGATTCCCATAACACCTCACCATTCTATCTCATGATGGGATACAACCCAAGATCACTACCCCATACCTCAGCATCGTCATCAGTTCCAGCAGCTGAGGAATGCATAAGGCTTCTACAGAAAGCTCAAGAAGAAGCCATCGCTTGTCACAACATTGCTATGCAGCAAATGGCAGAATGATCTCATGGAGTGAAGTACACACCTTGGAAAGTTGGCAATAAGGTTTGGCTATTGGCTAAGAACTTGATAGTACTGATACCGAAGAAGAAGCTTGGACCGAAAAGATATGGACCCTTCCCGATCAAAGCTGTACTTAGCCCAATCACTTTCACACTCCAGCTCCCAGAACAATGGCGAATCCATCCCACATTCCATGCTTCGGAACTATCATCCTATCGTGAAACTGACGTACATGGTCCGAACTTCCAAGAACCACCACCTGACATTATCAACAAGGAAGAAGAATATGAAGTTGAGGCTATCCTTGCCCATAAAGGAACGGGTAAATGAAGATGCTATCTTGTATCTTGGATTGGCTACTCATCGGCCAGTAACGAGTGGATCCCAGAAGAGAATCTCAGTAATGCCTCCGAGATGATGAAAGCATATAAAATGAAGCACAAACTTGCCTGAACATCCCCATCAATGTACTCTGGTGACATCATTTGGCAACTTCCTGACTACCTTCGCCTTATCAAGTTTATCGCTCTCAAGTTTCTCAACCTCACTAACAACTGCATTATGAGTTCCTCCCTCGACATCACCTCTAACCTCGCATCCGCCTTTGTTTCACTCGACTCTTACCTTGACACCATCACCAAGACCCTTGACTCCACCGACCTCATTAACCAAGAAGCATGCACCACACAGAACGCTTCACCTTCATCCACCGCCTCCTCCAACTACTTTGCCATCTTAGAAGAAGTAGAGAACCAGACTCTTATCAAGGCAGCATGCCTTGACATCCAGTATTCTAGAGACATTGATGAATGCCTTGCTCAGCATGACACCACAGCCATCGGGCTCCTCATCAACATTGTCTGAGCCGCTGAGCTCATTGAATGAACCGCCAGAATCCTCCCTAACCCTCACCACACCAGTATCCTCCTTCATTTACAGAGGCATATTAGGAACCTTGCTATACGTCTTATGCCTGATGATGCTAAGACTCTTATTCGTGAAGTTGTCCACAAAGTATGCGAATGAATTATCAAGAACCCAGTCTTGCATCCCCACTCCCCTGATACACCTCTTCCTGTACCTCCACCAGTTGAAAGTGTTACTTCTGCTTCACCTGAGGATATTACTCCTGGCTTACGCACTATGTCTCTTTTGATGATGGCTGCATTGCAAGTGTTGCAGGAGACAGCTCCTTCACTTAACAAACCAGCACACCCCCTCCAAAGAACGCATCATAGACACTCTTCTGGAAACACCCATAGAGCACAAGTCGCACGTGCCTCTGCTCCTTCCCCTCCCAACCTTACCAACCGCAATTGTGAACGCTCTGCATCCCTGATGCCCTCCACAGCATCCCGTGTCACCATTGTAACCACTGACCCCAACAACAACTTCATCTGTTGCCACTGTTGTAACCCTAGGCACTGTCACAAGCACTGCCCAAAGTATCACTGTCATGTCTGTCGTGCCTATGCACCAGGCCACTTCTCCATCTTCTGTAAACAGCTTAAGGGCGAAGCTGTCCTTCCTATCAATTGGAAAGACCCAGAATTCTATAGCACCCTTGCTCATTGGGAAGCTGACCGAGATGCCGCAGACCTCTGTGTCACTGAGGAGCAAGACACTCTTCTCCACCGAGACTATGACTGTGACCATACCCTTTACAACAATACTGATTGATGAAGTCGGTGACTTCACAATAAAAATGGGGTAATGTTACAGTACGCTTGCCTCCTATTCATTTCCCTTGTCCTCACCCATCGCACCACACCACGACCGCTTGTTACCACCGTCACTAGATGACTGATAACTACTTCCTATTTCCTTTCTTGGATTGCTTACCTTTCCTGTGCATATATATTTAATTAGGTAGTTGTCTTTTAGTTCATACTTGCCCTAAACCTCTCCTAGGATTCCTTATAAATATGCGCCTTTGTACTATGTAGCTCTTTACTTTAATCTTACTGGGTTTTACCTGATACTTGACTTCCTTCGTCTATAGCCATCCAAGCTTAGACGTCTGAATCGATTTCTGACTTAGAGCACCTCTCTTTGTCAGTCTGAACCCTTGAACCTAACTTCAAGATTACCTCTCATTGTTAGCCATTAACTTCGCAAGCAGACTTCATTGTCATTGCATTGTTAGACCAGACTCAACCCCAAAGGCTCTCTTTTGAGTCTAGGTTGTTAGAACCCATCCCAGTTCATAACACTGAGGGACCATCATCTGCAGCAGCCATGGATTTCTTGCTGTCAGAATAAAATAAAATTCTACAGTCAGCAGGGTGAGTTGTCAAATAGTTCACTAGCATGTCTGTCAGTGCACAGTCATTGTGCCACTGGATTGTGAGCCGAGGTCCAGACTGCTCTAGAGGTGGGTTTGAGGTGGTATGAGCTCAATTATTCAACTCTTCATCCATCACCCCCAAGTGCAATGGTGTATTGGCTTTGAGGCATGCAGAACAATGGGCAGGAGGCATGGTGGTTTCAAGGTCCACCACACGATGCCAGCCTGACCTTGAATCTGGGTCATTGGCTGAGTTTCTTCAAGGCTTTAGCTGAGAGTTGAAAGCATTTAGGTGAGGTCTAAGCAAAGTTTCAAAATTTGTTTTGAGTACCACTAGTGGAGAAGCCGTGCTGGCTATTGAGAATGATGGTGTAGTAAGAAAGAGTGTTTGCGCATGACTAAAGTTAAATCACGTGATCAGGATTTGCCGCTTTGTGATGGATAGTCTGTGCACAAAGGATCAACGATCCTTACAATTTATAGATTTATCATTGACACTGGTAGATGCTCAGGGACGATATCTTCAATAACTTGCGGTGACCTCAATGATATCTGGCGTCCTACTGGTGCTCCTGCCAGTCTTGCATAGCAAACACTGTTTGATTCATTTCCGACGTTTTGATGAACTACTAGAGGTTTCTAATTCGAGCGCGTTATTGCTATTGAGCTGAGACTCATCCAAAGTTCGCTTTCTGGATGTGTCAACATGGAGTACAGTGGTGTTGGGCCTGTGTGTTGAAGGTTCAAACTGAGGATAAGAAGTAAATTAAAAAAGGTTTCACAAAATGAAAAAGTCAAATATAATAATGACCTTTGCAAGTTTCTGACCCTCGGATAAAATATCAAGACAAGACCGTAGTCCCTTCAAACACCACTGCCGTTCGAGCCAGGAAAGGAGGTGACGATTCCAGAAAGCCTGGAATATATGGTTGAGAGAGCTGTCCCACGGATTTGGAGCACGCGACAGGTGAACAACCCAGTTTTCAGATGCATACTTGAGAGCGTCGGAAGATGTTCGACTTCGTTCCTGTGCCTCGTCTGCAAAAGCCATAAAGAGATTCATAGCACGAATGATCTCTCTGTCAGGAACCTCCGGAGATGCAGAGGTGAGATTATCTTGGGGTATGAACGCCAGGAACATCGGAAACATCAAGAAATCCGGTAAGTTTTGAATTGCTGGACTACTTTGAAGGTTGGCAGTAAAGCCAATTCTGGGACAATGATATAGTTGCTGATTGCTTCCAATGTACTTGAGAATTCTTTCATAGTCGCCCATACGGACCCCGCAGGAGTGGATTGCCACGCTTGACCATGGGGCGTCTGGAGCCAGTTTAGTCCTCCCACGGTCTGCAACCAGTCTCGTCCTTCCTCGGTCTGCAGCCATTCTCGTCCACTCCCGGTCTGCAGCCAGTCTCGTCCTCCCTCGGCCTGCAGCCAGTCCCGTCCTCCCTCACTCTGAAGCCAGTCGTGTCCTCTCAAGATATGAAGCCAGAGTCGTCCACTCCTGGTCTGCAGCCACTCTCGTCCTGCCTGGGTCTGCAGCCAGTCTCGTCCTGCCTCTGTCTGCAGCCACCAGTCTCGTCCTCCCTCTGTCTGCAGCCAGTCTCGTTCTTCCTGGGTCTGTGACCACTCTCGTCCTGACCACTCTCGCCCTCCCTCAGTCTGCAGCCACTCTCGTCCTCCCTCAGTCTGCAGCCACTCTTGTCCTCCCTCAGTCTGCAGCCACTCTCGTCCTCCCTCGGTCTGCAGCCACCATCGTCCTTCCTCGGTATGCAGCCACCATTCACGTCCTTCCTCGGTCTGCAGCCACCCTCGTCCTTCCTCGGTCTGCAGCCACTCTCGTCCTCCCTGGATCTGCAGCCACTCTCGTCTTCCCTCGGTCTTCAGCCACTCTCGTCCTCCCCAGGTCTTCAGCCACTCTTGTCCTCCCCGGGTTCGCAGCCAGTCTCGTCCATCCTGGGTGTTCAGTATGTTTCGTCCTCCCTCGGTCTGCAGCCAGTCTCGCCCCTCCTCGGTCTGCAGCCACCAGTCTCGTCCTCCCTCGGTCATCAGCCAGTGTTGTCCTCCCTCAGTCTGCATCCACTCTCGTCCTCCCTCGGTTTTCAGCCACACTCGTCCTCCCTCGGTCTGCAGCCACCAGTATCGTCCTTCCTCGGTCTGCAGCCACTCTCGTCCTCCCTCGGTCTGCAGCCACTTTCGTCCTGCCTGGGTCTGCAGCCACTCTCGTCCTCCCTCGGTCTGCAGCCACTCTTGTCCTCTCCATGTCTGCAGCCAGTGTCGTCCGCTCCAGGTTTGCAGCCACTCTCCTGCTCCCTGGGTCTGCAGCCACTCTCGTCCTCCCTGGGTCAGCAGCCATTCTCGTCCTCCGTCGGTCTGCAGCCACTCTTGTCCTCCGTCGGTCTGCAGCCAGTCTCGTCCTCTGTTGGTCTGCAGGAACTCTCTTCCTCCCTCGGTCTGCAGGAACTCTCTTCCTCCCTCGGTCTGCAGCCAGTCTCGTCCTCTGTCGGTATGTAGCCACACTCGTCCTCCCTCGGTCAGCAGCCACTTTCGTCCTCCCTCAGTCTGCAGCCACTCTCGTCCTCCCTCAGTTTGCAGCCAGTCTCGTCCTCTCTCGGTCTGCAGCCACCAGTCTCGTCCTCCCTCAGTCTGCAGCCACCAGTCTCGTCCTCCCTCGGTTTGCAGCCACTCTCGTCCTGTCTGGGTCTGCAGCCACTCTCGTCCTCCATCAGTCTGCAGCCACTCTCGTCCTCTCCGGGCCTTCAGCCACTCTCGTCCTCCCTCGGTCTGCAGCCACTCTTGTCCTTGCTCGGTCTGCAGCCAGTGTTGTCCTTCCTCGGTCTGCAGCCAGTATCGACCTCCCTCGGTCTGTAACCACTCTCGTCCTCCCTCTGTCTGCAGCCAATCTCGTCCTCCCTCTGTCTGCAGCCACTCTCGTCCTCCCTCTGTCTGCGGCCACCACTCCCGTCCTCCCCCGGTCTGCAGCCACTCTCGTCCTCCATCAGTCTGCAGCCACTTTTGTCCTCCCTCGGTCTGCAGCCATCCTCGCCCATTCGTGGTCTGCGCCCAAGCACACCCGTCCTCGGTTCCCAGCCAAAATTGTAAATCTGAAGCACGATCTCCCCGAAGCCATAGCATACAGATAAGAACTGATAGTGGCTCTGGTGGCCGAAGGAGGAAGGATAGTGAAACTTTTAATCGATGGGGGTCCTCAGGTTGCATAGCCTGGCTCTGTTTCTTCAATTCTGAGAGCGCATGCAAGAGAGCTGTGCTTTCCGTAATCTCCGTCATCAAGCGGAGAGATGAATGTGCGAGTAGGGAGTGGGGTGATGCAATATCACATACTTGAGGGAGTCCGCAGTTTGAGGGGTTGGAAACATAGTCACGAACGGATGAGTGACATATATTCACAGGGAGAGTGCTGTCTGTAGGGATATTCATGACAGACCGCAGCTGTATTAGCGTTGTCTGCACATCCCTACCCAAACCAGGTCCAAGAAGTGACGAGATTTGCGAGATAGGAAGAGGGTCAGCGAGCGCGGCAACGATGGACAAGTGCATGTAGGCTCGCTTAGGATCAGCACACGTGGAGAGGATACAATCATATAACTTATACACCTCCGTTCCTGGTAGTAGCTCGCTCGTTAGCTTGAGCATCAGCTGTAACCGATCGCGAGGATCCTTGTCTCTGTCGTCAATAATAAAATTCACCATTGTAGACGCCACGATGAAACGTCTGCCAGCGCGGCTGGCCAGCTGCGCGAGTTCATCTCTCGTTGGCTGAGGAAAATCGGAATGGCGACCTGCCAGTTTTGCGAAGGAATGCTGCAAGAACATGTAGATATCTGTGTCGACATCGGCACCGTCGAGCGAGATGATGGCAGCAACGCCCTCCCCAGAGGTTTTCACTGGAATTTCGCACAACAATAGGCGTACCTCTTCGTTCTGAAAAACTTCAGAGATATGGGTTTCTGAGCGACTTGTGAGTAGAATGTGGGTCGCGGGAAGGTCAGGGTCACGAAGGGCCCGTGTGAGGGAAAGGATGAGATCGGTAAGCTCAGGTTCAGATGTGCATTCATCAAGGGCATCGACAACAAATGACAAAGGCGGACATCCGCGCAATCTGAGTTGAAGCTTCCGGAGGGGTTGGAGAAAGAGAGCCTCCATCTGGTTGCAAAGAGGCGCGTCTGGGCCTAGCAGAGCAGGATTTTTGCGGATCGCTCTATTCACATCCTTCTGGATGCTTGGAAAATTTGTGGCAAGCTGGTAGGCAAGCGTTGCAAAGAAATATCCAGTTGTGCAACGTTTGGTGTGCTTGCGCGAGAAAAAGAATGTTCCCGCTAGCCGCATTTCGACATGTGTCTTCTCTGTCACTTTAAGACCTTTCATCGTTTCAGCTACGGTGAACGCGACGGCAGATTTTCCGACGCCTGCCGTTCCATGCAGCCAGATAAGTTGATTCTTCTCTGTGTTGTCCAGGAATCCGTAGATGAGTTCGAGGAGATTCACCCGGGTCCCTTCCAAACACCTCGGGTGGGGCTGACGTTCAGAAGAGTTATATTGAGCACCCATGACAGCGACTTGGGACAGCCTCTCCCAAGTTCCTGCAAGAACTGTCAAAGATCAGAAAGCGAGAGAGGAACAAGAGTAAGAAAAATCAACTTTGTTCCTCACTCATTCGTGAAGGTTTTGATATGCGTGATGAAATGGATAATTTGAGAGTACTAGCTGGGTACGGTTAGAAATCATCTGAACGATATATATATCTAGGGACGACGTACGAAGATTTGAATCAAAGGGTGAATTTGTCGGAGTCGCAGTAAGTTGTAAACCCAAAGCGTAATCGAGATGGGATGGGATGAATGAATCTTTCGATCTATGGAAAGCTTGCTGGATAGTACAGTTTTCAGGGACAAGTGCTGGGCGCTTGTCCGGTTGCATGGGGCTACGAGATTGCTGTGCATGCTGTAATACATCCAGATGAAGTACATAGACAAACATCGAGTCTCCCGCCGGCTGCTCTCACGGAGTATGAGGCTTCTCTCCCGTAAATTAAGATCGTGACGTACTTCGCATATAAATTAAGTTTCCCATTTACAAGCCTCGCTCGCATACATTTTATCACAACTACATATATATATATATACATCAGGGTTATCAATATTTTAGAGCACTTTTACAGGCTATACTGTTAAAATTAAGCATAATACTCACTGACTAGAAATGGCATGGTTTTGTAAGTTTGTTTGTAGACTATCAATCCCCTACAATTAAGCTTAACGGCTTCTGATTCCTTTGGTGATTCTCAGGCTTCCAAGAATAGCGCTACCACCGGAAAATTTACCAAATTGGGATATTCCAATAATCTCACTATTCCCACATACCTCCCTGGCTCTACTGCTGCACCAGAGCTTTCCCCTTGCTCACTCATGTATATAAGTAGTAGAATGGAATGTACATATATAAAATGATACAATAGACCGCTTTTTTCATTGTCTGAGAGCTTGTACAGCAGTCTACAGTGCTGACTACAATATGTGCATCCCAGGACTAAAACATATTCGGATTTTTGCCCCTTTAGCAGGGAAGCAATTATGACTGTATATATCATATATTGGAGTGTTAATGAATATATTACACCGCTTGTTTGAGCCTCTGTAGTGTCCTACATCAGTAGATATGTTAAATTCATGAATACCTCTCAAAAAACATAAACCAGTTCGCATTTTTTAGTGTTTAGGTATATAGACTGGTGAATATTATTTCTAACATCTCTTTGCTAGTATATACAGTATATCAAGAGTATAGGCCAGTAGGATCAGTCCCTAGGGTCATATGTATTGTCATCTTCCTGGTGGTTCACTCCCTGAGAAATTTTTTCCTGCAGCTCCGGCCCTCTAGGATGGTAAGTAGTCTTTTACTATGAACATATGGAATATATTTATCACATAGGTATACCAGAACAATACCAGGATCCTTGTCTACAATCCAAAGTCACTTCCTGCCTACAGTGTACCATATTTTCGCATTTTTGAGGGTTTTCACTACATTCTCACTACATAGACTATACAAGCTGTTCATATATCACTTATAGTACATATTTGAAGCCCTCCCAAGGCCATGATCAGGCAGAAATATGTCATAGTAATGATATCAATGATATAGGGGCAAACCCCACAATCATGCAAATGTTATATTTCAACCCTGTCTAGGGCGAAGATTTCATTAAAAATGTATAGAATACATTGTAAACTACTTAAATATACTATACTAATATATGTTGTGAAGGTAAAGGTGATGTGGAAGTGTTGTGGTCTCAATTTGTTGCATTATTATGGTGAGACCACCCTTGCATCAACTGTTGGTGCATAGTACTTTTTCGATGTTTGGACTTTTTGACTTTCCCACGACCTATTTCTTATCTATTGGATTCCCCTGCTGTCAATTATTCATGGATCCTTCTGGTAGTCGAGGACTGTATTACTTGGTATATATAGTGTACTCAAAGATAGTCTGATTATAATATTTTACTATATTCATGTCTGGGAATTTTTATCAGTGAGAATAGGAGATATGTGCTTGATATCATTACTATGACATATTTCTGCCTGATCATGGCCTTGGGAGGGCTTCAAATATGTACTATAAGTGATATATGAACAGCTTGTATAGTCTATGTAGTGAGAATGTAGTGAAAACCCTCAAAAATGCGAAAATATGGTACACTGTAGGCAGGAAGTGACTTTGGATTGTAGACAAGGATCCTGGTATTGTTCTGGTATACCTATGTGATAAATATATTCCATATGTTCATAGTAAAAGACTACTTACCATCCTAGAGGGCCGGAGCTGCAGGAAAAAATTTCTCAGGGAGTGAACCACCAGGAAGATGACAATACATATGACCCTAGGGACTGATCCTACTGGCCTATACTCTTGATATACTGTATATACTAGCAAAGAGATGTTAGAAATAATATTCACCAGTCTATATACCCTAAACACTAAAAAATGCGAACTGGTTTATGTTTTTTGAGAGGTATTCATGAATTTAACATATCTACTGATGTAGGACACTACAGAGGCTCAAACAAGCGGTGTAATATATTCATTAACACTCCAATATATGATATATACAGTCATAATTGCTTCCCTGCTAAAGGGGCAAAAATCCGAATATGTTTTAGTCCTGGGATGCACATATTGTAGTCAGCACTGTAGACTGCTGTACAAGCTCTCAGACAATGAAAAAAGCGGTCTATTGTATCATTTTATATATGTACATTCCATTCTACTACTTATATACATGAGTGAGCAAGGGGAAAGCTCTGGTGCAGCAGTAGAGCCAGGGAGGTATGTGGGAATAGTGAGATTATTGGAATATCCCAATTTGGTAAATTTTCCGGTGGTAGCGCTATTCTTGGAAGCCTGAGAAAAACATTTCCAGTAGCATTGAGATCACAAGAGAGATCCTGATCTCCAGAACCAGTGAGGCATCGTGCCTGTTAAGCTTCATGAAGCTTCATGTTGGTGGCTCCCAGACAAACTTACAAAATGTACTGTGTATAGTTAGACATGGTTAAGTATCACCCTGCCATGAACAGGTGACTTTTAATGTTGTACAAAATGCAAAGAAAATACTTTTGCTCCATGTTCAAATGTCACTTTTTATGTGATTACGTGATCCATCCACATGATTTTCTCGCAGGCTGCTATGATACTATCCATCACGGCTGAGTCGTCACCCCCACAAGTCGTCATGACCTAAATATCTCACTCAATTCTTACTTCCACACATAATTTACAACTTCAATCAATGTTTCTAACATGTACCTTTCATTGCGAGGTTGAATGACTGATTTTAATGAAGAAATGGTGAAGTTCTTTGAAAGCAGCCAAAGTCACGCAGAACTCACACTAGTGACAGCCAGCTGAATGTTGCCATGGCGGAGTTCTAAAGCAATACCGACTGGCTGTGACGACTTGTCAGTGAGCCGACGACTCGGAGATGGCTCGATGCGTGTTCTGCTACCCACCAACAGCTCTCACTCCTCTTCTTGTGAATTGGGTAGTTTGAACATTCCTAATTTACACCATGAAATACCTTATAATCCTACTAATCCTATTGTACACTTAACCTATATGTAGCAGCACACCATTATATCAGCAATTTTCTGAACATTCTACACCACACTTCATTTGCTGCATCATGTAGCACATCCCATACAATGATTATAATCACAGTCACACTCCATACTATATTCCACGCCATATACCAGTTAATAACAATCATAATTTTTCGCTCTAACTTAATTGCTGTCCTCTGAGGCATTGCCGAGTGGACTTAGAAATGGCAGCTGTGACAAACTGTGATGAAAGTGTTACTTGAAGACTTGAGGGGGTGATGACTCAGCCGTGATGGATAGTATGCTTCATTAAGTTTTCTTTGGGCTGATATTAGCTTTACTTACTTACTTTACATTCATTACTTTGTGGCTTATATAAGCATGTTTCCCTTTCACCAGTACCAGTCTGAAGTTTGATGATATTTCACTACCTCTGAGCTTGAGCCTAGATCAGAAACCCTTTAGGGTCAAACACTGTCTTCTAGGACATAGCAGCTAGGCAGGGTATTGGCCACATATTGGTTAGGGAGTGTCATATCCCATACATTCGCGCTTCTCATCCGAAGTTCCGGATGTCAGATCTGATCAGATCCGTACCGGATCTGTCGCAATAAGCTTCTTCATTCATATCCTGTTCATATAACGTTAAACACTGCTTATTTCCTCCATTTAGTATATCCTCCTTTCCGGTATATCGGTTATGCTTTCTTCCGGCTATGTTTTACTGATCCGTTTCACTTGTGATTAACTTCCAGTGAAGGAACTAAGTCTGACTGCGGCGTGCACAATCAATCTCTAGATGTGAGATCAACAACACTGCTGGTGAGGCAGTATGTCGGGTCTCGCTGCGCCTAGGCTGCTATACCTGAGATAGATGCGTTCGACCCTAAAGGGGACTGCTACCACACACAGAACCAAAAATAAGAGATGACTCAAGTAGACAGGGGACGCGCACAAGGATATAGAAAGGCGCGAAGCGCGCGATGAGAAATGCGCAGTAAGCGGAGCGCGGGAAGCGCGCGCTAAGGTAAGCGAAGCGCGGGAAGGCGTGCGCCTATGGTGCGCGTGGGCACGTGAAAGCGCGCAAGTGATGCGGAATGCAAGGAGCAGTGTAGGGATTCGTAATGAGCGTGAAGTGACGTGAGTGAAAGCGAGCGCGATGAAAAGCAAGAGCAAAGGCGAAGCAGGCAAGAAGCAAGGCTTGATTAGGCGATCTAATCTAAGCCAAAACGCGATAACCACAGGGCGCGTGCCCTAATGGTGACTACTACTCTAAAGTAAAACCCAAACGCTAGGGAAGTACAGTCAAGGGGAGTCATGAATAGTAGCGCTACCATCAGGCTTTATACTAAGTAAGATCTCATCGGACACGGAAGGGATAGGGAGAACATGCGCGATAGTATGTAATGACATGTAATAGTGCTGCAGTCCTTGTTACACTTGTGCAGCATGTAGTATGATGTACTAGAGGGGTACTCAGACATGGATCGGTCCTCCTGGATGATAGGCAATAGAGCGCGGGAACGCGCGCTAAGCGCAGGCGCGAGAAGGCGTAGGCGCAGGGAGCGCGTAAGCGCGGGAAAGCGTGCACCTTTGGCGCACTATACAGGGAAGTGTCATGCAACTCCATAGTGTGAATGATCAAATGACAGCTCGTGTAAATATGGCCTTTTCACGCCCACAGAATTATGATTCCTTACACCAGCTTATGTTTGACTTCTAATAAGCGTTGCTTATACATTGCGATACTTTGTGCATAGCCTCTCGTGTAGTTCTATCGTATATAAACTCTTGTATATGTTCTATAGCACCCCAGTTCGAATATCATCTTAGATTGTCCTCATTCTGTTATCTGGACTCAAGTCTTAACAACTCTTGTCACCCTCCAAGACTTAAGAATTGTATCCGATAGTCTATATGCATCCGCCTCTATCTATGGATAGTCAATACTCTGTTAGTTTCTAGTTCTAGACTTGTCTAGACTAGCCCTTATACTTCCGTCCGATATCTGGACGCCATCCGGATAAGTATACGATACTATTCCTGATCTTCGGATAGGAATATGATACTAATCCTTACCTTCGGATAAGTATACGATACTATTCCTTGTCTTCAGATAGGAATACGTTACTTGTCTCTATACCCGGATATCATATGATAGTCGTCCGGACCTTCGGATACGCTACTATAGCCATCCGGATCTTCGGATACAATACGTATAGTATTCTGAAATAAGGGGCTATACTCGGGAAAGGGGCACAGCGTACAAGCTGAGGCCGAAGCCCTTTGGATCCGATACCCCTTGAGTACGACCTTAACAGGGAGTGATCCTACTACCTAGCCAAGTTTGTGCATCACACTGCATTGTCTGGAGAAAGCTCTGCAGTTGAATAGGTAGTGATGGACTGATTCATTTCCCTCGTTACATTGGAGACATTTGGCTGTGTCTGCTTTCGCTATGCGGTGAAGGTGTTTGTTTAGTGGTGCATGTCCAATCTGAGTTGGAAGAGGAGTGAACTGTGGTGACAGGGAAGTCCTTGATGATCTTTGCAAAGTGGTTTGATGGCGCAGAAGAGTCCATTGTCTTTAGGAGAGCGTAGCGTGGGGACTTCTGTTAAAACTTTGGTTGCTTCTTGCTTGATTTTCGATCTGAAGATCTGTAGAGTCGACAATTTGCTGATGGGTAGTGGAGTGGGGGGTTTACTGTGACATTTGAAGGGAGGTGGGAAGCTGATCTGCTTCCATTATGTCTCCTTTGGCCGCTCTTTTTGCGCTCTCATCAGCCTTTTCATTTCCCGGTATGTCGGTGTGTCCTGGTGTCCAATGCACAACCAGTTTTCTTCCATTGTCAGATGGGAGTAGCGTTCTGAGGTCATCATGGAAGATGTCCATGAGGGTAGTGGCCTGGTTGAGAATTGAACAACTTTGTTCCTCTTATCGCCACCTGGTTGTCCACCCCTAGCGCCATTGAAGCTCCTTCTCCTCCTCCTGCTCTCCTCAATAGCTCTAACACAAGAATCATTCCTACTATTTCTCCCTCATAGACTGTGTGCTTGCTGTCCTTTCCCAGATAGAATCTTAGCTCGTCTTTCACCTCCCCATCTTGCATTAGAACAGCTGCTGCACCTACTCCACCCTCTATTGCTGATCCATCTGAATACACTCTGAGATCCTTGTTTGTGAATTTGTCATCCTCTGCGGCCTCTTCCTTTTTCCTGGCTATCTGTATATTCACGTCTGCTTCCCACTTTGGATAGTGACGGATTGGTAAGATCTTTTCCATCTTTGTGGGGTTTAGTTTGAATTCGTACAGTAGCTTGTGGAGAGGGGAGGGGTGGCATTTTGGCTTGCAGAAATTGTGAGCTGCTCCGTATTTGTAAGTGGCCTTAATGTCATGAGCAAGTGGATGGGAGTCTGGGAGGGTGGTCATCCTTAGCGTGGATTTGAAGCAGATTTTGCGCAGAGCCTGTTGAAATGGGAGGACATTAGCGTGAGCATCTAGGATATCTGTGGCTGAAGATCTCATTCCCCCTGTCATTAATAGTGTTGCCATTCTTTGGACTCTTGCTATCTGTGAGGCAAAGCCTCTTGCCCCTCGACCATTGAGCTTCTTGCTTGCTGCTCTTGAGACCAGGCCTGCACACCAAATATCAGCCGTGTATGGCATTTTCAGTATGACCACTCCCTTGTATAGTCTTTTCATTAACTGATTTTTGATCCCCTTTGTGGGTCTTATCATCCTGCTGCACGCCATTGCGTACTTGGTGCCTTTTGCTAGTGCGTGGGCTGCATGTTCCTTGAAGTTTAGGTTTTTGTCTATAATTACGCCTAGAAACTTGTGGGAACTGGATGGTTGGATCTTGTGATTGCGGATGGTAATTGCAGGTTTCGAAGCCAGGATTGACTTGTTTGGAAGCGTTTCGCATGGTATTCACTTTCTGGATAGGCATACTAATGCAGTTTTGTCTAGTTCAAATTCCGTGTGGTGTTCTGTGCTCCATTGCAGCGCACCGCCTCTCTTCTCCATCATGTTGACTAATTTGGAGTGTGCCTCCTCGTACGATTTGCCCTTGGCTATGAGAGCCACGTCGTCGATAAAGCCTAGGCTTAGTTTGCCCTTGCTGGGTCTGGGGTCTGCAACTCTCAATAAGTCCGAGTTATAGAAAATGAAAGCTAAAGGGGAGAGAGGACATCCTTGATTGGCTCCTCCTTCGACATTGAACAGATCTGATTGAAAGTCGTCGAATATGAGGGTGGTGGATCTTCCTTCTAGTCATCATTTATACCAATCTATGTACTCATTTGGTATGCCCGCTTTCTTGAGGTTGTGTAATAGTTTGCTGATTACTATGCTCAGAAAGGCAGCTTTAATGTCTAAGAATAACATGGATATGAAGCTTTCTTGTGATGCCCAGGAGTCTGTAACAAATTTTGTCAGTAGATGAAGAGAGTCTGTAGTGGAACGACCTGGTCTCCCACCAAAGTGTGTTGCAGCTAAAAGGTTGTGTTGTTCCACTATATAGATGAAATTGTCTGCTATGCAAGATGAAAGAATTTTGGCCATGGTATTGAGTAGCATGATGGGTCTGTACACTTTTGGTAGACTATAGTCTGGTCTGCCTGGTTTTCGAAGGACTATGGTTGCTGATTTCTTCCACTGGTCAGGATATATTTCGAGTGTGAAAGTTGCTCTGAATATCGGTCCCATGTAAGGGACCAGTAACAATGCGCAGTGGGTGAACACACTGTTGCTGATTCCATTTGGGCCCAGCGCCTTGTGTGGGGCTAGTTTCGTTATCACTCTTGCTATCTGTTCATTCATGATTAGTGAGAATTCGCATACAGGATTAGGGTAGATATAGTTAGGATCTGTGTAGTTGTCTTGTGGGGGGGGTGTTAAAGACCATTGCACGCTGGTGCATACAATCTCTCGGAGGGGGAGTATGACTGACTCAGAAGGGCTTTGGCCTCAGCTCGTACGCTGTGCCCCTCACCTGAGTATGGTGCCCTTAATTTCGAATAAAGTCCAATAGGGTCCTAACAAAGTCTGGAGGACTTCGGAGGCAGACAACTCTGGTGGAACGTCCGAAGGACTTCCGGATGAGCGCGGGAACTGTCCGTATGAGTGTGGGAAACTTCCGGACGAGTATCAGAAACTCGGATGGAGTTCCGTCTACTTGATAGAAAGTGGAATAACTGCGTGTATCAATCCTTAGTAAAGACATAGGGTGGAAATACTGCAATGGACACAGTCCGAGGCAGGAAGAGTGGTCCGGAGTTCCGGATAGGGGTTCCAGAGCGGACGTGGATGGATATAGACTACCCTTAGGTAGAGACGGAGTTGGATAAGGATCGGGAGGAGTGTAAGTATCAGAAAGACAAGACTTTGACCTAAGGATACAATCCATTAGGCCTAAGGTAGGATCCGGAAATGGACAAAGTCCAGAAATGCAGAAGAGTGGAGCTCTGGCCTAGGGAATCAATCCCTAGGCCCAAAGGATAGAGAAGGGGTCCTTACAACACTAATGTGCGAGGACAAGAATGCTGCAAGACTGTAATATTTGAACCGAGGATCTATCAAGTTTTACAGGAGTTTATATACTGTAGGTAGCTAACGGAATAATCAGAGGCAGTGTCCGAGGCTATGTACATTAGCGCAGTCAAAGGATAACGGATCAGTAAGCGTATCGGATAGGTAAACAACCAAGTACCAGTAATAGACAAGTAGCAAAGATATCAGGTAAGTATAGAACCGGTTATCCGAAAGGTAGAGAATACCGAATAAAGGAATAGGCTGTGTTAATGCTATATAGACAGGTAATGAATAAGAAAGCTTATCATATCGGATCCGGAGCGGATAGGCATATCGGATAAAGGGATAGGCTGTGTTAACGTTATATGGACAGGTAATGAATAAGAAAGCTTATCGTATCGGATCCGGAGCGGATAGGCATATCGGATCGGATCCATATATCGGATCGGACGGATCAGCGGTAGTTGGTAGTTGGACAATTGTGATAGTGGATGAGACTGGAACTGGTTATGGATGAAGTCTAGGATCCTAATCTAAGGATTAGTCCATAATCCGACTATACAATAGGTCCAGAATCTGGGATATGACAGGGGGGTTTGAAGAAAACTTTGTAAAGAAGTTGGCTTTTTCTGCTGTTCTCCTGGCCTGAGCTTTGAGCGTTGGTTGCTGGGTCCTTGAGTGTGGCAATTCTTATGTGTAAGTGGTCTTCCGGGTTACTTGCTGTGTAACTTTGGAAGTTCCATACTCCTGATGGGGTCATGGTTTCTAGCCATTCAGTCCAGTGGGATTCCTTCGCCTTTTTGATGTTTTCTGAGAAACCGTTGTGTGCCCTGCAGTACTCTTCGTGAATTGGGTCATTTCTGTACTGGAGTTTAGCTCTTGATTTGCAGCCTAACTTATGTACTTCTTTTCATTCTTTATCTAAGCTTTTGGACCACCATCTCTTTGCATACAGTGAAGGTTTTGACTTGGGGATGTTAGCATCTACTATCTTCAAGATGGTGCTGGTTAGATTGGTGAGGGCTTCTTTGAACTGGGCATTGGAAGTTATCTCTGCCAGTGGTAGGATATCATTGAGACTTTTAGACAGAGCCTCATTGATGACGTCCCAGTCTGCTTCTCTATAATTGTGGTGGGGGACTACGTTTGTTCAGTCTGGGGTGAGGTTGATTGAGCTGATGATGGGGAAGTGGTCCATGATTACTGGTCTTAGGCTGTATTTGACATTACACGTTGTGAAAGCGTGTTGGAGCTGGGCTGAGCAGAAAATGTTGTCCAGGCAGGTGAGGTTCTTGGTGGCCAATGCTTCCAGGGTTGCAATGCCTTACAGGAGGACTTGCACTAGATTGTACAGGGCTAGTAAATTGATTAGTAGGCCTGCAGCGTCTAAGTTTGCTGCAGTGAAGAGGTGGCTGTTTGAAGTTAGTTCCCAAAGGGGGTGATGACGGTTAAAATTGCCTAGCCATATTATATTTTTGTTATGCGATTCCTCCTCGCCTTGAGTGAGTTGATGAGGGTGACTCTGGTGTTCGTTATTTTCAGACTGCATGTGTCTTTCTAGGAAGTGTATGGTTGTTAAAGTCGTACTCAAATAGGTTCGGATCCGAAGGGCTTCGGCCTCAGCTCGTACGCTGTGCCCCTTTCCCGAGTATAGCCCCGTATTTCAGAATACTATACTTATCGTATCCGAAGATCCGGATGGCTATTGTAGCATATCCGAAGGTCCGGACGACTATCGTAGGGTATCCAGATGTAGAGACAAGTATCGTATTCCTATCCGAAGATAAGGAATAGTATCGTATACTATCCGGATGGCGTCCAGATATCGGACGGAAGTATATAGGCTAGTCTAGACAAGTCTAAGACTAGAAACTAATAGAGTGTAGACTATCCGAAGATAGAGGTGGATGCATTTAGACTATCAGATACAATCCTTAAGTCTCGGAGGGTGACAAGAGTTGATAAGACTCGAGTCCGGATAACAGAATGAGGACAATCTAAGATGATATTCGAACTGGGGTGCTATAGGACATATACAAGAGTTTATATACGATAGAACTACGTGAGAGGCTATGCACAAAGTATCGCAATGTATAAGCGACACTTATTAGAAGTCAAACATAAGCCGGAAGTTAATCACAGGTGAACAGATCAGTAAACATAGCCGGAAGTAAACATAACCGATATACCAGAAGGGAAGATATACTAAATGGAGGAAATAAGCAGTGTTTAACATTATATGAACAGGATATGAATGAAGAAGCTTATCATGACGGGTCCGGTACGGATCTGTGGATCGGATCTGATCGGATCTGACATCCAGAACTTTGGATAAGAAGCACAAATGTATGGGATATGACAATGGTGCTGTCGTGGTTGCATTGGTTATATATGTTGTAAATATGCACCTTGCCAAAGTTTCCTGTAAGTTCTATCATCATGATGTTGGAGGAGTGGATTGGGATCGCGTGCCATTGATTCTTGGATAACTTTTTGTTGATGAGCATTATTACCTGAGATCGGTCCTGGCTGGTGTGGTGTTTGGACAGGTATACTATGTCCCAGTATCTTCTGAGGTTTGAGGCATTAGCTGATTTACCAGATTGAGGTAGGGTTCCTGGATGCATGCTGAGTCATAGTTATTTGGGTTGAGGTTTTTTAGTAGGTGTTCCCAGGTGTTTGAGGTTTGCATAGGTTTTGTTGCCATATTTTGAAGTTCATTCACTGTTCTTGTTGGGGCGTGGGATTGTTGTCATTGTTCATTAGTCCCAGCTGCTGGCTGTGTTGCTGTCCATGTTGTAGTCTAGCATGGAGAAGAAGGAGTCTTTTGATAGGTTATCATCCTGGTTTTGATGGGGTTGCTGGGCAGGGCAGGTGGCCTGGTTGTCGGTGTTTGGGTTGAGTCTGTTGTTGTTGTGCATCCACATGTCTGTTAGGTGCGATTGGCTGCCAAGGGGGATGGTATTCGGGTTGGGGAAGCATGATCTGGGTTGGTGGGCGGTTCTATAGTTTGTTAGTCTGGGTCCATCTGGTCTATTGGGTCTCGGGGGGAGTGGGAGAGGCCTAAGGTTTGGTCTTGGTATGTATGGGATGTTGTTTTCTGTTTGGGGTTCTGTTAGTTCATCTAGTGGTTTGTTTACCTTTTCCCATGTGAGGGGATCTTCTGTTGGGTAGTATCTGTACATTGATTCGCCATTCCTTTTCTTGTGTGCCTCCCATTTGCCCAGGAATGTTGGACATTCGTGGCTCCAGGCTGCGTGGCCTTTAACTTTGCAGTTGGTGCAGTAGAAGCTGTTTTGGTCTGTGATGCTGCAGGTTGCCATGTGGTGCTAGTCCCCACATGTTCTGCAAGTGTCTACTGCCGTTGGGCATTTGGTGGCCATGTGGCCGCCATTGTAAGAGTGACATTTAAGGCATCTTGAGGGTTCGGGTAGGAGTTTGCGTCCATATACCTTTTTGCTTGCAACTGATAGTCTGAATTTGATTGTGTGATTAGTGCTTTCCCTGGATTTGAAAGTTAGTATTACGTGCGCTGTATGCTGATTCAGGTTTCTTCTCGCTATCGGTTTGATGTACTTAGCCTTTTGGATGCTCTTTTCTTTGATACCTGCCTTCTTTTCAATGTCTGCTAGGGCAGCTGGAGATTCGGGGACAAAGGATACTGGTACGTTTTCCATTAGAACATGGAAGGTGCAGTCCTTGATCATTACATTGGAACCAAATCGTTTGAGAAAGTTGCTTTGGTTTGCAGGTGTATTGAACCATTCCGCTGATTCTTTGGAGTTGAGTTTGTACAGGATACCCCTGTAGGGGAGCTTGCAGGCTGATATGAAGGTAAGGTCCTCTGGTGTTGGGATATCATTGTTTTTCATCATTTTTATGGCCAGTTTTGCTTTTGATACCAGTTGTTCCTCTGTAAGTTGGTTAGTGGCGTCTTTTGGTAGTAGGAATGATCTTCTGTCTATTAGGATTTGTCTGGATTGACCTTCGGTGCATGATAAAAGTTTCGTCAGTGGAATGGGAATCGTTGACTTAGCTACAGCTGCATAGGATCTGGGTCCTTCAGACCCAATTCCTGTGACACCTGCTTGTGCATGATGGTCCATAGCAGTTGTGACTGTTTTGGCAGCTTTGTCTATTCCATCAATTGAGTTGGTTAAGTTGGTGCGCACCTCTTTTACTGTGTCCTCCATAGCATTTTTGTGCTTTTCTGTTGTGGTCACTAACTCTTCTGCTGTTTCCGCCATGATCATTAGGGGGCTGCCTATGAGGTTTTCGATTCTATTGATAATCTTGGTCATGTCTAGAGAGCTTTCTGCATCATGAAGCAGTAAGGCAAATGCTCTGAGAATTTCCATGTGGGTGGAGCCGAGTCTGGCTGAGATGCTGAATTTGAAAATTGCTATTGCTATCTGTTTGAGCATAGTTCCTGCTGTTGGTAGAATCAATCCGTGTGTGGTTAGTATTTTCTTTGCTGTTGTTTGTGTTAGTTATATCTGTTTTAATGCCTGTGCCATCTATATGTTCTTCTATGGGTTTGCTTATGGTTAGTAAGGGCTTATTGGCTGTCGTTTTTCTAAGTCTGGTATTGGTCACTGTTGGCAGCGCAGGGCTGGTAGAGCCCATTAACACCATGCTACTAGGTGTAGATTGGGTTGTGTTTGCCTTTTGGGGCAGGGTAGATGCTGTTAAGCGCGATGTTGACGAGGACTTTTTCGGGGTCCTAGTCAGGGTGCCGCTTGGTAATGGTCCAAGAAGCGATATGCTTCTAGGATATATAAGTGAAGCCCTAGCTGCCCTGTCAGCTAGGCAAGAGGGAAGTTGAGAGGGCGGGAAGGTACAATGGTTTCGACCCTGCGAAAGGTCTCATTAGAGGGCTTGCCGCTACCCCAACTGCTCTGAATCTATGTCAATGGGAGTAGATAGTGTGTGCCCTAACAAAATGAAGTGGCGCATCAACTCCATTGATGGGGAAGTATACTGGTTGGGAGGAGTGTGAAACCTCCAGTCATCTTGAAAATTTTCAAGTTTTCCGAGTCATCACAGATCGTTGTGCCACCGATCAAATGATGAGCAAGTGCGTGATGGACTGTGTGGTGCTATCCAGGAGAATACCCTGTGCCAAGACGCTAGTGGGACATGGGCGTAGTGATCAATCTCCTCCAACAAGCACCACCACTGGCACTATCTCTTCCGACATACCCGGGCTAATGCACATACGCGAGCAAAGAAGACGGTGTTGATAGTGGCATGCCTCAATGGGTTGTATTCTCGCGGTCTAATTTTGTGTTACATGCTACCATGAGCCCACTGTAAGGTGGTCATGAAATTATTCAATATAGACACCCGCAAGTACAACGCCTTGTCGTCTAAATCATACATCGCCTGCACCAAGGAAGTCATTCAGAGGGTCTACCGAATTATAGCTAATCATTGACCACCGGGCATCCGACATGTCTGTACTGCCGGTCATGAACGCCGAGGTGTTTTCCCATATATATATAACAAGTTTGTGCAAACTAGGTCGTATGCCATTGCAATCATGATGATCTATTTAGTGGACAAGAAATCTTGAGTCAGATTAGGAAACAGGATCCTGGAGGCTCAGCGTGTGCGTTCTGATATCTTCAACTGTTTTTCAAAAATGCCGAGGCGATCGCACTTCAAAAACCGGTTCGTCCAGATGCTCTTCTTGGATGGAATGAAATATATGTGATAATATCACCCTCTAGCGCTCCTGAAATCGAAGAACATAGTGTTGCCGCAGTGAACAAGATTATGTTCATGGAAGGTTCACGATTGGTCTGTATTCCGCTGTTCTGTTGACCTTTGATTATCACTAAAGGCGTCCTACGACGAGATGATGAAGATGTGAGTTGAAACGCACTGATGCCCAAATCACTCACAGTTGTTCCGCATAGTATATGGGCGCGTTATTCCATTTGCATCAACATAATAACCGCCAAGGTGTGGAGCAAACACGGATGCAGCCGGAGAGAGCTTCCAACATTTCGACAGGAATAGCATGATTCTCTTCTCTTTAAATTGTAAATTCACTCTTTTGCCAGTGAGCAGCTGCTTATGGCGTAGTGTCGGTGCTCCGCATTTGCTACATTGGAAAATTAATGCCACCGGTTTCATGATACGGATAGGACCTGCTACTGGTTTCGACTGAATCACCTGTGCAGTCTGATTTGATCTCGCCGGTGCCACGGCGAAAGCAAAGTTACGAATCAGATGTAATCATGCAAATTCGGATTATGGAAGTATATAAGAGCGAGTTCTGTTGTTCTGGACTTTTATCCATTACGAGCCTGCAATGGTCGCCCCAATAGTCAATACAGGAATTCAGACAGCAAAGGTAAGAATTCCCGAATTATTTTCCAGATAAAGTTTATTGACTGCAACTACTCTAGTATTGCAATGGTGCGTGGACTTCATCCAGGGATTTTCACTATTCTGATCTTGAATATGTGCAGTGGCTGGTCTAGGAGTTTTGGTAGGCCTACAAACCATGGAAAATATCCCCTCTTATGCTCCGTAGATTTTTGACTATTTCTTAACACTCGAACCTGAGGTGAGTATTCTTTATCGTGTTCGACCATCTATTGATAATGTTGTAAGGTTCGATTGACGTGGAACAGACGCTGGAACGTCACTCGTGTTCTTTTCGTAATTTCACGCTACATGGCCTTTGTAGCGGCTGGCATGACTTCATATGGTGAACAGCTACCCGTATCTCCTGGTTCGTGACGCTGATAAGTGACTAGCTGCCATTGCTACACGAGCGAACGAGAATGTTGGTGTGTTTTTGCTTATGCGGTTGTTGTATGAACTGAAGGACATCGAATATAGTGCTCGAACTTTAGCCAGGCTTCAAATGGTGATCAACATCTTGAGCAGCCAGCGTTTTACTGATTTCCTTGCAGCAATTCACATTATCAGTATCGTCGCTGCTGAAGGTGCGGTCCATGTCTATAATATCTTCTAGGCCTGAAATCTATCACTATTTTCCAAGGTCTTTTGATCATTCGTACATATGTATTCTGGAAACAGAGCAAAAAGCTCCTGGCAGTGTTACTGGTTTTGGCAGCAGTACGTTGGTCTTGTCATGCGTGCTCATGCTCATCGTCTGTTGATATCGCAACGTAGATTTCCATTGCGTGTGGTGTCGGTATCACAGATGTTGTCAATAATGTAACGGCGCCTGCAGTGGACCCTTCAGGTGGGTCCCTTTTATTATTATTTTCATTGTTGTAGATGACGACCTTGGTTTTGAAGCTCCTCCTACGAGCAACTGCACTTTTCAAGCGGGTCGTAGCAGCGCCATTCAATACGGCTTTCTTGTAGCCTACGAATTGTGTAAGGGCATCTCATTTCCGTCCAATCTCAGCGCAATTTTTCAATTTCATCCACCTAGTGCTGATGTATTTAATGGTGTTCAAGAGATATCAAGACTACAGAGATTCCGACAGTCGTCTAGTGAGAGCCGTCTTCCAGGGCGCAGTGCAGTATATGACTGCCATAATTTGTGCGGTGATGTTGTGTTCAGTTTAATATGTCCCGTGTTGAAGCGTTCCTTCCAGTTGTTTCTGTGGCCAATATAGTGATCATGTCTGTGGTACCAGTAAGTTGCATGTTATATCCGTTCATCAAGTTTTGCTAATTTTTGGAAGGCATCATATAACATGCTTATGGACGTGTGCGTGGCAATTCGTCTCCAATGGCCAAATAAATAAATAAAAACTGATTCATCATGACAGGCCACAACTTGTCCTCCACAGTATGTTGGCATCCCGTGTGCTCTTTAGTCTGCGTGAAAGTGACCAGGGTGAATGGGATGGGGGGACATTACAGATGTCGACATTTCGTCCAGTTCAGCACAACCAATACACTTCATTTGATTGATTATATCCTATAGTCATTGTATGATATAGACGTGACATAACAGATTGTTCGCCTATCAAGGACTGCCAAACTGGAGAATACTGTCACAAAGCTCGATGATCTGCCGTTCTATTTGGTTGCCCTGCTCTGCATCTTCATTTTCCTCTTCTAAATTTCTCTTCGCCTGTTCAGCGAAATCGTTCTTAGATCCGCCTCTATCCAATTCTTCTGATGGTACAGAAGTAGCCCCTGACCTTCCCGTAGGAGACGTTCCACTTCAGCCAACGGCACCTATGCCGGGTGCTGACCATCAGTGTTGTACTTCGAGCCTTCGAGCTGCGTCGTTTGATGTATCGTCTCGGCAAATTCTAATCTCAGCGAGTGCTACTGTGCATCAGAAATAAAATAAAATGCTAGACCTCAATTAAAACACATTTTATTTCTCTCGAAATCAGACAGCTGTCACTCATAAATTGCTTGTAGAAAACAAAATAGGCAAAATAAAATGGAATTGAGCGGGGCTAGTGAGGCACTATGGACAACGTGCCATACAAACGTCAAATTACAAGGCAAAATGTATTAGCGTGACAAAGATAGCTTACAATAAGTGTACACTCGGAGGCTGTTCTGCTTGTATCAATCAAAACTAGTCCACACCCGTTGTGCCTTCGGCACAGGAAGCAAAAGGAGCGCTTCGCGCCCCTTTTTGGCTTCCTGGCCTTGGCTGCATCCTGATATGTACAGTCAATAAATAATGAAAATTTGAATTTTGAATGAGAGAACAGGGGAATGGGTGAACATGGGAACAGGGAAATGGGCCAAAGGATCGCTCGCAAGCTCGCTCTCCTTTGACCCATTTCCCTGTTCCCATGTTCACCCATTCCCCTGTTCTCTCATTCAAAATTCAAATTTTCATTATTTATTTACTGACATACACTTACAATGCTACAGTAGTGATAATTGAGTCAGCACTCAAAACCCGTGACCCGTTGAGTCGGGGCGCACAGGAGTGCAGTAACCCGTTGACCCGTTGAGTCGGCGCTTGAAAAAACCACGCGAGATTTCCAAAAAGAGGTTAAGCGAAATAAGCGAAATAAGCGTTCCTAAGCGAAAGCCACGCGAGCTAGCGAGAGAATTCCCAGGAGTTCTCCCTTACTTTAAAGATCTAGGAATGTGGATTGATGCAGAACGTAACAAAAAGTGAACGCGAAGATGCTTGACTAAACAGTCACAAACTAGTGCTGGTCTTGTCCTCCCCTGGTCTGCAGCCAGTCCTGTCCTCCTTCTGTTTGCAGCCAGCCTCGTCCTCTCCAGGTGTACAACCTCCATCGGTGGATGCGCTTTCAGAACTGAAGAAACAGAGCCCAGCTATGCAACCTGAGGACCCCCGACGATTAAAAGTGTCGCTATCTTTCCTTGCTCAGCCACAAAAGCCACTGTTGATTTTCATCTGTATGCTATGGCTGAGGGGAGATCGTGCTTCAGATTTACAATATTGGCTGGGGACCGTAGACGGACGTGCCCGGGTGCAGACTACGAATGGGCAAGACTGGCTGCAGACCCAGGGAGGACTAGAGTGGTTGCAGACCGAGAGAGCACGAGACTGGCTGCAGACCCAGGAAGGACGAAATTGGCTGCAGACAGAGGGAGGGCGAGATTAGCTGCAGACAGAGGGGGGACGAGATCGGTTGCACAGAGCCGTATTTTCTGTCATCAAGCGCAGAAACGAATGTGTGAGTAGGGTGTGGGGTGATGTCACATCACATACTTGAGGGAGGCCGCAGTCTGAGGGGTCGGAAACGAATTCGCGACGGATGAATGATAAATATTCACAGGGAGGAGGCTGTCTGTAGCGATATCCACGACAGACCGTAGCCGTATCAGAGTTGTCTGCACATCCCTACCTAGACCAGGGCCAAGAAGTGACGAGATCTACGAGATGGGAAGAGGGTCTGCGAGTGCGGCGACAATAGACAAGTGCAGGTATGTGGGGTCGGCGCATGTGGAGAGGATACGATCGTATAACTTGTACACCTCCGTTCCTGGTAGCAGTTCACTCGTCAGCTTGAGCATCAGCTGTAACCAATCACGGGGATCCTTGTCTTCATAAACTTCACCATCGTAGACGCCACAATGAAACGTTGGAGTGGGGCGTTCTGGCAGCAGATCAGGTCGGGAGTGCCAGAGGTCCTGGCTCGTAGTAGGTAGTCCTGCGGCGTGTCGTAGTCGGTCTTTAATAGATAGAGCCGCAGCCTCCCGCTATAGAGGTTTGGCCTTGGATCCCCTTGCAGTCCGTTCCCGTTACAATGTCTACCCACGCGGCTCGCCGACTGCGCGAGTTCGTCTGTTGTTGGCTGGGGGAAATCGAGATGGCGACTTGCTAGCTCTGCGAAGGAATGCTGCAAGAGAATATAGATATCTGTGTTGATATCAGCGCCGTCGAGCGAGATGATAGTAGCAACGCCCTTTACAGATTTTTTTCACTGGTATTTTGCATAACAGCGGCTACACCTCGTTGTTATGAAAGACTTTAAAAATATGCGGTTCCGAGCGACTTGTAAGCAGAATGTGGGTCACGGAAAGATCAGGCTCACGAAGAGCCCGTGCGAGGAAGTGGATGAGATCGATAAGTTTGGGTTCGGGTGTGCATTTATCAAGGGCATCAATAACAAAGGTCAAAGGCAGGCACTTGCACAGTCTGGATCGAAGCCATCGGAAAGTTTGAGAAAGAGAGCCTCCATCTGATCGCAGAGAGGTATGTTGAACCCGCCAGCCTTGCTCTCTAGAGAAGAAGTGAAGCTGATGCTGCTATATGCTGGTGCTCTACAACAACGATGTCTGACGTGCGCCTGCTCGCAGGACCCCGAACACCTAAGACCTCTGGCTCCCCGTCTATGCCACAACCTAACCTGCCTCTCGTGCTACTCTCGCTCTGACCTAAACCCCCGACTGGCCCTTGCCCCGTAGTCCCCACTACAGTGTGTAGTAGAGCGGGATTGTCGCGGATGACTCTGCTCACATCCTTCCGGATGGATGGAAATTTGTTAGCAAGCTGATATGCATACGTTGCAAATAAATGTCCAGTCGTGCAACGTTTCGTGTGCTTGCGTGAGAAAAAAAATCCCGCTAGCCGCTTTTCGACACTCGTCTCCTTTGTCACTTTGAGACCTTTAATCCTCTTAGCTACGGTGAACGCGATGGCAAACTTTCCGACGCCTGCTGTGCCATGCAGCCATATAAGTTGATCCTTCTCTTCTTCGTCCAGTGATCGGTGGATGTATTTGAGGAGATCCGCCCGGGTCCCTTCCAAACACTTCGGGTAGGGCTGACGTTCACGGGAGATAAATTGAGCAACCTTAACAGCAACTTGGGACAGGCTTGCCCAAGTTCCTTCAAACGATGGGAGAACTGTCAAAAGGTCAGAAAGCGAGAGAGGGACAAGAATGAGAAAAAAAAACATTATTCCTCACGAAGGTTGTGATATGAAATGGACAAATTAAGAGCACCAGCTGGGTATGATTAGAAATCATTTGGGTGATGTTTATCTCCAGGGACAACATGCGAAGATTTGAAGGATCAGTTGGAGTCAAAGTAAGTTGTCAACTTGGGGTCCCAAAAAGCGATGGAAATGGGATGGGATAAATGGATATTTCAATCTATGGAAACTTTTCTGGATTGTGGGATATAGTTCAAGGACGAGTGGATACTTGTCTGGTTGCAGGAGGCCACGAAGTTGTTGTGCATGCTGTACGTCTTCAGATGTATTGAAGTAGAAAATGCTAGTAGAGATGTGAATAAAAACCTGCAGTATAAGGTCTGCGTTCGTTCAGCGCTCTAGTAGTACTCGCGCCCTTCTATTCTAACAAAGCCAAACATCGAGTCTTGGACTCTTGGGGCTCTCCGCGTCCACCACCAACGGAGTTGTGCCCACCATGTGACCGTCAAGTTTGGGCACTTTAGAGACGGCGGGTGATGATGGCGGGATAGGGATGATGTAAGACAGCGGGCAGACAGACCAATATGGGCGGCTGACACACTGATCGGAAACTCCCGACACACAGACTGGCCAATTCCCGGATTTTCTGTCTCCTAATTGGTACGTATATTTAGCGTCCGGCCTCTGCCGAAATTGAACAGTGCCTCTGTGTTCACTATATCCGCATTCATGAGCTCCCAGATTTCTGCTGTGCCACGACCCCGATTGCCACTGAAGGTGTGAGAAAATGGATATGTAAGTTCAAATGTGCCCGGAACGTGATGCCAAAATCAGCTCCTGATAGCTCACAGCCTGTTTTGCATGGTATATGGGCGTCTCGAATGTAGTAACCATCAAAGAATGGAGCAAACTGTATTGCTGAGAGATTTCAAACATCGGGTAAACCACCCAATGAATGCTCTTCTATGATCAGATGCTGAGTTTCAAATTCACTCTTATGGGCAAGCTCAGTGCCGTATACAGTACTAGTACTCCCCTGCGTGGAGATTTGTTGCCACCATCAGTTTTACGATACGAATTTCGATGGGACCTGATTTTGGTTGAATCACCTGTGCAGTTTATTCCAATCTCGCGCACCGGATTCAAATGTAAGCGTATAAGAGCGACTTCTGGAACCTTATCTAGTACGAGCGTGCAATGGTCGCGCCCATAATCAATACAGGAATTCAGACAGCAAAGGTAAGAGTTCCCAAATATATTTTCCAGATGATGCTTATTGACTGCAATTACTCTAGTATTGCAATGGTACGTGATCTTCATACAGGGGTTCAACACTATTTTCATTTTGAATATGTGCAGTGGCTGGTCTAGGAGTTTTGGTAGGTCTACAAACCATGGATAATATCCCCTCTTATACTCCGTAGATTTTCGATTATTTCTTAACCCTCGGAGCTGAGGTGAGCATTTTTTTTATAAAGTTCGAACATCTCTTGACAAATGTTGCAAGGTTCGATGGACATGGAACAGGCGCTGGAACGCCAGTCGTGTTCTTTTCGTGATTTCGCGCTACATGGCCTTTGTAGCAGCTGCCATGACTTCATATGGTGAGCAACTTCCCGTGCTATCTCCTTGGACGTGACATTGACGAGTGACTAGCTGCTATTGCTACACGAGCGAACGAAAATGTTAGTATGATTTGCTTATGTAGTTGTTATATGAACTGAAGGACATCAAATACAGTGCTCGCACTTCAGCCAGGCTTCAAATGGTGATCAATATCCTGAACAGCCAGCTTCTTATCACTGATTTTTACTGCAGCAATTCACATCATCAGTATTGTAGCTGCTGAAGGTTCGATCCATGTCTGTTGTGTTTTCTGCGCCTGAAATCTATCATTTTCTTATATAGGTCTTTTGATTATTCGTACATATGCGTTCTGGAAACAAAGCAAAAAGCTCTTGGCAGTGCTACTGGTCATGGCAGTGGTACGTTGCTTTCGTTGCATGCTCAGACCGATCGTCTATTAATATTGTAATGTAGATTTGCATAGCGTGCGCTGTTAGTATTACACAAGTTGTTGGTAGTCTAGCGGCGCCTGCAAGCCCTTCGGGTGGGTCTTCCTTATTTTTCTTCCCTTGTTGTACATGACAACTTTGCTTTTCAAGATCCCCCCACAAGCAACTGCACATTTGAAGCAGGTCGCAGCAGTGCTATTCAATACGGCTTTCTCGTGGCCTACGAACTGTGTAAGAATATCTCGATTCCGTCCCGTCTTAGCGCGAATTTTTAATCACATCTACAGTACTGATGTCTTTAAACGGTGTTCAAGAGATATCAAGACTACAGAGATTCCAGCAGTCGTCTAGTGAGAGTCGTCTTCCAGGGTGGAGTGCGTTATATGACTGCCATAATTTGTGCGGTAATCTTTTCAATTCAACATGTCCTGTGCTGAAGAGCTTCTTCCAGTTGTTTCTGTGGCCAATATATTGATTATGTCTGTGGTGCCGGTAGGTTGTGTGTTCTATCTGCTCATTTGACAAATTTTGTTAATTTGGGAAAGGTATCATATGACGAGATGATGGACGTGTGCGTGGCAATTCGTTGAGGATGCTCTAATGAAAAAACTGATGTATCATGTCAGACCACAACTTGTCCTCCACAGTATGTTGGCATCCCGTGTGCTTTTCAGTCTGCGCGAAAGTGACCAGGAAATGGATGGGACAACATTGCCGATATCAGCATTTCGTCCAGCTCAGTACAATCGAATGAGTTCCTCGCTTGGACTTGATTGATTATGCTACAGTCACTGTATGCTATGTCAGAATGTATAAGTAGCCTAACATAAAATCTCGCCTATCAAGGGCCATCAAACTGGAGACTGTCACGAAGCACTATCTTTTCCTGCTCCATCTGGTTTCCCTGCACTCAAGATCTGTTAACGGCACATAGGTATTGCGCAGCAACATAGACTCCGCAAGCGAAGCGCTTTACACGTCTGGCACCCGTGGTCTCTAGTTCGCACCGAGTCATACAGTACGACCTGCCGCCTGAAGGCGTGATTGACTAAATACGTGCACAGAGTGTGACACATAGCATGTGCCGCAAGAGGTGGCGAAGCTTGGAGTTGCGCCCAGTAAGTCTGAATGGGTGAAATGGGTGGAGGGGAAGATGAGGGGCGATGTGATGGCAGATTAGCTCGACATTGACAAAGTCAACATCTCTAGGCGAGCATCAAGAGCATGTTGAGGAAGGGCGTCTGATAAAAATGCTCTGGGTACGAGGAACGCGTTACCGTAGGAGAAAATGTCTTTGGAATGGCTGCACAAACTGACCTAGAGAGGAAAGTCGATTGTGTGCGCTGAAGTCGTCATTGCCGAATGCTGAACTTGCTCGGAGAGAACTTGCTTCCTCCATGCATATGCGACTTGTCCCTCGAATGAGCAGCATATCGTGATTTTCCACGTCCGACACCTTCATATCTGGCATCTGGCAGAAGCATTCGCTTTGCGTGAGGCACAACGAAGACGATTACTAAGGGGAAGAACAAAATATACAATACATTCATAGGCTGTGGCTCGTATCCTGCTAAATCTATAAAGCAGCAAGATGTTGGTGACCCAGAGAAAAGGTCTGCGCAGGGCCGGCTGACGGTAAGATGATTAGCAAGTCACATGGGATCAATTGATCAACTCGGATGAATTTCAGACTCATCTTGGATTCATTTGTCCATAACCATCAACTGTAGTTAGACTCTGGAAGGGGTTCTAGTCAATGATACTAGATAGTTCCACGAGTCCGTGTGTCCCAAGAGTTCGCGCATTGACTCTAGCACACGCAATTCTGCGCAGAATCCTTAAGTATATATGTTGCAGTTAGGTTCTCCCCGACATAATACACAGTGCCATGTATTTTGTTTTGAAGAAAATTGAAATTAAATCCCGGCCAACTTATTGGTGCTGGAGGCTAGTTTTGTGCATAGAAGGCTCGCTCTAAAGGTCAGATCAATATATAGAATTCTAGAATGCGGTATGATGGTTATACACGATGTGCCACCCTCCCCAGAAGTTCTCACAGGTATCTCGCGCACCAATGGGCGCACCTCGTCGTTCTGAAAGACTTCACTAATATGCAATTCAAAGCGACTTGTAAGCAGAATGTGTGTCACAGGTAAATCGGGCTCACGAAGAGCCTGTGCAAGGGAAAAAATAAGATCGGTAAGCTCGGGCTCGTATGTGCATTCATCAAGAGCATCAATAACAAACGTTAGGGGCGGACATCCGCGCAAACTGAGTTGAAGTTTCTGGAGGGGTCGGAGAAAGAGAGCCTTCATCTGGTCGCATAGAGGTGCTTCTGGGTCTAGTAGAGCAGGATTGGCGCGGATAGCTGTCTACATCCTTCCGGATGCTGGGGAAATTTGTGGCAAGTTGGTAGACAAGTGTCGCAAAAAAATATCCAGCCGTGCAACGTTTGGTGTGCTTGCGCGAGAAAAAGAACGTCCCCGCTAGCCGCCTTTCAACGTTTGTCTCTTTTGTTACCTGTTGACCGCTCATTCTCTCAGCTACAGTGAACGCAACGGCAGATTTTCCGACACTGTAGTGGGGCGCTCTGGCAGGTCGGGTCGGGAGTGCCAGAGGTCATGGCGCAGTAGCAGGAGTCCTGACTCGTAGTAGGTAGTCCTGCGGCGTGTCGTAGTCGGTCCTCGATAGATAGAGCCGCAGCTTCCCGCTATAGAGGTTTGGCCTTGGTTCCCTTGCAGCCCGTGCCCGGTCCAACACCTGCCGTGCCATGCAGCCAAATAAGTCGATTCTTCTCTGGGTCGTCTAATAATTTGTATATGTAGGCGAGATTCACCCGTGTCCCTTCCAAACATTTCGGGTGGGGCTGACGTTCAGGGGAGTCATATTCAGCACCCATGACGGCAACTTGGGACAGCCTCTCCCAAGCTCCTTCAAGAGGTCAGAAAGTGAAAGAGGAACAAGAATGAGAAAAACTGACATTGTTCCTCACTCATTCGCAAAGGTTGTGATATACGTGATCAAATGGACAATTTAAGAGTACTAGCTGGGTGCGGTTAGAAATCATCTAGGCAGTATTTATCTCAAGGGACGACGTACGAAGATTGTGTGGATTTGTCGGATTTGTCAGGGGTCTTGAAGTGTGATGGAGATAGAATGGGATGAGTGGATGTTTCAATCTATAGAAAGTTTGCTGGATGGTGAGTGTCACTGGGTGATACAGTTCAAGGACAAGCGCCAAGCACTTGTCCAGATCACAAGGTTGCTGTGCATGCCGTACATCTTCCTCGGATGTGATGTGTAAAAGTAGAAATACAAATAAAGACAAGTAAACTAATTTACAGCAGTACCTGCGTTCGAATTCCGTCCCGAATTTCTACATCAACTTCTTACTAGTAATATCATTCAAACCACAACAAACATCGAGTCTCCCGCTGGCTGCTGCGTAGATCTCGTACGTACTTCATAACGAAGCACGCCGCGCCGCTATGTCGAACAACCTCACAAATTATGTAAGATCGTGACGTACTTCGCATATAAATTATTTTCAGTTCTAACAGATAAGTTAAACCTTGCGCCTGCTCGCATAACCGTAGCCATATATGCAAACACTGCTTCCCATTACCAGCTTTCCCTCGATGATAAATAATCACCAGCAAATCCCATCGTGAGAGATGCGAGTGAGACAGGTCAAATGTACGCAAAATCTTAACATGCATCAGTGTCCCAGCTCATCGATCAGCGCTGAGTACTGAGTCTCCGGATCCACACAGACATTCAGAGGCAGCTCACTCCTAGAACGCCTCTTAGTAAATCGATGAGATCCCGTGTTCTGACGTGCAATGCGGCGAAATGATCCTTTAGAAGGACCATGCCAAGCACAAAGACGCTTGCGTATACGGTATACCCCTCGATGCAGTGCGACAGCTATGTCATAACCATGACATCAAGTATAGCTATCTCAGTGTATGTGTATCCATGATGTCTCATCCTCAATTTTCTGATCAAGTGTTGGCAGACTCACATCTCATAGTGCTCTTCCAAGGTCACAATCACAGTCACACGCACACGCTGTCTAATATCTCAACTACAAAATTCATACACGCATGGCTATTCTTGATTCGGTCCCTGGTGTCAACTTTTTCCTGCCTATACGTGGACATCAAGAGATTTCTTTACCAGCAGCACTGAACGCCGTCATCGTTACGCCCCTCTCACACAGGAAACGCAGTCACTCGATTTTCAATTTCTGTCGTACAGACGATGCGGATAGACATTCAAATATTCAGCGGTGCTCTCAGCCCACGGCATCAATACCATATTCAAACCTCCATCGCTTCCTTATCAAACTCAAACAAATGTTCTCGCTGAACTCCTGTCGGCCCCACGGGATACAACAAAATCGACGTGCTTTACCCAATTCCTGCTCTCACCCGCGGTGGGACCACAGATTCACACGTCTCAAAGGACATTAACGCGCGCTGCGCCACTAAATCTCAGGACCTTCCTCATCGGCTCGCACGATCCCGTAGCTATCGGATCTGCATCAATTGACTGCTTAGTTCGGCGAAATGCTATCGCGCTCACGACCGAGATCAGTGAGGAGCTCGACTCTGAAATGCATCGTACACACCTCGACAACAGAGGAAGCCAGGCAAAGTTAGATTGTTATACCCCCCCCCCCAATTATTTACATGCGGTATCTCTTGATAACATTCTTGACTTCAGCTACCTGTCTGATGACTATGAAGCACAAGCGACGTAGCGAGATCGAATGCCAGGCCAATGAGCACAACGAACCAAAGTTCTGCACGTGCATGGCGGGCTCACCTTCCGTGAAGGACACTACATCTGCGAAGCGATTCATAAGACTGGGTTGCTCGGCGCGCCACGATGGTACGTTTCTTACTTCGATCTTTGTTGTAATTGCTGTGATCTGAACCGGTCTATCGCATACAGGAGGTTAACCCTGCGCGTGCAGATGCTGAGAATGGATGCCAGACCATCACAGCAGCGTGTCCATTAATCCGCTTTCTTGAATTGGAACACATGGCGGCAGGTACACTGTCGGGCATCCACATGGACTACCTACAACGTGAATTATCTATGACGCTCGTCATCTGTTTGTTATGCAGGCGAGACCCTTCTCTGTATTGCAAGTGTCATAAACCAATGCCGATGTGGTATTAATGTTCTGATCTGGTGGCAATGAGTGGTATAACTGGACTGCCAGTTTTCTGCCGTGCAGCGACCCCGATTGCCACTGAAGTTGTGAGATGATTAATGTGTAAGTTAAGGCGCATGATGCCAAAACCAGCCCACAGCTCAGTATATAACCATCTCGCACGTAGTATCCGCCAAAAGAGTGGAGCAAACCGTCACCACTGAGAGATTTCAACATGTTGACCCGCATACATTGCCCGATGCTCTTCTATGATTGAATCCTGTTTACCCTTACGGGCAAGTTCGGTGTCTGTGGTTATTGTTGTGGGCAGAACTCTGCTATTCTACCATGTGGCAGGGCAGAATTGGAATTTGGCACTGCCAAGCAGATGGCAGAACTCACGATGTACTGCAGACTCTCCACTTAATGTCTAAGTCTGAATGCCATCCTCTCAATCGGAAGTAGGTTCATAAATGGGGTCCTACTAGCATCTGCCAAGTCCAACAGATGCTATTGTTACATAGCATCAACGGATGATGATCGAAATCTGGCAAGGTCAGTGCCCTGATGATTATCACGGATGAAACCATGCATATGTGACTGATGTGACTGATATGACTTACCAGCGGCGGCACTGAAACTCAGGCTGAGGTTACCAAGCAACTCGAGACTAATTTCACATTTGTTCCAGCACTTGCAAGTTACAACAGCCTGGCTGCCTGAGTCCGAGTCTCCAGTGTCAGACGTCAGCTACGATCTTGAAGGTGAGGATCTATCTCGCTTAACAGCATCAATGTTGGGACTAATGCCGGTATGCAGCAAAGACGAGATGATGGTCACGGACCAAATTGATCACTTCCTGTGTAGTGTATTTTTAATCTTGCGCGTCGAATTCAAATTGAAACCATGTAAGCGTATAAGACTCAACGTGTTCTGAAGCACTGGCAAGGCTTATTACAAGCGTGCAATGGTCGCACCCATTGTCAATACGGGAATTCAGACGGCAAAGGTAAGAATTCCCGGATATATTTGCCAGATGAGGTTTATTGACTGTGACTACTCTAGTATTGCAATGGTACGTGGTCTTCATACAGGGGTTTACACTATTTCATCTGGGATATGTGCAGTGGCTGGTCTAGGAGTTTTGGTAGGTCTACAAATCATGGACAATATTCCCTCTTATGCTTCGTAGATTTTCGACTATTTCTTAACCCTCGGAGCTGAGGTGAGCATTTTTTTATAAAGTTCGAACATCTCTTGATAAATGTTGCAAGGTTCGATGTACATGGAACAGGCGCTGGAACGCCAGTCGTGTTCTTTTCGTGATTTCACGCTACATGGCCTTTGTAGCAGCTGCCATGACTTCATATGGTGAGCAGCTACCCGTTCCATCTCGTGGTACGTGACATTGACGGGTGACTAGCTGCTATTGCTACACGAGCGAATGAAAATGTTAGTGTGATTTGTTTATGTAGTTGTTGTATGAACTGAAGGACATCAAATACAGTGCTCACGCTTCGACCATGCTTCAAATGGTGATCAATATCCTGAACAGCCAGCTTCTTATCACTCATTTTACTGCAGCAATTCACATCATCAGTATTGTAGCTGCTGAAGGTTCGCTCCATGTCTGTTGTATCTTCTGGCCTGAAATCTATCATTTTCTTATATAGGTCTTTTGATTATTCGTACATATGCGTTCTGGAATCAGAACAAAAAGATCTTGGCAGTGTTACTAGTCATGGCAGCGGTACGTTTCTCTGGTTGCATCATGCTCAGACTGATCATCCATTGATATCGCGACGTAGATTTGCATAGCATGCGCTGTTGGTATCACACAAGTTGTTAGTAATCTAGCGGTGCCTGCAAACCCTTCAGGTGGGTCTCCCTTATTTTTCTTCGCTTGTTGTAGACGACAACTTTGCTTTTCAAGATCCCCCCACAAGCAACTGCACATTTGAAGCGGGTCGCAGCAGTGCTATTCAATACGGCTTTGTCGTGGCCTACGAACTATGTAAGGATATCTGGCTTCCGTCCCATCTTAGCGCGAATTTCAAAATCACATCCACAGTGCTGATGTCTTTAACGGTGTTCAAGAGATATCAAGACTACAGAGATTCCAACAGTCGTCTAGTGAGAGCCATCTTCCAAGGCGGAGTGCGTTATATGACTGCCATAATTTGTGCGGTGACCTTTGGTTCGATTTAACATATCCTATGCTGAAGGACTTCTTCCAGTTATCTCTGTGGCCAATATATTGATTATGTCTGTGGTACCGGTAGGTTGCATGTTGTATCTGCTCATTTGACAATTTTTATTAATGATGGGTAAGGTGTCATATGACGAGATGATGGACGTGTGCGTGGCGATTCGTTTAGGATGGTCTAATGAAAAAATAACTAATGCATGATGACAGGCCACAACTTGTCCTCCACAGTATGTTGGCATCCCGAGTGCTCTTTAATCTGCATGAAAGTGACCAGAGAATGGATGAGACGACATTGCAGATGTCGACATTGTATCTAGCTTAGCACAATCAAATGCCTCACTTGAACTTGATTATTCACAGTATGACTCGTCAGAATGTATACGTAGCCTACCATAAAAATCTCGCCTATCAAGGACCACCAAACTGGAGGAGACTGTCACGAAGCACGATCATCTGCTGCTCCATTTGGTTTCCCTGCTCTGCATCTTCTTTATCTTCTTCTAAATTGTTCTTCACCTCTTCCAACGAAATCGTTTTTGGGTCCGCCTTTGTCCTGTACTTCTGACGGGACAGAAGCAGCCCCTGACGTTCTCGCAGGAGACGTTCAAGACCTGCCAACGTCACCCAACCATGCCGAGTGTTATGCAACCAAATAGACCCTGCAAGTGAGACGCTTTGTAAAGAGGGACATGATGTATGCCACCTTGACGCGAGGGTAGCCGTGAAATCTTTGTCATGTAGTGCATCGGCTTTGTTTCGCGACATCAGTGTCAGCGATTTGAGGCACTCAAAGCCAGAGAGGAATTCAGGAAAGGCCTCAAGAAGTTCCTGTAGTTTCTTTGAGCAAATGTTGCATGTAGGTAAAAGACGGCGCACCTGCGAGACTACATCACTTGAGTAGAAGGCAAACGAATTCAGTCTGGGCAAATTCTTTGCAATCGCTTTTAAGGCTGCGAGTGCACTCGGTGTGTCGCTTAGACGGGCGATGAGCTGCAGTGCGGTTAATGGGCCGGTAGAATAGGAAAGGATGTTCGATGCAGTATTGAGGATGTCGTCTTTGAAAAGCGCGTGCTGCAGCAAACAGAGTTCTACTTCCTTGATTTTTCGATTCGGAACCACGGCGGCCAGTACCAAAGGGGAAGCAGAGACCCTTGTAAGCTTTGTGAGAGTGTCGCGAGGTAGAACCACGTCTTTCACGAATTGTCCGCCAAACATGGCATTGCGCAGTTCTGTCTGCTCTGTGATTAATTTGATGAAGTCCCTGTCCCAATCGAGTGTTGTAGTGAGAGAACGAAGTCGAAATGGACATCCATGCAAATATCTTGCGTAAGGGCCATCGAGGAGAATTGTGAGATCCGTAAGCGAAGAAGCATTTAGCAATGCCCTACGCAGCAGGTTGAAGTAATTGGAGAATACGTCATAATATCGAGTAGCATCAGCCAAGATCAAAGTACGGGCACAAGATGCAAGATGCGGGTATGATGCAAAACATCTAAGGCATGGTATAATCATGTGTTCGGTAGGTTTGACGTCCCTGTACAGCACACGCTGGGAAATGAACCGGAAGCTGGGGCATACAATTGCCGTGTTCACCAGGTCTGTATTCCCCAGGTATTTAAGTATGTGGTGTATGAGTTCGGAAGGGATAGAAAGGACTATGGTATCTGTGTCAGAAAATAGTCAAATAATGATTTGGATTTGCTAGACGTACCACCGTGTGCACTAGGTCTATCCTGAGATTCATCTGCATGAGTCTCAGGACAGTCCGCGCCAGATTTCCTTTCCATAGAAGAGGCTATTTCTGTGTACGCTGCGTTGTGTGTGAAAGATGGCGTACTTTGCATGATTGTGTGATATCTCTTCGAAGGAATGATCAAGTCATGGTATATCGATAGTGAATGACATAATGTCCAGATCAGGACGTAATGGTTGCTAACGTTTGAACCTTTACCCTCACAATGGACTTCAGGTTGTAGTCTTCAAACAATTAGAATAACATTTGCAGTATATGGCTACCTCACCACGACGCCCCAGAAGGCGCTTCTCTTCCGCATCCATTGGTACGACGTGGAATGCGCAGTTTTCTCCACTTTCCACACCAGTTTCGCGTGGTCGCCGCAGAAGGTCCTCATCCGTCGACTTTGATGATGATGTTATTCGCAGTTCAGACGTAAAAGCAGAGAAGACGAGACATACACCACTTGGTGACCACGACATTGAATGCGAGAGAATGCTCGAACCCGGACTCGAAGTCCATCCATTGACATATGCGTCACTCCCTCCAACTCCTATACTGCCGTCTCCGCCTGCCTCTCCACCTCCAATAGCACGGAGTCAAGAGCTACAGCAAGACCAGCCTTTATTTTCATTATGGGACTACTTGCGGGAAGAGCTTCTTGCGACTGACTTTGACTCGCACCAGGAGTTGAAGTGGGAGAGGGTGAGCAATTTCCTGAGTATTCCCCTGGCAATGGAAAAGGTGCGTATTGATTTATGTGAGTGATATGATGGTGCTTATAAGGCGTAGATCATTGGCTTTGGTTTCATACTTTGTTTAGACTCGTTCCTATATACTTTTACGATACTACCCATCAGGTTCGCACTTGCGACCATCCGATTTTTCCTGAATTTCTTCAAAGTTTCCAACTCGCCTCTCCCACCATCACAGAAAGCTGATATTCTTCGAATGATGCTGCTTGTAGTCTCTATCATGGTGCTGATTCCTCTCACGGATGCTAGTAAGATCTATCACTCTATACGCGGACAGGACACTATCAAACTATACGTAATATTCAATGCACTAGAGGTGCGTCCGTTTATGCGTCGATTCAACCGGTGCACATGACTAAACTTTCTCCGTACTTAGATTGCTGATCGTCTGTGCGCATCAATAGGGCAAGATATCCTTGACTGTCTATTTTCCCGCTCGACGCTTGAGGTACTTTCTCGTCGAGTGCCAGTTACATCCAACACGCTTCGCCCGTTCGTATTTTTCGGGCTAGCTACTCTCTACATTGGTCGGTCCCTATCAACAGGCCTTTATATCGCGTCGTTAACTTTGCTTTAGTTTGCCACACACTAGTGATGATTTACCAGCTACTATCTCTTAATGTGGCCGTCAATTCTTATGACCACGCACTCCTGTCTCTTCTCGTCTCGAATCAGTTCGTCGAGATCAAAGGAAGTGTTTTCAAGAAATTTGAGAAAGATAACCTCTTTCAAATTACTTGCGCGGATATTGTGGAACGATTTACACTCTCGCTCATGCTTCTCATTGTTGCATTCCGCAACTTAATCGAGTTAAGTGGATCTGAGTTCGATTTCACGGGTGGATTTGTCCTTCCGATGAGCTTTGGCTGGTTTATGGGCAACAATGTCCTATGGACAATATCCTACGTAGGTCGTTAGGATACTGCGTCCAGACCCGCTTACGAAGCTCGATCAGCCCGTTGTGACAGTGATGGCATCTGAGATCCTCGTGGACTGGTTGAAACACGCATTCATCTCTAAGTTTAATCACATACGGCCATCTGTATACGAACGATACACAGATGTGCTCTGTCGTGATTTGGCTAGTGGGAGTGCTATAGGACGCCTGGGTGCTCGAAAGGTCTAGTATTTGGCTTTAACTCGTGCCTGCATTGACTGACCGAATGCAGCATAGCTATGTTGACCAATCGCCATTAGTGGCCCGGCGACTTGGCTTTGCCTCCCTTCCGCTTGCAGTTGTCGTTATTCTAGTTGGTCTTCAGTCGTTAACTCTCGTCTTTTCCCTTCGCTTTGAAGATGAATGGAGTTGGGATACTCTCATGGATATGTCGAATGCCGAAGTCGTACATCTACTCAAGTGGGCCGTGATGGGGGTGGCATTTTGGTTATGGTAGGGTTTCTGTTACTGTGATAGTTTCGCGAAAGCTTACTCCTGTCTAGTTTTCTCGCGTTAAAAGTTCTTCTCGGTGTGAATCTTATATCATATGCGACGCGTCGCCGAGCAGGCATGGAGGCCCGCGCTGCTGCGGACATCATCAACGACTTTGGGCGAGATCCTATAGGGGAAGGTAAGGAGGAGCGTGAGTACAATAAACATCTAAAGAAGATGGTGGATGATTGGAGAGACGACGCTGTACGAGTAGGTGAGATGGGTGAGGGGTCAATGCGCAGCGGTAATGGACAAGGCGGTGGTGGTGACAAGAAGCGGGTACCCCTTGAAGAGTTGACTCGATTTACAATGGTGAAGCGTATCTGGTGATAGAAGCTTGCATTGCTTCTTTGATGTCTCTGCCGAATATGATAAAATCGACTGCACTTAGAAATCACCGCCTGAGTGGAAGTGCTTAGATGTGCGCTGCAACTTTTGTTCCATAAATCATATCCATATGAATATATACGACATATATAAGTAGAACAGCACCAAGTCTCTTTCGTACAAACTACCTCTAATCTTCACGAAATCACCGATGCACAACCTGCTGAGACCGATCATTGCCAGTCTCCGGAACGATACCAATTAGGTCGACCATGTCAATGATGCGGCGGTAAGGGCCACCCACGCGTGCATCGAGGGGACGACCTTGGGCAACAGCTGTCTCTACGTACTCCCTAAATGTCTTCTGGAAGTAGCGCGGATCGACCATGTCAAACCGAATCGGACGCAAGTGCTCTGGCGTACGTTCGCTACAAAGAGGAGCTATAGGATATTGATTAATCATCCTACGGATGACGTTCGGGTCCCGCTCCTCCAAAAATTGACGGTAGTCCCTCTGAGGCCGGGAAGGATATCCACGGTTTGGCATAGCAGGGGCTGGGATGGCGACATGGGGTGGAATGTGATGAATGTTTACGTGTGAGCTGTGCGCAGAGCGCGGTATTATTGGTCGTGGAGAGTGGGTGGTAGGAACAGGGGGATCAAGGGCGCACGAGCGATTAGTGCTCGACTTAGCGCGAATGCGTTCTGCTAGTCCGGCGCTGCGAGTATGGTCGTCAGGGATCTGCAGTAAATCTGCCGAAGATTGACCAACAGAGGCCTCAAGCCGCTGTCTTCTACGAGGCATGGAGGGGTAGGCTTGCTGAGTAGTTGTACTCAAATTATGGACAGGCACTTGGGGCCTGATACCCTGAGAGTTCAAAGAAACCGCTCTGAAACCGCTGCGAGGGAGGCCCTCAACTGGTTCAGGGGAATGGGGAAACTTGGCCAACAAGTCCTCGCGCTTGTCAGAGGTCGCGTTTATCGGACTGTGGTAGTAGGTGTGTTGCGACAGTTTGCCGTGGTAGATCTCGAGCATCCCTGGAGCTTGCTCGATGTACACAATGTCGGATTTTTTAAGTGGGGACTTGCCACGGTATATGGGTTTGGAGGGATGATCGCGATGATCGCGAGTCCTCCCTTCTAAAGAAAGGAGGTATGGCATTGATTTGGAGTGCTTAAGTGACGCCGTCTGATCATCGTTGGACCTGAGGGGTATTATCACTACAGTGAGAATATTGATTAGAGCACGAAAACGGTCGACTCACTTTTGGAAAATTTTCTTGAATGAATTCATGATTGATATGGGAGAATGGGTATGTACCGTTGCAAAGAATATGAGATGGTGGTCTGTCTGGCAGTGGGGAATCTGCATTTCAATATATATAGGTTGTGCTACTGTGGACTCACCATATCATCCACATCCACATCCACATCCACATCCACATCCACATCCACATCCACATCCACATCCACATCCACATCCACATCCACATCCACATCCACATCCACATCCACGTCCACAAAGCAATTCTTCAAAATCCGAAAACGATACAAGTGTGGATGCTCCAGCGAATGCTTTGATTACCGCATCAATGCCACTGATATCGCCCCATTTGTATCACAAAGGCATGATATGCAACAACAGACCAATTATCTGCCACAGTTGCCACAGGCCAGCCCAACAAATCTATCACGCGTCCTACTCACTATTATTGTTATTTCTCGAGAGCTCATAGCTTGTGCTGAATGAGCACGCGATAGAAACTACCGGCAATGACGATCGGCACGCTGATTCGGATGTATGGGACACCGGGATAGGGTGTGATGTTCATGGAGACGCTGAAAAGAATAGTTGGTTTCCTCCTTTAATTGTCTCTTTTAAGAAGACCATTCAACGTACCTTTAAAGCGCACTGCACCCGACCGACTATAGCCTAGTCCAAACTGTTCAACATTTATAAAATAGATGGAGTGCATTCGAGCTGCAAGCAATCTGAAGGTGATGTAGTAAATAATCAAGCAAGCATTGTTATTAATTTCAACGGAATTACGCACACCATCACTATGGTCTCCGATATGTGTGCAGGATAGACTTGGGGTTGATTATAGCCCTGAATGATGCTTACATTGTTGATCTCTAGATACTCTAGCTCGCTTCAAGGTACGGAGGTCCGGTAACTCTAGTTGTCTGTTCGTGGTCAAATCTACACCTCAGACTTACTTACTCTAACAATGCAACCCGCGTACAATCCATACGCTTGTACAGAATCATGCGCAATATCCCTGACAGGAGCTATGGTCGCAGTCCAGAGCTGTGGCAATACAGAAGACATAATTTTGACTTCATGAAAAGAAACCGGAAGCTTCACAGGTTGCTTGTGGCCCACAACACGTCGGTCGGAAAGGCAGGTAAATGAAGGCTTGATATCGCAGCCTGAGGGGCTATATACTTGAATGACAATGACACTGGCGTACGTAGTCCCCGACTCCACGATGTGGGAAGGCGACTGGATCCAAGCATCCAGGCACCTGTATTTAAAAATTTAGTGTGCGCGTAAACCAATTTCCTTTTTCTGTTAAAGTTCAGGCCTACTCATCAAGCTAAGTCACAAGTACACGGTAACGAGGGCCTCACTCACAACACAATCGCAGCTGTACCAGGCAATTACCCTTCTAATATTCATAATATTGGCTTGTCCACTCATTGGTACTGCTCGAGAAGTATTGAATGCACTCCATAACACTTATTACGCGGCACCAATTGTTATATGGTTTTGATGGTGAAAAACATTTCACCTCATGCATAACACCATCATCTTTGAAGGCGCACTTGCACAAACCCACCATGAAAATTTGTGACAGAGACATACATGTTGTAGAGATCAAAGTTGTCCGGATACTGCAACCCCCAAATAACCGTGTCCGAGGAGGACAGCATCACGTCACCTATGGTGACCTGCCCCTTTGCCCAGGATGGCACTGAGATTAGTATATCAATGTATAGGGAGTGCGCACGTATATTACACTTGGTCGAAGCAACAGCAGTATCAAGCCAAGGTAAGCCATATCTGGCCACTACATCCGATGCGTTGAACGTGGAATGAGGGTGCCATAGAACTAGCTGCGCAACGCAGTCACTGACAACCAAACAGTTGTGGCATGAACGAAGGCGGAGTCGAGGATTGGAATAAAGTTGGCTTGGCTGAGGCACGAGGCCAGCGAGTGTGGCAGTGACACTCAGCCATAGAGTCTCGCTCTAGCCAGCTCTGCAATTTCGATCACGTGCACGTAAATGACATCATATTTCTTGCAGTGAAGTCATGGAATGTGCGGAGCTTGGCTCCTGTGACCCGCAGTACGCAGCTATAAAGTCCCTACTTGAAAGCAGATAAAGGTCGCTTCGACCCGCACACATATTAAAGGTCTATCATCCTTCTTCCGTTACACGATCGAAATGGCAGCATCAGGCGCGCTCCCTGGTCTCTTTTTCTGCTTTTCAGCAATGGTTCTCCTCATCTTTGTACGTTCCGTTTAATCTTATCATCGTTGCCACGTTTTTCATAGCGTTTTTTTTTTTCTTCGACAGGTTTCTGTATCGCCACCAACGTGGAACAATGTATCTTTTCTTAATGCCAACCAATACTCCTTTGGCGTATTCGGTTATACGGGCTCGAAGGTTCAAGTTGGTTACTACTTCCCTCTTCCGGGAGACATCAACACAACAAATCTTCACAATCTCACCTACGTTCTCATACTTTACCCAATTGCCGCTGGTCTTTCTGGTCTTGCATTCCTCTTCGGATTGTGTGGGGCTGGATATCATCGTGCGGGCACCGTCTTTATGAGCTTTATCGCTGGACTTGCGACGCTGTGCACTTTTATTGCATGGATCATTAGCATGTCTTTATTCGGTGTCGTCAGAGAACGCCTGAGAAGTAGTGGCATCAATGCGAATTGGGGAAACGCGAACTGGCTTGCGCTTGGCGCGCTGGTCGCGCTGGTTATAGGCTCCTGCACCGCAGGCTGTGGAATATTTGGAAACTACAGGCGTTCGAGGAGGTAGTTTATGAGCGGTGTATATCAAATATCCCGGGGGTGAGCGATTGAGATGAAAGGACGAAGAAGTTACCCATGGATATGCTTGCTACTTACCATTCGGATGGACTCACCCGTTATGTTTATGTACTTATAATACCCGAATTTAGTTTGTCCTCCAACGATGATTAATGTAACGGAGATGTTGACTTTACTGGAGTCGCATGAGTCATGTATGAAAATCGCGAATTCCACATATCATATTATATAGCTATTGCAGTGAGGTATACAGCTTACAAGATCGTCTACAATGATGTGTAGCATCCATCTATCACTTCCTACACATCATCTTCAAGAACAAGCACAAATTTTCCGACATTAATTCCAACCAGTAAATTAACAAGTGCCTCGCCGACCCTGTCCATACCGTGATACACATGTTCTAGATATTTCAAATTTCCAGCAGCCAAATCTCGTGGGACAGTATCGTGAAATTCATCCAGATACTTATCTGCGCAGTCGAACACTGCATCCTGTGTTGCGAACGTGGGCAAGCAGTGCATTCATTAGAACAGCTTACTTCGCTCGGTATCTGTTCAAAAAACCACAGGTTCTATTTCCGTTGTTAGGGGCTGAAAATCTCCGAGAGGAAACGTGCTCACTCGAACACCATACACCTCGCTCGTGCCCAAGTTGTATTGACTGATCATCCCGCAGATAATGAGTCTGGCGTTGCAGGCGAGATTATTTATGGCAGCTTCAAGGGTCGGACCACCGACAAGGTCGAAGTAAAGGTCAATCGGGCTATGTACCTGGAGCTCGGCAGCAGTATCCGCAGTTTTGTAGTTGAAGACATGATCTGCCCCGAGTGATTTCACCAATGAGACCTTTTGGTTGCTACCACAAGATGCGATGACTTTCAGCCCTTGAGCTTTGGCAAGCTGAACCACAAGGCTACAAAACGTCTAAACAAAGCAACAACAGAGAGTAGGATGACACATACTGGCATACAACACCGCACACCGCAGACATATAGAGCGTTTCACCGGGTTGCTAATGTCCTTGAGTCCATAATATGCTGTCTGCCTACTTATTCCAAGGATTCCAACATAATATTGCCAGGGGAGGTTGTACTAGTTGTGAAGGACTTGTAGGTTCAAGCCCTTCATCCATAGCACGTTTGCATCGATTGACGGGATGATGCTGTAATGTTGATAGTTTACCATAATATAATCAATAATAGTAGCCTTATCAATGGTGTACGCACACATGAATCCATATACGTGTTTGCCGGCTTGAATCAAGGGCTTCTCACTTCGCAATACCACTGGAACGCTGAAACCAGTAATTCTATGAAACCATCAGTGTCTGTTGAATTGTGATATTTTTGAGTTGACTTACGTTTTGCCTAGGGGAAATGCATCAATGTCTCCTCGAATATCAATGGGTCGCATGCGATTGCGCATAACAGGGGTCAAGACTGAAGACAAGTGCCTTGACGAGGATACTTCCTTGAAGTGGTACATTATCAAGATCAATAGACGGTGTATCGTCGACGATCAGACTTGTTTTAGGGTTTGGCAAGCCATGACGCATTTCGTTGAAAACGATACGCTGATTGGTTGTCATGATGGTACGAGGGGATTGGAGAGAATCCTGCTTGCTATAAATCTTGAAGCGACTGTCGTAAAGTGTCTCGCTTCGAGGCAGGGTGAGTGGATGTCCGCGAGAGTATGTCAGTGCATTCACAAAGGGACATCTGCATCTGCATAGTTGTGTGGACATAAACATCAAAGTGAATCTTTATGTCAATATTTGTTTACTGGCCCAGAGAATCGATAGCCACGCGTTGTCACCGAGACCAAACAGGCACGATAGAGAATCGTTACCTCATCAGGGCTGGAGAAGGATGGGTTTGTTCCGAATCGTAGCCTCTCACGTCCGATAAAGATCATTTCGTCATCTCGAGATAGGTGAACGATCATATCGCTTTCATAGCGACATGGAGCCGAGAGCAACATAATCCAGAATTTTTGCATCAGTGAAAAGACAAAGACATTCATTCAGAAGCCATCGGAAGGTGTGGATGAGGGAGTAAAAACAAGTGGCACCTAGTAGAAGAAAATTAATTTCAAACTTGAAATATCTCAGCATTCACTGTAACCAGGAGGTCGGATGAAAGTCGCAACTTACGGATGTCCGCGGATATGAATCATCACTAACAGGATGTAGCAGATTCATAACGTTGCCTGGCTACCAGCTGGCTTCCCTTTTTGGATTTCATTAGAATTCTTTGCAAAAGTGAACATTCATGAAGAAAGTTGCCAAACACTTGTTCACTGATCAAGCAGAGGGGTTACGGGAAGGGAATAAGCCAAAGCTATATAATTGTCGTGAGGTAGGGCCTTGAGGTGGGAATGCCACTGAACTAGGGGTTTGTGTGCCACATCAGGTGAGAAATGGCAGTCACACTATACGGTAATTGACTCTTTTGAGTCAAAACCATTAGTCTGCATCAAAGTATCGGGAAGATCCAAGCTTCCCGTATGGGGGGCGTAGAGGCATTAAACAAGACGTCCTGAATCCTAAGCCTAGAGGTGACTCGTCACCATGCTAAATTTGATAACTGATAAACTGTTAGATTTTTGGCTGAATAATCTGAGAATAACCTAACCTAACGCTGCCTAGCCAATCGTTCATCCCAGCAGCTCTTGATACCACTCGGTACGTATACAATGGCATCCACGTTCAGTACTTTTGGACCAAGTTCTGACATGGTTTGAGATTTTCCGCCAGCTATCCTTGTCACCGTGACATGTGACTCCGTCCGGAGAGAGCCGCTCTTCTGATGCTTCACACCAAATTTGGCAGGTGTAGAAGTTCGCTGCATTTTGGCCTCATTGAAGCAGGCCTTTGAGACTCGCGACATCCACATGCTGCGCAGCTTCAAGCATGTATATTCAAGCTGGATGGGCTGCTTTTTCTCTTGAATGCGTAGATTCAGAATGGCTATCCTTTCTGTCATCGTTCTTTTCGGCCTGTTTGTGACCTATACTTTTTTCCAAAGCTCACCCCGTCGCCCGAGTCTGCAATGGGTGATGACAAGCGACAATCCATTCCCGTCGCCAGTTGGTGGTGTTCCAATGGATTCTGACTTTGGGACATCAATCGTTTTCTCCTTACTATACTTCTCGCTCATACCCATTTTCGTTTCCCGGCTATATAACAAGCATTCGCGGGTCGTCGTGAGCATTAACGCAATGATTGCAACCATAGAAAGGTGAACACAGCTCTCTCCTGTCTTAACGTGCGTTGCCTCATGTTACCTTCCAAGAGTCATAATCTTCTCCCTTCGAGCCTGGCAATCCCGCGACCCAGCGGAAAGGACATCCCCGGCATTGACGACTTACATGCAAGTTTCGATTGCTTTGCCATATATTTTAATAGCACACGACGTCGTGGTTCTTCTACGCTGCATGTATGTGAACTCTAGCAAGGGTCCGGCAGCCTTTACAGATCCGCAAGATTCACCTGTTGCTCCTTCCATGTCATCCTCTATGCATCCTCTTTCCCCGTTTCACAGTGCTACGCTTCATCTTTCGGATGACATACACGATGATCCAAAAAAGCGGTTTTTCTATCGCTGGTTTACCGATGTACTGAAGCTGGCCTTCCTCGCTGCTACTATCCCGGGTATAATTGGTAACGCACATTACCGTGGTGGAATGGATAATACAAGCACAGCCAACGAGGTGATGATAACCAGGTGCATTAAATCTTCACCCGCACAGCTCCATCTTACATAAACATCTTTTGTCCAGATACCTAAGCTCCGGTATTGCTCTCTTCCTGATACTTTTCGTGGCAGCCCTGGTCGTTCGCGCCAGAAATCTACCCAAAGTAAAACCGATTCAAGTCACTCTACTTCTTTTCATCCTCGCTTGTAACGTAAGGATCCGTGTTCTCTGTTTTGTCCATTTACATAATATTAATTTTTCTTCAATGTACAGGCATCCTCTGCGATCTTCCGACTGTCGTTCATGTATAACCGCACGACCTCCCTTACATCAACAGCACCGGGCTCGGGTAACACTTTTTTGGAAAAGGGAGCGTTCTATATATTCCATATGCTCAGTGACTGGCTGGCCGTCGCTTTGCTGCTCGTTCCGAACATCAGGGCTATCTTTAGGACGGGCATGTGGGGAGACTGGAGAGCCATTGATCCTCCTACACAAGAACAGGAACGGGCGAGAAAAAGGAAGGAAGCCCAAGCACGAAGGAGTGGGCTTATCGTTTGATGCGCGGACCGCACACGGAAGGACGTAGCACCCTGTTTATTAAATGACACTCATTATACATGCCTGAGCACCTGTATCACTCCCGGCTAGAACACTGGGACTGGGCCCCGGCGATATTTATACTTAACACCGATTTCTTTACATACCGTTGACTCACCAGTTGATGAATCGCTGAAGCTTAAGCATAGCTAATATTTGCAAAATGACTATTTAGAAGAGTGTTACAGCAATAAACTAAAGGCCTGATAGAATCACATTCGAACACTGCATCACGTCGTATTGCATGTAGTTATAACCAAACGTTATCCCTAATCTTAAACAAGTATCTTGGGCAACGTGTTGCGAAGCTGATGACATACATTACCACGAGGAGTGTCATCATCTACTGCTTGCGCTTTGTGAAAGTGATATGAAGGTCGTGGGGGAGCGTTAGGGCAAAAGGGGAGAAGGCGTTCTTCAAACCATTTTGATGAATTGAATTTGTCGGTAACGTCCACTCATACTCCCGCAACAACATTACTGCTAGGGCACGCTGCTCGTAGAGCGCAAAGTTACGAGCAGGGCACTGCCGAGGGCCAGAGGCGAAAGCAACCCAAGCATCTTTGATAATCGAGCTCTCGGTATTCTCGAGGAAGCGGTTGGGCCTGAAAGTGTTGGGATCACCCCAGACATCATTGCGATGATGGACGGCGTAGATGTTGTATATAAGTGAGGTGTTAGATGGAATGTAGTACTTTCCGAGGGTGACATCTTGCGCAGTGACACGAGGGACGATATATGATATCGGAGTGTTGATACGAAGAGCTTCGCGGATGCAAGCGTTGAGATAAGGTAATGACGCAGCGGAGAGGGTATCGACACTGGGATCAGAAGTAGGTCCAAGAATGCGAAGAGTTTCCTCGCGCGCGGCGGCTTGAATTCCTGGATGAATCGCGAAGAAATAGATCAGAGTGGAGAGACCACCAGCAGAAGTATCCTTGAATATGCACTGTAGTCAATGCCTGCCATCGAAAGGAAGCATCTGACTTACGTGGCCGGCTATGAAGAGGACAACCATATTATCACGAAGCTCCTCTTCGGACATCTTGGGCTCTTTTAGCATGAAAGTCATCATGTCATCTCCAGGGTCATTGCGTTTTGTTTGAAGAAGCGTTCTAAACTTGTCGACCAAGCTGTCCATGCGCTTGATGACTTCCTTGCGAGGAAAAACTTTCTCAAGGAAGGGCATAATCAAATAAAGAGGGTTGGCAATATCGTGCATAATGTCATTGTACTCTTTGACGAACAAGGACTCGGTGCGAATAGCATCAAAATCATGCCCAAGGACTGAGGACCCAACTGCATCGAGGGCAAAACGCTGCGCGAGTTCGGCGAAGTTGACAGTATGGGTGTCATTCTCCTCCGATGGCGGGTTAATGACATCAAAGAGGTTCTTGGACAAGTAAGTGAACTGGTCGACAGGGATGGAGAGATTGAACGCATCTCGGATGACCCTGGAATGTTTCTTCCACTGATCACCATTTGTCATGAGGATGTTCGAGGCCCCGATGAAGCGCCATAACAAGAGACCATCGGGCGGTAACTCTTTAGGGTATAATAAAAGGTTCTCCATCATTTCAAGCGCGAGCTGGACGAGGATAAATAAGAGCTGAGTGACAACACGAGGTGCATACCTTGTGATCAAGTAGGTGAATCATCCATCGGCCTAGCGCCCACACGAGAACAAGTCCTTCACCTCTCTCGTTTGCGTATGGCAGAATAAGGCGCTTGATGCGCATATCCTCAACCTCACCTGATAAATAACTAACCAGAAGAGGGAAAATAGGCACACGAGGGAGATGGCGCAAGTGTGATGGCACAGTGAACAGTTGAAAAATCACAAGTGTGGCTGCAAGACTAGAAAAGATCCACCAGAGTGCAGCAGGATCCATGACGACGTAGTAGAATCAGATATGAGGGGTTCTTGAATGAGTGTATTGTCTCTTTAAGTACCACTTCAGGGGAGCTAGCAGATGGGAAGAATAACAGGCAGTGTCGTGATACTTCAACTTGATACTGACATTTGCGTCGCAAGCGAAAATTCACATATTTTCATGCGCTAACAAAATCCGGGGAGTTGAAGTGCTGCTCTTTTGATAGATGATCATGATATGGGGCAGTTAGTGGAGCAGGAAGCTAGTCACATTGCCTGTTATTGGAGTACATACCTTAGAGACAGTATATTACTGGCGTAAATTGAATATTGAACCATGATATGCTTGCAGTCTCCGCAGAGAAAAGGTGCACTGGTCACTGAAGGTAAAGTATAGTAGAAAGTATATGTATGAGCTCACGCAGTCTCCACAATATTAGTGTGAGCATAAGTACACCTTCCTTTCTTGGCAGTGCCGTTATCAGGAACATACTACCGTGGGCTTGTAGCCCAGGAGATCGTCACGGTTCTCTCGTTCCCTGTAAAAATTCGGACTCTAACTCTAAGCTACTGTTGCCATCGTCAAATAATGACAATTGACTTTTCACTGTACTTGGTCACAGGCCGGGAGTTACTGCCATCAGGAAAGGTCAGAGATACCCATAATCTCAAACGTCATTAATGCCGCTCCCTCCCTCATTTTCAGGAATATCTAGAATCCTTGGAAGAGGTCGGGAATAATTCTCCTTCAGGAGCGTAAACGACATGTTCTGATCGGTATCTCTGTTTATGCTGATTCTTCAAGGCCTTGCAAGGCGGCGTAACCGTTGTTCAGATCCGCGAAAAGAAGTGTGACACACTAGAAGTGAGACGTGGTCGTTTGTTCCTTCATTGCTCTTTCAGATGGTTTACTCCAGTTCTTGAATATTGCTCGAGAATCGAAGATCATCTGTGCAAAATACAAGGTTCCTCTCATAATCAATGACCGTATTGATATCGCGCTCGCCGTCCGAGCCGATGGTGTGCATCTGGGGCAAACAGACATGCCGGTTCATATCGCAAAAACTTTACTCCCCGTGGGTACTGTGATTGGCGTCTCTTGTAACAATCTAGAGCACGTGAAGAAAGCAATAGAGGACGAAGTTGATTATATTGGCATCGGTGCCGTCTGGGGTACGACAACCAAGAAGCTGACCAGCCCAGTCATTGGCGTCAGAGGGGTTGGCTCACTACTTCAGGCTTTGGACGATACAAACATCAAAGCCATTGCAATCGGTATGCAGAAATGCATATGCTACGTCCCTTGCGATGTCTAAAGTCCTGTTCCTCAGGGGGGATAAATTCCACTAACGTCCTAAGAACATTACATGGATCTGTCTCAACCTCTGGACATAGATTAGATGGTATTGCTGTGGTCTCGGACATCATGGCATCCTTAGCACCCCGTTCCGCTGCCAACAGGTTAAGGGATAGCCTCGATGCGTGGGTCCACCATCTCGACGTGCAGAGTCGAGTGCCGCAAGTGTACGATGTGGAGACCATCAAGAATGGCGTTGTCGAACTTATGCAGGTGATACGAGACAAGAGTCCACTCATCCATCAAGTAGATGCTCTCACGTGTGATTCTGCTGCCTGTCCACTGACTGCCACACAGATCACAAATGTCGTGGTCACGAACCAATCTGCGAATGCTACCTTAGCTTTAGGTGCAAGTCCGATTATGGCTACTGCGCCTGAAGAGATGCGTGATCTTAGCCGCATTCCGGGTGCTTTGCTCATAAACTTTGGCACCATCACGGACAAAGGTGGCATGATTCTTGCAGGGCAATACGCAAACGAAGCACAAAAACCCATAGTCTTTGATCCGGTGGGAGTGGGCGCTACTCAGTTCAGGAAGACGACCGCTTCAGAACTCCTGAATGCATGGCAGGCTAGCGTCATCAAAGGAAACGCTGGCGAGATGGCTTCTCTCGCTAACTCGAACGAAGTCTGTGATGCATGTCCTACTTCTGTGTGGAACTTGCAAATTTACATTATTTATTTGTAGGTACAGGCTAAAGGGGTTGATAGTGTCGGCCCTGGGTTCGCAGATCCGGCATCTCTTATTCGCGAGATAGCCAAGAAAGAACGTAAGTTCGCCGTAGATATCGCGAGTACATGCGCCTTAAATGTATGTGCCGTAAGGTTGCGTCGCTGTCATGACAGGACCGACAGACTGGGTGTCTGATGGTACCATTGTGGTGAAGTTGGAGAACGGCCATAAAATCCTCGGCGACATTACAGGGTCCGGATGCCTTGTTGGCACCTGCGTTGCTACGTTTTGTGCCGGTGCCTCACTTCTGGCCGCTGCCCCTGGAATAAGCCCTGGGCCTGAGCTCGCAAAACTTGTCAGGGGAAACATGCTGATGGGCGCTGTTGGTGGGTAAGTCAAAATCTGATGAAACAATTTCGTATAACAAAAAGACTGACTAATGGTCGTAGCGTTCTGGCTCTAACGGTGGCAGCCGAGTGCGCAGCAGAAAGAAGCGATGTTCATGGGTCTGGAACATTCCTCCCAGCACTCATAGATGAGTTGTACAACTTGAAGCCCAAGACCCTGTTGTCTAGGGCAAAAGTTCAAGTATTGTAACCTGTTATTACAGCATGGCGTGTAGATAAATGTTTGGACAATAGAAAGAGCATATTAGCGAATGAGTTTCTCAAGCACAAAAATCTTCTAAATGAATCTGACTAATATACAGCGGTGGCAAGAGTAATTTCATTTGGTACGTCCAAGATTCTGGAGAAAGGCATAGCATCAGTAGGCTGAAGCCAGTTCTTCTCGTCGTATTCGGCGTGAGGGGAGGAGTCAATCATGTGGAAAGTGTATGCAAATCTTGTGTGAGCACTAGTATTACGCTCCGACTTATGAAGGACGCTGCCGTGGATAAGGACGAGATCACCTAGTATCTGGTGTTCAGCTATGGACATTTAGCACACACGTAACCATCTACCTGGCTCACAAACTTCCAGGATATAGTTTCCATCTGATGCACCTTCTGACGTATTCTCCCTCGGTTTCTCGCTTATGTCGGACGAAGGAGGCGGAGACGTGGGAAGCTGCTCGAAACCGGTACCACCCCCTGGTAAACGTATAAATCTCTTCATGATAGGAGTTGTTAGATGGGATCCAGGCAAGAACGACAGTGCGCCGTTCGTGGGCGTGCACTTCTCAAGAGCTATCCAAAACCCAAGAGCACTTGGGGGTGACGTGTACTATACATGATGTGTATGAAGATAGCATGTTGACAGGGAAAGAGACTGATACTGACGAGAAACGTGCTGAATTGTCAAATGACCAATTTTAGACCTGGATTCAACATCGGTGACTTGTGACTTACGAGTCGTTGTGTTCGGGCACTCAAAGGTTGGTGTGTTAGCTGCTTGAAATGACATTACCGCCTGATGAGTCAGTTGCTCACCTGCGCCACCGGTCTGTGACTGTTTGAAAATAACCATTGATTGCAGTGCTGGAAGATTTATATCAGTGTCCAGAAGTTGTGTGATTACTAAACATAATCTTTACCGACTGGATCATGGTGGAATCGCAGGTCGCGCACTAGGGCCTTCAATCGATCATTTTCCAGCGTAGCGTTTCGGAACACGGGGTCCAGTTCATGAAGAGCTAACTTAAGTAAGATTGATGTGAATATTTGTGTGGATGGGCAACGAACCGTGACCGATCTTATTAACTGCCCTTGCCTTATCCCTGGTAAGTTTCCCACTACTGTCGACGGCATCTTCGTCAAGAAAATAGCGGATCTTATCGCCTGAATTCAGAAAGTAGTTGTCGCCGATGTGATCCTCATCCGACGTTGTGAATTTGATCTGCCACGAATCTAGAGTTCTGAACGTTTGCAATTTAAATGGTGCACTTACCAGGGGATGGTCCTCTGGTGTAAATTCATCAAGGAGCTCTTTGGCCCGCGACAAAAGAGAACTTGTTTGGCTGTGCGAGAGAAATTCGGGGACGATCAAATACCTATGTACAATGGCCACTGAGAGCAACGGGTTTCCTAGATATCCGACTTACCCATCCCTATAGAACTGACCGACACAGGTCAGGTGTGACAGAAGATTCAGCAGCACAGTTCAATCAGACCAACCTTGTTAATCTGCGCCTGAGAAAGGTATTCCAGAGGTTGCGTAACTGCCATGAATCGTTCAAAACGTTGATGATGTTGCTTACTGAGCACCGTTCTCTCGATCTATACTGTTTGCGCGCTAGATAAGATAACCTAAGATTAAGTTAACTGGACCGGTGGGATCCGGTGAATTTTGATCTCCGCCGGCCGGTAGCCTCCTGCCACTCCGCCTCAGAAACTCAAACCTTGACCCCAACCACCACTTCTATCATTACATCAAGGAGTCCTGGCTGAGACCCATGGCACCAGCGCGTTCTACCAGACGCAATCAGCATGAACAAAGTATACCCCTACGCTCCGGCCAGGATGCATCGCCCTCTGCAGATGGCCCCGGAGGCGACCTCTTTCTCGAGCCCATGATGGGAACACCCCTCAATGTGTACATCGAGAAGGAAGTAGAAGATAGAGATGCGCTCGTCGAACTCGTAACGGTAGGTTATCCTTCAATCATTTATCGCACGGATTGAATCATATATCTTTGGACCGTCGATGATGTGTAACTAAATCCCATCTTCGGCAGAAACACGGCGGCACATCATCACCAGGGTACAGTGGGACGCCGTACATTCTTGGTGCGTACAGGTTCTCGTCATGTCCGCCACAATTTATGCAACTACATCTCAGTCGATCCACATAAGGAATCAGGCCAGAACTTGTACCGCCAGTACGCTGGTAAAAAGGGTAAAATTGTTCTCCATTACCGCTGGGTTCATGAGTGCATCCGTACTGGCGCTCTTCAAACGTTCCAGAACAACTGGGCCGGTTGCAAGGTCACTGGAACAGAAAAGTTTGTTTTTCTTTTAACCGATTGGTGTTCTTTGTATTGAATCACCTTACTAGAGTAACGCCACCTACCATCGTGCCATCCCAGACTGAACAGACGCGCCCCTCCACATCTCAACCGGCTCCAATGCAGTCCATGGCTCCCCATCCGCAAGCAATGCCTCCCATCCCTCCTGGAGATCCTATGGTTCATCCACCTCAAACATCATACGGTTATCCTGTGTATGGTCATCCAATGCACGCGCCGCCTCGAGGTATGCAGCCGCCAACAGCCGCCCCGCCCCAATCATGGCAAGCACCAAATGCCATCGCGCCACAGCAAACGCATATAACCTCACCTCAGACTGCCGCAATGCTTGCCCGACAAACACATCCATATCGGGATGAGCCTTGGGTGACACCCTTCAATCAGCCCCCGCCCCATATGGTAGCTGGGCCGAGTGCGGCAGGTTATGATTATAGATACGGCGATGACCGTCCTGAATGGGCTCCCCCAGCTAACGACTATCCTTACGACCCTGCTTCGGTAAGTTTTCATGCGTGTTAGTCACGGTTGCCATTCATATATTCAATATCAGTATGAGCATCCTTATGACCAGACTGCACCTTACATGGCAGAGGCCGGACCGCCGACGGCTGGTCCGTCTTCGATTCCTGCTGATAATACTCTTAACGAGAAGCCTCGTGGTCGTAAACGCACTCGTAATACGGTAGGTTTCATTTCATCCATTTCCTGCATAACATCAGTGTAACTTTATTATTTATTGTTAGGCGCCACCTGCCGCCTCACCTTCTGCTCTTGTACTGAATCGCCGAAATCCCCCAGCACATTCACCAACCCCTCCAACGCGCGTAATTAAGAGCACATACGGAGGAAACTTGTTTACCTCTGATGATGTATTATACCTCAAGCGATACATTGATTACTGTCAAGAACAAGGTCTTGTCCTGAGGTGAGTATTGCCTGTCAGATCGCAGCCAAGGCTAATCGATCTCCAGTTTGAGAGAAATCTGTGAGAGGATTGCAGTCAAAGTAAGTTATCTACATTCATTTCGGCGCTGTTCAACTTGTCTGATGCTGCCGTGCATGGTAGGCGCCCCATCATACGTGAGCGTGTTTCAAGTAAAGCGATATCATTGATCTGATTGGTTTCGCAGATTTTACTCTTGGCGCCGATATTGCAATAAACATCAGATTCGGTTGGGTGGCTACTCAATGGACACAGGCGACAACAATACGCCCCGCCCTGAAGGTGAAGTTGAGCCCGAAGAGGAAGAGCAACTACTGCCACTCGGAACTACGGGTCCTGGCATCATCGCAGCTGCACAGGCTCGGCTGCAGCAAGATGCCGGTCGTCCACGCAATCGATCTCCGACTCCACCTCGCGCTCTCTTCAGGAGTACGACAGGAAAAGGGGTAGCTTTCACGGACGAGGACGTTGCGTTCCTGGTGCGCTTCATGGAATACCGGAAGTAAGTCTCAAAAAAATGGGTATTTGCGGTGGTTTCATGATGTATGTAGGTCCCAAGAGCGATTTGACATGGTTGCGTTTTGGAAGGACGTTGCTACCAAGGTAATCGACCCAAAATGTACCATTTTATTTTCTTGGCTACTTATTACGTTCAAGGCTCCGCATCACTCGCGCGCATCATGGATGAAATTCTGGCGGCGTCACAAGCATGAACTCAACCGCTCTGAAGAGGATGAACCTCTACCACAACCGCCGGAGAAGAAGATGCGTTACAGCCGCGGAGATGACATCCTTCTTGCGAAATATTTTTTCACAAAGCCGGAAGGGACGTCAGACAAAATCTTCCAGGCATTTGGTCGTATAGTCCGTCTTCACTATTCGGTATTTTATTGAGCTGACTGACCTGTATTGTCTACAGCATCCTCATCATCCCTGGAAGGGATGGCAGGAACACCACCGTATACACAAAGCCAAAATTGATCACTTCATTCAGCAGTTGGGAAATGGCGAGAACATTGACATTGATGAGAATGGGGAGGAACCTTGAGAGTCTTGCGTCTACCATAAATGTACTTTAAACTCTAGGGTATTTCCAGGGTAACTTCATGACAGTCGATATATATAGTACTCCACGTTCTTGACGGTGTCGATGTCAAAGTCAAGCCTGAGTCCTGACATATGATTCCAAGATTTGCTTAAACTTTTATCCCTGACAGACGTATAGAAGGAAGACAGTCGTCCCTTAAGCTTTATCAATCATTTCCATTTGGCATTGGCAGCACAAGTTAAAACATATCAATGAAAGTTATCATTGGTGCTTACTATCATCAACGGTCATAACGCGTCTGGTGTGAAGGCACATGAAAATTAATATGCCAATGGATTGGAATCTTGGACCAATCATAGATTTGAACACCCCCGTACGACTGCTGATCATATGCGAAAAGATAATCATGAGAATACGTTACACGATAGTCGTAGAAGACATACCCACAAGATCCCACGGAGTATGGTACATGAAGCCTCATGGCGCTCTTCTGTAAGCCCTAAGTAGCTTGATGGCTGCTGATAAACTCTATCACTAGAAGTAAGGGTCGACGGAATAGTATTTATCAAGATACCGCGAAGTTACGACAAGGGTGGGCACACTGGTAACAGTGGTAACATGTCTTGTGGGCACGACCACATTCACCTGTGGAATCTGGTCCATACGGTGTGTGTCATTAATATGGAGTACGTATTAGGCAGAGCAAGTGATGGAAACGGGTCTCCACTCAAAAACGACGCATTAAGCGCATTGGAGAGACCCATAACTAGGATGGGATTTGCTGGGGTAACTAGGAGGCCATGACCCCGTGAATTTGGTGATGGTGTCGTGTGCTCGCAGAAAAAGGCTATATAAGGCAGTGCGAAGTACGGGCTGAGGTGTACCGGAAGTAGACTGTACCGGATTGGTGAGGCGTCAACTCAGAGAACTGACGCACATCTGTGGGGGCGCCGAGGGGCAGTGACGAACGTATTGATCTGTAACACCCCACCCCTACTTGCGACATATGATATTAATAGCACCTTGCGGTAGAACGGAGATGCAGTGGAAGGAATTACAGTGGACAACTCACGGAGATTAGTTGACTTATGAGCTCCGAGCTGATTTTGCTCTATAAGGTGCTCCCTAGCTAGCTGCTATAGCTATAACACAAGGTCAGAGACAATGAGATCAGTGTTGTTGTGGATAAGAACAAAAAAAGACGGAAAGGTTAATGTTTTGATTTGTTTGTATGAATCAACAGGGCCAATCGGAGTTTTAAATAGTATTATCTCTTGTGACGGTTCCTCCCCGTTAACGACTGCTACTTGTCCTTTCACTCATCCTCATAATCACTCATCGCGCCGGGCGCTCTTTCTCTTTAAACCGCCATCATGGCGAACGTCGCTACCCGTAAAAAATCAATAGCAGCGAATCCCGGTCTTGTAATCGAAACTCCAGTCGCTAACAACAATATCCTCAACAAGGCAGCTTCCCAATCGACATCTCTGTACCAGCAATGCTCTTCCTTGCGAGCTCGTCTAATGCGCATCCCTGGCTTTTCAAATTTCTTTATACTGTCATCTCAGTCAGGCTCTCTTCGTCAATCTACCGATCCTGTCACACAGCTATGGGACTGCTTCTCACTAGGAATATCACTTTGTTTCCTTTACGAGCTTCTTCCTGGCAGAACAAATCCATCTACAGTCAAGACAGATCCTTCTGTATTCGACGTCAGTAATGAACGCGCAAAGAAACACGCCATTGCAGTCTTCGTCATGAATATCAAGAATTTGGATAACTGCGAGCAGTTTACAGTGACAGATTTGTGGGAGAGACACTCTACAGATGGGCTAGTAAAGGTGCGCGCCCGAATTATCTCCATCGATCGCTCTAACATCATAATAACCTAGGTCGTCAGTACTGTGACCACCATTGTTAACATGCTGCCCTCCGCATTATTCGATGCAGCTCCTTTGTCACCACCATTGATGTCCACTCATGATTCAATTGACTCGTTAGTGGGAGATGTCCAGAATACGCCCATTCCCGCCTGCCCACAAGATGCCGCCCGGAATAATATTATCAGGGAATTGGTGGAGACCGAACGGAAATACGTCCAAGACTTGGAGGTCATGCAGGTGCGTATTCTGAATTTATATCCGGTATCTCTCGTTTAATTTGACAACAGAGATATGCCACGGCACTGTCCCAAAGCAATACAATTGACCAAGACACCATCCACTACCTTTTCCCAGGACTGAACAAGCTTTTGAACTTTCAAAGGAAGTTCCTTATTCGATTAGAGAGCACGGCAGAGATGGCGTGGCGGGATCAGCGCTGGGGACTTCTCTTTCTGGAAAACGTGCGTGTTTCTCGATTCTAGTTGTCTTGATTATGCGTGCCCATGGTTCTTTCTGGACACAATAGGAAGAGGACTTTGCAGTATACGAACCCTACTGCGCAAACTATACCAATGCAGTAGATCTTATGGTGGCGGAGGAGCAGAATCTTTCGGTGAGCCTGCCAATTCCTGTACCTTGGGCTCTGGCGTATGGCGTGGCGACGGAACATATCGCATATCCTAAAAATAGGAACAACCATATACTGACTGCTGTCCTCAGGTCCATAACAATTTGATTAACGCCAAATCGGAATTACCCGCCTTTCTGATCAAACCAGTCCAACGAATTTGTAAATACCCACTGCTCCTTGATGTAAGATATTTTCGCCGATATCAAATCATAAATTTTGACTGAATATGTCTCTAGTCACTTATAAAGGCTACATCTGCCACCGATTACCCGCATTTCGAGGAACTGCAAGCTGGATCCGCAGCTGCTAAACGCATTACCGATAAGATTAATGAGGCACAAAGACGGGCCGAAAATGTCCAGACAGTCAAAAATCTGGAAGGCCGAGTACAAGATTGGAAAGGTCACCATTTGTCCAATTTCGGCACTCTTCTCCTCGATGATATTTTCACCGTCACCAAGTCTGACGTCGATCGGGAATACCATGTATTTCTCTTCGAGAAGATCATACTTTGCTGTAAGGAGGCAGCACCTCCCCCTCAAAGTAGCAAGCGCGGTGGAAAGAATAATTCTATTCTTAAGAAGCAGAATGGCTTACATGCGCCTACTCCGCCACCCATGACCTCACCAAATAAGCGAAAGGATACTCCTCTCTTGTTGAAAGGTCGTATTTTCTTGAACAATGTTACCCAAGCTATTCCTAGCTCAAACCGGAATTCAGTTGGTAAGTCTGCCGGCCTTTGTAGTAGTCTCATGCTGATAATTTTCTTCAAGCATCATCGACAGTCAACCCCCATTCCCTAGCTGTGTGGTGGCGAGGCGATGATGACCTCGAATTCTTTACCCTTCGTTGCCGTTCTGAAGAGCAACTACGACAGTGGGAGGCTCAGATTAATCGCCTGATCAAGGAAGTCGCCAGTCGAAGGGCGTCGGAACGAAATTTCTCCCAACTCATGGCTCAGCACAGCAGTCATGCCTCTGTTCCTGCTATGCACATGGCACGTTCACCGTCATATGTCCATGATCGTGGTTCTTCGTTGATGTCACATGCCCATCCCCTACACAGCCTTCCACCCCACCCAGCCAGCAGCCGCCATCGTGTCAATGCATACAGCACCAGCGATGATGTCTCGGTGGCTGGATCTTATTCTAATGGTAGCCAACTTGGCTACTCATCTACCGAGGGTTTCGAGTTTGACGTAGAAGACGAGTTTGAGGATTACCCTCCTGTAAGCCTACCGTCATCCGGTCGTGGCACACCCATGGGTATGCATCGAATGCAGAGCATGCCTATCGAGCCACGCGAGTCCGCTATTGTTGATGACCGCCCCCGAGCCAGGACGGAAGACATCAATGGCCACGTCATGTCGCAATGGCGGTCGACCAATGGCGTTTTACCTCTGCCACCTGGAGCCAATCCCCCCATTCCCCATTCCTATCGCCCTATGCCAAACAGGGTCAACTCTACTGCAAGCTTTGGAACTGACCGTCCCGCTCGAATGCCTTTGCAAGGCCAAATCAGCTCCCCAAAGTTGAAGGCCTTATACGATAGTGGTGGTTCTCGTAGTGTTACGACATCACCAGCTATGAATGGTAGTACTGCACCTCCGTTGAACAGATCGCGGAGTGCTAGTCAGCCTAGCGCATACATACCACAAGTGCCTGCGCCTCCTCCTGTTCCCAGTAACGCAAAGTGGGCTCATCATTCAGAGGATTCCACTACTTTGAGTAGCAAACGGGGCAGCGGATCGAGTCAGTCAACGGGTGGGGGTTCGTCAGAAGAGTCACCACATAGCTCCTCGCCGATCACTCCATTCGGATCTAGCGAATCATCTCTTGGTGGTTCAGCTCTCCGATCTCCTCGGTCACAGACGTTTGAAAGCATGATATCTAACGGCGCCCACCTCGCTTTTTCACCTCCAGTCAAGGTGAAAGTCCACTTCAATGAAGACATATTCGTCATCCAGGTCCCGCGAAGTACAGAATATTACGACCTTGTCGACAAAGTCGGTAAGAAAATACGTCTTTGTGGTCCGCGTCGCGACGATACCCCTTTGCGGGTAAGGTATCGGGATGAGGACGGAGATATGGTCTCTCTAGGCTCCACCGAAGATGTCCAAATGGCTTTCGAGTCGTTCCGACCAGGCGGACAGGTCACACTCTACGTGACATGATTCTATCCTTATCGCATCGCTATCTTGTCTTCTACTCTTCGACCTTCGCATACATAATTGCTGTTTCCCAGGGGGACTCGCACTTCTCTCTTTGTACATAATATATGTATCACTGGCATGTTCGCACCACATTCGTTCTATATGGTTTTCTCTATCGCTTTCTGACCTCTTTGATTCAGGTGCTCATCGGACTCGAGGCCATCCTATGTGGTTCACATTTATTTGATAATCTACATGGCTCTCTTCCTTCCTTTGTAGTACTTTGAACCTTTGGCATTCGTATCATCTAAAAAGTGGAGCACTAGTCACGTGTAATTTTTATTAGAATACTGCACTCATTGCTACGGTTCAAATACATCATGTCGTCTGTACGGGTATGTCTTTGCATCTAACTTGGACTAGTCATGGTCTAAATGATATGCGAATTGGAAGGTAACCATTGTGTCAGATGTTTCACAGAGCATCGGGAGAGATGTCGCCCAACGACTTCAGCTCCAGTGCACTAATGGCACTGTACAATGATTGTGTATCTCCACCGTGTTCAGATTGAGCATCGATTGTTTCCTGCGGTGCTATGTAAGCCAGATATAATTACCCTGATAGATACCACTCACATCAAAGTAATGATGGACAAGGCTGCGGGGCGCTACGACAAAATGTCAATAATGGCCAAGTGTATAACAAGAGCACATACTTCGTGGAGTCTTCGGCAACCGACAGCTGACACCGCTTTGTAGGATATGATATGCAACGAGGCCAGTCCTAGACACCGCTGATTACACCCCTCATATCACCATATTACCACGTGACTCACCATCCTGTTTGATGCGATGCTCCTAAACCGCGTCCCGTATCTCCATGGAAAAACTGCCGAGATTTGGCTTCAGTGTGAACCTAGGCATGAAATGCTAGTAAGACATTACCTCATAAAAGGAGACGTAATCGCGAAAGTGCGGGTCCTGGTTAAGCCTCACATTCCCACCGTTGGTGGCCCTTTTACCTTCCATGTCACGTCCAAAAATGTGAATTATACGATGTTGTATTTCCTCTGCCACCTCCACGAGGTTCATGTAATCTCCACTTCCGGTGGGACATTCGACCTGGAGAGGTGTCAGTATGAAGGAACATACAAATCGTTTATGCTTACCTGCAGCTCATCACCGTAATATTGATAAAACCGCTGCAGACTCTCGATCAAAAGGAAGTTGACGGCAAGCCCTGAACACCAATTAGAGACAGGCAATTTGAGAATAGTTAAATGAGCCTACAAATCGGCCCTCTCCAATTTGAGTTTCCACCAAACATTCCAGAGCGGGATTCTCCAGGCCAATACCCTACCTCATGCCAATCTCCGTTTACCTGCATCCCCCAAGGCTTTTCCTGATGCAGCTTGGATAGACTGTCTCCGTTCAATTAGAGTAGCCAAACGACCGCTACGTGGAAAATACTTACGAACGAATGCCGTATTCGCTGAAGAACTCATCCTCATCCAGCATCTTTTCCAGTATGCGTACCAGACGTTCTTTGCTGGCCAAAGCAAGTAAACGGCGTTCGCCTCTACCTCCAGCTACCACATGGTGAATAGTGGACATGAAAATATGTGATCAACTCACCCCTCATATTGGCCATATTTCTTCCCGATATTTCGGGCCGGTTATCGATAAACCATTCCATACGCTTCTTAAATCCAGGGAATCGATTGATTACGGCGGGTTCCAGGACAAGGGTCGCGTAGAGAGGAATGAGACTGACAAGGCTCCTTACGGGAAGCTGAATTGAATTCCCTGGGCCAAACTCAATGGCATCATAGTACATGCCATCTTCTTCGTTCCACAGACTCGACTCGTGTTCACCTGATTTATAAGTCATAGCATCTGCGATGAATATGAAGTGCTAAGGCGAAGTGAGCGTGTTTGTAGAATTCGATTGGCAGAACTGGCTCGCCTCGAAGAACTTGGAAGCAATATCTTCATATACAGCATTGTGCTTTGCCAGCTCAAGGGCTATGTTTAGCCTGACAAACAATGAACATATGGCAAATCCGAGAGAGCCACGGAGCTCACATATTCAAGCAATAAAATGCCATCCAGGCAGTGCTATCTGCCTGGCGCAGGTTTCCACCCGTGGGGAGTGGCTCTGAACGATTAAAGATGCCAATGTTATCAAGTCCAAGAAATCCTCCCTCAAACACATTTTTTCCCTCGGAATCCTTGCGGTTGACCCACCTCAAAAGTAGCAATCAGGGTGATGAAGGAATAGAAAAGTGAACTCATACTTACCACGTGAAATTGAGTAGTAACTTCTGGAAAACACGTTCCAAGAAAGGAAGATCTTCTCTGCCGGTAAGCTTACGTTCTATTTTGAAGACTCTAAACGTCGCCCTATATCACTATCAGTGATGCGATCCTACCATCATAGAATAATTTGCGTACCAGGCATGGACCTAGTCCACGGATCATTTAGAAAGTAGACTCGCTCATAAAATAGGGGTACTCACCGGCGGATTTACATCACTAAAGTTCCATTCGTATGCAGGAATCTGACCGTCGGGCTTCATATACCATTCTCGGGTCAAGATATCTAATTGCTTCTTTGCAAACACGGGGTCCACCACGGCGAGGGGGATGCAATGAAATGCTGTGTCCCATGCCGCGAAGAAAGGGTATTCCCATCTGGAGAGCCTTCCGTGAGTTACGACCTAAACTAACTGAGCTACCGACTGACTTGTCGGGCATGGAAAGAATATCTTCTACGTGCATATGACGCCAGTGCTGTGGACTAATGAGTGCTCAATAGATCAATGGCATATTCAACTAACCTTGTTACGAATATGTTGGCGTCCAGGGGGAGGGGAAGGTTGGGCTGGATCACCTTCAATCCACTCCTTTTGTACAAAGTAATAGAACTGTTTCGTCCAAAGCATGCCTCCAAGTGCTTGCCTCATGACCTGTTTCAAGTCGTCGCTAATGGGACCAAAGAGCAGAGAACTATAAAATTCATTTGCTTCTTCCCGGCGCTCCTCTACAACATCATCAAAAGCACCCTCGTCTTCGAGGCTTCGGTCCTTATTGGGAGAAAGTGGAGTCAACTTCAGACGGACCACGGCACATCCACCTCGGCTTGGGACATCGCGGAAGATATAGTGTGCGGCAGACTTGGTTCCACATTTTTCGGGGCTTACAAACGAGAACTCCTGGGGTGGAGCTTCGCAAGCAGGGATAGATACCGCTTGACGTGGAGTACTCGAGTCATCTGTCCCTTGTGAGTCTGAGCGCCCTCGCTGAGGTCTGTGTGATGGAATGATATGATCGTGAAAGGCATCTTTCACGCATACACTCTGATTCATGCCGCCATACAATCGGCGGAAATTCGTGTTGTTTTCTGTGAACAATAAATCTGGATTTATAACATCATCTTCATCACCAACGAATTTCCCGTCCGGACCCATAGGTGGGGGAGACGGTAGGCAACACAGGAAGCTACCCCCCATTTCGGGGTGTTTTACCTTGATATAGCTAATATCACCATCGGTAGCGGCAGCGGATAGTGATGGCATGGGCGGTTTCTGTGCGGGCCAGGACCATGTATTCCTGAACCACAGTTGCGGGATAATATGCAAGGTGGCGGGGTCAGGCCCACGGTTGTAGCTCGTGATACGGATGTAAACATTGTCTGGATCGTCTTCGTCTTTCGCATACTAGATATTTTATTATTACCAATTATCACTACAAGTAGGAGAAACCTACCTCCATGAAAACATCCCAGTAACGATCGTCGTCGAAGACGTTCGTATCTAAAATTTCATACTCCTCAACGTTCCGGTCACGGTGAACGTTTTCGTTCACTAGTTCCTCGTATGGATACCTGCGTTGAGGATACTTATATAAGAACTTCATATATGAATGAGTTGGGGTGGAATCCAGGTAGTAGTAGATTTCTTTGACATCTTCTCCGTGATTTCCTTGGTGGCCGGTGACTCCGAACAGCCTCTCCTTCAGGATGGAGTCCTGCTCGTTCCAGAGAGCAAGTGAAAAGCAAAGGCGCTGATGACTATCCGAAATGCCACCAATACCATCTTCGCCCCATCTATACGCTCGTGATCGGGAATGTTCATGGGGGAAATGACTCCAGGCGTCACCGTTGTCTGAGTAGTCCTCCCGTACAGTTGCCTAATTTAAATACGGCCTTATCAGCTTGCGATCACCGAAATGAAGCCAAGTTGCACCCACCCATTGCCTGTCGCTGAGATACGGTCCCCACCGTTTCCAGTGACGTTCACGATTCTCATCTTGCAGTAAACGATATTTCTCAACTCCATCATAGTCCACACCTAATGTTTCAGATAACCGCTGTCTATAGCTCTTGGTCGAACGATATTCCTGAATATTGGGATTCCCTGAAACAACCTTTGAAGTCTTTGGCGGTGGCTTGTGAGCCGGTGGTGTCAATTCTGTCTTTGGGATTTGAATCGTCAGTCCAGGATCACGCAAATCCGTTTGCTGGATGCCATTGGTATCTTCAGCCCCTCTAAAAAGTTTCTGCTGTAGGGTCTTGATAGAATCTGACAGCATGATAGGAGGATGAGAGATGGTGAAGTTGGTTATCTTTCGTGTGTAATGGAAGCGGGATAGTAACCCGTTTGAAATTCTAGTCTATCGGTGGAGCGGACTGGGCCCCACGCCTTATGACATCAATCAATGAACTCATCAAGCGACAACCCACGTCAAAGTTTATAAACCAAGATTATCAATGGTGTAGGGGGAAAAGAAGGGGTATGCGTGTAGTATACTTGTCACGTTTCTTGCAGATGGGCTTTAACACGAGAAAAAAAAAGGAAAAAACCTAGATTGGCGTATATAAGTGAATCAAGCCTATGAAGCGACGTGAGATGATAAGTGAGACCCGCCCGCAGATCAAATGGGAAAGGTCCAAGGGAAATTATTAGAAGTTGCCTGGAATATGTGGATGATTTATAGCTTTAATTACCGGTTCACCAAACTGCATCCCCCGCCAACAGCACGCTTTGCGTCCAATCATCCTCGCTAAATTCATCGTCGTCTGGAAAGGAGACATCGAGATGACGATAGGGTGCTCGCGCAGACATTGTCGTCGGAGATCTTGGAAGTCCACCAGGTAGTACTGGCGTGAGCAGGGCCACCGACTCACGAGGCTCCACAGATACATTCTTGGCAGTTCCATGCCCAACAGAAGTAGCGATATCTGATTGCTCTTCTTCCTCAATGCCTAATGCGAGTGAGATAGAAGATGAGTCGATTTTTGTGTTCAGCACGGGAGGGAAGCTAAATCTGCTGGTAGATTGAGCTGTCATCATGGACACTGGAGACTCCGAAGTTGACGAATTCCGTGAATATGCCGGGGCGAAGTTGACCGGTGAAGACATGGGTGAAGCAGAGCGTTTGGAAAAGAGTAAATGAAGAGATGGTTTTTTCATGCGTTTTGCACGGGAAGCAAAGGAATTGGAGCGGGTGATTTCTGTTTGTTGAACACCAGGAAATGACATGGACGGAGTTGATTTGCGATGCATAACTGTGTGCAGCTGTGTGAAGTCTGCGCCAGTAGAAGGAAATTGGAATTGTGGCTGGCCAGGTCGAGATGTAGGTAGCGAGAGAGGTATAGGATCGGCGATGACTAGGGTGTCTGGCGAGGTCGAGGTTTGAGGTTCCATAATGTCATCCAGGAATGGAAGACGCTTGGAAGACCGAATAGGAGATTTCGACGATATAGAAGGGCTGGATAGAGACGACGTTGAAGATGAGAGTGACGGTAGGGAATAAGGGTTTGGTAGTTTGACGTTGACTGAAGGCGGGGTTATGGGATGCTCGCGCTGCGAGGACTGGGACACCGAAGAACTATCATCTGTGTGTCCAAATGATGATGCGTCAGATGTCGACCCTGTAGCATCCAGACTCGGCCTGGTCGATATTGAAGACTGCGACGAACTAAGGTCGACAGGCGTATTCGCTGGTGCAGTGAGTGGCTCAACCACGTCATCGGCAGGAACCTCTGGAAGTGCTCGACAGGACTGGGCGTCGTCGTGCGTTGGGTTTATCCTATCATCTTGTTTGTCGAGCTGCTCTTCTTCCAGCACGTCGTGAAGGGACGGGACACTCTCCCTTGAAGGGCGGACAGGTGCAACTGGACGCTGAACACCATCCCAGATACCTTTGCTTTCACATAGCGCCTGCAACAGGGACGGGTTCATGGTCAAGCTTGGACACAAGACAAGCAGCAGATTGTTTAATGGCATCTTCGTGTCTTGGCTACGTTGGGATGTCGCGTTGATCAGTTCTGTGACCGTGAGTAGAAGATCGCGGTTTTCTTGTGGCAGGCAGGCAATTAGCGAGGAGAGTGTCTTGCGGAGTTGCTCTGATGGTGGATGTAATCCAGAGAAGTTTGGCATAGCCAGAGTAGACAACGAAGGAGGCTTGCGCAATCCAGGGTGGATGCTCCGTGGACTTGGGGCAGGTTCTAGCGTATTGTGTGTGAGACGCTCCGATGTCATTGCCGCTTCGAACGAAGTCGACAGAGCATTCGTTAAAATTGGTTCAGGAACTAGGGCACATGTTAGGGGCACGACATGCACGATCTGATCAGCCACGTACGTTCGCGGAGGTAGGCCTTGAAGATGGATGCCACAGCATGAGGGTCGAGATCGCCAGGACTGCATTGAGCAATGTCAAAGTCGGCACCTGCGAATACAATAGTAACCAATCGAACTGCACCGAAGCGTGAATCCTACCAGTATCAAATTCTGATCGTAATTTTGCGACATGAGACGACCTCCCATTGACACTAAAAAGGAAGAATGAGACAAATTTTCTCTGATAACAAACGAGATCGTACCGGAACAACCCAAGTTCCTGTACGCCCCAGGTAAGGATGTGCTGCGCACACCTGACAACTAACGCAGGCAATTGGCGACTCTCCAGCACAGCAGAAGGTACACTTGGGGCACTGCTCGGCGTGCTATCTGCATCATGTATGGCGCTGCTGTCGAACTCCTTGGCACGCAACGCGGCACGGACCGAGTCAATTGCTGTGTCCCTTACGCATGTCTTCATGTCTCGTCCAAAAACAAGTCCGCCAGCAACGCCGGCACCTCTAGGACTCAGCCGGACCGGACCGCGCAGACGCTTTCCAAGAATAGGGCCAGTTGATGCCAAGATACCCTCATGGTCCGAAGATGAGCTCGCCGAACTGATACTCCAATTTCCAGAAGATGCGTGAGGTGCATGTCGGTGGGCCTTCAAAGGAGGTTCATCGATGCCAGAACTAGCCCGTGAGAGGGGCGAGCGACTGTTGTGTGCCCAGCCTGGAGGTGATGGGTAGCCCGAACTAGGGGAAGAGGCCTTGCCCCAGACGCGACCCATCTTCTCCACGGCACGCCTAGCAAGGCCAGCAGCCGGAGCGAGACCAGTTATGCTAATGGCTGTCTGTCTGAATGATGGTGGTGACGATGTTCCCGACGATGCTAGTGGAATGCGTCGGTGCGATGCAGGAATGTCAGGCAAATTGCGCTCTGGGTGCAAAGGAGAGGATGAGCGGCTATCCAACAGACTATCATTTGTGCGTGACGGGACAGGTGATGGTCTTCTTGGGCTAGAAGGTAGGGTTGAGAATTCAACAACTGATCTTCCCTTATCCTCTGATATGGATCTGGGAACAACAGGAATGGTATCCATACCCATAGAAATGGTCGCTGCAGGACAATCCGGAGCCGAGGTCATCAATGTTAAGGGAGGGCCAAGATTGACAGACTGCGAACGCCTGTCCCGGCTCACTTTGATGGACGACGCAGGGGATCCACGACAGAAAGGTGATGTAGAACGTAATGGAGTGTGGAATCCCTTCTCCGCAATTCTCTCACCATCTTCTTCTTCAGGCATATAATTATCGTGGAACGCACTCAAGCGTTTGCTAACCGGAACGATGGTGTGATTCGACTGCAGTGATTCTGCCATTGACACTGGACGAGGGCCTCTTGCTCCAAATCCGGGCTTGATTGTGTGATGGCTCAACGTAGAATCGCTCTTTCTCCGGATCTCCTTCATATCCGATTTCTCGAGATCTCTTCTTTCATTCTCCTTGGAGGCTGCGAATTCTGAAGCTTCATCTGTTCTGCGCATGTAATCCAAAGCTGGCGCAATAGGACTCGTGGTGGTCATTACCGAGACTCGCTTGTCGATATTTGTGTTCACGGGCGCAAGGTGTGACACGGGATGTGGCGCAGCAATCTTCGGCGGAGGCGGTGGCGGCGCAAGGCTCACTGCAGGTGACACGGGAGCTGAGCCTGAGTGTTTCTTGCTGAACACATGCGAAGCGAGGGAGAGAGTCAACTGTTTAGCTCCGTATGGGCGGGATGGTGCGCTGCGTGGGGTCCCAGGGTAGTATTCATCGCCACTCTGAGAGTCCTTCACTCTGCTACCACTATGCTGCGATGAGCCAGAAGAGACATTGAGAATCTCGGATTTTTTCCGTCGTCCACCAAAGGCACGGGAAAGGCTGAATCCTGTTGACAAACTAGCGCCTGGCAAAGTAGGAGCTGGTGATGACGGTGGTGAAAGTACCGTAGCAACCTGTGGGCGGCTGTTTACCTGACCCATTGAAGGTACAGAGGAAAACGAGCAAGGTATTGGGCTGGAAACGAGACCACCTGAATGACTCTTGAACGTGGAGGAACAAGATGTAGGGAACAGCTGATCGGTTGCGATATTGAATTGGCTAGAGGAAGGCCCTGCAGGTAGCAGCGTGGAAGATGCTGATGAAGACAACGAGGACGAAAGTGATGCCACAGACATGGAGAATGGTTTCTTGATCTGGGCAACGTGGTGGTCCTGGGAGCGAGGATGATTTCCAAGCATCATGTTAGTAGGCGACTAAACGGATTCGGACAAAAACGATATAGACTCGGGGATAGCCTTTAATAGATAATTACGGGTCTGAAACGCAAGGGGAGGAAGTTAGTATAGATCTGTCACAAGTGGAGAAAGAGGCGTAAAGGCACGAATTCAAGATAGCAATGCGGTGAGTGTGAGGCTGGAAGCAGAAGAAGACAATTATAAAAGACAATGATAGCATAACACGTACCGTGCGTATTTAAAGTAGCATGAACAGAAGTGATAGGATCAACAGTGATCCTAAGACTAGACTGTTTGAACAAAGATATTTGTTTTAGTTGTAACTTTGGCTTGATAGGCTGTTGTCTAGTTAGTCCAGACTCGGGTCAGCCAGGACCGTACACCAGATCGCTGCCAATTACAGTACTTGACTGCGCTCTAGATGATGGTGGTCAAGAAACAAAGAGACAGAATATAACCGCCCGTCGTCGTCGCCGTGTGCTTTCCCTGTTGATCGCCTTGAGGCAACCCGTAATGATTCCAAGTCTAAATTTGCACAACACAGCCACACCACACACACAAGTCAAGCAGTATTTATGTAATATCAATCCGGATTTCTCCTAATACGTCTTCGTATACCAATACTACACTATCATATATACTACGCTGAGGGAAAAAAATATAAAACAATTATGTATAGCATGATGTGTTGATCTAAATTTGTCTACTTCTAGTGTCGGACAACCGGCAGCCGAGTGTAGATAGATCTTTAGGGTGTGACCAATAGTTCCTTCACCAGCTCATAAGTGAAGAATGACGTGGCGATACTAGGTGCAACTTTGACTGCTCGAATGTTTCAGTCTATGAATGTCATGCGGGTAATGATTCGCACTCACGCAGATTCGGCCATAGTCCACGATACAATCCTCGAAGTCCTTCCGTGCGAATGATAGAACCTAGTGCATCAAACGCACCATTGTAATGATATCCTAGTCCTCCATGGGACATTCCGGTCACTTGCATCTTCCGTCTCAGGACATCGAATGGGTATGTTAAGGTTTGTGATATGGATCCTGCAGCAATTGATGAGAATTCCTCTGGAACAGTAGTGGTATGAACGTACCAGCTAGCGCTCCGCAAGCCAACTTCCTCATAACGTTGTTCTTTCCAGGAGGCGTCATGACCCCACGCAACGCCTCGTATGTTGCAAAGTTGATGCCTACGTATGGTGCAACTCCAACAGCAGTAGTAACCATACCCCGATAAAGGCCGGGAACTCCACCCTCTTCTCGCATCACTTTCAATGTCATTCCAACCATGGTTAGCTCGGCTCTTTTAAATATCGTTTGGTTTAATGAGCTGGAAGAAGTATGATATGCAGACGCTAACGCTTGCTTCGCCCCGGATGCTGTCATAACTGAGGAGCTTGGCAGTGCTTGTTCGGTCTGTAGAGGTATGCTAGCTGTTGCGATAGACAACCTTGACCGTACAAGGTCTAGTGGGTATGTCGCGCCTGGGGAACGCATGAGATAATGATAAAACTAAATAGGCAATCGCTGCGCACAAACAGACGTGATCCCCGCTAGCGCACCACTAGCCAGCCGCTTGGGAGTGTCAAGTTCTTTTGTCCCATAGGCCGTAAACCACTAAGAAAAATGAATGACAGGCTTCAAGGTACCGATAAATGACCCTCACCTTCTTCAATTGTTCGTACGTAGTGAACTGTACGGCGCTGTAAGGCACGATTCGGAGGCAGTTAATCCCGTTCCCTCTCATGAAGCCTTTGAAGCCTTCTTCCTCCCACATCCTGACAAGACTCCGCCAGACTCCCTTGTACTGACCATCTGACGTTCGCGGTTGCACTTGTCTAGTGGCGCAAAACGAGTTTGTAAGATCAAGCTGTGCTCGGAGAAAAGAACGCAGCAGTGATCCGAACAAACGGAAATTGAATCACTGTGCAGGGACTCACTGAATGATTTTGAGCCTTTCTAAAGGACTAACGACTGTGCGTGAAGTAGCACCAGCAGCTCCACCCGCGACGAAATATGATGCTATCTCTGGCATCCAGAATGTTTGTTTGTGTCCGTTCACAGCTGCCATGCCGTTGGATATTTTCGGCTGTGAAGATTGTGACGACTGTGTGGATGTCATGACAGCTGGCGCAAAAAGTGCATGAAGAGAGTGATTAAGGGTTATATATAATAGGAATGTGAAAGGGAGCGGGTGAAGCAAAGCACGGGGCTCAGCCTGTGGTGCTATACAGACGAGTACTTGGTGTATGCAAATGAACGCTTGAACGGTCCTGATCGGTCTGGCAAAACGGAAGCATCACGTGATTCAAATTCAATAGAGCACAAGGTTGGCACAAGGCCTGAACTTTCTTGTTCAACGTTTGAACAGCTTTTGGAATAAGATGAACAGCTAATTACTGAGTTCTATAGAGCAACTGCATTTACAAGGCAGGACAAATTACCCAATTCTGGGCTTCTTTCTGGCAGTACCTCCTTGACCACCTGAGAAACTTCCAATGGCTCCCCCACTAACGCTCCCGAAACTAGCAGTACTACCTGGTTTGGATTGTTGGGAGAGATTTACCTGGGACTGCTGCGAAAGATGCTGTCCTTGAGCCTGGCCATGCCCTGGAGGCACTTGCGACAGTGTCTGTGCCTGTGTGGGTGCGGGCATACCCATCATGGATGGTGCCTCATCTTGAGTGATTCGCCGTTGGGGCGGCAGGTGGTGGGCGGAAACAGGAAAAAATACGCTACATTATTGTTAGCAATAACGAGGAGACTCCATGAAAACAGGCCATATGTGACGTACTTTCTTGTCGGCCGAAGATCTTCTTGGAACCATTTGTGTGCAAGCGCTTCTTTGGCTGTTAGGCGCTTGTCCGGATCATACGCGAAGAGCTGGCGTATGAGGTCATAGCCTTGCTGCGAACGGATGCGAGTTTGGCACCACTCGGCGAGGCGATTTGGGTACCTGTAATAATTTCGGTCCAAGACCATCCCGGTTACAATAGAAACAATTCACGTGTCAAGGCGTTTCATGTTCTGATACTCTGGCATGTCTTTGAGGCCTGACCAATCCTTCTCTAAAAGAAGTGAGAGGAACGCGCTAGTAAACACGCTTATGTCGTCCCTTACCAGTTGGTGTTCCAAGGACTTCGAAAATCTTGAGTAGTTGATCGCGCTGGAAAGGGACATTTTTCTTTGAATCTAATTTTGCCTCCTCGCCCTTGAATATCGGCCGGAGACTCGCCAACTCAGCGAAGACGCATCCCACAGCCCAGCAATCCACTGCCTTGTTGTAATGTTTTGCGCCCAATAGGAGTTCGGGAGCTCGGTACCAGATAGTGACAACAACCTTGTCACCCGCAAAAAGCGGTTGAAGTGGTTGGTATATTAATCGCGCAAGCCCCAAGTCTCCTATCTTCACCACACCAGATGCAGTAATGAGGATATTGGCAGGCTTAAGGTCCCTGTGAAGGATATGTGCAGAGTGAAGGTATACCAGGCCATTGAGAAGTTGATAGATCAGGGACTTAAGAACTTGTGATGCGATCTGTATTCGAAGGGTTTGCGAATAGTGATGGATTACTTGCTGCGCCATGGAAGCGTGGTCAAACAAAATAACTCAAAATATCAAACGGATAGGACGTACAAGAAAATCATGTTCAGCATATTCGAAAACCATGTATATCGACTTGTCCTCTAGGATAACTTCCTTGAGAGCAACAACATTTTCATGAGAGATTTCTCGATTCAGCTAGATGTAACTGGCTGCTGAAGCCTTCTGATGAAGAACAAAATGAACAAACTCACTGCGATTTCTCGAATGGCGCTCTGACTGATACCAGTATATGTGACAACATCCCCTTCTTTGTCTGGTTTAAACTTTTTAATTGCATGGATCTGCCCGTCTGGCTCCAGGCTCTGTGCTTTGTACACGCGACCATACGTTCCAGAAGATATGAAACCAAGAATGGTATACTTGGACGTGACAGCCTGGTGTAGGCGGTCGCGCTTGGCCCGATAGAAGCGCATTGGATCGGATTGGAGGAGCGTGTGCGACCATTCTTCATGCATTGTGAATTGATTAGAAAATGAGAATTGTGTTTGATGATAGCTTCACGAAGACATAGTGGTAATGACACAACACGGCATCTAGCTCACATCATACACAGATCCATTAGCGGAATTTGGATTCATCAATCATCACATCCATTCTCAGAGACCTATCCTCGCCCATGTTGACCTCGAAATTATACGAAGTTGTCATGCGTGGTGTAGACGCAAAAACCGCCGCTGCCGAGTTCTAGCGTCGTAATGGCGTGAGGCAGCTGGGGTCGCTCTCCCCGATGAGCCGATTCGTGTACCAAGTGGTGAGTCTTGCAATGATACTTATGTTGTTTCATCTTCCTACCATCCTCCTGTACTTGCCAGCGAACGTGTCCCTCTCTAGACCACTCCTCGCGGTGTCACTTTCAAAATCAGCTGGAACAACTATATCTAGATTTCGGAGTCTGCATGGTCAAATTATTGTTTGTCATGGCAGAGTCCCTTGACGAAAGCACCCGCAATGACTACGGCGCTGGCATGCTACATTTTAACCAATTCTGCGATCGTCTCTCCATACCGGAATAAGGCTGTATGCCTGCCCCCGAGGTCCTTCTTTCTATCTTCATTGCAGATGCTGCCAATTCAATCCCAACATTCCATCCCACGCCCCTCTCTTGTCCTTTCAAACCCTCACCAGCTCCTGGACTTCCATGACTGAACAGTGGTTCCTGAAGCACTGCAACCAGATCTGGAGCCCCTGATACGGATCAGTGGAGCATGGGGCTCCTCGTAGACTCAACACGTGTTTCCTCAGACGTAGTCGCCACCAAAGGCTGGGGAAATTTTTGCACTTTCTTAACTTTTTGGCTCCGCATCGCAGTCCTTGATTGTTGATCCTACTTTCTCGCCTACCACTGCTCTCATTCACATACATTCAGTCATCCAATACAGTAATGTCATCATATTTTGCTTCCCACTGCCACATCACGCTCTTCCCATTCACAAGAACCACCACTTTCTGTCATCACCGTTGTTATAAATCGGTAGCATACCGCACAGAAGAATGCTACAATTTGACCGTGTCCCACGTTGTGTGTTTTGGGTTGCTTGATAGAGGAATTGCACTGATGATCGATGAGGCTCGATCTACCGCACTCTTATTGAAGGTCCCATTTCTGAATTCCCGATCTTCTGTATACTCGGTTGCAACAATCCAAGTACTCTGCTCCAGACTACGTGTGCAGATGCGATCTGCAGATTCGCTTTTTTAGCGCATGAGAGCGGGTGTCACTATCAATGCTTTCATTAAAATATAATGCACGTCGTGTGCTTATACTAGATAAAGGCTGAGCTTCGCTGGCAGTAACCTGGTCCCACAAGTACTAATGATGTATACTATCGTTTGGAAAATGCATCAGAAGTATATCAACTGTACACCATCAGCAGTGTCCTTGGGAAAGTAGCGGGCCAGTGCAACAATCGAGAAAAGCTGCAGAAAATTCGCTGTCGAACAATGTGCTGCATATGTGATGCTGAATGAGTACATTTCAATAGACAGATTCTGACAAATGATCATGGGTATAACTCTCAGAAAGAGGGTTGGATTTTCCAGTAATGATTAACCGGACGATGTTTGAGCACCGTGACTTTCCTTTCCTTGAGAACTTTGTCTGATAAGAGGCCACCGCTGAGTTTACATCATTTTAGTAGACCGGAAAGTAATGCATATTTAATAGTGATTGCAATACAATCAACTCGTGAAAGTTGCTTTCACTCGGTCAGATGAGATTGTGAGTGCATTAAGTGATGAATGAGAATAACTTACTGTGACTAAACAGCAAACAAGCTTATCAAGGATGAAATCAACACACGCAGCGTATGAATAGTGTTTTATAAGTTCTTGGCATCGCGTTCTCATTGAATCATGTTCTCGAATATCCATAAATTATGGATGATGACTGGAAAACTTTCCGAGGAGAAGCTGAAGCTATCTCATGGCATATAAAAAAGAGGTGGGCCCACATAGTTAAGGTCGAAGATCTACACGACGCAAAAACCTTGTCAGTAGGTTTCGAACCTAACTCTTGGGAAGAGGAGCAGATTTTGAGTCTGTTATTGTAACCGCTTGGCTAAGACCTGTTAGACCTCTCAGAGAACCATGAATGAATGAATGAATGTCAAGGTGTGTTCCGATGGAAAAAGACCTGTAATTCGGCAGGTTTCGAACCTGCGCAGTCCAAGAGAAACAGATTTTGATTCTGCTACGGCAACCACTCGGTCAAGATCAGTTGCTAACTTAAACATCACGACGAAACCATTCCTAAGTGAATGTCGAGCTGTCTTCCGACAGGGAAAAAAAAACTTGTCGCATCGGCAGGTTTGACATATTTTGATTCTGTTGTGGAGACCACCTGAGATGAACCTCCGAGGAAACCATCCATGAGTGAAAAGTTGTGGTCCGATAGAAAAAGACCTCGTCATCAGCAGGTTTCGAACATGCACTTGCAGCCCAAGGAACAGATCTAGATTGTGTTGTGTAACCCCGTCAACGTGGCCAGGACGAAGTTAAAATGAACCTCTGAGGAAACCATCCATGAGCGAATCTTCATAACGTTCCAATAAAACAAAACCTATGGATCAGCAAGTTTCGAACCTGTGCAGTCCAAGAATTATCCATAAGTGAATGTCAAGGTGTGTTCTGAGAGAGAGAGAAACTTGTCCTCGAAAGGTTTCTAACCTGCGCAGTCCAAGAGAAACAGATTTAGATTCTGTTGTGATAATACCTTTGACCAGCATGTTTTGCAAGCTGAGATGAACCTTCGAAGAACTGTCCATATGTGAATGTCAAGGTGTCAGATAAGACATTTGTATTGGCAGGTTTTTAATCCGCACCACCCAACATTCCTAATCTGTTCTGGTGCCAGTTGGCTATGATAGACCTTGAAGGGAGCGCCGTTATGTTGCTTATTAATTCTCGCGGGGACAAAAAGTGGGATCGTACCTTGTGCTTCAAGGTAACCACAAGGTAAGGGCAGGATAAATATATGTAGTGTGTTATTCAAGGCGGCAGTTCAGGTCAAATTCGGGCAGCCTAGCCTACCCTTCCCTATGCTTTTTAATTTTGAACCTTAGTCTCTGGTGGATAATTGACCCAATATATATATGACAGTTGATATCTTTTCACATAATTAGTGTGAGTCTGTAGGAAGGAACTCCAAACATCACACGCACCGCCGGGGTCCGGTTCGAAAATAAGTTGTGTAAGACTGTAAGTAATGATCGTGAATAAGCAAGAATTGTGCAACTACTGTAGGCTACTACCTAGATGGACATAAAGATTACGACTGACATGGTCAGCATACAACAATGCGGTGGATTTATTGGAAAACGCCTAAAGGACCTGGATCACCTGGTAGCTTGCATGTAATCAGGAGGGGGTAGGGTATCTCCAATGGTTGCTGAAGCACTTTGCATTGATGCACGACGCTGCACTGTAGTGACCTTCGAGATGCCCATTGAATCATCGGGCACTGGCAGCTGGAATATATTCTGCCGAGTGCCTGGGGCGTCAGGTAGAGGGCGGCGTGAAGTTCCTGCCTAGAAGAAGAGTTCAGTAAAGTTGTTCGTCTGAAAAATCTGGTTCCTACCTCATCAACTGGAGACTGTGTTGCCAAGTTTTCTACGACTTCGTCTACAGTCGGCATGCCAGAGCTAGGGGCATGTACTCCACCTGTAGTACGAGACAATCTCTGAGAATCGTAGTCTGCCTGTTGATAAGACTGCCATGAGGTGCTTTGGGAAGTGCTTGGGGAGAAGGTGTGTTGTCTGACGAGGCTAGCATCACTTCTTGTCTCCACGGAGGAAGAAGTGCCCACATAGGCGTTTTCTGGGGGATGTTGAGGCGTATGAATCCGGTACAAGTCCTGCGACGCTGCCTGTGCCGATTTCCATCGCCGATAAAAGAAGAACGCAGCGGCTGATGCACAGAGAGCCACACCGATAGCCACAACGATACCGGCAATAGCCCCAGAACTTAAACCTCTGCTTAGCGTATAAGCTATTGGGCTCGTTGAAAATGATTTATCTCACTTTGAAGTTGAAACTGCATTGACACTGCATATATGTAGTGATTAACTTATTCATGCGGGAAAAGTTGATCGACGTACGCACCTTGAAGGTGAAGTTCCTGACGAGCTGCCAGAACTAGATGAACTGGAGGAATTGGAGCTTCCATTAAATTAGCATCATGATGTGTGGAAATGTGCGAAATACTCACCTTGACGTGAGCAGTGCGTAGTCTATGTTGAGTGTTTGTCCGTTTGTTTCAGGAAGGTTAGTGAGGGTCAGCTGATGCTGACCAGGGCCGAGATTGTCTGCATGATAAAGCATGACTTCATAGAAAGTTAAATATGCGGTGGCATTGTACTGGATGGCTTGCTGAGAGTCGAGAGAAACAGTATACAGACTGTTGTCAGGGCCTACAGTGCCAAATATGCTCACAGATTCGGCTTAATAAAAGGTGGCATGTTAGCTGGGAATTTCAAGTGTGTTCAGTTTTACGTGACATGCCCTTGAATTATCCATCAGCATAACTGTGGATAACTTTTGGCTCTTAGCACTCACTGTGAATGTTAAGGTCACGCTAGCATCACTAACACTGGTGGAGCTAAATGACGTTATTGAAAACATACGTAACAATGCGAGAGAGATACTCACTGCCCAGTCCCATTATTGAATAGGTTCACACTAGTGGGGTTCGCATTCCACGCTGGCTCCTGGTATTGAAATCTGGGGTCTGCATCATCGACCGTCTCCGTTACTAGCTGGGACCCGTTGAATTCGGTCATCCAGGTCACCTTTTGAGGAGCGACAACAATGAGCCGTTGAACTGGTCAAAGTTAGATACACTCTTACCATGTCGATATCAACGTAGAGGTTCCCAGTAGCAGTGTTTGTAATTGATACCGTATGCAACCCTTGTGTCAAGCCACTTTGGTTGAAGAGCACTTGTTGAAACAAATTGACATTGGATTGGCCGGTGTTTCCCGCGAAACTTGCACCGTCAACCGTCACGGTGTATGTACCATGATTCGATCTTTTAGCACCATATATCCAGAAGGCCGTGCCGTTGAAGGAGAATTTGGCGACACTCCCCGTTACGTTTGACGTCTGGAACGTTCCGCGGAAGTATCTGAGAATAGATGTTATTCATCGATTGCAAAGAAATGACAAAAAAACACAGACTGATCTGCTAAAGAGTCATCTCCAGAGTTCCCTGGAGCCCAAGTAAGATCATAGTGTATCAGAGGAGATTTATCATCGATGAGAAATGAAACCGAGGACATGTTAGGCAAGCGCAAGGGAAGAAAAGATGTTAAAGCTCATCCAGTGGTCCTCTTGTGCTGTTCGCTTGTGGACAACAAAATCAATACTGGCGGTGATCGGTTAATTATTTAGTCCTCGGTTATACAACCGAACATCTGTACAGGTTATGTGAGGAGAGAACATTAATTTGGAGGTGCACTGGCAGGGCCCATGTGCGAGATGATTGAATCTCATCAGATTCACACCTGTCAGCATAGACCGCATCCGCAAAGTTAAATTGATAATCAGCGCTCTGGTTGGTTGCTATAGCAGCGACTCATCAAAAATCAGAACATTACGTGCGCAAATGAACTTGAAGGTTGCGCACCGGTGTATTGTTATGTGAGACTCTCAAAATACGTCTGAAAATACAGGTCATGGCTCATGCAGAGAGGGTCAATCTTGCTTGGCAAACTGCTACTCCCACTCCACTAGTCGATGTGCGAAAAATGCTGTGCTTGCTTCCCTGGATTCTATTTCGACCTTGATGAATATCTTTCATCCATACTATAATCAAACCAGGTCCAACTTAACGTTCATTTCATCTATCTCTAAAGATCCCCACCATGCACTGCAGGGCCAGGATCACATGTACATTAGCACCCATGTGATGACGTTTACTCTAGCTTGATATTGTCTCTGATTGCCGAAGCAGTATTCCGTTGCGACGTTGAGCACATGTGCATGTTTTCCTCGTACTACTACTTATGACTTCCTGCTTGGTCTTATCGTATGATGTCTTGTCAAGACGAAGCCAACAGGGCTGCCGATCTGAAAGGTATTATATTATGAACAATGTGTTGCCTGCTTGGAAATCGAGCGCGTTGACATTTATGGTTCACTAGCTACTGTTGTTGGATAAAAAGGTGGTTTCTTCAGCTCTAGTGGCGGGCCTATAGCTAGTTGCAGTGCACGTGAGACCCATGATGAATTCTCAGCAAGATGAGAGTCGGGGACAGATGTTAGATTCGGATACCAGACGAGAAAAACTCTTATAGCCACAATCAAGAAGAGATTCTTAAAGTAGTACAATTGACGACATACATTCTCATGAACTGCAGACACCGTGCACATCGTTCGCTGATCTGCAGCTCGAAAGCTTGAGTGTCGTGTATTCACAGGTCAAATCAATCGATTGATTATCATAAATATCTGAACCACCATGATATTGCCGACAGGCTTTCAAACGAAAACGGGAATGTCATTTCATGTGAAGGTAAAGTGTACATACATCAAAAACATATACCATAGCAATGCATGCAACTGTGGTCAGAAGCTCGGGACGTAATCTATCAGACCTTCAGCACCTGTGTGTTCACAAAAACTACTCTCAAGAAGGAGGAGCTCCGCGCGCCTCATGAAATCCTGGGCATTTATCTCAGAAGTTAACGCAAGTAATATTCTAAATCACTCACCTCCCCTGTCTCCACGTCCACGTCCGCGTCCCCTGCCACGTCCACGATTTTCGTCATTTCGCCAATCGCCATCAGACCGGCCACCCCGCTCAACCCGTTCGCTACGTTCGGTACGCTCACCACGTTCAACCCGCTCGCCACGTTCAGTCCGCTCACCACGCTCGACCCGCTCGCCACGTTCAGCCCGCTCACCACGTTCAACCCGCTCGCCACGCTCACCACGGTAACCTGCGAAAAATGGAGTGAGTGGATATCGCGAATAACATGACCAAAACAGACCACTACGCTCGCCGCCTCGGTAACCACCTCGGAAGTTCCCTCGATCGCCGCCGCGGAAATCACCACGCCCACGGTACCCACCACGCCCACCACGTCCCTCACCACGGTAACCTCTACCACGTCCGCGACCTCGTGGCTGTGTGAAGCCATCATTCTCAGGCTCTGGGGCAGTAGCAGCAACAACTTCGACGCCGTTTACGGGTGCAGGTACGGGTTCAGCAACAGGAGTGGCCGATCCTGATGGGGCAAAACTTGCTTGTAAGTTTGCGATCGATGGCAGACCACCTTCCTCGTCCGCCTCCGCCCAATCAATGGGTTGCGCAGGTGTACCCTGTAGAATCAATGATCATTATAACCCGAAGCACACTATATCTTTGGGCGAACATCTAACTTACATCGGTTTCCGCAGCTAAAGGTGTAGGTTCTTCGTGCTCGAGAACACCATTCTGCGTCACTTCAACCTCAGATTTATCAACCCACTCAGCAGTATTTTCAAAGTCATTAGCGGGCTCAAGCTCGCTCGCTTGCATGAAATGGAAGCTACCAGTGCCACTCAGACTACTGGTAGTGGGAATGCCAGCAATAGGTTGAGATTCAGCGTGCGAGTTACTTGAAGGCTCAGAAGCAACTTCTGTTGCTGCATCGGGCTCTACCGGTAAGGGTGTCGGTTCACGTGGGGGGTTGAGGAAGGACTGAACGATATCCAGTAGCCTTGCATCTATCCGACTGTCAGTTTAATCCTAGGTTGTTGAGTCTGAGGGATATTCTTACATGAAACACCATTGAAGTCGCCTTGTCCAGAGAGTAGACCGGACAGTATTTCTTGCTTGAATTCTGACTCCTCAGTGATGAGGGTCGAGCAAACAGAAAATATTGCTTCCCCTTCGGCTTCATCGAAATCAAGAACAACTGGAAGAGGCTGGCGATTTGAGAGACATGTATGTAAACGGATTAGAGTTAGTATAGCAGAGGCTTTGCTAGCTGTCGATGCCTGGAAGAACTTAGCTACAAAATCCTTTAATTATAATCAATCCCCTACCTCGGCAGCAGCAACAGAGTTGGCAATTCTGATAGCTTCTGCAGCTTCAGCATCTGCACGTTTTGCCGCTATTTCGCGTGCAAGATCAGCTTCGTGGGACTGGCACACAAAAAGATTTATTATTTTTGTCGATGGGTAAATGATGATGTTATTCGAACCTCGATCAATTTTTTGACGTCTTTTAGTTCTTTCTGAACTGCCTCCAGTGAAGGAAGGGTTTTCAGAGTTCGCCTTTGGTCATCGTCCAGTTTTTCGTGATCCGTTGTTGCATAGCTCCCTACGCGGGCCTGGAAGACATACGTCAGCTACCTGGTGACGAAGCTAGAAGGCACAATTATAGTGACACGTACTATCTTCTTGTTCAAAGCTTTTAAGCGCTTCTGGAGAAGTTCTACGACCGGACTAGATTTGGTGGTCAAGTCATCGAAGGTCGGAGCTTCAGAAGGTGCAACAAGTTCTGGAGCGACTGTGCCCTCCTTCACATCCGCCTCTTCTGGTGATCTGTCAACCAGAGCAGCAGAAGTAGTATCTTGAGCAATAACGGAGCCTTCGGCAGGCGAGTCTGCAGTTTTTGGTTTGTTTGATCGACGTTTTTTCTTCTGAGTTTTCGCCTGTGACGTAGGAGGGAGAGCGCCGGGAACAACACGGACATTTGGAGCATCGACCATATTGAAAAGTAGATAGTAGAAGATGAACTAGTGCAAGAGCAAGAGTGAGGGCAGACAACTGAATTGTGCTGAAGAAGAGGTAAGTCAAAAGCTCAAGGGCAAGCTGAAAATTCTAGTTCTCACGGTTGAAGCCATTATGAACTACATTCATCGATCTTTGCTCTTCGCCATCAAACACGCCGCCAGATAAGCCAAATCATCGCCATGAATGCGGCAGATTTCAGCACTAATAGGCACTCTTCCAATGTGCACATGACCATACACATGGCGAGCAAACATACGGATCTTTACTTCAACGATGGAAATATAATATTGCTCGCTGGCATGTCCTATTTCTTGGTTCATCAAGGGCTTCTGGCACGGCATTCCGAGGTTCTGGATGAGCTCATGCGCTCTATGGACGACACTCCGACCCTCGAAGACCACGCAGTCCTTCCTTACCAGACTCATCTACCGATGTAGCGCACTTCTTGAAAGCGATGTATGATGGAATGTTAGAACATGTGTCTTTCTCTCTCCATTCTAGCTGACATACAACAGATCATTCGTAACCTACGATTCAGAGGGATTTCCAACGCTCTCAGGCCTCCTCCGCATGTTGACTAAGTACAAGGTGCACCATCTCCGGAATGACATCTTACGCGGACTCTCCAACTACTGGCCTACTACCCTTACCCAATGGGATACGCGTGAAGCCTCCGTGACCGGACAAGACGGTACCTATACGCCACGCGATTCTCTGCCGCACCCTATGTTAGCCGACTTAACTGATCGCTTGCTGAATATTGACCACTCTTTGAATCAGAGAAATCATCAACCTTGCTCGTGAAATTGACTACCTGCCACTTCTACCATCCGCAATGTATGACCTAACCCGTTCCACTCCAAGTGAGGCCGCGATTGGTTTTGTGTCCCCATTCACCGGCATGAACATCAGATTAGAATACGCCGATCTTCTGACCGTGCTCAAAGGTCGCGAACAAGCTTCTCGTTTTTTTTCAACGTTCATCGTCAACAATCTAGAAGGAAGGCAGCCTTCTCGATGGTGTCTAATGTCGCAAGGATGGCCATCCCGTCAACAAGAGGACCTGTCAGATCGCGTTCGAGGCCATCACGTTTGAACTTCTGCGAGACATCAACGGCATCATCAGTAATCGAACCTCGGACCCCCTGTACGCGATGACCGAAGCGGAGCAAATGCAAATCCGCGACGACCTGTTGAACAGCGAGGTTTCTCCCATGAAAACGTGCGAACATTGTCGGGTGGAATTTGGAGCGGTAGTTGATGCAGCAAAAGAAGATTTCTGGAAAAAGTTGCCCAAGTGGTTCGATATAGATGTTTCCCCCTGGGGCTAACGTTGATTATTGTCTTGGTCAATCTGTTTCTTATCCGTTTTGTACTGTTCAATACTGTTCAATGATATATCTGACTGGACACGTGATCGACGACGGGTCAACGAAAAATTCTCTTACCACAAGTTCAACGTTCAACTCTTGTCAGCTCTGCATGGTAGGCCCTTTGTAATTCTGACTGCGGCTGCGCAACAACAACTAGCGCGAATTCGGGCTCGACGGGGGCTCAACTTCACAGGTGACTTGAAGAAAAGGACACATCCGAACAAGCTTTCAAGCTTAGTTAATAATTTGGAAGTGAATTGTCGTCAGCTATATATATAGGCCTTGCTTGTCTCCTGCAAATATTGTTGTAAGTTTACTATTTTCGGGCTAAAGCTTGGCATGCGAGCTATATATGTATAGTACAAGCAAGGTTCTCGTGGGGGTGTGCTTGTAAGTTTGCAATTGACAATGCCATTTGCTGATTGAACATCAAGGTATTTCGATGCTACGATATCGGCTGTGTTGAAAATTTTCTCTTCGGAAGGCTTCCTTATCTTGAATTCCATCATTGGTGGATGAGGCCTGAGGGAGAAGGAGAACCAAATTGCTAATCGAATTTGATGATGGCTGCACTGCATGTACTATGTAGCGCAGTACTAGGGCATGGCGATCGTGACCCGGATTCTGCCAGGCCCCTGCTACCCCTCACCCGCCGATGTTATATCTTTTGCGTCTTTCATCGCATCTAGCGTTACCGGCCGGTGTACCACTGTGCCCCCCGACTATGGAGTATACCATGGCCCTGACACTTCCTCGCGAGCCTCTTCGGACCATCCCTCTCGACAGTACTAGAATTTACATGTATACATACCTCGAGTTTTCACAGCCAGTGTAAGCCTCTTTTTTCTTTTCTTTTTTTTGAATACAATTTCTGTCCTTTTCAGAGTAATACTCTATGTATGACATTACTAACTATACTAGAAACCCACGTTGTCTCGAGTGCATCTCTCAGGCTCGCGAATGCCCTGATGTGGAGTGTGCCCCCATCAGTCCGCCGTTCCCGCCGGCCGTTTTAGACGCGCTGCCCCTTGAATGAGATGACCTATCGATATTTAATACTGCTGTGTACATGTGTACATATGCTTAACGCGTATTAGTGTAAGCCTTTATAGCTTGTTATCAGTGGCACCCTAACATTCTCATAAAGGTGACTGCTCACGCCCGTGGTGCTATATTTGCAACCGCAGCACCTGTATTCAGTGATGGCACTGTCGGTGGCTTGCTATATAACGTGTTGCTACCTATTGGTTCATCCAGAAAATTCCTGACTGCCATGGTCGCTCTCAGTACACCTTCCATTCATGTCACAGGTTTGGGATGTAAGACCAGTGGCAAAACAGGGCAGTGGAAGCATTGGTGTGTTCGTATGTCTTGTAGTGAATTCCGGAAGCTATCGCCTGCGAGTTGGCGAGGAGTTTCGAGAAGTTGTGGTACTGAAGAAGTTGAGCAAATCAGATGGTAGTGTTTTGTGAGGGAAACATGAGTTGTCCCGACTGCCCTTTGAAACTGCAACTAGACACGCCAAGATTTGATTGCATATGTGCCAAGGAGCTCACGAGCAAGCAAGATATTCGTCAAAGTTGTCGTTGGTTGATTTAGTGAGCACGTGATCTACGCGTCGCCTTGTCACCTTGATGCTCTTCTGTTTTCAGTCATGTCTTCAATCCTCGATGCGGACATGGCTCTACAGCATTCGGCTATTAATGAGATGACTCGCAATGAAGATTGCCTCGAGCCGCAACATGAACAAGTCTCTGAGGGCGATAGCGACTGTAACATATCCGATGGTCCAGATGATGGATGTCCAAGCGCAGAGTCAGACTCGGAGGAGGACTCTTTGCGGTATGATTCATATAATTGCTCCATTATTTACTGATGGGCCCGACAAGCTCTGAGGCAATACAAAAAATCGAACGACTAGCGTTGTCATTTCTTGAACAGCTTGCTGGTTCACTACGAAAACCACAAACTGATATAGCGTCCACCAGAAGCTCTCAAGCAGCTATTAGTTCAAGATCAAAATATCCCAAAATCGAGCTTCAGTTAGCCGACCGTCACAAAACATCCTCCGAATGGTGATGTCTTTACCCCGGGTCAAAATCTGTTATTGCAGTCCCCTGATATGTATGTGTTTTTAGCACCAGAGTTATACGATACCCTCTTAAGCGAAGAGGAGCGAGTCTAAAGCCATTCGGTTAGTCCAGTGGTCGTTTCATGACGGCTTCGTTTCGACCCGATGACCGTTCAAACGCAGCACAGATTTTACGTGTCATGGACTTCGCTCACCAAGCCTTAGTCGACAATGTTCCATTAACAAAGCGGTATCTAGATCTGTCTTCTATGAAACCCTAGAAGGAACTGAGAAGAAGCTGACCGTGTTCCTAGTGACATGTACTACAAGGATGTCCCGCTCTTCAAAACTCAGGGAACTGTTAATCGAGTGCGTTTTTTGAATACGGACTCGGAGTGTCGTTATTCGTACTCATAGATATCAGCTAGTCGATGATCTTGCCGTGACATTGGGCCTAGAACGTGCCGACCTCCAAATTGTAACCTCTGTCACCTTGTTGTGGTTATAATTCCTTGAACGTTGTTTTAGCGCGCTGCATCGAAGGGCCTTATATGCGGCACTGGTCTGACAATCCACCTTCTCGAAGGCGAAGCGCTTTCTATTAATGACTTGGAGGCGAATACATTTTCCAGAGAGACAAACCCAGATTTTGAATGTGTTTATCAGGGAACTTTGATACCTACGGGTGAAACCATAGAGCGATTTGACTTGAAAGGGGATATTTCATGGGTTCTTGTGGTCGAAAAAGAGGTATTTACTGCAGGCCGTTTCTTACAGGAGATGTTGACCTGGTTCTCATTCTAGGCCGTCTTTCAAACCCTGTGTCGTTTTCAGTTTGCAAGCCATCAGTCACTTCCCGGTCCCGGGTTCATAATCACTGTGACTAAGTAGTGTGACACTGCTGCGTTGCTGCTTATATACTTTCTCCAGGGTAAGGGGTATCCTGACGTGGCTACTCGACAACTCGTGAAAACTTTGTCAGACAACCTTCCGGCACAGTGAGTTGAACCCGCAGCGTTTCCGAATACTCATCATCATAGTCAATAGTATTCCAATCGTTGCACTTGTCGATGGTGATGCGTATGGACTCGACATCCTATCGGTGTACAAGTACGGCAGCCACAGCCTACGACATGAGAACAAAAAGCTCGCAGCAAAACGAATCGAATGGCTTGGCCTCTGGGCATCCGAAATTGCAGAGTACTTAGATGCCGATAACTTTTTAACTTTGTCCTTACTGAAGTGGCTTACTTTCACAGCCTTGAAATCGATTTGGACACACTGATTCCGATCACGTTGCATGACGAGAAGAAGGTAAGACGGGCCTTATTCCCTGCCGTGAGGTCAACCATGTCATTATCCTCTGTAGGCGCTCGCGGTACTCAGCCGTCCCATCGATGTTGTGCCCACGAAATGGAGGCAGGTGGAGTTTCATACCGCAACTCAATACTAAATGTGCCTACAGAAAAGAGCTCACGCGGATGCTCCACATCCGAAGGAAGGCTGAAATCGAGATTCTGTCAGGCGCCTTAAGTCAAAGGTCTAATTCCCTTATACATTACTTGACTCACAAAATCTGCCACTTTATTGAGATGTCGGCCTGACGGTGATATGAATGTCAGGCCTACTATTACAACTCTTTAGCATAGTGGATTTTGACAACGTCCTTCGCGACTTTATGGGCAATGGCGTTACAAATAGTGCAATAACGTGCCAAACACGTAGACAATAGCGCCGAACGACATAAATACAAAAGTACCTACATCATACTATGATCAATATTCATTTGTACCAGGTAATCGGTGAAAGTGAGTCAGGGATGGACCAACGACTTGAAATCATGTGATCTACGAGAGGTGCTAGCCTTCAGTTAAAGTAGGTGATCAGCAAGGTGAAATCACTGGAGAAAATAAACTACGTAAGTCTGGAACCCACAGTTCCTTAAGTAGCACCTCTCAGGAATGAGAGTTAGCTGCTGAGACCTCGATCGATTATTGACGAGCGTCAGAGATCCGAGGTGTTAAAGTACAAAGCTTTACACAAGCAATTATCAGAGTATGTGAAGAAATAATTCAAAGTGGGGAAGTGGTGGATCATCGTGATATAGTGTATGAGGCACATTCAAGAAGGATATTGTGGCGGAGGTTCCTGCGGTTCTTGAGCCTGGTCAAGACTCCGTTTCTTGTGTTCGAATTCGAGTTCCTTCTGATGTCGACTCATATCTGCGTAAAGCGCCGAAAGCTGGCGCTCAGACTGAGAGTTGCTTGAACTATCGACCACTGGCATATTAGAGGTGGGCATCATTGCACTCGCCGAAGCATTATGGGGTACTGAAAATGTTGAAGAATAGTGTGATGCAGGGCGAGCGGGTGCTGAGAATGGGTCGTGGGGATTTGGGAGAGTAGGTACATCTTGCGTAGTTATTCGCTGAGGGTCTGTCGCCTGCGACAATGTGCTGTATCGGTTCTGAGCAGATATGGGGTATGAATTCTGATGGGAATTGTGGTTTAACAAAGGAGCAGCGCCCAAGATGTCAGCTGAAGCCGGATACATAGTATCCCGCCGAGGTGGAGGTGGAGGCGGAGGGGTTCTCCCTCGAGGTGCAACAGATTGCAGAGGAAGGTATTGACTAACTTCCGAGGTCGCAAAGGCAGGCTCATCATCGACTTTCTCCCGAGCCCTCTGATATCGTCTCTTTAAGTTGTAGAACAGCAGGACAGATAATATCAAGAAAAACACTAAAATCAAGTTAACATTTTGGAGGAATGGGTTTCTAAAATGTCACTTCACCAATCCCAAATGCTATCCCAGCTCGCGCTCCAGTGCTAAGCTCTTTCTGGGACGAGCTTGAGGAACCGGTGCTTGTCGCGCTTGCGTAACTTGAGCTAGAGTTGAGTGTAGTGCTGGACTGGGTATCGGATGTAGACCTCGGAGTGGTGATCACAATTGGTGGTCCAACGGAAGGTGTGGGGCTTGCCAATGGTGGTGGTGTTAATGGAGTCAATAACAACACCATCCTTGTCGTTCAACAAAGGCTCGAGCTTGAACCTCTTTGGTGATGCAGAGGGAAGAACTGCCTAGGAAGCATGCTGTTGCTTCAATTATATGTGAGTAGGTTAGTACACCGAGTCATGCCCGAGCCATGCCCGAGGCCTGCGTATGCGTAGTCCATCACACGTCTTCATTTGTAAACAGCGGCAACTTCGGCCCCATTGCATGAAAATCTCTATTTCATCATGATGGAGTCGGACGGGGCGATGATTTGGCTTATCTGGCGGCATATTTGATAGCGAAGAGCAAATATCGACGGATGCACTTCTGGCTTCAACCGCAAGAATTTTCAGTTTGCCCTCTCGTTCTTGCACTAGTTCATCTTCTACTATCCACTTTTCAATGTGGCTGACACTCCAGATGTCCGTGTTATTCCCAATGCTCTCCCTCCTACATCACGAGTGAAAACTCAGAAGAAAAAACGTCGATCAAACAAGCCAAAAACTGCAGACTCGCCTGCCGAAGGCTCCATCATTGCTCAAGATATTACTTCTGCTGCTCTGATTGACAGAGCATCAGAAGAGGCGGATGCGAAGGAGGGCACAGTCGCCCCAGAACTTGTTACACCTTCTGAAGCTCCGGCCTTCGGTGACTTGACCACCAAATCTAGTTCGGTCGTAGATCTTCTCTAGAAGCGCTTAGAAGCTTCGAACAAGAAGAAGATAGTACGTGTCACTATAATTGTGCATTCTGGCTTCGGCACCACGCTATGGAAAAAGCCGGACGCTCGGAGTCGTGCTGCAAATACTAGGTCCAAACTAGGTCCTCATATAGTGATCCGACCTCGAGCACCGCACTAGTACTGGCGTATTTACTTGTGTTGATCAGTGCAAACCTACATGCGTATTGAACCTATGTAAGTTGAGTGTATAGTGATGAAAATAGTAGGGCATGATCATAAGGTAGATTTGAGGCGGAGTATGAGTACAGCGTTCCAAATGACAGCTGCATGCTGGCGGGAGGCGCTGATCAGTTGCAAAGCTGGGCTTTGACATCGAGCGGACTCTGCCCGACTTGTCGATAGGCCCCGGACTCTGATGGTCTGACTTCCGCCGAGTCCGCCCCAGACTTCAGCTCCGGGGTACCAAATCCCTGACTTGCTGTTTGTTATAGTCTGCGTGGAAGACGTTCAAAAAGAAAATTTTTGCGGAGCATCGTGCGGTTCTTGAGCATCATCAAGACTCCGTTTCCTCCAATCGAGTTCGTCCTGACGTCGAGTTAAATTTGTATGAAGCGCCGGCAGCTGATGCGCAGGCTGAGGGATACTGAGTGAACTATCGGCCGCTGGCGCATTCAAAGTGGTCATCATTGTAGCACTCGCCGAGGTTTCATATGGTATTAAATATGCTGGAGAATAGTGCGATGAGGGGCAAGTGGGTGCTGAGATTGGGTATTGGGAATTTGGATATGTAACATCCAGCGGAGGTGGAAAATCTCCCCCTCCCGACACCGAAAGGGTAGGCTCATAACCGACTCTCCCCCGAGCTCTCTGATATCGTCTCTTCAAATAAGAAAACAGCATGACGCATAATAACAAGAAAAACACTGGAATCGAGCAAGAAACAAGTCAACATTTTGGAGGGAAAGGGTCGCAATATGACAACTCACCTATTCCAAATCCTAGCCCAGCTCGAGCTCCAGTACTAAGCAATTTCCGGGACGAGCTTGAGGAACTGGTGCTACTTGTATTTGCATGACTGGAACTAGACGTGTTTGCATAACTAAAGCTGGAGCTGGAGATTGTCCCTGTAGTGGCAGTTATAGAGCTTGAGTGGGTATTAGAGGTGGACCTAGAACTGGATCGAGTGCTGGTTGGGTTAATTCGTGTAGAAAGTGCAAGTACAAATGACATCGTTAGACTTGAAGCTTGAGCCCGAGATTCTGTGCGGGGTAAGAAGAAACAGCCCGAGTCGAGGGTTGTCTCACCATGCCTGAGCTTATTAATATTTGATAACATTGATATTCTTAGATCTATCTAGCTTAGGGTGTTGCTGACAGGCGTCCGTATTTACTTGCACCACCCAGAGCCATTAAGTCCATTTCCCCACTGTTTGGGAACAGCGACGACCTCGCCGCTACCTCTCGCACGAAACCTCTCCGTCCATGGGTAGTTCGTACACACGCATCGGATTGGGACTGACATCGACAAGTTTCGAGCAGGGAGAAATGGCCGAACTAATTGTAGGTTTGGGAAAAAGGATGAACAGCTTGAATTTGTATGAGATTCCGGCTTCAGCTGCGTAGGAAACGATTGGTAATGGTAAGGTAAAAATAACAGGAGGAATATAAACAACGACCAGCAAGCGACAAGTACCTATAGGAACGAGTCACAGATGAGACCTCGAGCTTTACTGTGGTACAATCTGCTACCGTTCAAAGTTCAGTTATAGACTCGGATATCTACGAGAGCAGTTAAAAATAGCGTGAAAGTGTTCAATTATCGCATCATAGTCCGTGATTCATGGTCAGGAAGAATATTGCGGCGGAGGGTCCTGTGCTTCTTGAGCATCAAGACTCCGTTTTCTGTGGTCGAGTTCAAGTTGCTTCTGATGTTGGGTCATATCTGTGTGAAGCGCGGAAAGACGGCACTCGGGCTGGATGTCGATCGAGCTACCAGCTAGAGGTGTAGTAAAAGTGCCCATCATCGCAGCACTCGCGGGAATAAAAGCACTGTGGGGTATCGAATGCGTTAGGGAAGAAGCCGTGGATGCGCATGACACAGGTCGGGCGGGTGCTGAGAATGTGTCGTAGGGATTTGGGAGAGTAGGCGCATTTTGAGTAGCTCTTCGCTGAGGATCTGATGCCTGCGACAATGCGCTGTGACGGTTCCAAGTAGATGTGGGGTGCGAACTTGGATGTGAATCGTCGCTCAATAAGGGAGTGGCGCTTGAGATCGCTGAGAGGGATGAAGCGTGCAAGATATCAGGTGAATTGGGATATGCAGTTTCCAGTTGAGATGGGGGTGGAGGTGGAAGGTCTCTTTCTCTCGATGCAACAGAATCGGGGGGACGATATTGACTCACTTCTGAGGACAGAAGGGTAGGTTCATAACCGACGCTCTCCCGAGCCCTACGAGATCGCTTCCTTAAGTAACACACCAGAATTGCACAGAATATCAAGAGAAACACTGGAAACCCTGAGTTAATATTTTTCGGGAAAGGCTCGGACAATGCCAGCTTACTTATCCCAAATGCTAGACCAGTTCGTGCTCCAATGCTAAGCCCTTGACTGGTCCCTGAAGACTCATTGTTCTGAAATGAGCCGGAGAAACTAGTATAACCCGAGCTGAAACTCGTTAGCGTGCCGGAGGTAGTGGTTGTAGAGCTCGAGCTAGACTGAGATGTAGATGTAGATGTGAAGGTGGAGATAGAGGTTGTACTGGCGGAGGTGGTCGTAATGGTAGAAGTGTGCGTTTTGGTGGGTGAACCATCGCCATTGTCATCACCATCACCATCACCATCCCCATCCCCGTCATCGCGAGGGAACATGAATCTAATCTGACAATGAGAAGAAACCCCGCCGGTAGGATCATATAAACTTACGCCAGTTCTCGCAGGTATAGAGCGTCGCACGCAACATCAAGGGACTGCAAAGCGAGAATAAAGGCCAGGGCTGGAAGCGAGTGAGGCATGCTTATGGCCAGATTTTCGCTGAGGTTTTGCAAGGCAAGAGCAACGAACGTGGTAGAACAGAACAGTCAGAGGGGCACGTCCATGGGTGCCGAACATGCAGGTAGCACGCGCTAAGCATTAACGCGTCTACTTCCGCTCAAACACCACTCCATGAGTCCATGATGCCGGATGTCCCTCCAAGATGCACTTCGAACACTCGCAAGCTACAGTCCGGGTAGGAATCAGAAACACCAACTGCAGCGGCAGCACAGCAGCCACTATCTGCTGCCAAATCAAAGAATTCTAGGTTGAAATGAATTTCGAGTGAGAGATCTACAATTAGCAAGACGCGAATTAAGGTCACGTGACTGACACGTCCAAGCGCGTCGCGTTGAAATGAGTGATCAGCGGAGCTTGAAATTTGGAACCCGCTATAATGCGAATTGTCCACAGTACTTAGGTCAAAACTCCATTCATCAGTCTCTTGTCAACGTTCATCTAGTGCTTAGACAACGTTTAGTCATCGTTACTCGCAACACAGGCTGTGTTACTTTCAATCTTCAATCATGCAAACACGGTCATCTCAAGGTTCAGTCCTTGGAAAGCGTGCTCATCACGTCGACCAAAAAGCTGTCTCATCAGCAACGACAAGTGACATCGCAACGCTGTCGCAGCACATGCTCACCCCAGAGCAGAGCCCTAAATCGAAACGCGCGCGCATCTCGCTCTCCAGCGTACAAGGAGATTCAAACAAGGAAAATGTACCTCCGTTCCGTATTGACGCGCGGAATGACGTATCAGTCGATACACCGCGTTCCATACGCACATTGGTAATATCTACTCCCCCACCAACACCCCCAGTTTTGCTACTTCCTGTATACACGCGTGCTCGAGGACTACTTCGTTCGACCAGCACAAGTGCATCTCCTATAGCTGGCCGAGAGGATGAACGACAACGCATTCTGGAATTCATCACCTCATCGTGGTGCGATAGTGCACACACGTCCTTGTACATCTCCGGTACACCTGGAACTGGAAAGACCGCGCTTGTCAACTCGGTCCTACGTTCGTTCGAGGAGTCCGAAGGGACGTCTGATTTAAGAATTGTCTCTATTAATTGTATGGCTTTGAATGGGTTGGATGCCCTATGGGATCGTCTTTACGAGGAGTTGTGCCGTACAAAGGCTTCCAAGAATGCCGTGAAACCTTGCAAAGCTAAGGGCAAGCAAGCGGTCGAGAAATCACTCTCTAGTTTAAATCATAAGTGGTATGTACTATCACCACCGCCCATTTCGTTATCTGACCTCGGTCTCAGCATTGTTGTGCTTGACGAGCTCGATCACATTGCGTCTTCAAATCAAACACTTTCGTCAATTTTCTCGATGTCTGAACAATATCCGACCACCTTCCGCATCATCGGAATTGCAAACACACACACCCTCACATCGTCTTTAGCGCAGTCGTCTACTTGTGAAACTTCCAGTGTCCTGACCCTTCACTTCGGCGCGTACTCTTCCCAGCAACTTCTTCAAGTATTGCAAGCACGTCTCTCACCTCTCTACGACAATCTGGAATGCCCAGAAGCAACAGAACAAGCCAAAAAGTTCCTTCCTGCTTCAACATTAACTCTCCTCACAAAAAAAATCGCCTCGCAAACTGGCGATGTTCGAGTCTTGTTTGAGGTACTTCGGGGGGCAATTGACCTGGCTGTCACGGGTTCGAAGGTCTCAAATGCAGACGACGCAAATCCTCTCACAACTCCACCTTTCATCGTCAAACCGGATCACATCCTTGCAGCCCTCAAGGCGTATCTACCTTCCTCTGGCGGTGGTCGCTCCTCTTCTTCCTTGGCACTATCCCCTACCAGCAATGAGACTGTGTCCAAGGTCCGTAATCTGGGCCTCCAAGTCAGACTGGCTCTCCTATGCATACTTCTTGCATCAAAGCGGACGGAGGCCACTTTGTCTCTCTCTTCCTCTACCACCTCAACGCCTGCCAAGTCCCCTGTGAAGCGGGCAGGCTCTGTTGTTTCTCAAAGATCTGCTGGACTTGACGTTGCACAACTTCATGCATACTACTCAACTGTGCTCACACGTGCAGATAACGACATCTTCACACCAGTTTCTAGAAGCGAATTTTCAGACCTGATAGGGATGCTAGAGACCATAGGACTCGTGGCGTCGAGGTCTGCCCGCATGGCAACTGCATCTCCATCGAAGACTGGTCGTCGTGCACTCGGTCGAGCTGCATCGTTCGGTGGAGCAGCTAAGGGAGTTGCAGCAGGTCAAGACATCAAGCTTGTGGAGACCATTCGTGCGGATGAAGTCCTGCGTGGCCTGGGTGTGACCGATCACTCTGCTGTCAGCGATGTGCGTGAAGAGGAAGTCCGGGCTATATGGGCAAGGGAATGTGGACGTATCACACGAGAGTCGAAAACGAAGTCAGCGTCAGGTATGGGCAGTGATAAACCTTTCGACGAAGCGTTTGAGGGTTAGATGCGACTAAACACAACCTGCAAGTAAATTCTCTTCATTACCACGGTGCTACTATGTAGCCATTCAGATAAACTTTGCGTTATTTATTGCTTATTACTAGTACTGTCTTTTTTATGGTTATGTCTTATATGATATGGGAACTCATACTAAGCATTCTCTAATGTAATATTAGATGAATCACTACATGCTGCATTATAGCAATCATATTACGAATTCAAGTTCTTCCACCATTCATTGACGTCGAGGCGTAATATAAGGTGGCGCAATGCATCCACACCACCAGGGGCGTGGCGAACATCGTTTTGTTCCTGTAATGCAAGTAAGAGTTCCTGGCGTTGCGATGATTTCAAATCCTTCTCCAACAAGGCCTCTAAGACTTTGATCTGCAATCAAAAAATCCGGAATCAGCCTACTAGCTTCATAAATGTAAAATGGCCAACTCCATACCAGGGTCGACATTTTCTCGCGAAATGCAGCAAAGAGTACATCAAGAACTGATGACGCCTGGCACTCTTGCAACCGCCCGTCATTAAGGTCACCGATCATAACGCAGGACTCTAGGATAAGTTCTAGGCTCCCACGAAGAAGGTCACCAGCTGCTCGTTGGGCCGAGCGCATCAAACAAGCACTAAGAATGTCATTCAAGACAGCGGAGTGAGCCTCAGCGACCGAAAAGACATCAGTAAACTCAGAGCTTGTTCCCAAACGACACGCAGTGACTCGAGCCAGGAACGCATCAAAGTTGCCCCCAATGGCCACATCGAATATGTATGCGGAGAGGGTGGTCACGAACGAATGCGCCACGAAACGGAAGTGAGCGAGGAGTTTCCTGGATTGGTTCAAAGTCGGAAAAAGCACATTCTGGTGCGTCATGCGGAAAGCCGCTCGAATGGCAGATTCCACTACATTGTTTCCGTTGAATATATGTAGAAGTACGAAATAATTATAGCTCACCTCTGATCAGACGTAAAAGGAACGCGAAAATCCTTTGGTATTTGGATATAGTGTCCGGTGTGATAATCACGTCCAAAGGGTGAGGAACTTTGTAGTCAAGATACAAGAAATCTAATGCTCTGATCAAAACAATTATGAAGCATGTTCGATCTGCAGCAAAAACGACGCTACTTACTCGATATCTAAGTGCGCATGATGGCTTAGCGTGCACGTAAAATGTATAAGAAAATCATAGCTTACAAAGTGGGTTGAGCCATCGTTCACGTCCCGTATCGCTGGCGAGATCTCTGATGGCGAACCCAAGACGGACTTCAGCTTCTTCTGCTATGCGCCTTGAGCTGAGCTCATGCTCCTGCTGGCTATCATCAGGGCCAAACGAACGTGTATCCTGAGAGTCTACGATGACTGTTCTCAAGAAAAAGCTGAGGTCAGAACCCCCAGGAGGCCACGTCCCTCGCTCTGTCAAGAACGGGGCTAAGCCGACAGCCCAACGACTGGTGCCATGTTGAGTCACTCCAGAGGCAGATCTACTTCTCTGGCGGGATAGTGTGAATGATTTTCCACCTCCAGCGACAACCTCGCGGTCATCGGTGTCAGAGAATAGAGCAGCTGTGAGTCGTGATTTGAATGATGGGGAAGTCAGGAGCATATGTGAACGAAGCAGAACCAGATGGTCATATACGTAGAGGAACGAGTTCTGGTCTAGGAATATCGATAATAGTGCACTAGAAAGGGAGGCGGCATGTGAAATGAGCGGAGAAAAGACCAGGTTGGTCAGGAGACCCAGATTCGGAGTGATTGAAGGGAGTACGGGTGGGAAGGACAGAATGAAGCTTCCAAATGCAGCGTGCATTGAGTGCTCATTGAATGTATTACCTTCATTTGAGCCAGGCTCCAGATCGAAAATCCGGAAACCGACGAGGTCGGACTGGTAGCCGCACCCATGGAGATTGCTATCAGCCGAAACTAGATCAGGGAGACTGTCAGGGCCGATAATCAGCGCGACATCACCGGTCTCATTAAGGGACCCCGTTCTCCATAAGTCTTGAATGTCTCTGGCTGACCAGACCCAGGTGATAAACGACCCTCGCACCGGGGGATTTAGTACAGGATGGCCGGGTTTTGCGGCAATGAGCAACTTCAGAGATTTTTGAGCCGCTGGTAATACTTCAGCCAAATCGCGTGGTATAAAAGACGGTAGTTCATCATCTTCAGCAAAGAGAACTCCATCATCCTCAGGTGACGCCTGATCAAAGTCTTCGATGTCCAACGGACCTATTGCAGTCCGCTGAGGCTGCTGACTTGTTGCTGCCCGCTGGCTATTGCTGTCGGCGTAGGCAACTGAGCGACACAATGCCTGCAAGTAGGTTTTCGAGGACGTTGTGAGGAGATAAGCGAACACAGCAACCAAAGACCGCGAAGACGATTTGCGAATATGGGTATCGAGATACTTGTATATACGAGAAAGTAGAGCCACTGGTTTCATCTTGAATTGCGAATACTGCGGGGGACACAGTCCAAGGCCCTGATAGAGCATGTCAGAAGTAAACGAGAAAACATCACTGAACGTACCCTTTGGCAAAGTGATGCTAGAGAGAAGACAATTTCTTCTAAATCTCCATAATATAGCCATGTTCCAGATAGAGTCTTCGAAGAGACGGGGATGCAGAGGTTAGAGAGGGGCCCACGATCAAGCTGGTCACGTAAATAAACGAGCACCACAGAGAGCGCATGCGAGAAAGCATGGACCGTTGCATTTTCCTCTTTGCGTCTGCATTCTCATTTAGAGAGCGTGACTTCATAGATGAGCATCGTGGAACCTACCGCGTTCGTAAAGCACTCAGGAATACCTCCAAGCGTCGCATCAAAGTACCAATGTCTAAAAATCGCTTCAGAAGACTGTATTATTATATTAATAGACAAATATGTTGAACTGAAGCTGTTTGCTCACCTGCTGCTCATCGTCTCATCCTTGCCACTGATAATCAGCGTGTTTGGCAGATTTTCTGCGCCTTCGCATGATACGAACGTCTCCGAAACTGGATTCCACGTGTGCAGAAAAGACGAAGTTCCGAGAATTGTCATTCTCAACGACTCAAGCAGCTCAAGTTCATTCACACAGACTACACTTGTTCGTAGGTTGAACGGCAAAGGTCGTATGCTAAACGTTTTGTTTGTTATGCCATTGATATTGCAAAAAATTGAATCTGACTGATATTGTGCCGAAGCTGATACATCGGAAGACTGTTCGGTCAAGAAAGGAGTGTTGTATGAACGGTTAAGGTGTGATTGGCGCATAACGTCCCAAGAGACAACTTGATCCTACATTTTATTATTGAGTCTTCACATCACGACACAGGGAGTTCTCACTGAATGTTGATCACTACTAGCCACTGATTTTGCCCATAGCACCTCTGGTGATAACAAAGGAGGTGCAGGATTATCTCGAGCACGCGTAATATCTCTTGGCTCGAAATTGTGCGCATTGCGTTTCCCTAGAGTTGTGGCCTCCTCCCTCTCAATTGCATGCACTATAGGGTCTTGAGGTTTGTCGACCATTCGAGGGACGAAGAACTGAGGTGTTATATGTGGCAGGATACCCAGTCCCAAATCCATGTTATGATGACTCCAGGCATTACTAAACAGTGACATTCCAAAACACACGATGAATATCGGTGGCTAGATGTTGGTTTATGACATGCATACTTAGTAGTGTTCATTGGATCGTGGCTATTGTTTGGTGTTAATTGGCAACGCCTTCCCTGTGGGACAGTGGCAAGTGGTAACGAGTTGTATTGTGCCGATTGGTGAACAGTTGCTTGCCCATCATCCCGTCCACAGATCCCACAGATCTACCGGTGGAACATGGTTCAACGATATTTCAAATAGGGCAAATAGGCGATGTAGCTCCATGGTTTGTTCAGTTAATGAACCATTGTTCTGAACATACTTCCACCACTCGAGGAATAGTCCACCGTTACCACAACAAGCGGTGCATCCTCAGTGCAATGAGGTCCCAGGTTTATAAAGTCTCGACACCTCGGTACTGCAAGTAACCATCCGTCGATTTCATCCAACTCTTTGTGATACACAAATCTCTTCTACCTACGCTACTGCAACTAGCTATGCTTTCCACTTGTCTCGAATCTGTCTCGAACAAAGAGAACATCAACCCAACTGGATGCCAAAGGAGGCAGTCGTACAAAAAAACCAAGGCGCTCCCGTTCGCTGTGATACCCACATCTGCGAAAGTGAAGGAGGGCCAGTCTGCAAGTACGCTACGGATTAGTCCTCTGGCAAAACAACATGTTGTTTGTGATCAACATTCTCTGGATAGCTTCGCATACAGTATCTTTGCGGCGTTGGATGACTCTCTATTATCACAAAGCGCCGACAGCCGCGCTAAGGAATTGACGGAAAGCCCGTTAGCTGAAGTGACAGATGCATTTACCTGTATGTACTCCTGCTTTGCGTCATCTTGACGCGTCTTGGTCTTCACAATACTCATCTGAGTCTTACCTACAGGATGACCCCCTATGCGTCGACATTGATCTTTCTATCTTTGATTATTGTTATGTTATGCTTTACGATCACGTTAATAATAATAGTAGAGTTGTAGACCATCGAGTATCGCGGTCATGTGATTGTCACGTGCCATTCAATTATGCCTTCAACGTGCTTTTACAAGTTTACAGTAAGTATATCATTGATATTGTTGTTGGCGCAACTAGTTGGTGGCTCGCCTGATATCTGGCCCTCCTCCAAGTGTAGTAACAACAGAAGAAGCGTGTGTGGACTGGCAGCCAGGTATTTCTGTCTACTTGATATTAGTTCTTTTGGAAGTTGCAACGCGACAATTTGATAGAGTGGAGTAAAAACCAGTAAGCTACACGAGTACCCATAGACTTAGCTAGATAGTTAAGTATTGCATGACGAATCGATGAACTAGTGGTCGCACGCACGCGTTGTTTATTTGTGTTCCTACGTATACCATCAAGTTGGACATCGTTATTATCTTTTCCCACCATTTCTTCATCCTGCCTCTCGTTCATCATATTACCTGCGTGACGTGGTCCTATTTGTCTCAGCCTTGATTGGCTTTCAGTACTCAGTCATGCCTACAAACAACCGCCGTCCACTAAGTACACGTACTCTGCCACTTCAAGTTCCTCCTACCATGTCTCCCTTCAAACAAGGAGTCCGTTCGGCCTCCCTGTTGCTCAAACGCTCTCGATCACCAGATCCTACAGCAGATGAATCCGTCAAGCGGGTGAGACCCGCTCCAACAGAAGCCACCCACGGCGAGGATCGTAAGGACAAGGAACGAAGGCGCGTAGAACGGGAGTCTCAGAAGGCCGAGTTTCGTTTCAAGTACACTCGTGCATTTCCTGGATGGGTCTTCTATTTCGACTTGGATTTGTCAGATCCTGAGAGTGCTGCCCTGCGAGATTCATTAACAGCGCGGGTGGTGCACCTCAAATCAGTATGGCCGATTCTCCGTGATCATTGCGCAACCGTCTGACACTCCATCAACGTGCTTCTAGCAAGTAGATGACTTCTTCTCCAGTGAGATTACGCATCTTATCACTAATCAACCTGTTACTCCGATCGACCCTACTGCAAATAAGGAGAATCGATTGCAAGGCCTCTCCGCACGCGCCAGTTCACTGAAAAGCCCGATCAAGCTCCGTGGACGGTGCATTGAGCTATTCCATTGTTGTGGACTACACTAACATCAATTCACAGTACTACCGAGGATGCCACCTCACAGAGCTTCAACCTCGTGGAGAAGGCAAAAGCCTTTAACATGAAGATATGGAGTCCGGCGAAACTTGACAACATTCTAGAACGATGTGATGTCCCAGCCTTTGCATTTTCCCCTACGAAACCTCTCGCACAAACAACCTCTCTTGCCCCCGCTTCCAACAAACGGTCACTATCTAGCTTACTTCAGACCGAACGCCTTCATGGTACCACCACAGAACGTGACCCCACTCAAAAGCGACATGATTATCGATATTTCTCAAAACAGAGTTATTTCGTGCTTATAGAAGATGTACGACAGGAGTTGGCGACGATTCACGCTCTAGAGTATCCCATACAACGAGGGTCCGACGGGAAAGAGCAACCCGCGTATCCCGTCCTATACTGCGACCCAAGATCCCGGGGGCCTTTTATAAAATTCGATGAAAGGGAACGCAGGCGTTGGGAAAGGGCACAAAAGGCGGACAGGGAAAATGAGAACGAACGCGCGGAGAAGGTGGCTAAGGCGCTGAAGCGCAAAAGGCAGGCGGAGGTTCAGATGCTCTCGCGCAAAGCTGGCGACCTCCGTCGTTCAGTGTCAATGAACAATTTACGTCGCCAGGCAACTCTGGAAGAATATGTTGACCTCGATGCTGACTATGGAGATGGGGATACAAGAGAGTCAGCAACCGCCTCAGGCTATCTTGCTTCGACAGGTGTTGGGTCGTATGTTGCAGCATCTGGCAATAGCGTTGGTATCACATCCACAAGAGGTACAACATCCAACGCGGGCGGTATTTCTAGGACGTTGGAACTACCTGCTTCTCTTCGGTCCAGGATTCAACAACAAGTCGTAACATCTCGAAAAGCCCCGAATGCAACCCACACTCTCGGCCGAAAAGCAGGAGGCATGGGCCCACCTCTTACAATCCCAGATCGCCCGCTGCTCAGGAAAAGTAGGAGTACAAACAGCCTTCGATTGCCAAAGCGCGACGAAGGGAGCAAACCTGGTTACTGCGAGAGTTGTCGCGTTAAGTTCGATGATTTCGATACGGTAGGATCGCGTTCAATCCTGTATGAGTATCCTAACGCTCGATCCTTCAGCACACACAGGAGCGGAGGCACCGTAAGTTTGCCATGGACGATGCAAACTACATCCAGCTTGATTCGGTTCTAACTCGTGTTCAACGCCGGACCCGCCAAGAGGCCGAGGAAGAAGAGCGCATGTGGTCTGAATGCGGTTATGACGGCGTGTCGCGAAGTTCCGAGGTACCTGAGACGTTAAGGTCCTCACAGACAGCTCAAGAAGATGACGAGTCTATGTGGGACGAGGAAGATGCTGAGGGAGAAGTGGATCTGGATTTGTGAGTAGCAGTGGATCGATAGTCTTTGATCCTGTCCAAGATTTTTCGAGTTCTTTGCATTTGGCTTTACTTCATTGATTTGTGTCACGTCACACACAGCACTTGTAGCATTACTCTAGCATCTTTACTTGTCAATGCTCGGCAATGAGACGAGCAAAGAATCGGGAGATTCAAAAGGAAAGGAAGAAGTGATATAATTCTCAATCAATCGTAACGGTCAACAACGTAACAATACCATCTTGAGCGATGCCTGACAGTGACCCTGATGAGTCAGATGAGCAACTACTTAACTGGTCAAACTCACCATGGTTGATACCATCAACGCCAGCTGCGAGGAGGCCAGTAACGTTTCTGGCGGTGGTATGGTATTTGACCCCATTAAACCATGTTTTACCAACCGCTGCTGACACTAACTGGTTGCTGAAACTAGATTGGTGGCCTGTTCGTTACGATCACGAAGTTACTTACCGGCCAATATCGTACCCATCTGGCACGACATCATGATTCTCTGTTAAGGGCTAAGGGTGGCGTTCAGCTGTGCCACAAAACCTTGTCGGATTACGCACCTCCTCTCGAGACACGCTAGCATATCAAGTACTAAGCTACTAGTAGAACAATAGACAATTGCAGGATACTTACGCTAGGAAGAGAGCGCCACTGTCCGCCGCAGTGCCGTTCTGTACAAAAATACTGGGCGGATATCATCAACACCCTAGATCACTAGTCAATTAACTTACCGAAAATGATTTCCTCCGATGAGGCTTTCAAGACACGTTCCGCCTATAGCGTAGTCCTGACGGAGTTCAATGGTTTGATTGACCCATCCATTTCCATCTCCCAAGTCGGCGGACATATAACCACCTAAGTGAAGGCCGAAACATTCTTCAGAACTATCACGAGCAAATAAGTAAGACCCAGTTCAGAATTCTTTATATGCTTACAATCCAATAGCACGGGCAAAATTGATAGCTCCATGAAGTGTGAGGACAGCAGGAGAGCTAAGTCCAGAGATGATGACCTAAATTTTTGGGGTCAATCGGGCTATACATTAGGCGAGGGCATCACGCTGATGAAAGAGAAGTACATTCATAGGTTCACCGTATCCATCGCCAGCATTGATGAGCATCGATCCACCTCTAGTAGTCGGGTCGTAATAAGCAACACCATCCCGCTTCTCCATTATAGGTGATGACACTAGATTGAATGCTAGATATGGCATCATAAAACGAAGTAAAGTATTCATAAGATGCATCTTGTTGATGAAGAATGAATATGTTGATTCTTATTCGTGGATCAAAGGAAGGGGATATAACCTAGCATTGACACACCTCATTGATTTTATACAGACTAGCTCGAAGGTGGAAATGGCATGCTAGGAAGTCGCACACAAGGCAACAAGTGTAGCAGGGTCTGCAATTATGCTAAACCACAATGCTATCGAATAACCGTATCTTATTTGTATACGAATGAGTTAGTCACACACGTGCATTTATTTCAATAGATCCAAAATCAGATCTAGCTGAATTTAAGCATGTGTTTTGATACCTATCATATGATCAAACCCCACCAGGTTGACAGAGGTTCACAAATGGGCCGCAGTCGGGATGCCGCAGGATGCATCATTTGGTCAGGAAGTTCGTGGTGAGGAGATCGAGGCCTTATTGGGCTAAAGAAGGGCATTGACTTGAACTTTGGCACTGGTGTCGAGTATTTAATAGAATGTACTAGAGTCCACAAACGAAGATCTCTCTAATGAGCAAAAAAATCATTTTATGTGGATGTCAAATATAAGCGCCTGAAACCACACAACATGTTTCAAGCTCAATATCAATTGGGGCAATCATGCACCAGTTAACTTGAAGACAATCTTCCCTCATAACTGGACTAGAGTTGGCACCAAGCCCTGTCAGAGACTGAACACTATCAGTATTAAAGGGCTCTGTGATATACGAATGGAAAGCTCACAAAAGAAGACTTTAATGAAGCAATCGACTCCGCGCCAAGGAATGAACGTTTGAAGCTTGTTTTTGGAACGTTTGAATATCTCCTATTTCTGTACTTCTCATCAACTACAGATTCCACATATGGGAATGTGCGCGGCGCTCAAGTTACTGTAGTACACCGCTAATCGTCAATTTCACACCATGAATATTTGACGAAAAATAATTTAGATGTGTACTATATTATTATATATATAAATGGGTTTCAGAGTAGGATCTATGTAGTAACCTTGTTCATACAAGGTCACTCTCAACTGACAATTGTGGCTGTGACGTTCCACAATGATACACCCGTGCGAAAAAGCCAAACAATTAAGTAATCATAGCGGTGGACTTTGAACGCAGTTTCAATGAAAGTGTCCTCCAGTGAAAGAGACACATCCCAAACCTTGACTTTGATTGACAAATGTGGACAAATTCAAAGGTTGTTGGTGCAGGCCCCTCAGGTCTCCCAGCTGCTCTTTCTCTCATCCACAATGGGTGCTGTGATGTAGGAGGGTACTGTAGAGATACACACTTAGAGTCTGTTCAGCCACCATTATTTATGCAAGTTTATAATCTATATTTTGCAAATTTTAGCTTTTATAATCATACCGTGCTTGTTACGGACTCGGATGGAGTGCGCCAACAAAGGCAATCTTCTACACCAATAAAGGTGGTTCTAGATCTGGACTGACTAAAGCGTAGCTTCGTCGGGCTATGGACTCCCGCAGGATCCGATCGTCTAGACTCCTGCAGGGTCTAGAGCTTAATCGAGGTCAACAAGGCTAGCCTCCTTCCCAAGGAGCTAGAGTTCAAGTTATCAGAGAGAACCGAGTAGATTCAAGTTAGGGAAATACAAGCAGTAACTATGTTCTTAAATAGAGGGAAGAAGTAAGCACGGACCAAGAGTCATAGTACAGGAAAGGAAGGTTCATGGGAAGATGAGTCAGGATGAGTCAGAGATAAGGGAACATGAGGAGGTAGCAGGGTGATAAGGAAGCATAGCGAAATGGAAGGGAAGCGTAGTGTGAGAAAAGAATAGGGTGACTGTAACATTACCCCCTTGTTAGCATCTGAAGTCTCCGACTTCAGTTATCCAAATTTAAATATAAGTTCGCGGAGTAAGTGTCATCAGCGAGAGTTCTCTTCTCAATCGCTTCGTATTCTTCATCCAGACGGTCCTCATATGTCTTTAACGCAGAGAGGAAAAGCCAAGACCCAGGTTTGGCTGAAATAACACGTTTTCCTTTGAGTTGGGGGCAGAAGCACGTGAGGTGTTTGGGGGCATGGTTATGGCAAATACGGCAAAAGTATCGAGGGCAATGAATCTGACGATGCCTGTCTCCTCCGCAGTAGCGGCAAGTCATTGTGGAGTAGTCAACTCCATTGCGGTCGCGAAAGGTCTCCTCAGAAGGAGCTCGAGAGTCAGTGGGGGAAGGTGGTTGTGATGGTTCCTGGGGTGTGATAGATGGTTCGGAGTCTTCCTCTTTGATAAGAGGGGCAGGAGATGGTGTGAATGGTCGAGATAGACCTACTCCGAATGCGACACTATTCCTTCGTTTTCCACGACTTCTGCGGGGTGCTCCGGTTGAGCGAATGGCGAGCTGAGAGGAAGGAGGTGGAACTGGGGTGCTTTCGTCCGAAGCCTCGGATGGCGAGCTAGGAACTTCTAGTGATGGGGAGCACATGGGTTGCATAGGTGCCGGTCCGAAAGGGTCACAAGATCCGTGTCTAGACTCGGTAATTTCATGAATCATTGAAGGGGTGAGGGCTTGCTCGAACCTGCGTTCAAGGAGTCGGTCAGCGAGAACGAGCTTGATCTTGGTCATATGATAAATAATGGAACATTTGGTAGCCTCTTCCTCAGGGGCATTAATAGTATGGGCATAGCTGGAGGAAAGGTCCGCGCTGTGGTAGGCGGTGATGAGGGAGAGGGCAACGGGGTCTTCAGAAAAGAAATGATCTAACAGAAGCGTGCATGGGAGGGAGAGCAAGGTTGATTCTACAAGAGCACGTTTATGGTGGAGTTCAAGCTGGGAGCAATGACTTTCAAGAGAAGATTGAGACGATTGTGAAGAAGACATGTTTCGAGTTCTAGCTGGTGAGGAGTCGAGAGATTCGGAGACGTTCTTTATAGGTTTTCAGGATTTCTTGGGCGTTGTTCATCTCTTTTTCGGGTATCCATGAGTTGTCAGAAGAGGGGTAACCCTTCCATGACACGAGGAAGCGGCGTTTTCCTTTTACGTTTCCTTAATGGGTGAGAATGGCTTCGATTTCATATTCTTCTTGACCGTTAATGATGTCAGGAGGGGGTTCGGTGTTATTGGGGCCATGGACTTCTGTTTCTTGATAGGATGATAACTCAGAAGCATGGAAGACGGGGTGTGATTTCCAAGAGGAGGGGAGTCGGATCTTGAATGTGATAGGGGAGAGGACGGCTTCAACTGTGAAAGGGCCATACCGTTTAGGAGCGAGCTTCTTGGAAGGGAGGGTGGAGATGAGGTTCTTTGCCGATAACCATACTTTCTCACCAACTTTCCAGGGTTCAAACTTCTTTCCAAAGGATCGAGCAGCCATGCGTTGCATTGCAAGATTGTGACATGCGATGGCTTCTTCTCTGGTCTTCTGGAGGTATCTGATTCGATCTTCTGCAGCAGGGATAGCGGAGTTCGGGAGAATATGAGGGATGCCTCGGGGTTCATATCCCATCATGAGGAAGAATGGAGAGGCGTTGCGGGAGTCATGTTTTTGGTGGTTGTGGACGAATTCTGCCATAGGGAGGTGCTTAACCCAGTCGAGAGGTGCAGAGCGGCAATAGATGCGGAGGTAGGTTTCTAATTCCTGGTTCAGACGTTCAGTCTGTCCGTCGGTCTGGGGATGATATGCTGTGGAGAGGGCGACTTCGTAGTTGAGGAGTCTTCCAAGTTCTTTGGCAAACTTAGAGGCAAACTGGGGGCCTCTATCAGAGATGATTTTGTCATAGAGACCAAATCTCAAGAAAACTTTCTTGAAAAATAATTGGGCGACGCCTTCGGATGTGATGGTTTTCTTGCAGGGTGAGAGAATTACCCCCTTTGTAAGCCCATGGTCTACCACGACCATGACTGAGTCAAAACCTCCGGATTCAGGTAAATCGGTGATCAGATCTACGGAGATTTGCGAGAAGGGGCGTGTTGTAGATGAGGGGATAGGGGTCAATGGAGGGGTGGAAGGATGTGTGTTGGATTTTATTTGCTGACAAAGGGTGCAACCCTCAACGTATTTTCTGATGAATGTACCCATACCGGTGTCTTGTTACTTGAGGGTCTTATAGGTTGCTCAGAATACAATGACTATCACAATTGTATTCGATAAGACTACAGGTGCCAGCTGCCTCAAGTTCACGGTCAACGGATTTTCTACTTCTCGGTTGATAACGTGCTGTTCGTGGGTGGTCAAAGAGTGATGAATCACCTTCTTTGTTGGTCTCTTCTGATAGTAAGGAAGTATATATATTTGTCAGGTTACTCTGAACCTAGTAGGTAATATTAAACCTCTGCTAATGCTGGCTAGATAATACGAGTCTCTCTTCCTGTAAAAGAGAGAAAGCTGAACTAAAATGAATAGACGAATACGATAGACTGTTGTATAGGCGATCCCTGTAAGATAGTATACAACTAATCTGACTAGATTATACCACGGTTTTCTAAGGCAACACTAGGCCTTCACTTTCTTCTGGATCTCACACTAGGAGACAGAAAGGGGAAAACACCTGTTCAAATTCTTACTGACTCTCACACAGTTTGAGAGAAGAATGGAAAAGGGAAAACTTAATTATTTGTGTGAGAATGGAGTCCTTATATACATTTTGGAAACCATCCTTACTAAGCAATGAGTCATCACTGGATTGGTAAGAATGTGCTTACAAACCAAGCCTTTTGGTGTGCTGAATCAGCTGCTTACTAAAGTACATGAGTAAAATATTACAAAGCACAGTAAAATCTTACAAAGCATGACAAATCATGACTAAACATGATGAGTCATGGAAGAATCCTTACAAATCAGATTATTACCAGTCACATGACATGCTTACAAACATATCTGAGTGGTTCACTGATGTAATCAAGTGGCTGAAAAATAGAAAGAGACTGGAAACTGATGGAAAACTACAAATACAAGTAAATAAATGAATCAGAATAGGAAACTAAGCTTATGATAGTGAGAAATATATCCTAGTATACTTCCCTAATCATCTCCTTCTATATTCCTTATCGTATATGTCATGGTATGGAGTGCATACCATGCATGACATCCACCCGGCACGAGAAATCGCAACTGTCCCCAGTTGTCTCGCTTACGGTGAACAAACTATTGATCGTCATTGATCATCTACGTGGTCTCTTTCTTGACTTTCTGAATACGGGTTTTATGCAAAGCATATGAACAATACAATGTTTCGAGATAGTGCTGTGAGCGAACTGTCTGTGCACAACATAGTGTGTACTGACTGCTAGTTATCATAAAGATATTTGTCCCACACTCACATAGTAGTGGGAATAGTATTTTGTGGTCTGAGATAGAACATACCCCTATTTGATGGGGTATATACGTAATCATGGTTGATATGGTCACTTTTGATATGAATGTTCTCAATTAAGTACTAAGCTATTAAACCTAATAGACTTGTACTTCAATTGATCTAGATTTGATATTTTGACTTGGGACTATAACTTTTTATCCCTTAGAATAATACTGTAAGTCTCCTATAGCTTATAGCTATGGACTTGTCTCGTGATAATTCGTGAATTTTCTCTATATGAATCTGTGCTTATACTAATGGCTAAGTACTAGACAAGTACTAGACATTAATAAGCTTAATTATTTGTTTTGAAAGACTTAGAAAAATCAGACGAGTTATACGGACAACAAAAGATTCGAATTACATGACCCGGTAACTCGTATCTAAAGCTATCTCTCTTGACCTATTTTTGTATATATCTCGTAGCGTAGCGTCGACGAAACTGAGTCAGACAGAACAAAAAACGCGTACTAATACACTGAAAAGGAAACTCGAGACGTTCTGAATGCTAGAAATACAAAAGATGGATTAGAAAACAGCCGAGGATCCGTATTTTGTAGAATTATATGAATATATGCGTTTTTTTAGGGGCTTTGACAATTGTAGATGCGAACGTGCGATAACGAAGACGAAGAGTCGAAAAATATGGAATGGGAAGCATGACACGTAGTAGAAGTCGAAGTCGAATACGAAATACGAAAGATGATCTGAAAATGAATCGAGATAATCAAGATCTCGAACTTTTTGGTTTGAAGCGGCTACTAAAATTTTAAGTTAAAACGAAAACAAGTGAATGTGAGGGCTATACCTAGACATTCACAAGAAGAACTTGTAGCCATTGCGAATCCTGCGTCCATTAGCCGCTCGTCTTCTAATATGTTCTTCACTATCGTTAAGTACATAAAATGCGCGAGGACCAGACACCGTACCGGGGAAAAGATCAGTGCGAAATGGTGAAGTCTTGAGCACTACAATCCCGGAACGTTTAATGTCCAAGAGACGGTCGAGATCGCGCGCAAATATGATAATATCATCGTATGTGCCGGTGTCTAGAATCTGCGAAGTGGTGAGCTCACTAACGATATCCTCGTCGGGGAACGGCATGAGGAGTGTATCGCTGAGCTTGGAAGCGAATTCGATTTCCCCGTGAAAGCGAGCAACAGATATATATGCGTTAAGACGCTCGGATTCACTTGGGGTAAAAAAAGGATTAACGTCATTATATTTGCCGATGAAGAACGAAGGTGAAATGCCGCCCTTAATGTGATCCAGCTGATCACAGCTAAGGATGGATGACTTTGACGTAGCTTCGGTAATCATACGCGCTGAAAGAATGGTGTCGACAAGCTTAAGGAGATGTCAAGTATGTGCACGGTGATCTCTGAGTTCATCGACACGGTCTGGCCAGTCACGCATAGAGCGTGGACCGCCGGTAGGAAGCGTGGGGTTGCCAGGGAGGATGGGATGACCTGGGTACGTATCGTCTCGATACATCTCGACGTCCCAGTCGTTTGCGATAAGTTGATCCTGGCAGAACAAAAACGAGCTAACAGCATGAGCAACGTTAGCGAAATAAAACGAATGGAAATCGTTAAGTTTAGCAATCTCAGTGTGTCGATATCTCTCAGCATCATGCGGTGAAATACTGTCGAGGAGGGCCGCATGAGGAGCTGGTTTAGGCGAAGCCGTGTGGTCAGTAATCGAGTATACTGACTCGGTCGATGCTAGCGCAGGCATCTCACTCTCACTCTCAGCGTGGAGTGCAGTGCGCGAAACGGGTGGTGTAGGGGGAATGTGTGGTGAAAGCGTTGTATTATCATCGCGTGGGCTGATAGGATTAACGATAGTTGGTCCCGAAAAGAAAACATTGACGGATGGTTCGTCATCATCTACACGGTCCCGGGCAGGTAAAAATGCTTGGGAGGGTGTATCGTTGTTAGTAGTTGCAGCAGGGACAATGGACGAATCCATTTGTGGGGAGGACAGTACCTGTTCATCCCCAGACGCAATGGATTGTCTCCCTGGCGTGTTGTTGATAGCGGTAGTCGAATCGTTAACAGTAGAATACCCTGCATGTGCAAGAATATTCAATAAAGACTTAGTAAATTTTTTATCATTGAAATGCTCACCAAAGGTAGCGTTCAATGTCTCATTAAACTCGTCATCGGGTACTTCCCCTTCCTCCTGTACGGTAGATAGATTGTCATCGTCAATAGTGTCTGTACCATTGAGAATAGAGCCGGCACTGATTGGAATAGCCGCTGGCGCAGGGCTAACAATCGGTTCCTCCCTTCCAACTGGGGATCTGTCCCATTGGAAGGGAGAGTAAGGTGGGGTAGGCGGCTCTGAAATGGTGAATAAAGGGGGAGGACTGGTAGGAGTGAAGTTAGTAGGCTCAAAAGACAATGTCAAAGCACTGTCTGCGATAGAAGTCGAAAAACGGAAATTCCCAGAGTGCTGTGAAATGAAATCGGCAACTTTGGTGCGTGAATCTGTGAGAGGCGTATAGGGCATTCTCGGGCACAATAACGTCGACGAATTAGGAAATAGATAGACGGCTGGATAATTTTGCCTCGCGCTATTGAAAATAGGCACGAGGCGCTGAACTGAGGGGAAAAATTCAAAGTCTGGTGGCTTTTTTATAGACTTAGGAATATATTTTATTTCAAATGGGACTGAGTAAGTCGATCGGTCACTTAGTAATTCCTTACTCAGAAACTGCTTGGGGTGGGGTGATTTCTGATTTACAAGCGCTGTGTGATTGCCAGATTTGGTGTGTGATCGATTTGAGAAGTTCTCGGCTGAAAATGGTAACTTTCCATTTTCAGCTAAGAATACACTCACGCCGGCGAGATTTCCCAAGGTAGGCGTTTCGTATTCTAAATTTAGATCGGCTTCTTCCGGCGTGCATAATAATTCGTAATTCGTACCGTACTTCCAAATTTAGCGGATCCTTAAATAGTAACCAAGTACCATCAGATCTTTCATCTATAGATATGTAGTTACTTCTTTGCCATGGTCGGCCTAATAACAAATTAAATGGCACGTGATCTCCCACGAATAAATTCGCATGAGTAAAAACTCCTCCGCAATTGAGCGGAACATTCTGGATTAGGCCACGTAATCGGCCTTCTCCACCGTTTGCGTCACTTAAAGATACTGATTTGGCAATATCGATCGGTCGGTTTATGATAGTTTTCCAAATATAGCTACTTACTATATTTAGTTGACTACCTGTATCTATTATTGCGCTGATCGTGCGCCCATCACACTGCATGGCTACTTTTATTAATAGACCCCGTGTTTTTTGTCCATACAGAGTGGGCTTCAATTTTATTTACTGCTGGTTTGGGTTTGATAGCGTTAGATAGCAATCCAGACAGTTCTCGGGAACTGCCGAGAAGCTCACCTATTTCCATTTTAATAGGTGTTCTTAATATAGTATCTAAGATTTCGCCCGGCTGCACTTTTGCCGCGACATCTGATACTCTGCGTGTCGGGTTCTTCCGGTCGGAGTTTGAATTATCTCGGTGTGTGTTTGGATGACGCTGCGCTGGTAAGTCCTTTCTTACTGCCGGCGCCTCATCCTCTACTATATCTTCACTGGTCCATCCAGTGTTATTTTTCTTTCTTTCTTTCCTTACTTTTTCTTTTACTGACTTCTGTGTCTCAGATCTCTTAGTGTTGGGCTGCACTCTAGGCTGGTGTTTAGCCTCAATATCTGGCGCTATTTTTGGCCTTTTTGGCGCTAGTACTCCCTCTGGTAAGTTCTCAGTTTGGCGTCTCTTTTCACTAACTCTTTCTGGCACTATAGACTCTATGGGTGGGATTATACCCTCTGTCCTTTCAAGCCGTGCTCTTTGTGAGTTTCTCGTCATCCTTTCGACAGGAAATACGAGATTCTCCTCGTCCGTTTCGGTGTCTTGCGTGGACGCAATACTTTCGTCACTCTCACTTTCGTTGGGTGCTGATTCACTCTCGCTAGTGAAACATTCTTCAATGTAAGCGCTTTTACTTCGTTTCAAGGGCGCTACTGATTCAATATCTTGTAGATTCTCATTCATCTTGACCTTGATGAAGTGGGCGACTGGCCCCTCGTCTTCGCGCTTCAAGGCTTCCAATATCGTCTCTTCTGGCATTCGTTTGACCGTCCTCCCGTCAGCTCGCCCATATTGACCGCTTCTTGTTCGGGTAAGTGTTTTCTCAGCTATTAACTTTGAAAGCTGCTGACAGTAATTCACTCCATGCCCTTTCTCGCCGCATCCATAGCAGATTCGTTCGTGATAGGGGGTGTTAGGGGCTTGGTAGAATCTAGTACCTGGAGGTGGTCTGCTACTATTTTGCTTCTCATTTTTTAGTTCTGTAGTAGTTTCTCCCTGTGTAGTACCCTGTTGGCTAGTTGAAAACACAGTAGATGTTCCCTTTCTGATGGGTGATGCTATAATGTCCTTAATATAAGGATCAATTCGTGTGGCTCGATAAAACAATAGTGCATATTCAGGATCCTCTAAAGAAATAGACCCCATTTTCTTAATGAGTGTCTCCATTTCATTCATAGGTTCCACTGATGTGCTTTTGGGACTGTTGGTACCATTATGTGTACCCTTCTCTTTCTTGGGCTTACTTTTCACTTTCTCTTTGTGTCTGCCCTTCTTAACTTGTCTCTTTGGAAAAAACTCCTTTTCAGATTCACTTGAATCTGAATCATTGGCACTGTCAGATGGTTCATTACTAGATGAATCCTCATCTGAGTCACTATCTACTTCTGATACCAGTAGATCTGCATCAAATCTATCACGGTGTAGAAGTTTCTCTGCTGCTGCAGTTACTTTATCAACTGGGAAAGCTTCTGACAAGTCCCTATCAGGTTCTCGTGCCATGATACGGGTCTCGATATTTACACGTAAACTCTTGTAGATGCCTTTCCAAAAATAACTTGCATACTCTTCTGCTGTTAATTTCCTGGCTTGTTCTAGCCATCCTGCTATACGAACAAAGCCTCTTACATACTTCTTCCAAGCAGTAAGGGTAGAAATTTTCTTATCTCGTGTTGTCCTAACATAGGACAGTAAATCTCTTCTCCTATATCTCTTGGTGTCTAGGTCTGCATCATAGTACTTCAAAATGTCAGCTTTGAGCTGGCTCCAATTTGAAGTCCTGAAACTTGCTAGTCCTTCTATAAACTCTGTGACATGTCTGGACATATACTGGGTAATAGTATCACATTTCTCCTCATCTGAGGATACATGGTGATAATCACACAGTTTCTCATAGTGTCTCAGAAAGTCTTTAACTTCTGAATAATGCCCCTTGAACTTGGCAGGTGCTGCCTTAGTTCCTGGAGTGGGCATAGTCAGTACTGATAGTGTTGAATATGACATGATGTGTGCTGTTGCTGATGACTAATATGATGGTACTGTAACTGGTACAGTGTACGTGGTTGTTCCACAAGACTGGGTGGAAATCTCTGAATACGATGGTGCTGTTACGATAGAACTGAATATACGATGATAGATGGTGTATAAACCAAACAAAAGAGCCACCCTCACAGGTGAAACTCTGGATAAACGATGTATAAACCAAGCAAAGAAGCCACCCTCGCGGGTTAAACTTCTAGATAAATGATATAAAAAACCAGACAAAGAAGCCACCCTCGCGGTGGGCTCCAGTGATGTCTTGTTACTTGAGGGTCTTATAGGTTGCTCAGAATACAATGACTATCACAATTGTATTCGATAAGACTACAGGTGCCAGCTGCCTCAAGTTCACGGTCAACGGATTTTCTACTTCTCGGTTGATAACGTGCTGTTCGTGGGTGGTCAAAGAGTGATGAATCACCTTCTTTGTTGGTCTCTTCTGATAGTAAGGAAGTATATATATTTGTCAGGTTACTCTGAACCTAGTAGGTAATATTAAACCTCTGCTAATGCTGGCTAGATAATACGAGTCTCTCTTCCTGTAAAAGAGAGAAAGCTGAACTAAAATGAATAGACGAATACGATAGACTGTTGTATAGGCGATCCCTGTAAGATAGTATACAACTAATCTGACTAGATTATACCACGGTTTTCTAAGGCAACACTAGGCCTTCACTTTCTTCTGGATCTCACACTAGGAGACAGAAAGGGGAAAACACCTGTTCAAATTCTTACTGACTCTCACACAGTTTGAGAGAAGAATGGAAAAGGGAAAACTTAATTATTTGTGTGAGAATGGAGTCCTTATATACATTTTGGAAACCATCCTTACTAAGCAATGAGTCATCACTGGATTGGTAAGAATGTGCTTACAAACCAAGCCTTTTGGTGTGCTGAATCAGCTGCTTACTAAAGTACATGAGTAAAATATTACAAAGCACAGTAAAATCTTACAAAGCATGACAAATCATGACTAAACATGATGAGTCATGGAAGAATCCTTACAAATCAGATTATTACCAGTCACATGACATGCTTACAAACATATCTGAGTGGTTCACTGATGTAATCAAGTGGCTGAAAAATAGAAAGAGACTGGAAACTGATGGAAAACTACAAATACAAGTAAATAAATGAATCAGAATAGGAAACTAAGCTTATGATAGTGAGAAATATATCCTAGTATACTTCCCTAATCATCTCCTTCTATATTCCTTATTGTATATGTCATGGTATGGAGTGCATACCATGCATGACACCGGGCCACCAGTAGTCACGCTTGACTAGTTCTTCTGTCTTGAATCGTCCGGGGTGTCCGGCGGTAGGGTGATCATGATGGAGGGTGAGGATGTGGTGGCGGAGATGAGCTGGGACATAAGCTCGGTTTTTATAAAATAGGGTTCCATCATCAAGACGCCAGTCAGACAGGGCTGATTTCATAGGAGGTGTGCTTAGCCCATCAAGGGCTTGCTGGGCGGCAATGATTACAGGGTCGGAGAATGGATCGGTGGATTTCAAAGCATTGGCGAGGTCGATATCAACAACTCGGGCAAAGAGAGTATCCGGAAGGAGAGTAACATCTGCGTTGTCAGCAGGATCGGAGGAGTGGTCAGGGCGGCGTGAAAGGGCATCAGGGGCGGCGAGTTTGGTTCCTGGGACATGGTGGAGTTGTAGATCAAATTCATTCAAGGTCAGTTGCCATCTAGCTTGGCAGCGTGTGAGGTTTTGTGCGGATCAGAAGTATAGGAGGTTCTTATGATCGGTGAACACGATGACAGGGTGAGGGTTCCCTTCAAGGTAGTGCCTCCATGCTTTCAGGCATGGATGATAGTGAGGAGTTCTCGATCGTAGATCTGGTAGTTTCGTTCAGCGGGGTTGAAGGATTGCGAAAGGTATCCACAAGGATGGTATGCTCCATTTTCATCAGTTTGGAGTAGGACTGCACCGGTCGCAACAAGCGATGCATCGGTGGCTAGAGCGAATTGTCGAGAGGGCTCTGGATTTCAGAGAACAGGTTCTGAGAGGAAGCATTGTTTCAGCTTCTCAAAGGATTTGGTGCATGCTTGCGTCCATGCAAAGACAGTGTCTTTCTTTGTAAGGTCAATCAAGGGTCGGGCAAGGTCGGAGTAGTGGGAGATGAAGTGATGGTAGAAGTTGCAGAATCCGAGGAATGATCGGACTTCTTTAACTGAGGTGGGGGTTTGCCATTGGCTGATACCAGACAGCTTGGCAGGGTCCATGGCTACTTGCCCAGGACGGATGATCATGCCAAGGTAGTCAACTTCTTGAGCGTCGAAGGTACACTTTTCGGGTTTCAGGAAAAGGGTTTCCTTGCGAATGATTTCAAGGACGCGGCGGGTTTGTTTCTGGTTTTCTTCTAGCGTTTTCGAAAATATGAGAATATCGTCCATATAGACGATCATCCATCCTTCAGCGATTTCTTTCTGGAAGGTCTGGTTCATGTAAGCTTGGAACGTTGCTGGGGAGTTGCATAAGCCGAAGAACATAACTTTCGGTTCAAAGAGCCCGAAGGAGGTGGTAAATGCCGCTTTCCAGCGGTCATCGGGGTGAATCAGGATGTTGTTGTATCCGGATCGGACATCCATCTTCGTGAAGAATTTCGCATTGCTTAGCTTAGCGATCAGGGGAGGAATTAGGGGAAGAGGATAGGCGTTCTTTATTGTCCATTCATTGATGTAACGGTAATCTTGGCATGGTCGGAGAGAGCCGTCTTTCTTCCCTACAAAGAAGAATCCGCTAGCTTGTGGGGATTTCGATGGTTGGATAAAATCTTTTGCGATGTGTTCGTCAAGGAACACTTTTACAGCGTCGGTTTCTTTCGGAGAGAGGGGATAAGTTTTTGCAGACTTCGGAATGAATCCTGGTTTCGTTTCGATTCTATGATCTACTCCAGGTCGAGACGGTGGAAGTTTGTTTAAGCCGTCTTTGGCAAAAACATCGGCGAAGTCATGAAGGTAGTCAGGGACTAATTCCTCGAAGGTCTTCTTCTTCTTTTCTTGAGCGTCTTTGAGGGTGAATTCCTGCGCCTTATTGCTAGTCTTCAGGTATTCATCTTCTTCGGTCTTCCGTGCGTAGATCCAAGAGTTCCTTAAGGGTCTAAGAGCAGCGGTTCGTCGGATCTCAGAGGCCGAAGTGCCATCACGAGTGAGAGGAGAGTCAAAGGAAAGGTTTTCATGAAGAGTTACGGAGGACCCATCTTGAGCATACTCGATCAAAACCTCATCGTCGTTGATGGGGTAAGTTACTGGATCTTCTACTTTTCTGGCGAACATAGAGGAGTCATCCCAGACATCTTCCATGGTATCATACTGGGGTGGTTCGTCGTCAGGGTCAGGGATGAGTGCAGGAATAATTTCTTTTTTCTTTTTCTCTTTTCGTCGTTCGAGAGTTCTTTTCCCGTCTTTGGGAAGTGGGGAGTGAAGAGGAGCAAATTGCTCGGGATCGTCTTCTTCTTCGATTGAAACTTTCTTTCTAGGTTTCGGTAGTGGAGTGGGGTTTGATACAGAGTTTTCTCTCCAAAGCTTTTCAAAGGCTTTTTCGAGTCGGAGAGATCTAGGGGTTGATGGGAGTCGAAGGGTGTCTTTAGCCCAGTCGATGTCAGGGTTCATGGCGGTTAGCCACGGTTTTCCAAGGAGGATCATGTCATGATCACTCATGTTCATGATGTTGAATTTTCCAAACATCAGTCTTCCATCAATCTTGATTGCAAGATGACAGTAATGCATGATGGGGTTTTCAGAGATTTTTCCATCGGCAGTTTGGATCGGGAAGGGGGTGGTGAAGCGATGGGTTTTGATGCCATGCTTTCAGACAAACATCCAATGGATGAATGTGGCAGCTGCGCCACAGTCGACAACAGCGGTGGTTTGCAATGATTTGTCAGGGTGTACGGAGGAAAAGATGGTCGCCGGGACCCTTAATTCTTTAGGTTTTCCTACATTCTGGACAATACGTACATCTAGAGAAGAGGTGGCTAACATTGCGGTAGGCCTCTGTTTCAAAAATCCGTTCTTCTAGCGTCGAGTTCTTCGTCGTCAGAGAGTTCTTCGATCTTGGTGGTATCTTCATCATCAGGTGCTGTATGCCTTACCGTTTGCTTTCCTTTCTTCTTCTTGTCGGCATCCCCGGTCTTCGGGTGCTTGTCAGGGTCGTTAGCCCTGTGTCCTTTCTCACCGCATTTAAAGCAGCGGCCTTCTTTCATATAGGCCTTTTTGTCGGCCTCAGATAGACGGTCTACGTCCATGGCGTCAGGGTCGTTCCTGCGCGGGGTGAAATGAGGTTTCAGGCCTCGATTATTGGATCGGTTTTGGGAGTCAGAAGTGGTGGTTCTGTGGGAAAGGAGAAGCTGGTAAGTGTTCTTGATGGAGATTACTTTCTTGTACATTGCTTCCATTTCGTCAGGAATATCTCCGGAGTTACAAAGCTTCGAGAGAAGGGCGGGTTTTAATCCGCGGATGAAGTAGTCCTTCTGGGCGTTGAAGCTGTAAATCTCAGCTCGGTTACAGAGCTGCTTGAAGGTGGAGATGTACTCGCTCAAGTCGTTGCCTTGTTTAAGGGCGTGTAACTTGTGGAGCGCAGTACCAGCGGAGTCGATGGGGTTAAACGCTTCTTCAAAGTGATCTAGGAACTCGCTCCAAGTTCCATAACCATTAGGTCGGTTTGTGACGGGGTTTGTCAGGTGTGCATGTGCGATGGTGTCTTCCATCCATGCTGCAGCGGTGCCTTCTTTCATAAATGAAAGGGCGAATGCAATCTTTCGCGTGTCGTTGTCATAGATCTCGGAATTTACATTGAGATAGAGGGTGACGAGTCGCACGAATTTCGTGGTTTCATCTCTGTCACCACTGAAGTCAGGTGGGGTACAGATCTTTCGTTCAATGGGTCTTGGCATGTCGTCGTCTGAGTCGGAGTCATCTGAGTCAGAAGGTTCTGGTTCTGGTTCTGGTTCTGGTTCTAGTGGTGGGAATCTGGGATAGGGTTCTTCTACAATAGAAGGTTCTGATTCGGGTTCTGAGCCTGGGTCAGAGTCAGGCGAAGGTGCGTCTGGGATTTCTTCGTCTCTGTCTTCTGCAACTGCTGGTGTGGGTACCTCAAGGGAAGTACTGACGCTATGGGAGAAGGATGGGCCTGGGACAGCAAGTGCAGGAAGAGGAGGAGTGCGAGGAGTTTCAAAGGTTCCTCGTGAAGATGATCTTCTGGGAGAGGTCGGTGGGTAGGGGGCGTAGAGTCTTGTAAACTCTGCTTGAGCTGCTATAGCTTTCGGTCCAGGGACTCTTTCAAGTCCTTTCATGGAGAAGGGTTTTCTGGGCGCCACACTGGCAATCAATCAGTTTCTGGGATTCAAGAGGGTAACCCCTACAGATAGAGGGGGTTCAGAGGAAACTTGAATCTTTTGTTACAGACTCGGATGGAGTGCACCAACAAAGGCAATCTTCTACACCAATAAAGGTGGTTCTAGATCTGGACCGACTAAAGCATAGCTTCGTCGGGCTATGGACTCCCGCAGGATCCGATCGTCTAGACTTCCGCAGGGTCTAGAGCTTAATCGAGGTCAACAAGGCTAGCCTCCTTCCCAAGGAGCTAGAGTTCAAGTTATCAGAGAGAACCGAGTAGATTCAAGTTAGGGAAATACAAGCAGTAACTACGTTCTTAAATAGAGGGAAGAAGTAAGCACGGACCAAGAGTCATAGTACAGGAAAGGAAGGTTCATGGGAAGATGAGTCAGGACGAGTCAGAGATAAGGGAACATGAGGAGGTAGCAGGGTGATAAGGAAGCATAGCGAAATGGAAGGGAAGTGTAGTGTGAGAAAAGAATAGGGTGACTGTAACAGTGCTGGTCACAGTGTGATCAACCTTAATCAGTCAATACTAGTAGACATGCCTGTTATGTGTCTACAATCTATCCATCATTGCAACTCTTACAGGATGTCTCAGGGCAGAAAAAGTGCCCATGGTGGTGCTGAGCTAACAGAACCGAGAGATCAGTGTATGTGGATGGAAGCAGATGAAACAATTCTCATCAAGTATGTCACCATCAACTGTTCACAAGGTGGTGATGGTATGAACTTTGATCACATGTTTTGGGTTGCTGCTGCCACTGAAATGGAAGGACACTCCTGCTTGGGTGCAGGCAAAACAGCGGCAGCATGTCAATCAAAATGGGGGTGGGTATGTACTACTACTATATCAGCCTTGGTGCCCTCACTGATGATTGAGTTTCAGCTCTGTGCTATGTTTAATGTTGTCGACAAAGTGGCCAATGCTTCTGGACTATCTTACAGCATGGAACACGGAGCTTTGATCACTCCAGAGTCAGAAAACATGTGGACTGACTTCGTGAAGGTAAAGTGATTTTAATTTGCATCAAACTACTATGACAATGCTAATTACTATGAACTAATAGAAAAATCCAAAGGCCAAAGGCCTCATGGACAAGGTGTCATATCCCATATATTCGCGCTTCTCATCTGAAGTTCCAGATATCAGATCTGTACTGGATCCATTATGATAAGCTTCTTCATTCATATCCTGTTCATATAACATTAAACACTGCTTATTTCCTCCATTTAGTATATCTTCCTTTCCAGTATATCGGTTATGCTTACTTCTGGCTATGTTTACTGATCTGTTAACCTGTGATTAACTTCCGGCCTATGTTTGACTTGTAATAAGTGTTGCTTATACATTGCAATACTTGTTGCATAGCCTTTCACTTAGTTCCATCGTATATAAACTCTCGTGTATGTCCTGTAGCACCCCAGTTTGAATATCATCTTAGATTGTCCTCATTCTGCTATCTGGACTTGAGTCTTATCAACTCTTGTCACCCTCCAAGACTTAAGGATTGTATCCAATAGTCTAACACATCCACCTCTATCTTTGGATAGTCTACACTCCATTGGGTTCTAGTCTTAGACTTGTCTAGACTAGCCTTTATACTTCCGTCTGATATCTGGATGCACCTTTGGATAAGTATATGATACTAATCCTTATCTTCGGATAGGAATACGATACTTATCCTTACTTTTGGATAGGTAAATGATACTTGTCCCTACTTCTGGATATCATACGATAGTTGTCTGGACCTTCGGATACGCTACGGTAGCCATCTGGATCTTCAGATACGATACTTATAGTATCCTGAAATACTGGGCTATACTTGGGAAAGGGGCACAGCATATGAGCTGAGGCCGAAGCCCTTTGGATCCAAACCTATTTGAGTATGACCTTAACACAAGGGTTAGAAGCACTATGTGTCGCTGAAAGGTCTCATACCCATCAAGACAGGTAACAACAACTCATTCTTTTCCACCATCTGACTATCTGAAGATAGAGGTAGGTGCATAGACTTATTGGATACAATCCTTACAATCCTTAAGTCTTGGAGGGTGACAAGAGTTTATTAGACTTGGGTCTAGAGGACAGAATGAGAACAATCTAAGATGATATTCAAACTGAGGTACTACAGGACATATACAAGAGTTTATATATGAGAGGACTAACCAAAGGCTATGCACAAAATATAAGTAATGTATAAGCAACACTTATTACAAGTCCAACACAAGCCGGAAGTTAATCACAGGATAGCAAATCAATAAGCAAAGCTGGTAGTAAGGGTAACCAAAGTACTGGAAGGTAGAATATACCAAATGGAGGAGATAAGCTGTGTTTAATGTTATATGAACAGGATATGAATTAAAAAGCTTATCATATTGGATATGGAATGGATCTATGCATCAGATCTGATCAGATCATAGATCTGGAACTTTGGATGAGAAGTGTGGATATATGGGATATGACAACTCCTTGTTGGCCTGAACTCTTGAGATTCTACAATTGACTTCATTGTCATTGTAGTCTTATTGATAAACTCCAATCAATGACAGTTCTCTTTTGAACTTCAATTGTTAAGAACTATCCTAGTCATAACAATAAATATGTGTCATTGCACTATGTAGTTTCTTACTTGAATCTTACTAGATTTTACCTTGATACTTGATTTGTTTCTTTGTCTAAGCTCTTCAAGCCTAGATCATCATTACACTTGATTCTATCCTCAAGCACTCCTCATCAATAGCCAGAACCCTTGACCTTCTAGCTTCAGGTTTACTCTCATTGCTAATCATAGAAATTCATGTTCAGTTGACAACAGTTCTCTTTTGAACTTTTGGCTGTTACAACCATCCTAGTTCATAACAGTTTTCGCACCTCATATATTCTGGGCTGACCATGTCACAATCCACAAGGCAACTGGGCACTCTCCCTACTTTATGGCTCACAGGGTTGAACCCTTACTACCATTCAATATCACCGAGGCCACCTTCATGCTCCCAAATGTCAAATCCTTTTGGTCCACTGAAGACCTAGTCACAGCATGAGCTCATTAACTTATGAAACAGGAGGATGATTTAGTAGAAATACATGACCAGGTGCTCAAAGCTTGATATGTGTCTGTGGCTGACTTCAAACAAAAATTCACAAACACCATCCAAGACTATGATTTTAAACCAGGTGCACTGGTTTAAGTGCTTAACAAGAAGACTGAGCTCTTATCCAATGCCAAGTGTAAGCCCAGATACTTTGGACCTATGGTCATAGTCTCTTGTACTGCTAACAGATCATACTGACTCATAGAAGTAGATGGAGCCCTTTCCAAGCTCAAATTCATGGCCTTTCAACTTATTCCTTATCATGCCCATTCACTCTCTACCCTCAAGGTCACACAATTTGTCAATACTGCAGACCTGGCCAGAATCACACTAGAAGGAGAATAGTTGTGTTGATAGGTGATCGACTGGGACAGTTGATATCTTAAGTTGGGGGGAGGTGTAAGGAAGGCTTCTCCTTTGACAATTGTGTAATATTGTTTGGTTTGATTCAGTCTTTATTTCCTTTTCTGTTTGTTCTTAACTCTCATTATCTATAAGCTTATGCCACAACTTCCTTTATGTTTCTACCTACATTTGATCCCTTTTACAGCTGCCACTCATGCTCTAACAGTATATATAGCAATTCTCATAGAGGCAGTCAATCAATCTCCCTTGAAGTTCAACACTGAAAAGCCAGTCCAAAGTCTCTCATTGCTCAAACAGAAAGTTACTGAAACCAGTTCCAATACTCAAAAACTATCATCATAATTTTCCCCTATGAACTCAAGACTCAGCCTTACACATCCCTTTTGATTTATTGACTGACTACAACCTTCATTCAAGCTTCCTGACAGGCTGTTAAGATCATACTCTATTGGTATTGGATCTGAAGGACTTTGACCTCAGCTTGTATGCTGTGCCCCTTTCCCAAGTACTGTCCCATATTTCAGAGGAGTGTAGATAGCTTGTCCGAAGGTCAGACAAGTATTGTATTACTATCCGGAAGATGTAAAGATATTGGAAAGGAGTATAAGGGCTAATCTAGACAAGTCTAGACTAGAAGTAATGAAGTATAGACTATCCAAGGATGGAGGTGGGTTGTAAACTATCAGATTCTATCCTTAAGTCTCAGAGGGGTGACAAGAGCTTACTAGACTCAAGTCCAGAGGATGGAAAGAGGACAATCTAAGATGATATTCAAACTCAGGTACTACAGGACATATACAAGAGTTTATATGCTAGAAAACTAACCGAAGGCTATGCATAAAGTATAAGCAACATATAAGCAAAGCTTACTACAAGTTAATCAAGAGTTGGAAGTTAAGCACAGGTTAGCAGATCAGTAAGCATAGCCAGAAGTAAGAATAACCAAAGCACCAGAAAGTAGAATACAATGAATAAGGGAAATAGGCTATGTTAACGTTATATGGACAGAATATGAATTAAAAAACTTATTGCATTGGATGGGAAGCAGATCTGTGCATCAGATCAGATCAGATCTTGGTGTCACAAATGCCTCCTAAAGTCCCTAAATCTCCCCTTACAATTCCATTAGTGCCCAACACATGCGTTAATCCTATGACAGAAGATGAAGATGTGTTCTATGATTGTCTTTAGATAAGATAAGATAAGATAATATCACATGACATGTTCCAGAACATTCTATTACATCATTGCTATTATTAGTTTTAGGTACATCATACAATTCTCATTCTATTTAATGATTAGTTAGTAGTTCTTTAGTTCAAACCTCTTGTGTATTCATCATTGAATTGACCCAAGGCATACTTGCTCTCTTCCTCTTGTGATAACCTTGTGTTTAAGTCCTAGTCTCTGCCCTAGCATTTATTCATCAAGTGGGTTATGACACTTGGATCCAGAAGTTTGGACGAGAAGTGTGGATACATGAGATATGACACAGGCCAGGGAAATTTTCATTGATGTTCACTAACCATGTCATTTCTATACTAACTTAAGTCATTTGAATAAATTCCTCAGTTCTGCATCCACCACCCATTTTCCAATGAATGTTGAAATTGGACTGAACAAGACACTAGCAGTCCATATTTGTCTTCTCACACCTATGAATTGTCATTCCCCATTGTCTATACTGAAGCATAGATCAAGTTATTCAAATGATTTGTTGTGATTGATCCCTTACTGAACATTGGAGAAATACATGGATAAAACATAGATGAAGTTACTGGAGTGTTTGTCATGATTCAATAAAATATTGTCCCTTACAGAATGTTGAAGAAATACATGGCTAAAACATAGGTGAAGTTATTGGGGTGTTTTCTTGATTTGATAGAATATTGTCCCCTGCAAAACATACAGTGACTCAAAAAAGTATCTCAATGTTTATGCATTTTCATGTATTTGCTTCAGTGTGAGTCAGGGCGTGGGAATATGACTAAGCTGTAGGGACATGTTTTGTAGTCCTGCTTCCCAGCTTCATTTCAGCTCCCTATAGTGTGGGAATAAGATGTGATCGTGTGAGGGTATAGCTTATCTTATTTGCTGACTCATTGAGACACTTTTTGACTTTATAAAAATTTAGAAACATTAGATCACCCAGACGAAATGCTATGACTAAATATTAAAAATAATGGTGTCATGTCAATTATATGGTTTGATTTTAATATCTGGCATCTATAAAAGTGCAGGTGAAGGTCTATAATTTTTCATCATCCTCATGAAGTCCATCTCTCCTGCTCAAAAGGATAACATTCTGGTTCTCAGCTCCTCTGGTTTATCTACCAGAAATATTGCTTCAAAACTGGTCTCAGCAAGGCTACTGTGGCAAGAGTAATCAAGAAATCTACTCCCAATAAAGACAATATCAATATAGGTCATCCCTCCAAGCTTACCTTCCATGACACATAGGCTATTATTCATTGTATTCTCACTGTAGAAGCTTCAAATGCTGTTCAAGCCACCATAATCATCAATTCTATCATCCCCTCCACTGTCTCCACCCAAACAGTGAGAAATACTCTTAAGGCAGCTAACCTAAAAGCTGTAACCAAGAAGAAAAAACCCCTTCTGTCACCAACTCTAGGAAAAAGAGACTAGCCTTTGCTTTAAAGCACCAACACTGGACTGTAGAGGATTGGAAGAGGGTTATTTGGTTAGATGAGATTAAAGTTAATAGACTGGGGTTAGATGGTTAGGAATATGTGTAGAAAAAGGCAGGAGATCAACCAGGAAAAAGAGAAGTAAAAGGTATGGTCAAGTTTGGAGGAGGAAACTTGATGGTATGGGGCTGTATAGGATGGAATGGGGTAGGGATATTGTGTGAGGTGGAGGGGAGGATGAATGCAGAGCAGTATGTCTCCATTCTAGAGGAGTGTCTGCTGGGAAGCATAGAGGAGTCAGATGTTGATGAAGAAGACATCATCTTTCAGCAGGACAATGATCCTAAGCATACATCAAAACTAACTACAAAATGGTTTGAAGACCATGATATCAATGTTCTGTCATGGCCAGCACAGTCTCCAAACCTTAATCCCATTGCACATCTCTGGGAATTACTCAAAAGACTACTTGCTGCCTATCAAGATCCTCCAAAGGTGCTATTTGAACTATGGGATAGAGTTGTAGTGGAGTGGAAGAAATTTACCAAAGAGTAATGTCAGAAATTGATCGAATGCATGCTTAGGAGGATAGCAGCAGTCATCAAGTCCAAGGGAGGTAACACAAAGTACTAGAATAATGGAGATTATGTTGGTCAAACTCAAAGTCAAAAAAGTGTCTCAATGAGTTAGCAAATAAAATAGGCCATACTATTCCACGATCACATCAGATTTCCATGCTATAGGGAGCCGATGTAGGGACTCAATTCTCTACAGGCTGGTATTGGCCTATTTTACAGCTCATGATGACTGGGCTTCACAGCACAACATCACCATCATGTGTAGAGCGATTCCACATATCATGCACAGCTTCCCTGCAATAATGCACCAGACTCACGACACTTTCCCGCACTCGCACAATGCATTCCCACGCTCGTGCTTAGTGCGCATTTATCACACACCTTCGCATTTCTCGTGTTTCATTGCATTTCATTGTCCATCTTTGCATTTCATCGTGCATCTTCGCATTCCATCACGATTTAGTGCACATCATCACAGGAGCATCCATCCATTGTCCAGCCAGTTCCTTGGTGCGTCACATTCCATTTATTACTATATCTGACTATGTTTGGCATTGTATTATTATTATTTCATTATGGACCCTTACATTACATCACTTACATACTTAGAGCGCTCCTGATTCGCTTCTGAGCCCTGGGAAGGCGCTTATGTGCGACTTAGGGTTGCCATGTTTGTTTTTACAACTTAGCTTCTGGCAGTCACCATCTATCACCAGTTAGTTCCATGCAGTGCATGTATCCGTCATTGTAGTCCCTAGCATCCGTCTAAAGTAGGGCTACTACAAAATCAACCAACCTCACGTGACAAATGTATTGAAAGCGTGACAGAATTGCAAAACTGATGAAGGCTCTAGGATAACATGAAGGAGAGAAAATTGGAAACCTGTGGATGATGGAGCATGCTATATAGTACAGTTCACAGGGACTCGATTCATTAAAAAGTGCATGTAGTGTGACTTATGGATGTTAGATGGGATTGTAGTATTTATCAAAGTAAGATTACGCATCAATGCATCACCACTGGCCAGTGATTACATTCCACGGTCACCTCATTCGGTTCCATTACCCTCACCAAGATGGCTCCATGCAGCAAGAGGAACTGCGCAAGCATTGCAAATCTTCGAAGCAGATGTCAAGAGCCAGGTCTACACAAGGTGAACAAAGAGAACCAGAACTTGAATGTGAGCTTAGTGCCTACCTTTTTGTGACATGTTTCAGAGCGCTGATTGACAGCTTTTTATTCAGACTCCCCAGGTGCCCAGAGGGGGCCACTCAGTGTCGTTGTTGAAGAATCCTCTTCAATGAGCCGGATTTTGTTGGTGTCCCAAGTCTCTTCAAAGAACGCTGCGCTGCGCGGCACTTCAAGGTAATCATCTTGCTAAAGTTTCACTGTGAACTCAACTTCATTGAACAATGCTGGGGATATGCTAAAAGACTTTACCAATTATATCCACCCACCAAGAAGGATGAAGAGATGGAAATCAATGTTCATAAGGCACTGGACTCTGTTCCCATTGAGTGCATGCATCGGTAAGTACTGCTACTGGTGTTCGAAAGAGTGAAACTCACACAGTTGCAGGTTTTCAAACCGGTTCTTATGGTTCCTAGATGCATATCAGAAAGGTCTAAATGGAAAGCAAGCAGCATGGGCAAACAGGAAATATCAAGGTCACCACACTCTTCCAGACAGTATTTTACAAGAACTCGGCGATAACCAGATCACATTGACTCGACTTCACTCGACACTTCACTACTTACATACATCCATAAGTACCTATACTACCTTACATCTAATAGTACATCTTATCTCCTTGCATGGCTGGTGGCACCGCCCATGTCGTCAGTGTCACACCATGTCACGATTGGTTGGTTTTGTAGTAGCCCTACCTTATAGCTAGTGGCAATCACATTATCTGTCTATTATCTGTCCAGCATCTGTCCTCCTTGCCTCAGTTCAGATCACAGCATCATTTATACACCCTCCCTACACTTGCACACTTCGCGCGCTACTTTCCCACGCTACTTTCCCACGCTTTGCGCGACCATTGTGTTTCACTTTTCCGCATGCACCTTCAGCACGTTTCATGTTTTCTTCACATTTCACCACATTCCATCACATTTCTTCGCACTTTCTTGTGCTTACATCGCATTTGATCAGGGTTGATCAGCATTCACTTGTGGATCTTTGCTTTCCTTGCGTCCCCTTTAGGGTTGAACGCTCTTGCTTCTGCGAGTATAGCAGCTAGGTAGAGCTGAGACTCACTTATACTGGTTTAGCATTATTATAGCTAGTGCCTAGCCAGGTTGTGATACCTACACCGATATGAAGCTGGGATGCAGGACTACAAAACATGTCCCTACAGCTTAGTCATATCCCCATACCCTGTCTCACACCAAAGCAAATACATGAAAATGCATAAACATTGAGACACTTTTTGAGTCACTGTAGACAATGTTCTGCAGACTGCATATTCTTAAAATATACAACATTGTTGTCAGCAGAACACTAAGATGGTTTGACAAATATCCTCAGCTGGAGCATACAAGGAAAATTCACTGATGTCCCAACCTTTGTCTGTGGAAATAATTGACCAAACAAAATCCCTGTTTGTGAGATTAAGTGTTAATATTTTGTCATCATAAAGGTTTCAAAGATGTGCACATCATTGTGACTTTCCTACCTTAGAACATTCTCAGGCACATATGTCAAACATAGTATAGCATCCAAGAAAACCTAACAGAAAATGATGAAAGAAAAAATTTGTATGTTTGGGAAAAGAAAATGGGGACTTTTTGTCTTGTGTGTCTTGCAGAGAACTTTTAGAGAGACAAAATATATTTCTGCAATCTTCCTGGCAAAAAAACACATGGAAATATCTATCGTTTTGTATGATATTTTTTCAATGTTTGGCCAGGGAAAATTGACAGATGCCTGCAGTGATTGATTTATGTGAATTTTTCAACTCAATTCAATTCAATTTGCCTTGGTGGCAACACTATCAAGCAGTTTGCTTTGGCTCGGCATCTGCCGGATGAACTAGCATGGCTAGGTCACGTGATACGAACATCGAACTCGCAAGCTAGTGAGTTTCACGGACTTCTGGAATCTTCGCGGCGGTATTCCCGGCTTAGGTAACCCTGGAACTATATATCTACATTGGTCTCGAATTGAGCAAGCAGGCATACTAACAATGACCACCTGGGCTCAGGCCATCCATCATCCCTGGTTCGATCCGCCACATCCGAAGCGTAAACTGTCTAACGCGGATGACGAGCGCCGTGCATCACCCTATCAGCGCTCGTCACCAAGCCCCACGAGCCGCGCTAAACGACGCAAGTTCAACACACTGGAGCATGGGTTCGCCCACCTCACACTCGCGTCGGCACCGGTTTACCCCAACTCAACGAGTGGGCTGGTGATTACGCCCATTAATTCCACTGTTTCATCTTCCGAATCTTCAACATTTCCACCTTCTAGTATCGTCCTCCCCAGCTCTGTTGAGGAACCACCACACGAGGTTGAAGCGGTGGCGCCCGAGGTGAGCATGGAAAATTTGGATGAGGGAGAATGTAAGCGTATTTGAGAGTCCATCGCAGATGTCCTGACTGGCTGGTTGTGCAGGCACTGGCAAGATCAAAGCAGCTCGTCACTATTCGATATCGACGCCTTTGCTTCGGCGCCTACGAAAACACCAGACGACACTTCAACCTATCATTCCCATCTCGTCGCCCAGCACGGAAGGGGGCGCTCTTGTGTTGTATCGGCCGTTGCGGCCGCTTTCCCCCACTCGTCAAGTTGATGAACAAGCGGAGTCTGTAGAGGAGATTATCACGACCGGTGCTGCGAGTTTTGAGCGTGATGACGACGCGATGGAGATAGAGTAGAACGATACGCCCACTCATTTGTTTGCTTTGGTACTTATTAATATCCTAAAACGACACATCGACTTTACGAAAAACAAGAACTGCTCATCTATGTAGGTAACAAGCAAAGCACAGGAACGAAGAACTAGAGAAAGGTGAAAGCTTCTGGATCAACGGGCGTCAAGATTGCGGGTACCATAAGATAACATAGCGGTCCCAGAGGGACCCTCTTCAGTAGGATATAGACCTTCTGAGTAGTTAAGGTGAGAATGATGGTGCCTAGCGTGGGCGTGAGGGTGGGGAACATGGTGCATTTGAGCGGGGGTATATGGAGGACGAAGGGTAACTGAGCCAGAGGAAGGGGCGGGGAGCTTTGGAGGATTGGTTGTAACAGAGGTGTTTGGCTGATCTTGAAAGTGATGCTGGGCAGAAAAGGGGGGTTGGGCATAGGGGTTAGCGTGGAGAACAGGATCATCGATGGTGGGAGGAGAGTTATTCTCCTCCTTGTCAACGAGAGGTTGGTCGTCTACGTCGTCGTCTGCAATATCACGAGCATTGGCGACCTGGTTCTTTTGAGCAGCGATTTCCTCTGCTGTGAGGAAGCGGCCACCAGGACCGCGGGGACGACGCATTGCGTGTTTGTGGCGACTTTCATGTAAATATGGCTAAAATAGGATAAAATTTTTGGTTGTATGAGACTTGAATGAACATACCTTTCTTTGCCTTGAAAGTCTGTGTACTTCGTCTAAACGGGCACGAGCGACACGACGCTTGAGAATACGAAAATATTGTTTTGCATTTACATAGAGAGGTTCTTCATCTACTTGGTGATCATCTGTTGGAGTTGAAGTTTGATCTTGTTCGATGTGATGATGTAGGAATAAATCATCTGCGGGAGAGTTGCGATGAGTTGTGAGAGCGGGTGAGGAAGGACCTGGGGAAGGGTTTCGGGAATGATGATAAAAATGATGATTATAAATATCAGAAGATTGACGAGAAAAGGGAGAAGAAGGATGAGTAGGATGACTAGCTGCGTAATGGTAAGCGGAATCGAGCAGCTGATCGACAGGATCGCCCATTGATTGGCTGCTTGCACAAGCGTTGACTCTAACAAACTAATCCACAACGGTCACACCCCCACATCCTGTCACGTTACTTTACGTAAAATCTTCTTCTTCAAATCAACAACATGGACACGAAACTGTAATCATATATTTTCATCAAACTCATTAACAATTCACTAATATTATTATAGGAAAGCATTAAAAGTTCAAGAACTAAAAGAAATCCTTTCAAAGGCTTCTATACCTCCAGGAAATGCAAAAAAGCAGGACCTTATCAATAAAATTTTAGCAAACCCTCCTGCTATAGACGTCTTTCATACTCTTCATCCTGGTACTAAACCAAAGAACTCTAAACCAGCACCACCTCCATCTACAGCTGATGATGACCTCGTGCGTTCTTCTTTTAAATTCATCTTTCATATCCTAATTTTCACACAGCTCGCTCCTCCAGAAGAGTATTACGTCGTCCCAAGCCCACGTGTCCCCACTCTGACCCTTTCCATAGAATCGACTGGACGGTAGAAGAGTCCATTACAGTAGAACCTGCATCTCTGCCCAAGAAATCTGAACAGGTTGGTCCTATTTTTTTGAACCGAATGTATCATCTCTAACTTTGACTCAAGCCCCTTCCGTCACCTGCACCAGCCGCCGTCGCTCCACCCGCGCCTGCACATGCCGTACAGTCAGAAGAGGATAAGCGCAAAGCTCGTGCGGCTCGTTTTGGTACGACTTATGTTGAACCCACTCAGAAACAATCAAAAAAGGCTGCTGGCGAGGTGAGCACCATTATCTACCGACCTCTACGCTTTCATAACTATCTACCCTGTAGAATTCTGACCTACTCAAGGCTCGAGCAGAGCGGTTTGGAACTATCGCTTCCGTTACCAAGGGTAGAGGAAAGCGCACGGCGCCTGTCGAAAACGTTGATCCCGAAGAGCAGGAGCGTAGGAGGAAACGCGCAGAAAGGTTTGGCTTGCCACTATCCGTAAGTCCCGTATTCATGGTCAGCGTTGTGTTCACTCATAAATTGCTTTAGGGCAAGGCGTAAGTATTGTTGACCTTGTTATTGTTGAATAGATTTCATTCATTCTCACTCTTGTTGTTCATGTATATAAGTGCATATCTTTTTGGAGTGTATCATGTAGACGGCTTAAAGTTGTATTCTCGTCCTCTCAACTCGAATACTCACTGTTATTCTGCTGTACACATTGGAAATTGATCCGGATTATCAGTCATGGCAATACATGCATAATCAGAGGCTAATCAGTACTCATACCCTATAGGTTAGCATCTAAATCTACGCGACTACGACGTCCTTTATGGTACCGCATTCCACTCTCATTGACCTGCCTCACCATGTCCTACATGTCCTACCCTCAGCGTTCTACTTGGCTTGAGTTTCTTGGGTTTCCCCCCGGCTATGGTCCTTGGACTTATCGTGCTATCCCAGAACCTTTAATCTCATCCGAGCTTGCACGTCTGGCTTCCGCACACGTCATCAACGGACAAACAACCACGACGGGTTGCGTCTCCCTGCAGCCAAGCCCAGATCCTGATGACCGCTCTCAAGACCGCTTTGTCGTCCTGGACTGGGATGGATGGTCGTTTTCTGCTGTGTTTGACGGTACTATGTGTAATCTAATTGGATTCGAAAAAACTGTCTCTGATACTTATAGCAGGCCACGGAGGGGAAGAGGCCGTAGATTATGTTGTTCAAAAGCTCCCCTCATTAATCCACGCAGCTCTCACCAAGGCTATGGCCAATGCAAGCAATGCACCACTTACACCCTCGACAATCTCTGCCCTACTGCAATCTTCTATCCAAGCCGTTGATGATGCCCTAACTGACGCAGTTAAACACCTCTTCCCCAATGAAGCAACCCTCGCCGCCCTCACAGACGAGCAAATCAAGTCTACCATTAACGGCCCTACAAACCCCAACAATCTCACGATCCTGCGCTGCATGCGTGGTACGACTGCCCTTGTTCGCTCGTGGACCCAAAGAAGGAGAACCTCTGGGTAGCCAGCCTCGGTGATTGTCAAGCTGGTGCGTCCCCTTTCCGCAACGCTTGAACATACCAGGCTGATACCATGCACAGTTCTCGGTACTAAAAACTCCAATGGCACATGGGATGCAACGATCCTCAGTGTAAATCACAGTGGCAGGAATCCCGCCGAGGTCGCGCGTATCCGCGAGGAACATCCAAACGAATCTGAATGCATCAAATTCGACAGGATTCTCGGCGCAATCGCCGTCACACGAGGCGAGTACTTTCCCCATCCCATCTCCCATAAGCTGCATCAGACCTATTCACACAACTATCTAGCCATCGGTGACCATATCTTCAAGCTTCCCGTATCCTACACCACACGAGTTTTCATGAACTGCATCCCCGGCTTTTCCGTCTCCTCGAAACTCGAACATTTCCTTCCGCGTAACAAATCGCCTCCCTACCTGTCCGCTCTTGCTGACATTAAACATGTTGCTCTCCTGCCATCCACAGCTAACATATCTGAATCATTCTTGATCTTGTGCTCAGATGGCCTCATAGATCTATACGAACACACGAATGCTACCTTCGAGAATATTCTCACACAATGGGTCCATATGCTCGGCGAGCGTATGGACAAGAGAAGTGCCAAGGTTGACGACGAGGTGAACAAGGAGAATGCAGCACTTGTGCTGCTGAGACACGCACTGATGGGTGGAGGGGTGGATAACCCAGATCGTCTCGCACAATGCTCACAGTGGAGATACCCTGTCGATGGATGGATGATACGACCGCGCTTGTCCAGACTCTTTAATACAATCATGGAACGCATCTCTAATATCTATGGGTAGTTGGACCATACGTGCCACAGTCTGGTCCATTTGGTCCCACACTTGCTTTGCATTGTACAAGGCTTTCGCGGCCAACCATATGTCCTGCTGACCATTAGGAGAAACCAGCTCTACCGTACTACCATAAGGGACAATGAATTCATTTTGGCGCGGAAAATCTCAATGCCCTATCACCCTCGCAACCCACTACCAAACCTTGATGATTACGGAAGTCCACGTCATCCAGCTCATTGTCAGAGAGCTCTGCCTCGGGGAACGCATTATTTTCACACAGCAGAGCTGCTTCACCCATTGACCATACCGAAAACGAGTTTGATGAAAAATGCATCAGGAAAGTATGTCCGTGCCCCCGGACAACGCCACATGGTATTCAATTCGTCACGGTGAGGTTATTGATCAATTTCATGAACTGAAATATTGCTCTTTAGCGCAGCACGTAAGTGAATATCAGTGTCATAATTGCTCGACGTGACCCAGATTCATTTCTTCTCTACTATGTAACTCGGGGCCACAACATATAAAGCTGGCAGACACGTCATGATGATCCGGATGCGTCTGGTGGGGGCGGTTCGCGAAGCGGGTTCTCTTGCCGTGCTTGGCTAAGTAGATCACCCAAGCCTTTTTCTGTCACAGCTTTCTATATTGGAAGAGATCAGCATTGGAACCATGATCAAATATCGAACGAGCAGACAATCTAGTGAATCGAAATGAATGTTGCTCGGGAAATCATTCCCTGTAATGTAGAGAAAAAAGCTGGTGCTTACCTGCACGCAATCTTTATATTTCTCCCATATACTTCCACATTTACGATCGTATTCTTCCTTCTTTAGTTTCGAGTAGTGGATTCTTTGATCTTGTGAGTGTCCCTTGGTATTGGCGTTCGCAATAGCTGGCTCGAGGTAGCCCTCAAACCAAGTATTGAAGCACGCATCATATTCGTGCTTCAACGGCGTGCATTCTGGTGATAAAGAATGGGCCATTCCTGCAAACGCGAGTAGGAGGCAAGGACTTGAGAAAGTACTTACGAACAACGGCGTGCTCACTGCGTCACGTCGTCGGCTTCATGTAAAACGTCACTTAGTAATCGGCTGCGGCTGTGCTACTGATAATAATAATCTTTCCTGATTGATATCATACGCTGAGTCACTGACACACACCCTCCGCAATATAATTTTGACGGGGGCACCTAGACATCAAGTAGCGTTCATGGATCCAGCTAACGAGCAACCCCTGTTCACTTGCCTGTCATGCTCGATAGCCTTTCTTTCAGCAGAGGAGCAACGTATGTCGTGACACTCCCTCCTAACTCGATGAACTAATGCATGGCCACACAGGCACGCACTACCGCTCAGACCACCATAGGTATAACATGAAGCGTCGCGTCGCATCCCTCCCACCAGTTAGCGCTGCTATATTCAATCAAAGGTGCTCGAGCGGCGTCAGGAAACCGCGATCATGTCCTCATTGAAGGGGAGCACCTGTGAGGTGTGCGGGTACGTTCCTTCTGATCACAAAAGCCGCTTTCTTTTTCTTTCTTCTACGTTGATATCATCTTCTCTATATAGTTTTTGAATCGAAGCTCTCTGACACACCCATAGGAAAACATACACAACAGAAAATGCATATAGATCCCACATAAATTCCAAGAAACACAAAGAGAACGAGCTCAGGACTGCTTCACAGCAAAGTCAACCAATACCCCAGCTAGACGAAGTTCCTAGTGCTCCTGTAGATCTTACGCCGTCCACGCTTCCCGTCACCTCCGAAACTTCCACACTCAAAGACTCGACTCTCGGTGTACCCGCGACCGCGACCGAGGATGAAATCATCGAAAGCATAGACGCCAAGATAGCTGCTGCCCGTTCACGTCTTTCTCCAGCACACTGCCTCTTCTGCACGCATACTTCCTCCACACTTTCAGAAAATCTAACGCACATGTCTTCTTTGCACTCCTTTTTCGTCCCTGATGCCGACTATCTCGTCGATCTTCCTGGTCTCATCACATATCTTGGTGAGAAGATTGCAGTCGGAAATGTCTGCATTTACTGCAATGGCAGGGGGCGCGAGCTTCGGACGCTCGAGGCCGTGCGGAAACACATGTTAGATAAGGCTCACTGCAAGATCGCCTACGATTCCGAGGACGACCGACTTGAGGTGTCAGACTATTACGACTTCACAGCTTCATATCCCACTGATACGCGGAAGAAGAAATCTAAACAGCCACGCGTGGAGGACGAAGAGTGGGAGGACGCTGACTATGACGATGACAACGAAGATGCTGAAGAGGTTGTCGATGAGGCCGCTTCAGAGCCGCCTGATTCTGAATCAGATTCTGATGAAAGCATACCCGAGAACCAGATCAACTATGGTGATACTGAGTATGAGCTTGTTCTCCCATCAGGTGCACGCATCGGTCATCGGTCAATGAAGCGCTATTACGCACAATCCCTGCACCCCATGCGCGTCCAGAGTAATGAAGACCGCAACTCCGGGATCGCGCTTGTCCGCAGATTGCTCGCAGATAAGAATTCTGCTCTTGTACCTCGCAAGGGTGGGTTTGGCGCACATGGGCAAGGAATGGATACTGTGAAAGCGAGGAATCGTGGTGAGGCAAGAGAAGCAGGGAGGCACGTACGAGAGTTCAGAGATCAGAAGCGTAGGGAAGATTTCAAGACACGAGTAGGTTTCATACACAACAGCCAGAAGCATTTCCGGGACCCACTTCTACAGGTGTGTTTTGTACCTGACCAACCTCCATATTGTCGCTCACTTCCATCCTCAGTGATGACAGAGTTTTACTGTGCATGGCAAACTATGCATGATATTCCTTTGGCATTTCCAAAACCACCATTTCCTTTTATCTTGTCCCATGAAAGCGTCTCTAGAAGTTTGAAACATAAGAAAATAATGCTATGATATCAATTGATTGAAAGAGTGACCGAAAGGTCGATCTTGGTTAAGTAGGGTATAATGATGTACGACCGATAGCAAGAAGACAAGATACGAGAAGTAAACCAATCAATACAGATAAGCCGCAGGCACCACGCCCTCCTGGCCTGTTTGTGGATTTCGCGTATACCACCACCTGAGAAAAAATATGAGCACAGGAACATAAGGCTCAAAGTCACCTCTTACGCAGCGTCCCGATCATCTAACACTTCTACCTCAAGCCCAGCTGTCAAAGGTAGTTCACCCTCACCCATCCCATCAAACGAGTAGCGAGCGTGTGCAGGGCGAGTGAACTCCTCTTCAGCAGCCATCGTACCCACGACTGCGTCTGAAGGAGTTTCAGCTCTCAAGTAGTTGCTACCGTCTGGTCCAAATGGATCAGGCTCTGCAGTGGTTGCTTTTCTCGCAGCCTCGTCCTTCTCAGCGCTAACCATATGTAATGAGCCCGGGGCACCAAGAATCGTTGTTCGTGTGGCTGCGTTGATGTGCTCTAGTAATGACGATGGTCGGTGTTGAACTGAATTATCGTCGTCGTCGTCGTCACTGGCGTTATACTTGGCTACCCTATCATCACGACGAGACAGGAGGGTCCAGAGAATGCCGATGAGTGCCAACAGGAATACAACCCCAGCCGCGATGGCAATGGAGATGAGAATAACAATACCAGTTGCGAGGAACTCTGCAAGAGTTCCATGAGCCATGGTTCGAGAAACACGAAACTTACTTACGTTGTTGAGTGAAGCTGAAGTTTGCGAGTGAATAGAACAGTGAAGAAATAGAGCCAAACGCTCCCTGAGCAGTTACAGTGGCCATATAAGGAATAAATGAAGAGCCATCGAAGAGGACAGAGGATGCAGAACCGAACGAAGAGTCGGACAGTGCACCTGTGATCATTAGCATCCGGTCAGATTCAATGATGCTGTTAGCTGAGTGCGTGTTCAGCAAGGGAACCATGAGTAGCTGGGAAATGTTGGTGGTGCCCTGAAGCGAAGATCCAACACTACTCCAAGAAATACCATCCCAGAACATCATGAACGGTGAGGAACCATCATTGGTGCTGAAGACCGGGATAAATCAGATAATGGGCCCATGAGCAGTAACATCGTGCCACTCACCGACCAGCTGCAAAGATGCTGGAAGAGTTGCCATTGTTTACCGTCACTGCCGTCACTGGTCCTGGAATTTCAGCGCTGTTGCCGATGGCGGCCCATGTGGAATTCGCAAAATTATACTGTGCGACGTTCGTGGTCGATCCATCCAATGTGATAGATCCAGCAGCGATCAAGGTTTCTTGATTGTTCTACCGAAACCTAGTCAATAACATGTTACCAACCAAGACCATAGAGTAGTACTTACTCCTGCATATGAGACAGACGAGATATCTCCTTTAATACCGCTTCCGAGCGTGCTCCATTGATTCAAGGTGGTATCAAATAGACAGATCGCTTGGCAAGACACAGAACCCTGCGCGAACGAACCGGCAACAATGACAGCATCAGACTTATACATTGACGACGTAATTGAGCGAACGACGACCGAAGATCCTGCAGAGGGTTGCAATGGTTGCATGGATGATGTATCCCACTGTTGAGCAGATAGATCATAAAGAGCCAATCCACTCGCCGAGGTTCCAGTGAGGTTAAATTCACCGCCAACGAAAAGCTGTTGCTTCTGATCAACGTAGACGGCACGAACGACACCATTGATCTGAGCACCAGTGAGCGCAGATATTGAAGACGCAACTGGATCATAGATTGCAACAGCGGATGAAGTCGTGGAGGAGGAAGAGAATGAAAAGTTGCCTCCAATTATGGCTACCTGGTGGGAAGTGGAAATATTCGTCCAGAATGCCCCAGCTAAGACAGCGGGACCAGGAGCGGGCGGGGGAAGGTGGTAGGGCGCTTGAAGTTGCGCTCTGGCGAGTAAATAAGGTTCCAATATTGAGGTGAGATATCCATGCAGATGGTCCGCGACGGACGTGTGGATGACGCTTCGTTACGGTGGCTGGGGAAGATACATTCGCAACGCTGCTAGTAAGCTGGATACCCATAGGTGTCACCACAGGGCCTGTACTTCCACCACTGGACAACATCACAAGGCCGCTGGAACCGTACTCCGCCATAGTACGCACATTACCCGCGACGAATTGTGTTTGCTTCTGACCGGAAGCAGGCAGAGTACCATTGCCAATGAACGTCATGTTGCCCACTACAAATCCACCACTGTTCACCCACGAACCGGTGCCAACATTCCAGGTGGCTAAACCACTAGCGGGAACACCAGCAGCCGACGAATTAAGGGCCTCGGTGAAATTGCCTGCGACCACGATTTGCCCATTGGCAAGCGCAAGGCTATTGACCACACCGTTGACCCCTGCGCCCATAGCCTTCCACGAATTTGAGCTGACGTTGTAGATAGCAACGCCCTGCAGTTTGCCCTGCGTGGAAGCCGTGTTGGTGTCTGTAAAAAACCACCAACGTAGAGCTCGTTGCCGATCAACACGAAGGAGGTCACAGGCCCATTCAGACCATTATTAGGAGGGGAAATGAACGATCCACTCTTGAATGCGACGAAGTTTGAGACGCCGTTTGTCGAGCCGGAGATAAGTTGGAAATTGCCACCAAGGTAAACAGTACCAGAGGGGTGCTGTGCGACAGCTGTAATGGACGTTGTGGTAGATGTCGTAGCTCCCAGGGCGTTATAGAGACCAATAGATATCATATCCAAAGAAGTCTCGCTTGTATTGGGAATAGTTCCGGTAGAATCAATGCTCGCACTGGAGTCCAGTGGCCACTCAAAAAAACCAAAACCATGCTGGGAATTGCCAGTTGCGTTGGACCCAAACGATCCTGACCCGGCGGCAGATGTCACACTGGCCGACGTGAGCACTAGTGCAACATCACCAGCGACGAGTTCGTACTCTCCATCCTGGCCAGTCCCTTCAGGGTTATTCGCAAGTGTCATGGATACCGTGGTCACGAAATTGGTGGATGAAGGGACAATGGGACCACTGTAAACGAGTGTGGTCGTGTCGGACTGGACCTGCTGTGAAACAGTAGAAACCCAGGGTTGAGTTCCGCCGCCTGGGAAGACAGTGACTTGAACAGATGTACGGAGGGGACAATCCTGGAAGTCTGCACAACCCGGAATGACAAGGTATACGTCATACTGGCCAGAGGCGGAGACGTAGGGCTGCCAGGTAAAACTGGGAGCCTGAGAGGGGGAAGTGCCAGCAGCTACTGTGGAGACTTGAACGGTTTGGAGTGTTGCGGGGATATTGGTCACAGCATCTTTCATGGTCCACTGGCCTGTACTAGTGGTGTTGGATGGATTAGGTGAAAAACAGGATTTCAGATTTCCATTGCTAGATGCGAACGCTCCAGAGGACAGCAACTGTAACATGTGCAAACCGGGAGCTTCACCCGTCCAACCCGACAAAGTGATCTGTATACCGGTCAACGTCACCGGAGCGGTGAAAATGAAGTCCTGGTATAAGATTGATGAGTCGGTCGACAGAGGACAGGTAGTTGTGCATGTCATGTTTTGTCCAGTTGATGGGTTGACATATGACAAAGTCTGTACGGTATTGTCTGGAATTGATGTAACACTGACGGACGTAAAATAAGATTACAAACTATCCTCGTTGTCTGTTGAAAAAAGCACATACCTAAAAGTCGTCGTCCCAAATCCACTCTGGAACGTGTTGCCAAGGCGAACACCGTAGGCATTGATAGACGAGAAGTCACGGATAGTGATTACAGCGCCATTTCCGTTCGCAGCCAACCACGTGTTGTCAGGTCCATCCGGACCCGCAGGACATAGGATATTCGAAATGTTACTGAACTGAGGGTCAGATGATGATGGTTGTCCCAATATTTCTGCGCCTTCAAGAGGAACGGGGACAAGTGATGAAGAGAACGGCGTAGCCCCAGGAGAATAAGGGATATTGGGATTATTGGTGTTATTTAGTGCAGTAGCATTCGCGGCGAAGGAAGTGAGGAATGAGCCGGTAAAGAAGAGGCTATTTTCTGAGGCATTAGAAGTGATGGAAAAGACTTCTCCGCCATCACCTATGAAACCCTTGAATGGGGGTGCAGACCAAGAGTTGGACTTGGTGTCCCATATAGCTACAGATGAACCGGGTGACGTGAAGTAGCCACCCACCCATAGTTGACTCGTGGATACGTCACAATATAGCGAGTATATTGGACCGTTGGGGCCGTTTGAGCCAAGCGCAGTAAATACGCCAGAAGAAGGTGTGTATGACGCGATGTTGCTGGCGGACATGGACGTATTGCCAATAGATGAGAAGGATCCGGCAAAGTAGAAGATATCATTGATAGCGCAACCTGATTGAATTGAGCCGCCTGCATTCGTAGTACCAAGCGTAGTTAGGGCGCCATCACCAGTGCGAGCGAGTAAAGAAGACACAGAAGGGTCAAATGTGACAGCAGTAGTATTGTTGAATAGACTGAGACCCGCAAATGCACCTGCAAGGCCTACTTGACCCATACGACTGAAATCGACCATTGGTAGTGACGCGAACGCGGGATTAGCGAGAAGAGTTGCAAGGAAGAATGTCGAGGGCCATCGAATCGAACTTGATGACTGGGAATGCATTTTGAGTATCAGTAGCCTCCACGGTAACATTCCAGGGTATGTAAACCCTGACGAAACCTAGAGTCCTGTATACAGAAAACCAGAGTTTGAGTGTCAGCCCAACGTCGTTGAAAGGAAAGACGGTTTGAAACTTTGAATCTTCCCATCAAAAACGCGTTCCAATAAAACAACACGTCCACGTGGACCAGGTCATGGACCTAGGCGGTGCACCGCACTTTTAACTGGACTTTATAATTGTCTTGACTGCCTCACGAAGTCCTCGCACAGACCATTAAATTAGAAACTCGCAGCTTATTTCCGAGTCTGTGCACCCATCTCCGAACCGGAAGAATGTATCAAGCAATTTTTACATAGCAATCGAGAGGATCAACTTTAAACCCGAGTACTGCAGTGCCCACGTCTACTCCATTGCTCCTCATCCGGATCTTACAGTAGTTGAACTCATGTCGGCAACGCGCCCGACTGGCTGTAGGTGAGGAGAACCCGTATCTAGAATTCTATTTGATCGTAATCCGGTACAACGTCAGTCATATCCTACGACGCATGTCAATCAAAGTCGCTCACTGAGGATATCTATAGCGGTGCACGTTTGGCCTCTTTGCATCGGCCTGCAAAATGGTATTATCCGAAGCTTGTTGTGACAGCAACAAGTGCTTCTCATTGATAGCTGCCCAGATTTCACTCGGCGTCATGTACTGAGCAAGCCATCGAGTCAGATATACGTCTTGGTTTGGCGACGGTGCCCATTTGTAAAACCCGACTGCAAGCAGAGAAAGCAGGACTGTGTTGCGCCAGAAAGGTGTAGAAAACCCAGCTTATTAGAATGTACAAATAAGTCGTGACTTTGTTTATGGATGCGGCCGGAACAGCATACCTTCGCGTGAATAATGGGTGTCATCATGGTGCTCATCATGAGTATGACTATCGTGCGATGCGAATCTCCGCTGAATGAGTAAAACGCTCCCGACTGTATGCTTTTGGCGCAAGAGCAAGCTCGCTCTCGCCAGCGACATTGTGGTTATAGATAGAGTTGCTCGTGCCGCCTCGGCAATTTACTTGCGGACTTTGGAAGTTTAGATCAGGTTCATGCATAATTGCGTGTTTCATGCTTCTACAAGTATTTTCAGCTCTTGCTCGCACTGAATTATTATTGTTCATCGTTAATATCATTCATTCAACCTCGGACAGCCCTGTAAATATTCTGCCAGAGTATGCAATTACTTTCCAGCAAAAACATTAACTGAATTTGCTGAAGCTAGGGCTTGCACACACCCAAACCATGCTAAGACGTGTACTACCACGCTTGCCGCTTTTCCGAGTCTCTGCGCCCGTACTCCCAATATCGTCGCGGTTAATTGCTCGCCCAGTGCCCGCAATGTCCCTGACCGGCTCTCCTCGTTTGTCGAGTCCGAGGCTGTTTCACCATGTCCCTGCTCGCCTTACGTCAAGTCCACCACCTCAAAACGATCCAGCATCACAGTTACCTCCAGACGCTACCCTCTCTCAAAGACTGAAACATCTCATCAAATCTTATGGATGGTATGCCCTTGGAGTGTACATCGTTCTCTCTACATTGGACTTCACCGTCGCGTTTGCTGGAATTAACTTGTTGGGTGCTGAGCAGGTCGCGTCTGCCGCCGCCTACATTAAAGAGATCGCCGTTGGATTCATCCATACCAAGCCACCAGAGCCTGGGAGGGATGAAATGGATGGCATTTCTGCGGGAGATGTGAGCCGCGAGGGCTTGTATGCCACCTTGGTATTGGCTTACACCATCCACAAAACACTATTTTTGCCTGTTAGAGTTGGCTTGACAGCTGTGTTAACCCCTCGATTGGTAGGCTGGCTGCGTACAAGGGGGTGGGCAGGTAGTGAGGGTGCGAGAAAAGCAGCACGCGATATGAGGGATAGGATTCAAAGAAAGGATTAAAATCAGCCGATCGGCGGACCTGGGTGAGAGGCGGATTGCAACGTCATTTTATTCACACTACTCAGACCATAGTCACATAATACTTGCATGGAAATCATACTCCCCTTCATTGCCAATGGAGTTAATTTCAAACTAGGGCTATATTCGTACGCAACCAATTGGAGACATTGCATGCAACCTGCCTTTGAATGCGCGTCAGGCAGGCCTCCAATGACCAGTTCAGAGTAAGCATTCAATGGACTCGTCTGGGTAATAGTTAAATAACACGTGTCGTCTTGTGGGGCGATTATTGACTTGAGATAGCCAGCTGAAGCGACATACTGAGGCTGGGCGCTCACATACCATTATAAGAAGCGAGTCAAATTTCTATATCTTCCTCACGCTCGATACTCGTCAAGTCGGTTCGTATCCTTTCGTATCGCAAGGTCAACTGCATATTCAGTCGGCTGCGAGAAAGAACCGTTACGAAGTTTACGGGGTCGTACTCCAACGGAAGTGCGGAGACCAGGTATTCCGTGAACAAGCACTGCATCAGCCGCGCTCACTCCAAAAGGAATTCCCATTGTTTCCGAGGGTGAGGAAGAAGTATTAGAGGATCTTTACTAACAGCGAGAACGCCGGAGCTGAGAGGCGCTTTTCGGATTCTCAAGGACTGCAGGCTTATGTTTTGAAGCTGTTGTATCTCCTATGTATTGCACTGTATTATCCCTGTTGCAATAGGTGAATGAATCCGGACGCAAGACCTTGTAATATCACTCCTCAAATTCAAACCGAAGAGCCTAACGATATTGGTTATAGTATCCCTTGTGGACACGACTTGTCTTCGTTTAATAGGCTAAGATTGGTGCATGACGCAGACCTTCCTTATAGAATCCAATCGCTGTCAAGCCGGTGGAGAAAACTGTGGGGAGTCTGGAGTCTGCTAGTAGGACAGCGATGAGTTACGTGGCACTGTCTCAAACTGTTACTTACTGAGTGATATTGACCGCAAATTATTCCATTCGACGAGCCCATCTGGAGATATCCGACGGGAGGAACGGTATTTCTGCCGAGGACGATGGATTATATTGAGGGAGAGAGCACAGAGTAGGAAAGATCTAGCCGGAGCCCGGATCAGATAAGAAATCGTACATAAAATCATTGACTCGATTGAATGGAAAATGCCGAACACCGAATACTGAGCTTGAGTCCAAAGCTTTAAAAGATTTTCTTCAGCTTACTTGTTCCCAATCCACTCCTGATGCAACTCGATAGCTTAAAGCACCCAAGATCCTGCAACCGTTTCTTCTCCCTTCCTGAAATCGATGGCCGTTGGTGACTACCACCTCCCATACACATCGACGCCTTTTGAAGGCCCAGAGAAATTACTGGAAATCTGGTTCGCTCCTTCCCCTGCTCGTGTGCCAGATGCACATGCACCAAAAAATGGCCGTATAGGCCTGAGGAATGTTCCAAAGCAAGTCTGGGAGGACATGCTGGACATCGTCAAATGCAAGGTCCTCAGTGTTATCGAGGGCGAAGAAACCGATGCTTATCTTTTGAGGTATGTGAATTGGTCATCGCCCGTTTTTTATTTATTTCTTGGATGGCTAGAAGGGCCCTTTAATTTAATACATTTTCACAGTTAAGATCCTTATCGCTCATTTTCTTCAATTTAGCGAATCGTCTCTGTTTGTGTTCCCACATCGCATCATCCTGAAGACATGCGGCACAACACTAAACCTCCTCGGCCTTCCGCGCATCCTCGAGATCGCGCATAAATTTGCTTCGCTTCCATCGGTCTATCGATGCTTCTACTCACGTAAATCCTTCATGTTTCCTGAGCGCCAACTCGGTCCGCATCGAGAGTGGAAGGACGAAGTGTCATTCCTTGATGCCATATTTCCAAATGGAGCTGCTTACACTGTAGGCAAAGTCAATGGAGACCATTGGCTACTTTACTTAACGACACCTGGACAATATGGCGCGAATGGGGAAACTGCTCCAAGTTCTCCCAATTCCTTTTCGTTGTCACCTCTTCATTCCGAAAATGGGGAGAAGAATGAGATAGACCAGACCCTTCAAAATGTTGAAACCGACACACCATTCACTCAGGACTACACAATTGAGATCCTCATGAGTAACCTGTCTCACAAGGCTCGCGAGTCCTTCTTCTTAGCTCCTCCAGTACAAGATGCCCCATTGGAGTCTCCGTCGATCATTGGGAGGACTGTGTCCTCTACCCTCGGGATTTCAGATCTTTTCCCGCCTCACCTTACTACATTGGATGCTTATGCGTTCGACCCTTGTGGTTACTCCTCGAACGCTCTCTTGAAATGGGGCGACGGAATTGAGGATGGCCACAGCGGGGAGGGCTACTACACAATCCATGTGACTCCTGAAGAAGGCTGGTCATATGCCAGCTTCGAGTGCAACGTGCCACTATCCAGTTCTCCGTCTTCTTCGGCCAAAAATATCCCTGATTTACATACGTTGATCAGACGCGTCGTCGACATCTTTCAGCCGGGAAGACTCAGCCTGACCCTTTTCATATCTAACGCAAACAACAATGCCGAGGAGGACGAGGGTGAAACTGCTGTTGAAGCCGCTCAGCGGACTTTCAAGTCTGCTCTGACAGTTCAACGCCCTGTGTCATGTTCTTCTGGTGATTCGGTAACGGGTGATGGGAGTGGAGAAAATGATCGCATGTTGTACAAGAGAACCGACAAGATCAATTATCAATTTGGTGGTTACAATCTTGCGTTTGCGAGTTTCGAGTTTCGATGAAGATATCATTTCGGTGGTGTTAGGTTGTACGCTGAAGTTGTCTTTCTTATCTAGATGCGCTCGTACTTTCCTGTCAATCTACTTTTTGCTACCTTCTTCGTTTCCGCTGTACGGCCCAGATTTCGGATTTCCGTTCGTCCACCTTATACACATGATGGTGTTGATCATCATTACCTGAAACTGTCAGGTGCACAATTCTAGGCAAATCTTCGATTCACAAGGTCAGGGCATATTCAGGGCATAAGCTTTGAAGGTTCCTGGTGTCTGATATAATAAATCTAACTCCTAATGTTGTCCTAATGCGTATTTGGTTATCGGCAATGTCCGTATACCGAAGCGCCATCATGGGATATTGTTCATGTCCATGGGAGATCCAAGATAGATTTAGAGAACAAAACACCACGGTTGCTGAACGCTAAGCGTTCTGCTGCACACCACCAGTATGTAAGTGTCAGAACAAAGTTCTTAGTTGCTCACATTTTTAATCGCCAGAACCCGAGTGCAGTTTGGGAGGCCGTTCGTGGCATGAGAATTTCATTTCCATCTATACGACAAGCATATGCATCCATATTTCACTGGTGGTCCGCATCAGTTTCCAGTCTCAAAATGACGCACTATACTAGAGAGAGGGTGACCGGCGTGGCCCTGGGCCAATTGGCGTCTATGCATTTTGGACTAATCTGACTATTCATGGATGGGTGATAATACCGCGCTAGCAGCCATCGTGTGCTGAAGTCGGCGGGCCGAGGCCTATTGCCTCTTAGGTTTCCCAGTTCTGGATTATCCGTCGTTGAGTTCCTAATATTTTCGACCGAGGAGGACGTCGAGATATTCTTGTGACCAACTGTCTTCGGGGTTGAATCCATTGCCACATGCCACAACCTCAGGAGTATCAGAAGCATCAATCTGCGTATAAATTCATCCAAAAAATTTAGCTTCAATGCTCCAAATTCCCGCTCCTGCTTAAGCGGTAGCACTTCACACCAGCGATGGTTTACAATATGGTCAACCTTCAAGCGGCTACGTCCACAGAAAATCTCCGGGCTCTTGAGGAAGTCAAGGATTTCTATACGACAGATCTCGGACGGGGGGGGAAGGAACGATGGACCTATCACATGCTGCCAGAGGCTGCACTTGATGTTGAGCTGCATCGCATGTCCAATGCGACCTCATCAGCGTCTGTAGACAGCGTCACTTTTCAGCCATGTGCGGCTTACGCTGATCTCAATCAAGACCGGTACAGCATTGAGGAGTGGGAGCTTCCTGGCGGAGTCTGGCAATTCACGGCAATCTATGATGGTGCTCTAGATTCTTTATGAACGTCATACACATCCCCTTGCAGAACTAACGTCCAAACTTTTGTAGGTCATTGCGGCCATGACACTGTAAATTATGTCCACAAGCGGCTCCCCTCGATGGTCAAGACGTCATTGAAAGCTCTCCTTCAGAGCTTACCTGCTACTACATCCTTGAAACCGGAATTCGTCTCGGAGGTACTGTGTAGCGCAGTCAGGCATCTAGACCAGTCTATTCGTTCTGACCTTTTGGACTTCTTGCCTCACGATCACCTTGCAAAAATGAGCGACGTACAGCTCAACCAACACGTCTCACATCATTATTCTGAATGGAACGCGATATCGACACGTTGCACTCAAGGCTCGACGGTACTTTTGGCTTTATCCGACCCACTTAAGAAAAATGTATGGATTCTCAATCTGGGAGATTCCATTGCGGGTAAGGTGCAGCCCTTATCGTCTTATATCTCCTTCCTAACTTTATCATAGTTCTTGGCAGCAGATCCTTGCCATCTGGGAGATGGTCCGCGATGATCGTCAATTCTGCACATAATTGCAACAATCCCTCGGAAAGTCAGCGCATACAACAAGAGCATCCATCAGAGCAAGGTTGTGTGTGTGACAACAGAGTACTTGGATATCTGGCTCCCACCCGAGGTATTTCTTCAATTGAAATATTTTGCATGGTATGTCCTAATCCCGAGATCCCTGTGCTAGCGTTGGGGGACACGTGGCTCAAGGTTCCTTCGGTTTATACTCGCCGCGTTTTTGCGTCGCACTTGCAAGACTGGCTACCGCCACGACAGGTAGCGCAGTATGCCAGTCGTATTCTTACTCCTCCATATATATCCGACCTCCCTGAGGTCTATCACCACTCCCTCGACGTGTCTCAACACGAAATACTCCTCATCCTGTCATCTGATGGCCTGCAGGACTTGTATGATAATCACGACATTCAATTATCGGACCAAGAAATGGCAGACCGCTGGGTGGGTTTGGTTGGACATCACATGGACTCCACCACGGACATGGATTTGCAAGGCAATTTAGCGGTCAGGCTCCTGCGGGATGCTGTTGGTGGAGATAACACAGAGCTTGTTTCCCGAAATCTCACCTTGGAAATGGAAGATAAATGGATGGACGACATCACAATTCTAGTGCAGCGACTCCGGTAGATATGTTCGGGATAGTGTACCTGACAGCATGTTACAGTACGTACATATTTATTCTAGACCTACGGTAGAGACTTAATCATCCATTATCTACAATTTAAGTTTCCAAACATGCGATTCACTATGCCATGCTTGCGAAACAAGTACGGTGCAGTTTCCTTAAGATATACTTCCCAGATATCGTGATACATGCATGAATGTCGACCTTAGATATTATCTTGTATCCATATTGACGACAATCATTGGCTAATCCTATCCGTGTCATATGGGGGATAATTAGGCTCGAGTTTCACGCTGTGAGCCGACTTGCTCCGCAGGTTGCACAAGGGACACAGACGAATGAACATTTCGACCATTGGCCAGGTTATAGTAGCCTATGGAGTATTGGATAAATCGATAGTCAAAAGAAACGAACACATACCATTCCCATACGCCTTGCCTCAAAGAGCATCGAAGAAGATGAGCCATGAGCTCGATGAGCGTAGACAAGAATATCGTAGATCTGGTTTTGTACGGGAATGCGTTCAAAAGCTCTCGTCCACTCAAAACCACCGAAATCGTGATCAACAGCATCAACTTTTGAAGAAGTCTTTCCGCAGCTGTCTATGTGTCCAATATAGTCTTTCCTCAGTTCCTCTTCTGCTGCTGCCTCGAGGTGGAAAAAAGAGTCCCGTGGTATCAGGAGAAGGTGATATCTCTCAGATCCCAGTCGTACATGATGAATCGTTAGCCATATGCGCAGCCGATCCGAAAGACCATCCAAGCTGCCTTTTGACAACGCATGCGACGTCGCGGCGTAAATATTTGGTGCAAAGGCAGCAGTTTCACGAAGGTCCTGCGGCAAATCGTGGAGGAACTGTGCAAGGCTATCCTCAAAAGACTCTCGACTGGGCATCTCTACAGAATTGACGTTACCAATCCGCTTGGAAACCGCATCAGGCAAAGGGGCAAATGACGGATGTGCCCAGGATTCAATGAGGGACCTCGTGACTACCGTCCCTTGGTCAGAAGGAAAGGAATGCGAAATGAACGAGATTGATTTATTAGGCTGGGTGCGTGGAATATTTTTTGGGGGCCCTGAACTAGAGGCGGAGGGCCATCCTTGGCCATGGTAGTCAGGAGTGAATCGACCAAAATGCGAAGAGAGTGAAGGTTCACCCTCTTGAGAGCCACCCCTTACATGCGAGGCAGATGAATCTGATGCTCCACAACTCTGCGATGATGACGCCACGTTTTGTCCATAAAAACTATGGCCATCTTTAGACTCATTGTGCACGAAGGCGGTCTGCTCCTCTGGTGATGGTACGTCAGAGACGAGGAAAGACGCCGTCTTAGCGCCGTAGGGAGCCATCTGCCTGTCTCGCGTGATACCATGATCGGATGGAACTTTATGCCTCTTCTTGGGAGTATAGTTGCACTCGGTAGCACTCTCTTCTTCCGCACAATGGTTGCAAACCGGCAAGTTACGGTCACACTTGGTCCGAAAGATCAATAAGATTCAGTTTTTTATTAGATCAATGCATAAACATACCTTCATATTTCTGAGACGACAACGGTCACACCGCGGGATTCCTCGGTGAGCAGGTGTTGGTAAAGGTGTATATTCGCAGTCCCTCCCATTCGCATATGAGCAATAATTGCAAGTTGGAAGAACCCTATCACACTACCCGACCGTTAGGAATTTTGGGAGAGTTCAATGACAAGCTGGGACACACCTTCAAGTTATTCACCCGGCAGCGATCACACCGTGGCTTCCCTCTTCGTCCTTTCCATTGCGACTGACGAGCCATGAACATTTTGGGATTTGGAATCCGGATAGTCAGTTGTCCATCATCGTTCAAATCTTCAAAAGAGTCTGTTCCATCGGGTGATTCAGACATGCTGTGTGGGGATGCTTTACTAGCTACGAGCCCCAGAAAAAGCGGGGCAAAATTCTGGACAAAAAATATGTATCCTAGGAAGCAAGAGATGCCGAGGGTTGGTGGAGTTGTAACTAGCGAACGATTAGATGAGGCGAGGACAGAACAAGGAAAGAACATACGTACAATAAGGTGCGAAAGCTGCGAGGGTCTACAATATTCACAGTATTCCGTGTGAGCTCCAGAGACGGTGGTAAAACAGAAAAATAGCAATGATTTTAAATCATCCAACACTTTATGCGATCTGACTGAGTGGCAAGCTGTTTGTAGGTAGTCTCATGCAAAGAATGATCCAGCCTCCACCGAAAGCTGAACTTACTTGCGGATGTGACACTGTTGTCACGCTACTTTTTAGGTCAAGGTGGTTTGAAAATCAAACAGGCCTTGATGGTAAATTATTAATGTTCCGGACAAGATTGAGTCAGTATTTTGTCTCTGCAATCGTTCTCATGTCATGAAAGTGTATCAATCTGAAGTCACTACGGTGGTGGTAGCCATGAGTATGGATCTCGAGGTCCCTGGCAGATCAGCAACTGAATGGCGGAGCCAACGCGGACTTTGTAGTGAACAAGTGTCCAGCGCCAGCGTGTCATACAGCGGTGCACGGACTACTTTATCTTGTAGAACTTTTAGCTCAGTCACAGCCCAGCTTGAGCTTCAAGCTCGAAAACCGAGCACCTGCGTGACTACTGACACCGCCTATGTTACTATTTAGTAACGTTACTAGTAGTACATACGCTACAGTGTTGCTAATTATAGCGGAAAGGCTTGCACACAAGACTCCAGTACTACCACCAGCACTTATGACTGACTTCATAGGTATGTGTCTTATATTATATTAGCATATCAATAATCTTTGCTGGCAATAGCCATAGCTTCATCACTGAAATTCAATAATTTCAATTTTTGCTATCAAGTCTTGTATCCCCTTTATATAAGGGCTAACACCTACCATTAGTGAAATTATGACATGTCATAATGTAGAGTCAGACAGAGCATTATAAGGGTAACCTCCATAGCCAACTACTAGTGGTACAAGTGTTATTTGACTACCCTCTCATTAAGATTGAAATTGGCAACATTACTTTTGCATGATATCATTGCAGCTGCCGAACAATAGCTCCTTCTGATTTTCAAGGAGAGGCAAGGGGTTTTCATTAATATCATCATCATCTACATATAGATCTATTGGCGGTGGAAGCTGCTTGACAAGTTGGATAGAACAAAGCAAATCTAAGTAGATGGGCCAGGCTGACTGGCAGGTGACTGGAGGCTGACCAAGGTCATTATAACAACGTCGAATAAATTGATTGAGTGGTTGAGGCACCAAGTCAAACACTGGATGATCAGATTTGACATAGACACCTCATACATTATCTATGGCATGCTGATCAATGGTTACCTAGCATGTATAATATGAGAATTGAATTGAAGCTAGTACTAGTAGAATGAAACTCGCCTTAAAATCCAATGCACCAAAGTCTTCAGGGGACTCATAGATCAGGTTTGGCACACCATGAGGGAGAACCTAGTTGTCGGTCAAGAGTGTGAGAGTGGTGTGCATATTGAGTTGCAAATAAAATACCTTGTTACGATCATGTCTCTTTGCAGTGTTGTTGACATGGTCTTGATACCTATCTAACTCACACTGCACCCATGGGATAAAAACCCATCAAAATACCATGCTAAACAATCTGACAATGAGAAGGAGTAGTGAAGCACACCATTCACTTACACCTGAAGAACATTATTGCTGTCGTACCAACCACTTTCCACGCCTTTGTCAAACAGCAATTCATAACCAGGAGTAAATCGACAGCGTAACTGAGACCAAGCAATCTCAGGCATGATGTTCTTTTTGGTGTGCATCCACTGGTGCTATAATGTGCCTTGGAGTGTGTCATATCCCATACATTTGTGCTTCTCATCTGAAGTTCCAGATACCAGATCCAATCAGATCCGATCCACAGATCCGATCTATATCTTCCCCTCTGGTATATCGGTATGCTTACTTCCGGCTATGTTTACTGATCCATTAACCTGTGATTGACTTCCGGCCTATGTTTGACTTGTAATAAGTGTTGCTTATACATTGTGATACTTTGTGCATAGCCATTCACTTAGTTCTATCGTATATAAACTCTTGTATATGTCCTGTAGTACCCCAGTTCGAATATCATCTTAGATTGTCCTCATTCTGCTATCTGGACTTGAGTCTTATCAACTCTTGTCACCCTCTGAGACTTAAGGATTGTATCTGATAGTCTAACATATCCACCTCTATCTTCGGATAGTCTACACTCCGTTAGTTTCTAGTCTTAGACTTGTCTAGACTAGCCTTTATACTTCCATCCGATATCCAGACGTACCTTTGGATAAGTATATGATACTAATCCTTATCTTTGGATAGGAATACGATACTTATCCTTACTTCCAGATAGGTAAATGATACTTGTCCCTACATCTGGATATCATACAGTAGTCGTCCAGACCTTCGGATACGCTACGATAGCCATCCGGATCTTCGGATACGATACATATAGTATTCTGAAATACTGGGCTATACTCGGGAAAGGGGCACAGCATACGAGCTGAGGCCAAAGCCCTTCGGATCTGATATCCTTTGAGTATGACCTTAACAGAGTGATGCATCATACATTTGATGCAGCATGGTGTGTGCATTGGCAATTCCATAGTTCTCAGATCCTGGATCACTCTGAGTAATCATCGGAATGTCTAAAATTTTAGATTGCTGAGTCAAATGGCACAATGGGCATCAGTTCAAATAAACTTATGACCAAGCTTCTCAATGGTGTCAAGATAGTATGTGAGTATAAGCTGGGGGTTTCATTTTGAGTGCCAGACTCATATCCACATAATACGACCAGAGAATGGCTCTATTCCAGTGTGCAGCGCAAGACCAAAACGAAGCCATTTGTCATGCTGATCGACAGCAAACAAGTCATTCACACCAGCAGCCCAGAATTGTCTCCGCTTAAGCTGCTGGGCTTTCCACTGACGCACAAGCTCCACCTCAAATGCAGCAAAGTACAAAATGACCACATTCCTGTTATTGCTGGTTAAATTCCCTGCAGGTTAGTGGGAGATGAATCAAATACCTTGACACACTCATATCCTTCTCATGAAAGACCAGGGAGACCATTTCTCATATGCCAGCATTTGGATATGCCTTGCGAAGATCCACCATGGCATCATGGATGGATTCAATAGAGTGGTTCTGCTGCCAAGTATGCTGAAGTCCCATGGCATTACGTATCTCCTTGAACTTCATAATACTGTATACCCGACAATCAGAATGAGTGTAGCAATTAACAGAAATTGACTGACTGTTAAAGACCATCACACACGGGTGCATACAATCTCTTGGAGGGGTGAGTATGACTGACTCAGAAGGGCTTTGGCCTCAGCTCGTATGCTGTGCCCCTCACCTGAGTACAGTGCCCTTAATTTCGGATAAAGTCCAATAAGGTCCTAATGAAGTCTGGAGGACTTTGGAGGCAGATAACTCTGGTGGAGCATCCAAAGGACTTCCAGATGAGCATGGGAACTGTCCGGATGAGTGTGGGAAACTTCCGGACGAGTATCAGAAACTCGGATGGAGTTCCATCCACTTGATAGGAAGTGGGATAAACACGTGTATCAATCCTTAGTGAAGACATAGGGTGGATATACTGCAAAGGACACAGTCCGAGGCAGGAATAGTGGTCCGGAGTTCCAGATAGGGGTTCCGGAGCGGATGCGGACAGATATAGACTACCCTTAGGTAGAGACGGAGTTCGATAAGGATTGGAAGGAGTGTGAGTATCAGAAAGGCAAGACTTTGACCTAAGGATACAATCCATTAGGCCTAAGGTAGGATCCGGAAATGGACGAAGTCCAGAAATGCGGAAGAGCGGAGCTCTGGCCTAGGGAATCAATCCCTAGGCCCAAAGGATAGAGAAGGGGTCCTTACAACACTAATGTGTGAGGACAATAATGCTGCAAGACAATGTAATATTCGAACTAAGGATCTATCGAGATTTACAAGAGTTTATATACTGTAGGTAGCTAACAGAATAATCAGAGGCAGTGTCTGAGGCTATGTACATTAGCGCAGTCAAAGGATAACGGATCGGTAAGCATAACAGATAGGTAAACAACTGAGTACCGGTAATAGACAAGTAGTGAAGATATCAGGTAAGTATAGAACCGGTTATCTGAAAGGTAGAGAATACCGAATAAAGGAATAGGCTGTGTTAACGTTATATGGACAGGTAATGAATAAGAAAGCTTATCATATTGGATCTGGAGTGGATAGGCATATCGGATCGGACTGGACAGACAAGCGGTAGTTGGACAATTGCGATAGTGGATGAGACTGGAGCTGGTTATGGATGAAGTCTGGGATTCTAATCTGAGGATTAGTCCATATATCAGATCTATAGGATAGGTCTGGAATCCAGGATATGACACTGACCCTATTCCATAGCGGGATGTATCAATGAGTTTCTGCAAGTTTTGCACGATCATCTTGTCAGTCTGACGAGCTTTCCAAAAGCGCAGGATGTGAGGCATTATCTCCTCAAGAGGCGCTGCAATTACAAGTTAGTTAGGCTTAAACAGTTCACTGAGTTCACATACAAGTTGGATTCCATTGATTAGGCATGCCAGGATATTCAGAGTGCCAAGTCAGTCAGGAGTTCTGTAAATGAGTGACACTTTTAAGTGTGCCAGGATCCAGGATACTTATCTCAGCAAAGACTTTACACTCACTGTGGAAATGAAACCAGAATGTTGCATTAGAGCCGTCTGTGTGTGCCTGCATTGGAGCTGATCTCTTTCAGAATCATGGGAGAGATAATGACTTACAGAGTGGGCCATCACTCGATGCGTCATCTATGTGTGCCTGCCCACATTAGAGCCATCTGTGCGTGCCCATGTTAGTACTGGGATGGTCAGACTTGGCACGATAATGAGTGTGTGCCCACATTAAAGCCATCTGTGCATGCCCGTGTTAGAGCCGTCTGTGGGATTGCCCACACCCTGACTGGCAGATTGTAAGTCAAAGTTATGCATTGCTGGATTGCCCAAGATAATAACTTACAGAGTCGGCCATCTGCCCGCATTACAACCATCTGTGCATGCCCGTGTTAGTACTGGGATGATCAGACTTGGCACAATAATGAGTGTGTGCCCACATTAAAGCCGTCTGTGCATGCCAGTGTTAGAGCCTTCTGTTGGATTGCCCACTTCCTAAGTGGCAGATTGTAAGTAAAAGTCATGCACTGCTGGATTGCCCACTTCCTAACTGGCAGATTGTAAGTGAAAGTCGCACACTGCTGGATTACCCACTTCCTAACTGGCAGATTGTAAGTAAAAGTCATGCACTGGATTACCCACTTCCTAACCAGCAGATTGTAAGTAAAAGTCGCGCACTGCTGGATTATTTACCCACTTCCTAACCAGCACACAGTGCACCGCTGGGTTGTAAGTGGGAATTGCGCAATGCTGGATTGCCCACTGCCTAAGCAGCAATGAATCCTGGACAAGGCACTAGTGTGACCATATTAAATGACACCATATTAAATAGCAGAAATGATCTTTACCTTTTGGACATCCAAGGGCAAACCATGCCTATTCATTAATGCCTCAGGACTCAGATCTGCTGATGAAAAAATAGAACTCATGCACCGCTGCATTGATGAGTTGGAACATAATGAGCTAGGACAGCTGGGAATGGTATTCGGTCCAGTAAAGTTCTCAACAAAGTAGAAATCATGCACTGACTGCTGTATTGACGAGTTGGAACATGATGAGCTGAGACAGCTGCAGCATGAATTGGAGATGTATAAAGTATTCAAAGTATCGGTTAGTTGATGCTGTAAGGAACATCGCGTCTACCCATTGATTTTGAGGTCCTACAGGCTCAAACTCCAATGCTTGTATCACCACACTTAGAGCGTGCACTTCGCACCTATCTCCACGCACCCGTCCATCCTTTGTCCTTGCTGATTTACTGGTGAGTCATCTCAATTGCTACAGAAGCGTTCACTTCGGATCTGAGCGCGTGCCTTACATATAGTTACATACATACTAATTATTTGGGAGCACGTGCTATTTGGCTCGGTACCACACGCCTTCGTGCTTATAGATACAGTATATAGAGACCTTACTGGACTTTTAGTTCACACACTTCGCACACTCCCCACTCCTTAGCAAAAGTTTAATTCCTAGAGTACTGAATATACGACTGGAACTATCGCATATCTGCATTCACAACAACCCGCGCACCTAAACCATAACACGCACTGTGCCTTTCGCGTTCCCCGCACCTTCTACGTGCATGCCTTAGAGCACCCTCCCTCATTATAAGAGAGTCCCTTGCCCATATTCCGAGGTTCTCCCTCTCAGTAGCTGTCCTATGGGTCGAGTATATACCTCGCACCTGGGTCTTACTGCAGAGTTTCCCCCATACTCATTTCCACCTTTTCATCCCTGTAGCTGAGCCTCACCCTTCAACGCCATCCGAGTTAACCCCTTAGATTCTTACCATGGAACTTGTCTCCCAATTCACAGAGGACGCTGTTGCCCAAGAAGACCGTAACTGCAAGAGACTGACTTGCTGTCGGCGCATAGCCAAGAATGACCCATGCCATCATGTTGCTAACATAATTCCTGGCCAGCCAGGTCGCTTCATGTGTGAAGCATGTTATGTAGGATACCAGCAGAAGGTTTCATCATTAGTCTGACCTTCAGGTGAGCAACAATTATATTGACTAATTATGAGATTAAAAACTTGAATGTCTCAGTTTGGCATGCACCACCCATTCAAGCTACCCAGAGCATGCAACCTCCCAGTATGGGTTGTCTGCTTCTGGATCCTCAGATCATATGTCAAAGTGTGAATGACACACAGAGGAAATGTGAGTTTTTTTGGATGGTGCTCATATCAGAACATTGAAACTTGTCTACTAGCTACAATCAACCTGCCCCTTGTAGTTGCCTTCTCTCAACCCTCAGGCAGTGGCATCAGTTGCACTCACACAGCAGGACCAGACATTCTGGTGCTATCATCCTGGCAACATTCACAGAATTTGGGTCAGCACAGGGTCGCTGGTGCTGCAGGGTATTCTGTCTACCATGCACAATACAGTTCGGAGCATGAACAGTGGGGAAAACTTTCATATGCTCCACCTCCAGCAGAAACTATCACTTTGGAAATTTTGGCTGTTTATGAGGGTAACTCACGGAGGAAATCCAGTCGTGGCATAAACATTGGAGTTCATGCTATTCATCCTTCTGGCTTTTCTGGAAACCTGACTTTCCTTGCATTTAGAACATCTGTAAAGGCAAGAAGGATATTGACGCACAGATTGATGCACCTGGGCTCATCAATCTTGCATTTGAGACTGTCATTCCTAAACTCTTTGTTTTTGGTAATGGATTTCCATGGTGCATCAATGAGTTCACTGTTTGGGACGCTGCTTGGGTTGATCTCTGTCATATCCCAAATTCCGGACCTATCCTATAGTTGGATTTATGGACTAATCCTTAGATTAGATTCCTAGACTTCATTCATAACCATATCCAGTCTCATCCACTATCGTGCTTGTCCAACTACCGCTCATCTGTCCAATCCGATATGCCTATCCGCTCCGGATCTGATATGATAAGCTTTCTTATTCATTACCTGTCCATATAACGTTAACACAGCCTATTCCTTTATTCGGTATTCTCTACCTTTCGGATAACCGGTTCTATACTTACCCGATATCTTCACTATTTGTCTATTACCGGTACTCGGTTGTTTACATATCCATTATGCTTACTGATCCATTATCCTTTGACTGCGCTAATGTACATAGCCTCGGACACTGCCTCTGATTATTCTGTTAGCTACCTACAGTATATAAACTCTTGTAAATCTCGATAGATCCTCAGTTCAAATATTATATTGTCTTGCAGCATTATTGTCCTTGTGCATTAGTGTTGTAAGGATCCCTTCTCTATCCTTTGGGCCTAGGGATTGATTCCCTAGGCCAGAGCTCCGCTCTTCCGCATTTCCGGACATTGTCCATTTCTGGATCCTACCTCAAGCCTAAAGGATTGTATCCTTAGGTTGAAGTCTTGTCTTTCTGATACTTACACTCCTTCCAATCCTTATCCAACTCCGTCTCTACCTAAGGGTAGTCTATATCTGTCCACGTCCACTGTGGAACCCCTATCTGGAACTCTGGACCACTATTCCTGCCTCAGACTGCATCCGTTGCAGTATCTCCACCCTATGTCTTCACTAAGAATTGATACGCACATTTATCCCACTTCCTATCAAGTGGACGGAACTCCATCTGAGTTTCCAATACTTGTCTGGAAGTTTCCCGCACTCATCCGGACGGTTCCCACGCTCATCTGGAAGTCCTTCAGATGCTCCACCAGAGTTGTCTGCCTCCGAAGTCCTCCAGACTTCGTTAGGACCTTATTGGACTTTATCCGAAATTAAGGGCACCGTACTCAGGTGAGGGGCACAGTGTATGAGCTGAGGCCAAAGCCCTTCTGAGTTAGTCATTCTCACCCCTCTGAGAGATTGTATGCACCAGCATGCCACGGTCATTAACAATCTCTCTACACACCAGCCTAACATTCCTTATTTTCTCTCTCAATGCTTAGTTCCCTCTCAATGTGGGCAAAAGGCACCAACATTTAAATCTAAGCAATTTACATTGGCAGTTATTGTACCAGCAGCGCAGCGGGTCGAGTACGAGGAGTGGCTAGACAATATCAAAGAGGTAAGAGTATAAATTGAGTCAATGCTTCTCAATGGCTCATACTAACTACTATCAGCAGTGCCATCATCAGTCTGTGGCCCAAGACTTGCCTACTTCAACAACTCATGACTTTGAGGGTGCTGATGATGGGAATGGTATTGACTTTGGAGGTGCTGATGATGGGAACAGTATTGACTTCAGGGGTGCTAATGACAGGAATGGTGTTGAGGACTCCTCCGAGGATGGGAAGAGTATTGAGGGCTCTGAGGACAAGAATGATATCAAGGACTTTGAGCCAGAAGGTGCGAAATTGAATGACTTGGAAGATACCAGTGCACCTTCAGTCTCAACAAAGCGGACACACATTTGAGCAGAGAGTGATTCTCACTCAAGCACTGTATCACCTCCTTGCAAGAAGGCTGGACCATTAATGTGCAAAGGCTCAGATGAACTTTGCCTCCCTGGCCGTGACTATCTGAGACTGGCATTGAAGTATGGAGGCAGCATGAATCTAGATGTATCCATTAAAGGTGAGTGACTCATTGCTATTTCAACACAGGAAACTCAACAGTACTTCAGTCTTTGACAGGCACCATGAAGATGTTCAGTATTATCCAATTCCTGCTTGCTCACTTCCTGAAGACACCACAATACCACACCTTTGAACTGGATATTTCAGACTTGCATATTGGCCAACTCATGATTGACATTCCCCTCCACAGTATGATAGGGATCGGCACTTTCAAAACGGCTCATCCTGGGTGGCTCACCCTCTCACCAATTGTTTCTAGTGGTCTTGGATCACGCTCTCAGCATGGTGTGGTCATTAAGTGACCATTTTTTAGGGTCCCATCGACTCAGGCTACTGCCACCACATTGCTCAAGATTGTGCAATATTCATCAGTGGACGAGTTAAAACTTGTCCTCAAAGAAAGTAGGGTCATGTACCGGGCAAAGTCACTCCTCAACTAAAATTACAATTACATTGACCACCATATCAGCACTTCACCAACTCCTCCACCCTTTGAGATCCCTTGTGTGCATTTGTTGATGCTGGTGTTGCTTTGGGGTATGGCCAGTGCAGTGCCAGCTCAAAACCAGGAGAAAAGTCAAACACAAAGGCAGGAGCTGTTTCAGCTGTTTATCTTCTTGAAGAGCGCATCTTGTTTAATGATAAGGAGGAGTTTACAAAGTTCATTCACAACATGGACTGTGTTCCTTCCCTTGATGAAGATGAATATGGATATGATCTGGCTGTTTTCCTTGCATTCATGCAACATCTTCAATATGTGCAGACCAAAGGTTTGGTGTTTATTTCTGATTATCAAGGTATTCACTACCATTCCTCAATACCCATTTGTACTCAGACTGACACACTTTAGGGAGTTTGACACTTCTAACAGACCCTCAAATATTAACTCATCCATGCGTGTTTCATATGCTATTCATTCATTTTGATGACCTTTTTCTTCAACAGGTCCATGAGTGAAGGAGGCGATGTCTTTGGAGATGGAAATATTGAGGGCATGGTAAATGAGTTTGAGCGCAAGCATTCTTGCAATCATTACTGCAGATGGCCGGGGTTTGGATTGCAGCCCTTTGGCAGTTTGGAGAAGGACAATTAGAGTTATTGTACATTGACAATACCCATGTTTGGATTGCAGCCCTTTGTCAGTTCAGAGAAGGACAATTAGTTATATTTTTGTGTGTAAGATCTTAAGAGTTATTGTATGTCAACAATACCCACTCAAATTGGTTACTTGAAAGTTGCTGCCTGTGTTGGCAGAAACCTTGCTAGAAAAACAAAAGCGCAGTGACTTAATGAAAAGTAACTAAGTGCCGACGCTGTCACATGACTGAGAAAATGTGGCACTTTTCCTCGAGTGACATCATCACTCGAGGAAAAAGTGCCATGTGGTTTGGATCATGTGACTCAAGTGTGATGTAATGGGTCCAAACGAGCTACATTACATCATGTGATCACGTTCTTCACATGATGTGCTCAGCTCAGCCGGAAGTTGCCAGTTGGTCAACTAATTATTGGGGTGAAAGAAACCTTGTCAACAAGGTAACTATTATCTATTGCCAATACTCAGCACCCATGGGGTGTTCGAAGTCCTACTGCCTAATAGGGATGCGTGACATGAAAAAACGAGCACAGCTGTCCTGCTTTTCATACTGGACTAGACATAGGTAGGACAAGTGCAATGATCTCCAAGCGGGTCTGAAGCATCAGAGATGCAGAGATGGTAGGAAGGCATTGGAGATGGATAGACATTGACATACATTGTGAATTAAGGTGTTTGCAGGTCAGCTCAAAAGTGTTAAGATGGGAGTGGAGTGGGCCACTTCTAGAGGCTACTGAGAGACCAAAAGAGATGAGGACTAGAGTCCAGAGTAAGTTGCCAATGTATTGATGAGTATAGTAAAGTTATACAGTACCTAGAGTCCAGAGTAAGTTGCCAAAGAGGCAGGGAGCACTGGACTTAGGATATGGGTGATGTTTTGTAAACAAATGTAAACAGATAAGCAATGAGTCAAAGGGAAGGAATAACTCGACCCAGGGACATCCTAGGGAGGTCAGGAAGTCAAGTATGTATGGAGTGAAATGTGGGGAATACTATAGTAAGTGCAATGATGCATGTAAGGATATGAAACACATGGAATGCGTACTGTAGAGGTGAATAATCATATAACTAACAAAAAGATATCACCACAATGTGCATCGTTGAGAAGATCAAGCTTGCAACTGTAGGCACTGATGAAAAAGGTTTCGGGATACTCTCAACTAAGTCTCCTTTAATAGGAGTGCCACATGTGAACATGGAATTGCAGGCTTGTGTCACTTTTTCAGTGAAATATGTGCATAGCTGTTTCACTCTCTGTGATAGGTCATGCAGGTATCCAATGCAATTAGACTGAGATTTTGGAGTTAAACAACAAGGACATGGGCAAATTCTCTTATCACATATAGTTGCCAGAAGAACCCTATAGTAGTGGTCAGTAAACATGGTCATAAAATTAAAAATGAAAGAAGGCTTACTTTTCTGGATCATCTGCTGAATATGTGAATATCCTAGGAAAACCACACTGACTAACCCCATCATGGTATTTGATATTGATCTCATTCTTGTATGTGTGAATGAATTCTTCATCCAGCAGGATGTGCCAAACTCCATGGAAGAGCTTGCACTTACAATGTGTAAGCACATCATCAATGTTCTTTCTCTGCATAAAAGTGCATATGAAGCTTTTAATCAATACTGGTAGCTAAATGCAGAGTAAATTAACCACTTGTCAGAGGTTGAGATGTTTAAAAAAGCTCACAGTGGGAATGAAAGCCACAGGATGGCAAGTGGCAGAGTTGGGTCATGAAAAAACATACTTCAACATATTTCTGAAGAAAAGATATAGTGGCCAAGTTGATGCGTTGTGACAATCACATTAGCGCTGGGTGGATATCAGCACTTACGCTCACTTTTCCCTTGATAATCACAATGGAGCTAACAGATTGAACAAATTCCCATGGCTGCCATCGCTTGTCACGCACTTACGCAGAATTTGGTCCAATGTCGGTATCACACTCCCCCATGTCCTGTCTATGTCCACTTACCTCCACTGGTGCATCAATTCCCATTGTTATCATCACTAAAAGCTATTGGCGCAGGTCTTATTACATGTATCCTCATGTTGCACAGCGCCAGTTCTCCATTTACCTACAGATACAATGCACCGTGCTTACATCGCTACAAGTTTTGCCTACCTTTTCCGCATATCCACGCACTACAATATAAGGACCATCAGTAGATAGTTTTTACTTACTTCCCCTTCCCGTGGGCAACTGTCATATAGCGGAGTCACCTGGTAATTCTCATAGTCTTGTGCAATTGTCAATTTCCTTGCCATCCCTGTGTCTGCGTGCGCTACTTGAGTTCCTTCAGTCGCACGCTACTACCTAGGTTCCCCTTTTCATAAAGTTGCACTTCTCACCAAATAAGTCACATGCCTCAGTCATCACACTCCTTGCACCAGCACACTCCTCGCTAATAGTCATGCTCCTTTAGCATCATATCTTCCACCAGTGCATTGCTTGCCAATACCTATTACCTTCTATTGTTGCTTCTTCCACCAGCGCATTGCTTGCCAATACCCACGCTCTTCTATTGTCGTGCATTCCACCAATGCATTGCTTGCCAATACCCACTCACCGCTATTTTCACATCCTCCGCCAGCGCGCTACTTAACCACAAGTCGCACCCTGTCATGTTCCTTCATATCGTGCCCTTAGATAACTCAACTCAGTGCCCTAACCAGTCTTAGATTTATTCATAGTGCTATCACTGTTGGGTTGATATAAGGTCACTATAGGTCATTAAGTCCTTGTGGTTCAGCTTCCCTTGCATATAAGGATAAGTGGAACTAGTCTTTTCAGCCTAGCTAAATTTATCTTTCACAGCATTCCCAAACTGAGCAAGACAAGTAGAGTCAGACCAGAACATAAGACCTGCCACCACCCTCTTCAGTCAACAATCATTGTCCCTTCTTTGTTTTTGGAGCTCATCCTGGGCCTGAATCCATGCATCTGATGTGTAAAGCTTGTTGTATAACCACTGCTCACATCCAGTGGTAGGTGATTTCCAAATGCGCCTGAAAGGCATCAAGTGGAACAATTTTGATGAAGGCTCTCAGAATGCAGCTTGAATAACTGCTATGAGCAGCTGGTAGAAGAGACCAAATACAGAGAATGGACGCCTATTCCCATTGCAATTTTTCTCCTTTGAGGGGACCATGATCTCCACATCAGCTTGCTTCTAGCCATCACCTTCCAGAAGGCTCATTTTAGGGGCACTGTCTTCAGCAGCATCAAAACACTTCATCTCAGTGTAGGCATCAAAATGCTTGAGATCATGGATATCGAAGTTGTCTGCTTGCAGTATGTCCTTCACTAGACGTATTACCTGTCATATCCCATACATTCATGCTTTTCATCCGAAGTTCTGGATCCCAGATACGATCAGATCTGTTCCATATCCGATACAATAAGCTTCTTAATTCATATCCTGTTCATATAATGTTAAACGCGTATATTCTCCTTTTCAGTATATTAGTTACACTTACTTCCAGCTATGCTTACTGATCTGTTAACCTGTGATTAACTTCTGACCTGCATTTGACTTGTAATAAGCATTGCTTATACATTGCTTATACTTTGTGCATAGCCTTTGGTTAGTTCTATTGTATATAAACTCTTGTATATGTCCTGTAGTACCTCAGTTTCATTATCATCTTGGATTGTCCTCATTCTGTTATCCAGACTCAAGTCTAATAAACTCTTGTCACCCTCCAAGACTTAAGGATTGTATCCGATAAGTCTACCGCATCTGCCTCTATCTTCAGATAGTCTATACTTTGTTAGTTTCTAGTCTTAGACTTGTCTAGACTAGTCTATATACTTCCATCCAATATCTGGACACATTTCAAATAGTAATATGATACTTGTCCTTACCTTCGGATATCAAACAATAGTCATCTGGACCATTGGATATATTACTATAGCCATCCAGATCTTTGGATACGATACATATAGCTTTCTGAAATACTGGGCTATACTCAGGAAAGGGGCACAATGTACGAGCTGAGGCCAAAGCCCTTTGGATCCAATACCCTTTGAGTATGACTTTAACAACATGTCCCTACAGCTTAGTCATATTCCCACACCCTGACTCACACTGAAGAAAATACATGAAAATGCATAAACATCGAGACACTTTTTTGAGCTACTGTAATCAGGCTATCAGTAGATAATACAAGTGCGCAATACTACTAGTACTGATCTGTATGGCCGCATCACTAGGAGGGCAAGGTTTCATCTTCTTGAATGCCCTGGCAGGCTTTAGATCTTCACTAGCTCTTTTGAAATTCTGGGCCTGTAAATCCAAGTGATGCTTATAATACTCACAAGCCTCATGGTGTCAACCAAGCCCTGCACTATCAGAGAACTCATGAGTGCATGGTGGTCCACATTGCCATTGGTGGGGACCAACCATGACTCAAAGATGTAGGAGGTAGATAGCGAGATAAAGAAGTATGTAGAGGTTTGTTCGGGTAATGTCCATGTCAAACAAATCATTTGTGAAACACAATGATTTGTTAATGTTTGAAGCACTGGCAGTGAGCAGTACTAGTCCCTGTGTCCAAACTACACATTGGGAAACCCCAGCTTGGACAACCAGCTCCAACAACATAATCACTGATGCTGTTGTCAATTCAGATTGCTAATAATACCATGTAAAACATCAGTATGAGTGACAGGGATACATCAGACTGCTCAAACTCCTACCAGTTTTCCCCTTCTCTTCAGAAGGCTCCAATTGGGCATTCCAAGAGGGATTGTGGCAAGGAGCAAGAATTTATTTAGTAATGTGAAAATGAGTCCCTTATCAATGAAGACATGGCGGTTGGGATTCATGAGGGGCAAGGCAAGTGAGGGAAACAAAGGAGAAGTATGGCTGTAGGGTGGGCCTAGCAAGGGCAAGCTAGTAGCAAGGTGGAGGGGCCCAGGAGCAAATGTGCAATAGTACAAACCATTGCACACCCATGAGGGCAGAGGGAGCCTGCATTCAATCATATTACCAGATGTATAGTTGTGTGGATGATGGTGAATTAGATGGTGGAGAGCTGAGTTGTGTGTTTGAGGGAAGAAGGGATAAACTTAGGTGCACCAGAGCATGAGTTAGTGCTTGTGAAGCTCATGGTACTTGACTGTGGTGGCGCTTTTTGATATCTGCTTCTGTTTCTCTGACTTGGAGAGGCTGGTAAGGGATTGAGTGCTGAGATGGCAGCTACTGACAGAAAAAATACAACATGCTTACTGTTGTATCAAAGACCAATTGAATTTCTGTAGTAGGGAGAAAATCAGGCAACAAAAGCATGAAACAGCAGTACATACTACTGTCATATCAGCTGCCAGGCTCCAAGTCAGCCTGAGGCTGCCACTGGCAGCAGTGCCAGGGATCCAGATTGATTGCCGCCACTCATGAGTTGGAAGTAGAAGTAGAACAGACACTACATAGACTGACGTAAGCTTTCCTGTGTACAAATCAATCACAGTTGTTCTGACTTATACTTGTATACTTGCAATTTCTAGCTCACAGCCCATCAGATATGGTCTCCTGGTGGCCCCAGCCCAATGCTTGGGATGCCTCGGGCTTGAATGTCAGTTTTTGGTCTCCTTGTTGCAAAGATTGGTTCCAATGATGTCTTGACAACATCTGAGAAGGGGTTTCCTGCATGCAACATTCATGCACCAGCAATGCCAATGGTCCAATAACCACTTTACAATAGAAGTGCTCACTTAAATTCAACTCTGGTACTAACAAGATAGTACATAACACTTCAGTAGCATGTTATGACTTCCTAACAAGAGCATCTGGTAAGAGTATCCTCCTTGCATGGAGTTTGGATACAGCATTGACAACATGGACAAAAAAATCCATGACCATGATGGGAGACAGGTTAAAAAAACCTGAAAGGCTTTCAGGTGACACGATGCATATGTCATCAATTGTCCTTACTCCCATCCATCTCAGTGGGGAGAGGAATGTCTCTGACCATTGTCACACAGGCTCCTCTTCATCAAGCTTCACCATAAAGACTTCTAAGGTGGGATATGAAATTGACAGGTCAGTTTCAAGCTGCACATATATAAGTATGCTTGAACTTTGAAGCGAAGGTGACCATTGTTGCTTGAGCTTGTAGCATGGACACCAAAGTTAATTCGGACCCAATTATTACCATGCATGCAGCAACACCGCTGGCAACTCACTATGGCCTTTGTTGGGATGACAAACAGAGTCAACCAAAGGTCAATTCATCGCCAATCCTAGAGCCAGCGACTGCCAAAATTCAATCTGTCAGTATCACAGCTGTCCAATACGATATGTGTTGGGATGACCGACCATCTACGTTGGCAGTTGGACATGAAGGTAATATTGGTCATTTACACCGCTGACCTTGACTTAACTATTGCACAGCTGATTATGATATGTGCTGGGGAGATTTGACATCCGGTGGAGGTGATCACCTTGAAAGCACGCCGACCATCAACTCGGTCAACTCAGATCAGTTGATTTATGTGTCGGTGCACAAGTACTGACTGACTCGTGCAGCAGCCAACACAGTGGAATCATCTGAGAGTCACTCCACTGACTGTTAAGATTGGAGTGAAGTGGGCTGCTTCTAGAGGCTACTGAGAGACCAAAAGAGATGAGGACTAGAGTCCAGAGTAAGTTGCCAAAGAGGCAGGGAGCACTGAGCTCTAGGATATGGGCGATGTTTTGTAAACAAATGTAAACAGATAAGCAATGAGTCAAAGGGAAGGAATAACTCGACCTAGGGACATCCTAGGGAGGTCAGGAAGTCAAGTATGTATGGAGTGAAATGTGGGGAATACTATAGTAAGTGTAATGATGCATATAAGGATATGAAACACATGGAATGCGTACTGTAGAGGTGAATAATCACATAACTAACACTGACAACCAGCCATTTGAGGATTCATGCATTGACAATGGCTTGCTGAGTCAGATTTTTCAAACCAGTGAGGAATTGCTGCGCCGAGCCAATATGAGGCTTGAAAGCATTGACGCTGCGACAAGTAAGTTGATATATTGCCTGATCACTCTTCATGACATTGACTACCACTCACCAGGAAATGACCGAGGACCGAACTCTACCGACATCTTGGATGCCAATCGGGATTTGATATCAGAGTATTGGGATGCATGCGACCAATTCATCACAGCCAGCGATGATGTTTCTAAGATTCAACACCTGATAAATATGCACCGCCAAATTGATGATCTGCTGCATGTCTTGCTACTAGCAATGAGAAAAATGGGCTGGGGATATTCTCCAATCCAGTAGTATAGAAGACTGACTTGGGACCACAAAGTATATACTAATTGCACTTGAGACTCAGTACCATCACTCATGATGACCCAGATACCATGTATATACAAAAGCAATTGATGTGCTAGCAGGGGTGAATGACCAAGGGCATTCTCCAATCCAGTAGTGTAGAAGACCTAGTCAGGATGACAAACATCTATGTGTATACTCAAGACTGAGTGCCAGCACTTATGATGACCCACAAATACCATTTATATACTGAAAGCATTGAGGGGAAAGGGTAAGGGGCATTCTTCAATCCAGACTGAGCACAGATGACAACGTATATACCAAGTGTACTTGAGACTGAGGACCGACAGCTAAACTGACTCAAACACCATGTACAGTGACTCAAAAAACTGTCCACATGTTTTGACATTTTTCACTATCTATGATATTGTGTGAGAACAAACAAATGCCTCAAGGACATGCTTATGCCACATTGTAGTATGGCTTCAGGGCTTTCATTTGAGCCCTACACTGTGGGAATCAGTGGAGATATGGTGGAGATACAAGGCTCACAAAATGGTGACTCATGCGGACAGTTTTTTGACTCAAGTATTTTATGACCTCCCTTGGCTTTAATTACTGCCTCTATCCTTCTAGACATACTCTCAATTATTTTCTGGCAATCCTCAGCTGTGATCTTCCCCCATTCCACTGCTACTCTCTTCCAAAGCTCCCATACTCCTTTAGGGGGATTTTTATAGGCTTGAAGCTTTTTCTTGAGTGTTCCCCAGAGATGTTCAGTGACATTGACATCAGGAGACTGTGCTGGCCAGTCAAGAACATTGATGTTATGTTCTTCAAACCATTCCCTAGCTCTTCTGGATGTATGCTTGGGATCATTATCCTGTTGGAAAATGATATCTTCTTCATCAATCCCTGATTCTGCCAAGCTAGGCAGCAAGTGGTCATTTAAAATGTCCACATACTGCTCAGCATTCATCTTCCCCTCAACCTCAGCAAGCATTTCCACACCATTCCATCCCATACAGCTCCATACCATTAAAGAACCTCCTCCAAACTTGACAGTCCTATTAACCTCACTGTCTTGTTAGGCCATCTCCCTTCTTTTTCCATACATATACCTTCCCATCTGACCCAATCCTATTGATTTTGGTCTCATCTGACCATATAACATGCTTCCAGTCCTCTACAGTCCAGTGTTGATGAGCTAAGGCAAAGGCTAGTCTTCTTTGCCTATGTTTGATAGAGAGAAGAGGCTTTTTCTTCTTTGTTACTGCCTTGAGATGAGCTGCCTTGAGAATATTCTTCACAGTTTGTGAAGAGACAGGGGTAGTGATGGTGGAATTGATATAATGGGTGGCTTGGACAGCATTATCAGCCTTTCCTGTAGTGATATGTTGGATAATAGCCCTTGTGTCAGTAGAGGTAAGCTTGGATGGATGTCCTCCACAAGAGTTTTCCTTGTCTGGGTGGCTTTCTTTGATAAACTTGGCCAAAGTGGACTTGCATACTCCAGTTCTAGAGAAAATTTGGTGAGTAGAGAGGCCAGCATAAGACAGAGAGAGGATATTATCTCTTTGAGCAGAGGAGATGGCTTTCATGGTCATTATGACTATGATACATGAGATATTCTGGTCTATATAGTTATATATAGTCATAAAATAACATAATGACACCACTTCATAATTTATATAATAGTGCATGATTTTTGTGGTGTCATAAATAATGATTTATATAGTTTTAATATACACTCAAAAACTGTCCACATGAGTCATCATTTTATAAGCCTTATATCTGCACCATATTTCCGCCGATTCCCACGGTGTAAGGCTCAAATGAAAGCCCTGAAGCCATACTACAATGTGGTATATGTTAAGATGGGAGTGAAGTGGGCCACTTCTAGAGGCTACTGAGAGACCAAAGGAGATGAGGACTAGAGTCCAGAGTAAGTTGCCAATGTATTGATGAGTATAGTAAAGTTATACAGTACCTAGAGTCCAGAGTAAGTTGCCAAAGAGGCAGGGAGCACTGGACTCTAGGATATGGGCGATGTTTTGTAAACAAATGTAAACAGATAAGCAATGAGTCAAAGGGAAGGAATAACTCGACCTAGGGACATCCTAGGGAGGTCAGGAAGTCAAGTATGTATGGAGTGAAATGTAGGGAATACTATAGTAAGTGTAACGACGCATATAAGGATATGAAACACATGGAATGCGTACTGTAGAGGTGGATAATCACATAACTAACAAAAGGCTAGTCAACTTCCTCCTCATCGTCTGTATGATCTCAAGATCAATTTGGAGGAAGGATCCGCCCCACCCCTTGGAACTATTTATCCATTATCTGTTAAGGTCGTGCTCAAAGGTAACAGATCCAAAGGGCTTCGGCCTCAGCTCGTACGCTGTGCCCCTTTCCCGAGTATAGCCCCGTATTTCAGAGTGCTATAAGTATCGTATCCGAAGATCCGGATGGCTGTTGTAGCGTATCCGAAGGTTCGGACGACTATCGTATGGAATCCGGTTAGAGAGGAAGGTAACGTATTCCTATCCGAAGATAAGGAATAGTATCGTATGATATCCGAAGGTAAGGATTGGTATCGTATTCCTATCCGAAGATAAAGAATAGTATCGAATACGGATCCGGATGGTGTCCGGATATCGGACGAGAGTATAAGGACTAGTCTAGGACTAGAAGCTAACAGAGTGTAGACTATCCGTAGATAGAGGCGGATGCGTATAGACTATCGGATACAATCCTTAAGTCTCGGAGGGTGACAAGAGTTGTTAAGACTCGAGTCCGGATAACGGAATGAGGACAATCTAAGATGATATTCGAACTGGGGTGCTAAGAACATATACAAGAGTTTATATACGATAGAACTACGCGAGAGGCTATGCACAAAGTATCGCAAAGTATAAGCAACGCTTATTAGAAGTTAATCATAAGCCGGAAGGTAATCACAAGTGAAGCGGATCAGTAATCATAAGCCGGGAATTAATCACAAGTGAAACGGATCAGTAGAACATAGCCGGAAGAAAGCATAACCGATAGACCGGGAAGGAGGATATACTAAATGGAGGAAATAAGCAGTGTTTAACGTTATATGAACAGGATATGAATGAAGAAGCTTATCGTGACGGATCCGGTACGGATCTGTGGATCGGATCTGATCGGATCTGACATCCGGAACTTCGGATGAGAAGCGCGAATGTATGGGATATGACATTATCCCTGGTAGAGCTTGAAGCTCTTAGAAAGTTTCTTGATGAAAATATTGCTACCAGACTCCTCCATTCCTCTTCCTCTCCTCATGGAGCACCTGTCCTCTTTGTCAAGAAAAAGGATGGTTCCTTATGCCTTTGTGTGGATTTCTGTGGCCTCAACCAGATAACCAAGAAAGACCAATATCTGTTACCTCTCATATCCGACCTATTAGAATCCCCTAGCCACGCCAAAATCTATATGAAAATTGACCTCCATTCTGCTTATCATCTTGTCCGGATTGTGTCTGGAGATGAGTGGAAGACTGCTTTCTGAATGTGCTGTGGTTCCTATGAATGGTTGGTTATGCCAGAAGGTCTCACCAATGCACCAGCCACCTTCCAGTGGTTTGTCAATAGCATCTTTGCCGATATGCTTGACATATGTGTTATCGTTTATCTGGATGACATCCTTATATATTCCCAAGACCTCGCATCCCAAAAAAATCACGTCCAAGAAGTACTTCGACGCCTCCGCAAGCATTGGCTTTATGCCAAACCCGAAAAATGCGAATTCCATTCCACATCTGTGGAGTACCTTGGTTATCTCTTATCTCCGGACGGCCTTACTATGTCTAACGAGAAAGTACAAGCTATCGTAAACTGGCTGGAACCTCGGAAGGTTAAGGATATCCAATCCTTCCTCGGATTCGCAAATTTCTATCTTTGATTCATCTATAACTACTCGGATATCGTAGTTCTGCTTACACAGCTTACCTGCAAGAATGCACCTTGGAATTTTTCGAATGAGTGCTGGAAATCCTTTGAAACACTCAAAAAGCTTTCACTACAGCTCCAATACTAACACATTGGATGCTGAACATTCCTTTGATTGTGGAAATGGACGCTTTGGATTATGCTATCGCTGGCATACTGTCCATAGTATGTCCAGATTCTGAAATCCATCCAGTAGCCTTTTATTCCAGAACCCTTACCCCTCTGGAACTCAATTACAATACCCATGATAAGGAACTCTTTAGCTATTCACGAGGCTTTTTGGACCTGGCGACGCTATCTAGAAGGCTTGTCCGAGCCTGTTGATGTTGTCATGGACCACAAGAACCTTGAGTATTTCACAACTACCAAACTCCTCTCTTGCTGTCAGGTTTGTTGGTCGGAATTCCTCCACCAATTCAATATGATCATCCGTTTCAGTCCTGGAAAACTTGGAGCTAAACTGGATTCCCTTACTAGACACTGGGATGTCTATCCCAATGAGGGGGATAAGGACTACACTCAAGTTAACCCTCATAATTTCCGTCCTGTATTCACATCCGAACAGTTAGCTTTGTCCCTACGAGCATCAACCTTAGAATTTCCAGTGCTCCATGCAGCTATGCTTATGGATGTTGAACAGCTTCATAAGGATATACTATCCACACTCCCTAATGACCCTATTGGATCTGCACGCATGTCCAATCCTCCAGACGATAGATGGACCATGGACGATAGTGGTTTCCTCCCTCTGTTGTGACAGTCGCATATATGTTCCAGAATCCAATGACCTTAGGCTTCGCATCCTTTGGAATGCCCATGACCATCTGTTATCAGGACACTTCAGTCAGAACCGTACCCTAGAGCTTATCCAATGCGAATATACCTGGCCCGGTATATGTACCTATGTTAAGGACTACGTTAAATCCTGTACCACCTGTGCCTGAGCTAAGGTTCAGAGACATAAGCCATTTGGATTACTGAAACAACTCCCCATACCGGAAAGACCTTGGAATTCCATATCCATGGATTTCATTGAACAACTTCTGGACTCATCCGGCTATACAGCCATCCTCGTTATCATTGATCGTTTATCCAAGCAAGCTATATTCGTCCCAACTCACGATACCATTACCTCTCTGGATCTCGCTAGACTATTCCTGCTTCATGTATTCTCTAAGCACGGAATCCCGCCTCATGTTACTTTGGACTGAGGTATGGAATTTGTATCCCATTTCTTCCATTCTCTAGGAAAGGCACTCGATATGATCCTCCACTTCACATCCAGATATCATCTGGAAGGAGATGGACAAACGGAACGAGCCAACCAAACCCTAGAGCAATACCTCCGCATCTACTGCAATTATCAGCAGGATAACTGGTCGGAACTCCTTCCATTGGCAGAATTCACATATAATAACGCCCCGAGTGCTACCACTGGAGTTTCACCATTCTTCGCCAATAAGGGTTACCATCCAAACATATCCATCCATCCAGAATGCGACCTCTCATCCGCCCTTGCCCGTGACTATGCTATAGACCTTAATGAACTACACCTATTCCTCTGAGAAGAAATGTCTCTTGCACAGAAAAGATATCAAGGACCTGTGGACATGCATCAGATACCCGCTCTGGACTTCAAAGTTGGAGAACAAGTATTCATGAAAGCTAAATACTTCTGTTCCACTCATCTGTCCAAGAAACTATTGGAAAAGAACTTAAGTCCATTTGTGATTATAGCTCGTCCAGGATCGCATTCCATTACCATCTGACATCTGGATTCTATGTGCTCCGTCCATCCTGTGTTCCATGTGTCTCAATTAGAACCTGCAACACCAAACACCATCCCTAATCATATTCAATCTCCTCCTCCGCCAGTAGAAGTTAACAGAGAACCAGAGTATGAGATATCTGAAATCCTAGACTCTAAGCTAGACCAACGAAGAAGACAATGTCAACTCTTATACCTCGTCCGATGGTCCGGATATGAAGGAATGGATGAAGAGACTTCATGGTTACTAGCTACAGAACTCAGAAACACGTCCAAACTAGTATCGGATTATCACTCAGCATATCCAGACAAGCCTGGTCCTATTCAACTCTGAAGTATACAAATTGTACATAACGGAAACTACAAGTACAAGTAGTGGAAGTTAAGAAAACGGATCCAAAATTATCTACATCTCCATAGACCCTTCCTCCCCTCTGGATCTGCCCTCCTGTCATATCCCGGATTCCAGACCTATCCTATAGTTGGATATATGGACTAATCCTTAGATTAGACCTCTAAACTTCATTCATAACCATATCCAGTCTCATCCACTATCGTGTTTGTCCAACTACTGCTCATCCATCCGATCTGATATGCCTATCCACTCCGGATCCGATATGATAAGCTTTCTTATCCATTACCTGTCCATATAAGATTAACACAGCCTATTCCTTTATCTGATATGCCTATCCGCTCCGGATCCGATATGATAAGCTTTCTTATTCATTACCTGTCCATATAACGTTAACACAGCCTATTCCTTTATTCGGTACTCTCTACCTTTCAGATACCCGGTTCTATACTTAACCGATATCTTCACTGCTTGTCTATTACCGGTACTCGGCTATTTACCTATCCGTTATGCTTACCGATCTGTTATCCCTTGACTGCGCTAATGTACATAGCCTCGGACACTGCCTCTGATTATCCTGTTAGCTATCTACAGTATATAAACTCTTGTACATCTTGATAGATCCTCAGTTCAAATATTACAGTCTTGCAGCATTCTTGTCCTTGCACATTAGTGTTGTAAGGACCCCTTCTCTATCCTTTGGGCCTAGGGATTGATTCCCTAGGCCAGAGCTCCGCTCTTCCGCGTTTCTGGACTTCATCCATTTCTGGATCCTACCTTAGGCCTAATGGATTGTATCCTTAGGTCAAAGTCTTGTCTTTCCAATACTCACACTCCTTCTGATCCTTATCGAACTCCGTCTCTACCTAAGGGTAGTCTATATCTGTCTGCGTCCGCTCCGGAACCCCTATCCGGAACTCCGGACCACTCTTCCTGCCTCGGACTGTGTCTGTTGCAGTATTTCCACCCTATGTCTTTACTAAGGATTGATACGTGTGGTTAATCCACTTTCTATCAAGTAGACAGAACTCCATCCGAGTTTCCGATACTTGTCCGGAAGCTTCCTGCACTCATCCGGACAGTTCCCGTGCTCATCCGGAAGTCCTTCGGATGCTTCACCAGAGTTGTCTGCCTTCAAAGTCCTCTGGACTTCGTTAGGACCTTATTGGACTTTATCCGAAATTAAGGGCACTGTACTCAGGTGAGGGGCACAGCATACGAGCTGAGGCCAAAGCCTTTCCGAGTCAGTCATACTCACCCCTCTGAGAGATTGTATGCACCGGCGTGCCATGGTCTTTAACACCTCCTCACTTCCAGACACATTATCCATCTCCTCATTCTCCTCCTCTTCCTCATCTGGACCCATCCGAACCTTATCCAAAGCTATCTGGGGGTCAGGTCTAAGCTCCTTGAACAAGAGGGCTTGGAATTCCCTCTGTTGCTGAAGAAACAGCTCCAATCCAGAATACATCCGCTCCATGGCAACCCTACTTCCCTCAGCTGCTTCAATTCCCTTCTCCAGGAGAGAGTTAGTCCTAGCCAGCTCCACTACTATGTTGTTAGCAGCAGCAACCCAAGCCTGATCATCATACTCCATGAAATCTGGAGCCTCCGGAGTGGGACTCTGCTGGCATTTCTTACCCTTGCCCCTGGAGGAAGGAGATCTCGCAGCATGCTGCCTTTTCTTGCCCTTGGAAGCCTTGACAGTTCCGGGCCGTCCAGGACAAGTGCCTTGTCCTTCTGGCAAGCATCACAAGATTTGATCTATCCAAACGTCAAAAAATGCGGATCCGAAACTTCCAGATGACTCACCAAAGGATTAGCAGCTGCATCTGTCCATTGACAGATCTGTGCCCTTCCGGAGCAGTGTGCACAAGATCCATCCTCCTTAGAAGACATCTTCTGAGTCTATCCAGACATTAGTGAAAGATTCACAAACAGATCTGAAACGCACCATTTCCTTGACTATCTCTTGATGTCTTTTCTCCTCTGCTTGCCTCACTTTCTCCAGATCTGCTACGCACTTCCATTCTGCCTCTTGAGCCCTCAAAGCCTCTTCCTCCATCCAGGCTGCTTCTTCTGTGTCTGTCATATCCCATATATTCGTGCTTCTCATCCAATGTTCCAGATGTCAGATCCGATCAGATCCGATCCACAGATCCGTACCGAATCTGTCATGATAAGCTTCTTCATTCATATCCTGTTCATATAACATTAAACACTGCTTATTTCCTCCATTCGGTATTTCTTCCCTTCCGGTATATTGGTTATGCTCACTTCTGGCTATGCTTACTGATCTGTTAACCGGTGATTAACTTCCAGCCTATGTTTGACTTGTAATATGCATTGCTTATACATTGTGATACCATGTGCATAGCCTTTCACTTAGTTCTATCATATATAAACTCTTGTATATGTTCTGTAGCACCCCAGTTCAAATATGATCTTAGATTGTCCTCATTCTGCTATCCGGACTCAAGTCTTATCAACTCTTGTCTCCCTCCAAGACTTAAGGATTGTATCCGATAGTCTAACACACCCGCCTCTATCTTCGGATAGCCTATACTCTGTTAGTTTCTAGTCTTAGACTTGTCTAGACTAGCCTTTATACTTCTGTCCGATATCTGGACGCACCCTCAGATAAGTATACGATACTTATCCTTACCTTCAGATAGGTAAACAATACTTGTCCCTACATCCAGATATCATACAATAGTCGTCTGGACCTTTGGATACACTACGATGTTAAGATGGGAGTGAAGTGGGCCACTTCTAGAGGCTACTGAGAGACCAAAAGAGATGAGGACTAGAGTCCAGAGTAAGTTGCCAATGTATTGATGAGTATAGTAAAGTTATACAGTACCTAGAGTCCAGAGTAAGTTGCCAAAGAGGCAGGGAGCACTGGACTCTAGGATATGGGCGATGTTTTGTAAACAAACGTAAACAGATAAACAATGAGTCAAAGGGAAGGAATAACTCGACCTAGGGACATCCTAGGGAGGTCAGGAAGTCAAGTATGTATGGAGTGAAATGTAGGGAATACTATAGTAAGTGTAACGACGCATATAAGGATATGAAACACATGGAATGCGTACTGTAGAGGTGAATAATCACATAACTAACATACAATAGCCATCTGGATCTTTAGATATGATACTTATAGTATTCTGAAATACTGGGCTATACTCGGGAAAGGGGCACAGCATACAAGCTGAGGCCAAAGCCCTTAGGATCTGAACCTATTTGAGTACGACCTTCACAATACCTTATTTCTGAGTTTATTCATATGTTCAGATGACACTTCACTCAAATGATATTGTATTTATTGACAAATCTTGAAAGCAAAATTCCCCACATAGACATAACTATGTCTAGATGTTGAGTTGCTAATGTTTAGATGTTGAGATGTTACTGTAAGAGTATCCCAGAAGATGTGAAAATGTAAGACAAAATTATGAAAGGTGTGGGAAATTTCTGACTAATGAAAGTTAAAGGGTTTTGAAGCTGTTTTCTAACCAAGACAAGTATTATTATGAAGAGATAAGTTGTAAAGTAATGTTTGTAGGCTCAGAAATTGTTGAATAAAATTCTCCTTTAATCAGGAACATTCAGGACAGTATAGTAGACCATTATAGGGAGCTTTTTGTAGGGTAAAACCTATATGAAAATATGTCTATGACTATGTACAAAGCAGGATTTATGCATGTCACTGAGCTAGAAACAGACAAGAGATAGACTTGTTTTCTTATTTATTTTTCCCTGAGGTAGAGTTGATGATATTCTTTAGGATATGATCCTAAGACTCAGATATTGACAAGAGACTAAGCTTGAGTCTGGAGGACAGAAGAATGAGCAGGAACTAAATTGATGTTCAAACTGAAGTATTTCCAAGAGTTACAGGAAGTATATGTATATACTGTAGGTAACATATAGGGATCAGTCAGCAAGGTAGAAGGTAATGTATGAAGCATGTGGAAAGTCTATTAGTAAGTTAAACAGATCACTAATAATGACGACAGAAATGAAACATAAGCAACAGATCAATAATCATAAGGAAAACAAAAGTAACTGAAGTCTGAAGATAGGGGGATTCCAAATGGGGTTGGGCGCTGATATAAGGTTTAATATCCAGAGGTGAGGTATGAATAGGACAGATCATCTAAGATCTGGATCTTGGATATGGAGATCTGGAGAAGTGGGATTTAGAGTTGAGGGTCCATGGCACATGACAGGGAGAGTGGGTCCTGGTTTGATCAGAAAACTTACTAAGGTTTTATCAAGGCTTGTCTGGGCAACAACATCATCTTCATTGCACAAGTACTGGAATTGGAATTCAGGTGTGAGAAGGTGAACAACTGGAGATTGCAAAGGTGGTGTATCCTCCATAAATCCTATAATGTTGAATTAGTGAAAGGAAATCATGCCATGAAAATGTTTACCTGGGTGTTCATTCTGGCATCAAGCCAGCTTCTTCCCAACCAAACTCCTGTGAGCCCTTGACCATGTCATCATTCTCCCCCTCCTCTTTGTCATCCTTTCTGCCATCTTTTTCATCAGCATCTTTATTGTTGTTGTCTTCACTGTCCTTGCTGTCCTCCTCAGATTCTAACAATGTTAAATGATGCTGAGCCCTAGTAGCATTGTCATTCTGGTGTAGAGTTGGATCCAAGTTCTGCTCTAAAAAGGTGGACCTTGGCAGAATCACTGGATATTCAGAGACAACTTTCTGTGTATGCCATTCAGCAATGGCATTTCAAGCTCACTTTCCAGCAATAGTGTCCCAAGCACTGTAGGGACTCACATTTCTATAGGCACATAATGGGCATATTCACACAAGCAGTCCCAGACGTCTATCATTTGCTATATGGCTTCCACCTCCATCGGTATATCATGTGACTGTTACAAGAGTATCCACTGTTGGCATGGCCTCTATTCACTTTCCTTCTCATCCTTGCCTTCTACCTCTACCAAGATGACTACTCCTACTGTCTTCTTACTTGAGAGTCTTATAGGTTGCTCAGAATACAATGACTATCACAATTGTACTTGATAAGACTACAGGTGTCAGCTGCCTCAAGTTCACGGTCAATGGATTTTCTACTTCTCAGTTGATAACATGCTGTCCGTGGGTGGTCAAAGAGTGATGAATCACCTTCTTTGTTTGGTCTCTTCTGATAGTAAGGAAGTATATATATATATTCAGGTTACTCTGAACCTAGTAGGTAATATTAAACCTCTGCTGATGCTGGCTAGATAATACAAGTCTCCCTTCCTGTAAAAGAGAGAAAGCTGAACTAAAATGAATATATGAATACAATAGACTGTTGTATAGACGATCCCTATAAGATAGTATACAACTAATCTGACTAGGTTATACCACAGTTTTCTAAGGCAACACTAGGCCTTCACTTTCTTCTGGATCTCACACTAGGAGACAGAAAGGGGAAAACACCTGTTCAAATTCTTACTAACTCTCACATAGTTTGAGAGAAGAATGGAAAAGGGAAAACTTATTTATTGTGTAAGAATGGAGTTCTTATATACATTTTGGAAACCATCCTTACTAAGCAATGAGTCATCACTGGATTGGTAAGAATGTGCTTACAAACCAAGCCTTTTAGTGTACTGAATCAGCTGCTTACTAAAGTACATGAGTAAAATATTAAAAAGCATGATGAATCATGACCAAACATGATGAGTCATGGAAAATCCTTACATATCAGATTATTTCCAGTCATATGACATGCTTACAACCATATCTGAGTGGCTCACTGATGTAATCAAGTGGCTGAAAAATAGAAAGAGACTGGAAACTGATGGAAAACTACAAATACAAGTAAATAAATGAATCACAATAGGAAACTAAACTTATGATAGTGAGAAATATATCCTTGTATACTTCCCTAATCATCTCCTTCTATATTCCTTATTGTATATGTCATGGTGTGGAGTTCATACCATACATGACACTGGTCTCTGACTCATTCCCTTTCTACTTACCTCTTTCTGTACTACTACTTACAGCTTTGTCTGTGCTTGTTCTCCCTACCTATATAAACCCCTAAAGTACCAAGCTGTATTCTCTAACTTGAATCTACTTGATTCTTTCTGGTTAGCTAGTCCATAACCTTTCAAGCTTTAAAAGCTTGTACTTGTGATCTTCTCATTTTACTTTGACCCTTGGCCATTGCATCTTAAGATCTATCAGAAGCCTTCATCATTCCCCATAACTCAGGCTATAGTTATCACCAGCCACAAGACAGTGCCTGTGCTTTAACTCAACGACCCACTAGTTTCCTAGCAGTTGGACTGTGCTTGCAGCTAGCACCTGTATTCCAGGCCTTGCGAGTCTATCCAAGTAAGACAGTGCCTGTGTTCAGTCACTAACAGTGACACTTTCCTGTATAATGTGCCAGAGGCACAGTGCTTTCCCATGCTCACACTTAGCATGCATTCTCGCACATTATCATGTTTCATTGCATTATATCACCTATCATCCAGGAGTGCATATCCATGTCCGATCACCTCATTGATATGTCATATTCCTTACCTCATGGTTGTAACAAGCATTGCAGCGCTATTACATGTTATTATGTACTATCACTACTACTTTCCCCCATTACTTCCTTTTACTGTACTTCCCTCACTATTCAGTTCTACTCTGAAGTAGTATTCACCATTAGGGCACACTTTGTGTTACCTATGGTTATTGTTATCAGACTAGACTAGATTAATCAGACCTTGCTTTACACTTGCTTTGCATATATGTTGATCTGTTATCTATCTGCCCCTCTGTATCACTCCTTACCATCTGCATTCCATCTGTGCTTTCCCATGACAACATGTGCTATAAGTGTGTGCCTTCCCATGCTTCACTTACCTTAGTATGACTTTCCTGCACTTTGCGTTCTCATCATTTTTTTGCATTTTTTTGCATTTCTTTGCAGGTCTTCACATTGGAACCAAGGAATGTCATACCCTTATGTTCTTGAGTACAAGGTTTAGAATGTAGTGCTAATCCAATCTTCTCCAGTTGCGCCTTTCTACCTCCAGTTACCATGTTGTCCTGCATCATGCATGGACATGACTACTAGGTATCTTCTAAAAGACAAAGTCTGATAGCTTAGCCTTCAGGCTAGTCAACCCATGCCTTGGCTTCAAGCCTTGGTTAAACAATTCCAGTTTTCCCATATTTATATTTCTGTACTGTCTTGAAGAAATGTCATTTGTGAGATGGGAATCACATAATAACCTAGTTGATAGTAGGATTAAAATGAAGGTTAAGGTATTACCTTGCCTTTGGCTTATTCACTTTGGCTGAAGAAAACCATAAAGAAAAGTTCAAAGCCTTACAAAAACCTATCCAAAAGCCTTGGTTTCTTCTATTCTCATTGTATTATTAGTTCTGTGTTATTTGACCAACCAGTCTTTGGTCCACATATATTGTCTAGATGGTTTATCTTAGGCAAAGTTTCACCAGTTATTTGAGCAACCAATCTTTGGTCCATGTATTCATATATTGAGACCTGCTTTTTACACATTTGTATTTATTTGACCAACCAGTCTTTTGGTCCACATTTTCTGTCTAGTTGGATTATTCTAAATAAAGTTTATAGGTTTTATTAAAACACACAAAAGCTCTGGCTAAGTTAATCAATTGATTGGTTTAGCAAGCCTCCCAAAAACTCACATGTTATCTACCACAGAAACTAGAAAAGTCATAGACCGTGTTAATTGAGGACTAGTAAGAAGTCTTATCTAAGTGTAATTGTGGTGTTATTACATTTTTTTACATGCTTTTATTTAAGACCCTCAATTATTAAGACAGTGTTAGGATGACCAGAACACTGGAGTGTGTTAAGGTCATACTCAAGGGATATTGGATCCAAAGGACTTGGCCTCAGCTTGTACACTGTGCCCCTATCCTGAGTACTTGTCCTGAATTTCGGATATTGATAGATAGATAGATCTGGGACTTCTGGATGACCATATAAATAATTGTATAAGGATCTGGGGTATTCTCTAGAAATTGAGCTTGCATTAGACAAAGAATGCATGCAGCTTCCAGGGCTTGGATGCTCTTCAACATTTTATAGACAATCCATGATATTGACGATCTTGAAGCAAACCTCATCATGGACCTTGCAAGGGCTAAACGAGACATTTTCAAATGTTACTGACTGCTTGCTTCAGGAACACGAAGTCATGGCCAGTCTCTCAAAGCATATATCCGACATTTCACAGCAAAAACTTGCCAAGGTGGATGTAGGAATAGGCCACATGCGGATATGTCCAAAAAACATGGTCTTTCTCATCATGGACATACACCAAGTGGTTTTTTTTTTTTTTCCAGGTAAGTTCCTACAAATGCATACTACCTCACACTGGTAGTGCTAATATATATATAGAATTGCTTGGATATCATCACATCAAGGTCCAGTTGGATTGATGACTCGGAGATGAGGCTTTCTGAATGCCAACCCTATCGTGTCTATTTATTGTTGTACCACACATGTAGTATATAAATATCCAAATGTATTGCGCAATAGATGTTGTCTTATTGTAATGATTGCGTTTGAATTTAAATGTTCAAAATGAACAAGGTCAAAACTGGACTTAGCTGCCTCTGAGATTTGTTTGGACTTGGAAATTTTTTCGAAAACACATTGTAATTGAATTATCAAAGTACTAGTACTACATTAATAGTATACAAATTGAATTGTGCTGCACAGTTCTGTAGGCCATGTAGGACTGCGAGCGGCTGGATGCCTTGTGGTCTGAGTGTGCTGGGACCCTGGCAGAACTGTAGAGTCTGTCGCTAACTGCACAAAAACACGAATTTTGTGCTTCCTGTGGGAAAAGCTGTGGTTTGCTGATGTTGAACCTGCATTATATTAGTCTACTTTCTCACATTTCCCCCCATTTCAATATGTTTTCCCAACTTGTCCCATTTTAATACAGGTGATCTATAACCAGAGATGAAATTAGAGTACATGGCCATTGATGATTGCATATTAGAAAATTTCCAGGCTCTTCAAGGCAATAATAACTAGTGGTTCATTACAAACTTACTGACTTGTTCTTGCTACACTGTGCAATTATATCTTTGTTGCAGATATCAAACATTGTGCTAGCGCTGCATCATTAATAATGGCTTATTACTGTTTGCTAAACTAAACTCTTAATTCTATTAATTCACATTTCCACTTGGCTGGAGTACTTCTGACCACTACTCACTTCTCATTGGGTGTTGACTTGAAGTTTCCAGATGGTACTGATGATCCAGAGGAGTAATATGTGCCCCAGCCTGGACAAGGGTGTATTGATAGAGAGACAGGACAGTCAATTATCTTACAAAACATTTCATGAGTATCGGTCAATTTGTATCTTCCATAGGTCATTTTATGATATTATACAACATCAATGAATGTTCGGACATGATCTGAGAGAATGGCAGGCTGCTATGACAATTGACCACACATTTGGCAAGAACTATCATTTAATAACATTATTGTAACAGTACACACAAAAACAGGTATACCACTATGCAATATCAGTGGCATTTGGCAGAGGTATAAGCAACTGAATAGTGGGCCGCAACTTGAGGAGAATAAGTGGACATGCTGCAGGGGCCAAAGACCTTTCTGTAAACCCATGAGAACAATGAAAAGCTGGCTTGTAGTGTGCTCACCAGTTCCACCACATGAGAAGAGCATCAACAGAAGCTTTGGCTGTGGGTGTTGGCAGATTCTCAAAGTAGTTGACGATGTACACATAAAACTGGTCATGTTTGAAGTCATCATTGACATTTTGCCAGGAGCCACAGCTTGAGAGAGCAAACTGTAGCTAGTGAATAAGTAACTTCAGCCATAAGCATTTTGAGAGAAAAATAGAATGGACCTGTATTGCTGAATACACAATGACTCTTGGTTGCACTGAGTGCATTCCTAACAAAGTAGCAACATCAGACCAAGTATGACTTTTGCCCTGGGTCCTGGATCATTTAGGTAGTGGTTCAAGGGGAAGCTCTTTGTCAGGTTGTGCATCTGCTGCAGAACTGGGGGACATGAAAATGTGCTTGAAAGTCTTATATCAAAATGTAAGCAGAGAAGTCAGGAAGTCAAGAAGCAGACTCACCCTGACGAGAAAAGAGCCTTTAAAGAGCCCTTTGGTTGGGTCATCCAGGTCATACTCACCACCTCTATACAAAATGAGGGCCATGAGTGAGCTGTGACTTGAAAATTTGGTTCATAGTTCCATATCCCTTCTTTGGCACTATCATCAGTGTTAGTTTTGCAGTATAGACCTGTGAGACATGAAGGTCTTACACAGTATCAGCCTAGTTGAAGTCCACAGGGCACAGAAGCTTGGCAGTCACATCATTATAAAAGCCATGTTCTGTCTTGTCATGCAAGTGGATTGGCAGGTTGGGAGGTGGGGAACTCTCATTCAGCCATGAGGCCACCGCTAGCTTCATAGAAGCTGTGTCATTGCCCCTTACTAAATTGGCTCCTCGATTGAGCTGAATGAATCTCAGAAAAAGAGTTAGTTGATGCATTGCATGGCTTAATTTCTTATAAGCAATATTTAGTTGATGTCCATTGGTTTGAGAGAAGATGAGGCCATGGACGGTTGGGACCCAGTGCAGCAATTGCTGAAATGATTGATAGGTACATTTCTTTCTAGAATAGAACAATACAATCAGGTTTTAAACTCAATGGAAAGAGAGGGTGCATACTCTTCAGTGTGTTGTAGAGTGTCGTTGTCATCATACATGGAGGTCCTTCAATTGTATTCTCCAACAAGGTCTTTGATTTGGTCAGTTAAACTGATGAGTGTCATATCCCATACATTCGCGCTTCTCATCCAAAGTTCTGGATGTCAGATCCGATCAGATCCGATCCACAGATCTGTACCGGATCCATCACGATAAGCTTCTTCATTCATATCCTGTTCATATAACGTTAAACACTGCTTATTTCCTCCATTTAGTATATCTTCCCTTCCGGTATATTGGTTATGCTTACTTCTGGCTATGTTTACTGATCCGTTCACTTGTGATTAACTTCTGGCTTATGTTTGACTTCTAATAAGTGTTGCTTATACATTGCGATACTTTGTGCATAGCCTCTCACGTAGTTCTATTGTATATAAACTCTTGTATATGTCCTATAGCACCCCAGTTCGAATATCATCTTAGATTGTCCTCATTCTGTTATCCGGACTCGAGTCTTAACAACTCTTGTCACCCTCCGAGACTTAAGGATTGTATCTGATAGTCTAAACGCATCCGCCTCTATCTTTGGATAGCCTATACTCTGTTAGTTTCTAGTCTTAGACTTGTCTAGACTAGCCTATATACTTCCGTCCAATATCCGGATGGCATCCGGATAGTATACAATACTATTCCTTATCTTCAGATAGGAATACGATACTAATCCTTACCTTCAGATAAGTATACAATACTATTCCTTATCTTCGGATAGGAATACGATACTTGTCTCTACATCTGGATATCATATGATAGTTGTCTGGACCTTCGGATACGCTACAATAGCCATCCAGATCTTCGGATACGATAAGTATAGTATTCTGAAATAAGGGACTATACTTGGGAAAGGGGCACAGCGTATGAGCTGAGGCTGAAGCCCTTCAGATCCGATATCTTTTGAGTACGACCTTAACAATGAGGCACCAAATAGCTCGCCCAGTCATGAGATATGGATCACCACAGCTGTTGGATGCAGGCTATCAGATAAGGGTTACCATCAAATATTGCACCTCACCTTTTAGGGCCACTTTCTCCTCTGAGCTCAGCATTTTGGTCCTCCAAAGCTGCTATGCACCATTTTAGCACAGTTGTGGTCATTAGGCATGTTAAGATTATGAGGAGACTGAGACATGAGTGTGGGATGAAATGGGGAATAACAGTACAGTCAAGCTTTTGAAGATTGAATTTTGATGTCAATGTGGAAGGGTTGCATCATACTTGCCACTGATTGATCACCAAATAGGATGTGGCTCCAGCATTTGGAGTGTTGGAATGGAACCTATCCTACCTGAACCTTGGCATGGTGCTGATGCAGAAGTGAAGAAATGTGGTAATGTCACTGAAAGTTTGAACTCCTGTTACCAAATGAGTCTCATCACTGTGGAGGAAACTTACTAGTTACACCACTAGTGAATTAGCAAAACCATGGTCACAATCACTCTACCATTGCCTCTGTGACTGCTCCTCTGACCTATGTCAGGAACTGTGATACAAGAACATAGGTGAGAATGAGTATTCACAGGTACCAGCACATGTCAAATTCTAACTAGGTCAGAAATAAGCAGTGTCATGCTTGGACTGGACTTACTTTGGCCTCTAAAGTGTGGTTCGGTTGATTGTGTTGCTGCCACCGGTGTTTCCACTGCCAGCACTTGATCAGCCTCGGTATTCCAGCACATGTCAAACACTGATGCAGTAAACTGTCAGTGATGGTCTATAGCCACACTGACTGGACTTACTTTGGCCTCCATAGTGTGGTTCGGCCAAATGTTTCGCAGTCAGTGTTTCCACCATTGGCTCTTGGTCAGCCTTGGTATTCCAGCACATGTCAAACACTAATGTGGTCAACAGTCAGCAAAGGTCCATTAAGTAGGAAGCTTACCTTCATTGCCAAAATATTTCCTGTCTTCGCCGGATGGCATGGTTGAGGCTATGTCTTTTTTCAGTTGACGAGCCCAGGATGTAGATATTATGTTGGGTCTGGTGTGTGCAGTGTTGTGGCCCACAACAATCCCATCCTTTTGAGGGGATGGAATCGGCCAAAATTTCGGTGGCACCCAGTGGTCCCACGTGATGAAACAATTTTGGTTGGCTTTGATGCGCTCTTCCTGTAACCTTCGGGCTTTGTCGATTGGATGCTCATGGGAATACATGGTGCTGGCAATTGACTTCGAAAATAGTGTGCTGGCAGTGGGTATAAACGGATTTAATGCAGACAGCTATGGAGCTCTGGGCCACTGAGGTCAATGAACAATACAGAAGTCCTACGACCACTGCCACACTTCAGCCATTTCCGGTGGTGTCACAATGTGGTGTTTCTAACTTCAATCCACATCCACACATAGTCATTCCCTATATTACCAGGTCAACACTCATCCTATTTTCTTCATCGTTTGCTACAATTTGCTTCATCTAAACATGCTGTCACAACACAAATCCAACGAGGCTTTGGCACTCGCTGACAAGTCTCTGCATGATTCACTCTGCTGAATCAAATGCTGGCAAGCAGATGGCCGTGTGGCCATTGACCAGGCCCATTATATTGCGTGACTAGTGGTGAGTTTTTGTTTTGTTTTCCACTTCACCTGCTCACATTCCATTCAACAGTCTCAAGCGCTCCAGCAGCACAGCAGGAATTGCTCAGTCATCTCACCATTCCTGCTGTCTGCAGCTGCCGAGATCTGGGAGACCATGAATCAGGGTCTTGCCCCCCAATGGTCTCGTGTGCGGGTTGATGATCCACATATGGAGTCGCATCCTTTTTCCCCAAAGACCGTTGGATATGGTGAGTCGGCACCCTTTGGATGCATAGTGGTCATGTGACATTGATTGCTACAGGAAAACCAGGGGTCAGCACCAGCATCAGTACCAGCACCAGCACCAACACCAGTGGTCTCCCCAGTCCCACCCCCAGCTCCCAAACAGGTGTCAGTTCCACCAATCGACTCACTTCCTGGTGCTGGTGATGAAAAGCATCCGACAAGGGCAAACAGTCTAACCGAGGGATTTGTAGATCCAGAGAAGACAGCCCAGGTGCCGAGTCAGGCAGGAAGAAATGCAAGGTGTCCAAGCCCTTGTCCAAGGCCATACTCTCCGACACTGAGGACGAGGACCGACAGCCAGGAGGAGTTATAGTTGTAAAGGTATGCCTTATTTTTAGAGTGTTCAAACCACTAAACAACTACTAATATCACCTTAGCCATCCAAGGTTGTTGAGTCGTCGCCTGCAGTGCCGCCAGAATCAAAGGTAAGCATGTCGTTAATATCAGTGCCGATATCATTACTGACTTGTTTGCAGCACGTGACCAAAATGATTAAACAGGTGAGATTTACCTTGTCCTGTAAGTCATCACCCCTCAACCATGTTCAGGTGAAAGTTGCACCAAACGTCAACCAAGTGTTAAAGACTGTGGCACGCCGGTGCATACAATCTCTCGGAGGGGTGAGTATGACTGACTCAGAAGGGCTTTGGCCTCAGCTCGTACGCTGTGCCCCTCACCTGAGTACAGTGCCCTTAATTTCGGATAAAGTCCAATAAGGTCCTAACGAAGTCCAGAGGACTCCGGAGGCAGACAACTCTGGTGGAGCATCCGAAGGACTTCCGGATGAGCGCGGGAACCATCCGGACGAGTATCGGAAACTCGGATGGAGTTCTGTCCACTTGATAGAAAGTGGAATAACTGCGCGTATCAATCCTTAGAAAAGACATAGGGTGGAAATACTGCAATGGACACAGTCCAAGGCAGGAAGAGTGGTCCAGAGTTCCGGATAGGGGTTCCGGAGCAGACGCGGACGGATATAGACTACCCTCAAGTAGAGACGGAGTTGGATAAGGATTGGAAGGAGTGCGAGTATCAGAAAGACAAGACTTTGACCTAAGGATACAATCCATTAGGCCTAAGGTAGGATCCGGAAATGGACGAAGTCCAGATACGCGGAAGAGCGGAGCTCTGGCCTAGGGAATCAATCCCTAGGCCCAAAGGATAGAGAAGGGGTCCTTACAACACTAATGTGCAAGGACAAGAATGCTGCAAGACTGTAATATTTGAACTGAGGATCTATCAAGATGTACAAGAGTTTATATACTGTAGGTAGCTAACGGAATTGTTAAGGTCGTACTCAAGGAATATCGGATCCGAAGGGCTTCGGCCTCAGCTCGTACGCTGTGCCCCTTTCCCGAGTATAGCCCTGTATTTCAGAATACTATACGTATCGTATCCAAAGATCCGGATGGCTATTGTAGCGTATCCAAAGGTCCGGACGACTATCGTATGATATCTGGGTATAGAGACAAGTAACATATTCCTATCCGAAGACAAGGAATAGTATTCGTATACTTATCCCGATGTAAGGATTAGTATTGTATTCCTATCCAAAGATAAGGAATAGTATTGTATACTTATCCGGATGGTGTCCAGATATCAGACGGAAGTATAAGGGCTAGTCTAAACAAGTCTAGGACTAGAAACTAACAGAGTATTGACTATCCGTAGATAGAGGCGGATGCGTATAGACTATCGGATACAATCCTTAAGTCTCGGAGGGTGACAAGAGTTGTTAAGACTCGAGTCCGGATAACAGAATGAGGACAATCTAAGATGATATTCGAACTGGGGTGCTATAGGACATATACAAGAGTTTATATATGATAGAACTATGCGAGAGGCTATGCACAAAGTATCGCAATGTATAAGCAACGCTTATTAGAAGTCAAACATAAACCGGAAGTTAATCACAAGTGAACGGATCAGTAAACATAGCCGGAAGTAAGCATAACCAATATACTGGAAAGGAGGATATACTAAATGGAGGAAATAAGCAGTGTTTAACGTTATATGAACAGGATATGACTGAAGAAGCTTATCGCAACGGATCCGGTACAGATCTGTGGATCACATCTGACATCCGGCACTTCGGATGAGAAGCGCAAATGTATGGGATATGACAGGAATAATCAGAGGCAGTGTCCGAGGCTATGTAGATTAGTGCAGTCAAAGGATAATGGATCAGTAAGCATATCGGATAGGTAAACAACTGAGTACTGGTAATAGACATGTAGCGAAGATATCGGGTAAGTATAGAACTGGTTTATCCGAAAGGTAGAGAATACTGAATAAAGGAATAGGCTGTGTTAATGCTATATGGACAGGTAATGAATAAGAAAGCTTGTTGTATCGGATCCGGAGTGGATAGACATATCGGATAAAGGAATAGGCTGTGTTAACATTATATGGACAGGTAATGAATAAGAAAGCTTATCGTATCGGATAGGCATATCGGATCGGACAGATGAGCAGTAGTTGGACAAGCACGATAGTGGATGAGACTGGATATGGTTATGAATGAAGTCTAGGAATCTAATCTAAGGATTAGTCCATATATCCAACTATAGGATAGGTCTGGAATCTGGGATATGACACCAAGCCCAGCCAAAGGCCAAAGGAAAGAAGGCTGAGGACAGCACCGAGCCTGTCAGGGGGTGCAAGCTACTGAAGGCCACCTCTAAGCAGGTAAGTTTTGGCAACGTTCATCTCAGTGATCGAGTACTAAGTGTCTTGTAGTACAATCCACCCTGCAAGAGATGCACCAAGGGCCTTGTCTCGTTGTGGTCAGCAGGAAGGGTCACACCATCAATTCCTGTGCCAAGTGCCACAACATGAAGGTGCGGTGTAGCCGACCAGCGTCAGCAGATGCCAACAGCCCTGCAACAACAAGTAGTGAGGAGCCGAAGCCACGCCCCAGGTCAAAGCCTGCACCAGTCTCCAAGTCCAAGTCTCGATCCAGGATGACCAGAGCCACCTCCTGTGCATGCCCACCAACTCCTACCATAGAGTCTGAGGAAGCTGTTGAGGAACCGGGTAAGTCATTTTATTGTGTTATCATAATATGCCTTAACATTCAGTCATAGATGCACCTATCACCGATATCAACAATGCCAAGATGGATTGCGAGGTCAATGCTGAGCAGCACACCGACATTACTGCCGAGATGTTGGTTGTGGCTGATGATCAAATCATGGCTGACCAGCCTGCAGCCATCGCTTCTCCAGATGACTTCCCCACCAAGCATTGGCTGGAGGATACTGATGACATTCCCATTCCCATCCCCCCCACCAACTGATACAATGGAGCATGAGTTTGATACCCGCATCTCCTCAATGCACACCAAGCTTTCCTCCATGCAGCTCAATGTCAGCACCACCATGACATTGGTGAATGGACTGGTCAGTATAGTTGCGAAGCTTTGGCAGGAGCGCATCCTACCCAATCCATTGTTCCCACCACCAGCCATAAGACATGGCAATGAGTCCTAAGCCACTGCAGTTGGCATGAGGTACTTGAACGGTGTGTACAGTCCTTCAGTTGCTCCTGTCACCCTTTCTGCAGGAGTCGGTCAAACCTCGGCGTCTCGCCCTTCTGGTTGTTCTGATATGCAGGGCACCACATTAGCATCTGGTTCAGCATCCTCGGCTTCAGGACACACCGGTCCTTCATCTGCTCCTGCTGCAGGTGAACCACATCTTGCTGTTGTATCACCACCTCCTGCCCAGCACTCTCTCCCTTGATCATTCAGCACACTACTTAGTTGTACAAATATATCATACATTGTTCAAAAGCCTTGTGGCTGTATGTCACTTTATTTCAAATTGAATTGTTTTGGCATAGATTACATGTGCATAATCTTGTGATTAAGATCACTGACAGCATGTCGGCACAGTTGATCTCGGCCGTGTGTGCAATTGGCCTGTTGGCATGACCAATTTATACTCCATGCGACCGATAGCTTGTTCTATACATCAGCAAATCTATACATCAGCAAAACCATTGCATGTGTCTCGGCTAGTTTTTGTTTGGCTGAATTATTACAGTTGGTACATACAGACACTCGGCCACCCTTGTTACACTACAATGTGCACCAGCTCTTGGCAATTCCTTGCGCATCATATTTGACCAAGCTTGTTTTGACTGAGCATATCCTGGCAAGTATTTAATGACTAGTCTATGAACAACCTATTGACTGACCAACTCATTCATCATATTTCACCGATGTGGACGTGGAAAGTGCATCACGGAAGCTAGGTCTATAAACGCCTACCAACCAACCAACTGCCTCTTCCACCATATTTGACTGGTTATCTTTTGACCGAGGTGGCCCTGGCAAAGCTGTGGAAGCTGGTCAGTGAACACCGACCCATTGACCGACCAATGTCCATCGCACTTCTATATCCTCAGAATCTTGGCCCACCTGTATATATCAGCGCCATCGCCCACTTGGCCCACTTGTTGGTATCAGGTGCATGCTTCACACTACCTATTAAAGTTGATAGAAAGGCCTTCACTTATCTACTGTGCTACATACTATCAGCCCACTGTTGGTATCAGATGCACTTGGCATTGGCCCATCTGTAGGTATCAGATACACACTTGGCATTGGCCCATCTGTAGGCATCAGATACACGCTCAGCATCGGCCCACCTGTTGGTATCAGATGCACTTGGCATCAGCCCATCTGTCAGTATCAGATGCAGATGCCAAGTGTGTCTTGATATCAACAGGTGGGCTGATGCCAAGTGCATCTGATACCAGCAGGTGGGCCGATGCTGAGCATGTATCTGATGCCTACAGATGGGTTGATGCCAAGTGTGTATCCGATACCTACAGATGGGCCGATGCTAAGTGCATCTGATACCAACAGGTGGGCCAATGCCAAGCATGTATCTGATACCAATGGGTGGGCCAATGTGCACTTGCCATCAGCCCATCTGTCAGCATCAAATGCACACCTGCCATCGGCCCATTTGTCAGTATCAGATGCATACCTGCCATTGGCCCACCTGTTGGTATCAGATACATATTTCATGCACTACCTACCATACACCACACACTATCAAAGTCAATAGAAATTTTACATTTATTTACTACACATGCTATGGGCCCAATGATTGCATCAGATAAACACTTGACATTGGCCCACCTGTGTTTAACCCAACAATACATTGATGGGCCCACATGGGCATGAATGTATGAGTTCTGGCCGGTCTGGGTACAAGTCTGCATAGACTTCAGGTCTGCAGTCTGGGTACAAGTCTGGGTACCCCTCAGCAGGCTCGGCAATTTCAAGCGGAGTCAGCCACTCGTGTCTAGGCCTCATGCATTACACATCCTTACACCCATCACTCTCTTGGTACTCTTTTTGCCACCCACATGTTGTACTGTACGCATTGAATCATGTTACTTCACATTTACACAATTCTCTCAATACTTAAACTCATGTGCACTATGTGCAACCAAATCCAAATGACCCCGCAACATCTAGACACACCTTTGGTGCTGCTGCAATCTCCTGTTTCTTAAATCTACTATGAGAGGTGCATTAAGCACACTCTTCTCTCCATTCTTTTCAGCACCTCAGATGTCTTCATTGGTTGCCCTATGATTGCTGTATGGTCTTAAAACATGCTACCCAGTCACCTTTCTAACATGCCATATGCTTGAGAACTACCCCAAATTTGAATGCAATGCTATGTATGCATGCAGCAGACCATGAATTAACTGTACACTCGATATCGTGCTCCACAAGTGTCTTTGGCACCTTTGCAAACCAATTTACTGGAACAAGATCAAGAGCTACAAGGACCAATGGCAGGATGGGGGTAACATTGGCAGGGAGGGGGGGTAGTGTTAAGGTCGTGCTCAAGGATATCGGATCCAAAGGGCTTTGGCCTCAGCTCGTATGCTGTGCCCCTTTCCCAAGTATAGCCCAGTATTTCAGAATACTATACTTATCATATCCGAAGATCCGGATGGCTATCATAGTGTATCCGAAGGTCCAGACAACTATTGTATGATATCCGGATGTAGGGACAAGTATTGTATTCCTATCCGAAGATAAGGATTAGTATCGTATACTTATCCGAAGGTAAGGAATAGTATTGTATACTTATCCGAAGGGCATCCGGATATCGGACGGAAGTATAAAGGCTAGTCTAGACAAGTCTAGGACTAGAAACTAACAGAGTATAGACTATCCAAAGATAGAGGCAGATGTGTTAGACTATCGGATACAATCCTTAAGTCTCGGAGGGTGACAAGAGTTGATAAGACTCGAGTCCAGTGTCATGCATGGTATATGATCCATACCATGACAGATATACAGATAAGGAGTGATAAGGAGTGATAAGGAAGGTCTTAGGCACCATACTGTTTCCTATCACCAAGTTACTCTACCCTTTTTCCTTTATTTTCTAGCTAGTTTTTTTTTCTTCATTCCTGACCCCTATTTTCCCTATATCTTATTTTCTTCTATAAGATTCTGTTTCTTTATGTTTATTTTTGTTTTATTTGGCCATCATATTTTCTCAGAGGCCACCAGGAATATTTGTAAGCCTGTCATGTGACTGAGAAATACCTTGGTTTGTAAGAATTCAACTTGACTCATCATGTTTTGTCATGATTGGTCATGCTTTGTAAGACTTACAGTTGTATTTATAATCCACTTACTAACAAGGATGACTCAACACACCTATGGACCTGGTTTGTAAGCACAATCTTACCAATCCATGTGATGACTCATTCCATCTTTTATTCATGCTTTGTAAAATTACACTTATTTAGTATTTACTTTGTAATTAAGCTGACTCAACACATCTTAAGGTTTGGTTTGTAAGCACATTCTTACCAATCCCTGTGATGGATCATGCTTAGTAATATGGCCTCCCAAAAGGTATAAAAGGAGCTCATTTACACCCTTGAATAAAAGCTTCCCACTTTCAGTCTTCTCTCAAATAGGGTGAGATAAAGTAAGATTTAAGTGCAGGCCAATCAGGAGCCTTGAAGTAAGATTAAGACATACAGTCTCAGGTTATATACTACCTTACAGGGGTTGACTATATAACACAGTACAGCTTTCTAGCTAAAGTTCATATACTACCGGCCTCTCTCTTTTTCAGGAAGGGAGACACAAATTCACATTCAGCACTACCTCTCTCTTTTTCAGGAAGGGAGACACGATCCAGAAACACTCAGTCAACACTACCTCTCTTTTTCAGGAAGGGAGACACGATCCAGCAACACTCAGTCAGGTACACTCAGTACAAGAAGAACTCCAGAAACCAAGTAGGGATAATCTAACCAAGGAACAAGAAGAGGACATTTTTAAATAAACCCTCCCAAGAACTCACACGTTATCTACCACAAAGTAGAAAAGTCGAAGACCGTGTACTTAAGGACTGGCAAGAAGTCTTATCCCATATAATTGTGTTGTCATTATACGTGCGTTGTTCATAAGACCCTTAAGTAGTAGGACACCATACAAACAGTCACGCTGTAAGGAAGGAAGGAGGGAAGTAGCGCGATAAAGAATAAGGTGGAAGAACCCCTACGACGACGAGCTCAGCAGTACAAACCGTCGAGTCCGTGTGCAAGGAAAGGTAAGGACGAAGGTAAAGCAAACGTATAGTGCTACTAGCAATCGAGGGACTTAGAAATTTGGAGAGGCAAGAGCACAACAATGATAAACAACTTATGTAATGATTTCCACTTCGGGACTTTGCATTTTGGAAACTGCGATGAAAGTGTACAAATAATGATCAATAAGTTGCGTAATAGTACCTCCGCTTTCGTTAAGACTTAGCAAGTATACTACTTCCTTCCCCTAGCGCGATGGTATGTACCGTCGCGTTCATCTCCCTTGGCTATGGCATGACAATTTGTATTGTCGTGTCTTTCCTTCATTCACCTGCAACCTTCGTCAGGGTTACCATCGACACATGATGGGGCTTTCGTCGCCCGGAGATAGACGATCTTTCACCTTCGTGGTCCTCGTCTTCCAGACTCTTACTACCCTCTAACACAACGTCCCCGACGGATGGCCTTTCACCCTGCTCACCCTGCATGACTGTATGCATGGTCATGCGCGTCTTTACTCTGGAACCATTGTCGTGTCATCTTTCGTCGCCCACCCTGCTGATTTCAGTCGGTCATTTGTCGTGTTCCCTTCTTCCCGTCGTTGCCGTTACATGACAGAGCGATGTATTATACAAATTCACCCTCGCTTCGATTTATTTTCAGCTTGCAATGTCATTTTATTCCTTTGCAATATGTATATCCCTACAACAGTGCATAATGTCGTTAGTGTTGCCCAATTCATCTACCTGCAATATTTGTACTGTTATCGGCTTTTTCGGTTCAATTCCAGTGGTCTTTGTCTACGTTTTCAATTAAAACCACACCTGTCACCACCCTCTATTGTTAAATTCCACTTCCACTTCCACTTTGACTTCCACTTCCACTTCCACCTCTACCTTCCACACCAGTGTCCATTGTTATTGATCCCTTATAATCCCAAGGGACAGTCTGCGCTCCTTTCTCATAGACTTGTCGCATTAAAACAGTTTGTACTGTCCTGCACTTCCCTCGCTCTCGCCTGCTTTATACGTTGTCTACCATATCATTCTATGCATCAACCCATAGGTGCTTCCAAATCTCACTGATCAGTTTATCCGAACTTACCCTTGTTCCCGCTCTTCCCCCCATATTCAGCTGTTTGTACTGCTGAGAGGTGCTTCAGAGGTGACCTACCTCAGGCTATTGTCTACCAACGACTCATTTTACCCAAATCTCATTCCATGAATTGCCAAGTTCTCCCCCGATGTCATATCAACTCCCTTCCGGTGGAATTACTGTCATACATATTCACGTTAGCCACACACGACTGTGGCTCTGAGGAAGGACACGCATTCAGTCCTGAAAGTGTTACTCTACCGACTGTACTGGCATCCGTGAACTCTTGCTGGAGAGAAATCGCACTTTCTATCCCGACCTTATGGTCAACACTCAGTATCGATCTCAAGGTGCTCGTCCAACAACATCCTAATAACACATTCTCCTTCAATCAACAACCCTTTGATCAGATATTGAATATCATCACGCGGTCGAAACATTCCTCGCTGGACATTCTCATTGACGCTCGCGATCCAAAATCACGTGAATTAATTGGGTTAGATGTTTGCCTTATTTACAGCTCAAGGAAGTCTAAATGTCTCTATCTCTAGGTGCATGTCTCCGCCCTTCACTGAAACCAGCCAACACTATACAAGCTGTATGCCCTACGTCTTTTTCCTTCTGCTTGCGGAGAAGGAGCGATGGCGTTCGCTGGAGGTCATCAGCAATACTTTGCACCCGCTTTGTGCTGCACTTCGACTTCTCAGTTCGTACACCCCGATCCGAAAGGGTTCATCAGCTTCGCACCTTCAGTTCATCCGAAATGGTTTAGGAGCTCCGCGCCTTGAGTTCCTCAAGCTCAAGGGAACCAACGACTATTACTCCGCCCATGCGGAACAATTCCTTCTGCCTCTGGAGTTAGATAGTCTCCCGTTCGCCATCTTGATCGGCGGGCCTAGTGAAGTTGCCACTGATCAAGATCAAAGCGGTGGGTCTCATCAAGACATCCTTGCGCAAGTCCCTGCACCATGTTACCCCCTTTCGAAACTGCGACACGTGGATATCATTGGTGTTCCGTTGAACTGGGCCGGTTTCCTTCGTACTCTTGGTGCGGGTCACTGCATTCAGTCATTGGAGCTTTCGCACCATGATGGAAGTCTCAGACCAATGTTTGATCAGTTTTCAGCAATAATCAAAGTGTGCCCTCTGCTGCGAAGACTTGTCATTAGGGCATCTGGGCCGGTCCCAGTCCTTTCGCAACCACATCATCATCGTGGTGTCATGTCACTTCCGATGCTCGAAGAGCTTCACTTGGGGTATATCAAGACGGATTCGTTGGATGCGCTATTCAGTCGCCTCGATGCCCCAAACCTTGTCACACTTTTCATCGAGGACGTAAATCCTGCTGTCCCACGATCTCCTTATGAAACTGGCACAAACGCTGAGCATCTCCTGAACTACTGTGCAACTGGCTTCAGCCAGCACCCAGCAGCCATCAGCAGAACTAGCATGCCATTTCCAAAGCTCCAGCGATTGTCACTCAATAGAGTTCATGCAAGCGTCATTGAATTTGGTCTCTTCATGTCTGCTTTCTCTAAGCTGCATCATCTGTCGCTACTTCGCACACCAAATGCGCTGGCAGCTCTGTTGCTGGATGCGGACACAACCATGCCCCGCCCCGCCCTCACGTCCATCCTGGTCTGCCCTGTTACACAACCAGAGGTCCTAAAGTTGAAGCAACTTGAGAATGTGGGCGCTGTGTTAACAGGAGACGTTGAAGGGTTAAGTCCTTCAATACCTGTCAAAACAATAACAGGGAGTTATTACTCTGATTGGGCTATGTGGTGATCGCATGGGCTGATACAAGTATTCAGATCAACATCATGGTGAGTGTCATTTGCAAGGCTACATTGAGCATTAGACTCATGTTTTGCATATAGCTCCGCTCTAGAGGCCACTTTGACCACCCAGAGCATTGCTACTTTGGATATTGGCAACTGATTCTCCTTCCACTCGTACTCCTCCAATACAAAGGCCTCTAATACTTGTACTTATCTGTATTCACTTTTTTTTTGTGTGTATGTACGAAAATGTGCCATGCAATGCCAGATAACGAATTCGGGTCGTGAGCGGGCTACATGAGTGATGGGCGGGCGATGGGTGGGCGATGGGTGGGCGATGGGCGGGCAATGATCGGGCAATTGATTTCATCTGTGGACAACACTTGAAGTTTTGTCATCACATTCTGTCGCCGGCGTAAACTTCAAATTTTGAGTGACATCTAATTGTCAGGCAAAACTTGATGCATTAGCAAGCATATTTGTCGCGTCTAAATTTCAAGTTTTGTCCAAATTTTTACGTGAAGATCAAACTTTAAATTGAGGCAGGCGTATAAAATCTGATTATATTTCTTATATTTTTTGACATATAATCTGTGGGAATATGGTTGCTGATGCTTGATATTGTGGATTACGCATAAATCGCCGCCAAATTTTGAAGTTGTGTACCAATTTTTATGTTAGTTTAAATTTCAAATAATTTCTTGACATTTTGAACAACATATAAACCTCTCCTAAATATTGATAACCCCGATGTGTATATTCCTTATCATATATGTCATGGTATGGAGTTCATACCATGCATGACACCGATATACTGGAAGGGAAGATATATATACTAAATGGGGGAAATAAGCAGTGTTTAACATTATATGAACAGGATATGAATGAAGAAGCTTATCGTAACAGATCCGGTACGAATCTGATCAGATTTGATATCCAGAACTTCGGATGAGAAGCACGAATGTATGGGATATCACAGGTAGGACATAATCAGTGATCAAAAGAATCATATGCAATGATCCTTACCTTCAATGCTCGGCCATGTAGATAAACTTGAATGACTGAAAACTTGATGTGACTGGTGGGAGGAGGGTAGCGTTGGTATGCAGTGCCTGGCGGCGGCGACGTGATGTGACTGGCGGGGTGAGGGTATCATGCTCGGGGGGCACCGACAGCTTCAAATTCTGTCAGAGCATCGCCACCTGTCCCCAGACCGCAGACCTGAAGTCTATGTAGACTTGTACCCAGACTGGCCATATCAGAGACGCCCTCACATGGGCTGGCCTGTGTAGAACAGGGATATTTCAACCTCAGCTGTATGTATTATACAAGAGTAAAGTGAATGCAGTATGTGCATCCGGACAGTTCCTGCGCTCATCCGGAAGCCCTTCGGATGCTCCACCAGAGTTGTCTGCCTCCAAAGTCCTCCAGACTTCATTAGGACCTTATTGGACTTTATCCAAAATTAAGGGCACCATACTCAGGTGAGGGGCACAGCATATGAGCTGAGGCCAAAGCCCTTCTGAGTCAGTCATACTCACCCCTCTGAGAGATTGTATGCACCCATGTGCATGGTCTTTAACAATGACCATCTACATATCACATCAAACCTCAGGCACTTATCGCTGTCAATGTTCACTCCTTGTAGGTAATCCAATTCAAGCCAGCCTCAGCAAGTTTTGGGACATTGAACAGTGTAGATGTAGTGCCAGGGAGCATAGTATTGATGGTCATGGCAGGGCTCATAAACTCTAGGAATCAGAGGTAGAGCGCAGGTAGAAATCTAACAGGTGAGTGTCTCAGTATCTTGGAAAGAACTCTTTATGGACAAAACATCTACCTAACAGGTGAGTCTAGTATGTTTTGTTAGTGTGCTACAGTAAGGTAAGGTGTCATATCCCATATATTCGCACTTCTCATCTGAAGTTCTGGATACCAGATCTGATCAGATCTGATCCACAGATCCGTACCAGATCCATTACAATAAGCTTCTTCATTCATATCCTGTTCATATAACGTTAAACACTGCTTATTTCCTCCATTTAGTATATCTTCCCTTCCAGTATATCAGTTATGCTTACTTCTGGCTATGTTTACTGATCCATTAACCTGTGATTACTTCCGGACTATGTTTGACTTGTAATAAGCATTGCTTATACATTGTGATACTTTGTGCATAGCCTTTTGCTTAGTTCTATCGTATATAAACTCTTGTATATGTCCTGTAGCACCCCAGTTCGAATATCATCTTAGATTGTCCTCATTCTGTTATCTGGACTCGAGTCTTATCAACTCTTGTCACCCTCCGAGACTTAAGGATTGTATCCGATAGTCTAACACATCCGCCTCTATCTTCAGATAGTCTACACTCTGTTAGTTTCTAGTCTTAGACTTGTCTAGACTAGCCTTTATACTTCCGTCCAATATCTGGACGTACCTTCAGATCAGTATATGATACTATTCCTTACCTTCAGATAAGTATACGATACTAATCCTTATCTTCGGATAGGAATACAATACTTGTCCCTACATCCGGATATCATACAATAGTCGTCCAGACCTTCGGATACGCTATGATAGCCATCCAGTGTCTTGTTACTTAAGGGTCTTATGTACGACACACGTATAATGACAACACAATTATACGGGATAAGACTTCTTGCCAGTCCTTAAGTTCACGGTCTACGACTTTTCTACTTCGTGGTAGATAACGTGTGAGTTCTTGGGAGGGTTTACTTAATTGTCCCCTTCTTGTTTATCTCTCTGTAGATATGTTTTGAGGTTTTTGACAGAGGAGTTAGGTATGTTTCACCCTAAGTTAGATTGCCTCAATAGATAGTAGTTGGTTGGTCACGTGTCTCCCTTCCTTTGAGAGAGAAGTTTCTTAGATGTGTATCACTTAGTTAGCAGAATAGATTGTTATATAGTCAACCCCTGTAAGGTAGTATATAACTCAGAGTTAGATATGTTCACTTAAGCTTACTTCTAGGCACTTAATTTGCCTGCACTTTAACTCTTAGATACTCTCACTCGTTTTGAGAGATGACAATTGTAAAGTGGGAAGTTATTTATTCATGTGTGAAAAATGGGCTCCTTTTATACCTTTTTGGAGGCCATATTACTAAGCATGATCCATCACATGGATTTGTAAGAATGTGCTTACAAATCAGGCTCTTAGATGTGTTGAGTCAGCCTAATTACTACATAGATACTAAATAAAGTGTAATCTTACAAAGCATGAATAAAAAGTGGCATGAGTCATCACATGGATTGGTAAGAATGTGTTTACAAACCAAGTCCTTAGGTGTGGTGAGTCATCCTTCTTAGTAAGTGGATTATAAATACAACTGTAAGTCTTACAAAGCATGACGAATCATGATCAAATCATGATGAGTCAACTTGAATTCCTTACAAACCAAAGTATTTCCCAGTCACATGACAGGCTTACAAATAATCCTGGTGGCTTCTGAGAAAATCTGGTGTCCAAATAAAATACAAATAAACACAAAGAAATAGAATCTTAGGAAAGAAAAATAAGATACAGGGAAAAATAGATGTGATGAATGAAGAAAAAGAAACTAGCTAGAAAATATAGGGAAAATGGTAGAGTAACTTGGTAATAGGAAAGTGTATAGTGCCTGAGAGCTTTCCTTATCACTCCTTATCACTCCTCTTAAGTATCTGTCATGGTATGGGTTGCATACCATGCATGACATCCACCCGGCACAAGAAATCGCAACTGTCCCCAGTTGAGGTGCAGGTTATGGTGTCGAACTTTTTATCTCTCTCTTCTCCATCTGTTTTCTGGATCTACAAGGTGATAAACTTCCTCGAGAATCCTGAAAAATTCAAAGTATATTCCGCAAGTTGGACATAATTGTTGTAACACTGACTGGTAACTTCTGTCCCAGTAGTATAACATTTGTTGGTAATGAGTACTGATGTTATGGAAAATGAAATCTTCATGAAGTCTGTTACAGTCCTCCAGAAGGATCTCAAACAATTTAGAAATTTCGTGCTGCAAACTGGATACGTGTGTGTGGTCTTTATTATTCATGATGTGGAATGTCAGTCGTCCTGGGAGAGGGAAGAAGAATCGGAGTCGGATGGTGATAAATTTTCCTCAGAGTGCTGAGCATCGACAAGGGTATCAGCAATTTCTTGCAAGGCAGGATCTTGGCGGCTTATATATGGAATTAGTCTAAAGGCGGCTACACCACGTCTAGACAGAGTCCCGTTCATTTCTTTTAATATGTAAGATCCTCCTTTGGTTTGTCTCTCAACAACAAAGGGTCCTAAGTATCGTGGTTTGGTTTTGCGATTCAATTCTTTTTCGATCTGGGTATTACGGACTAAGACAAGATCACCAGGATTGAACGATTTCTTATGCATCCTGAGGTGATACTTCTGTTCAAACTGAAGCTTGGACTTAAATCTTGCCTTCTTTAAGGTTTTTGCAGCTTGTCTCAAGTCTTCAGGTCTTCGTTCAATTTGACGAATTCTTAACGTGAGGAAATCAATAGGATTCATATTCTGATGAAATCCTTCCACAAGGAATGTAGCTTCACTGAGATCAAAGGGTAATACAGGATGTACTCCATGAAGGAGATAGAATGGTGAGAATCCAGTGGCACGGCTTGTGGTAATGTTTTCGGCAAAAAGTGCCTGAGGAACTTTCTCAGGCCAACGTGATATGTGTTTTCCACAACTTTTTACTATTGCTTCTCTGATATTGAAATGTCCACGCTCAACTACCCCATTAGCTTGTGAATTGTAGGGTGAGATTTGAATCTGTGGAATGTCCACTTGCTGAAGTAATTTTTGAAATGCTCCTTTAACTTCGGAGCCATTGTCAGTGACAATCTGTCCTATGGCACCATATCGGCAATACAAATCTTCCCAAAAGAACTTGGCCATAGCTTTGGATGAGGCTGATCGTAATGCTCTACCTTCTACATAATGTGAAAGATCATCTCGCGCTAACACTAGATGCTTCAAACCATTTCCAGGTGGCATCTTGAGTATGTCAATATAAATCTTTGTAAAAATTGTGGCTGGTGTAGAGATAGTAATGGGTATATGCATTTTCTTTACGGTTCGGATCTGGCACTCGTGACAGGACTGCACATGATGTTTAACATCAGTATACATATGAGGCCAGAAAAAGCGGTAACGAATGGTTTCAAAGGTAGACTCCAGGAGCTTCTAATGTGGTAAGAAATTTGTAGATGTCTGTCAGAGTCTGTTCTTGATCAGCAGCTGACAAAAATATTGAAGGTAGTTTGTCTGAATTGTAAGGAAGTATAGAGAATTTTGTGATGGATGAGAACAAGGCAATGTCATCCAACCAAGAATCATCTTCTGGAATAATCTCTTCATCTGAGGCTAGAGGGCGTTGTGATAAGCCATCTGGGCCTTTAAAACTAGTAGCAGGAACATGGTGGAGTGTGAAATCAAAAAGCAGGATGCCTTGAATCCATCTGTTAATGGTTGCATTGGGCTGAAGGTCAGGCTCATTAAGCATGCCTTTGATATATTTTGCATCAACTTCTACATGGAGATTCTGTACTCCAATAATGTGAAGTCTATAATGTCGTAATGCACGGAAAAGACCATAGAGTTCTAACTTGGGTTGTGAATATCGTGATTCTGCGTCTCCCATAGGTAGAGAACCATATCGAGCTGGACGTCTTTTACCATTATCATCAATCTGTGAGAGAATGATTCCTACAGCTATGAAGCTGGAATCTACTGAAAGGTATACTGGATTTGAAGAAGTATAGTCAATGCTTCTCATAAGCTGGCGCTGAACATATACGTTCTTTCAAAGTCTCAAATGCATAATCTTGTTGCTCTCCCCAAATAAAAGGGGCATCTTTTTTCCAAAGCTGAGTGATAGGCTTTGCTAACTCAGAAAATCCTAGTATCCAAATACGAACTGTCCCACAAAGTCCCATAAATCCTCGTGCTTCTTTGACTGTTGAGGGGATTGGCCAATTCATGATTTTGGACACTTTCTCAGTATCAGGTAATCTTCCTTCTGGTGTGCATCTTTGTCCAACTATAAGCACATCAGGGAGGCATAACTGAATTTTAGTAGCAGAAAATGTTGCACCAACATCTTTAATTCGGTGCATTATACGGTGAACATCATTTGCATGTTCCCAAATAAATCTTCTTATCCCTGGGTTTTCTTTTAAGACCTCTGGATTTCCTTCATCGTCAGGGTAGATAGTCTTCGGTCCTTTGACTGGAAGATCATCTATGAATACATTGGCTATATGTGGGATTTCATCCTGCAGGACAAAACTAGTACACTTCTGAAATTCTGCAGGTGCATTTGTGTATCCCATTGGTAATGCAGTTAATCGTAGCAATCCTAAAGGTGTTAGGAAGGCTGTCAAATCTCTGCTATCTGGGTGCATTTTACGTGCATCAAATCCCCAGAATAAATTGAATACGGTGTAACACTGAGCTCCAGCAAATGATTCTACAAAATCATCCACTATAGGAATGAGTCCAGCATCTCGGATAGATATCTTATTGAGTGGTTGAAGGTCATGAACTAGTCTTAACTTTCCATTTTTCTTTAGTACACAGAACCATCGAGAGCGATAAGCAGATTGGCTCGGTTCGTATACTCCAGCATTGATTTTTGACTTGAGTAGTTCAATAACTTTTTGGCGGATCCCAGGAGGAATAGGAATGTTTTTGTATTCCCAAGGGACATGTGGTATGGTCGGAATAATATATGGGGTGAAGTATGATTCTTTGAGGGTACCCCTATCAGTTTCCTCAAAGGCTAAAGTGTCTTGGTTTAGGAGCATAATATGTTGAAAGAGTTTCTCCTCTTCAGGCCAAAGAAATCCCTGTGAGTTTATTTTTAGGCTCTCCATACGTTCATATGATAATTGTTCACTAGGGATAAATTTTGGTGGATGCGGAGTTAGAGTGATTAAATTTTGAAGGGGGTCATGAGGAAAGTGTCTGTCTACACGAGCTTCCTGAGGAAAGGTTCCTGACACAGGCTTAACTTTCTTATCAACTCTCTTATACATAGTTAGTACTGGAGTAGTCTCAGATGTCTCAGTAGAGTCACACGAAATCAGAATGTCTGATTCCTCATCATAGTCTGAGTCGGTTATAAATGTGGGTGGAGTGTGCATTTGGTCTACACGTGTCGAGGAATAAAAATGGTGTGGGTCTTTCTTGAATCTCTGATAGCACTCATCAATAGTTTCATCCTCAAGTATATCTTGGGGATAAACTAATATCTCGGTGCTCGAGGTTATTTCGGGTTTGTTAAGGTGACTTAGACTGAAAGTCTGAATTTGTGAAGACTTAAGTTTATCGGACAAAATTTCGGACCGCAAAAGACTCGAATTACAGAACTGGTAACTCGTATCTAAAGCTATCACTTCTTGACTTTTTACTTCTTTTCTTCGTAGCGCTATCGTACACGGAAGCCTGCATTGTAGTTTTTGTAAGTAGGCAAAAGCACTAGAGACAATAAGAACAAGCAAAGACAAGCATGCTAATCGAGACGCAGAAATGGAACTTGAGGCAAGAAGGGCAATAGAAATACATAGGCGAAGAGTCGAGAATTCGAGGGTCCATATTTTTGGGCTTATAGGAGCTTTGTTGCTGAAACGTAAGAGTCGAATAGGAATTATACACGATGGATATGAAATCGAGATTTGGACTTGGGAAAACGAAAATGAAATGGAAGAGTCTCGAAGATCACTGCAAAAACGGGGTATGAGTGACAAACATGGTATCGAAAAAAGCTGTTCACCTCTAGTTTACTAGAGAAAGAACTTCTTCGATTTCGGGGGTTGAGGTTCCTCGCCCTCCTCGTCGATATCCGAAAGTACGTACCATTCCTTTGATAGAAATGGATCGTCGAACATTTCGGACCGAAAGGGTGAAGTAGCCACAGTGACGAGTCCGGTTCGAGCAATCCCTAGGACGAGGTCTCGGTCAAATGCCATTTGTAAAATATCACACACGGATCCCACATCCAAAAGTCGGGATTCCGTAAGCGCGCTAATAGTATCTTCGTCGGGGAAAGGCATAAGCAGAGCGTCTAGAATTTTCGATGCGAGCTCAGGCTCTCCATGAGCTTCGGCAATGGCAGCATAGGAGTTAAGACGCTTAGCCTCGCTCTCTGAAAAGAACGGGTTAACATCGTCGTAACGTCCTGTATATGTTTTATTAGATAAACCACCCTTGATATGCAACATATTGTCACATTTGATGGTTTCGGCACGAGTTGATGCTTCGGCGAGCATCCGAGTAGATAAAACAGTCTCGACAACGTTAATGAGGTGCCGAGTATGTGCACGATGGTCCCGAAGTTCTCGAATACGCTCCTGCCAAGTTCGTCCTGAGTGGGGACCTCCAGTCGGGAGTTTCACTCCCCCAGAAATCACGGGGTGACCAGGATAAGTGCCATCTCGGAACATATGAACTTTCCAGTCATTCGAGATGATCTCATCTTGACAGAAACAGTAGGACTCAATAGCTTGCACAACGTTAGGGATATAGACTGAATGATAATCATTATACTTTGAACGTTCGGTTGTTAGATATTCTTCGGCTTCGGTCTTAGTAAGACCTTCGAACGAAACACTCGTCTTGCCGTCTGCGCGAGATAGTCCATAGTACGGTAAGATTCCGCTAGATGGTTCAGGTGATGGGGATAAATGAAGCATTGGAACATCTTCACTTTCAACAACTTTTGATTCTCGCAGATAAGACTCAGATACGGTGGGTTCATCAGTCTTCGCAGTGAATGGGCGCGACGGTACAAGAGACGGAGTGAATTCATCATTAAGAAGACTAGATTTAGAATTAGGGGGCGCTATGAGATAAGCACTTGAAGGGAGTGAATTCGTCGAGTCCAAGTGATTCGGTTCATCATAGGCGGGTGATGGACGCAGATAGTAGACATCAAATGAGGTGTCGGGTGCTGAGTCACGTCCCTCGGAAGAAATAGATATGGGAGGCATTGTCATTTCGTTAGTTATTAACGAAATGGATTCGGCTGATGAAGCTGCAGACTGTACCTTTTCTCTCTCTTTCTCCTCTACACCTTCATTTTTGTAGGTACTGCTAGTCTGGCTCGCTTCAAATAATGCTGCGTGATTTATAATGGTGGTGAGTGCATCATAGAAACTTAGTTCCTGGACGCGCTCACCGCTTTGTTCATTGAAAGATTCAATTTGGCGTTTTTTAGAGATCGGCTTGTCGGTTGAAAGCTCGAGGTCATTGATGGGCGCGCTAGACTCATGGTTATTCAAACTGCCCAGCGCCATACTAGCTAATAATGTAGAGGCGCCGGTTTGAACAGTAGTGCTGTCAGTTTGAGTTAAAGATGCAATAGAAAAGTCTTCCCTTCCATTAGAGACGGCGCTGAGGGAAGAGAAGCTTGGCGGGATCAGTTCTTGAAAGAGTGGGCTGATAAGCCCTTGGTGTTCTAGTCCAGGTGACGGTTTCAGAGATAAGGACGGCGCATCAGAAGTCGCGGTACCTATATCTGAGTTATAAAGTGCTTGAGCTCCAGTCAGAGAACAGATTCTAGACGGCTCACCTTTCCTAACCAAAACTTCCTCCCCAAGAGGCGGTCCAGTGACAGTTCCTACATCTGCCGTGGTACTGTTGAGAGCCGGTTCAGGAGGGGGTCTGGTAGGGCGGTCAAATAAGTCAGAATGAGTCCCTAAAGTGTTAGAGTTCAAGGTCAGAGTGGTTTTGTGAATTGAACTATAAGAAGACTCACCATCCCTGGTCAATTCCCTAAGCTGAGCAGCCGGTTCTCCAGTGGATACAGCCAGAGGGTCCAAAGTTCCAGGGCGTGAATCTATAGCTTTGTTTTGAAAGATTGATTGAGAATTTATAAAAAACTTACCCTCTCTTCTCAATAGACTCTCCTCTCTAGTCAAACCGGCACTATCAGAAAGATGGTCCATTGAATGGGACTGAATAGGTGCAGACATGGCGCTATCCCCAAAAACTGATATAAGGGAGGGTCCTGGTGCCACAATAGGGTTACTAGACTCTTCAGAGGACCTCTCCCATTGAACGGGAGAGTAAGATGGCGACCTGGGAGTAAGCGGTTCCAGATTGGATGCGTCAATAAGAGAGGAGAAGGGGGTCGGTTGAAACGATAGAGTTAAAGCGTCGTTGTCAATGGATGTGGTGAAACGGAAATTCCCGGGATTCTGAAAAAGGAAATCCGCCAACTCAGCACGCGTCTCGTTGAACACGCTCGGCGGCATTTCCCGATCACGTGCATTCGCGTCGCGTTGACTAATTTGGGAATTAACAATGACTTGTGGCTGCCTCGCACTGTTTATTGCAGATACGAAGCCAGTGGGTGTCGCTCGTTCTCTCAATTCGTTTGCCTCTTTTATGGTGTTCTGAATTTGTTTTTTTTCGATTCTGTCTGAGTAAGTCAAAGGATCGGTTATCAAATCCTTACAAATAATTTGCTCAGCTTGGAGCACATTTTGAAATATCTGAGTTTGTCTATCCAAATCCGGTAATTTTTCACTTACTGAATAGAACAAACTAGATTCACTCAAATTTCCTATCCAAGTTGATGGCTCAAAATCCCAATTTGGATCGTTCCCGTCAGGCGTGCACAACAATTCATACCTGACTTCCAAATCAAGAGGATCTTTAAATAGCAACCACGTGCCGTCTTTTCTCTCATCTATAGACACATAGTTACCACGCTGCCACGGTCGTCCTAACAGTAGGCTAAAAGGCACGTGATCTCCCACGAACAAATTTGCTTGTGTACTGACTCCTCCACAATTTAGTGGAACATTTTGCACAAGTCCACGCAATTTGCCTTCTCCACCATTGGCATCGTTCATAGACACTGATTTAGCAATATCTATTGGCCTATTAATTATTGTTTTCCAGATATGTTTATTAACAATATTCAATTGTGAGCCAGTATCAATTATTGCATTGATTGCTTGACCATCGCAATGCATAGCTATTTTTATCAGAAGTCCACGCGTTTTGGTCCACACTGAGTGGGCTTCTATTTTCGGCTCGTTCCCTAGCAGTCTCGGTTTAATGGCGTTAGCGAGAATCCCACTGAGCTCTCGGGAAGTTCCAAGAAGCTCTCCCACCTCTAAACGAATTGGGGTTCTCAAAACGGTATCTAGTATTTTCTCTGGTTTGACTTTCGCTGATATCTCAGAGATGCATTGACGTGTCGGATTTCGCCAGTCGGAGTTTAAATTCGGTTTGTGAGTGTTTTGCTTGTCATTGTTGACCGTCTCGTTCCTTGCGCTGTTCTCAACATCGTCCATGATGATGTCCTCACTCTCCCAGCCCTTTTCTGGGTTTCTTTTATTATCTTTCATTCTAACTCGGTTTTTTGGACTAGGAATTGGCTCCGCGCTCTTTGCCTTGGGACGGCTAATGCTGGGTGGGCTCTTTGGTATGTTTTCTTTCCCTTTATCTTTCTCATCCGCTTTCTTTGCAGATTTGGCTTGTCCAGGAGGAAATACCTTCTCATACCTTTCCTGTCTTCCCTGTGTGGAGTTCCGCGTTGTCCTTTCGACAGGATAGACGCGGTACTCATCTTCTGAGCTCTCACATTCAAGGTGTGTGTCTTCCTCCCTTTCACTTATCTCTGTCTCGGTTTCCTGCTCTCTTGAGCTTTTATATTCTTCGATGTACGCGCTGCTGTGCTTCCTTTTAACGCTCAGCGCTGATGGCGTGTTTTTTAGATTCGATTCATCGATCCTTATATAATTCGATACTGGTGCTTTGTCTTCCCTGTCAAGCACTTCGATGATCGTTTCTTCAGGCGCTCGTCGGATTGGTCTGCCATCGGGTCGCACAATTCGCCCTTTTCCCGTTCTCGTTACTCTTCCTTCCTTTACTAACTTTAGTATCCGTTCACAGAAAGGGATACTGTGCCCTAGCTCACCACATCCAAATCATGTCCGCTCATGGAAGGGAGTGTTTGGGGGATGATAAAATCTAGTTCCGGGTACCGCTTTGCCTGGAGTGTTTTCATTAGTCGTTTTAGATTCTCCGCTTGAATTCATATTTGTATTAGCATTAGTAGACACCTTATTTTGAGAATAGACATTTATTTTGTCCCTTTTCATTAGTGGGGGTGCTACTAAGCCTTTGATATTAGGATCAATCCTAGTGGCTCGATAATATAGGAGTGCATAGTCTGGATCCTCGAGTGAAATTGAACTCATTTTCTTGATAAGCTCCTCCATTTCATCCAGGGGTTCCAAGGAAGTAGTTCCCTTAGCTTTAATACCCTTCAGATTGTGATGGGGTGCTCTCTCCTTAGTCTTCTTTTGTTTAGATTTCTTAGTCTCTTTCCTTCTCTCATATTTCTCTTGACTTTTGGAATTTTTCTGAAAAAACTCCTGTTCTGACTCACTTGAATCAGAGTCAGAATTTTCTCCTGAAGAATCTTCACTGGATGTGTTTTCATCTGAATCTGAGTCCACATCAGACACTAATAGGTCTGCATCAAACCTATCTCTGTGCAAGAGCTTTTCAGCTGTTGCTACTACTTTGTCTACTGGGAATGCTAATGATAGGTCCCTATCTGGGTCTCTAGCCATTAGGCGGGATTCAATTTTTGCTCGTACTCGTTTGTTTATTCCCTCCCAGAAATAACTAGCATATTCTTCACTTGTCAATTTGTTGGCTTGTTCAAGCCATCCTCCAATACGGATAAATCCTCTTACGTACTTCTTCCAAGTTGTAAGACTAGGGATTTTCTTTTCTCGCATTGTTTTCATGTAAGTTATCAGATCTTTTCTTTTATATCTTTTTGAGTCAAGATCTGCATCATAATATTTCAAGATATCAGCTTTTAGGGTATTCCAGTTAGGAGTCCTAAAGCTCGCTAGTCCCTCTATGAATTCAGTGACATGACGGGACATATACTGAGTGATCGATTCGCACCTTTCGGAGTCTAGGGATACATTGTGATAATCACATAGTTTCTCATAGTGTTTCAGAAAGCTCTTGACTTCTGAGAAATTCCCCTTAAATTTAGTTGGTGCAGCTTTGCTACCCGGGTTGGGCATTGATAGTGTGGAAAGAGTGGTCATGACTAATCCTGATAGATTTGACGAGTGTGACAGGATCTTAGATAGAAGTTGATTGTTTATTTATATAAACAAGAAGAAGCCTCCCTCGCGGTTGGGCTCCAGTGATGTCTTGTTACTTAAGGGTCTTATGTACGACACACGTATAATGACAACACAATTATACGGGATAAGACTTCTTGCCAGTCCTTAAGTTCACGGTCTACGACTTTTCTACTTCGTGGTAGATAACGTGTGAGTTCTTGGGAGGGTTTACTTAATTGTCCCCTTCTTGTTTATCTCTCTGTAGATATGTTTTGAGGTTTTTGACAGAGGAGTTAGGTATGTTTCACCCTAAGATTAGATTGCCTCAATAGATAGTAGTTGGTTGGTCACGTGTCTCCCTTCCTTTGAGAGAGAAGTTTCTTAGATGTGTATCACTTAGTTAGCAGAATAGATTGTTATATAGTCAACCCCTGTAAGGTAGTATATAACTCAGAGTTAGATATGTTCACTTAAGCTTACTTCTAGGCACTTAATTTGCCTGCACTTTAACTCTTAGATACTCTCACTCGTTTTGAGAGATGACAATTGTAAAGTGGGAAGTTATTTATTCATGTGTGAAAAATGGGCTCCTTTTATACCTTTTTGGAGGCCATATTACTAAGCATGATCCATCACATGGATTTGTAAGAATGTGCTTACAAATCAGGCTCTTAGATGTGTTGAGTCAGCCTAATTACTACATAGATACTAAATAAAGTGTAATCTTACAAAGCATGAATAAAAAGTGGCATGAGTCATCACATGGATTGGTAAGAATGTGCTTACAAACCAAGTCCTTAGGTGTGGTGAGTCATCCTTCTTAGTAAGTGGATTATAAATACAACTGTAAGTCTTACAAAGCATGACGAATCATGATCAAATCATGATGAGTCAACTTGAATTCCTTACAAACCAAAGTATTTCCCAGTCACATGACAGGCTTACAAATAATCCTGGTGGCTTCTGAGAAAATCTGGTGTCCAAATAAAATACAAATAAACACAAAGAAATAGAATCTTAGGAAAGAAAAATAAGATACAGGGAAAAATAGATGTGATGAATGAAGAAAAAGAAACTAGCTAGAAAATATAGGGAAAATGGTAGAGTAACTTGGTAATAGGAAAGTGTATAGTGCCTGAGAGCTTTCCTTATCACTCCTTATCACTCCTCTTAAGTATCTGTCATGGTATGGGTTGCATACCATGCATGACACCGGATCTTCGGATACAATAAGTATAGTATTCTGAAATACAGGGCTATACTCGGGAAAGGGGCACAGCGTATGAGCTGAGGCCAAAGCCCTTCGGATCCGATGTAGGGATTAGTTTTCCTCTGGGCTTGTATTAACAGTTTTTACTTAGCTTTTCTTACCTTACTTTTCCTTGCTTATGTTCGCATTTTTACTGCTTACATAATCACCAAATCTTCGCCCTATACTTCCACTCATTAGCTAGACTTTCAGTTATAGTTCTGGTAGCTCTCCTTCTAGGATTCAGTAGCTTCCCCAGACTTGCAGCTTATTAGTTTTAGTAGTAGCTTAATAGCTCACTATACAGCTCCTGATATATAGTCTTGTCCTCATTGTCTGAAGTGACATTTTCATATTCTCTCCCTCTCTCTCTCTCTCTCTCTCTCACACACACACACACTCTCTCTCTCTTGAGCCCTGAGCTTAGTCCAGAAGCCCTTGGGTTGAATAGCAGCTAGGCAGCATTCACCCAACATAGTTCTGCTAGCCAGCAGAATTGTTGACCCTTCACCGATATCATTTGAGCACAACCTTAACATAAGGTATAGGAACTCACATCTCAGTATCTTGGAAAGAACTGAGACACTCATTCGAGTGTGCACTATATTATATACTGTAAGTCTTTTTCTTATATGAATATTGGAATAAAACATTCTTTCTTTCTAGCTTCAGGCCCAATGTCACACTGGGGGCAGGGACCAATTTGCCCACTGATCAAATTTTGAACCCAGTGTGATCTCAGACAAACTTGGGTCACTTTTAATTCTGGTGTAAAATAATAATAATAACTTGATTTTTGCACACATTTTCCTTAATTTATATCAACTTGAGTTCTATTCTCACATCTAATTTTTGTTCAGCATTTGTACACATTTTAACCAGACACAGCATTTGCTTTGTGACATCTTTTTGTTCCTTTTTTTCCTTGCAACTGCATAATGACCATATGTTAAGGTCGTACTCAAGGGGTAACGGATCCGAAGGGCTTCGGCCTCAGCTCGTACGCTGTGCCCCTTTCCTGAGTATAGCCCCGTATTTCAGAATGCTATATGTATCGTATCCGAAGATCCGGATGGCTATTGTAGCGTATCCGAAGGTCCGGACGACTATCGTATGGTATCCGGTTAGAGAGGAAGGTAACGTATTCCTATCCGAAGACAAGGAATAGTATCGTATGATATCCAAAGGTAAGGATTAGTATCGTATTCCTATCCGAAGATAAGGAATAGTATCGTATACGTATCCGGATGGCGTCCAAATATCGGACGAGAGTATAAGGGCTAGTCTAGACAAGTCTAGGACTAGAAACTAACACAGTATCGACTATCCGTAGATAGAGGCGGATGCATATAGACTATTGGATACAATCCTTAAGTCTCAGAGGGTGACAAGAGTTGTTAAGACTCAAGTCCGGATAACGGAATGAGGACAATCTAAGATGATATTCGAACTAGGGTGCTATAAGACATATACAAGAGTTTATATACGATAGAACTACGCGAGAGGCTATGCACAAAGTATCGCAATGTATAAGTAACGCTTATTAGAAGTCAATCATAAGCCGGAAGATAATCACAAGTGAAGCGGATCAGTAAACATAGCCGGGAATTAATCACAAGTGAAATGGATCAGTAGAACATAGCCGGAAGAAAGCATAACCGATAAACCGGAAAGGAGGATATACTAAATGGAGGAAATAAGCAGTGTTTAACATTATATGAACAGGACATGAATGAAGAAGCTTATCGTGACGGATCCGGTATGGATCTGTGGATCGGATCTGATCGGATCTGACATCCGGAACTTCGGATGAGAAGCGCGAATGTATGGGATATGACACCATATTTTCAATAGGTTATGAACTTACACTTTGATTGAATTTAAACTGTGATTATATTTTATTTGTTTTTTTGTCATTAGAATCAAGCTGAGGGGTTTTTGTCTGTGAATGCAAGGAAGATAGTATTTTCATTGTAATCACTTTCTAGACAGTTTTTGATTTATATCACTGTCATATCCCGGATTCCAGACCTATCCTATAGTTGGATATATGGACTAATCCTTAGATTAGACCTCTAGACTTCATTCATAACCATATCCAGTCTCATCCACTATCGTGCTTGTCCAACTACCGCTCATCCATCCGATCCGATATGCCTATCCGATCCGGATCCGATACGATAAGCTTTCTTATTCATTACCTGTCCATATAACATTAACACAGCCTATTCCTTTATCCAATATGCCTATCCGCTCTGGATCCGATATGATAAGCTTTCTATTCATTACCTGTCCATATAACGTTAACACAGCCTATTCCTTTATTCAGTATTCTCTACCTTTTGGATAACCGGTTCTATACTTACCCGATATCTTCGCTATTTGTCTATTACCGGTACTCGGTTGTTTACCTATCCGTTATGCTTACTGATCTGTTATCCTTTGACTGTGCTAATGTACATAGCCTCGGACACTGCCTCTGATTATTCCGTTAGCTACCTACAGTATATAAACTCCTGTAAATCTTGATAGATCCTCAGTTCGAATATTATATTGTCTTGCAGCATTCTTGTCCTCACACATTAGTGTTGTAAGGACCCCTTCTCTATCCTTTGGGCCTAGGGATTGATTCCCTAGGCCAGAGCTCCGCTCTTCCGCATTTCCGGACTTCATCCATTTCCGGATCCTACCTTAGGCCTAATGGATTGTATCCTTAGGTCAAAGTCTTGTCTTTCCGATACTCGCACTCCTTCCGATCCTTATCCAACTCTGTCTCTACCCAAGGGTAGTCTATATCCGTCCGCGTCCGCTCCGGAACCCCTATCCGGAACTCCGGACCACTCTTCCTGCCTCGGACTGTGTCCATTGCAGTATTTCCACCCTATGTCTTTACTAAGGATTGATACGCGCAGTTATTCCACTTTCTATCAAGTGGACAGAACTCCATCCGAGTTTCCAATACTCGTCCAGAAGTTTCCCGCACTCATCCGGACGGTTCCTGCGCTCATCCGGAAGTCCTTCGGATGCTCCACCAGAGTTGTCTGCCTCCGGAGTCCTCTGGACTTCATTAGGACCTTATTGGACTTTATCCGAAATTAAGGGCACCATACTCAGGTGAGGGGCACAGCGTACAAGCTGAGGCCAAAGCCCTTCTGAGTCAGTCATACTCACCCCTCCGAGAGATTGTATGCACCGGTGTGCCACGGTCTTTAACAATCACCTTGTGTTCTTCCTTTTTCTACACTTTTGTTTGTCTGGGATATAATGAAAAATACAAAGTCTGTTAATGGAAAAAATTTTGACCAAATATTAAGATAATATACCCTTTGTCCTGTAAACACAATTGGTGGTAAAATGAAATCTGACTTTTTTTTGTCAGCAAATCAAATTTTGACCAAAGTCAACATCAACAGTCAACAGTCAACAGTTCACAGTTCAATCAGTTGTAGTAGGTTTACCTGCTGACTGTTGACTGTTGACCAGTGGTGTTGACTTTGGTCAAAATTCAATTTGCTGACAAAAAAAGGTCAGATTTTATTTTATCACCAATTTTGTTTACTGAGCAAAGAATATATTATCTTAACATCTGATTAAACTTTTTCCAATCGCCATTCATTCTATGTGCAGTGAGGGAAACTGAGTGTGCAGAATACTTGTTTACAAAATGAGACTAGGAGATAGGCAGAATTAGTGACACTGGTATTGATCACTGAACCTGAGTATGCACCAACTGGATAGGAATTCAAGGAGAAGATTGGAGCTGGATGGGCAATGTTTTCCTTCCCCTATCTGGTTGAGGTCACAGTAAACATAAAATACTAACAGACCTGTTCTGTAGGTTTCCTTTGTTGATTGGGCCCATGCTGAGCCCATTACTTCTAGGATGCAGTTCAGCTGCTTGTCCAATACTTTGTGAGAGTTGGGGTGTTCTGTTGTGGATGCTAATTGCCTGGTGCTGCTCCCTGCAGAAGCCATAGCCTCAAGCATTCACATGCCAGGCAGTGGGGTCAGAGGGATGATGGGCAGGAGGTTAATTTTGGTTTGTAGCTCTGAGGGGTAGGTATGGGGCCTTGAGGGTGGTCTGGCAAGGGAGCCCCAAAATGAGAGCAGTTCATGTAGTCACTCATCCTGGAGTGCCCAGTTGATGAGATCTTCTTCTTCTGCTCAGTCCACATCACTTTGGTCTGCTGCCTGCTGTCTGAGGAGGGTACAATTAATGAGCTTGGCTGCAGGAGCAGAGTATTTCCCATCCCACAGTAGTTGTAACTCAGTGGGGGAGAGTGGCTCAGTTGTGTCAATGATAAATGAGTTAAGTTTGGTTGGAACATTGATGGGAGGGAGAAGAAGGTGGGTGGTATGAAAGACAACTCTAGTTAGAGTGATAGAAACTATCCCCTAACCAGATATATGTTGAAGCTCTGCCCAGCTGTTACACTTGCAAGCAAGAATGTTCGACCCAAGGGACAAGTCTGAAGGTAAGGCGTGAAGTTCAAGGTGCAGGAAATCGGGTCCGATGTGCGGAGATGCAGAGATGTAAGGAGGATGCAGGAGATGTAAGGAGTGGGTTGGAGATGGGTTGGAGATGGTAAGGAGCATCAAGGAAATGAGAGGTAATGGGTTCGGGTAACAGGTAACAGGTAAACAGGTATATTGTCAGAGTAACTCTAGGGACAGTATCAGGGATTTCTCCCTCCTACTAAGTGGTGATTGTAATCTTAGTCACCCAACCCTATATAACTAGCTACATGAAAGTCTGGAGTAGATAGGCGAAAGTAGGTATCAAAACTTTGGGTCCAATAGTATGTAACAAGCTATGAGGTACTGCGGCCTGTGATAATACATGTAATAGTGCTGCCAACTCAATCAGTAACATGTAACAACTAGATATGCACCAGTGGGGTTAAGCAGGACTGGACTGGACATAGGTAGGACAAGTGCGATGATCTCCGAATGGGTCCAAAGTGTCGGAGATGTGGAGATGGTAGGAAGGCATTGGAGATGGATAGGGTTTGACATACATTGTGAATTAAGGTGTTTGCAGGTCAGCCCAAAAGATATCGCCACAGTGGGTCTGAGTATACCCCTGGATGGGTCATCTGCTGGATTAAACTCACTTGAGACATAGGTAGTGACAATGTCAATACAGTTGGGTAGATGGTGCAGGAAGTCATGGATCCTCCAAAAAACTCCATTGATGGCTTTGTTGTGGTGTCTGTGCTTCCACCAGCCTTCCACAATGCTGGTGTTGTCTCCATGGACAAGGACATTGTTGCTAATGCTCAAGGCTTGTTGAGGTAAGCTCATCCTCAAGGTGCTGCTAAACATGCATGGAGCAGCTTACCATACAATTCTTGTATGTCATGGAGGACATGAGTGTGTCATTTCCTCCATTTGTGAATGGCTGATAGGTATTTTTCCACTTTAGCTGGGCTCAAGGTTACCATCATTAGTTCTAAGTCCCAAGTGAACCCTATATAAATGGTGGAGGTACTGAATGGTTGATCTTTCAGGTACTCCCAAATGATACCTAAGATGATGGACAGGTCATCTATGTCTTGCAAACAGTAAGTAAATAGAGCATTGTGAGCTGACTGAAGCGAGTCATCTGATAAGTCAAATTAAGGATTAGAGTGATCTTTGCTTGATTCCTCGAGATTTCCTTTGGCTGGGCAATTGTTACAGTACGCTTTGACCCTATTCATTTTCTCTTCTGATTACCCTTGTATTACATCACGATCGCTTATCGCCGTCGCTAGATGACTGATATCTCCTTTCTCGGTTTGTCTACCTTTTTCTCGCGCATACATGCTTAACTAGGCAGTCACTTTTACTTGTTGAACCTGCCCTAAATCCTCCGACGATTTACTATAAATACGCGCATTTGTACTATGTAGTTCTTTACTTTAATCTTACTGGGTTTTTCACCTGATACTTGATTTCCTTCGTCTAAGCCCTCCAAGCTTAGTCGTCTGAACCGATCTCTAACTTAGAGCACTCCTCTTCGTTAGTCTGAACCTTTGAACCTAACCTCGAGGGTCCTACCTTGTCGTTAGCTATTAGCTTCGCAAGTGAACTTCATTGTTGTTGCGTCGCTAGACCAGACTCAACCACGAAGGCTCTTTTCTGAGTCTAGGTTGTTTAGAACCTATCCCAGTTCGTAACAAAAGATTAAAGTCTTTATCTGACCGTCGCCATCTGCGACGCCCCTTATTGATACCAGTCCAAGACGAGCTCTTGGCAAAGAACGTTCTGGTGGGAAAGAGATCCTACCCAGCCAGATCCTGAGCCAGAAGAATTTCATGCGGCCCCCGAGTTGGCTATCACCGAACCCCGCCTGATCCCCACTGACATCGAAGACAGTTCGAGTTCTACCTCAACTTCCTCTTCAGACGAATTCCCAGAAGAAAGACCCCCTCGACAGCTATCTGCTCATCCTAGCCTCAGAATGTCTCACGCAACTAAAGAAGCTGAGCTTCGTGCCGGAGCCCCGGTTGCCTTCGATGGTAATATTAGGAAAGCCTCGCGCTGGCTGCACTCTGTAAAAGCGTACTTCACCGTTAACACCGCGATCTATTCTACCGATGAAAAGAAGGTAGTTACCGCCCTCGCCTATATGACGGAAGGCACGGCCTCGTCCTGGTCCGACACCTTCTATCAACTATGTGAAGGGAGATCGTCCAAGTATGGAACTTGGGTCGACTTTGAGAAAGAATTTCGGGAAATGTTCATCCCCGCCGATGCGAGCATAGTCGCACTTAACAAGATTCAGAAGCTTAAACAGCTTGGAAGAAGCCTCTCGTCCTACGTCGCCGAGTTCCGCGCGCTCGTAGCAGTAGCCAACGTCAAGGAGTCGCACATCCTTATCCATATGTTCAACTTAGGGCTGAACGACGACCTCGTAAATGCCGTCCATCTCATGGGAGAAATCCCTACCGATTTCGACAAGTATGTTACTGCCGTCATCAAGATTGATAGCAACATGAAACGCGGTAAAACCACCATCGCCCTCACCCGTGCTAATCGACACCCCAACTATCGCCCCCAACCTAAGAAGAAGGACGATGACGCGATGGACGTAGACCGTCTCGATGAAGAAGAACGCGCCGATTGCATGGCTAAAGGCCTGTGCTTCATGTGCAAGAAGCGTGGCCATCGTGCCAATAGCTGCCCTGATAAGAAGAAGAAAAAGGTCCCAGTTAGGCAAGAGAAGATCGAGGAAGAAGATGATGAAACAGAGAACCGTCGCCTCGCGGAGGATTTTTAACGTGGAAGACTGGTACGACGTCAGTATCTTCCGATGTAACAGTAAGACTTGTACAGGCTATTGGAGAACAAAAGGAACTACGCGTTCCAATGACTCTTATTTCCAAAACTCGTCTGAAAACCGTCGAAACCACCGCCGTTGTTGATTCAGGAGCGGCAGGAACTTTTATCTCCGAGGATTTCATTAAACTCCATAAAATCCGAACCCATCGACTTTCCAAACCCTTCAAAGTAACCACTGCTGATGGAAGTCTGACCAAGGGTGGCCCGATTACGCATTATTGCGTACTAATCGTAAAGATAGATGATTGTGCCATGATTGGCAAGTTCAACGTCACACGCCTCGGGAAGAGGGACCAGATTCTATTAGGAATTCCATGGCTGCGAGCTATGGACCCCATCATCCGATGGAAGGCAGGAACACTTTCCTTGCCTAGAACCCCCAAGTCCGACTTGATCGAAGAGGACGTTGATAACGAACGAAAGAAGAATGGATTACCCCCCCTTTTCGAGAAGAAACCAAAGTACGAGCATTCCCAGCTTAAGAAGTCAGTGAAACCTGAATGCGTTGACTCCACGGTTCCGATGAAAGTTGAACTAGTGTCACCTGAACGCATTGACTCCACGACTTACCCCTCCGCGTCCATCGAAGAGATTCCCGATGAGGAAATGACGGTGCCCGAAGAGACTGCCCCCGTCTTCGATACAAAAGAGGATATATGGGGAAATTACGAACCTATGGTAACCGACATCACTACCTATCAGTTGCGGGACGAAGATGTTCTTATCGAGTATTCGGAAGACGGAACGGAGATGCGTCTTATCGAAAACGTTTCTTTTGATTCCCCTCTCACTAGAGACGGTACCTCCAAGGTCGAAATGAAATTTAGCAACAAAGCCCAGCAGTTCGCCATTGCTGGAGCACATAGCGAGGTGGAACAGAAGAAGAAATCGTTTGAAGAACTTGTGCCCAACTATCTTCACGATTTTCGTGATATCTTCGCTAAAGATGGTCTCAATCGGCTCCCCCCTGAACGACCTGGAATTGATCACCGTATTGAAACGAAACCCGGCTTCATCCCGAAAACGTCGAAGATCTATCCCTTATCTGAAAAGGAACGGTCAGCGGTCAAGGCATTTATCGATGAGAATAAGAAGAAAGGTTTTATCTCCGAATCGAAGTCCCCTCAGGCGAGTGGGTTCTTTTTCGTTGGTAAAAAGAGCGGAGAACTTCGCCCCTGTCAAGACTACCGGTACATCAACGACTGGACAATAAAAAACTCTTATCCACTCCCCCTCCCTCTCACGCTGATCGCTCGGTTACATGATGCCAAGTACTTCACCAAGATGGATGTCCGATCTGGGTATAATAACATCCGGATCCATCCAGATGACCGATGGAAAGCGGCCTTCACCACGGAATTCGGATTATTCGAACCTAATGTCATGTTTTTCGGTCTCTGCAACTCACCGGCTACATTCCAAGCGTATATGAATCGAACCTTCCAACAAGAGATTAATGAGGGATGGTTAGTCATCTATATGGACGACATCCTCATCTTTTCAAAAACGCTTGATGAACATCAACAACGGACTAAGAGAATATTGAAGATAATTCGTCAAGAACAGTTGTTTCTAAAACCGGAGAAATGCACGTTTGACGCCGAAGAAGTGGAATATCTCGGCATGATCATTAAACCCGGACGCGTTACTATGGATCCTGCTAAACTCGACGGAATTCGAGACTGGCCTGTTCCCACCACAGTAAAGGAAACCCGGTCCTTTTTAGGATTTTGCAACTTCTACCGAAACTTTATCTCGCATTACTCTGATCTCACACACCCTCTAATAGATCTTACCAAGAAAGATGCTCAGTTCCTTTGGACCGATGCGTGTAATGAATCATTCCTGACCTTGAAAGATTGTTTCCTTCGCCAACCCGTCCTTCGAAATCCCGATCCCACTCGCCAATTTGCAGTTGCGACCGACGCCTCCCTCGTGGCCACTGGAGCGGTGCTTCTACAAACTGATGATAATGGACAGTATCATCCATGCGGTTACCTGTCTCAATCATTGAACCCAGCAGAACGAAACTACCAGATCTTCGATAGAGAATTGCTTGCCGTTATCCGAGCGCTCACTGAATGGTGCCATTATCTCGAAGGGAACCCACACCCGGTTATCATCTTTACCGACCATAAGAACTTGCTCTATTTTCGCACGGCGCAAAAGCTAACCCGTCGTCAAGCACGTTGGCAGTTAATCCTTTCCATGTTTGATATTGAGCTTCACCACGTACCGGGAACCAAGCTGGTCGCCCCTGATGCATTATCTCGACGACCTGATCATCATCCTACAGATTCAGATAATACGGACGTCACTCTGCTCCCTGACTCCATGTTTGTCCGCCTCCTTGATGACTCGCTGCGTGACGCCCTCTCTACAGATGACCCCTCCTCCGATCCCATCTTTTCTACTGCTTCCGATGCCTTAAACGGCCTCTGCCTTCCCCCGATGAAGTCGGCGCTATCTGACTGGAAAATTGTTGATCATATCCTGTACTACAAGGATCGAGCCTATGCCTCCCCCACCGCCCGTCATGACTTGCTTCGCCGTCTCCATGACCACCCCACTGCAGGCCATCCTGGCCGCTTCAAAACCGAAGAACTTGTTAAACGAGATTACTGGTGGCCTGGACTAGGCGCCTATGTCCGTAAATACGTTGATGGATGTTCTCTTTGTCAGCAGATGAAAACTGACACCCACCCGGTGACCCCTCCCCTCGTCCCCATTCCATCTACCGCCACAGTGCCTTTCAGTTCTTTGTCCGTTGACCTTATAACTGATCTCCCCCCCTCCGGTGGATTCAATTCTATTATGGTCGTGGTCGACCACGGCCTTACGAAGGGGGTAGTTATTACTCCTTGCCTGAAAACCATTACCTCGGAAGGCGTAGCAAAACTCTTCTTCAAACACGTTTATCGCAGATTTGGACTCTACGACAAGATTATCTCTGATCGAGGCCCTCAGTTCATCTCTAAATTCTCAAAAGCTCTAGCTAAACTCCTCGATTATACCATTGCCCCCTCTACCGCTTATCATCCGCAAACCGATGGACAAACGGAACGCCTCAATCAGGAACTAGAAACGTATCTACGGATCTATTGCCGAACCAACCCTGAAACATGGGTCGAACACCTTCCCCTTGCCGAATTCGTCCATAATCATAGGAAGCACGATTCCCGTAACGCCTCGCCATTCTATCTTATGATGGGATACAACCCCAGATCGCTACCTCATACCCTAGCATCGTCAACCGTCCCAGCAGCTGAGGAACGCGTAAGACTTCTACAAAAGGCTCGAGAAGAAGCCATAGCTTGCCACAACATCGCTATGCAACGAATGGCAGAACGATCTCACGGAGTAAAGTATACGCCTTGGAAGGTCGGCGATAAGGTTTGGCTATCAGCAAAGAATTTGATCGTCCCAATACCAAAGAAGAAGCTCGGACCGAAAAGATACGGACCTTTCCCGATCAAAGCCGTACTAAGCCCGATCACTTTCACACTCCAGCTTCCTGAACAATGGCGAATACACCCCACATTCCACGCTTCGGAACTATCATCCTATCGCGAAACTGACGTACACAGCCCGAATTTCCAAGAACCACCACCTGACATCATCAACGAGGAAGAAGAATACGAAGTTGAAGCTATTCTTGCCCACAAGGGAACGGGTAAACGAAGACGCTATCTCGTATCTTGGATCGGTTATTCATCAGCAAGTAACGAATGGATCCCAGAAGAGAATCTTGGTAACGCCTCTGAGATAACGAAAGCATATAAGAAGAGGCACAAGCTCACCTAAACCCTTTCCAATGTACTCCGGCGACATCGTTTGGCAACTTCCTGACTACCTTCGTCTTATCAAGTTTATCGCTCTCGAATTTCTCGCTCTTGCAAATAACTTCATTATGAGCTCCTCCTCCGATATCACCTCCGACCTTGCATCCGCCTTCGTATCGCTTGATTCGTACCTCGACACCGTCACCAAAACCCTTGATTCCACCGACCTCATTAACCAAGAAGTCCGCAACACCCAGAACGCCTCTCCTCTCTCCACCGCCTCCACCGATTACTTCGCCATCTTAGAAGAAGTAGAGAACCAGACTCTTATCGAGTCAGCGTGCCTTGATATCCAATATTCCAAGGACATCGACGAACGTCTCGCCCAGCATGACGCTACAGCCATCGGGCTCCTCATCAACATCATCCGAGCCGCTGAGCTCGTCGAACGAACCGCTAGAATCCTCCCCAATCCCCGTCACACCAGCATCCTCCTTCATTTACAGAGGCGTATTAGGAACCTCGCTGTACGTCTTATGCCTGATGACGCTAAAACTATTATTCGTGAAGTTGTCCACGAAGTATGCGAGCGTATTATTAAGAACCCGGTCCTGCGTCCCCACTCCCCTGATACACCTCTTCCTGTACCTCCGCCAGTTGAAAGCACTGCTTCCGCTTCATCTGAAGATATTACTCCTGGCTTACGCACTATGTCTCTTTCGACGATGGCTGCATTGCAAGTGTTGCAGGAAACGACTCCTCCACTCAATGAACCAGCGCACCCCCTCCGAAGAACGCACCGCAGACGTTCTTCAGGGACAACCCGAAGATCAAGAGTTGCACGTGCCTCCGCTCCTTCCCCTCCCGACCTTTCCAACCGTAATTGTGAACGCTCTGCGTCCCCAACGCCCTCTACCGCGTCCCGCGTCACCATTGTAACTACCGACCCCGACAATAACTTCGTTTGTCGGAACTGTCGCACTCCCGGGCATCGTCACAAACATTGCCCTAAATACCATTGCCGCGTCTGTCGTGTTTACGCACCAGGCCACTTCTCCGTCTTCTGCAAACAGCTTAAAGGTGAAGCTGTCCTTCCTATCGATTGGAAGGATCCAGAATTTTATAGCGCCCTCGCTCGTTGGGAAGCTGACAGAGATGCTGCGGAGCTTTGTATTACTGAGGAGCAAGACGCTCTTCTTCATCGTGACTATGACTGCGACCATACCCTTTACGACAATACTGATTGATGAAGTCGGTGACTTCACGATAAAAACGGGGTAATGTTACAGTACGCTTTGACCCTATTCATTTTCTCTTCTGATTACCCTTGTATTACATCACGATCGCTTATCGCCGTCGCTAGATGACTGATATCTCCTTTCTCGGTTTGTCTACCTTTTTCTCGCGCATACATGCTTAACTAGGCAGTCACTTTTACTTGTTGAACCTGCCCTAAATCCTCCGACGATTTACTATAAATACGCGCATTTGTACTATGTAGTTCTTTACTTTAATCTTACTGGGTTTTTCACCTGATACTTGATTTCCTTCGTCTAAGCCCTCCAAGCTTAGTCGTCTGAACCGATCTCTAACTTAGAGCACTCCTCTTCGTTAGTCTGAACCTTTGAACCTAACCTCGAGGGTCCTACCTTGTCGTTAGCTATTAGCTTCGCAAGTGAACTTCATTGTTGTTGCGTCGCTAGACCAGACTCAACCACGAAGGCTCTTTTCTGAGTCTAGGTTGTTTAGAACCTATCCCAGTTCGTAACAGCAATATTCACCAAACCATAGTCTCCTACCACAGTTCTCTCATGTTCCAGCTTTGCACAGGCCACATACTGCTAAACCAACACCTTTTCTGGATATCCAAGTCAAACACAGCCTGCTGCCTGCAATGCAATGCTCACCAAGAATCAGTCAAACATTTACTCCTAGAATTCCCAGCTTACTCCTGCCAAAGAGCAGCTTTACATCCAGAAGTCAGACCATGAGCCAACCAGCTCCAACAACTTCTTAACAACAGATCTAAAACAACACCAGACCCCTCCTTCATTACATTGCATGCATAAGAAGACTTGAGCAAATGTTCAGCAACATCACTCCCCCACCACCCAAGGAAAACAATTAGATCAGCCTACAGCAGAAATGAACTCTCACACCCTTCTCTCACCACCTTCAGACAGCACCACTGTCCTCACCCAGGCCAGGACCAATAACATAGTCTTCCAGAACACTACAAACACCCCTGTACCAGAAGTATATACTGTATGTATTGTCTACTATAGGGCCATGCCCCAACAGACAATAAACAAGACTAAAATCATACCAAAGCAAATCTTCATCTTTTTGTAGGCCTTGACAGACACACAGACCAGCCTGTGCTCTACACTCTGAGTGCTGAGTTATAAAATCTTGACATTCTGTCAAGATTTTATAACTCAGCACTCGGAGGGTTGTGATATCGCCTTGGAGTGGTCAAAAATTGAAATCACTGCAATCATCGAGTGAGTAACATTACCTGCCAAGAACCTATGTCAATTATTATCAAGTACAGTGAGTTGCACTAACTCACTGTGTGCAACACATGCATAGGATTGACAGAGAAAGTGCAGATATGAGTGTCAGAGTGACTGACACAGCCTTGGGTGCTGGGCCCTGTAGGAGGCAAAGGAATTGTTCTATGTGACTGAAAGTCATGCATGCAGCTATTACAAATCATTTTACAAACACCAAGCTCACAAAAAAAATTATCATGCACCTCTCAAGTCATTTTCAATACACTGCACCTCACTCAATTCTTCTTCAATCATGCCTGGTCTGTGAATTGGAGGAACATTAGATATTTTATGTTTACTGTGACCTCAACCAGATAGGGGAAGGAAAACATTGCCCATCCAGCTCCAATCTTCTCCTTGAATTCCTATCCAGTTGGTGCATACTCAGGTTCAGTGATCAATACCAGTGTCACTAATTCTGCCTATCTCCTAGTCTCATTTTGTAAACAAGTATTCTGCACACTCAGTTTCCCTCACTGCACATAGAATGAATGGCGATTGGAAAAAGTTTAATCAGATGTTAAGATAATATATTCTTTGCTCAGTAAACAAAATTGGTGATAAAATAAAATCTGACCTTTTTTTGTCAGCAAATTGAATTTTGACCAAAGTCAACACCACTGGTCAACAGTCAACAGTCAGCAGGTAAACCTACTACAACTGATTGAACTGTGAACTGTTGACTGTTGACTGTTGATGTTGACTTTGGTCAAAATTTGATTTGCTGACAAAAAAAAGTCAGATTTCATTTTACCACCAATTGTGTTTACAGGACAAAGGGTATATTATCTTAATATTTGGTCAAAATTTTTTCCATTAACAGACTTTGTATTTTTCATTATATCCCAGACAAACAAAAGTGTAGAAAAAGGAAGAACACAAGGTGATATAAATCAAAAACTGTCTAGAAAGTGATTACAATGAAAATACTATCTTCCTTGCATTCACAGACAAAAACCCCTCAGCTTGATTCTAATGACAAAAAAACAAATAAAATATAATCACAGTTTAAATTCAATCAAAGTGTAAGTTCATAACCTATTGAAAATATGGTCATTATGCAGTTGCAAGGGAAAAAAGGAACAAAAAGATGTCACAAAGCAAATGCTGTGTCTGGTTAAAATGTGTACAAATGCTGAACAAAAATTAGATGTGAGAATAGAACTCAAGTTGATATAAATTAAGGAAAATGTGTGCAAAAATCAAGTTATTATTATTATTTTACACCAGAATTAAAAGTGACCCAAGTTTGTCTGAGATCACACTGGGTTCAAAATTTGATCAGTGGGCAAATTGGTCCCTGCCCCCAGTGTCACCCACTGTACCTAGCCAGTCATTGCACTCAGACTTCCTACTCATCTTCTCCTCGTGCCTGTGCACCTTCAGTTACTTTGGCATTCACAGTAGTGGAGGATTCAGGTTCCAACAGAGAAAACACTTGCCAATTGCATCATTCGAGAAAACAAGGTCATGACCAGCCTTTCAAAATATAAATCAACTATTTCTGAGTGGAAGCTTGACAAGGCAGATGTAGGACTAGGTCATATGCACATAACATTCAAAAAATACGGTCTTTCTCACCACCCAGCGCCAAACGATTTTCATGGTAAGTGCACCTATCATGCATACACCACTACAAACTAATGCCTTCATATCATAGACTCATTCGCATACTACCCTCAGCTAACAATCCAGTTGGACTAATGTCGAGTGCCTTCTTGCAAATTGTATCAAATAGCTAGTGAATAGTGGTACTGGTACCTAGTAGTTACATAGTGAATATGGACATGAAATTTTGTTTCGGATGCTTGAAAGCTTGACTTCGTGACGCTGCTTCAAATTGTGACTCCAAATTTTAATCCTAAGTACTACTTCAAGTTTCAGGATCGCATGTTGAACTACTACCAGTAGTACTAGCGCTCGAGATACTATAATAGTATTCTACTGACAAACGCTGTGAGGCTGTAGTCTCTGTGCAGTCTTATAAAATGTGGGGCTATACATCCTGTGAGGTCTGTCCCACTGTGGGTTACTGTAAGGAGCTGTCGAAAAAGTGAATACCTGGGAGAAATTTGCTGTGAGCAGTGAGCACTGTCCCTCGGTTACTGTGGGAAACTGTCAAAAATGTTAATGTCTGTGGGGAAACTTGTAGTTTCCTGATGTACACTTTCATTTGTCGAGAATAAGGGGCACAAAATGACATCTAATCTGTCGAGATGAAAGTAGTTGTAACGTGTCTAGAGTTCAGAGCCTTAGCATGATCATAGCCACGGCTCATGGGGTTGCTGGTCTAGTGATCCGAAGAGTCTCACATGGATTTTGTTTCACGAAAAGCGTTAGATAGGGATAGACACATCTCAAATTCTATCATGATACAGAGCGAATCAAACAGTCAACTTTTTCCTTATCGACCTCATACAACAATTTTATGCCGCAGCGGCAACAGCCTCTGGCTGCTGACGTTCTCTCGAAGTCTCGCGGTGCTGCTGGAGCAATCGGTCAAGTGCCTCCTTTTGACCGACTGCAAGCTCTCCAGACTGGATGCCGGAATGGTATATACGCAGTAGGGAGTCGACATCGTCCATGGATTGGGTGCGGACATCAGCGAGCTCCTTGATCTTGGCAGTTGCATCCTTAACCTATTACAATCATATTAGTGAAGTGCGGAAGGGCGAGGCAAAGATAATATAGCAGACCTGGTCATCGGTGAGGTTGAGTCCAAGCTGCTCAACTCTTGACTTGACAGCGTTCCAGCCAGTGAGACGATGTCTAATGGCAAACATCAACCTCTAGCACGAGTCATAACGACTAGAAAAGGTACGTACCCAATCGACACGTATCGGGTGAGCCCAAAGTCCTCAGGCTTCAAAATCTCATATGTGCTGGGGTTGTTTAAGATTGCCTTGGCATGAATACCAGCCTTATGCGTGAAAGCACAGTAGCCGGTGATCGGATTCATGAAAGGCACGTTGACCTCTACTGCCTCTGCGACGAGGTTTTCAATCTCGCGTAACATGGGGAGATTGTACTTGGCCTTGACATATTCAGGGTTGGCAGCATACAGGCACGCTACGAGACCACCGAGAGGCGTAATACCTACACGCTCACCAATGCCAAGGACCGCTAAAAGTGATTTAACCCCGGCCAGGGAAGAGAACACGAAGGTGCGTACAGGTATCAATGTGTGTTGCACCAGCCTCTAATGCGCAATAAGCGTTTGCAATGGCCATTCCGGTGTCATTGTGCAAGTGAATTTCGATATCACAACCAACGACGCCACGGAGGGTACGAACGAGGTCGTAAACTTGTCTGGGGTTCGCGCATCCGACGGTATCAGCTATGCCCACACGGTTGACACCGATCTTGTCGACAGTCTGGTATATAGAGAGCAGATCGACGAGGTCGGAGCGGAAGGAATCTTCTGAGGAGAAGCGGACTTCGATGCCCTTGGACTTGACGAATGTGATGACTTCAATGGCGGTCTTAGTAATGTACGTCATGTCCTTGCCGTGGGAGAATTCGCGCAGGAACGAAGATGTTCCAATCACGACATCGACACCGTCGACACCTACGGGTGTAATTGAGTCAAAAGATATGGTGGAAGCTCTGTGGAGCTCACCAGTTTCAACAGCAATCCGAGCATCGTCCATGTGGCAACGAATGTGGGTAAGAATCTTGGCCTTGAGACCGAGCTTGCAGATGGCCTCGCAGTCAGCCCGTGACTGCTCAGATGCAGCAGGAGAAGTGAGTTCGATGTACTCGACACCGAATGCATCAAGAGCCTTAGCGATGGCAATTTTTGTTTTGGTATCGAAGAAGGCGTTGGCAAACTGCTCACCCTCTGCATCGCCGGTTAAACAAAGTGCAAAAAAAAACTTGCGAGACATACCTCGAAGAGTACTCTCGATGATAGAAAAATTTGATATGTTGTTTAGAAAGTCTGATGCGCGTGGTCCATATGGATTACTGCGCTGTACTTGATCGAGGTGAATGTTGTGTCCATTTGCACCGTTCGTGCCGTTGATGCCTATGGCACCATTCAAGCCATTGGCAGTGTTAACCTGGATCATCTGGGTCTTGTCAGGCATCGATATGGATTCTGTATTTGTGTGTGAGCAAGAGCACTGAGGCATTTTATAGTGATGAGGGGATAATTCAAACGAGAGAGATCTTATATAAAGATATAAATGGCAGCGACAGTCGAAACGAGTCACGATCGATTACAGGATCAGGCTTGGAGGGGCCGGTCCGCGAGTACAAGAGAACCCGAAAATTTCCCGCCACTTAACGGTTGTCAATTATTAATGTTTTGCTACAGCAACTGAGATTCCTTGTGTTCCTCAGATTAAGTCCTTTGAGGTCGTAGACCCAACAGCGTCTTCTTTTCGTGCGTGGTATGCTGATATAATTTAAACACGTACTCCCCGTATTCCTTGTCCCTTGTACAAACAAAGAGAATATGGATGTAGGCAGGTGCAACTGATGGTATGTCCGCGTCAGTACTGTAGTTCACGTTCAAATGTCAAGGTTGTGCTTTACTACCACTCGTCTAGCTATAACATCTTATCTCAATTCCCTTCTCATATATATAACCACTCTAGGTCTCCTTTGCAATGTTAGATTCTCATAGACATAATCATGACATGTCTGGGTGGAGGGATGAGTCCTTAAATACTTAGAGGAGTAAACCGAGAGTAGGTTTCATTCCAGCGTTTTTTTGCAGATGGCCAGATCTCCCGAGTGATGGTGTGGGTAGTATCATATGAGAGTAAACATAGAGAGGACATGAATAATGCAATAAAACCTGTCTAACCCCTTTTCTTCGACACACCAACCGTTTTCCCGCGACGGCCTGCACCACGCTTCAAAAAAGAGATAACGGAAAGGGAAAACGAGTAACTTACCAGTGGTTTTCGTGTGCTGACCACGTACCCGCAGACCCCAGAAGTGTCTGAGACCACGGTGGGCCCGAATCTTCTTCAATCGCTCCAGGTCATCACGCAACTTCGAGTCGACACCGTTAGAAAGGATCTGTGAATCCTTGCCATCTACAATGTCCTTCTGTCTGTTCAGGAACCAGGTGGGGATTTTGAATTGAGTGGGATTTTGGATAATCGTGACAATACGCTCGAGCTCGTCAGAGTTCAATTCACCAGCACTATACAATTATATGAGCGAGTTGCATACCACAAAGTGGAAGTACATACCGCTTGTTGAGATCAACATCTGCCTTCTTGCAAACAAGGTTGGAGTAACGACGTCCAACACCCTTGATCTCCGTCAGAGCGTACATAATCTTGCGCTTTCCGTCAACATTAGTATTAAGCAGACGGAGAATATGCTGTGGATGGCGTAAATAGAAGGAAGATACAAGGCCTAAGGCAAACGGACCTGGAACTGTTGGTGTGCTTCAGGAACAACGAGGGACATGGTGGCAATCTGCAGATAAAGATTCCATAAGTCTGTTATCCAAAGCGGAATCCATCCATCCAGCGGAAACCTGTCTCAAAATCTTCTGATTCTTCCCAGCCAAGTAAAGTGCCTAACGAATTGGTGTATGCATGAAAATGGGCTCACCTTCGTTTAATCGTTCCTCAGGATAGCCTTGACGCTGGGTTTGACAGTGAGCGATGGGTGAAGGCTGAGCCACAATCTCCCGGCAAATTCCGCTATCCGCGATCACGTGACCTGTGGTACAGTCGCGTGTGTGGCCATTGCTACCGTGACAGGACCGATTTGAACTTGCTCGTCACTTCATTTTCTGACTACATCCCGATTCCCCACTACAACGACCTGATACATGTCCAAGAGAAAGGTGGGAGATCTACTAACTACCATCTTTACCACTCTCTTATATTTCCAGCAGTGCAACTCTCCAGCAATTTTGAGCGCAGAACTTGAAGCTGTCCGCGGGAAGGTCTCCCTTGAAGAGACAGAGGAGTCATGGGACAAGATTGAGCAGGGCATTGTGCAGCTCACCCAATGTTGCAATAACGGCGGATGCGATTTCGCCACGGAAATGGTTGCTGGTATACGCTCACTTTCCAGACCCATCAACCATGCTATGAATTCAGAACGCAGTAGGTTGTCAGGTTCTGCTATCGAACTTGTGAATACTCTGTTAGTCGGTTTGGGCTCTTCATCTGAACCCCTCGTCTCGCTGTTTATGCCGACTCTTCTTGGGCTTTGTGGCCGGACCAACAAGGTGTTCACAAGCCGAGCAAAGGCGTGCATCCTCGCTGCGATTGAAAATACTCAATTACCTTCCATTCTGCCGTATCTCGCAGACTCTTTAACTCAAAAATCGCCTTTTCTGCGTTTAGTGGCTGCAGAGGGTGTCCTCGCTTGCCTGAACTGCTTCAATCCTCCTGATATTGAGAAGGATACGCGTGCCCGACTTATCGAAGACGTTATAAAGTTGACTGCCCGGGATGCCAGCGCAGACGTTAGAAGGGCGGGGAAATTGATTTTTGAGGCATATAAAGCCCTATTGCCCGATCGCGTGGAAAGGTTGGTCTCTAGAGCTTCCACTCGTGAAATCCATCCCTGACATGCATATTTCAGTTTCATTGCACCCTTAACCCCTGTCATCAAGAAATACTTGGATGTGCAAGGGACAGTTACTTCGCGGTTGGCTTCACAAGCACTTTCTCGTGGTCCCACATCGACAGGAAGAATGACCTCTCGGCCAATCGGACCCCTCCAGACTCAGAAGACGAGTTCTCATTTCAGGGCTCCATCCACGCAGTGCGCTACCGCCACTCGTGTTTCCGGTAAACATACAGAGAGACCAACATGTCCTCCTAGCTCTCAGCCGCCGCGAGAGGTGCCTGCAGCAAGGCCTCGTGCTGTGTCAAGTCAAGCAACCTCCAGTGCAATTGCGGGACCCTCGGTGAGGGAAACATCTCGCCAAGGTGCACTCCGTCCTCCGTCGGTGGAAATAGGTCCACCCACTATGCAGAGTACAAATCGGCGGAAAGATATTCCGCGTCCTCCAGCTCCCACTATGCAGGGCCCTCAGCGAGTAGGTACTGTGCTCGTGAAGTCACGAGACGAGAAGCCTCGTGTTGGAGGAGGAGCTCGCAGAGTTCTCATTCCCACAGCTCCTTTACCAGAAACTGATGACACCACGACAACGCGCACGGTTTCAAAGACCGGTGCTCCTTCAACCAAGCCGACTTCGATTAACTCAGTCGCACAATCTCTCGTTTCGAAACGAGATTCACAGAACGACCCTGTAATCACAAAGGTTCACTCAACTGCCACAGCTCGCGCTGCGCCGTCAGCGGCCACTGCTACCACCAGACCATCGTCTCGAACGGGACCACGCCCAATGACAAAATTAGAGCACTCGACGACCAAGGGTATAATTTCTCGTTATGGGCGGTCACGGTCACCAACAATGTGTGTTGAGCAACAGCAGGCTTCCCGCAAGCATGTTGCTGAACCAGGTCGTTCTAGCCTGCAAGCTGCAGGTCAAAAGAAGCCGGCGTGGGGAGGACGGTCATCGGGTAAAACGTCCAAGCCCGTCGTCAAGGGACTTTCGATACGTCCCAAGCCGAGCAGTTTGAAGAGTTCTGATACTAGCAAGCCCGCACCGGAACACATACCATTGCCTCCCAGCCCCACTGTATGTCCTGCCGCAGTGCCTCTGCCATCTTCCCCAGTCTGTAGTCCCCGTCAGTTACCCCAGCTTGAACCACCAGCGTCAAGAGAACTATCCGCGCAAGTCACTGGCAATGATACACATGTTGCAGGAGATGTTCGTCTTCCCTCTACCTCCATTGAAGTTACGCCTCCGCGCAATGTAGACTTCCAAGAGTCACCGTCTAAAACACCCATAACAGCTCTCCTTTCATCCATTCAACGTGGATTCTTATTTACACCTTCATCACCACTCTCGCCCCCCCAAGCTTATGTAACTGAAATTATTGCTCACACATACCGCCCAAATAGCCCAACAGCTCACAAAGACATAGCGAGCGTTGGAGACATTCAAGACAGTGCAGCACGACGGGCATTGGAAGTGATGGATGTCAACTAGACCATATACAATCTCATAGTAATTCACTTTGGAAGCATCAACTGTAATATAGCAGAATCGGTTGTCTTCCTTGTATTAGGTCTGCCTAAGAGGCACTGTGAATCCTGATGCGCTAACCTAAATATATGGTCAATCAGTGTGTCAGAGACCAGGAGTGAAAGACATGCCATCCATCAATGACTCAAGAACCTGCGTCCCTTTAGTAGTCGTCTGGCTATAATCTTTCTACCAGTTGCGGTCTTTTTCCGAGCAAGAAAACCGTGCTTTCTTTTGCGCTTTCGCTGGGAAGGTTGGTACTCGGTACCACGGGAGGCAAAACGCCTCTGACCGAGCGCGTCGCATAGTGAAGGTAGTGAGAGTGTTTGTGGTACAAGTAGCGCACGATTGATTAGAATAGAGCGCGACACCGGAATAATTGGATTCACCGCAGTGAACGATGGTAAACTGAGCAACGGCCTACGAAGTGCTCCGAGAAGTTGAAGAAACATGTTGAGGACTCAAAGTGCTAAAATTTAGACTCTTGGGCGATCAATGCTCATCCAAGTCATGTGACTATTTAATAGTTCAGGGTTGTGCTCAACAAGTGCTTACAAGTGACTTGGGATCCTTAAGAATGTCGACTACGCCAGGAAAACCCAGAATATCAGGTATTCCGACTCCTGGAAAGTCTAGCGGAATCCCTACTCCAGGCAGATTTCGTTCTTCATCGTCCGCCAATTCTCAACCCGCCTTTGACTCTGATGTGGAATTTATGTCCCGTGCATTCGCAAACGCGATCAAGGCCAATGATCCTGCACAGCATCGCACCAGCACTACTTCAAATACTTCCCCTTCGTCATCTTCTCCAAAGTCAAGTTTGGTGACATTGCAATCAGGCCGTCGCTCTGTAACTGGTCGTCCTCCATCGGTCGCTTCAACCTCTGCATTTGCACAGAGTAGAACAAAGACTCCGGCACCACGGGCTCCAAGCAGACAATCAGATGTTTTTACCCGTAGCGTAAGTCGGGCCGGGAAAACATTCGAAGTCGGAGACAATGTCAGGATAGAGTCTTTGGGGTTCGAGGGTTGCCTGAGGTATATTGGAGAGATCGACGGTAAATCCGGCCTGTGGGCAGGGGTCGAACTCAGTGGAGGTTTTTCAGGCAAAGGAAAGAATGATGGATCTGTTGGGGGGTGAGTTTTCTGTTCCCTGTTGACTGCTAGCAGTGTCCGTGTACAGTAACAGCTGCAGAGTATCTTGCTGAGAGTATTTCTGCAGGAAACAGTACTTTATGTGTCTTGAAAATTGCGGTGTATTCGTTGCTACCACGAAGCTCTCTGCCCCCACAATGCCTTCTAGCTACCGGCCTCCCTCAGTCGCCTCCTCTCGTGGTGGTCGCATAACACCATCCTTTTCTGGTAGAGTCACTCCTTCACATTCATTATCTTTTGGGAGTGGACGCATCACTCCGTCCAACCTCTATAGCCGCTCCAATGCTGGCACAACTCCTGCAGCTCGTAAGACAAAGCCAGCTCCACAGTTGGGCCTGTCACAATCGCCAAGAAGGCCCGGATTAGACACTCAGATTACCTCAGGTTCGAGGGCCTCCAAATATATTGGTCTCACGGCCAAACAATTGAAAGCCAGTGGCGATGGTACCTCGGAGTATACTCTTCGTTCTCCATCTTCGCCATCACGCGGACCCCCAGCTATTGATTTGAATGTACACCCTTCGGATTCTCCATTTACTACGCCCAAGGCTGGTACTCCTCGTGCCCCCAATGTGTATAGCGGCGCACTCACCCCCGGCCTCAAAGGCCGCCCTTCTCTAAACACCCCACGCCCAAGGATACCCAGCGCAATTGCTATGCCACCTCCAGCCTCACCTGCCCGATCAGCATCCTTTACGTCTACTTATTCCTTGAATGATGGCCCCGACCTCGCACATGATGACCCAGCGTCACGCACTCAGCTGCGTTCCTCGATGGATCTGACTGCTTCTTCACAGGCTTTGCAGGATAAGATTAACCAACTCCTCTTAGGGCAGTCCATTTCACCACCCAAGACCAGTGGTACCAGTCCATCTCGGCCGTCCTCAGTTGCCTCCCTTCGATCTGCTTTCCCCGACAACGACTTACAAAAGGACGTTCTACATTCTCGCCTAGAATCTCTCGAGCGCGAGAATGCTTCTCTTCGTGATGCTGTTGATGCGGCTCGTGCAGACGTCGCGCTAGTCAAAGCACTCGAATCTGAGCGCGATACAGCTCTCGCTTCTGTTTCCTCTACAGAGAACCAGCTCCGAACTCTCGAGCGTAAACTTACCGAACGGGAGTCGAAGATTGAATCTCTTGAACGCGCCGCACTAAAAACAACGTCTGAACTAGAGCGCGTCAAGAATGAGAACGAGGCTCGTGTCACAGACTTGCAGGCCAAACTTGATGCGAGCGAGTCACTCGTCAAGAGTCTCAAAGAGGCAATCGCGGTGAAAGAGGGCGTCGAGCATGATAGGGACGCACTACTAAAGGCTAAGAATGATGAAATCGGGCTTTTAGAAGGTCGATTGGAGAAGGTGTCGGGGGAATTAGAGGCGGATAGAAAAGAATTAAATGCACAGATTGATGAACTTCGTCAAGCTGGCCAGGTCAGCTATGTTGCATTTGAACTGACATGGACTTGACCATTATCTTAGGAAACAATTGCGTTGTACGAAGAACGTCTCAGCACGGCAGATTCGCGCCGATATGAGCTTGAGGATCGCGTCGCGTTTCTCGAGGACCAAGTCAAGAAGGCCTCAACTCCTCTCTCTCCAAGCGCTGTCCTCCAGCGCGCCACTTCCGCTGCTGAAATCGACAACGAGAATCTTCGCGAGCAAGTACAACACTTGCAACGCAGACTTGCCACGCTGGAGGACTCTCTCGAAGATGCTCATGCAGTATCTGAACGGGAGGAAGCTGCTGTGCGCGAACGAATCAAACGATTCAAGGACAAGGAGGATGTAATGCGAAACGAACTCAACGAGGGGCGCAAGACTGTCGAACAGGTTCTCAAAGCTGAGGCTCTCGCTAAAAGTCGTGTCGAAGAGGTCGAGGAGGCCTTGCGAGAAAGCACCTTTGCCCTCGAAAACGCCCAGGCCGAAATTGAAAACCTGAGATCCGATGTTGCTGCCAGTGGTTTGCTTCGAACCACTTCGCACCTTAACCTAGTCCATCAGGTGGCTGGGCTGGAAACAGACGGTGTTCCCGAGTCGCAGACACTCAAAGCTGATGAGCGCACGCGCCTCAAAGAGGAGATTCAAGAGCTGCGTGACGAATTGAATCAATTGCGATCATCTGCAGCAGAATTTGCATCGACTTCCTCAACAGCTGATGTAAGAAGCTATCCTTGTCTCATGTAAGGTTATTGACAATTGCGAGTGTAGGACGACACCAATTGGCAAACAAAGTACGAGCAAGTGCAAAAGGAGGTGCTTGTTTTGCACAAGGGTCTCGAGGAGCGTGCTTCTGAGCTCGACACTATGAAGAAGAGACTAAACCGCGACATTCCTGTCAATGGCGTCCAAGAGCCACCAAGGACACCAACCTTGTCTAAGCAGGAATCTGCTGAAATAATGGGTCTCAAGTCGGTTTTGTTCTTAAATTCTTCTTCTAGTGCTCATATTTCCCTACAGGCACATTGTTCAAGACTTGCAACAAGAGACTTCAGCAGTGACTCAGCGAAATAAGTTACTTGAATCTGAGAACAGACTCTTGATGTCAGAGACTGATCAACTTCGCCAGGTACGACTCATGTGAAGCAACGACGAACTATCATTTACCTCTTATTGCAGGAACTGAAGTTACTAGAGGAGAATATCGAACAGAGTTTGTTGCGTGAAGAGGCTGCTCTTGGAACGCACAACACACTGGCATCTGGTGATGAGCAGATGGCTAGGTTGGAAGTATGTCGTCGCGCATGGTATTCAGCTTGTCGAACTGACCTGTGCCGCAGAACGAACTGGAACAGTTACGCAAGCGCTTAGCTGAAGCTGAGATGAAGACCGCCCGTGTCACACACGACGTATGTGCCAGTCTCTCCTATTATACCTTTCTAACCAGTGTACAGTTGAACAAAGAAATTGGCGAGCTAGAGGCGCTTGTGGAGTCAAAGGTACGTGTCGTGAATTCATGTGGAGCAGAGTCTGATTCGATTTATAGATTTATCGCGAAGTAAGTTTCCGTACTATGTAAGTGCGCTATCATGCTTATCTAACTTCTCACAGGATGAACTCGAGCAAGAACTCGAGCGTCTCAAAGAGAAGTTGTCGCGGAACAACAAGAAGTTGTCAAAGAATGGTCTCGAACCAACAGATTTGCCTCCTCGCAAACGTTCATCCACCCCAAATAGCTTTGATCGAAGTTCTAGCGAAGACGTCTGTGAGATCTGTGAGAGACCGGGGCACGATATCTTTACTTGCGACCTTTTGCGGGACGACACGACCCTTGCTCGTGACCAAAACGCAATCAAGAAGACGAATGGGGATCCGTCAGACTTGTTTTGTGTTGACTGTGAGGGGCACGGGCATGTAGCTGCTGATTGTCCACACTCATTGGATGTCTTCTGAACCTTTTTTATGCACCACTGTCACTTCTGTACCCCCTCTTACAGGATATACCTACATAACATATTTTCGGTTACAACCCCAGTACATAGCGCATACTATTGACATACTAATCTAAAATGACGAGAAAGGCAAGTAACTCCTATGACGCAGTGAAGTGACGTCATACTGCCGTGCATACCAAAAACATGACCGTCTTCACGCTGAACCAACTTCAACCAACTTCAACTCCTATAATATGTCTTATGCCTCCGTTGTTGCTCACGATGCTCCTTCCTCGTCTGAGCAGGTATGTACTCACGAAATTCAGAATACTACTGAGTCGTGCTCACTATATACCCCTCAGCCTCATCCAGATACTGCGCTCCTCACGACTGAACGCTCCTCTGCAAGTAATGTTATCGACGACACTTCTAAAGTAAATGTCGTTTCCAGCAATTTTAAAGAGAACCCTGCGACATACACATCCGACACATATGTTCCAGAAGACGTCGATGATGATCATGTCGACCCAGGCAGGAAAGCGGTGAAAAGTAAAAGGAATAGGCGCCTTCTGGAGGCTCAGGCAGAAGGAATTTATTTGTGGAAGGTCACAAAACACTATTTGTTTCGCCCAGGTGTTGCTGGTGGTCTCATTGGCCTAGGTACGGTTACTTTTACCCGAATCTCTGTGTTGGTTAACGATGTCATCCCAAAGTGAATGTCGGTCTTCTGTCTAGCATGGGCTACAGATTCTACACGAAACCTAGTCTTCGTCGGGATCTCACTGCCATCAGCTCGGCGGCGGCAGGAGCACTGCTGTTGATCGGGACTGAAGGCTACGCAGCAAAGAAGTATCGACAGACCCCTATCGGTCGTCAGGAAGAACGACGTGCGCGTGAGGAGGGCACTCTCATATACAAGCAGCTTCGAGAGCACCTCCTTCGTCCGGGTGTCTTGGGCGGTTTGATCGGTCTAGGTCAGAAAAAAAGCCATCTGTCCATTTCTCGAGATATTTATTCCCCCCCTTTTTCTGTAGTAAACACAGCAATTCTTGGAGCAGTGGGGTATTACACCTATGCAAACTGGCACAAACCTAAGTGGAACAGGGATGTCGTCACTGCTGTTACATTCGGCCTGCTCACGCTTTGGGGTGGCGAAGGGTGAGCAGGATAGTGTCGCCTTGCATTTGCTGGTGCTAAGATTTACTTGCAGATATCTTGCAGAGCGCTATCGTGCAGAACGGCGAAGACAGTGATGTCAACAGGCTTTTGGAAGAGCACTTGTACACTATGTCAACTTATTTCAATGACAATTTTTTTACCGAGCGCCAAGTGCGTTCACTGGCAGATTACACGAGTGACTTAAGAGAGATTTTCTACACATCGCTCTTGCAAGTCACTGGTGCACTGAGTACAGACATATTAAAGAGCAAGGAACGGCGCATGTATTATTACATCTAATCTAACATATATACACAATTGACACCGAACCGGCGGCTATTCGTGCTTATATATATATGTTAGATAAGCACGAGATGCCGCTGGATGGTGTCCACCACGTCATGCTGTGTTGAGCTCATGTCCTCTGCTGTTTCGTCTTTGACGCGCTCATGCCCTCAGCGTCTCCTTTTTTTCTTGGTCTTTGTTCAGCGTTCAGTACTATGGCGACTTCTGCTTCTTTTCACGGCGTTGTTGGTCTTCAAAACCCCAGCAGGTATCAGATTGACAGAAAGCCGACCGAAGGGGTGTCCTTGTATCGTATAAAAAACAGAGTTGAGCTTGACGGTAGTACTGGGGTTAACGGTCGGTGACAAGGTAAGGGTCAGGACATGAGAAATTCTGCATGGGGATCACAATCTGCATAGATCTTAGAAATCAGACGACAACATGATGTTCACATTGTCCATGCACTGTATACAGGCCTTACGTGGTACTGGCTGGTTAGTCTTCGTCTTCATCGCTTTCTTCCTCTCCTGTACTGTCTTCAACATCGCCTTCACTGTCTTCCGGCTGCGCAGCCCAATCTGAAATGTCAAGCTTTTCGTGTCGCACTGATTCTGTCAAGATTTTTTGGTGCTGTTGAAGTAGGCAAACGGGGTGGTGGGCTCACCATTATCTTTTACTTCGTACCCAGCCTGGGTAACGCATCTTACCAACTCTGCTTTCGATCCTACAGTAGTACTGTTACCCAAAATGCATCCATCCAGCTTCGCCCTGGAGTAGGGTGTGTCATTGTCAGATAATAAGTTGAAAATTACACACCCATCAGAAATCACACAATGATCCAGGAGAACGCATCCCACAATCTTCACCATCTTTCCGATGACACAATGTTTTCCTATGGTAGATTTCTTGATGGTTGACTTCTCTTCGACACGTGTGAAGTCTCCGATGGAGGTGTCAGCTACGAACTGGTGCGTCTCATTTTCAGCGATGATATGATCAAGACAGGAAAAAGACAAACGTGACGATTCGCTTCGAGATACGCTGGTAGATTGTTGACGCGAATAGCGAACCCGTCATCCGCTCGGTGAATTATAATTCCTATTCGAATGCTCGTAGCATATTTTTCCCGCTTAGTTGATTGGTACTGCAATTTACATAACCAAGGAAAGAAGTCTTCTCTGAGAGAGTCAAACCGAGTTTTCTGGGCCAACAAGTCGAGCACAGCGCGTTTACAGACGTAAACATGTGAGTCTAGCAGTCTCGAAGATAGTTTTGCCTGTGGATATCTAAGTGATTGAGTCATCACACACGACTGCGGAGCGATATAAATCACCTTGAGAGTAAGGTCATCCGCAGCTCCAGCTCATCGCTGTTTTTATCAGTTTCGTGAGGACTATCTACATATAACAGGGTGCCAGTGAGGTGATCCCATACAATCGGAGTTGGTTGTGCTGGAGAACCCCACTCGTCTGGTGTGGTTTGCTTGTCTGGGTTGTGTTCATACCAACACGAAGTTACAATGGAACCATCCGACATCGTGTCCGTGCGGAATTTGTTGAGCAGCTTCGATAAAGGTAGGGAAGGTGGTGGTATAAAGTCGCAAGGGATGAGAATGAAGTCTTCCTTGATGCGGTTGGCGAAATGGCGAAGTACGGAGCATGTCCCTGCACTTAGTTCCTGCGATTCATCGAAAGTCTGGAGGTCAATATGAACGGAAGAGAAGGATGCAGATGAAGATTGTGAGTGAATATAATGTGATATTGCAGGGCGGTGGGATGAAGGACAGATCAAAAGGACATCTGAGACTCGATAAGCCATCGTTGATCCGAACAAATTATACGAAGTTATCAAGGCCACCTTTGATGCCAGACTGCTCGACCCATGACAAGGGATAGTCGAGCATAGGTTTATTTGAAATCGGAAGTAATGCCTTTGGACAGGGTTCATCACCATGTTCGCCGGTCAAAGGGAGTAGTCTACAAATTAATAATGATCTAGTCAATTCATAATTCATGAGTGTCAGGACTTACTCGTTCCCAAATCCCGCGAGGATGACTACTACAAATTCACGAGTGACTACTTCAACTGGAGTAACGTCAAAGTTCATCATCGCGCGCAGGGGTACAAACGAAAGTTTCTGACTCGGACTTTATAGATTCATTATGATCAGAGTCATACATAACTCTGTGACATTGTGACAGTCACATACAATTGAATTAATAGGCTCACTGTGTCACCCTTCAACCCAGCCAACCTCATCGATCATCTCCAGGACGCCTCTGTCAGCGTTGTGGTTGTGCTTGCCTCAATGGCTGCTCAGCCAACCGTGCACCAGCTATTCAGACGCCTGGAAACTGTAGGCAAGGGTGCTTATGGTTCCGTCCATAAAGGCGTCCATATACCCACTGGAAATATCGTGGCCCTAAAAATCATTAACTTAGACACTGCCGACGACGACGTGGAAGCCATTCAACGCGAAGTGGCTCTATTAACCCAGCTTCGCGATGCCCCTAACGTTACCAAGTATTACGGTTGTTACCTTGATGGTCCGCGTGTTTGGATCGCTATGGAATTTGCCCAGGGCGGGAGTGTCCGCACTCTTATGCAGACTTCCAAAGACCGTGTTCTTGAGGAGCGGTTCATTGTACTCATCACCCGTGAGGTTGTCATTGGGCTCAATTACCTACATAAATCCGCCATCATCCATAGAGACATCAAAGCTGCCAACATCCTTATCACTGCCACCGGTAAAGTCATGATTTGCGACTTCGGTGTCTCCGCACTCTCTGCCACAACTACGAGCAAACGAAACACTCTGATGGGCACCCCAAATTGGATGGCTCCCGAAGTAGCACAGCCAGTTCCAGCGTACGATAGCAAGGCCGATATTTGGAGTCTGGGCATCATGATTTATGAGATGGTGAAGGGAGCACCCCCTCACTCAGATCTGAGGGATGCCATCAAGGTCATGCAATTAATAACCAAAGTACAACCTCCTCAATTGGCCGAAGCGGATGGTAGTAAAGAAATGCGAGAGTTCGTATCGCACTGTCTCAAAGTCTCTCCGAATGAGGTGAGTTTTTCGCTTTTGATGTCGCCCTGATTGATGGCGTAATTAATTTGAGGAACAAGCGATTTTCTGCTGATGAATTGATAAGGACGAAGTGGATGAAATCGGTGTCAAAGGCAAACGTGTCTACTCTACGGGAGCTGATACTGCGGTACGATGCTTGGATGCAAAACGGGGGTACTCGCAATAGCTTAGTAGAACCACTCGACTGGGAGAATGAGGAGAAAAGAGAGTGAGTACCATTTGTCCAGCGCTCCTTAGTGACTAAAGTTATTCCTTAGCTTGCAAGGCGTGGTAGATGAAGAGACAGACCTCTGGGAATTCGACACCATAAGACGGCGAACGTTTCAAGCTGCATTGAAGGAAGATTTATTGCCGGATACCTTTCCAGTTGACTCGTCACTATCAGTTCCTACTATCAAACCTTCAGCACGGTTGCCTACATCATTGCGTGGCCTTTTTGACGACGACTCTGTACATCTTGGATGTGAAACCTTGCAGGCTCCAATGCCACCTCCACCTCTACGTGATACTCCGAGCCCAACACCTCTAGCACCTTCCTCTTCATCACCATCACGTGATCGTACGCCGTTCAAACGTACATTAGCAATTGCAGACAGCACAGATGATGTTCAGATGGTCAAATACAACGACTTCGCGTTTCCTCCCAGGACAGGTTCTAGAGCAAAATCTAAACTTTCCACCAATATCCCAACTTCTATGGATGTGGAAATGAAAGAGGAAAGTACACCTCCGGAGGAGAGGGCAGAAGGTATATACGTTGTAATCGACATCAGCTGTCGTTGGCTTACTCGTTTCACAAGCTTCCGTTGCTGTCATGGAGACTACTCCTACCTCTCCCCTCCTGCCACCCGTTAGGCCTTTTGTGGTCCGGGAGAGGAGCGGTAGTTCGTCAAGCAAAGGCAGTGACGGCAGCAGCTCTGCAGCAAGTTTAATTCTGCCAGGACTCAAAGATGCGGTGAAGGTAGCGACGGCGGTATATTATCGAATTGTTCGCTCATGCCATTCTAGGTGCCTACCATTACGTCGGAGCATCAGTTGGGTCTAACAGATTTGCTCCCGCCTTCGCCTATGGCCCTTGTCCACAATAAAAGCTCTTATGTCCATTCTCCTAGCACATTTGGATCACCCGCGACGACAAGCGAAAAGAGCTCTGTTGGTCTTGGCTCCCTTCCCGCAGCGAACACTTCCAGCACTTCCCTTACACCTGCACGGAGCCATTCTCCCTCCGGACCTTTTAACCTATTTCCCTCTACTTCATTATCTCACTCTGGTCCATCAGCACAATTGTCGACCGTCGGGCCCCAAGTATTGCCACTGAACCTCTGTAATATCATGAGCCATGACGCCACGAATGTGCAGCTGGTACGGTCCGTGAATGATTTAACAAAATGGCTGTCTGTAATCGAAGTTGGTTTTACAACGATGCTCGAACAAGCTGCAGGGGACTCTATAGCGGAAGAGCAGGAAGAAGGTGCTACTGAAAGAGATTGTTTTACAGAAGACACGGACGCATGGAAATGGGATTCTGTAACTGATATCGTTCTGGAGTCCAGCTAGTTGTCAGACTTTGATAATCTTGATATCCTAATGACATCCTAATGACATTCTACTTTCCTGAAATTATAGCCGGTAATAGGTAGGTATACGTATACGGACTGTATAGATTCCTTTTTGCCGTCCTTGGTAGCTACGAAATATAATTATGCTTGGTAAGGTATTCAATGATGACCTCGACTGCTCTAGTTACATCGCATTCGTCTGTTCTGATGTGTATATCAGGTTTCTCGGGAGCTTCGTATGGCGCAGATATGCCAGTGAAATCTACATATACGTCTTAAGTACCTTCGTCTTATAGTGATAGGTAACTTACCTTTGATTGTTCCTGCACGAGCTGCTTTATAGAGCCCTTTCGGATCACGCTGTTCGACCACACTGAGAGGGGCATCAACAAACACTTCGATGAACCCGAGGCCTCCATTCTCATGAAGTTCGCGGGCTACTTGTCGATCTGCTCTGTAGGGCGATATGAAAGCTGTGATCGCGATGCAAGCAGAGTCCGCGAATAATTTGGAGACCTTTAAAGAAAGGTAAGGAAGTAACTGCTCCACAGTTCTAGACTTCTATGTGGTACCTCGCCAATGCGCCTGATATTTTCTACTCGGGATTTCTCGTCGAAACCAAGGTCCTTATTGAGCCCTAAGCGAACATTGTCTCCATCGAGCCGGTAGGTGAATTTGTGTAAGTGAAGTAGGTGTTGCTCTAGAGCACATGCTATCGTCGACTGTGAGGGAATCAGCGCACCAGTGGTAAGATGAGAGAGCATCCGACCTTTCCGCTGGCACTCAGTCCAGTCAGCCAGATAGTAACGCCCGTCTGTTTGAGCAAGCCAATGCGTTCTTGGGCGTCAACAGATCCTATAAACCTTGGTATTTATTTCTGTATAAAAGCCATTACAGAAGAAACATACCTGGATGGAAAGTAATGTTTGTTGACATCTTTGAAGTAGAATAGTGGATGATAGCTTCAGTGACTTACTGTGTTATATCCAGCTCTCGGTGACCCGACTCCGGCCCGATTCCCCATGTAAACCTGACCATGTCGTAATCTAGCGTCAGTATGACGGTATCACTTCATAGTAAGATTGGGGGTGAATATAGTCGCTGACTGTATTAGGTCCAGTTCATTGGGAATAGTTGTATCATCTTAACAACCAAAAGTGGTCCTACATACCACTTGTGAAGTATACTAGGTACGGCTATCAAACGGGACCTCAATAATATTAATCTACTCATACTGCTTCACGCCTCCGAGGCGATGCACGTAGAATATCATCCACCCTGTTCACATCCAAAGTTAAGTGATAAATCATGGTCCAGAAGGTGAACTGCATACCTTATTATCATCTCTGCCGCTTCGCTTGCACTGACCACAACCTGCCGCTTCAGTTTATAGCTCTCCGTAACACCTAATTGTCTCATCGAACCAATGGTGCCCTGGTTCATATCTGAAAATCATGAGTTCAATCCATACCTGAAAAGCACACAGTCATACCGAGTCCGGCATCTGACTGTCCCTCATAATGTGCGGCTCTTAGTTTGGCAACGAGGTCGCTCGAATCATAACCAGCATTGTCCGCGAGGATGGTTGGTATTTGTTTCAGAGCACGACTGAATGCTTCTGCAGCTATTGCCTTCTTTCCCTTGATCTTCCGCGCGGCCCCCTCTACAGCGCAGCTCATTAACATCTCGGAACATCCACCGCCCAAGACAATGCGTGTCTCTTTGACTGTTTGCGATAAGACAGAAAGCGCATCATGCAACGAGCGCTCGGCCTCGTCAACCATCTGATTGGTTGAACCACGAAGCACAACAGTGCAGGCTTCACCCGCAGCAACACCAGAGAATTTTATAAGCTATAATTCCTGATTAGCTCAAATCAGCCAACAGGTAACGACGCTAACCTTATCCTCGCCAATGATGATTTCCTCGATCAGATCGCACTTCCCAAGCTTCACTAAATCTGGTCTGTCGAATGTGCTTGCAATCTCACCGCCGGTGACGAGCGATAGCCGCTCAACACCCTCAAAATCGGCGTGCTCAATCACCATGACACCCTTCTCTGCCAAGAGAGACTCGGGGTAATTGTAGATGAGCTGCCGATTGACAAAGCAATTAATACCATGTCCGGCGATCGCGTCCACTTTAGCTTTCATTTTTTCCTAAAATGCGTCATTAGACAATTAAGAAGGCCATAAAAGCGTGCGGGTACCCGTTCAGCCCGCTCAAGCTCAGCAAGTTTTCCAGTTGAGTCCACCTTTACTCTGGCTCCAAAGATCTTGATCTTATCAGTGTCCATTGCTTTTGAGGAACTCTTTAGTCCTAGATCAATACGAGATGGACCCACACTTACAGGTGTTAGCAATTAGAATTTTTGCGTTCTCCATCCGTTTGGGCGAGTTCACGGCAATGGTTTTGTCGAGAATGAAACCTGTATGAGATATGTTCATGAGATGAGTGGGATTCATTGTATCTGTTAACTAACCTTCGTCAAGGTACGAGTCTGTGAGTTTTCCTCCGACCTTTTTGATTACCTGAATATGCTCCAGATCTGTTGACCCCTAGACGATAGTCAACATTAGTGTCATATACAGCATTTCCGATATACCTTTAATCGAAGCACAGCATCTACAGCCAGGTTGGCAAAGTAATCTTTTTCTTGTGATAAGACTTTTGATGACAAAGTCGTACGCGCAATGTTGAAAAGATCCTGGCGGAACTGGACAGTATCAGAGCTATTTGAGAGTACAGACCAAGCCATCCCCGTAAGAAATAAAGAGCGGCACCGAAAAACGCGAAAACATACGCGTGATCGACCGCTGCATTCTCCAGAGCTGCAAGCGCAGCAATGCTTGCGACCCGGTATCCCTCCACAATCGTCTGAGGATGTATTTTCATTGCAACCAACTTCTCTGCTTCCCTCAGCAGCTCTGCTGCTAGCACACACACGCTCGTTGTTCCATCCCCTACTTCATCGTCTTGGACTTTTGAGATGTTGACGAGTATCTTGGCAGCTGCATTGTCGAGCTGGATGGACTTCAGGATCGTCGCACCATCATTAGTCACCTGAATATCTCCTGAAGATGCCGATTGCAGAATCTTGTTCATGCCTTTTGGTCCAAGCGTTGATTTCACGAGGTCGCCGAGAGCGAGGGCGCCGACGAAAGATGATAAACGGGCATTTTCAGCTTTCTCCTCTGTTGCCTGCAAAACAATAGACGTCATACGAAGTGCAAAAAACATCAAGCTGCCAGAGCCTACCTGTTGACCGAAAATGTGCATGGACATGGTTACAGTTTTGGATATTGCGGAACAAGATTACAGTTAATCGTGCACCACAAAGAAATGCAGATTAGAATCATGAAATCAGTATTTCTAATTGTCCCCAATGCGAACAACACCCCTGTTTAGTATTCATTTTCTATGTTCTACATGTACTGGTGCAGAGATCATGTACATCCATCCCCGGTGTTTACATAGTACTCCAAAGTCCCATGTCAGCTATGTAACTTTGCCGAACTCCCCACCACTCCCGTCACGGTATGTCAACTAAGTAGATGGAATCGGGGACTTTGCTGCAACCCCACACAACCAGATGACAGATTCCTTGATGGCTTCCGTTACCTCTTCTGTGCTCAGAGGCTGATCAACAGGTGGACAATGCAGGAAAATGACTTTAGTGGTCGACTTATCAGCCTTTCCACTTGCTCGTTTACTCTCGGCTAGTGAGCAGTAATAGATGAAGTCGCAAAGGTAGTGTCCTGCGTCCAGGGACGAATATATTTGCTTCCAAAACTATGTCAATATTTCTGACAAGATACACGCAGATCATTCTCACCTCGATGCCCAGCTTTTTGAGGTGGTGCACAAGCTTCTCTACATCAATTTCTGTGAAAATCTCCTCGGGGAACGACTCGTATCCCTTTCCAAATCCACGCTTAGGTGGTTCTGTACCATCAACAGGTGGTTCAATGAGGTATTCACTTAAACGTGCTCTTTCCATCCTCTCCATCTCCGAAGGCTCTGATTGTCCGCGATTGGAATTAGAGTTTTCCTCACGCGTCACGCGTACGGTCGGCGCATAACTACCAGTGGCATCCTTCATGTTATAACCAAACTTATGTCCAACCCTCTCCATTCGCAATGGTCCTCTCCCAGCGACACCTACGTGAAATATGAGATCGAATCCATCTGCTGGCAGTATGATGTCTGGTAGGTCTGGATCTGCAGAAGGAGGAAGGACAGGTGGCCGCGCGTGTAGTCCAGGTACAATGGCAAGAACATCTTCGTATGTTACGGGGACTTGAAGGGTCGATAGATGGATGTCGCGTGTGCCCTGGGTAAAGCTGTTTGCTTCGGCGAGGGGGTTTTGATCATCAACTATAACAGGTTCATCAGGCGAATCGATGGTCAAAACGGTGTTGTGAAGTGGCTTGACAGCCAGCCATGATGGATTGACTGCATAGCGAGAGAACGGCTAGGCTCACTGACAGTTAGGCGCGCGTTTGAAAGGGTGAGAGCGAGTAAGGCCCCAAGGCAACTCACACCAAAGCCAGTTATAAGGACTTGATAAGGTCGCACTTCTGATGCAGGGATACCGTTTACATCGATGGCTGGCATCGTTAGCTCGAGATATGCGAATCAACAAGGATGAGTTGCATGACCCGTGATCGAGAGCAGTGCTCCGTCCCAGAGCTGGGACCCGGGACACTGTCAGATGATCTGACAGGTGACCCGGTTAAACGGAATCTTTTTGACCTTTTGCTACTAACTTGAACACGCACTTGACGGAACTTTTTTATTAAACTGACTTCAAGTTTGAAACCAACATTCCCGAGTACTGTGTTTTGATCAGCGTAAACCTTTGACAGATCTATCATCTAGCTTACCTCTGCTCTGAACGACCACATGCCTTCAGGTGCGCTACCGTATTCGCCATCATATATTGACGACTAATGTTCCCGACAGTATCTTGGTCAGTCATTTGATCTACGCTAAACATCATACTACTGACACTTTATTGCAAGTCCAATTTGTCTGCAGCCTGTTTTGGAGGAGAACATCAATAAACATCTGGACAGCGGCTGCAGTATTCATGTGGCACCTCAAGGAGAACCCTCCTCTCAACCGAAAAACACGGCACCCAAGAAGTTGGCACCGATATTCAGCAAGACCCGTGACAAGCACGCCAGCGCTCTAGATGACGGTCCTTTGGTACCTCCATCGATAACCCAAGACACACCCACTAGTTCCAAGAAACGAAAGTCTGAGTTGCCATCACAATTGAGCAAGCGTTTCAAGGGCACACCTTCTAACTTCAAGTCCGCCATGCCTCTTGCGGAAAGGCTTCGCCCACAATGCCTGGACGAATTTTTTGGGCAGAAGCACTTGATTGGCCCTGGCTCTATTCTGATGAGCATGCTGGACAGTGGTATTATTGGCAGTCTTGTATTATGGGGACCACCTGGGTGAAGGAATTTGACTATGTTATCATTACGTTCGGTATTGACGCACCTCGAGCTGCGGAAAGACCACTTTGGCAAGATTATTGGCACGTCACATGGACTGCAATCTCAGGGAGCTAAGCGCGACTTCTGCTGGTACGGGCGATGTCCGCGCAGTATTTGAAGAGGCTAAAGCAACTCTTTCATTCACTGGAAGGTAAGACGATAACCTGTCTCGCATTTTACTTTGTTGACTTCGCTTATATTAGAAAAACAATACTGTTCTTGGATGAGGTACATCGTTTCAGCAAGGCGCAACAGGTACTATTTTCCTGAACACATTTGCAGCTATTTCTGAAGCGAATGGGTAGGACATCTTCCTTCCATGCATTGAGCAAGGCCAAATACAGGTATGTAATACAATGAAGACTCCTTAATTTTTAACAAAATAGAAGATGATTGGAGCGACGACTGAGAATCCGTCATTCAGGCTGACAGGTGCCTTGCTGAGTCGCTGTAGGTGAGTAAAGATATTAGTTATATTTCAAGCACCGACTTTGGCAGAGTGTTAGTACTTGAGCGCTTGACAGACGATGATATCCGAAGTATTATCACTAGTGCTGTAGAGCGAGTTTCGGAATCCGTCCCTCGTGAACAACCAGAACCTGAAAGGGCAGTCAGTTCACTGGCGGGTACAGAACCTGTGACATTACAAAATTCGCTGTCTCGGTCTCAGCCTCAGTTCTCGCGGGCGCCTGTCAGTTGTGATGGTCCATTTCTGCCGTATGCCCAACTTACAGACCGCGTCGTCTCTTCCATTGTATCTCTTTCTACGGGAGATGCACGGACTGCACTATCTCTACTGGAGCTTGTTTTGGTTTCTAAACCAGATAGAGATGAGCATACCCTTCTTGCATCATTACGCCAAAGTGTCTCTGCTTCTTACGATCGTGTAGGGGAAAGCCACTACGACATGATTTCAGCGCTTCACAAGAGCATCCGCGGTGGCCACGGTAGTGCTGCGATGTACTGGCTAGCACGGATGCTGACCGTAGGAGAGGACCCGTTGTATATCGCGAGAAGATTGGTAGTCTGTGCAAGCGAAGATATTGGGTTGGCTGATGCGCACGCCCTTCCTTTGGTATGTCAACCAATAACTTCAGGCAAATCCCAATCGAGCATTTCCAGGCAATGGCAGCTCTTCAAGCTTGCCAGGTAATTGGCATGCCCGAGTGCCGAATCAATCTAGCACATTGTGTAGGCTATCTATCAGAGGCGCCGAAATGTACTCGCGCGTACGAGGCATACAACCGGGCGGAAGTTGCGGCAAAGTCTGACCCGGCAATGCCTGTGCCCATGGCGGTCCGTAATGCTCCGACAGCCCTCATGAAGGAGCTTGGCTATGCAGAAGGCTACAATTATAACCCAAATTTTCGGTGCGCCAACACTTTCGGGATGCTCACTGAAGCGTCGCTTAATTTTCCTGCACCCATAGGCATCCTGTGTGTAATGAGTACCTCCCGGCTGCGTTTCGTAGCGATAAATTTTTAAAGGAGGTCGGAGATCTGTCGGACAAGGATTGGAATGAACAAGAGTTATTGCGTTGGGAGCAAGAAGAGAATGGCGGCCGGTTATGGGAAGGTCGCTTGTCTGCTTAATATACTCTCGGATGAACCATTCAAAAGAATAACCGACCCGTTCACACGTTTCGTGAAGTTCCTCAGCACAACTATTGCAAATTACCAAGTGCTAGGTGGTGTATGTGAGCGCGCGGATAATCTTTTTGGTGGTACAATTCAGGTGGATGGCAAGAGAAAAAGTACAGTAATGTCGATATATATATATGCCATGATATTGGAGCACGCGTATTGAATGACTAATGCATTGTGTGCTCCGACCCACTATGCACATGCGGAAGTGAGAACGATGCTATCGATTCCATACGAGTCTTGCACAGATAGCATTATACGGCCGCCGGTATTGCCACGTTATATGATAGATTCACCTGTAGCAGGAACGATCCTGTTGGAAAGGTCATGAAGACGTGGCTAAAATCGTCACTCCAGGGTACCTTCTTATCTCACTACAGACAAGAGATACATACTCACGATACCACGCGTACACGTCCGTACACTGGTTCCACAGACATGGCCGTACCGAGCAACTGGATCTCCAATTACGAGAATAATCGCTTATCTTCCTTTGAGGTAAATACTTATAGTCTGCTGACTCGGAACGCTGAAACTTCACGCTTCTCTTGTAGTACTGTCTTAACAGTTACGATGAGTCTGAACGCTGCAGGGGCGATCAGCGAGCACACTGTGCCCAGCGAGAAAGCTCTTAGCACTAGCGACAAATCGTTAGACGGGCAAGGCGACATTGAATCTGCAACATTTGATGCTGACAGCGAGGAAGGCGTGCTCTCCAATGAACGTGATATTGCTACGCACGTCATCTCGGTGGACGACGACCCTTCTCTGAACCCGTGGACATTTCGTGCTTTCTTTATTGGTATTGGCCTCTCAACCTTTGGCGGAGTACTGGGTGAGATTCTTTGAGTTCATTTTTTTTAGCTAGTACGATCCTCATTAATGTCAATTTGTAGCGGAAATCTACTATTTCAAGCCTGTGCGTACTAGTAGAGCAAGCATAACACCTTTATGTGCTCACATCATTGCCGCAGCAAACGGTTTTAGTGTCATTGATGTTCCTCGCGGTCGTTTCTTATGTCCTGGGCGTCTTCATGGAGACGTTTATTCCTCGCCGCGGACTCCTGCGCTATCTGAATCCCGTAAACTAATTTACCCACCTCCGCTGCTTCATTCTAAGTATTCTCTGCAGGGGCCGTTCAACAAGAAAGAAAATGCTTTCATTGTGATCATGGCAAGTGCCTCTGCCAACTCCGCTTTAGGTACCGAAGTTCTTGCTGTCCAGCGGTCAGTGAGTATTATCCATGTTAATGGAATTTACTGATCTTTGCTAAAGATTGTATTACAATATCACGCCCAATGCCGGTGCTTCGGTGTTCCTACTCTTCTCTTCTCAACTTCTTGGGTACGAGAATTTGTGTTAAAGTTCCAGCGGATGTTGACAATGTTCTCAGTTATGGAATTGGTGGTATGATGAGAAGTATGTCCATAATTGAATCTGTTATTGAACCCGGTGTTCACATACCTCTACCAGGCACCCTGTTATATCCATCAAAGATGTTATATCCCATTGTGCTACCATTGCTGTCCATGTTCGATGCTCTCTATGAGGGTGGGATGGCAGCACGGAAGAAGCTCAGAGTCTTTTACATTGTGTTTACTGCGTAAGTCCCTCGATCAAGACTGGCAATGATCAACCATGTTGATCCGATGACTCAGTATCTTTTTCTGGGAGCTTTTCCCAGAATGGATCTTTCCGCTTCTCACCGGGATTTCAATTATGTGTCTTGCAGTTCCCAACAATGCTGCCGTCTCGCGAGTGTTTGGTGGCACCAATGGTAACGAGGGGCTAGGGCTCCTGTCTATCTGCTTCGACTGGCAAGTAAGTGTGAATACAAACTTCGAAGTAGATCGTATTACTGACTGGATCTGCGACAGTATATTTCTAGCGGGGTGAACCCTATGGTTATCCCGCTCAAAGCACAAGTATGACCTCTTCTCAAATACACGGGCCAGCCTTACATATTTGTTGAATAGTTCTCGAATTTCCTGGGCTATCTTCTTTGCATGTGCGATCACTTCGTCCTAATTCGAGACCTTGCATTGACTTATGTCTAGGGTCGTGTTTGTTGCCGTATATTACAACAACATCTGGAAGGCCCAGAACTTCCCATTCGTCAGTCTGCATTCATGTGTAACGGCAGGACATTGACGCCAACTCCCCATAGCTTTCTCAACTCTTATTCTATGAGAACGGAACACAATACAACCAATCGCTCATTCTTAATTCCAACTATGAAGTCGATCCCACACTCCTTGCTGAACAAGGCGTACCTTACTATTCCAGCACTTGGATAGTCTACTTACTTTCCTCGAACTTGGCAAGTTCCTCAAACGTTGGTGAGACTCTGCGGACTGACAGTTTGGGGTCCTAGGGTTTGGCAGCCACGTTTACTCATCTTCTCCTCTGGAACTTGGATGATATGCGCTCTGCATGGAGTTGGATGAATCTGTCAAGCATCAAACAAATCTGGGCGAATTTTGACTGGAAGTTCTGGAAAGCCGACGGGATGCGGAAGCAAGACGTCGATGACGAAGATATCGATCCCCACTACAAGCAGATGCTGAAGGCTAGTTTTGCATTTCTCTATATTCCACTTACCAACCTGAATATTTCTGTAATAGTACCCCGACGCTCCCAATAGCTGGTACTTTGTCGTTTTCCTCCTGGCCTTCGTTATTGCCTTGGTTGTTCTATACAAGACCAATTCGACTTTACCATGGTGAGTAGTTGTGATTGGGAATGTAGCCCAGGCTGATGAGCAGTGAAGGTGGGGCTTCCTTATCTCGCTCTTGCTGGCGACGATTTCTATTCTATTCTTCGGTGCACTCTCCGCGATTACAGGATTTGGATTCATCATCCAGCCGTAGGTCCTTGAATTCAATTTCGATCTTCAATATATCAATTTGCATTCAGGTTTGTCCAGATGATCGGTGGTTACCTTCACAAGGGTTTGCCAGGTGATGCCTTGCTCATCGTTGATTTCTGATGTGCTTTAATTGACGAATGCGACAGTCGCAAATATGTACTTCGTTCTATACGGGTACAGTATGTGTCAGCCTTGCGTTACAAGAACAGGTCGGCTAACCTAATGTTACAGACACTGTCACCCAAGCCCAACTACTACTCCGCGACCTCAAGATTGCTCAGTGTGCGTATACTTCAAGCGCGTAGGAGGACAGGGCAATCTGTGTTGACTGTGACCTATAGATGCAAAGCTGCCACCTCGCGCTGCATTTACTGCTCAGATTCTTGGCACGCTGCTTGGTGCCGTCTTGAACTTCGGTGCGCGTGCCACTTGTTACATGGCTACAAAATCAATTGACATTGCACATGCAGTCATGATGAATTCAATCATAGATAACCAACGTGAAATTTTGTTATCTGTTCAAGGAACCAATATCTGGTCTGGCCAACAGCCACAGATGTATAACTCTCAGGCAATTGCATGGGGTGGACTCAGTCACGAGCTCTTTTCCGCAGGCCAGAGATACCAATGGGTTCCTTGGGCTTACGTAATTGGACTTTTCATACCTGTTCCTTTCTGGGTCATTCACAGGTACTGGCCTAAGCTTCGTGCTGATTATCTTTATACTCCAATTATCGCGTACGTTCAGTGTTCCTTGGATTACTGGTGATATACTCACTTTTTTTTTCACAGCTACTTCATTGGATGGCTTTGTGTTGGGATTAATTCATCTATCCTCTCCTACTTTTCTGTCGCATTCTTCTCGCAATGGTGGCTGCGGACGCGCTACCCCCGCTGGTTTGCTAAATACAACTACATCATCGGAGCTGGTGAGTATTTTAGAACGTCATTAGTGGCCCCGGTCTAATCAAGTAATGTAGCCCTTGACGGAGGCACTCAAGTCATGGTGTTCATCCTCTCGTTTGCGGTGCAAGGCGCTGCTGGGACCTCTCACCTATTCCCTGCATGGTGGGGCGCGAACCAAGGAGGTAATTATGACCACTGTCTCATGTTGAACTGAGATTAGTGATCATTGGGTGACTGTACATGGGACTTATCGCACGTATCATTACTAAGTAGCTCGTGTCCATTGTATATAAGCATACTGATCATATAAGAAAATGTACTGTATATGTGCATGGTGCAGCACTTTTTCCATGCCTTCAACTACGTAGCTGAGACGAGGAGCACAGGAAAATGCCTCATTGGATACGTGCAACGGCTGTGGAAACATGAGGCCGCTAAGCAAGTGTGAAATACTGCACTGCCACCAACGCTTCTTACTTACCCGATTTCGGCTGAGGCCCTTATGTCCTTTTGGCGAACCGCGCCACTCGTCTCAATCACTTTTATTTATTTCGATTGAAATATTCATGGCTGCAGCTACAACATTCTCTGCCCCACTGCACAAGCACCTCTCTCTTTAACGATAGCTTTCAGGTGTCTTGCTGCACCACTCCGTTGCAAACGGAGCACAGGGGAATTCGTAATTACGGCTTTTAACAACAATAGTAACGGTAAGTACAATGGAACAATAAACAACACGCCTTGGACATGCAACTCATTTGGAACATCCTTTATCATGATTCACAGGTGAAAATCCAGACCCAACAGGATCGACAGCCCGTGTATCTATCCTCACTTCTACCTCTACCACCACTGGTTGGTGCTTTCATCGTTTCTCATGTTCGCCCGTATCGCCAGGTTGCGGTTCCTTCTAACCCTTCTTACATTCTCTTCACTGGCAGCTGCTAGAGATGACTCTTTGTGTACGTCTCTACCTACGGCATTGTAATTGGAACATACCTCATGATTTGTACAGTCACTTCTTCAGTGACTTATTGCTCACCACCGGAGACTCTCCTTATTCAGCAGTTTGACATCGCATACTTTGCAAAGAATCAGTCCATATGGTTTAACATCTCCGCAGCAAGTGTCGTACGTGGCTCTCTGCTTCAGCAGAGCTTTACCTCATTTTTCTTTCAAGGACGCCAACGTCAATGTGACCGCCAATGTATTGCTGAACGTTTATGGAATGCATCCCGTGAACTTCACCATCGATCTATGCTCGCTGTTCAGTGGTGCCCTGTGCCCATTGCCGATGTATAACTTTACCGGTTCCGACTCCATCTCTCTGCCATCTTCCCTCGGTGTTTCCGACAAGATCCCTAGCATCGCCTTTCAAATTCCAGACCTTGAGGCATATGGTATGTTCTTGCCACATTATACTGAACGTTGCGCTTATATCTTGTTAGCACAATTGTCCCTCACGGAAGTGAACACCGGAGTCCTTAAGGCCTGTGTTCAGGCAACCCTTTCTAACGGCTGGTCAGCACATCAAGTAGCTGTGGAATGGGCAACTGGTGCACTCGCACTACTTGCTCTTCTTTCTGCAGTTTGCTACTCATTTACGCCAGACACCCTGGCACCCTTCCGTCTTTTCGATCTTCTCTATCTATATCAATGGACTGCATCAACAGCACTCCTGGATCTCAATTATTCCTCAGTCTATCAGGCATTTACAACCAACTTTGCATGGGCGATGGGTTTATTCTCCGCGTCCGCGACCTCTCCCATTCAAATTTCCATCAACACCATGCGTCACCTCACGGGAGGTAACATGGCAGATGCCACTGGAACTTCTGCAGTCGCTCTTGTGAACCGCAAACTTAGCCCATACAATGCCATAGCTTCGTCAACCTCTCTTGCCTCTTCCAATCAATATGCGGGCATTGGTGTAGAGAGTCTTTGGGCGTCTTCCAACATGACTTCTGCCAATTATGTCTCGGACATCTCGGTTGCTTCTGTTCAAGAACTCTCTACCGTTGGCGATGTGCAGCTTGTGACGTCGTCATCCACCAATGTTCTCCAGGCCGGTGTACCTATCTATGTCAACTCTGTTGGCATCGCCACGGCTAACTCTTTCATGACCGTCTTTCTGGTCGTCTTGATGATCGCCGCAATATTGCTTGTAGTCCTATCTGTCGGTTATTGCGTCCTTGCCGCAACATCCTGGTATGGACGACGGACAGACAGGTACATTTCTAATTGGCGTTATCGATATCGTTCATTTGCCTGTGCCTGGCTGCTGCGCGTTGTAAGTATGGTTCGGCTTCCCCTTAATCATACTCGCTTACTTATTGCCCTAGTGCCTGATCGTATTCACTCCAGTGGCAATATTTGCGCTCTATCAGTGGACGCTCAAGGATTCATGGCTATCTATCTTCCTTTCAGTAATTTTATTCCTTGCCGTGGTTGGCTACATCCTACATTCTATTGTTCTCGTACATCGCTTGGCCCTTCGTTCAACGCCCTCTGAACTGTTTACACAACCCGATCTCCTAGCTTCTCATGGTCCTCTGTACGCCATATACCGCTCGGAACGATTTTACGCGACCACCCCCTTGATTTTGGCTATCTTTGTGAAGGCTCTCTTTATCGCCTTCTCTCATGCCAACGGTATCGTGCAAGTCGTCGCGATCCTCGTTGTAGAATGCATGGTCCTTGCCTCTTTATTAGTTCTTCGGCCACACAAATCAAGAGGCGCTGATGTCCTCGCAACCTACCTGGCGATTACCAGAGTGCTTTGCACTGGCCTCATGATCGCTTTTGTGGAGAGCCTAAACCTAGGGGCAATACCTCGCGTTGTGATCGGCATCGTGATAGCTGTTATCATTTCGATTGCGGTCATGGTCATGTTTATCAACACGCTCGTGAACATGGGCATCATGAGACTTGTCCCAGCACGTTATAGACGGCGCCCGGTTGCTACGCCTGCTGGTTTGGATGCGGAGAAGGGCACTGAAAATGATGAGAAAGACTGGCGGTCGCGGAATCCTACGCCAGAGCGGAACATCCCCCTGGATCCCGATGTCAATCAACCATATCCTGACAGTCCTTCCCAGACTTTGACGGACCACCACAGTCTCTATTCAGAAGAGTCGGGGTCCACGACCCTAGGTTCACTGCTGCCACGACGGTGGTCAATCCAACAATCTCAACCCTCAAATCACTCGCGGTCCAACTCTCAATCACAGTACTCGTCGAGTCAATCAAATTATTCACCCTCGCAGTCCAATTATATATCCAATGTGTCATCACCGCGGCAGTCCGTGCCGCCTTCTCCGCTACGCACACAATCACCATCACATAGCAGACAGCCCACTATAGACGAGCACCCTCCATTTCCATAGACGTTCATTTTTTTTCCCTCCAATCATGTTCTATAGAGTTAAAGCACTTTCGCCTTCTCGCATTGCATGTATCATTCTTCATCTGGTTTCACTCGCATCCACTCTCACTCATTTGGACAAATCTGGTAATGCATGATGTTGATAGTTTTCCATGATGTGGATATGAGTCACTTTACTTATCCTTATTTTCTTAATGTTGCTTTTATTATAGCCCGAGTAATTATATTGGTGTTTGTTAAGCCCCAAAGCTCCTGGTCGAAGAGATCTTCAAGATCAGTGACCCCCTATTCGAACCGCACATTGTGCTCCTTCGATGACGTTACCTTCAAAGTGGCTACACCTCATGTCACGATGATGCCAACGTGTTAGTTAGTTCTTGATCGAGCGCGTGTTCGACTTCCCTTAGGCACATGAGAGTAATGATGAACTCGAAAAGTCAACGCGTCAATTGTTCTTTAGGTCATTTTACCCCGTGAATGACCGCCTGACATGTTACAAGGGTGGCAGTGACCCTGCCGGCGACAGATCATAGTACTATAAGCACGCAGCCAAGCCTTGAAATCGAAGCGCTTTTCGAGACGAGAGCTGGGGACGGGCTGTTATGGGGGCGTGCTGCACGAAGATGCATTTTGGACAATACTTGTTCGGGTCCACGACTGAATTGAAAGAAGATTTTGGGGTGTTTAGTTTTAAATGAATCACGTGATTGGTACACATATTGCAATCAACGTTGTTTGCGCCGGTTCACCGCGACACAACAACAATGAGCCATAAAAATTCATCGAAAAAGGCTGCGAAAGGGAAGATCCCTGGAGATAGAAATCTAAGGGTAACCGACTTTTTTACCCGAAGACCAACTCAAGCGCCAAGTTCATCCATTTTGTCGTCTCAGCCTAGTCCAGTCGCGTTAGCTACACGTTCACGTCAAAGCAACGCTTCAAAGTCATCAGCTGAAACATCTGTGGCCGTGGCAGTCTCTAACAAACAAAACATGACTACTCCTATTCTCTCCACTTCCACTTCCAGTGGTTCTGGTACTCTTCTTTCTCCACCCCACACAGCATCTAGAACTCGTTCTTCTGCTCGTCAAACACCAACGGGTCCTATGGCATCACCTCGTATTACACGCAGCCATGTGGCACAGAACAACCTTAGGAAGGTCTCCCAAAAGCGTCCTCGTTCCCCAGACCAGTGCCTTGGCGCTTCTCACCTCCTGAGTGCGTCTTCGCCCGTAAAGCCCAGGTTGCCTCATAAGCGCAAGAAAAAATTCGAGAGCGACTCCGAGAGTGAACGTCCAAGCGGTGTTATATATGTCCACACACCAGGCTCTCCTTTCAAACCATCCATACTAGCCCCACCACTCACAGGGCCTCGCACCCCGTCATCCAGTAAGCGTCTCATATACAGTAGCCAATCTGACGAGATGGAACTCGTCGTCCCTGTACTAGACACCCGCTCCCTCAGTCAAGTCAATGAACAAATCCACAAGTGGCGCCAAACCACTTTGGCATCACCATCCTCGTCTGTCGTTGATGATAATAGCCCCTGTGACTCAGGTGTAACAGATACAGATCTACCAGTACCTGTCACTTCCCTATTAAATGACGGCGCCCACTCGCGCTCTGCAACCTCCTTGCCTAGTGTACCACCTGAGACGCCCCTTCAACCCTCTGCTTCACTGCCCTCGCCGCCTGACACCGCAGGTGCCCCACCACTTCCCGCCACACCTGCGTCTGATAAAGTAGGCAAGGCTGCGCAGCTCATTGCAAGTATCAAAGCAAAAGCATTTGCTGAAAGCCCCCTGAGCGACGAGGAGAAAAATTACAAGTTCCGCGAGCTCGATGAGAGTAGCGACGATGACCTTGAAAACATGTCCCTCATTCCCGACAAGAAGGGCAAGGGCAAGGACAAGAGGTCCGTCTACTTTCATACACTTCAATGTACCATATTTTGAATCCTAATTCTCTTTAGCTCGCATTTTCCTGTCCTGAATGGTATGGATGGTATATTCGACTCGCCGCTATCAAGCGTCCCATCTTCGCCACCCAAACCTTCTACTTCCTACAACCTCCGCAACCGCCGTTCTCCTTCTACCTCTCCTATTAACATCCACAAGATGCCCCGATCTCAAATACACACCCGCTCTGGCCGTACAAGCAAGCCTGCGCCGCCTCTACGCCTTTCCACCATCGTCGTCACCAAGAATGCGCCTGGACCCTCAAAGCTCAAGAAGTCCTTCAACCCGCTCGAAGCGCTCCTTCGCGAGAAAAAGGCTGCGGAGAAACGTGGGGACGGGAGTGCTGCATTCCTGCGCGCTGAGGATGCTCTGCAGGCGCACATCTCTTTGGATGCAGATCTGGAAGATGATTTGAACTTGGCAGATGAGGGCGCCGCATGGCAGGCGATCCAAGAACACGCTCAACGCAAGTCAAGTAGCCCCATTCTTGAACCACCGGAAGATGATGTGTTTATGGGCGAGCGCGAGACCAAAATTCTTGGTCGTGAAGCGGGCGAAAAGATCGAAAAGATCCTCGTCAGTGACAAGAACAGCAAAATCCCCAAAGGAAAAGTTGTGGGTGTGCCGCTCTGGCAGGAGGGCGTGGGTGATGATGGGATGGATGTTGATGAAGAGTATAATGTGAGCTTCGGGGATGCCAGTAACCATCCCGTATTGGCACTTTTGCAGCACTTGGGCAAGATCGGAGGTAAGTGTATATATCAAAGCTGGACTTGGAGACTCATTTTCTGAGTAGTCGCCGATCAGCTGGCTTTCACTCTGTCTTCAGGAGTGCTCAGCGCTCTAGGTCCTGAGGAGAAATTTATTGTTGTCTCTCCTCTTTTTGCGCTGGGTATGTATCACCATTTTTTGATCGAATTATTCATGTCTTTTTTTACTCACGTTTTGCGGTTCTAGCCATCAGCCTTACTGAGTCCCGCCTCTCTGGCGCGGCATACAGTGCTCTGCATAGTTTGTGGAGTGCAACATCATGCACATCCAAGTCCGTGCTCCACTTTACTGACATCGCTACTGCACTCGTCAACCTTGGTGCATGTCGCCATGTGGTAGAAGACCTCTGCTGGACTATCCGTGAGGATGTGCGCCCGTTACATATTACCGCTGGAAATCGTGCGCGTGTTTTGAGTAAGCTGGTAACGCTTGTGGGCATTGCTGGTCGGTAGGTATCAATCATTTTTTCACAGACAGAAACATACCCACACATGATGAATTACAGAACGGAAAATCTTGTGGCAGAGGATTTTCCAGACGTGTTGTTGAGCCTCGTGCTTATTGGCCTCGACAGAACCACTTCCAACGAGTTGAGGGCTAACTTACATCTTGCCATTGACAGTATTTGTTGGACCATCAATACGTCAACTGTGAGTCCGCAATCTCAAAATCCAACACGTCATTCGTATGAGCATCTTGTAGCACCTTTCCATCCATCAACGACTTCTCAGTCACGCATCTACGCTTACGCCAGCCAATAAAGCCCATTTTGTTTCGTTCTTTAGTAGCGGTAGTGGCCGCACTCGTCACATCGCACAATGGTTAGCATATGCGATGTTCCTTCCAAACAGTAGGCCCTCTGTACGTATCTCTCCTATCGTGTGTGGATTTTGCTTCACTCGCTGACGTAACTCATAGGATGCGCTCCCTCCACTCGACCCGCTCATCCTTCTGCTTTCACCTGTACCTGGCTCAGGTGACCTCTTTGACGTGACAAGCGCAAATGCGGACTTTGAGGACCTCGGGCATTACTTTGCTATCATCAGTGTCGCGCTCACAAACATCGAGGCCTACGTTCATGAAGAGAACTCGTCGTCTCGCTCGCTTTCTCGTCAATCATCGATAGACGACAGTCCCCGGAAGAGTCAAAAGCCCCTTGCTCCCCTCGAATTACTCCTGCGGGTGTTAGAGGTCACGCAGGGGCGTGTTGGTGAGCATCCTTTGTATGTAGTCGATCTCATGCAGTATTGACGGTGGTTTGATGCAGTCGACACGCGTGCGGCGCACCTGGATCGCTCACGCACAAAGGCAGAGATGCATCGCCTCCAGATGCGCGTGTATTATCAACGACAAGCGCTCAAGCCCATCGCAGCATGGACAAAGACAGCCACCATCCAGCATTACTTCGGCTCCAAGTAGTTCCCTAAGCATACATAAGTCGCATATTTTAGTTTTCTTTTCTTTTTCTTTGCTGTTCTCTTCTCAACATGTTTCATGCATGTCTCGCTCCTCTGTTAACCTTATTCTATACGTATCCATTTCGTGCCCCTTTCGTCATGTTTTCCTCTTAGATGATGCTTTCTTTCAACTAAGCTACCGACAATGCTACTCCCCGTCTCCTCGCCTGCTGCAGTAACATATTATGTCCATTATAGCATACCTATTGTAGATGAATATGCTGTCAACCAGCTTTAAATTATGTATGCTACCTTCCTTCGTATTTGTAGCTTGCTCTTAATGTTTTTCGGTTTTTGTGAGACACGTCAATTACTTGGGTTTTCGTCCTGTGGGTAGTGAATGTGCATACAATCAATACATATCCACCGCCTTCTCTACGACGTGTGAGCCTCACTCATCTGAACCTAATGAGCTCCCAGCCCGCCCGGACCCCTTCTTAGCAGCCAGCCGTGGGTCCATATACAGGTCGTCCGAGTCATCGTTGAGGTCAAGCTCGATATCCCATACTGGCGACGGCCCACGTGGAGGTGGAGGTGGAGGCCCGGAAGACGCGGTGGGCGGAGGGCTGTCGAGGTCCAGTTCTATGTCCCATACTGGGCTTGGGCTGCGTTGCGCTGGCTCTTTTCCTTTTCCTTTGCCCTTGACACTGCTTTGTACAGGTACTGAGTCCAATATCGCTTTCGAAGCTGAGGCAGCCACCTCTGAAACCTTTTCTCCGTTGGACTTAGACACAACCTCGTCGCCAACACCCCGTGGGACTTGCGAGCCAACAGAAAATACAGCGCTGGTAGCATGATTTCGAAATGGTTTGTCGAAGGCGTCTTTGATGCGACGGACCTTCACGGGGCCAAAGCCTGGTAAGGTCTGGAGGCGATCAGATGGGGCGCGAGCTATGTCGGCGAAGCTCTGGCCCGTCAGCTAAGTATGTTTCATATCCAAATAGTGTGAAAATGACATACCCCAAGTGACGAGCGTAAGGTTTCGACGTCGGTTTTGTTCACCTTACTTATGCTGGTGAGCGCAGTGCGGAGGACGGCATTGTAGTCCTTGTCCACACGCTCCTTGATCAAATCTGGTGGCTTGTGCTCAAACTGCTTGAGTGTAGAGATGTATTGCCCTGCTTCTTCGATGCTGCAAAAGTGAGGCATTTATTCGACTACTGAATTAAGAGAGCTGCGAACAAATACCTCCATGCGACGATGATGGTGATGTTATTGATGAGACAGACCTGCATGAATTACCATGAAGCTGAGAATTGGTGGTCATGGGAGAGGACAGACCTTGGTAAGCTCCCGGATTGGCTCCTGATGTTCGCTCTGTGGTGGAGGAATTTACAGGACTCTTGGTAGAAGCTCGAGAGCTACTTACAACATCGCACATGATAAGCAAAATCCTGAGATTATACGCATGCCCAAGTTTCTCTATGCGAGTATGAATGTACTCTGGGTGCAGGCGGTGATATTTCAAACTTCATTCCAATGTCAAGTATGCACTTCAATGATAAGCAACGCAAGACAGTGCACACCTGAGGAAAAGCACACCGGAAGTACGCCCTACTTGGAAGTCGGAGACAATGTCGCCAAATTCTTTTCCAACATTGCGAATGCACTCAAGAACGGGGTTCAAGCGCTGAGGTTGTTTACATCAAATTGAGTCAAGAGAATTGAAAAGGACACTGACCTGGTTGGGATTTATGATAATATTGTTGCCTGTGCCAGGCTGTACTACAGGAGGTTTGGCTTTTTGAGCAGCAGATCCCCCTGCTGCTGACACGCTCGTCATAAGAAGGCTTAGTAATCAATGATCAACAACTCGAACTTCCAGTCAATCGGAACCCAACCGAGTACTCCGGCCCTTCTTGTCCGTATGACCACTAGTACTGACAGTAATTTCCCAGCTAATTTTATTTCGCTATCATAGTGATACCGCAGCACATAAGGCCTAAGGACCAGCGTCTGTCACTACTTGGCTCTCGTTCATCTCCTTGTTCAAAATGGACAAGTTACCTACATATTCCGAGTCCTTACCAGTTGACTTTCCGCGGCTGGCAAGATGGAAGCTGAAGCACAGAATGGCACCAATAGCACTCACGTTGTGTTTCATATCTGTAGCAAGCTTACTTTTATCTCTGTCACAGCTCGCGTTACTAGGAAAACAGTCCGTTCAGCTCCCCCTCCATACCGAGCAGATATTGCAGAGATGCAACATGCTACACGCAAAGCCTGGCCCGCCTTCCGACTTTCACCAACGCACTGAGTCTGACCGTTTTGTTGAAGGAACCCAAGCGACTCTCATTAGAAATGCGTCCATTTGGACCGGAGATCAGGAGATCACACAGGGAGATATCTTGCTCGACAAGGGTATCATCAAATTTGTTGGACATGCAAGCCCAGGTATGTTCAACAAGTTCAAGGACTTGGTCACATTGGATGTGGGTGGAAGTTGGGTCACGCCTGGGTACGCGCGCACATGATCAAACCTCTCTTTCTCTTCTCTAATCCTACATCCAGGATAGTCGACATTCATACCCACCTGGGCGTCGACAGTGCCCCAGCTCTAAGTGGCGCAAACGATGGCAATTCATGGAAGGGTATTACACCGTCTCATGTCCTTCTCAATAATGCATTAAGATCCATCTTTTTCGCAGGTCCTATCTTACCCTGGCTCCGCAGCCTCGATGGGCTCAATACCCACGACGATGCCTATAGACTCAGTATATCCGGTGGCGTAACCACCGCAAATGTCCTCCCTGGCTCTGCTAATGCCATTGGTGCGATCACTCTGATCCATTTGTACGGTGTTGTTAACACCTCCTACAGGTGGCCAGGCCTTCGTTATCAAGCTTCGTCCCACCGCGGAACGCTCTCCCTCGTCTATGCTCCTAGAACCACCCTATACTCTTAATGGCACGCATGTTGATCCGACCTTGCCTCCAAGATGGAGACAAATGAAGTGCGTCTCCTCTTTCTTTCTTGAAGCACGTGCACTCATCTATTTTAATCGCAGACATGCGTGCGGCGAGAATCCCAGTAAGCTTTCATTCTTCCTTATCTCACATGTTCTTGTCAAACACGAATTTGAGGTCGTGTATACGGTAACACGCGTATGGACACTTTCTGGGCTTTCCGACAAGCGTGCGTTCTATGGCCCCTCTCTTTCGCCTCCTTCCCATGACAACATCCACAGATATGATACTGCTCGGCAGATTAAAGAGCAACAGGACGCGTATTGCACTCGTGCGCTAGCAGGTGAATGGGAAAACCTCGGTGAGTTCCCGGACAACCTACAGTGGGAAGCGCTTGTCGATGTATTGCGTGGGCGTGTCAAGGTATGTTTCAATATTTCCTATTTTGTAAGAGGACATACTAATATCTCTCTTCTTGAAATAAGATTCACACACATTGCTATGAGGCGGTTGATCTGGATGACTTTGTCCGTGTGCGTAACGTTGAAGTGGTTGTAGTTGCGCAATGGGTTGCTGATGAGGTTTAAACAATAGCTTACCAACGAATTCGAATTCCCGATTGCCGCGTTCCACCATGCTCATGAGACGTACCTTGTCCCAGGAACTCTCAAGCAGGCGTATGGTAGTGATCTCGCTTTGCTGACCTCTTGTTGTGTTGATTGTGTTCTGCAGGCCACACCCCTGCGGCAGCCTTGTTCGCTACGAATGCCCGGTACAAGCGTGAAGCATACCGCGGGTCGGAATTCGCTCCACGTATTCTGGCTGAGAACGGGATCGACGTCGTGATGAAGGTCTGCACATGTGTGTTCCCCCCTGGCTCCTGTGTTGATTTGATATATCGTGCAGAGTGATCACCCTGTCCTCAACTCTCGCTTCTTATTATACGAGGCGCAGCAAGCATACATATACGGCCTTCCGGCGAATCTTGCTCTTGCAGCTGTTACGTCAACGCCCGCGCGCATCATGGGACAGGACCATCGGATTGGATTTGTGCGCGAAGGTTTGTTGCTATCTTTTCAAAATCGAACACACGCTGACATATTTCCAATTCTAGGATATGATGCTGGTCAGTCTACTCGCTACATCTCTGCTGCAAACCGTTACTAATTCTAACTACTACCCAGATCTGGTTGTATGGGATAGCCATCCTCTCGCGCTAGGTACAACGCCGCAACAAGTCTGGATTGACGGCATCCCCCAACTTTTTGAGCCCGCCGTCGCCTCCAAACCTGTGTCCTTCCAACAGGCCCCGCGCACACCAAATTTTGATCTCGAGGCTGCCGCCGCTATCAAGTATGACGGACTCCCGCCCCTGATGCCAAAGAAGGCAAAAGATTTGATTGTGTTTGCGAATATAAGTAGCATGTTTGTGCCAGATGGAATGGGTGGCGTGATGAGTGTGGCTGGAGTAGGAGAGGGCGATGTGGTAGTCCTTGGGAAGGGTGTGGTGCAATGCTGGGGTACTGTAGCTGCATGTGTGAACGAATTTGCCTCGGAAGATACCGAATGGATTGATCTCGAGGGCGGGTCTATCGCGTGCGTTGTCACTGACTTTCAGCCCCATTCTCCCATTTTAACGCGACTTACGCAGTCCTGGCCTTATCACTTACGGCTCCCCACTTGGTTTAGAAGAGATTCAGGGCGAGAGCTCCACGCACGACGGCACTGTTTTTGACCCTCTCACCGGCTCTATCCCAAGCATCCTCGCAGGGAGCGAACTCATTAAGGCTTCGGATGGTCTCCAATTCGCTGGGCGCGACACGCTGTAAGCCGTCTATTGAAATACCGCTATGTTTGCTCTAGCTCACACCCACGCGAAAGCCTCGCCTATCGCGCAGGTGTCACTGCAGGTGTTACCGCGCCAAGCTCAGGTGGGCTCATTGCGGGGTTGAGTACGGCGTTCAGCACTGGCGCAGCGCACAGGCTCGAGGACGGGGCCGTCATCCAAGATGTTGCGGCTCTGCATGTGCAAATTGGTCACTCAAACCGAGGACCTAGTGTCAGCACGCAGATCGCAGCGCTGAGGAATATGCTGTTGGGTGATAAGAGTAGTATCACGTTTGCTGAGGTTGCAAAGGTATTTTTCTATCTGTCTTTGATTATTAAAATCACCTTAATGTATATCCCATAGGGCGCCATACCCCTGGTCGTGCAAGTCCAGAATGCGGATGTCATTGCCTCTCTTATTGAGCTGAAGAAAGAGATTCACACGCGCACTGGGACTGATATCCAGCTCACTGTTTCAGGTGCTGCTGAGGCCCATCTTCTTGCCAAGGAACTTGGTGAGGCGGGCGTTGGTGTCATCCTCACACAGTCCCGTCCCTTCCCTGATAACTGGGAGTCAAGGAGGATGTCAGTGATTATGCATTAGACCGTGTCAACAAACTCACCATCTACCAGATTGCCCGGTCCACCGTTGACCAATGAGAGTGCTATCACCACCCTCTTAGCTCACGGTGTCACTGTTGGTGTCGGTGTCGTGGAGCAGTGGAGTGCTCGCAACACGCGCTTCGACGTAGCATGGGTGTGTAGATTATTTTTTTATCAAGTATCCGGCTCATCGTATGGCTTTCAGGCTGCTCTCGAGAGCTTTGACAGGATCTCAAAGGAACAAGCTCTCGCACTTGCGTCAGTCAATCTTGAGAAGCTGTTGGGAGTCAAGCCCTCTGGAGGGCTTAGCGATATGGTCGCAACTCGTGGTGGCACAGTCCTTGACTCCGAAGCGAAAGTCATCGGCATCATCTCAGCTCGCAGAGGCGTCGTAGACCTAATCTAGATAGAGATAGGATAGCAGCGGGACAGCATTCAAGATAACAATACACGGTAAGGAGGATACCACGAAGCGTAGCGTGACGCAACTTTGATACTTCAGAAAAGTGCTTATTGTGGCTTTCCTACGAGGGACTGTCTGATATGATCCTGAATTAAAGGGAGCCCTTTCATAATGAGCTTGATGGGTTTGCTCTCGTCTATGTTGATCAAATCAGATCTAAGCGTGATCGCTTCGAAGAGACACGAACCGATCTGAAGGACTCTGCCATGTCTCTTGAGAATCCTCGCTTCGGGAGCAAACGCTGGGTGCTCTGGATGAACAATTACGACCGAGTTCTTTGTGGCATGTGATCAGATATGCCAACTACAACGAAACACGATGCAAACCTTGGAATACCACGCTCGGAGCTCATCTGCGTCCTTGGGTATCAACGGGATGCTCATGTTTCCCACAACCTGTATCACCGTATTGACATAGCGAATCATGCCGACCGCTGTAGCAGAAGTGAGCTGTCTTCAAGTATGCTCAAAGTATGAGATACGTACGACGGCTCGCCATAAGCTCCATAAGTGCATGACAACCGGGGCCATGTCCGATGAAGATAATGTTTTTCGCTCCCGAAAGCCTAGAAAAAACTTAGCTTTTAGAGCTAGGAAATTCGTGGAGATGGCCAACTGTATATAGTTATCCCACAGGTATATAAGAACGTCCCGTGTCCACGACTCTACGTGTTTGTGGCCGCGCTGACAGGCCAAAAGGGTTGGTACCAGATACTACATTGTGAACACTAGTATACGTACCGGCAGAGGCGAGGCAAATGGTCTCGGGAAGACATTGACATCGAGCAGGGCATATTTTTCCTTGCTGACCCATGAAATGAGTTCCTTTGAAAAGTCGATCTGGGATGTATCAGCATAAGTTGGGTAAATGTGCCGTCAATGATGGGCAGCTGACTAGGTAAGAGTTCTCCATCTGTACATCGCACGTAGGCTTTCCGTCTAGTTCTATGCGCAGATTTCCGCTGTAATGGAGTCAGTAATGAACAACGAGACCACTCGGGGAATATTCACAATTCATGGACAAATACAATAATTGTAGGATTTTCTAAAAAGTCACTCCTGCGTTTTGCTCAGTCTAACAAAGTAGCGACATATCAGACTACGCACGTGCACATAACTTGAGAGCCGAAACGTTCTTCAAACATCTTGGTCATTAATGGAACCTGGAGCATTTGGTATTGCGTGTAGAGAAAGTGTTGTCTGTGGCCCTTGAGAATTTCTGCAAGGAATCCATGAAACGCGAAATACACGACATGGGAGGAGATGCTTACCTGGGATTGAGAATGATATTTCATCAACCTCTGTAAGGAAGTTCGTATGAGTGCTCGACTGTTTCCCGCCGAATATGAAAAGACAAACCTTCACGTGGTTCACAGGCCTTGGGGTTCACGCTCTTCCAGTATTTGCTCTGCTCCATAGCAACTTGCCAAACTGTTTCTGTCCCTGCCTCAGACGCAACCATAGGGGGGAGCTCAGGAGGAGCCTCGCCGAGAAGTACGCGAGCAACTGCGAGAGAAGAGTTAGATATTGAATCAAGGTTATAGCCACCCTGTGGAAATTGAAAGCGGAAACTCAGAATGTCGTGAATTAAGCTACTTCATCAATAAACCTACCTCCAAGGCGACGACTAAATTTCCACCAGCGAGCCCCGATAACATGTGTGTCATGTGTGCGTATCCCGCTGGAGAAACAAAACATTCGCCAAGATCATCTCCAACAGCAGCGTCAAACCCAGCAGAGACTTCATAAGGTTAGCCCGTGAATGGCGTGGAAAATAAAAGGACACACTAATTACTAGGTCTGGAGCAAATTCCATTCCTATTGGCATCACGATTTGTTGAAAGGCGTGGATATAATCCGCATCTGTCATGCCCTTCTTCGGCCAAGGTATATTGACAGAGCTGCATTCATCAATCTCTATGAAGCTGAACGAGGGATGTTCACTTACTAACCAAGACCAGCCCCCTCACCACAAGATTCCATGCTGCCAAATGGTCCACACGGGTAAAATTGCCCTCGCTCGTAGCGATGCAATGAGATGTACAAAACAGAGGGATCATCATTGAAAGCACGCTGTGTTCCATTACCTATACAGGCGTTTGTATGATGAAATTAATTTAGCAATTGACGTACCATGATGTACATCCCTTCACAAAAATGAGATCACGGATCAAAGAAAGATTGTTAAGACCTACCAATCGAGTATCAAGATCTTTCTGACTGGAGTCAGAAACTGTGTAACCTTTGCAGCGACAGCGACATTGTTGAAAAAACAAAAACCCATGTGCTCTTCAGGCTCAGCATGGTGCCCAGGAGGCCGTACTATTGCAAAGGTTTTCTTCAGCTCACCACGAGCCACAGCGAGACAGGCCTCAATCACGCCTCCACAACTCAAGCGCGCAGCTCGGGTAGTAGCGCCGGTAACGTACAGAGAGAGGGACTCATAATAAGCTTCTGATTCAAAAATTTCGGACGGTGTCATTGCTGAAGAAGCAGGTAAATTCTCGAAGTAAGCAATGTATCTTATGCGTGAAACACTAGTGCGGATATGATTTACGAGCCGCCACTCACATTGAATCGCAAGGACCTTGTGCCAATGTTCTTGAGAATGGACAAGAAGGACTTCATCTTGCTTTACAGGTCGAATCGGGATTTGTTTCATTTTCTGCAATAAATTCGCGTCGCGAATTGCCGTTCGGATTCTTGATATTCGTTCTGGTTGCTCCGGATGCTCTCCAGTTGCCGATGAATGGAGCATCATGTCCTGAGAATAGACATAACCGACCGTAAAATGCGGCAGACGGTGCGGCACGGAGGAGGCGCGTTGGACAGGACTCAATGAACGTTGAATGGATACTTGATTTTGGTGATATTCTTCTCTATCCACGTCCATTGAAGTTCCAACTTGTCCGTTCATGGTGAGCTCAGTGCCAGCCGCGCTCGATAGAGCTCGGAGACTTGTTTGGAAGAAGAATGAAGGAGATAAAATCACTATAGATCCAAAACCTTAGTTTATAGACAAGGAGGGCAAGTGAACAAAGCAAGACCAAACACCGGTGAACCTGCCGGTAACCAAAAACTTTGGACGGCATGGGACTAGGTGCATCATGTGCACTGCTAACTTGATTTCCCCCCTCAAGATCCCAGGACCAAGTTAGCGCTGAGAGCACAGGTGAGATTTTTTTGGCTTGGATGTCACCATAGCGATTACGAACGGCTAGGTTAAACTATGGATTCTTACCAGTTCCGACTCCGAGCGTGCACAGACCCTAGGGTATCCGTTGAGTTCACTAATGAATAATTAAGCCCCGGGTTACCGTGACCGCCACGACTACGCTTCAAGGTCAGCACCGTGCTTTATTTTCACTCTTCCCCACACACCATCACCTATTATTATTCACTTACAATGTGCTTTCTCAGATCTTGCTAGATCTGACATCTAATTTTCTTTTTTCTTGGCGACCGATTTTCATTGTCCACCGCATTATTAGGCTCCATTAGCGCCATGGCCTCCAGCATCAAAAACTACCTGCTGTATTCCCCGTATTTTTGTTTCTGCATACCGGTTCGATTCGGATTCCTGTTATTGACTTGTCTGTCCTTCCTGTTTTCGGGTGTGCTGTCTGTATTGGTGTGGTTTGAACTGTCTCGTGCGTGTGCTCAGGTCTGTTACATTATCATAATATAACACTGACCATATTGTTAGATTCATATTCGCTGAGTAGTAAGGAGAAATATTCATTTTGGGCTGTGGGCATTGTAGAAACCACATTGCTTGCTGTGTCCATTATTGGGTGCGTGTCATACACATCTCATACTCTGGACCGATTCTTACTTGCTGGTGACCTTCACATAGGTTCATTGGTGCAGTTGCACGCAAGCAACGGTTTGTCGGGATCTATGCGTACTTCGTCTATATCCATCTTCTTCTCAATGTCATTGTCGGCATCTACTTCCTCGTTACCATTCGCCAGAGCAACCGACAACAGATAGTTGACGAATGCTATCATGTGCTCGCCAACAATCAATCTGAATCCAACTGTCAAAGCCTCATGAATATACCAACATATGTTTTCATTGCTGTGGTGTCATTTGTATTGCTTCTTGAATTATGTGCGTCCAACATATGCCCCTCTGCTCGATACTGACGGGCATCCATCGTCATTTTAGATGGTGCTCTCATCGCCACTCGTTATCTAAACACACTTACAAAGCAGAAGAAGGTCGAACACAGTCGCAGATTGGGATTATACCATTCAGTTGCCAACATCCTTCCCAGTCATTCTCGCGATCCAAGTCGCATGTCTGATGACATAGAATTGCTTCGTCCTCGAGACAGTTCTGGAACTACTTATTCGTCGCTTGGAGGCCCGCATGATTATGGTGACGACGTTCTCGACATAACGCATCCACATACAAGCTACGAGCCTGTTCCAACGTATCACCCCGGTATACTTTCCCATAACCAACGATCATCACAATCGTCAAGCACTCCCACCCATCATCAGCATCCATCTCATTCAAGCGCATGCCCTTCAAGTACTTCTTCACCTTCGCGAAGCTTCCGTGCACTCCCCCCTCGTCCGTCGAGTAGTGTAGTCACTGAAATCCCGGTGACAGGTATATATCCCCAACTATTAAATCGAACGCCACATACTACAACAACCTCTGACTCCCCGTCGAGCTCCTCGCACGAGAGCCGTGATCCATCAACACATCCGAATGATGACGTTGATCGACGATCAACGCATTCTGTTTCCACAAGTGCACATGCAGCATTAATGGAACATGCTTCGTTGATGTGGCAAAGATTCTTTCCACCATCTAGTGCTCCTCCAATTTCGGAGTTACCACCGTATAATCAGTCTGGGAAATAGTATGGACTCGATGGAATAATTCCTCGATCTACTTTGACTCTTAATATTGATGCTTTTTTATCGCTACGACACCGTAGTTTTGTTCTGTTGCATTGACTACCTTCAGGGCAATATATGTAACTTTTTCTATAATGGACATTACTAGTGATACCAGGATGTAAATATGGAACCTGCTGTTTTGAGGCTGTTGGACAACAGGTCCAAACACCGACCTTGATGCCAACCCTCTACAGAGATTTGACAGCAGAGGCAGTACTTGGCAGGAAGGAACATAACGACTGTATTTACACGGCAAGACATACTAGATGACATGCACAAGCGTCATGACGCCCAACGCCAGCACATCATCGACTCCGTACGTTTCATTCTTTCTGAACGTTATGCATGAAACTCATGCTGGGTCTGTGACACAGTTGCATGACCTGTTGTTTCAATTGCATATTGTCTCCTTCTTCCTCGCGCCCTCACTCGTACCACTGGTTACCAGAGCCATGTGTTGTCAATTCCTGTGCTACAAGCCGAGGGAGATTGACCCCAAAATTTCTCTGCGATCGTGGTTCCTGCTCACTTTCTTCCTCAATTTCCCAAGCTTCTGGTTACATGCACGGGAAGGCACGGGTGAGGGGCGGACGGTCGTGCTGGATTTTGTCGGAATGGGTGCGTTCATTACTCTACTAGCTTTCATGAAAATGACAACAAGGACCTCACAGAGTATGCACCCTCTAAAATGCACCTCCTTCTGCTCGACGTCCTCATCCTGGTTTTCCTATTGCTGCTGGAGACGCTCGCGTACGAGAAATCGCTACAGCAGTCATCCTCCATCATCTCCGAGGTTCTCCTTCAACATCCTCTCGTCCCAACACCGTCACTCTCATACTCGGACGAGGATGAACAGCCAAAACCTTCCCGTAGTGAACGAACATACATAGTAGACCTGCGCCTCGCGCCCCTGATAGACCGCATACGACAGCCGGCTCCAGAGGTAGTAGAGCAGCCTATCGAGGCACTTCCACTTCCTAATACCACCAACATCCCGGTGATACCCCTCCGTATTCAGGCGTTCATGAGGACGAGAGGACGTCCATCGCAGCCCGAACATGGTTCCACAGCTTCAAACGTACAGGAACAAATTGAGACGGAGCAGAGGTTACCAGGGAGCATGGGAACTGAAGATATTGACTAGTTAACGTTGTATGTATTTTAATGGCATAGCTTTCCAAAAGGACCCAAATCTATATCATCTCCTGAACGTCTCATCTTCGCATACATTTACATAACTAGGCATCACCATTTGCGTTTCATCTTAAGAAATAAACAGGGTCAGAAGACACTTCTTTTATCATCACGAGGAAGACATACAGCTTCACGCAAACACTGCCCAAACTTTTCAAATTCCTGTTTGCAAGAATCTTTGCGAACATCTGTATAAGCAGCAAGTATGCATTTTCCGTATGCTGTTGCGTGCGACGAGCATGTGGTAGTGGAGTGCAGTGCTAACTGCCTCAGAGGCGTCGTGCTTGTCTTCGCTGTCTGCATGACCAACGACTGGGAGGAGCTGCACAGCTCTCGGCGATTTAAACCGCTGATTAATCAGTGACAACTTTTGAATACCGCAACTTGAATTGTTTCAACGGCGAATAGCGGCTTCTGAACTTCCACTGATCAAAGCCGAATACATGATGCAGTTCTAACCCACACACCACCACTACATAGCACGAAGGGCTTCAAGTCATCCGACGCGAAAAGCGCGTACGGTATATAATAGTCTTTTAAAGTCCTAGTCATATCGTTGTCGAACTTCAATCTGCGAGAGTCCTTGCAACATGCTCAAAATTTACCTCTTGGTTTCTTGCATTTGCGTGCTTATAGCCGCAGTCTTCTATACTTTCTACTGGAATCGCATTATTTCTGGATTTATTAGTCTTCTCTTACGAGTCAAGTACTGGAGACAAGGAGGCTCCAGTATATGGGTGCACATTGGTCGGTTTTCCATTACACTCGACTCATTGGCACTACTTAATGTATAATCTAGGATCCATACACATCTCAATCCTCGCGGGACGCATACTACTCAAAGATGTCAAATATCATTCCAGCAATATGACCGTCAAAATCGTGACAGCTCAAATATCTTGGAGATATTGGTTGCGCGTCCCAGCTACTGAGGATGATCTGAATCACGCACATGTTGGTGGAGAAGAATGTAAGACTGACCCTTATCTGTCCTTGTGCATCGAGTAACAAGTGCGTGCTCTGACAGTCAACTATACGTCACCGTTCCCTTCTTGCCGGATCAAGGTCTCTGTTCAGGGATTTGAGTGGCTTCTATACAACAAGACTGCGGCATATGATCATATCATCTCCCAAATGCAGGCCAAGGTATCCCCACGTCCAGAGGTCTCGGAACCTCGCAGAATGTTTTCTCGTACTTCAGGAGCTGAAGGTATGTCATTCCATCTACTTGTTGTTAATCTAACCTACTTGTTTGATCATAGGGCTAGGTTTCTACCCCCCTCCTGCACTAGCAAATATCAAAGCGCCTCCCGTCATTCATGCTGCACTGGCGTGGATTAAACGTCAGACGCCCTATCTGGATCCGAATGACATTTTGCCCATTGCACTCGAGCTGTCCAAGGTTGCCATCACCTGCGGTAATCCTTCAACGCCAACTCTGTTGGTCGCAGAGTGCCATAGAGCAGAAGGCACGTTTGGGATTGTCCAGGTCGGCTTGTTTATCATTGGTATACATGTTGATACCGACATCTTGAACAGGCCAGGTCAAAGTGCGACCTCTATAAACAGCTTTTGAATTTGAAATTCCAGAAAGTGCTCGTGCAACTTGTTGAGAACGACAACTACCAAGGTAGCATGCCAACAATAGGGCATGGCATTCGCGAGAATGCAGAAACATCGAGGTTCGTCGCATTTGTGTTTAATGACTTTGATTGACGTCATTGCTGTGCCGGTTTCAAGTCGGTTCCTAGAACTAGTTCCTTTGGGTTATCTTCCATTCCGGGCATTCTCCAGGGTTTGGAGGGGACTGAAGTTATATACGTCTGGCCATGGCTCGTCCGTTCATGACCGCCGTACAGCCGAGAATAGTCCTGGACCTATGCCAAGCAGAAAATCAGCCAAGAGTATTGACGAAGAAACACCTGTTGGCGCTGACTTCACTGCTCTAGAGTATGCTATTGAACGGCGGATCATCGAAGCCCCCGTTCTGGAGTTATCATATTACACAGATGTCGTCGGCGATGTGCCTGTTGCACAAGATGGTCCAAGAGGCATGGGATTGGAATCCTATGACATCGGCAATGGTGACCTACCTCCCGAGTGGGGTGTAGATCTGGTAATAAGAAAAGGAACCGTTCGTTATGGACCATGGGCTGATCGCCAACGGTAACGATCATGTTTTTATTTAGGAAGTGCGCTCATGATTCGAATTCTATTTCTAGAGTTCATCTGCAACGGACATTCTTCCCGTCAACGTATCATGACTTGGAGATGTCAAAACACCTTGGGCCAGGAGATAAACGTACTTGGACTGCAATGAAAGTGTTTGTCGAACTTCGTGATAAGACAGTGCTTTATATTCCTTTCCGAGAGCCTTCAAAGGTAAATACATGGCGAGAGACTCATTATCTCTTTGTTCATCCTCTCTTAGAATTGGCAATGGGATGGTGTCAGCGACTATCCGCGTCCAAGGAAGCGTGACCACGCAGCTCTTCATTGCACCGCAGGTGACAGCTCCTCAATTAGCTACCTTCTGCCTATGGTTACAGGACCCGATGGCTATGAACCTCGTTTGGAGGTTCATCTCGATACAGTTTCTGTAACATCGAGTCTCAACGATATCAAGCTCATCGCAGCTGAGTCATGTCGCGTTCGTACATATCCTACTATTCCATGGAAATTATGTTAAAAATAACTCAGGTTCATGCGTCATTTCCATCACCCCTCGTATGGAACGCCGAGCGTCATTGGTCATTCTCCATATCTCTTCGTCAACCGATTGTATATCTCTTGCGGGACCACATCAATATGTTCACTGATTTGACACGGGACTGGACCTTTGGGCCGCCTACCGAATGGAATCTTTTTGTGCCGACTATTTATATACTCGAACTTGATTTGCACCAGTTTGAGCTTAATCTATATGCCAACGACCAGAATATCATTGATAAGCCTCTAGACAAGGGGGAGAACAGTAAGTGGATTCTATTAGGTGGTTGGAAACATCATCATTCATAAAAAAAATCAGTGTTGGTGACGATCCGTGCACCGCGTTTAAACATTCAAGTTACCTTCCCGTCAAATAAATATCGACCCGAGGCGACGTCCATTCCATTCGTTGTTGATGTTCCAGATGTAAACGTTTTTCTCTCCTTGCCGCGATGGAATACGCAATACCTCTACAATTCAGGGAAAGAACATCGTATAATCCACGCAGCAACCTTCCGCATCACGTCCTCGTATTATTTCTGGGCAGATGTTCAATCCGACAATGTTGATCAATTAAAGCTCACTGTCGAGGTATGTCTGAGATTTACTGATCGCGTCCCTTGCTCATTGCCACTAAGACAAGTAATGTCGCTTACAAGGCCCTCGGATGGTCGGTCAGGTACTTAATGGTACTTCGGGACAATTATTTTGGATCTTTCACCCACTTTTCTACGCTCGTGGAGTATCTTGAAAAGCGGAGTAGGTTTAAATTGATTGGAGATCCACTGGAGATGAAGCATCGGCCAGGCAAAGTTAGTGAACCAGTTGTGTGTCTTGAAGTCACCTAATGGAATGGACGAGATATAGTCAAACTCCCTACAGGTCCAAGTATCGGTACAATTGCAGTCTGGGGTAATACTCTTACCTGCGGGCTTGCCTGGCTACGAAGTGCGCATTGCAAACGACAGATCATTGGATAATATCGGCGCATCGACAGTCATGACGTGTTCTGTGCTTCAACTGGACTTACGACTGCATGACTATTTCATGGGTAAGTCAGTGTCAGACGATGCATCGTAACTGTTTAACCGTACAACAGATGCGTCGCTGAATTTGAACGCAATCAAAGGATCTGTCCTTGAGGCTTGTTCTGAGCACGCTTTCTTCACCCAGGAACGTCGACGCTACGAAGACTCATTCTTAATTGATGGTACTGTCAGTTCCGTTTGTTCTTAACAACCATAACTCACGTTCGGTTTCAAGGTCTGAATATCACTGCTAACAGACTATTTGGGTCACAGCCGCGTACTCGTACATATATATGTGTTTGGGAAATTGCAGTTGGTCCAGTAAAGGCCTTATTGACATCTCATGATGCTCAAATCTTGTTGGCATCTATGAATGCTGTCCGTCTTAATTACACGGACCTTGCCAACGCTCCTGCGACCGAGTTCGGAGTACCTGCGGATCCAGATGGTAAAATAACTATTCTTTCACGAGAACATTTGCTGACACAATTATTTAGTTACTTTCATTAGATTATCAGCTAGTCATGTCGACGTCACTTGGTCTGCTGGTGCAACAGCTTTAAACATGTCGATTCCTTCGGGCTTCAGTGTTCATACCAGTGATTTGGAAGGTCAATTTTGCGGCAAGCTCATGAGTGTCAGACTTCCCCTTGCGTCACTGAAGATTCTGCTGTCATCAAGGGATTCGAAGACGAGCTGGTGTGAGGCAGCCGATCTGTCTATAGACATCAACATGGATATGTACAGATCCCCAAAGATCCGCAATTTATCACAGATGGATTTCATGAAGGGCCAGGATGAGCTGACACATCGAGCACAATATCTACTCGATGAAGTAGAGAGGGCACGAAAAGCCTCTCCTAATAACCGACAGTCGCTGCAGCGCACGCATTATAGTCACCATCGCAATGGACTCTATCTTCCTCCTCCCCGTCTCCCACATTTCTGCAGAGCAAAACCACACCCTCCAGCACCGCTCACGAGTGTTGCGCACGCTAAGAGCACGGCCGTATGGTGGTCTCAACTTTCCCATCTCTCAGAATCCGACGGAGAGGAGAATGTATCCGAAGCAGATCGTGATGCACGTCTGGCGTATGTTGTTCATTTTCTCGTCTATTCTATTAAATATACCAAATTTTGCAGGAGGAGTCGACTTGCTCTACCAACCCCCGTCGACGACGACATCTCTATGTCAGGGGAGGAGTCAGATGACGAAGACCTAACTGATACTGAATCCTCAATAAGCGGCTGGTCTTCGACTAGATGTAAGTTGCTTCCAGATGCAAACCATTACAACTGCTGAGTTTAGACAGCCGCGACTCAACGGCACTCGCTGATCAAGCGCTACCGCCGTGTCTCTAGGTGGTACCAGAGTACCAATTTGGACGACATCAACAGCTGGGAGGACTCGCCCTTCGTTTTAATTAAGGTAAGTAGGCACACCTGTTTTTTCTGAATATTCCTGAATTAGAAACCAGGAACCTAGAATTACAGCTCCAAAGAACAAGCATTCATCCAGAATACATCCGATCGTACAAGCTAATGAAAGAACGAGTTCGTTATACTCTACAACTTTCCGCATACAATGCAGAAGGGAGATTCTGGTTCGATTAACCCCCCTGGCTCTCATGGGAGTCAGAGATATAATTGAAGACATGCAATCGCGAGTTCGTATTATCTTTCGAATGTGTTGCATTATGTCAATGATGTCCTGCAGCGGCTCAGTCCAGAATTGATATTGGACTCGGTGATGGCAAGCCACATGGCAAAGTTCGGTGACTCGCCAGATTCCCCCCTCTCGATGGCCTTCGACATTACCATAGGGTCCGCTCGTCTTCAGGTACTGGAACACATATGCTGCCCACGTTCCTCCATCAAGGAAGCATCAGCTCAAAGAGACTTCATGGTTACAGTCAACTGCTTGGCTTCCGGATGCCACCTCACCATGTCCCAAGGGACTCAGAAATTGGCTTGCCATTTAGAAATATCTGAAACGTCTGTAGGAGTAACGGATAACTCGGGAGTTGCTCTGGGTTCCAAACGTTCACCTGGAAATAGCCCAATATTATCTCTTCGTCGTCTCCAACTGGATGCCACTCAGAATCATGCCAGCATCTCTGTTGGTCGGTTTGCATTGGAACTTCAACCCGAAAGCGTTGAGTACGCTGTCGCCACGTTTCAGGCGTTGGAACAGGATTCGCGAGACCTCTTACTCGACCCCTCTGTGCAATTTGGCTCAACTACCCGTTTTGCTGAGATTGTCTACTATACTCTGGATCTCACTCAGAATAGGGCAGCCGTCGATCCACTTTCGACCATTCAACCTTCTTTCCTCGTCCAACGGGGTCACCCCCAAGCTCTCCGGACACATGCTACCTACAAGTTTCTATTCCATTTACGGACTGCGCTCCAGTTCGCTCGCCTTCAAGGAGATATTGGCACAAATAGCACGGGTCGATTCATCGCAGCACATGATTTGAAGGTTTTGGTGGATTCATGTCTCGCAGAGCTCATGTTGGACCTAGACTCCAGGGAAGGTATACCCAGTCCATTGGAAATAATTTACCCTCATACCTCTCCCAAGTCCATGGTTAGCGCGCAACTTATCGTTGGCTCCGTCAACTTCACTGCCGACCTTGTTAGCATTATCATTGCAGATGAGTTGCCTGCTTCCACCAGTCGCCTGGACATCAGCTCTTGTGCTCTACGGCTTCGCTCTTCAAAGCTTGTCCCTTCAGAAGGAGTCCAATTACAGTCACAGAGCCCTTCCCTGGCAAACCATGATACTACTGCCATTCTACAGACTGCATGCACTCTCGCCATTAGTGACATTAATGTCACCGTCTCCCCTCACTTGATGGTCTTCGCACAATCTGTACTTCGCCTACGGAGGGTATCGAGTAAATGGAAGCCGGTCTCCAACCAAGCACTTCCAAACCCTGGGCCGTCTCACTTCATTTTCACGGTCGCCTTCCGCCACATTAGCATCCGTGCTGCTGCTGAAAAACTTGCATTCGAGATCGGGACCACGAATACGAACATCTTTTTCACATCTCTCAAACGAGTCGATCCGTTAATGCACAACGAGGTTCACTCTGTCAGTCACACTGCTAGCTTCAGTGATGCTTTCATACGTGCGAGGGCTACCGGCATTGCTCCAGGAATTTGGGCTCGGGATCAGGATGTTCTTGCTTCCTTGACCTTTTCTTCTGGCAAGCTCAACTTGCTTTGGCGCCAGGAATTATCCGCGAGTACTATCCGTCTCGCGGTCCTCTTATGCAGTACTGCTATTTCCGTGCCTCGCAGCGCCCTTCGTCTTTACCGTTTCGTGGAAGAGTGGCAAGCGGACTTCCTTCCGGGCATTGAAGCAGCCACACGGGCCTTTCTAGCAGAGTTGAAGGAAGGGACTGGAGATAATGTACAGACAACACTGACTCGCCCTCGTGCTGCCAAAAGGAACGCGCTAGTGGTCCATGCTACAGGACGTATCTCAGAACTTGGCGTGTCTCTTCAGGTCATGCGAGGGACGTGGTTGTCATGGAACATACATGAACTAACTATATTCCTTTCCTCGTCAAGCGGATCAGGACCTAAGCCGTCCACGACTTTTGGCATCCAATTTGGCTCGCAGACGTTGGGCGTTTCATACAAACTACAGTCCGCTGATGATCATACGGTTATGCCACGCATCAAGGTCAAGCTCCCTTCGCTCTCATTGACAGGACGCCATGGCCGCTCTTTCATCAAAATGATTGCTTCTGTGGACTTCTTTGATGTTTTGATTAAGCCGTCACATTGGGACACGCTGCTCGTCGTCCAACAGAAGTTCGGTCAAGATTTCGCTGACCTTGATGGACCTGATACACCAAACTCGCCAACGAAGGTCTAATCCGTCTGGATCGACATCAACTAAATCGCGATCCTCTCTATTATTCAGTGGACATGTCAACGTGAAGGGATTTAGACTTGGACTTGAGGGTCGCTCCTCCACTTCATATCTAGAATGTGAAGATGTTGGTGGAGATATATCCAGCAGCGATTTGGGTATCGCATGGCGAATCAAGCTTTGTGACCTGGCTTTGTCGCTTGCACCTAGAGCGGGCGTTGTGTCACGAGAAACCACCTTCAATCGGAACCATCGTTCTGCGTTTCTTATCGTGGATCTTCGCGCCAGGGGAGATGTCCACAGATTGGAATTTCACATCCCAAAGATCCATGCTGTGATGCAACCTAGTTCCATAGGAGAAATTGGTGACTTCTTAGACCATCAACAGGTACGATATCATCTTGGGCATTGGCCTTGTTGCTCAAACGTTTTTCAGGCTGAATTGCTTATTCGGAGAGATCAGCGAGCTGCAGAGTTAGCAGCATTCAAGGAAAAGACTCGTAGTGTTTTGAAAACGTTTGATGTGAGAACGAGCGAGGCCACTCGTGACCAAAAACCCTCTTGGTTTAGCGAACATACTATAGATGTAGTCATTCAGAAGATTGGAGTGGCTTTCCCCCTCAGTCTTGAACAAACGCTGGAGCTTCCCCGGACGAGTTCCCGTGATAGCCCTTCAGTCAGGGCTTTCCTGTTCGCTGTTCGACGCATCAAGTTTAGCGCACAGAGAGGAGAAGCAGGCGAGATGTCAACTAAAGACTTATCCTTCCTATTTGTGCCCAGGTAAGACTTAACGGCGCTCCAGCGAGCCTATCACACTTATTTCTCATGATGGCGTCTTAGTTTCAGGCAGTCTTCAGTCTGAAGACTTTGCAGCAGACAAGCATAGAAGCCGAAACCGACTGGTGTACCCCTACATGACTGCGCGGCTACGATCCGAGACTTCTTTACTCAGTCGTCGTATCTGGCTCTTTGGAAACGTCAGTGGATTCATCCTGGACTTGGACTCAAACATCCCTGATTACATATTCTCGCTCATTGACGTGTACCGTCAAGGCAGAGAACGAATGATCCGCATCGCCGCAAGCCTCCCCCGTACTACCATATCGCACGCTGACCTTGTGAGAGACGATGTCTCACCGCGAGGCGGACACCAAGATGTTCCGGCGTCGAGTATTTTCGCAAATATGGTCTTCCAGAGTGGAAAAGTGCACGTTCATAGCGATGCAAAAGGTGCACAAGCCTCGCCTCTGGGTACTCAGCAATCGTTGGACGGCCAGTTGTGTCCAGAGCAGGAGACACTGAGGCTTCCTGTAGTCTCTGCTTTGGTTGAATACCGTGCTTCAGGTATACGAGCCGGTCCCGCAGCCCTGATATTCAAAAGCACCATTCATTCTAGCCAGAACACTTTGAGACCGAGTCTTCTGCCTTTCATAACCGAAATCGTCGATTACGTGCAGTTGCGCTTGCGCAAAACTAGCCGAGGAAACACGCTACTCACTGCGCCATCACCTGCAGAAGACGAACCATCTCTGTTGCTGACCTCGAGCCGTCTAGAGAATTTATCTGACGCATCATCGAGTTTGCAAATTGCCTTCAGTCTCCGCATAGACAAGTCGACGCTCGAATTAACATGTCAGCCGGATGTCAATGTAGCAGCAGCTTTACGCTGGGAAAGTGGCGGTTTCCTTATGAGCATCTCACCGGGTGCTCACAACCTGACATTGACGGGCACTGTGGACGGTCTCACGATTGGCCTCAAGCATGGGTTTCTAAGCGACGACTGTGTCAATATCGCAGCTCGCAATCTCGCATTCTTCCTTGCTTTTGCCAAGAATGAGGACCGTGCTGGCAATATCAACAGCACGATTTCCCTGGTGGTGGATACAGATATTTCTGGTGGTGTGCGTTTCTCCCGCCTGCAAGATGTTTTATGTTTCAAGGCGGTTTGGCTCGATCGTATTCCTTTGTTTGTCGCAGAACATACAGGTTCTGACAGATCGCGCCCGACAACAGCCTCTTCCTCGGTTACCACTCCTGTGGTGAAACAAGAGGTCACTACTGCGCTCATGATTCGCCTTCGCCAGATCCACTTGGAGGTAGATTTGGGACAGTCCATCAGCAACGTGACTCTGGATCTCCAGAGCGCAGTTACGCGAATGCGTTTCTCTGAAATGTCAACTGAGGTGTCACTCTCAGTGGCAGATGTCTCCATCCTTGCCAGGGGAAATGTTGCGGGTCACATGAATGTACCAGACTGTGTCTTTCAGACGATCCGCAAGAACGAAGGCGCCTTGTCCGATGATCCACAGACAGCTAGGATGCTCGAACTCAGCGTGACTAGTGGTCCTTTAAGTGCCGAGCTCGAGTCAGACCACCAACGGCTGTTGATTTACAGGTAATATTAATTTTTATTATGTCCCGCCTTATCTTTGTCTGATCCTTGAGTATCTTCAGGGCGGATCCCGTGCAAGTGGATATCCACGATGATTGGTCACTCGTTTCTTCCGCAGACAGAGGACAAGACCGGTTTTTGCTGCTTACATTCACAGTCAATGGCGAGGAGATCGTTGCCCTTGCTACCATCGCAACCATACCGAAGTTGTTGATGTATGCCAACAAGTTCCAGGCCAATATTACCGCACAACGTGAGGGCGCAAGTCATGAATCAGCTGCTTTCCGTGCCACGCAATTGCCCAAGCCTGACAATCCACTCACCGAAGTCGCTTCGGCATTCTTCCATTCTGCTCGTAATCGGTTCAAGGAAGCAGACGCGGAGCTGTCCCACAGAATTCGCCAGCAGTTGAGCTTTCGTCTGGAGACCCTTCGGCTTGTCCTTTTCCCTCGCACCATGGGTGACACCGAGCTTGCGCAGTTCATCGGACGTGATGTTCATGCGAGCTTGCAGCGTATGGTGATAGATGGAAACCCACCTCATAGGGAGATCCGTTTATCGTTCACGGCCTTGACCATTTCCAAGTTCAGCCAGCCTCAGCCAATTCTCCCATCGACTATATTAGTGTCTGACAACAAATCTTGGGTGGATCAATTATTTAAGCATCCAACAGAGGCAAACATTGTGGGTCTGCCCGCGATGAATATGTTAATGTTCACCGACGAGGTGGTCGAAGAACTCGTCAAGTACATCGACTACAAGTTCTATAGCTCATTCGTGCGAGGCAAGGGTACCAAGGAGCACGAGGACATCTACATTTCACTCAACGTAGCGCTATATTCATGGCTCACCGGTCTTCGCAAGAATTTGACCAGGGAACTAGAACAGGTCCAGGGATCCCAGGACTCGCGCAATGCGACAGCAGGTCCATCATCGCGCAAAAGAGCAGGTGCTACAGAACCACCTCCGTTCATGGACGTTGCTCAGATAGATGCATCAAATCCAACCACCCCCATATCTAGTCCATCATTGCCCGAAAAAGCTCCGTCGCTGGGTCTCAGACCAACTGTCGCGGTTTTTCCTCAGCTGCCCTCAGAACTCTTCGCACACCCACCACTGCCAACTTCACATGCCCGTTCCTTTCCAGATTTGCTCGATCCTTCTGTACTGCTTCCACCCTCTACCGCCACGAAAACTGTAGCTGTCGTGTACAGGGCTCGTGAACGCGTGATAGAGCGACTGACCATGCGACAACTCGGCGAAGCGACTCCGGATGTTATGCACCCATTCTTCATGAAGACAGCTGGTTTCAATCTCGAGGATTCTCTTCCGCAATACGTCCATGAATATGCCACGATTCCTCTGGAGGAAGTTATGGAGGCCCTACTGAAGCTGTACTCGAAACAGCTAAGAACCGATAAGGCAATAGGCCAAAATTAAAGCAGGTTATGACCGTGACGACTTTACATAGTTGGGACATAATGTGGATAAACTACTTCAAGACCAGCATTCAATCCACTCATTACTTCATTGTGTAATAGGTATCTGGGTTTCTCAAGATAATCATGATTATGGGGGAGAAAACAAATATAATGCAAGTATCTATCTGGCTGTGCTTCCTGCGCCAACATTAAATACACTCAGTAAGCCGAAGCATCCGTAAAGAAGTGCAACCGGATATGCGACGAGAAGACGTTGGTCCGACATCCTCAACACAGCTACAAATATCCCGGAAGCAGCGAAAGTGCACCATATGATGGACAACAAGGAGAGGACATAGCCAAGGATGCCGCTAAAATGAAATAGGTACTTGTAAGACAGTTGAAGATTGGGAGTAAAACAATGGTTCACGCACTCTAATGTAACAACCACGCTGATTGCACCGACGCCTACCATTGGCAATAAGCAATAGCCTAGCACAGATACCACGCGATATGCATCGATGCCGTTTTCTGACATGAGATTTAGTAAGGTGTAGATGGAGATGGAGCCAAGTAATCCGAAGCCATATATATATCCAAACTGAGGCTTCCCTGACTATCAATACCAGATGAGACGCGTTAGCACTGTGTCAAAGAGTGAAACTCACTAGCAGTAAAAGGACTCCAAAACAGAAAAAGAACAAGAGCGGACCGGCAAGATCTGCATCATCCATTATCCGCTCATCAACACGTCTTAAAGGATTGAGGACTGTCATAGACTTGGCACGTATGTGAGAGAAGTTAATCCCCAATTCTGTCACGCGCATGGTTCTGTCACTCAACAACATGTCTTCATGCAAAATACTTACCCTCCAGCAACGGTGGCTCTCCTTCAAAACCACCAGTTCCGAACGCGGTCCACCACCCTCCCGGTTGTTGCTGAATATTCCCTCCAAATGCTGGAGCAGAGCCTCCTTGTCCTATTGGCACATGTGCACCCATGTTCCCCTCCAGACTAGAACGAGACCCTGGATAGAACTGCCCTTGGTCTGGCCCAGGCGCGTAGAATTGAAGAGGTACGCCTTGTTGGGGAGTCTGACCATAGTATTGGCTATGTGACGACGACGCGCCGTACTGACTTGCGGTGTCCTGCCACATGAATATTTAAGTCGTAAAGGCAAATGGAAGATCAAAAGGAACTGGAAGCAAATGACGTGCCACGTTTGTTGCACTTGTTACCCGTGCATCTCGCCTGCGGACGCTCCGACGGCAGTTGCCGGCGTGTCCCAAGGTTCCTTTCGTCTGTCACAGTCATGGCAAGTTTCTTCAATCTCTCATTCTAGACTATGCTAACATTCTCCCGTTCTGCCAACAGCCGCAGGTAAACCATATTTTGTAAACTAAATCTGGTTTACATATCCCAATGTCCAATTTTAGAACGAATACATCGAAGAACACATTAAACGACATGGTAGACGATTAGATTACTACGAACGCAAGTGCGTGATTAGTTTCTATCGTAGTCTTGCCTTTCAGTGCTAACGCTCTCGAGTTAAGACGCAAAAAGGAGGCTCGTGCTGCTCATAAATCATCAGCAGTAGCCCAGAAAGCTTTCGGTCTCAAGGCTAAGATCCTGCATGCGAAACGTCACGCGGAAAAGGTTCAACTCAAAAAGACCCTCAAAGCTCACGATGAGCGCAATGTCAAGCAAGCCGACACATCTACCGTTCCAGATGGTGCATTACCTACGTATCTGCTCGACCGTGAAGGCCAGAAGGATGCTAAAGCCCTATCATCCGCAATCAAGCAAAAAAGAAAGGACAAGGCAGCTAAATTTGCTGTTCCATTACCCAAAGTCCGGGGGATTGCAGAGGATGAAATGTTCAAGGTGATGAAGACAGGGAAGAGCAAAAGTAAATCATGGAAGCGGATGGTTACAAAAGCGACGTTCGTTGGTGAAGGATTCACCAGAAAACCTGTCAAGATGGAGAGATTTGTTCGACCCATGGCACTTCGATATAAGAAGGCAAACGTTACCCATCGTAAGTCTCGATATCTTGCCGTATACGAAAGTGGGACCTGACCGTCTTGCAGCGGACTTAAAGGCCACTTTCCAACTTCAAATCCTTGGGGTCAAAAAGAATCCACAGTCGCCGATGTATACTCAACTCGGAGTTTTGACAAAAGGCACTGTCATCGAGGTCAATGTTTCAGAACTTGGCATGGTCACGACAGGCGGCAAGGTAGTATTTGGGAAGTATGCTCAGATTACCAATAATCCTGAAAACGATGGTTGCATAAATGCTGTTCTTCGTAAGTTCTTCCACTTGGTTACGAGTCTGTTGTTCTAATTCGAATTTTGTAGTGGTATGACCAGTGACAATTGCAATATGTTGCATTCGAATTTATCAAGTGTCTTCAACGTCTCAAGAGTAGAATCTCGATCCATGTATCACAAGAGGTACATTTGTTTGTTCAGGCCTCAGGTCACCCTCTTATACGCGTTAAATCGCAACGCCACGAGGAAACAATCCTACGGACCTCATGATACGATAGGTACTAGTCGGTCCCAGTGTCTACCTATGTCGATAAAATTTCCAGTTACTCGTAGCTTAAATAGCGTTAGTAGCGACTCAATGATGCTGCAAACTGGAAGGGCATTGTTGTGGTCTATTTAGCAAAGCTCTTGCATAGTCGTCCATGTCAGCCTCAAACACTCCTGCACCAGCTTCACATTCCGCCTCGCCTGCTCCAGATCAGGCAAAGAGACGACATGTACTCACCGCTGTCGAACGCCAGCGGTCGCAACTTGAACGACTTCTCAAGGATCCTTCGAAGCCTGCCTATGTACCTCCTGCACCGAAGGAGAAAACTATTCGCCCGGCTCGCGAGATGATGAAGAATGTCCAGGGATCAAGTGCTGGTGCTGGAAGTGGCGAGTTTCACGTATACAAGGCCAGTAGACGGAGAGAATACGAGCGACTGAAGATGATGGAAGATGAAGCGAGAATAGTATGTGGTCCAGCTCCAGAAAAATAACATGTCCTGAAAGTTCGGTAGGAATCTGAAACGGCCGAGTTTGAGAGAAGGCGCAAAGAAGCAGAGGATACAGCTGAAGCCAAGACAGCCAAAAACCGAGCCAAACGACAAAAGAAGAAGGAAAGAGCAAAAGTTAAGCCATCAGAGAAAGGCGATGGGAAGGATGGCACGCAAGAAGCTCCATTGAAGAAAAGACGATTGGTGAATGGAAAGGAGCTCGTGTTTAGGAAGCCTGGGGAGGAGAGCGACGATGAAGACTTGGACGACGCTGAGAAACACGATAAAGTCGATTTACTGGATGAGTTGGAGGGAGAGCAGGTTCTACCCGAGGAAGTACCCCAAATTGCACAAGAGCAACGAATAATTTTTCACGAGGATGACTAGGCTTGTTTTTCACCCACCATATATGTCTTCCAACGTTTGTACTGAAGCTCCGTGACAGAACCTGACATTCAGGGCAAGTAACGCGCACAAATTTCAATCAGTTGATGTTCTACCGTTTTTTGGCGCAACCCGTTACTAGGGGGTCGGCCGTACTCTTAACTTGTTAATGTTTGCATTCAAGTAGTTGATCGTGCCCCGCATGGTAATTCGCAAAATTGTTCCATGCCGACAGACTGCTGGCAATATCATTGCAGGTATCAACTGTTTGAAAGGGGATTTCAGGTCGATAGGTCCCTTCCCTAATAATCAGCATATAAAGCAAGATGTCTTCCTACCGTCCCCCTCAGATTGATTTCATACTCCTCTACATCCTCACAAACGATGCGTTTCTCCTCTGTCCTCGCTGTTGTTGCTGCTTTTACAGTATCAATATCTGCTATGCCTTCCACATTAATATCTGCCAGTGAGGCTAACACCGAGAATTGTCCTGTCTTTTGCTTAAAAGACAGCGATTGCTTTGGCTGCTCCCAGCTCAACTGCGTGAGTAGTTTGCGTCCTGGATTCAAACAACGATGACTCATCGGCGTGATAGTACGCCATTTTTTGCTATGTACATAATGCATTTGAATTTCGCTCAGATTCATCAGATATTGCAATTGCGTTCAGATATAACAACGTGATGCATTGAATTAATAGTAGTACAAAGCAGTGAGGTACAATGGTTCCAAGCCTATGTATGCGAATGCAGGTAATTGAGAGCAGACAACAGAATGGGAAAACAAGTGATCTATGAGCAGGTCAGTAGTACAGCACAGTAGCAAATGATAACAAGAAAATGAAAGTACACATGGGGGGGTCTGTGAGCAATGTGAATAAGAGGAGAATGTGCAATGATGTATGAGGCAGGGGACAGCTACGTCCTTGACCTTCTCTGTGGCTTGGCTTCTGCAGATGGGGCAGCCTTGCCATGCTTTGGCTTAGAGACTTTGGTGCTCCCCTTCTTGGCCTTGCATTTACCTTTGACCTGGATGGGTTCAGACTCATTGTCCAACTCAGACCCCATTAGATCACTGGGGGCAGGTGACTCAGCACATGCAGGTGCTGGTGCAGATGGAGTAGGAACTGGCTTGTGAGCAGGAACTGGCCTGGGAGTAGGAACTGGCCTAGGAGTAGCAACTGGCTTGGGAGTGGGGACCGGCCTGTGAGTAGGAGGTGGCACTGGAGTTGTTTTGCGAGAAGGCATTGGTTTGGAAGGACAAGCTGGTGTTGACTTGCAAGGAGGGGGAGGTGGTGAAAGGGAAGGTGGGGGAGAAGGAGGATGTGCTGGAGCTGCTTTGGCTGCACAATGAGCCACCATTTGGGCATGGACTCGTGCTAGATCATCATCTCTTCCTTCATGAGAGGTGCTAGAAATGTCATTATCTCTATTAGTGTTGTTCTGGCTAATGCCAGCAGTAGCTGGTTCTAATTCACTGGCTTGACCAGAACTGCAAAGCCAGATCTGCTTACATATTGCACAGTCTGGCCCAGCTAATGTAACTGAAATAAGTGCTGTAAGTTGGCTCAAGCCAGCTTATGATAGTGTAAATTTGCAAAGGTCAGGAAATATTGAAATCATGAGATGTTGGGTTTGAAATGGACAAATATGAAATGTGGGTGCAAGAGGAGCTGCTCCAATCATGTTTGCGAGTGGGTGGTGATGGGGTTCTTTGAACACGCTAGTCTTTATCTGAAAAACTCGGGCATGTATGACATGCAACTGTAAAGATGACAAGGTTGTAAACATGAAAGCAGGGCAGTGAGGCTAGTAGAGACGAGTGACTAATGATGCAAAGGAGGAAGACTGAGACTGAAGACTAAAGTGAAATATGTGCTGATTAAGCTGTGGAAAGGGAGGGAGATGAGCGAAGGATGTAAGGCGCCAGTAGGTAAACAATACAAATGATGAGCAAGAAGTAGTTATAGTCATGCATAGATGATGGCGGCATCATCAACATCATCACACTCATGGTCCATGATAGCTTTGAGGAGTGCTTCATGTGTGGAACTGCCAGATGAAGCTTTGCTAATGTTAGGTGCAAAAACCTCGCCAGGCTCTACATCACATAGCACCTTGTTGAAGGCATGAAGACTGACTGCAGCATGCGCAATCAATCTCTAGATGTGAGATCAACAACACTGCTGGTGAGGCAGAATGTCGGGTCTCACTGCACCTAGGCTGCTATGCCTGAGACAGATGCGTTCGACCCTAAAGGGGACTGCTACCACACACAGAACCAGAAATAAGAGATAACTCAAGTAGACAGGGGGTGCATGCAAGGATATAGAGGTGTGAAGTGCGCGATGAGAAAAGCACAGTAAGCAGAGCATGGGAAGGCGTGCGCCTATAGTGTGCATGGGCGTGTGAAAGCGTGCAAGTGATGTGGGAGGTAGGGAGCGGTGTAGGGATTTGTAATGAGCATGAAGTGATGTGAGTGAAAGCGAGAGCAAAAGCGGAGCAGACAAGAAGCAAGGCTTGATTAGGCAATCTAATCTAAGCCAAAACACGATAACCACAGGGCATGTGCCCTAATGGTGACTACTACTCTAAAGTAAAACCCAAACACTAGGGAAGTACAGTAAAGGGAAGTAAATGAGGAGTAATAGCGCTACCATCAGGCTTTATACTAAGTAAGATCTCATTGGATGTGGAAGGGATAGGGAGAACATGTGCGATAGTATGTAATGACATGTAATAGCGCTGCAGTCCTTGTTACACTCGTGCAGCATGGAATATGACATACTAAAGGGGTGTTTGGACATGAATTGGCCCTCCTGGATGATAGGCGATAGTGTGTGGGAATGCGCACTTAAGCACAGGTGCAGGAAGGCACGTAAGCGTGGGAAAGCGTGCGCCTTTGGCACGCTATGCAGGAAAATGTCATGCAACTCCATAGTGCAAATGATCAATGGACAGCTTGTGTAAATAGGCCCTTTCCACGCCTACAGAAATATGATTCCTTACATCATATTCCATGTCTCACTGTGATGCTGACCACCCTTTGGTAAAGTTGAGCCTATCTTTTTTCAGTATGAACTTGATGATCTGGAGTGCTTCCATCAGCATGGGGCTAAGGTGGTGAAGGGTGAGGCTCAGCTACAGGGATGAAAAGGCAGAAATGAGTATGGGAGAAACTCTGCAGTAAGACCCGGGTGTGAGGTATACACTCGACCCGTAGGACAGCTACTGAGAGGGAGAACCTCGGAATATGGGCAAGGGACTCTCTTGTAATGAGGAAGGGTGCTATAAGGCATGTGCGTGGAAGGTGTGAGAAATGCGAAAGGTGCGGTGTGTGTTATAGCTTAGGCATGTGGGTTGTTGTGAATGCAGATATGCAATAGTTTCCAGTTGTATATTCAGTACTCTAGGAAACAAACTTTTGCTAAGGAGTGGGGAGTATGCGAAGTGTGTGAACTAAAGGTCCAGTAAGGTCTCTATATACTGTATCTATAAGTGTGAAGGCGCGCAGTACCGAGCTGAATAGTGCGCGCTCCTGAATAATTAGTATGTATGTAACTATATGTAAGGCGCGCGCTCAGATCTGAAGTGAATGCTTCCATAGCAATTGGGATGACTCACCAGTAAATCAGCAAGGACAAAGGATGGGCAGGTGTGTGGAGATAGGTGTGAGGTGTGTGAGGCACGCGAAGCATGCGCTCTGAGTGTGGTGATACAAGCATTGGAGTTTGAGCCTGTAGGACCTCAAAATCAATGGGTAGATGTGATGTTCCTTACAGCAGTTCCGTTTTTGCATGTCAGTCTCGCTACTTGATGAGAACACGTGCTCACAGGGGACAGTGGATGCTTGTATTGGGAGATAGTCCAAGGCAATTGCAAAGACTGTCGGAAACATGCCCTGAGAGGCCTGGTCAACATTCCATGGTCAGTGACAAACGATGTAGCTCAAGAAAATACAAGGCTCTTACCGTCCAAAACGAGAGAAAATTTGTGCCTTTGGGGCTGTGAGTAGCTGTACTGTACACATTGAACTCCTGTTGGACTGTTTGGGCACCCCCACTGCGATCTGATGGCATGTCTATATCAGGAAGGCCGTAGAGGCGTGAACTGAGCATGGTTGGCTTTTGTACTGCCCCTACAGTGGGTGCAGAACAAGAGGGCAGGGTCCCTCTCTTTGCATCTAGATGATACATTCAATGTTGCACTGTTATTGGCAAAAGACATACATACAAGTTTCATGATAAATTTCTTGGTGTCATTAGTTCGCTGTTGACCCCAATGGTGTTCCATCCATGACATCTGTGAAGCAGGATTGATGACTAAAAGTAACAATGAGAATCAGACTTCAATTAAAATATGCAGAACTTACACATAGAGACCGCATAAGCATTAGTGGCACCCATCCGATCATCATATTTATTTGCCCACAGCAAGCCTATGCTTATCAGAGGTGCAAAGTGCGGGAAGTGGTTCGCTATGTGATTCCATCCCTCGATCAATCTTTCAAAGGTCAGAACTACACCACTCAATGTTGGAGTACTTTCACTTGACATTGCTTGTTGAGCAGCATGCGGTACCTAATATCAGATAGTGAGACAGATTGTAGATTTAAAATACATTAGCACTGACCTCCAAAATTACTTCGAGATCCTGCAGAAAGTGCCATTCCATTGGAGTCAATCTCTTGTCAGTGATCAGGTGTTGATTTGGGTTCTGAAAGAACATATCCACAGCCTAGGCTACTGTTAGTCTGTGATAGATGTTAGCAGGGTGGAGGCTTACCTGGCAAAGGGTGCGTAAGCAGTTCAGCATGACATAGACCGAGTCCCAATGTGTCGGCTCATCATGGAGGAGTTGTACAACAGGCAGCCAGGTGGGGGAACCTGTGTGGTCTAGGAACCATTTATTGTTGTTACCCATGGTAATGGTGATCATGAAACTGTCATGGTGCTGGATTGATGCATGACTGTGCGCACAAGCACTCTAGCTCGATCAAGGGCTTTGCCTGCTATGGCTTGGACATATGCTGCCTTGTTGATGGTCTCACCACTGACTACCCATGTCTCTGGCACACCTGAGAAGTCGGCAATTGAGTACTTGTCGACAATGTGTTTCACGCATATGTTGATAATATGGGGGAAGCACAGAATCTGGTGCTCAACAGGATTGAATTCTATCCCACGTTTCTCCAGTAGATGTGAGTACTCTTGCATGGAAGTGTGATTTTTGCCAGCATTGTCCATGGTAAAATGTCCAGACTAAATGGAGTCAGATCATGCCACCAGTAAAACTAAGCATGAACCTTCTCTGTCACTTTGGCACAATCGAGGAGGCCTAATATTGATTGGCCTAGGCAATCTCCTGCATGACTCCCTGGCGTGTGGTTGAAAGCGATCAGTGCTGCCTTCAAGACGAGCATGGAAGTTTTTGCCTCTTTGGCAATCCAGTGGGCTGTTATCGCCATGGGCGGAGGTTGGAGTCTGACCACAGGTCAGATGTAAATGAAATCTTTCCCTGCGCCATCTGAAAGATATAAGATACTTTTTGCAACTATAGACAACTGTACTTACTGCAAGGTCCCTTTTCAAGGCCTTGAAGTACTCATCAAAAGCCTCAAAAATCAACTCACGAAATTTCATGCGATGGTAGATATTGCTCTCGTTCAATTCTGGCCATAGAAGGTGAATCAACTGACGAAACTTGGGACACTCAATGATGTTGATGGCCTGAAGGTGTTATCAATAACAGCACATAGAAATTGAACAGCAACTCACCTGATCATCAGCAACAACAAACCTCACCAGTTGTCAATGCATCTCATCAAGGGTGAAGTTAGGAATTTCATCCTCCAGATTTCCTGGCTGTCCAGTTCTGAGCAGCGCATCACTATGACTAGGGACATCTCCGAGCGAATCAAGTGTGCAAGTTGGATCTCTGAGCCTTTCACATATTGCTGTGACTGTCCATCCTTTGTCAAGAAGAGCATTTAAAGGCTTGATTTGTATGGGCCAGCCCTGGCGCCCTGCCTCCTCCAAGTAAATGAGGGTATGATGATTGTATACATGGTGACAAGGGCCTGTATTGCTCATGGTGGTTCCATACATTGTAACTTTATATGTCAGGTCATGTTTGTGCAACTGCCTAGTGAATGATGTAAGAAAGAATACAGGAATCACAGAGATGATGCTCACTCGCAAGGTATGCAGGTATTGTGCCCAGTAACTTCATTCAGCCTGAAAAAGAAATGAAAATCATCAGTGCCTTTGGCCTTTTTCATTAGACTACCGGTGTCCAAGAGAGTAGTTTGAGTGGGATGGACAGTATGCATGGCTGTCTGAAGTGGGCTAGGGCCTGCAGGAGGCCTAATGGTAGGTGCAGGCGGGCCATACTCTTCATCATCATCATCACCAGAGACACTGCTGAAGGGTGAGGCTTGGCTACAGAGATGAAAAGGCAGAAAAGAGTATGGGAGAAACTCTGCAGTAAGACCCGAGCGCAAGGTATGTACTCAACCCATAGAACAGCTACTGAGAGGGAGAACCCCGGAATATGGGCAAGGGACTCTCTTGTAATGAGGAAGGGTGCTCTAAGGCGTGCACGTGGAAAGTGCGGGGAACACGAAAGGCACAGTGCATGTTATAGTTTAGGTGCGCAGGTTGTTGTGAGTGCAGATGTGTGATAAATCCAGTTGTATATTCAGTGCTTTTAGAATCTAACTATAGCTAAGGAGTGGGGAGTGTGCGAAGTGTGTGAACTAAAAGTCCAGTAAGGTCTCTATATACTGTATCTATAAGCACGAAGGCGCGTGGTGTGACAATATAGTTCCCACTGGGCGTGTATGTTAAAGACCGTTGCACGCAGGTGCATACAATCTCTCGGAGGGGTGAGTATGACTGACTCAGAAGGGCTTTGGCCTCAGCTTGTACGCTGTGCCCCTCACCTGAGTACAGTGCCCTTAATTTCAGATAAAGTCCAATGAGGTCCTAATGAAGTCCAGAGGACTCCGGAGGCAGACAACTCTGGTGGAGCGTCCGAAGGACTTCCGGATGAGCGTGGGAACCATCCGGATGAGTGCGGGAAACTTCCGGACGAGTATCGGAAACTCGGATGGAGTTCCATCTACTTGATAGAAAGTGGAATAACCGCGCATATCAATCCTTAGTAAAGACATAGGGTGGATATACTGCAATGGACACAGTCCGAGGCAGGAATAGTGGTCCGGAGTTCTGGATAGGGGTTCCGGAGCGGACGCAGATGGATATAGACTACCCTTAGGTAGAGACAGAGTTGGATAAGGATTGGAAGGAGTGTAAGTATCGGAAAGACAAGACTTTAACCTAAGGATACAATCCTTTAGGCTTAAGATAGAATCCAGAAATGGATGAAGTCCGGAAACGCGGAAGAGCGGAGCTCTGGCCTAGGGAATCAATCCCTAGGCCCAAAGGATAGAGAAGGGGTCCTTACAACACTAATGTGCGAGGACAAGAATGCTGCAAGACTGTAATATTCGAACTGAGGATCTATCGAGATGTACAAGAGTTTATATACTGTAGGTAGCTAACGGAATAATCAGAAGCAGTGTCCGAGGCTATGTACATTAGCGCAGTCAAAGGATAATGGATCAGTAAGCGTATCAGATAGGTAAACAACCGAGTACCAGTAATAGACATGTAGCGAAGATGTCGGGTAAGTATAGAACCAGTTATCCAAAAGGTAGAGAATACTGAATAAAGGAATAGGCTGTGTTAATGCTATATGGACAGGTAATGAATAAGAAAGCTTATCGTATCGGATCCAGAGTGGATAGACATATCGGATAAAGGAATAGGCTGTGTTAACGTTATATAGACAGGTAATGAATAAGAAAGCTTATCGTATCGGATCCGGAGCGGATAGGCATATTAGATCAGATCCATATATCGGATCGGACAGATGAGCGGTAGTTGGACAAGCACGATAGTGGATGAGACTGGATATGGTTATGAATGAAGTCTAGGGGTCTAATCTAAGGATTAGTCCATAAATCCGACTATACGATAGGTCCAGAATCTGGGATATGACAGTGTAGAACCCTATTTTCATATAGGTCTCAATAGCTGAAGTTCCAAATACCATTCACTACCCGCCTATTGTCAGCCCTCACTTGTTTTAGCTATAATCCTTGTCCGACACATAGTCTGCACTTTCCCGCTGAAGGCATGAAGATTGACTGCGGTGTGCACAATCAATCTCTAGATGTGAGATCAACAACACTGCTGGTGAGGCAGAATGTTGGGTCTTGCTGCGCCTAGGCTGCTATGCCTGAGACAGACGTGTTCGACCCTAAAGGGGACTGCTACCACACACAGAACCAGAAATAGAGAGAACTCAAGTAAACAGGGGACGTGCACAAGGATATAGAAATGTGCAGTAAGCGGAGTGCAGGAAGCGTGTGCTAAGGTAAACGAAGCACGGGAAGATGTGCGCCTATAGTGCGCGTGGGTGTGTGAAGGTGCGTGAGTGATGCAGAAGGCAAGGAGCGGTGTAGGGATTTGTAATGAGCGTGAGGTGACGTGAGTGAAAGCGAGCGTGATGTAAAGCGAGAGCAAAGGCGGAGCAGACAAAAGCAAGGCTTGATTAGGTGATCTAATCTAAGCCAAAAATGTGATAACCACAGGGCGCGCTGTCCTACTACTTAAGGGTCTTATGAACAACGCACGTATAATGACAACACAATTATACGGGATAAGACTTCTTGCCAGTCCTTAAGTACACGGTCTACGACTTTTCTACTTCGTGGTAGATAACGTGTGAGTTCTTGGGAGGGTTTATTAAAAAATGTCCTCTTCTTGTTCCTTGGTTAGATTATCCCTACTTGGTTTCTGGAGTTCTTCTTGTACTGAGTGTACCTGACTGAGTGCTGCTGGATCATGTCTCCCTTCCTGTAAAAGAGAGGTAGTGTTGACTGAGTGTTTCTGGATCGTGTCTCCCTTCCTGAAAAAGAGAGAGGTAGTGCTGACTGAGTGTTTCTGGATCGTGTCTCCCTTCCTGAAAAAGAGAGAGGTAGTGCTGACTGAGTGTTTCTGGATCATGTCTCCCTTCCTGAAAAAGAGAGAGGTAGTGCTGAACGTGAATTTGTGTCTCCCTTCCTGAAAAAGAGAGAGGCCGGTAGTGTATGATTTTTAGCTAGAAAGCTGTACTGTGTTATATAGTCAACCCCTGTAAGGTAGTATATAACCTGAGACTGTATGTCTTAATCTTACTTCAAGGCTCCTGATTGGCCTGCACTTAAATCTTACTTTATCTCACATTATTTGAGAGAAGACTGAAAGTGGGAAGCTTTTATTCAAGGGTGTAAATGGGCTCCTTTTATACCTTTTGGGAGGCCATATTACTAAGCATGATCCATCACAGGGATTGGTAAGGATGTGCTTACAAACCAAACCTTAAGATGTGTTGAGTCAGCTTAATTACAAAGTAGATACTAAATAAGTGTAATTTTACAAAGCATGAATAAAAGATGGAATGAGTCATCACATGGATTGGTAAGATTGTGCTTACAAACCAGGTGCATAGGTGTGTTGAGTCATCCTTGTTAGTAAGTGGATTATAAATACAACTGTAAGTCTTACAAAGCATGACCAATCATGACAAAACATGATGAGTCAAGTTGAATTCTTACAAACCAAGGTATTTCTCAGTCACATGACAGGCTTACAAATATTCCTGATGGCTTCTGAGAAAATAAGATGGCCAAATAAAACAAACATAAACATAAAGAAACAGAATCTTATGGAAGAAAATAAAATATAGGGAAAATAGGGGTCAGGAATGAAGAAAAAGAAACTAGCTAGAAAATAAAGGAAAAAGGGTAGAGTAACTTGGTGATAGGAAACAGTATGGTGCCTAAGACCTTCCTTATCACTCCTTATCACTCCTTATCTGTATATCTGTTATGGTATGGATCATATACCATGCATGACAGCGCGCCCTAATGGTGACTACTACTCTAAAGTAAAACCCAAATGCTAGGGAAGTACAGTAAAGGGGAGTAATAGAATAGTAGCGCTACCATCAGGCTTTATACTAAGTAAAATTTCATCGGACGTGGAAGGGATAGGGATAACATGCGCAATAGTATGTAATGACATGTAATAGTGCTGCAGTCCTTGTTACACTTGTGCAGCATGGAATATGATGTACTAGAGGTGTGCTCAGACATGGATCAGTCCTCCTGGATGATAGGCGATAGAGCACAGGAATGTGCGCTAAGCATAAGCGCAGGAAAGCATGCACCTTTGGTGCGCTATACAGGGAAGTGTCATGCAACTCCATAATGTCAGAAATTTCCTAAAGTGGTTGCAATGACGTGATGTTGACACGCTGTTTGCATGCCATTGAACTCAATTGAAATGCCTCCTGAAATGATAAGGTAATCTAATGGCTAAGTTTCAATATATTGTAAGTCCTTCGTAACGTGCTTCGGCACATAGATCATCACCTGTCATCAGTGCCTGCAGCACACTCTTCATGTTCTCACGCATTCCTCACTCTATACCCCCACCTCAACTATCTTTGTATACAGCTGTACAATACTGTCAACTACATGGGTCCAGAGCGCTCAAAGCACTGTAACTTATGTGACCAGGATATCAAGCCATGAGGATGGACCACCCACCGGAAATCTTGCGAGACGAAGGCAGCCAAAAAACAATGGGATCAGGTGATTGTAGATGCGATTCAGAAGGAGAAAGGTGCGTCTGTTATATCTTTGCCTTGATGTATTGTCGAAGCTGATGTTTAATTGTATCAAAATACAGTGTCGGATTCGTCATCGAGACTCGGCAAACCTCAATCAACCATTCGTATCCCTGTACCAGGTATGTAGTAGCATTTTATTTTTGTTTTTCTATCTACGGCACTCACAAACTCACAGTTGAAATGCAAAATCACGCAGAGTTCCTCGATGTGGACTTCGGTTATGATGATCCAGTGATTGGTCCAGGTGAGTCATCGACACTTAATTGTTTTCATTTATCTCACTAACACTTGGGCTGTGCACCCTATTCAATACAGGCCCTTCTGCACTCAATGAACCAGAAGTCAAGGCCGCAGTCCCCACCTTCAATCAAGATGACATCAAGATCGAGTATCATCCGAGTAGCGGCATCAAGGCCAAGGTATACAGCTTCAATAACTTTGAGCATCATGCCGCAGACTTCCTGGTCCCTCCACCTGACAGCCAACCTTGGAGTCCATTTACATCTCGGCTTGAGTTTGAAATTGCTGAGATCATGCTCGAGGTTGGGTTCAACAATCAACAAACCGATTGTCTTGTCAAGCTATGTCACCGCTGTGCTGTGGGGAAGGAGAAACTCACATTCAAAAACCACAAGGATATCCACAACATGTGGGAGGCTGCTTCGCATCGCATTACAAAGGTGGTAGTATATCCTTTCTCTAGTGCAAATGAGTCTGACATAGCATGAAGTATAGTTTACGAAGGAAGTGATCTCGGTCCCGTTCACTGGAGATGAGGGACTGCGGGAGTATGACGTGCATTACCGAGACCTTTGGGAGCTGGCTGCCGATATGCTTCGCAATCCCCGGCTCTTTCCTCACTTCACATTTGATGCACACTGCCTCTCGAAGTTTGATGGTAACACATTTGTTTCTTTTGTTGATGAGCCTTTCACTGTGTGAGATATTTGGGATGTCCAAGTATGTGATGATACTTCATAGTTTCTATTGTGCCCTTATGTTTGTATTACTTGTAGTCACAACTCCCACCAGGTGGGAAGCCTTTGGCATATATACTCTATGCGGATAAGACAAAACTCTCCTCCTTCGGTACCACAAAAGGTTACCCTGTGTATGCTTGTTTAGCAAATTTACCGACTGTAATTCGAAACGGGCGAGGTGAAGGCGGTGGGTATGTGGTAGGATGGCTGCCAATTGTATGATTTTCTTTAGTGACTCGCTGTTAGTGCTGATGCAGTTTAAATAGGTTAAGGACGAAAAATTGCACTCTGGAAAGCCCAGCTGGGTAGACTTCAAAAACACTGTCTGGCACAAGTCATTTGCCAGGATTATCTCCTCATTAGCATCAAAATCGCAAATGGGCCAGTGGTTCGAATGTCTAGACGGTGTCATGCGCTGGTTCTTTCTCTGCATCCTCATTCTATCAGCGGATTTCGAAGAACAGTGAGTATTTATTTAGTCATTACAGTTGAATTGTTTTTTCTAATTGCTTAATGGTACCATTACAAGATCTGTCATGTCGCTTACTCGAGGGATAATGAGTCTTTGGCCATGCCCCATTTGTTTAGTTCCTCGAGACGACCTGTGGGATACTTCAAAATCATATCATTGGCGAACATCAAAAGAGTTGCAAGCAGTCATAAATGCTGCGCATGCAAAAGAAACCTTCGAAGAAAGAGAGGAACTCCTGAAAGAACAAGTGCTTCGTTTAATTGAGGTGAGCAAATATTTCCGCATGTCAATATCAAAGATGTCAATGATTCATTGTCTTATTAGAATGCATTCTGGGCAGTAGCATTCACCTGCATACATCAAGCATTGTCACATGACCGTTGTCATTTCAATCATGGCGGACTCTGGTCATGCCATCTCTGGGTTGAACTGCAGAAATATGTTGTAACTCTCGGAAGGGCAAAAGTATCACAAGTTGACAATTGGTTCGTTCTTTTTGACTTGTCCTTTATCTGATGCTCAATATTGATGTGTTAGATTCGAAGATTTTCCACATTGGCGAAATCTCAGGCACCCAAACCAGGTTATTGGTGTCACATTTACAGACAGCTCCGTCCACGAGGATATTTCTAAGGTTCATTAACTCATGTGGTTGCGCTGGCTACTAACTTTTTCTCTTTCAGATGATAATTTACGCCACGCATGATGTCTTAACCGAGACTGATTGTCCACTTGGTTATTTTCTCTTACGGTGTGTACGCCTTTACCTCGAGATGGATATGTACACTGCTCTGGAGGTTCACACAGCCAATACAATCAAGGAGGGGAGACATACGGTTCAAGCATTCACATCACTCATGAAGGTATGTACATTGTAGTTAGTTGATAACCCTACCTTGACACATCAGCAGCAATACATGACACAAACTGCCAATGACAATGTGAAGAACTGGAATTTTCCCAAACTGCACATGACGACACATATATTCGACGACATTGAGGCTAAAGGTGCCACGTGCAACTACAACACCAAACCAAACGAGCAAATGCATGGGCCCTTGAAGGATTGGTACCTGAACTGGACTAACTTCAAAAATGTTGCGGAGCAGGTAAGCATCATTGACAATGGCATTTGTAATTCATACTAAAATCTTGTGCTATTTTATCTACATAATAATCAGATCCTTCGCATTGACCATTGGTTACTTGTAGCTGATGACATTGGTCGACGTATTTCAGACTTTGATGAATATTCGCAGCAGAAATCAGACTCGGATGGCGAGGATGATGATGCATTGGATGATGAAAACACTGACATTGGTCCAGGCGCAGATAGTATCAGTACTTTAGATCCGTCACAACATGTGAGAATGGGATCTCGACAAGCATCGCAGACCTTCTGTTCCATCGAGAATGCGCACAAAACCCAAGTTGAATTCACCAACTTCCGCATCAAGTTGAATGCGTTCTTAAATACTTTTCTACCTGCCTGCAATATTCCGCTGCTGAATGGAAGAAGAATCCACTTACAATCAGATGATACTGTAGGTGAATTCAATCCAGCCTTGTGTTATTACTATACTGATTTGAAACATTGACAGGTTACTGAATATCGATTCTTACGTGTCAACTATGAATCCCTGGTAGACTGGAAACAGTATACCGACTATCTTCGGTGTAACCCTCAGTTCTTCAACATGCCGCATTTTGACTAGGTCTTCATCCAGACACAGAATGGCATCATCCTTGGACGCTTAGTATTCCTTTTTCAATGTGCCATTGGGAATGACATACTTTCCCTTGCTCTCATCCATCCCTTTGACGCTCCAACAGGGCCACAACCTCGACAGGACAAGCAACTTAACCTTTTGAGAGTTCATGCACAACCATGCGCAAAGGCTGAGTTCTTCTCGGTACAATCAATCATTTGTGGGGCCCTCCTAGTACAGGATTCAGGCAGCAACCCCCTTGATTACTTTGTTGTCGACACCATCGACACAGACATGTTTCTTCGTGTAAGGGAGATGCATCAGCAGGCGGGTCATCCAGTGCGCATCTGACCAATTCCGCCTTCAGGTAAGTCTTTCATCTCTTTGACATTGAGGTGCTCTGCTAATACATTCCTCAGTAATAGACTAGTCAAACTATGTTTCTATGTAGTCTATCTTCACGTCTTTGCTTCTACCACCTGTTTCTGAATCACCCACCTCTCAAGCGCTTCAACACCGACATTTGAAAACTAACCATGCACACTTCTCACACCAGATTGAGGCGCAAGCGTGGTAATATTGACAACATCGAGGATGACGGACCACCTCTGCATGTCTCACGGGCTGAAGACACCCAGTCTGAACATGGCCATGTGCCAAGTTGACGAGTGTGGCTCGACAGACGGCTTGGCCCGGTTACCCGAGATGGTGCAAGGAGGTCAAAAATCCTGTGTGCGCTATCGACTTTGTGTAGCGATCCAAGTTTGATCTTGTTCTGTGAGTCGCGAATCCAAATTATTGGTGGTTGCCTACCTTGCTCTCATCTGCATTCTCAACAACCTGACTCCTACATCCCTTTCACATCACCACCACCAACAATAACCACAACCACTGTCGTAATAACCAAAAGGTTCAACAGCAAGACAATGGTTAGGGCACTCACAGAGGCAACCTCGGATGCAGGATTCTCAAGAGGAGCCACCCAATGATGAACGGTCTTGGGAACATGGGCCCTGATGGCAAGCGCAAGGTGATTGGGATGGAGAAGGAGAGAGATAAGGAGTGGGAGAGAGAGCAGCGCTGAAATGACGATGACGATGGCCTGAATAAGTGCGTTGTGTTTGATATTGTGCTTTCTCTCGCATTCTCATATTGTTTTGTTCACAACTGGCAGAGATGGGAGTTCCATCCCTTACCTGCCAACCCTGCCCACACCTCCCTTGTTGAACCGAAAACAGTACCACCCTCCAGATCACCATCACCTGTGGGGACACAATTGCGCTCTCGCTCTCCTGAATCTTACTACTCTCATATGTCTTCACGAGGTCGTTCACACTGGTCCTTATTCCCAAAGTCTCGACAGTTCACCAACCGCAACTTCAATCAATGATATATCACTATCTATATCACGAACCACCATCCAACAACCACGTGGTGGCCCTCTCCCCATAACAAGGGATGCTGCGCCACCCCTACCCCCCCTCCTAGCATTATCATCACCAAGAATGACACCACATCCGATTTTTCCCGAAGAGCAGGTATGTCGCTCTCGTCTCCCATCCACTGTATCTCTGAATCTAACTCCAGACTCAGACACCACGTCCGATTCTTCCTGAAGAGCAGGTATGTCGCTCTCATCTCTCATCCGCCATATCTTTACCTCCACTGCCATTGGCCCTCCAACACCATGTCCAATTCTTCCCGAAGAGCAGGTATGTCGCTCGGCTATTGATTCACTCTATTAAACTCAACTTAAACTTGAATCTGATCATGCACAGCAGTTACACATGCTCTATTACTCAAGTCTAAGCGTCTGTTACGAGTTTTGCACCACATTGGTGCACAATTGACTAATCTCTTGCACTGACATGTAAAACTGCATGTAGCAATTTTACGTCTGACACTGCCAAGGTACTGGGCAGTGCAGGCACTTTATAATGCGTGGTACTAGGTGAGTAATTTCTGTTGTCTCCTGCCCTTCGAACAAAATCTCAATTGGTATCCCCAAAACAGCTTCATCAAACCATCATGTCACATGTTTTGCGGCCCAGCGCAGCAGATTCTTCTGAATCTGATAGCGAATGGGATGGTCAGAACACCACTGATGCTGATCATATCTCTATCCCAGGTCCTGGTGGATCTAAAGGAGAACTCCTCGAGGTAATATTTTTTGCACAGTTCTGAGCATTTCCTGACTCGCATATCCACTCAGACGCTCAAAACACTGCAAGTTCAGATGCAAAAGCTTCAAGAAGAGAATAGGACAATAAAAGAGGAAAACAAGACTTTGCATGCAGCAAAACCCAAGCAAAAACGGCGTGCGGATGCTCATGACGAGCTCAGCATTCATGAGGAGACCATCTCTATCTATGCTCACAAGTATGGCATGATGATTGAGATGTTTCCCAGTAGTGACCTCCTCAATAAGCACCTTCCAGACTCGCCAACTCCCTTTGACAGCACTGACCGATATGCGACTGAATCTACTCAAGAGTCAGCATTTCTGCACGAGCTCTATCATCACTTCCCCAAGTTGTTACACAAAGTGATGGAAAGTTCATACTTTAGCAATCTCATAAGTGAATTCTCATTCCTGGACTTCTGCATGATATAATATGATTATTGTAGGTGATGAAATCCATCCCAGATGCTCGTGCTAACGAGATCAAGAAACTTCGGGGTGTTGCTGGCGACATTTTTGACCTCCCTTCAAAATACTTCACCAACACTAGCTACGACAGAGCTAATGTCCCTGAGATCCAACGACTCCTCGGGGTCGCGTCTTCGACAAACCTGGCATACAAAACATTCCCTCTGGTGCTATTCCCAGAGTTGAAAGAGGACCGATCACTCAAGACTGTCTTCGGAAATTGGCTTCTGTTGGCACGAGTAAGTCTAATGGTGCTCTCTGATTTGGCTGTCTGTCTCACCTGGAACATCCTCAGATTCTGAAAGCTTCATTGCGTGGTATCACATCCCTCCATCACGCTTCCAGTGGCGGAGGTGCACATACCAACTGCATGAAATGGAGCGTTCAGCAAGTCACACCGGGTTGCATCGCTTGGGCTGCAGTTCTTGTAAGCTACCCATACTATCATCTAAGTTCAATTGGCAGTCACGCTCACGCACTGCTGCAGGCAATATTCTTACTGTCTCCTGACACTGAATTCTCGAGCACAGGCATTGGCAAGAGGTCAACGATTAGCTACAAGGATTTATTTTTCACATATAAGAAGGTTCTAGTGACCAAGTGGAAAACGAAGCGCATTGTACAGATTGTAACTAATATCAACCACTACATCTTCAAAGCTGCACGACCTTCAGCCTTGGATTCTGCTGTACATGAAGATTTCACGAATGCCATTGATCGCGCACTTGCGGCGCTTGACATGGAAAGTTCGGACGATGGAACAGAAACTGCGGCAGACATAACAGGTCCAGGAACTCCCACAGCCGCTGCTTTGGAGAGACAAGTCAATGCTCTGCCATCTGAATCAATCTCGCAGCCTATCCTCTCCACACAGCGGCGGCACACTACAGAAGCTCCCATTGTCAACAATGTGGCCACCAACAACACTACTGCTGCAGATTTGGAGGATGCTGCTGCTGCAACACCTCAGGCTGATGAGGTGGGAGCTGCAGTCATCAGCTCATCAGGCGAGGTACTCCAGGAGGCAGCAGATGATCTGAGCAGTACTAGAGGGAGGTCCAAGAAGTCGAAAAGAGGATAGAAGGCGACCACACCGGCAATGGCTACTAATCGTACCACTCGGCAGGCTCACAAATAGTCTTGAGAATGGATCCTGCACCTATTATTACTTGTTGTATTAGCCCATTGGTTTACTTTGCTGTACTTACTTGGACTCTGAATCATACTGTAACACTAGATTATGCAACTCCTCAGAATTGACAGAGTTATCAGTCCAGGACTCAGAATCTTACAGTGATATTAGGGCATGCGCAGTGCTGGATATCAGGTGGGAGACGTTTCAATGATGTCAACGTGTGTGGTGATCCAGAATCAGGTGGAAAGACACTGCGGTTCATAGTCGCATTGCTCGTCATCGATCCAGGCGTCGTGGGTGGTCCAGGCATACATGTAATATTAGTCCAGCGCCCATCATCAGCTGCTGCAGCAGAATCAGCGGGAGTGCAAAGTATTGCTATTACATAATAACTCAATGTAAACAAGGTCAAATATCATTTCAATATGTGGCTTAGCGTTTACATCGACTTTCTTTCTTTTCAACCTCGTGCCTCAATATTGTCACATAGTAGGATTGGTTGACCTGCAGGTATCACTGGTGCGCGGAAGAGCGGCAGATTAGAGCTTCCTGGTCAGGACAATGGCAGCTCCTAGAACCCGATAAGAAGCCTCGGGGCAGGTCTGGGAGCAACGTGCTCAACTTTGGATCCTGTGGCGGTGCTTCTTGATTTTTTCTGAATATCTCATCATCATTCCATTTGTATTAGTTTTTTCGTTTCAAAGTGCTATGCTTAGACTAATTGTTATCTTCCCAGCTGTCTTCTGACACATCATCTCCTTCCACCTGGCCCTCTGATCCACCCTCACATCACCCCAGCAACCCTCTGTCCCTCATGTCCCTCCTCCCCATCAACCCGAACCAGCAGGCAGTTTACCACGATGGCAGGAACCCCACCTTTTGGTGTTCTACTGGGGTTCTTTACTTCCAAATCAACCAATTCTGTGACGCCCTTGATGCATACTCCCGTGCCATCTGCATCAACCCTTATATTTCTGAGGTCTGTCAATGCTTATGCTTGTGCCAGCGAACTTGACCTTGGAAACCATGTCATTTCACAGCATCTCCAGCTGCTCAAGAATGCTCAAGCCACTGGCGGTCAGCTGCCTGCTGCACCAGGTCCTCAGGATGTGCACCCAACCGCATATGCCAGCACCGTGGTTCCTCCTCCAGGACTCACCGGTCCTCCTCTTCTGCTGCAATCAATGTCCACTCGTCCCCCAATCTTCCAGCCTCAGTCAAGTGGCCCACCTAGTGGCGACAACCTTCACTTGCCTCCTCCTGCACCTGCTCCCACATCTAGATCATCACCTGGTCCGTTCCAAGGTGGTCCTCCACCACCTGTAGTGCTGGATGAGAGTCATCACATGCCTTCACATACACCTCTCGCACCTATGGACATCGATCGTCCACCCCATACTCATGACTCTGGTCCTCTCCTGCTACAATCGACGTCCACTCGTCCCCCAATCTTCCGGCCTCAGTCAAGCAGCTCGAACATGGCCATACCCTTTCCGACTACGACATTCAGACTGCCCTCGTCTCCCCCCTTGCCAATGGCATGGTCTCCTGGTGGTAAGTCTTTTTTTTAGCTCCTCGATATCCTTCTGGTTCTGATTGTTGGTGTAGCCAGGAATATATTGCCATTGATATTATTGCCGTGGCCGTATTTACAAGACCTAATCGTTATAGATAAAAATTTGTGCCATAGGCTTGCAATCTAATAAAAAAATTTCAATGCTCTGATCATGATTGTTATGTGTCGCAATGCTTGACAATGAGCTTGAAAATGATGCTTACAACAGCCATTTAAATGGGACAAAATTGGAGGTTTGAAAGATTAATTCCATTTAAATAAAACTACAATTGCATTCCAATTCCGTCACAATTCCGTTGCAATTTGGTTGCAATCACCCTGAAATCACGACTCTATCATAGCAACCTATTTAAAGACACTCGCTGCATTTGAAAGTTGAAATCGGTTGCAAGCCGTTGAAATACAAATAAGGAAGTTCTGACAAATGCAAATGATCAAATGACAGCTCGTGTAAATATGGCCTTTTCACACCCACAGAATTATGATTCCTTACACTGTGCCATGCGCACACTTCCCGCAGCGCTATCCATGTTCCCACACCATATCCTGCGCTATTCCCGCGCTTTTGGTGCTATCAGATTCTCTCAGTAAAGTGTTATAGAGCAATTCTACACTTGCGCTCTAATAGCGACACATTCCCGCGCTCTATGGACCCATGCACGCATACCTGCGCATTAGTTCTCGCGCTTCGGAACTCCCTTAGGAAAGCTCGCACCCATCCAAAGTCCATCCTACCTCATTGGTATGTATTTTGCCTTGCCTCATGTTTTGTAACAAGTGTTGCAGCCTTATTACATTTTTACTGCGTGTTTTTTCTATTCCTTCCGTCTCCGACAAGGATATTGACTACTATAAGAAACCTAGGATTAGGAATACTTACTTTACTTCCCTTCGACTGTATTTCCTTTTCCTTAGGTCTTACTTAGAAGTAGTCACCATTAGTTGCGCTCTATAGCCCCTATTGGCTTCCTTATACCTTCCTTAACATTGCAATCATTATCCTTGACTTTCATTACCTTAAGATACCTTATCCCTCCCATAGCGCTCATAGCGCTCCAATAGCGGCATAGTGCTCAGATAGCGACACCCTTAGCGCTTCATATAGCGATGCGCTTCCCACGCTCCTTATAGCGACATGCTTTCCCATGCATAGTGCACTTTTGGGTCTTTGTATCTAGAGCTGTTAACAGTAGCTATTCCCTCGGGTCAAATGTTCTTGTTTCAAGTGTAGCAGCTGGGCAAGGGCTTAGACATATATTGGTTAGGTGTTTTATTGACTGCCTAGCCAAGTTTGTTTATCACAGTGGTACCGAGCCAAATAGCATGCGGTCCCAAATAATTAGTATGTATGTAGCTATATGTAAGGCGCGCGCTCGGATCCAAAGTGAACGCTTCCGTAGCAATTGAGATGACTCACCAGTAAATCAGCAAGGACAAGGGACGGACAGGTGTGTGGAGATAGGCGCAAGGTGTGCAAAGCGCGCGCTCTGAGCATGGTGATACAAGCATTGGAGTTCAAGCCTGTAGGACCTCAAAATCAATGGGTAGACACGATGTTCCTTACACTGCTGAAGGGTCAACAATTCTGCTGGCTAGCAGAACTATGTTGGGTGAATGCTGCCTAGCTGCTATTCAACCCAAGGGTTTCTGGACTAAGCTCTGGGCTCAAGAGAGAGAGAGAGTGTGTGTGTGTGTGTGTGTGTGAGAGAGAGAGAGAGAGAGAGAGAATATGAAAGTGTCACTCCAGACAATGAGGACAAGACTATATATCAGGAGCTGTATAGTGAGCTATTGAGCTACTACTAAAACTAATAAGCTGCAAGTCTGGGGAAGCTACTAAATACTAGAAGGAGAGCTACCAGAACTATAACTGAAAGTCTAGCTAATGAGTGGAAGTATAGGGCGAAGATTTGGTGATTATGTAAGCAGTAAAAATGCGAACATAAGCAAGGAAAAGTAAGGTAAGAGAAGCTAAGTAAAAACTGTCAATACAAGCCCAGAGGGAAACTAATCCCTACACCGCCAAGGTCAAAATATTCCCCTTCATCCACCATAGGTTGAGAAGGGCTGAAATCTTGATATCTATGAGGGAGCTGGCATTTTTGATTAGGGTTTGTAAGTGCATTCACTGTGATGACAGTGCAGATGGCAACAGTAGCGGGGATGGGGACAATGGTAGTAGGGATGGGAATAACACCAGTGGGGACGGGAATAACATCAGTGGGGATGGGGATAACATCAATGGGGACAGGGATAACACCAGCGGGGATGGGAACAGTGGGAGCAGGTGTGGTGGTCATCTTGGGTGCATGCTGATGAGGTGCCATGTTGGTAAGAGCAGCAATGCAGATATAACAATATATTTGCCTGTTTTTATAAGCCTGCATCAGGGGAGACCCTGCAAAATGCCAATAGATTAAAGCTAACCTTGAAAAAATGTGTTCATCCATGAAGTCAATTGGCTAATCAGCGATTGGGTATCACAATCCAATAAGGTTCACCTAGCAAAAGAGCAACAACATGTTTCATGGAATATCCCCCCACACAGCATGTGATGAAGTTGTCCAACAAAAGGGCAGTGACACATTTAGTGGAGAGTCCCCAATAGCTTCAGGTGTCATAGACATGATGGCAAGTACTGATCCAGGCGATCTCGTTGAAGGCACGAAGACTGACTGCGGCGTGCACAATCAATCTCTAGATGTGAGATCAACAACACTGCTGGTGAGGCAGTATGTTGGGTCTCGCTGCACCTAGGCCGCTATGCCTGAGACAGGCGCGTTCGACCCTAAAGGGGACTGCTACCACACACAGAACCAGAAATAAGAGAGAACTCAAGTAGACAGGGGACATGCTGAAGGGTGAGGCTCGACTACAGGGATGAAAAGGCGGTTTCAGGTATGGGGAAACTCTGCAGTAAGACCCAGGCGTGAGATATATACTCGACCCATAGGACAGCTACTGAGAGGGAGAACCTTGGAATATGGGCAAGGGACTCTCTTGCAACGAGGGAGGGTGCTCAAAGGCACAGGGAACGCGAAAGGCGCAATGCGCGTGTTGGTTTATACGCGCGGGTCGTCGTGAACGCGGATACGCGATAAATCCAATCATATATTTGGTACTTTTAGAGTCTAACTATGGCTAAGGAGTGGGGAGTGTGCGAAGTCCCTGAACTAAAGTCCAGTAAGGTCTCTATATACTGTATCTATATGCACGAAGGCACGCGGTCCCGAGTAATTAGTGTGTATGTAACTATATGTAAGGTGTGCGCTCAGGTCCAAAGTGGACGCTTTCGTAGCAATTGAGATAACTTACCAGTAAATCAGCAAGGACAAGGGGCGGACGGGTGTGTGGAGATAGGCGCGAGGTGCGCGCTCTGGACGTGGTGATTCGAGCATTGGAGTTTGAGCCTGTAGGACCTCAAAATCAATAGGTAGATGCGATGTTCCTTACATCTCCCGGGGACTTGAATTCTGAGTGTCCCCACTCAGTCCCTTATAGCATGAGAGTCTGGACACAGTGAATATGGCATTAAAGGGGGAGTCAGGTGACTGTGTGATTAGAAGTGTTCCCATGGTCGCGAGAGAGGAAGCATATGTGTGATCGCGGGAGAAGATGCCTTCCTGTATATAAACGTGGGAGAAGAAGTGAATGCGTATGATTGCAAGAGAGGAAGTGTGCGTGCGGGCACGAGAGAGGAAGCGAAGGCATTTGATCGCAAGATAAGAAGCACGCGCGAGCACGAGAGAGGAAGCGCAAGCATTTGATCACGAGATAAGAAGCGTGCGCGCTATCGCGTGATCGCTGATCTAAGTGGAATGTGTTGTTAAAAGGGGGGCAGGCGCGTTCTCGCGACTTTGTTATCTCCTCTTCTTATCATCTATCATGCCTCCCTTCAATTTATCCCAGCTTCAATCTACCCCTACCCCTGAACCTGAGGCTCGGGCGCCTGCCCATGCCAAGGGTGTGTCTACTGCAGAGGAGCCAACCGAGACCCCCACTGAGCACCTGCTCAAGGGATGGGACGTTGTTTTGCAATCGCTCGAGGCATTGTAAGGAATCATAATTCTGTGGGCATGAAAAGGCCATATTTACATGAGCTGTCATTTGATCATTTGCACTATGGAGTTGCATAACACTTCCCTGTATAGCGCGCCAAAGGCGCACGCTTTCCCGCGCTTACGCGCTTCCCACGCCTACGCCTTCTCATGCCTATGCCTTCTCGCGCCTGCGCTTAGCGCGCGTTCCCGCGCTCTATCACCTATCATCCAGGAGGACCGATCCATGTCCGAGCACCCCTCTAGTATGTCATACTACATGCTGCACGAGTGTAACAAGGACTGCAGCGCTATTACATGTCATTACATACTATCGCGCATGTTCTCCCTATCCCTTCCGCGTCCGATGAGATCTTACTTAGTATAAAGCCTGATGGTAGCGCTACTATTCATTACTTCCCTTTACTGTACTTCCCTAGCGTTTGGGTTTTACTTTAGAGTAGTAGTCACCATTAGGGCGCGCGCCCTGTGGTTATTGCGTTTTGGCTTAGATTAGATCGCCTAATCAAGCCTTGCTTTTTGTCCGCTTCGCCTTTGCTCTCGCTTTACATCGCGCTCGCTTTACATCGCGCTCGCTTTACATCGCGCTCGCTTTACATCGCGCTCGCTTTACATCGCGCTCGCTTTACATCGCGCTCGCTTTACATCGCGCTCGCTTTACATCGCGCTCGCTTTACATCGCGCTCGCTTTACATCGCGCTCGCTTTACATCGCGCTCGCTTTACATCGCGCTCGCTTTACATCGCGCTCGCTTTACATCGCGCTCGCTTTACATCGCGCTCGCTTTACATCGCGCTCGCTTTACATCGCGCTCGCTTTCACTCACGTCGCTTCACGCTCATTACGAATCCCTACACCGCTCCTTGCCTTCCGCGTCACCTGCACACTTTCACGCGCCCACGCGCACCATAGGCGCACGCCTTCCCACGCTTCGCTTACCTTAGCGCGCGCTTCCCGCGCTCCGCTTACTGCGCATTTCTCATTGCGCGCTTCACGCCTTTCTATATCCTTGTGTGCATCCCCTGTCTACTTGAGTTCTCTTTATCCCTGGTTCTGTGTGTGGTAGCAGTCCCCTTTATGGTCGAACACGTCTGTCTCAGGCATAGCAGCTTAGGCGCAGCAAGACCCGACATACTGCCTCACCAGCAGTGTTGTTGATCTCACATCTAGAGATTGATTGCGCACGCTGCAGTCAGACTTAGTTCCTTCAGCGTGCGCAATGGCGGCGCCTGATCACAAGCCTGACCTGTTGGAAGATCAGGAGGCGTGGATGCGCGAGTGGGTCTCCATGAAAGTAAGCGCACTTGATCCTTTTGGCACGCGCTTTTGTACTTATGCATCATTGTCAGAACAATCTAGAAGTGTGCGCCGTGCGCGTGACTGAATTAGGCGTCGAGTCATTGGATATGAGCACTGAGTATGTGGACTTTCTGAAGAGGGGGCGCAGGGAGTATAAGGCACTTGAGGCGATTGTGAAGGGATGGAAGGCGAAGGTGGTTGAGGATGTGCCAGAGGTGCCGCCTAAGAAGTGTGCGACGCGCGCTTCTAAGGCGAAGGCTACTGATGCGTCTGGAACTGATGCTAGCATTAAGGTGAGTTTGCATGATTTCCTTCTAGCGCTTTTACTGAGAGGTGGTGCGCGGTTGAGCACATGTCTTTCACCACTCCCCCTCCACCTCCTCCGCGCTGTGTGCCCTGCATCTCTAGGAACTTGAAGTGCAGAGGCGTGCCTGGTAGGCGGTGCGCTCAATGCAACGTGTCCAAGCACACTTGCAATTTCTGTAAGCGCCTTTACTATATTTCGCATTTCTGGCACGCACTGATATTCGTATAGCTAGGCCTAAGAAGGGATTGCCTAAGCGCGCCACTGGGGAGACATCTGCGAAGAAGACCATGTCCTCTGTAGCGGTTGATAATGATGGCGCCTTTGATGGATTCGACATGGAGGTAGAGGTCTTTGATGGCGTGCCTGGAGAAACCTCCCCTAGCGCTAAGGGTAGCGTGTTGTAAGGAACATTGCGTCTACCTATTGATTTTGAGGTCCTACAGGCTCAAACTCCAATGCTCGAATCACCACGTCCAGTGCTCACACGCCTCGCGCCTATCTCCACACACCCGTCTGCCCCTTGTCCTTGCTGATTTACTGGTAAGTTATCTCAATCACTACGAAAGCGTCCACTTCGGACCCGAGCGCGTGCCTTACATATAGTTACATACATACTAATTACTCGGGACTGCGCGCTATTCGGCTCGGTACCGCACGCCTTCGCGCTTATAGATACAGTATATAGAGACCTTACTGGACTTTTAGTTCACACACTTCGCGCACTCCCCACTCCTTAGCCATAGTTAGATTCTAAAAGTACCAAATATATGATTGGATTTATCACGTATCCGCGCTCACGACGACCCACATGTATAAACCATAATGCGCACCGCGCCTTTCGCATTCCCCGTGCCTTAGAGCACCCTCCCTCATTGCAAGAGAGTCCCTTGCCCATATTCCAAGGTTCTCCCTCTCAGTAGCTGTCCTACGGGTCGAGTATATACCTCGTGCCCGGGTCTTACTGCAGAGTTTCCCCATTCACTGAAACCGCCTTTTCATCCCTGTAGTTGAGCCTCACCCTTCAGCGTCTAAGCGTGCGCTCAGTCCCACTGAGTCTGCGCCTCCCTTCAAGGGCAAGGGAAAGGCCAAGGATACTGACGAGGAGCTGGAAGATGTGGAAGAAGAAAATGCACGCTTGAGGGAAGAGAATGCGCGCTTGCGCGCATCCATCTTAGGTATGTGCCAGTATGCACGCGCCCAACAGGCTGACATGTTGGCCTTGTCCAACAAACTCTTCAACATGTCCCAGGAGTGGGCTGACTTTGAGAAGCGCGCCAATGCTGTGCTTAACTGATTTTACTGTATCATCCTGTAGCCTGCTCTTAGCGCTTTGTTGTAACATCATTTCTTGGTAGTGCGCTCAATGTACCACCATGTCCTTGTCCTTTGCTGATTTACTGGCTGCAAATTAAGATGAAAAAAAATGAGTGAAATAAGGCGCAAATGAAAATAATAAGGCGCGAATGAAAACAATAAGGCGTGAATGACTATACAATGATAATATGAGGGCGCGCGCATGTCGCACACAGGGGAAATGCTCCGCGCGTGATTGATAACCTTATAAACTTGAAGAAATCATTGCGCGCTTGATTATATGAGGACGCGCGCTTTTGTCGGGCACGTGTGCGTGTTAGTGAATGATAGGAAGGAATTATGGCGCAGCGCAGCGTGCGTGTTGCAACGGAAACTCAGTGTCTTATGCACATATAGAGAGACTGATTAGGCGTATTGCCATGAGATGGTGTATGATAGGACTATTATGGGTATCGCGCGGGCATGCGTGACTGAATTAAATTGCGATGGGGTTGAAATGTGGGGATGAATATGTACAGCACGCCTCATCCGTTAAGCGCGCCTTCTGGATCGTCCTCTTCTGGTTCTACGGTTTCGCTCACCTCCATTTCATCTATGCTTTCATCGTCAACACCCATCATCTCGGTGACTGATACACGCTCATCGCAGCGCGGGTAGTATGGAATGACACAAAACGCGGCAAATTGAAGTTTGGATATGGCGCCATCTAATTCAGCCAACATATATGATCCTCCCTTCGTACGATGTACTACAACCATTGGCCCAAGATAGCGTGGCTTCGTCTTCTTGCTCAGCTCATATTCAACCTTCGAATTGCGTACCAGGACATAGGCACCAGGTTGAAAGTCGTGCGATTTAATGTTTGTGCGAAAGCGCCTTTCGAATTCGCGTATTGATTTAAAGCGCACTGCTACAACCCTTTCTCTAATAGCTTCTAAATCCTCTGCACGTTTCTGCAATTGACATGCGTGCCAAGCTATCAACTTGGTAGTTGTTAGCGTGCCTCGGCACTCAAGGGGCGCGAGAAACGTTGCTTCAGCCAAGTCAAAGGGAAAAATCGGTTCAACACCGTGCATCATGAAATATGGTGATAAGCCCGTCGCCTTCTGTATGGTTACGCATTCCGCCCAAAACACTGAGTGTACCACTTGATTCCAGCATGTCTTGTCTCCATCACAGGTCTTAATGATGGCTTCTCAGACATTGCAATGCCACCTCTCGATGATACCATTGGCTTGAGAATTATAAGGCGAGACGTGTATCGGGTGAATCCTGTATTTGCGCGCAAGCTCATCTACTGCTATCTTATACGCGGGCGCATTATCCATTATGATCTTGGTGATTGGTCCCCATCTGCACAACAGCTCTTCGAAAATAAAGGTGCATAGCATGCGAGTGTTCTCCTTGCGCAGCATGCGCCATTCTGGGTACGATGTAATCGCGCAGCGCGCTTGTACGAGATACTCGAATCCACCTGCTTTAGGCATCTTCATCGTGTCAATGTGTGCCTTTCGGAATAATCCTCCTGGTATCAGTACAGTGGGGGGAATATGCAGCTTGCGTGTTTGCCGGACTTGGCACTCGTGGCATGTCTTCACGTACCACTTGATATCCTCTATAATGTGTGGCCACCAAAAGCGCGAGCGCAGGTGCGAGCTAATCATATAGATTCCCTTGTGCCCTAAATTGTTGTGTGCTTCTTCAAGGACTCGATATCGCTTACTGGGGGGTAGGACGAGTTGGTGCTTGCTGTGTGCCTCTCTGCGCCATAGCTTATCTTCTAAGACAAAGAAATGCGCAGCCTGTCTTACGAAGGTTTCGAATTCCTCATCCGTAAGATCCAAAGGCCTTTTGTGTGTAATCAAAAAGCACTTGATGCTTGTCAATAGCGCATCTTGCATGCGCGCTTGTTCTGAGCGCGGGATTTCTGGCTTAGGATCTTCTGTGCGGGTAGCGTCGAAATACACGCGCAATATAGGCGCGCGCGCAGTTTGCGAGGTGAAGCACGTGTTATGCACGTCGTGGCGTATGTCTATGCACCTGCCATATATGTGATAAGTGCGATCATTCAAAAGCGCGATAGAGAACAAATAAGCGCGGTGTAAGGAATAATGCCTCTCATCGTGTGATATGGCACTTTCACTAGGGAATACATGGCACGAACTTGCAGCACCACTCTGGGTGCTATCTGCAGCTATTCCTACATGAGGCACAGCTTTCCTGCACTTGAAGTGCCCTATAGCGCCAGCCATCCAGAAGCATCCATCCACTGTCCACCAAGCTCTCTAAGTGCGTATATTCCTATTTCCCTTATTTGCATATCGTTCCACTTTTATTTTTATCATGGACCCTTACTTTACATACCTTACTTGGTAGCGCTTCGGCTCCACATGACAGCGCTTAGGCGCCATATATAAGCGCCAGCAGTACTTACTATTGGGGGACTTTTCAGTTGACAGAACTTTGCACCCACTATTTACCTAGCAGAATATAGTTGAAATCCATTTGTTTTACACTCTCTCATTTGTGCATATACGCGCGCACTTTCCCGCACTTCACGCAGCACACGCACGCATTCCTGCGCCTTTATGCCTTGCGCGCACCTGCGCTTTCTCGCGCCCTGCATTGGCTGACCAGTAGCGCCTTCAGCACATACAACTAGATCCTTGCTGCACTTGCTTCCCCTTTAGGGTCGAATGCACTTGTCATCTCAGGTATAGCAGACTAGGCAACGTGCGACCTACAACAATTATAGATACAGTCAGGAGCTTTGTTTGCGCCTCACTGTGTTGTAGTTTCTACAGCAGTCTATCCAATCTTCATAATCGCCATCTTCCATAGGGTCTTCTTCTACTGGCGGGCACCTTGAGAGGCCATTGACGCCTTTGTGTTTTAGCGCGGACACGTGTACGAGCTTGAACGAGAATAAAAGAATCCCTGCGATCCATCGATTAATAGTCATGTTTGGCTGCAAGTCAGGGTTATTGATCATCCCCTTGATGTACTTCGCATCGACTTCCACTGTAAGGTTCTTCATGCCAAAGATGAAAATGCGCACCATGCAAAATAGGCCGTATAATTCCAACTTCGCTTGGGAATAGCGACTCTCTACTTCAGTAAGCGCAATAGATCCGAATCGGCTTGGGTAGCGCTTTCCATCCTCGCCTACTTGTAACAGAATGAATCCAATGGCGATGTTCGAGGTATCGACCGCTAAAATAACTTCACACTCGCTCGCATAATCTAGGCGCTTAAGCACAGGTGAGCTTAATACCGCTGAAGGGTCAACAATTCTGCTGGCTAGCAGAACTATGTTGGGTGAATGCTGCCTAGCTGCTATTCAACCCAAGGGCTTCTGGTCTAAGCTCAGGGCTCGAGAGAGAGAGAGAGTGTGTGTGTGTGTGAGAGAGAGAGAGAGAGAGGGGGAGAATAAGAAAGTATCACTCCAGACAATGAGGATAAGACTGTGTATCAGGAGCTATATAGTGAGCTATTGAGCTACTACTAAAACTAATAAGCTGCAAGTCTGGGGAAGCTACTAAATCCTAGAAGGAGAGCTACCAGAACTATAACTGAAAGTCTAGCTAATGAGTGGAAGTGTAGGGCGAAGATTTGGTGATTATGTAAGCAGTAAAAATGCGAATATAAGCAAGGAAAAGTAAGGTAAGAAAGCTAAGTAAAAACTGTTAATACCAGCCCAGAGAGAAACTAATCCCTACACCGCATCCTTGAGAATCTGCATGGCTTCGCGTTGCTCTGCGCCAAATACGAAGGGCACGTCCTTCTTCGTAAGGTTAATAAGGGGGCATGCTATGCACGAGAAGTCGCGAATGAATATGCGCAAAACACCGCAAGTCCCCAAAAATCCGCGTACTTGCGTGTGGTTGGTAGGCTCTGGCCAGTCATGAATTTTCTGGACCTTAGATTCTTCGGGCACGCGTCCTTCAAACGTACATTTATGCCCTACGATGGTAGCGGTAGGCGCCGCTAAAACGAACTTAGATGCGGATACGGTTGCGCCTACGTTCTCCAAGCGCTGTAGAATGTGGTTGATCACGATGCAATGTTCCCATATGAAGCGACATATGCCTGGGTTATCGGGGATGGTCTCAAAGGTACCGTCCTCGTGCTGATAACGCGTTTGCACGGATTTGACTGGGACGTCGTCAACGAAAGGCGACGTGTATTCTGGAATCTCGTGTTGAAGAATGAAGGTGGTGTCGCCTTGATACACCTGAACAGCATTGGCGTGGCCTTGCGGGAGTGTAGTCAAGCGATGTGGTCCCAAAGGCATACCAAAGGTCGTCAAATCGCGCGAGTCCTTGTGAAGCACGCCAAGTCCATCATACCGTATACCGCGTAACCTGCGAATGATTCTGCAAGGTGCTCGATGAATGGCGGGAGCGATGCGTCGCGTATAGTAACCACGTTGAGTGGCTGCAGGTCGTGCACTAAGTGCAGGGACTTTCCATCCTTCTTGACAACGCAAAACCAGCGCAATCGATAGGCGGCCGTTGAGGGCTCGTACACACCCGACGCAATCTTCTCCTTTATTATGCGCACTACCTCTCCTAAGGTAGCTGGAGGAATGGGAATATTGCGCTGCGACCAAGGCGTATGAGGGATCATAGGGATTTTGTATGGCGGAAAACATGTCTCATTTAGGCGCCCTCGCTCTGAGGCGTTCCAAGCGAAAGCACGTTTGTGCGCGCGCACAAGCCATTGCACTAACTTGAGTTCTTCAGGCCATAGCCATTTGGTGGGATTGAGATCTAGTTTATCTGCGCGTTCGCACGTAAAGCGCGCTGTAGAAACTACAACACAGCGAGGCACAAACAAAGCTCCTGACTGTATCTATAATTGTTGTAGGTCGCGTGTTGCCTAGTCTGCTATACCTGAGATGACAAGTGCATTCGACCCTAAAGGGGAAGCAAGTGCAGCAGGGATCTAGTTGTATGAGCTGAAGGCACTACTGGTCGGCCAATACGAAGCGCGAGAAAGCGCAGATGCGCGCAAGGCATAAAGGCGCGGGAATGTGCGCATATATGCGCAAATGAGAGAGTGTAAAATGAATGGATTTCAACTATATTCTGCTAGGTAAATAGTGGGTGCAAAGTTCTGTCAACTGAAAAGTCCCCCAATAGTAAGTACTGCTGGCGCTTATATATGGCGCCTAAGCGCTGTCATGCAGAGCTGAAGCACTACTGAGTAAGGTATGTAAAGTAAGGGTCCATGATAAAAATAAAAGTGGAACGATATGCAAATAAGGGAAATAGGAATATACGCACTTAGAGAGCTTGGTGGACAGTGGATGGATGCTTCTGAATGGCTGGCACTATAGGGCGCTTCAAGCGCGGGAAAGCGCGCGCATTGTGAAGCGCGGGAAGTGTGCGCGCATGGCGCGCGTTGTGCGGGAAAGCTGCGCCTCATATAGGAATAGCTGCAGATAGCACCCAGAGTGGTGCTGCAAGTTCGTGCCATGTATTCCCTAGTGAAAGCGCCATATCACACGATGAGAGGCATTATTCCTTACAGCGCACCTGGACTAAACTCTGGGGGGCGAGAGGGCAGGGGGGGTAAACCAGCTAATGGGTCAGCGGGTAATTGGCGCACTACCCTATACTCTGCAGGCATAGCAGTAGGCACAGTTCTGACTTTCTTAGCGACAGGCTTGTATACTAGTGCGTGACGCACGGGGTCGAAAGCGTAAACGGAATTAAAAGCATTGATTGACGCCTTATCTAGGACAGAATGCGTGGATGTAAGGTGCGCATAACGCGCGGAGTACTGCGCGTTGGGTATAGCAAGTGAATGAAGCATAGGCGCTTGGAGCATATATTGAGAGGCGCCTTCCGTGCGTGTGACGTGCGCATTAGGTGCTAAGCGCAAAAAGGAGCATTGTGTCAGTGAAATGGGAAAATATGAATTAGAATGCATTAAAGAAGGTGGATGGAATAACGAGTGCGAATGGGCGCCTCCCCACAAGTATTGCAGATCATCGACAATTAAAAATCCTCCTCCTTGGAGACGTCTACCTGCGCACTATTGGCGCGCTTCAATTCTTTGGGTGGAACGCGCTTGACCCAAGGCAGGGTAGGGATGCACAACTCCTTACGTGCGTTTGGATCGGTTAGCAGAATATCCTGTTTGCCATTGGGTAGATCAAACGTTCGGCATGAAGTTAGCTTGAAGAATGGGCGCCCTAAGAGGACGTCAAAGTTTGCACATGTGGTCACTTGCACTTGGAAGTACATGGGCCCCGCGCCAAAGTCAAGCGGGACATTCTCGATCATGCCTAATGTCGAGTCGCACGTCATATTGACAGACTCCATATTGAGACTGTGATCCAATCTCAGAGGGACTCCTAGCTCTTTCCATACCTCCCTAGGCATGACGACTACCTCGGCGCCTTGGTCCAGGATGCATGTGAGCGCACGCCCTCCTATGGTAGTTGCGCGTATACAGCGCAAAGGCGCGAAGTGATCCGCAACAATCTTGCCATCATCGCTTCATAAGCACACGCCTTCGTATTGCTTGAGCCATGCGTCCGTGGCAGGCTGTCCCGATAGTTTGTGCACTGAGACCGCGCCTACCGTAATGCGCTTCTTCGTTGTGAGCTCGTGGAAGTGTTGCCTAACATCTGGTGAAACTGCCAATAATTCTCGTATGGGGATATTCAGGTTGGAATTGAGGAGGCGCTCGACAACGCGCTTGTCAGCCTCTTTGTCTTCTAATGCGAATGCATAGCAATAGGTAGTTGATTGCATGGTAGGCGTGGATAGCGGAGGCGCGGGTGGCGGGGACGTAGAATTACTGGTGGATGATGGGGCTGATTGCAAGGGTGCAGGCGCAGCGCTTTTAGGCGCCACGGTAGTTCTCTCTGTAGAATTGTTAGTGACAGGTACATTATGCGGCACGATTTTCGCAACCTCCAATCCTTTGCCTTTCAAACTTGATGCTTGGACTTCTGGCGAGATAATCTCATCCTCAACTGTCGCCTGTTTTGAGGCAGGCTGTGGGTGCGGGCGCGTACTGGGCAGTATCTCAACGCCATCAAAGCGCACTGTCTTTCCTTTCGTGCCGCGTTTCTGTTTGCGCTTTGCAGTGACATACACTAGCGCTTCTTGCATCAGGTTCATGGTCTCGTCTTCATCACTTTCTTCTTCATCTGGGTGTGCGATTGTGTGTACAAACGTGGAGGACCCTACCTTGACTATGGTGTCGATATCTGAATTGGCGCGGTAAAATAACCCAGCCGTCACACCTTCACTTGTCCTTACTTCTTGCGTAGCGCGATTGGCGTAGTATCGATCGAGTTTGTCTTTCATCAATCCGCGCCCAGGAATAAAATCGCCATTGGGTAGGACGAGTTTGCGCGTTTCCTTGTGGACCTTGCATTTCCCTGCATCTATGTACCTTTGTCTTTCCAGACAGCGCACAAAGAAGTGTTCAATACTGCCACAGAAGGCACAGTCATTAAAGCTAGATGCCTCGCGCCTATATTCGCGCTTAATGACTGTCCCTGGCATAGGCGTCTGCTCACGCGCGAAAGGCGCTGGAGGAGTGAGCGTTGGTATCGCATCCTGCGTGTTAGGTGCGGAGGTTGGTGGAGGTGCGTTTGCTGGTAGTACGAACTGTCCTGCGTTGTATACTTGCGTGTATGGGTATGGATCTTGAGGGTAGTGATCTGGGTGCTTGATCATAAGGCACGTTCGGATAGGTGCCTGCGCCTCGCTAGGGATACCTTCCATGAATATACGATCGCGCTCCGCTTTTCCAATATGGTCCTCGTTTAGTAGCGGCTGCATAATTTTCCTAAATGCGCGTAGGTAGGCGCTTAGCTCTTGGCCTGAAAACATCAGCTTTTGTGTGTATTCGCGCACGAGTGCTTGTAAGTCCATGGGCATGTATCGCCTTTTCCCATCCCATCCTGGATACATCACTTTGATCTCTTTCATGAATGCATTGTAATCGCTTGTCTGCGCTTCAGATAAGCCTGCCCATAGTTCTCGGTCCTCGCGTTCAAGGTACTTAATTATTCCTTTGATCTTATCAAGCCCCTGCAGTCCTGCTCTGTCCGCGCATTCTTCATACACGTCAATGAACTCGGCGAGTGTGTCTGACGTCCCATCAAATTTAGGTGCGCGGTCAGTACTGCGGAAGGGCATTTTGTAAGGCGTAGCAGACATGGTGGAGTGCTGCGCTATTGTAGGTGCGGAGGCGATAGGCTTAGTCGAGGTAGGAGGTGCATATGCGAAGGGCAGGTTTGAGAGGATCTTTCCTCCAGGAATTGAGTTAGGCGCGTGGGGCGTTTCAAATGACTCTTGTTTGATCTCTGGCGCGTTTCGCTCGGTAGGCGTAGTTATGCGCATGCGTTCTGTTGGCACCTGAGGTGAAGCGCTACTCTGGTCAGATAATTCAGTCAGGAGGGATAAGCTTGAAGAAATGAAAGGCGGCTCGTTTGGCATATGGAAAAATGCGCCGGGCAGTTGGCTTCTTGGGTGGTCCACGGCTTCGAACTCATCTGATGAGTCTTCCTTAGTTGAGTCTTCTGGTGAAGGCGTGATTGGCAATGTGGGTTGCAGGCATGTGCACTCTATGAGCAATGCGAGGGGGCGTGGGGGTTCAGATACATTACGCATGTGTACGCGTGAGGCGGGAAGGAATAGAGGTCCTGGAAGCATGGATTCTATCGCTTTATCAAACGTGGCGATTGCATCTTTGCGCACTTTTCTGTGGTCGTTGGGCCTGAGTACCCGACCTGTTGTCTCAGAAGTGTCCCTTGCGGTGGGCTCCAGTTGAAGGGTGAGGCTCGACTACAGGGATGAAAAGGTGGTTTCGGGTATGGGGAAACTCTGCAGTAAGACCCGGGCGTGAGATATATACTCGACCCATAGGACAGCTACTGAGAGGGAGAACCTCAGAATATGGGCAAGGGACTCTCTTGCAACGAGGGAGGGTGCTCAAAGGCGCGGGGAACATGAAAGGCACAATGCGCGTGTCGGTTTATACACGTGGGTCGTCGTGAACGCGGATACACAATAAATCCAATCATATATTTGGTACTTTTAGAGTCTAACTATGGCTAAGGAGTGGGGAGTGTGCGAAGTCCCTGAACTAAAGTCCAGTAAGGTCTCTATATACTGTATCTATATGTGCGAAGGCGTGTGGTACCGAGCCAAATAGCGCGCGGTCCCGAGTAATTAGTGTGTATGTAACTATATGTAAGGCGTGCGCTCGGGTCCGAAGTGGACGCTTTCGTAGCAATTGAGATAACTTACCAGTAAATCAGCAAGGACAAGGGGCGGACAGGTGTGTGGAGATAGGCGCGAGGCGCGCACTCTGGACGTGGTGATTCGAGCATTGGAGTTTGAGCCTGTAGGACCTCAAAATCAATAGGTAGACATGATGTTCCTTACAACGCACAAGGATATAGGGAGGTGTGAAGCGTGCAATGAGAAATGTGCAGTAAGTGGAGCGAGGGAAGGCGTGCGCCTATAGTGCGCGTGGGCACATGAAGGCACGCAAGTGATGTGGAAGGCAAGGAGCAGTGTAGGGATTCGTAATGAGTGTGAAGTGACGTGAGTGAAAGCGAGCATGATGTAAAGCGAGAGCAAAGGTGGAGCAGACAAAAAGCAAGGCTTGATTAGGCGATCTAATCTAAGCCAAAACGTGATAACCACAGGGTGCACGCCCTAATGGTGACTACTACTCTAAAGTAAAACCCAAACGCTAGGGAAGTACAGTAAAGGGGAGTAATAGAATAGTAGCGCTACCATCAGGCTTTATACTAAGTAAAATCTCATCGGACGCGGAGGGGATAGGGAGAACATGCGTAATAGTATGTAATGACATGTAATAGCACTGCAGTCCTTGTTACACTCATGCAGCATGGAATATGATGTACCACAGGGGTGTTTGGACATGAATCGGCCCTCCTGGATGATAGGTGATAGAGCGCGGGAACACGTGCTAAGCATAGGCGCAGGAAGTGCGTAAGCGTGGGAAAGCATGTGCTGTAAGGAATCATATTTCTGTAGGCGTGAAAAGGCCATATTTACACGAGCTGTCCATTGATCATTTGCACTATGGAGTTATACAACATTTCCCTGTATAGCGTGCCAAAGGCACACACTTTCCCGTGCCTATGCCTTCTCGCACCTGCGCTTAGCGCGCGTTCCCGCGCTCTATCACCTATCATCCAGGAGGACCGATCCATGGCTGAACACCCCTCTAGTACATCATATTCCATGCTGCACAAGTGTAACAAGGACTGCAGCGCTATTACATGTCATTACATACTATCGCACATGTTCTCCCTATCCCTTCCGCGTCCGATGAGATCTTACTTAGTATAAAGCCTGATGGTAGCGCTACTATTCTATTACTCTCCTTTACTGTACTTCCCTAGCATTTGGGTTTTACTTTAGAGTAGTAGTCACCATTAGGGCACGCACCCTGTGGTTATCACGTTTTGGCTTAGATTAGATCGCCTAATCAAGCCTTACTTTTTGTCTGCTTCGCCTTTGCTCTCACTTTACATCGCGCTCGCTTTCACTCACGTCACTTCATGCTCATTACAAACCCCTACACCGCTCCTTGCCTTCCACATCACTTGCACACTTTCACATGCCTATGCGCACCATAGGCGCACGCCTTCCCACGCTTCGCTTACCTTAGCGCGCGCTTCCCGCGCTCCGCTTACTTTGCTTTTCTCATCATGCGCTTTGCACCTCTCTATATCCTTGTGCACGTCCCCTGTCTACTTGAGTTCTCTCTATTTCTGGTTCTGTGTGTGGTAGCAGTCCCCTTTAGGGTCGAACGTGCCTGTCTCAGGCATAGCGGCCTAGGCGCAGCAAGACCTGACATTCTGCCTCACCAGCAGTGTTGTTGATCTCACATCTAGAGATTGATTGCGCATGCCGCAGTCAGTCTTCGTGCCTTCAGCGCCTTTGGCACACTATGCAGGGAAATGTCATGCAACTCCATAGTGCAAATGATCAATGGACAGCTCATGTAAATAGGCCCTTTCCATGCCTACAGAAATATGATTCCTTACATTGTATCTGAAGACAGGAGACCTTTCAATAAGTTTAACACTCGATGAATAATTGATGTTCATATTACCTTGTTCACCATGGCCCATGGGACTGAATTTCTGGTGCAAGTATTGAAAAGGATCTGTGGCAGCATAATATGTTGAAGGGAGTGTTGAGATAAGACATAAGAGGGCATGCCATGGGAATCAAGACTTGAGAGTGCACAGAGATGGCAGTCTGATTCAGGAATGATGATTTTTCTATAATAGCTATTCATACGGCTAGTTCTAGTCCAACAATATATCACACACACATATGTACAGGTAGTAAAAATTCAATAGAGTCATGATTCATCTCACAAAATGTTCCTTGTTGCAGTGTGGAGTGGAAGCAGTTGCAGGTAGTGGCCCAGGGCTATTATGTGGGCGGAGGCTTCAGGAAAAACAGGATCGTCAGTTTACAAATTGGAAGATGAAAAGGAATTACACACACATGAGTTGATCTGCAAAGAGGGTTTGCCTTCATTGGATGTGGTTGCACTGCCTCAGCCACCACCTGTTCATTGGAGAATGAAGGGGTATGAATGATAGGATTGGGCTGGCCAAAATCCAAAAGGCATGTAGCTGGTGTTGGTGATGTGTCAGAAATACCATGGAGTAATGAATGTAGATAGTCATAGTCAGGATCCTCCAAGAATGCAAGCAAGTGTGTGTAAATAAGAAGACTTGCGAACTCAACAGGAATTCCATGACATAAGACTTCAACAGTAGTATTTACTTTGCACTCAAGCATGGAAGAATTGGAGAGCTTCTCATGATCGCTGGTTAACCATGAGAGGGAGCCACGCAAGAAATATATCAGTGTATATGTGAGGGACTCAAAATTGTCATGACAACCTGGCTCAACTCCTAAGTGACTGTTGATTGAGGCGAATGCAGGTGTGCCGGTGAGACAATGACCTTGGCAAATGGTATATGGGCTCTGGTCGAAGTATTGCAGTACTCCTTTGAAATACCGAAGTCAATAATGAAGGTGGTGTGCTTCAAATCATTGAGACTGACTAAGATATTCTGGGGTCTGATGTCACCATGAACGAAATTGTTTGAGTGGATGTATTTGAGATGTGAGAGCTGGAAAAATGAAGTTAGCTCTCTGCAATGGCCTTTCACAAAGCGGCTGACCAGCTGGTTTCCTAGATTCACAACATTGGGAAGGCTGAATCTTTGATCATGCGCAATGAAGATATCATGCAATGACGGCCCAAGGAGATCAAGAACCAAAGCATGGTATGTTGATTCTCTCCCAAACCAAAAGACATGGGGGATCCCAACTCCGCCTGCAAGTCATTTCAGAATCTTATATTCATTGCACACAGAGGACAAGCAGTTGATGATGGGTTTGAGTTTGATAGCCACTGAATCATCCTTGATGAAGTTTTGTGCATGGTACACAACAGCTAAGTGAAGCCCAGATGGTGAATATAGTCACTATGTGAATGATATAGTCACGTACCATATGAGCCAGACCCCAGAACATCTCCCAGCCTAAACCTGCCATCGACTCGAGTAGGGACTTTATTCATGGTACAAAATAACATAGAGTAGATCCAATAGTTGAGGAGGAAGTCAGAGGAAGTATTAAATCCACGTTTTACAAGCAGTTCAACTGTATGGAAAGCCTAACAGCCACACTCTGCTACCACCTGTGACATGGTCCATAAACAGTAGTCACAAGTTGTGGACTCCATACACCTATGATGGTGTTTTTATTATTTTTTCTCGAGACTTCTCAGTACACGGATTTTGTTGCGAGCACCAGTGAGCTATCGGTCATTAACAGAGTGCGTCTCCATCAATGACGAGTCCTCATGTTCACAAGGGCATAGACCTCAATTCATGCCACCAGGTGCTTATAACTGTGCCTGCACCCGTGTTTCTACACCATCCACTGATTTCTTCTTTCCATCTTTCAACTCAAGCTCTCCAGCCTCGCAGATCGCCTGCATATCCCGGAGCGCATCTGTGATATACTGCTTGAACTTGTTCGTGGAGGTGAGTGTGAATGACAGTATTTCTGGCCCAGTGAGCAGAGCTTGAGCATGACTTGTCGAAGGTGGATGCCTTCATCAGATGCATCAATTGGAAGATCGTCACATTTGCCAATCACATAATCGACCTTGCTGTCTACGCCAATGCTATGAAGGTAGGTGCCCTCAGGACAGAGGGGCAGTAGCTTGCAGCACAGCTGCAGGGATTTGTGAATGAAGACAGTGGTGCACTCCTTGCTGTAGTGCCAGTTCAATGCTGTAATGAGATGATATAGAGATGATATGTGGTCGTATGGCCCTGTGGACACAATGCAAGGGCTTCAAGGAAGAGGGATGTGGTGGTATCTGTCATATCCCATATATTTGCGCTTCTCATCCAAAGTTCTGGATATCAGATCCGATCAAATCCGATCCACAGATCTGTACCGGTGAAGGCACTAAGTGACTGCTGCTCGCGCAATCACTCTCTCGATGTGAGATCAACAATGCTGCTGGTGAGGCAGAATGTTGGGTCTTGCTGCACCTAGGCTGCTATGCCTGAGACAGACACGTTCGACCCTAAAGGGGACTGCTACTGCACACAGAACCAGATATATGAGAGACCCTTGTAGTCTGAAGGATGCGCAAAGGTGCGAGAAGAAATGCGAGACAAATGCGAAGGAATGCGAAGAAACGTGAAGGAACGCAAAGAAACGCAAAGAAATGCGAAGAATGCGAAGTGCGGGAAAGTCGCGCTAAGGTAAGCGAAGCGTGGGAAGGCGCGCGCTTATAGCGCGCGTTGTCGTGGGAAAGCGTGGATGGAATGCAGAGAATAAGGAGTGATATAGAGGGGCGGATAGATAACGGATTGACGGATATGCAAAGTGAGTGCAATGCAAAGCGAGTGAAAAGCGAGGTCTGATTAATCTAGTCTAGTCTGATAACGATAACCATAGGTAACACAAAGTGCACCCTAATGGTAACTACTACTTCAAGGTAAAACCCGATAGTGAGGGAAGTACGGTAAAGGGGAGTAATGGGGGAGAGTAGTAGTGCGATCATCAAACTATATACTAGACAAAATCGCGTCAGACGCGGAAGGGATAGGAAGAAAATGCGCTGATAGTACGTAATAACATGTAATAACGCTGCAATGCTTGTTACAACCATGAGGCAAGGAATATAACGTACCAATGAGGTGGTCGGACATGGATAGGCGCTCCCAGGTAATAGGCGATGAATGCGATGATGTGCGATGAAACGCAAAAATGCACGATGAAATGCGAAAATGCGCGATGAAACGTGAAAATGCACGATGAAATGTGAAAATGCGCGATGAAACGCGAAAATGCGCAAGAACACGCGCTAAGCGCGAGCGTGGGAAAGCATCGCGCCTATGGCGCGTTATACAGGAACGTGTTGCATGATATACCAATGGAAGTGCAAGTCATTATGCGAATGATAAATAGACTGCTTGCGTGAATATGCCCATTACGCGCCCATAGAAATATGAGTCCCTACACCGGATCCATTACGATAAGCTTTTTCATTCATATCCTGTTCATATAATGTTAAACACTGCTTATTTCCTCCATTTAGTATATCTTCCTTTCCAGTATATCAGTTATGCTTACTTCCAGCTATGTTTACTGATCCGTTCACCTGTGATTAACTTCCGGCCTGTGTTTGACTTGTAATAAGTGTTGCTTATACATTGCAATACTTTGTGCATAGCCTTTCGCTTAGTTCTATTGTATATAAACTCTTGTATATGTCCTGTAGCACCCCAGTTCGAATATCATCTTAGATTGTCCTCATTCTGCTATCCGGACTCGAGTCTTATCAACTCCTGTCACCCTCCGAGACTTAAGGATTGTATCCGATAGTCTAACACATCCACCTCTATCTTCGGATAGTCTACATTCCATTAGTTTCTAGTCTTAGACTTGTCTAGACTAGCCTTTATACTTCCGTCCAATATCTGGACGCACCTTCGGATAAGTATATGATACTAATCCTTCTCTTTGGATAGGAATACAATACTTATCCTTACCTTCGGATAGGTAAACGATACTTGTCCCTACATCCGGATATCATACAATAGTTGTCTGGACCTTCGGATGCGCTACGATAGCCATCCAGATCTTCGGAAACAATACTTATAGTATTCTGAAATACTGGGCTATACTCGGGAAAGGGGCACAGCATACGAGCTGAGGCCGAAGCCCTTCAGATCCAAACCTATTTGAGTACGACCTTAACAGTATCAATGTCTTGCAGATTGTTTTGAATGTAGCCTTGAAGGCGGGCCCATGTGAGGTTAGTGAGAGCCGCTGCATGGTCAGGATGGTTGACTGGACAGCAGTCCAGAACTGACTGAAAATGCTGTGAACCATCGTTCAGATGAGAGACTGTGTTGCTGGTCATGTATTTGGCATATTGTGCATGGCCCACATCTATGTCTTGAGCAATCTTGCAGTCTATGAGGGACTACAGTTGTTGTTCTGTCAGCAGGAACTGACAGCAGAGGTCAGTGTCACCCACATCAAATAGTGCGCTGTCATGATTATCACAAGTGTGTACAACAGTGGCCTTCAGCATGAGAGAAGGACTGACACCACAAATGGGTGGGAAGGACAGTTCTACAGGATGTGAGTAGATATGTAAGAATGAGAAGTGGGTTACTCACCGAATGGTTCATCTCCATGATCGAGCAGCTCATCCCATAATGTTTGAAAAATGTCTCACCACAAAGCCATGGGGTTAGGGCCAGAATGTAACCCTAACTGGAGGCAGTAACAATTCTTGAGGAGACAAGACTGTTGAAAGGCACGAGTGTCAATACATAACTCATAATCAGTAGCTGCAGTGATAACGCACCTATCCAGCGCAGAGTCGCTGATGAGGAGAGGCGATCTGATCAATGGTGAGCCCAGGATGGATGGTCCAGGAGAGGAGAGTGCTGACGGCCTCAACATCACAAACAATGATGAGGAAGGGGAAGGAACTGGCTTGAACCAGCTGAAGGCCAGTTCAAGCCGTAGTTTGGCTTTAGTTGGTTCTCACAGCTGACTAACCAGAATGAACCAGTCTACATGGCAAATCGGTGGCTTAGTTCACTACAATCACCGAACTACGAGTTTGTTGGTAGATGGATGCCAAGCCCAATCAGGCCATAGCCGAACTGCGGCACTACTACTTGTAGGATTTTGTGATGCTGCAGAAGAAGGGTTTCGAACGAGGAAATTCACGGTCACACCACAGGCTTACATCAGCCTTCCCAAATCAGAATAGGCGCGCGCTGTGCTTACTTATTACTGGGGGACGAAGGCGAGTACTCGGTGAGTGTGTCCAGGACGAACGAGCGGTCAGAAATGTTCGAAACCGGCAGAGGCTGACGTGCGCCTACACAGGCATGCTCCGCTGAACATGGGTCAGGCCAGAAGGAAAGGAGAGGGCCATGAGAGGAGGAGAAAAATCAGAAGTTCGAGATGCGAGCAGTACAAGGTGGGAGCCGAAATCAAAGCTCCAGCACTAACCGAGCTGCCGACACAGACCGTAAAGTTCTCACAATGGACCGTGAATTTATCGATGCGAAGCCGTCTGCGTAGGTAACCTTTTTTTGTGGGTGCACCAGCCAACTCGAGGTACAAAGCTTTTGTGCCATGAGAAATTCACGGTCTCAAAATTTACGGTCCTAGGGTGGTATACCACTGCAGCACCACTCTCTTTGGCAGCAGTAGCTCATTACTGGCAGAGACCCATGGACTTTTTGACCCGCACCACTATCTCCCTCTTGTCAAAAGTCCTTCTAGGTGATCCGCTCAATCTCATCATATCTCGTCTTGATACTTACCATCACCTCTCGCCATGTCCTTCTAGATAGTCTGCCCAAGCTTTAGCATTTACTGCCATCTCCCTCCACTCAAGCTTGTCCTATCTCGTCAAATGTCTACTGTCATTCTCCCTCTCGCCCGAGTCTTCTGCTCCAGCTTGTCCCATCTCATCTTCATATCTACTGCCATCTCCCTCTTGCCCTGGTCAAGCTCGTCCTATCTCGTCTTAATATTTATGGCCATCTCCCTCTTGCCCCGGTCAAGCTCGTCCTACCTCGTCTTAATATCTACTGCCATCTCCCTCTTTCCCCGGTCAAGCTTGTCCTATCTCGTCTTAATATTTAACTCTGCTCAAGCTCATCCTATCTCATCTCGACATTTACTGCCATCTCTCTCTTACCTCGGTCAAGCTCGTCCTATCTCGTCTTAATATCTACTGCCATCTCCCTCTTGCCCCGGCCAAGCTCGTCCTATCTCGTCTTAATATTTATGGCCATCTCCCTCTTGCCCTGGTCAAGCTCGTCCTATCTCGTCTTAATATCTACTGCCATCTCCCTCTTGCCCCGGCCAAGCTCATCCTATCTCGTCTTAATATTTATGGCCATCTCCCTCTTGCCCCAGTCAAGCTCGTTCTATCTCGTCTTAATATTTATGGCCATCTCCCTCTCGCCCTGCTCGAGCTCGTCCTATCTTGTCTTAATGTCTATGGCCATCTCCCTCTCACCCAAGTCTTCGGCTTCAGCTCGTCCTATCTCGTCTTAATATCTACTGCCATCTCCCTCTTGCCCAGCTCAAGCTTGTCCTATCTCGTCTTAATATTTACCACCATCTCCCTCTTGCCCTGCTCAAGCTCATCCTATCTCGTCTCAATCTTTACCGCCATCTCCCTCTTGTCCTGCTCAATCCCATCCTATCTTGTCTTAATATTTACTGCCATCTCAAGCTCGCCCTATCTCGTCTTAATATTTAACTCTGCTCAAGCTCATCCTATCTCATCTCGACATTTACTGCCATCTCCCTCTTGCCCCGCTCAAGCTTGTCCTATCTTATTTTCACAATCCCGTCTTCACAATCCAATCTCTCTGTATGTTGAATGTCTCCGAAATTTCCATGTCTCGAACGTCTCTAAAATCACAATATCTGGCTGTTTGTTCTCAAATGTCTCCAATCACACTATCTGACTATTTTCGTGCTCTGTCATATTTGTATTTGTACTGCACTCATGCACAAGTGCAAGTGCGACCACAAGCTGTGCATGGGTCACTCCCAGCTCGATCAGGATTGAAGTAGTCCTCTTGCTGGAGCTGAGGTGTATCGGTCCAGGAGAGAAGGTATTTGAAAATAGTGCCAGGGTTGTCAAAATTCTCTGCCCAACCTCCCCATGTGCAGATCTGGCGGAGTGGCCAGCGAAGTACCATGGCCAGGTACTGGCAACCTCCACGACGGAAAGAATGAGTGCCATATGGCCGTGGGTCAATGCCAATATCGAGCAGGTTATTGCGGAAGCACTCAAGGAATGAATCTGAAGTCTGCGATAGCAGATTAGTTGGGATCAAGGACTGATGACCATAGTAACTCACCATCCCATCGTGAGGGTTTGCACTAACACCATCTCGTCCCATTTTTTTGCGAAAAATGTAGCCATTCATGTCAAGGCCAAGACACCGACAGTGATACCACCAAGCTGCCCATGCACGAACTGGGCACATCCATGGCTTGTTGGGATTTTCATACAGGAAGAATGGCACGATACCTGCATTGGGTGAGTCAGAAAAGAATGCAGGAAATTTTCTTCTAAACTGACCTCCGTATTGATGAGTCTTTCAAAAAGGGAGCATGAGCCTGATTCGACGCTGTCGTGGCTGATAGTACTCGAACTGGACATCACTCCATGTGATACGAAGAACCTCCTCAAACCGGAGCAGCAAGAGCATGGCAGTGACAAACATCAGCTGCAGCATGAGTCGGACTGTAGAGCCTGCCCAGCTCTGAGGTGCCTCGGCTTTCCGTTTGTTTGATGTCGGACCCAAGTCCTCATTGGCGAAATTGATATTATACTCATACAATTCCTTCATGGTTTGCTCATCCATTGCGCGTGCACTTGTGACCACCTCTCCAGCTCGAACCTGAAGCAGTGTATGGGAATGTGAGTGAGTAACCTTCTTGAAGACAAGGTTTACCTTTCGGCGACCCAAACTTATCATGTACTGCGATACTGTCACTGAGAGTGACGGATTTCCTCGGAAGTGACCAGGCTGTATGGAATCTTCTAGCCAGGGCTGTGTACCAAGTCTGTGGTCGCGTCCATACTTGTGACTGATTGCTGCCCGCATTTTTTGTGCCATGGCATAGGTAACACGTGATATGCTAAGTTCCTTAGCCTTTCCGGTGAAGATGTCAATGTCATCGGCCCTAGAAAATCAAAATTGTCAGTCAGCACGCATGCCATGCCTGAATTCACGCACTTGTCCATTATCCACATTGCAATCCACTCTGGGAAATCAGCTGGGAGACCTGGGTAGAGTGCCTCGACATCATTGGGACACTGCACCTTGTCAATGTCGCAGCAAAATTGTTTGAACTGCTCCCAGAGCCTGTATGGTCAATTGTCAGAGCTTTGCTTCCACATAGATGGGGTATCGTGCCTTCTGTACTCTGATAGAGTGTTGCTCACAACAACATTTTGAGATGCCGTCTTCAAGTTCTTCGACATACCATCCACATCCAGCCTGCGTTTCTTCGATGGTTCTGCTTGCTCACGCAGATATGTGCCACTTGACTCTTGCTGCTTGTGTTCGATGTCGACGGCAGCCAACAAGGACTCTATTTCCTCTTCCTGGTCATCAGCAACAGCCTCGAAGGTCACCATTGCTGCAGCATCTGTGAGATAACGTTTGGCACCTCCCAGTGGGGGAATACGTATAAGAGGCATCTTAGTTCAATTGTGGATGAGGGCAACGTGTTCTAGTATTTAAATAAGTCACTAACCTCCGTAATCGCCGACTGATGACCTTAATTTGAACTGGAAGGCTTGGCGCACAACACCTCATCTTGATTTGCATCGACATGCCTGCTGCTGAGATTATATGCTTACCTGAACTTGGAAAGACATTGGGAGTGAATGAGCAGCCGCAGACAGTGGAGTTTGTGATGTTCGTTCATCTGTGTCACTCACTGCAGAGGCGGTTGCTGACTTGAAGGTTCCAGACAGCAGGACACAACAGTGAAGATGCTAAGAGAAAAGTTGAAGGAATATGGCCTGCAGACGAGCGGGAAGAAAGCTGACCTGATCAAACGCTTGCGTGAGTATGCTGCTGATGACATGAGCTGGAGACTGTGAGTTCACCAATGAGCCGAAGTTCAGCAGATGACTCATTGCTCTTTGCAGGTTGTTCCAACCTGCAAGGAAAGGTACAAGAGGAAGCTACACAGGCAAACGAATGGAAAAACTGTCTGCACAGTGCATCACATCCCAGTTTGGGGAGCACGAGCTGACCTTGGTGCAACACAAGAGCAAATGGGGTGCTGGACGTGTGGTACAGAGTCTCACACCTGCTGACATTGACAATAATGATGCTTGGGTGAGTTTCGTACTCTTTTTGACTGGTTAGAGCATGCACTAACCATTAATGGGCCCATTCACAAGGCAGCTGATGCACTAAAAGTGGTTGGCACCAAAAGCAAGCCTGCGGCACAATCAGTCAATGTGCCCCTATCAGCTACAGAGCAGCCCACCTCGTTTGCACCACAATTCTTGGCCCACACAAATCTGCCTGCAGGTGCTGTGTTTCCCACCCATGAGCTGACTGCTGAGGTATGTGTTCGTGTGTTCAATCTGCTGTTGGGTGCATCAGGCACAAGTCGGGCTATCAGCTAACTTTCTTATTCAGGATGATCAGAGCCTGAGCCTGCGCTTCAGGCGCTTGGAACGTACTGTTGCAGGTCTGGAGGACACCCTCATTGAACAAATGAATGACCTTGAAATGGGGATTGGAAACCGAATTGCTCATGAGTTTGCTCCCCTCCTCCACACAAGCTTTGATGCTTTTGGTGCTGGGGTTCGTCAGCAACCATTTCAACCATCACCAGGACACTCTCACCCTCACACTGCACCGATTCAGTCATCTTCCATGCTCCCTACACAGTCATTCAAAACACCTACATCTTTCACTCAGATACCTGTTCCCACGCATTCCATCCCACCCTCCAATCTCGCTATTATCCAACTGGAAGATGGAGAGCTGGCATTCGACAAGACCACAGTCATGCCACCACCAGCTGTACGGTTTTCGATGGACATCAGTGCTCTGTTCAGAGAGTGGCACCAATCAACATACCTGGTGGTGAACGGGCGTGGAATCCCCATCAAGTTTTGGGGAGATGTGTACAAAAAGTGCACTGGACAGAACAGCAAGGCATGGGCACTGCGAAAAGTGCAGTGGGGGCAGTGGAAGGTGCGTTCTGCATTTTGGAAATGAATTCTCGGCCTTTAGATGACCGACACCTTTTTTTATTGAACTACAGTTCATTGTCGAGGAGCGTTCACATTTTGCATCAGACGATGCATTCTGGACAGCCTGGACTGACACCGATGGCCAGCGCATCGGATACACAAAGATCTGCAACACCCTGCAGTGTCAGCGGGTGGCGCGTGACACACAAGATGCCGCTGCCACATGCTTGTTCTTTGGCGGCAACCTCGACCACCCAGATGCACAAGGCAGATTCAGGTATGCAAAATCTGGCATTTCGAAGCTGATGAGCAAGGATGTCGACATTGCCCGCAAGTGGAGGGAGTTGCTTGCTGTCGATGGTGCACTTACCCAGCGCTCGGACGGTTCACCAGATCTGCCACAGCTCTCGTCACTTCCAGCATGAACAGCTTCTATTTGACCCTTCCCTCAGGCTTTCATTTTCTTTAACTATGAATGCATACTAGATGATGCCTTCTGCCTCTCCCATGACCTCTGTCTCGCTACGATAACTCTCCCATGACCTCCGTCTTGCTACGCTAACTAGTAGAGAGTACCTGCAAGTGTGTTGAATTTTAATGCACTTATTGGCCACTGCTTACCTACTCGAGCTGCTGTACCTACCTCCCACTACTCTGCATCTGTCTACATTCTTCCGTCCCCGTCCTTTTACACCTGCCCCACGTTCTCTCTCTGAACTGAACCCGCACCTCTTCGTCCCTCTTCATCCTCGCGGGTCTGGTGCCAGGGGTCCAGGCACCGCCACCGCTCGATCAGGAAGTCGGGACCGCAAACCAGACCGTAAATCTCCCACGACCGACCGTGACTTTCTCGCACGAAGGTAATCTTTTCAGTTGTGCAAAACCTCTCAAGTTTTTTAAAATCAGGGTCCACATCTATTGGCCAGAAAGGCATCCCAAATTTGTCCATTTCTCATGCCTTTCTCATGTCTTTTGCATTTCCAAAAAGGTTGCTTCCGCTGCAGTGTATCTTACTTGGCCAAGTTTACGGCATTATATATATTTGCTTTTGATTGTCCTGATCAATCTTATCTCCATCTCCAAATTATACTTATTTGATCGTCCCATGGAGCATTTGCATTAATTACTGACCTGACTGCTTTGCTACCCCATCGTCTTGCAAGCGATTTGACTTCATTAACTTCTGAGTCTGGAAGCGGTCTTCATCTCGATGAGTGAGACGTTCGAGGACGACTTTGAGATCATTGACGATATCGACGACCCCGAGATCATCGCGCTGACTGAGTTGGGGACAACACTCATCCAGGCTATCCTGGAGAAAGAACCTATCTCAAATGTGCAAGATTTAATAGACGCAGGAGCACCGCTGTGGTATCAAGACGATGAAGGCACTTCAGCGCTGCATGCTGCTGCCTACGTCGAAAACGAGCAGCTCGTGAAGTTACTCATTGAGGAGGGCGCCGTCTGGAACACAGGTACGGCAGATGCTACTCGATGGATACCTTCTTTGACTAAGAAGAGGGTGTAGTCGATAACTTGCAGAACACTGCTGGTGACATCGCACTGTCGCTAAACAATGTAGCGTGTTACAACCTAATCCGCGACGCAGGCATCCGATCAGGTACTAAGTATTCTGGGTTTCACTCTGGATGAGTGCTCATAAGTGTCCCCAGAGTTGCTTTTGACCTTACTTTCATCCCAGACATCCTTGAATCCTACCACATCATCATTTGTGATTCGGGACGTGGACAACTCCGCAGTTGCATCCACAGACGCCTTTTTGTCGTCCAAGTTACGCTACATCCAAGATTCCCATGGCCAGGATATCTGTCTGCTTGACCTCGACGATGGCCAGGAAGTGGGCGTTATGATGGGCTGGGAACGGGAGATCAGTAAGTGCTGCCCTTTGAGTGATGTATGACGTCGAATGAGGTGGTTTTTTCACTTAGTGCAGAAAACTGTGGAGAAATTATGCATCGATCACGGAAAGAAAAGTCTAGGGTTGAAAGTCCTTAATGTCGGATTTGGTCTTGGTATAGTAAGGCCCGCGCTGAGTCAAACAGCGCATTGTTCTGATGATGACGCAGATCGACAATTTCTTCCAAAACCTCAGCCCACCTCCTGCATTGCATGTGATTGTAGAGCCTCATCATGACGTTCTCGCTCACATGAAAGAACAAGGGTGGTACGACAAAAAGGGAGTGAGCATATTGGAGGGCAAGTGGCAAGACTGCATTGCTAGCGAGGCTCTCCAAGGATTTGGAAAATTTGATATCATCTATACGGACACCTTCTCAGAAAACTATAGCGGTGAGTTATTACTTAAATCGTTAGAAAACGGGACATCAATATTGACGATTTCACGTTAAGAACTCCATAAATTTTTCAAACATTTACGAGAACTTTTAGCGAGTCCTGAATCGAAGTTCAGCTTCTTCAATGGTCTGGGCGCAACCAGTGCGTTTGTACTGAAGTTCTATATTTCTATAAACTTAACATATTTACAGACGCGTTATTTTATGATGTGTATACTCGGTTGTCGGAACTCCACCTTGCCGATGCCGGAGTGGATGTTGTCTGGAGTGATGTGGATGTGAGCGCTCAAAAAGATGAAGAAAGATGGGGTGAAACGCGAAAGTATTTCTCTTTGCCAATTTACCGTTTACCCATAGCGAAGCCCAAGCAAATCTAAAACATGATGTCACTAACTATCATCTTGATAGTAGTAAGTGTAGGAAAACGTAGTCAATATGAGCTAATGACTGTTGCCGCCCATGAGCTAAAAAGCAACAGCCTGTGTGACAGGCTACAGCCAAGAATCGCCTTTTGTAGAATCCTCATGATACGAATTGTTCAACGTCGCTATGCCAGCTTATATCAGCATGATACTACTACTCGTCCCCTGGCTTGTAACAAGGCCCTATTCCGTTGCGGCACTGCTCCCTCACAACATACACCGCCTTATATCTACATCGGCCAGCCACAGCGCAGCTCTTCAAAACTCACCCTAACCCCCAGAGCTGGATCTGACTCCTTTATCTTCCTTCCTCACTCACAAGCAGGTCTTGAACAGGATTGACAGGCTCAGTCTTGCTATTATTCCTTCATCTCATTGATCACGAGCTAGTCTTGATTTAAGTTCAAGTTGCGGGATCATCTATTGTAGTTACCTAAACGTCGCTCTTGCTTATTCGTCCTGACCTCTGTTGAAATGGCATTGAGTCCTCCCAAGTATGATGGCATAATGCGATCTGCATTACCCCCTTGGTCCAGCCCCAAAGCCAGGAAGAATGAGGTGGTGGTGGTGGTGTGTAGTTCGATCTCTGCCCTCAAATGTAGTTAAGGCGTCTCTTCTAGGAACTATCGCATACTCAGCCTCCTCCCCTATTTCCTATGGGGTTGCAAAATTATGTGGGTCCTTTCATATGTTGAAACTTTGTAGGTGCTCATCACTTCCACTTAGGTTTCTCCCCATACATGGGAGACTCGTGTACGTGCCATCACGCGCATGGCTTCCCAGTATTCCAAACCAATGCTGGAAAGATCTTGGATGTTCGTAGCTCTGATGTAAACTGGTCTCTTTTTTGTCCATATTTTTCTCTGATCTCCTATTATAGCTTGACATTTATCGCTCCAATCGTGGCTTACTACGACTACATCCATCAATTTGATAATGAACAAATCGACGAGGATCGTCAAAATCAGATTGTGTGGCAGGCTAGGCTTATTGCCCTTGCTGTCACAGTTGGTCTTTGGGTTGTCATGTTTTTGCCAATTGCTTTCTGGAAATACACGGTGATTTGATTTGACTTCTTTATCACACCAGTGTACTGAAACGAGTTTTGGAAAAGGGTCGTGTGCGAGTAAACAAGATGATTGATCGCTGGGCCAAGGATGATATCCGATCTGCTTCATCCTATGCGACTATTCCCACATGGAAAGTCATCATGCCCGGCATGTTTAGAGACGGAATTGTAGGTCTTACCTCTCAACTACAGGCTCATTGCTCAACATCAATGTCATAATCCTGGGCTCCTTTAGGTCTTGGCTGTTTCCTTCCCTGCGCCACCTAGCAGCTTTGAACTTGAGAATTTACCTCCGGTAAGAATGCGTGCTAATTGTTTATGCTATATGTTTGACAATGTACTAGTATATCGCGCCTCCCATTGATGCTGCGCCGTCCTACGAGGCTACCAAACGGTTCTCAGGTCTCCAGGGGGATGGTAAATTTGGCGAGATCCCGCTTTACAGTGATGCCAAAGAGATTGCAGCGTAGATAGCTACACCAGATACCGTAGCTAGACGTCATGAGACTGGAGCTTACTTAGACATTAAGGGAATGCAGGTCATTCTCGATGAGATGGATCGTGGGAAACTTGTCTCTTGCATTGCTGTTTTTCATTCAATTTGTTCTTCGCTTTTGAGAGCTAGACCTAATTTACTATTGTGTCAACGTTGTGATGTATGGTCCAGTTGACAATCAATCCTTGTGACAGATACGCGACATCCTAAATCATGGCCCTGACATATGAACACATTGCTCATGGACACGAGGGCTCATTAATGCATTTCTTACCGGCGTTCACAGCCTCTCCTTTCAGTGAGTGCCTCTGTTGACGACATCATGAGCATTCAGCACTCATACCCTGGTGCTCAGTCTGCCGTTTGTATTGGGGTTTTTAGTGAAATACCGTAGGGTAGTGGCTCATTAACATCATTTGCTGCAGGATTGTCTATCGCGATTTTAGCGTTCTCTCTAGAGCAGGGCCAGCGGCCTAAGCCCAGAGCACAGCAGACAGGCTGTGATGATGATGATGCTAGCCACGAACGTCGACCGAGGTCTACATGCTGACTAAACTGTAGAAAGCGCCGACAAGGCCCCAAGTTGGTGCACAGCTCCTGCCCTTCAAGGGACCCTTCATTCATCACATATCCAGTTTGTGTGCTGCCATAGTCATTCTTACGCAATGCGATATGACCCATACTAGGCCTGCCCAAATTAGCACCATGAATAATTGGACGATATTTCATCTATGGCATCTACAAATGCATAACCCAACGTTCTGAAATGACTATCTACGTAAGTCGTAGTGCGAGTGCATGAATTCACGTAGACCAATGTTGCAACGGGGAAGGTCCTATGAACTGTTGACCAATGGTGTGCAGTCTGATTGCGCCGGGTCACAAGGTTTTTGAAACGGATCGGAGTGAGTGGATTGGAAAGTAATTCTCGCCCATCAGAGGTAGCAAAACATTGCATTCAGTGCACTCTGCGCCGTTGTACAATCGTGTGCTATTACATGACAGACCACCACCAATACAAACGAAGCCTACTTCGAGTTTATTATCGCTCGAAGATGCCCTTCTCTCTCTATGTTCACACTTTCAAACGAGCACTGAAATGGTTCAGGGTGACTTCAGCAGAATCAGTCGCGGTTTCTCGAATGCATACCATGTCACTTACGTCACCATGCCGGTGCTGAACTTTGGGATCACCTCAATCTTGTCCCCGTTTGAGTCTTTGGCATGATTGATGCGCAAGACGGCGAGTATGGCAGCAGCTGCAGTCCACAGACTGTTCTCTGCAAACCAACGACCTGTCAAAGGCATTTGTCACTCTCAACACTGCCAGATGAACCACGAATCAGCCTACCAGGACAAATACGCCTGCAAAGGTCAGTGAATAATTGAAAATTATATCAAGTGTTAGATATTCACCTGCCATGACCAAAGGCAAAATGGCTGACAAAAGTATCCTTCAGCTTCCCATCGACTGTTAGGTGGCGACTAGGATCGAAGCGTGATGCATCAGGAAACATGTCTTCATCCCGAGATAGTGCCCTAAGCCATGTTCAGCTCAAGCCACAGTAACATGCACTCCAACGTAACATACCACTGGTTAACCATTACTATCGTACCTGATTGAATACAGATGAGCCAACGGCAACCTCAATTCATACAAACTTCGAACCTTTGGGTATGAAGTACCCGCCGTAAACATCATCATTTAATGTCGCATGTGGAGCTCCTGTACAAAGGTTCAGCCACGCAAACACAAAGTTATATTACTGCCGACCAACCTAAAGGGCTGACAGGATACCATCTCAGGACCTCGCGTAGAATGGCATCAAGGTAGGGCAGTGACGTCCTATCATCAAGGCACGGCATTTTATCATGCCTTACAGCTTGATCAATTTCTGCACGAGCCCGGGCTTGGACGTCAGGATAGAGTACCATAGCCAGAAGGAATGTCTGCAATGCAGATGCAGTCTGCGAGACATCACAGTAAGAATCAGAATTGCTTAAGTAGCGACTCACAGTGTCTATACCACCTAAGATGCCACTTCGTGTCAATGGATAAATTCTGTCCTGGTAAAAAAACTCTTACCCATATACCCCATCAATGCAACAGCCTTCATCGTTTCTTCGTCAGCATCGTCGTGAGCTTCACTGAGAAAGTCAGCGACTAATGAGCGTGAAGCAGTACCATCTGCCTTCAACGCAAACAGATCAGGCGAAATTCCATCCACAACTCTGCGCAAACGTACCATCTGGACCTTCACTTCGTCAAAGGGCTCGTTCAAAAGCTGTTGACTTAATTTTCTACTGCGTTCTATCAGGGCAAGCGCCCCACCAAAGCACCAAAGTGGCAACCTTTCGACTGCAATCTCATGCTGAATGTTCATTATGTCGTCAACGGAGGCACTCACTGAAAGGGAAGGCTGTGAGCATGATAGCCCTCTCGGGAGAAGCAATGTGTTTTCCAATATCAAGGAGTTCGTGCGCGCGGGTAAGAAATGAACCCTCATGTCCATCAGCAAGGTGTCCATATGTCACGGCCATGATTAGGGATGCCGCGTATCTGTCAACAAGAATTGATTGTCAACTGGATCATACACCACAACGACACCACCGAATTAGATACGAACGCTTGAGTGTGTTGCTGCAAGTCACTAGTGGGATTTAAGAGATTGATGACTAGTTCATTGGCATGACGAGAGTACATCTCGTGATATGAAACCGAGACTTCGGCCCTGAGGACTTGATGAAAGATCTTGCGATGTCGCCGTAAAGTCTCGCCATATGGAAGGAGTACAGTATTGAAACCCAGTCCAGCTCTGCATCGTCAGTGGATAAAAAACAAATTGAATGAAAACCGGTAATGCATACAATTCGATGGAGCGAATAATGGGGCGAGTAGAGTAATTCGCAGAACGCCTGTCCAGCAAGTCTCGTGCAATGGTTTCGGAGTTTATGATGATCAAGTCGATTCCAAGTATACGGGAATAAATGATTTTCCCTACGATTAGGTATGAAGTTGAGTCTAAGAGCTTGGCAAAGAGGCCATTGGTCTGCTACCAACCATATGTCTTGCCCCACGCAGTATATGTGAGCCAAGGTCTTTTAGAATCCGATTGCAACACGTTACCCAAAAATGGTAACGGACGAGGGCCAGGCGGCAGAGGAATAGGGCGGATACTACGTCTGCGAGTCAGACCCGAAGTGACAAGCAGGGCAATAATGCACGATATCCCTAAAGCAAGAATATGAGTGAAGAGCATGGGGAGGGATTATAATTGAGCCCAAGACATGGAAGTGTGTTTTATCAGTGACCCATAGAAAATAGCACAAGGTAAACCCCGGGCTATCACCTCAGATCTTACCCCATCCATACCTGCCAAAGGGTTGAAAAAATAGCACTCTACATGTTATATTGACCGTGTATCAACCATGATGGATTTGACGTCCATTGCTGCAAGCAGCTTAAAGAAAATCGACCAGAAACAGGCCGATACGTGGTGAAACAGGTCGAAGTGAGTTCGAAACGGTAAAACTCTAATTTGTTATCAGAGGTGCAAAGCCCCTCGAACGTGTTGTTGGGTCGACACGCTGTCATAGAAAACGAGAGCCATATATAGTTAGAGTCGGCTCGCGCACCTAAGCCAACTCGGCTCCTTACAATCACAGAAAAATTGTGTGAGAAACAGCAATTGGGCTTTGTTTTTCGCTGGTTACAGGTCAAAATCACATCCAGGATCCAGCGCGTATGTGGTGGCTGACGCGCACAGGCCGGCAACTCCCGAAAGTCTGTAGACCCGTGACACACAATTCCCGGACTTTCTAGCTCGTACAATGACGATCTATAGCTTGTATATCTACGATAGGTGAGTAAATTGGCTGATTGGTTAGTAGATCATGGTGCCCAACCCGTCGAGCCAGACATTGCGCATGTGTTTACTATCAGGACTGGCACCGGACCAAGCAGCCAAGGCGAGCTGGTGAAGGAGGAGGCATCTTAAACGCCGTCTCCCAAGCTGTTTCTCCCCTTGCAACAGACAGTACCGCTCCTACCCCATCAGCATTTAGCAGTCCCAGAAATACGTTGTCTTCGACATCAGGATTGGTTGTCGCTGTGGGCGAGGATCCTGCAACACCTCTATCGCATACAGCTGAGCATGCAAGGTCGAATACCCTCCCTTTTGATGAAGAGGCGAAGCTAGTGTATGGTGTCGTCCTGTCACTCAGGAACATGGTCAAAAAGATCTCAGGAAGGTGTGCATTGCCTACTTATCCCATCCTATACTTGACTGATCATATAAAGAGATGAACAGTTTACCAGCTACCGCACATCATCATACAGACTTCACTTGTATGAAACCGTATCTGGCTACAAGTTCATCATGTTGAGCGATGCGACTACTGACGGTCTTCGCTTCATACTTCGTCAAATTTATAATGGCCCTTTCCTCGAATATGTCGTCCGCAACCCTCTTGTTCCCATGGACTCTCGTTCTCAGGGCATCGACAATGATTATTTTCGCTCTAGTATCGACCGTGTCGTTCGTGGACTGTCAGTTTTCAATTAATTACTCGAAAACTCTACCAATATCTACATACCATACTATAATCAAGATGGTAAACAATAAGCAAAAGCACTAACGAATGCAAAGGCAACAGAGCATATTGATAATTATTAAGAGGACGGTGCGGGTATCTGTCCAGGTCCGGTGGAAGCTCCATCTTGCCTTTCCAATTGCCTCCTCAACTGGCCCATGAGTGACTTCTTAACCTCCTTTTCCTGTCTACTAGCCCCCTTGTCGCCATCAACTTCCTCACTTTCTCCTGCCACTGCTTCGTCGAGGGCCAGTTTAGTCTCCCCAAGTCTGAGCATATCTTCTTCAATCGTCCCGCGACTGATGAGCTTCACGACATCTACATCTCGTTTCTGGCCAATACGATAAGCACGGTCTTGTGCCTGCCGATCATTGTGAGGATTAAAGTCCTGGTCGAACCTTATGGAGGATCAGAAACCGTAGTCGCACGTACACTGATGGTGTGGATCACTTACATGACAACAACGCTTGCAGCTGTCAAGTTGATACCCATACCACCTGCCTTTGTTGACAGGAGAAACACAGGTATCGACGCATCTTCGGTAAACTCATCCACAAGCGTTTGCCTCACATCTACGGCAGTGGAGCCAGTCAGAATTAGATATTTGATGTCCTTCAGCTTTAAAATCGCTTGTAGAATGTCTAGTATCTGTGTGAACTATACGGGGGTTGTAAGGTTGGAAACTCTATTCAAGGATAGGGACGAACCTGAGAGAATATTAGAATCTTTCGTTCCGCCTTCCTATAGTCTTCAAGCAACCGCAACAGAACAGATATCTTTCCAGCGTTAAGATAGCAGTTTTGATCCTGGAGAAATTTTCGCGTCGACTGCGCAGCGTGAGTACGGCGCATCTACATTGACAAAGTAGGCCTAACCTTATAACCCTGGCAGAAGAACTGAAGCTCGGCGTCGGTCATGACTTCCATATCCTCCTTGATATACTCGAAAACTGCGCCTCGCTTCTTGAATTCGGGCTCCTTGAGCAATTGTTTTGCTATTGCAGTCAACGCCTGATCATCGAACAGCTTGCGAAATAACATGGGATGTGAGGCTGCTTTGCGCAAATCCATGAGCACGTTGGAGCTATTTTCCAGGTATTTGTCCTTGGCACGGGGATTGGCTTTCGTCTTCTTTTTGACGGCTTTACCATTCGTGACTGGCGTCGTTGTACCTGATGCGTCGGGAGTAGCACCTTCTGCATCCAATATCGTTTTTCGCGACCGTTGCAGAGCGTCGTGGTATATTGATCGCTGTATGTCGGTCATATCACACCATTCTATCCGCTCGGTTTTTAGCGGAAGATCCTTTAGAACCTGTAATAAAAGAAGGTTACACGTCAAGCATAACAATAACATTTCAGACTTGCCTGATCCTTACGCCGTCGAAGGACAAACGGCGTCATCATCTTCTTAGCTCTTGAAATACGTTCCTGAGAGAGCAATGTGACCTTGGCATCGCCCTTCGTTTTGAAGATCGCTCGCAAGGTCTCCAACTTTTCCGAGAGCATGCCCGGAAGGATGAAGTTCATCAATGACTAGATGGTATTTTTTTTCAAATGTGAAGTCGAACTGAGCAGGTCGAAAGACTAGGCTCACCACTAGCTCTTGAAGGTTGTTCTGCAAAGGAGTGCCCGTCAAAAGGAGTCGCCATTTTGCTTCGAATTTGAGTAATGCCTGGTAACGCTGGGACTGGAAATTCTTCAAGACATGTCCCTCGTCGAAAACGATAGTCTAGGTCACATGTGAAAAAGCTTGAATGATACAGAGCGAACACTTGACTTACGTCCCACTCCATTTTTCTGAAAAACTTGCGGTCCTTGTCGTCACCTTGAGCAAGGTTGTAGGTAGTGATTAGCACCTCCCACCCCGTCCCGTTCTTGCTTGATCCCCGCCGTGTATCTATCAACATCTGTCGCAAGTTTGCTCGTTCCTCTTTGCCAGCATAGAAAGTCTGCACTGATATTAAGGGCGCGAACCGAGCAAACTCTCGACACCAGTTTTCCAGTGTTGACGATCTGGAAAAAAACAGTTTCAAAGCGAATTCACTATCAAGGCATGATCAATCATACGGTACAATTACGAGATGCGGACCAAAGTTTCCACGTTCCTTGAGTAGAGCAAAGAAACTAATGACTTGTATGGTCTTTCCGAGACCTGGGTACCTTCGTGAGTGTCCTTGCTGTTCAAATCGAGGAAACACAAACCCATTTCGTCGGCTAGAATACAACTGTGTCTTTTCCGATAGAGCAAAAACAGCCAATTGATGCCAAGAAGCTGGTAGTCCTTGAGCGTTATGCCTTCCGCAATCATTGAGGGTTGAGATGAGATGAAGCCTTTGGATGCAGCATCGTTTGAAATTTTCAATGCACGAAGGCTCAACGAGCCTTCCTCAATTTGATCCGGGGCTAGTGACGCTTCTTTTCCTTTTCCTTTGCTTGATGAATCTTCCGTAGTCCAAGTTGCAATAGCAGTGCGCAAAGTTGAACCAATTCTCTCGCATTCTTCAAGGATGCCATCGACAGTGTCATAGCCTTGAAGGATCTCCTGGCAGTCTTCGAACATACGGGGGCTGATTCCGGATGGCCCTGCCTTTTTCTTGCCTTGGTTAAGTTTGGTGTTGAGGTCGGCTATTGAAGAGTAAGGCCGAAGCTCGATGATCTTCTGTGCTTGTTCTGGGGTGCAACCTATTGTGATCTTAGCGGCTGCGCTTGATAGAGATAGCAGTTGGAAATGTATACCAGTTAATTCCTGAATAGCATCTGCATTGGCCTGGTTGAAATACTCAAACGCTGCCCTCTCCCGAGAAATTTCTCCGTTCTGCCGGGTTCGTGGAAGCTCCTCCTCGCTTTCACTGGCTTCGGCCTCGTCGTCAGAGAGTATCAACTTCTTTGGTCGCTTGCGGCGTGGGACCATGATGGAAGGTGTGGATGGGGATGCAGGCGACATAGCTCTGGGTATAGGGATGTCCGGAACCGCAGGGGACCGTGTGGTATCTAATGTAGCTCTGTTAGCATAAATAGATGATTTCTTGGCCTTCTCTCGGAGAGCAGCACGCCGGATTTTGGTAGCTTCATCGACCTCTTCCACTCTCCCAGTAGTCTCGACAACAGATGGATCTGGCGCTGGCATAGATGGTATTTTAGTGGCTGTGGTAGAATTAGATGGAGTTGGTGTGGATTGGGGCTTCCATGACGAATCAGAGAGCAGTAAAGATGCCTTGTTGTCATTCCCATTAGCTTCATTCCAAGCAGCCCTCAGGGTGGCTAGGTCATAACCAGGGTGCGAAAGCTGGAATACAGTGAACACATATGAGTCAGCGTGGTCTGGGCGCTGGCCACGAACGATCCGCTTTGAGGGTCCTTCCAGCGACGACTTGACATCCAGCATCGATTCATCCGACGAATGCGACTGCCTTTCTGCATCCATATTCTGTTTACGCCTTTGCCCTGGATGTTGGATATCTGGAGATCCAGGGGTCACCATCCCGAGCGGTAGAGCATCGGAGGGTGTTCCGCGATTTATACGTTTTCTCGGTGGACCTTCATCCCCAAAACTGTCAACTTCCGATAACGGTCTCACATCTCCAGCCCATGGACGCGACTGACGCGTGAATGACGCGTGAGCAGGGCCACTACCGTGGACAAACCCACTTGACGAGGACAGTACGTCGGGCACGGCTGAAGGACCGGATTGACTCCATAGATTGTGGTGATTAGGGCCAGTCGTTGAGGAGCCACTTTGAGTGTACTGGAGATGATGTGGTTGATAAGGCTGATGATAGCTTGCATCTTGAAGTAGAGGGCTGGAATTGGGGACGAGGACTATGCCTCGTGACGGAGTCGTTGGAGGATGGTATCGCGCTGGTGCCGTGGCATCTCGGGACTGAGAAGGAGGGATAAAGGAGGGATAAGCGACGTTACTGGTAGCTGCTGAGGAGTTGGAAGCTTCAGATCCATCTTTGTTGGGCTTCTTCTGGAACTTTAGTCCGCCAACTGCAGTCGTTTTCTGTAGAAACGACGGGCGCTTTGTGAGAAAACGATACAAAAAGCTGACTTCTCAACTAACTCTACTGCTTGCGACGTCGTCGACAGACATCGACGACGACATAGCAAGTTGAATTTTCGAGAGATGATAAAAAGAACCCAAGGGACTTATAAGTTGTTGCCTACAAGTTGGTGGGAGGCAAAGTGGATGTACGCCATTTACCCGTAACGTCGGAGAGTCAATGGATGTGGCACAAGAAAACTATATTTCCACTAGATAATAGACATGAAAAGCCATAGGCTGTACAATAGATAGGTGCATGGTATGTAAGGACACTGAAGCCGTCGCGTGGATGGGGAGTAAAGACTTGCATGGACACGGAACAACATATGCTGCGTCGGTAGAAGGTGCATGAACATGGAGCAAACGTGTCCACCGTCGATCCTGTCAAAAGGACTGAAGTACGATGTGGTGATACCGTGTGCACGCGGCCTCTTGACAGATGCGGCAGGAGGCAAATGGCCCACTCGTCTATGGCAATCGGATACCAGGGGTCGACGACAGAAAACAAGTTTGAAAGATTTATTGTCAGATAAGAACTACATATAAAGATGTAAGACCCTGCACGTAGAGGTGACGACGCACGTAGAGAAGAGTCTAGCACATAGTGATGTGCGGCACAAATACTCAGAATCGATGAACGGATCAGGAGTAAATCAAGATCGCACAGTTCCATGTCCCGAATACGAAGTGCCAATTAAACTTTGGACTTGATCATACCAAGTTCCTTGCAAGAAAAGCTAACAAATATCTCCTGAAGAAAAATTTAAGTTTAATTGAAGGAAATAAAGGATCTACTCACTTCAACCAAGGTATAGTAAAGCGTATCAGTATTGAATGACCACATCCAAATGATCGTTTGTAGAGATGAGATCTAGAGAGACCCGGCTGAAATTCGATATACAGACGAAGACGGTTAAACTCATGAGAAGCCCCAATAATTTATGATTGATCGTCAATCATAAAAAGCCCACGAAAAAAGAGACAGTCCGGCTGTAGGCTTCACATCATGAAAATAGGCCCGGCCATCTGGGGGTTGCAGCAACGATAACAAAACCTGGGAACTTCCGGAAAAAAATGAGACAATATAGAAAACGGGTTTAACCTAAGAATTCACTGAGTTTCTGAAAATTTGCGAAAGATCAGCAATCCAAGTTAACATGAGCCACTCAAAGACGGTTGAAAGAAGAATAAAAATAAAATAAAACTAAGAAGAGTAATTGAACTGTGGATGCCTTTATGAAAAACAGAGAGACGGTGAGAGATGGTGGTGGTTCGAGTTCAAGATAGTTATCGCCCAGAATTACCACTTTGGCAGTGTCAAGGCACTTGCCGAACCCCCAGAGGCCTGGGACTGCGCACGCCTCAGCACACTGAGTATTACTCCCAAGCTTGAAGCGGTTTTCTATTTCCCTCCTTACTGTAGCCATTATGCTTGGACTTCTTGATATGTTGTTATTGTTAGGGTCATTGGCCTTGTCGCTGGCCATCTTGGTGCCATTAGCTGGCGCATTGGTGCGCTTCAGAGCACACTACAACCCAAAGGGTCTGCAACTTGATTCGGAGGGCGGCGTGCAGCCTCATACTGGTCCAGTCATCTCATCATTCTTTTCAATGTTGAAAAGAGTGCACAGAATCGAGGTAGATACTCCTGCACATTCAGAATCAGATGACCAGTGCTTTGACATTAATATTATATAGGGTTGGCCAGGGCTATACAAGGGATTGAGTATGTCCAACATAATATCATCATGCCACATCTGACGCATGTCGCCTAGTGCCCACGTTGTTGTCAACTCTCGTCATCACCTTCTTCTTGATGATATTTTTGAGTGACAGCAACCTTCGCCATGGAACATACAGCGCCCCTGATGCAGGCGTTGTCGGCATCCTCGTCTATAGCATTTTCGCCATGCTCGTTTCTCTTCCTCAAGTAATTATCACGAACCGGTTAGATCTTTCTGTTCGGCTCATCCAACAACTTTTGAACTAATTTACAATGATTCGGTTTATTAGTGCAATTACAACACCCCACAAGTTGCCGTATTTGAACCCAATTTACTCACTCCGTGTTCTCCTGACGCCCACCGAACGTCGGAGACCTTGGATTCTCTACCTCACTCCCGGCCTCCTTACCGCCCAAGTCGCCCACATTGCCTACATTGTTCTCGGTCTGCGATCGATCCGGCAGCTTCTTCTCCCAGAACTCGCAAACCCAGGCATGCCTCGCAGAGAAGAAATTTCCCCTGTCAAATTCGTCATATTCTTTGTCATCACGCTTCTGAGCACAATCATTTTAACCCCTTTGGAAATTATCGCCATCAGACTTTCTATCCAACGGAACCACGCAGCCCCTGAATTCAATTCCATCTCACAAGAGGAAGAAGGCGATGCTGAAGAAGCAACCGAGTACGCTGGTGTGGAAGAGGATGTCATTGGGTATGTAAAATCACTTTTCTAATTTCTGTTCCATGAGATAACAATTCATAATTTGTAGCCTGAGAACCGAGAGGGAGCCATATGTCGGCTTAGTTGATTGCGGGAAGAGGATCATCGAAGAGGAAGGTTTGGGTGCTTTGTATCGTGCATGGTGGTTGACGACATTGGGCAGCCTGAGCGGTGCATTCTCATAGATTTTCAATCTTCTAGTTCACCTCTTCCCTCTCCCCCCTTCCCCATAATGGTGCATATCTTGATTCGCGAAGGCGCCTTTCAAACGGGAAACATATTGTATTACCGTTGTACTTGGCCGCCCCCTATCAATTTCGTCTGTCAGCTGCTTGCGTCATACTTCATGTATTAGATGGGTATGGCGTGGTCCGATTGATCTGTTGTGTTCAACATTGTTTGACTGATAGCGAACGAGGAAGAGCTATTTACAACGCAACCTACGAGCGTACGTCACTGGGCGCTCTAAGCTTGACGCTCCATATGTAAACAACCATTACCCAACACATTTCACGGCTGTCAACATTATTCTCGTGCACCTCGAGCTTAGCATCAACTCATTCACACAGAGATCAATACAAGCTGGTATGATATTCGCCAACACAGCGTACGACAAGCTATTACTATAGTTCGCATTACCCTAAATGCGGCAGGAACAGGTGAGGTGTCCTAGTACTGTCAACCTCCCATTATGCTGACCCATCTCCCTGCTCGATTATTCTCCAGGCGAGCCATCCGTATGCGATGAAGCCGCGGTGTCGGACGTAGCTGCAGATGACGGCTGCCCCCCTACCGTCGAGCTAGCGTTCCCTTGCCCAGAAGTTGTACTCCTCGACATCATAGAATTCAATAAATATGCCAGTCCGCTCACTTGCGGCGACTGTAGTAGCGACACATTTATCTCTAGACTCAAAATTGTTCCATTGGAAGTAGACCCTCGTAGCACAGCCGCCGGCTGTGGCTGATCTGGAGGCGGGAGCGAAGCAGCGGGAATCGGTACTATTCCGAGAGCGTGTAGGGCAGGCAACGAACTGACGGGAAGCTGTATCGGAATTGCGGTAGAAGCCGATGTTGTAGTGGGAGCGGCCGAAGGAGCTGATGTGGGGGTCGAGTAAAAACTCGAATTTGTAGTCCCTTGAGAGGTATTGGTATATGGTTGAGTGAATGCGTATGGGTACGTGCGATAGTACTGTGCTTGCGAGGCTTGAGGATAATAAGTTGGACGAAAGGAACTGACGGCGACATTGGCTGCGATGCGTTTTTCACGCTGTGACGCGTCTAGTTCGTTCCGTGCGTTGCGTAACTCGGTGCTGACAGACGATGTTTCTGCCCGTTCATACTCCACTATACCTTGAGTCAGCACGTATCCTTGATCATCTGGAGAAGGCCGCTAAGAATTATGTAGCAAAGAGTCAGCGAAAGAAAGCCCGTTAGATGGAAAGAACAGACCGTGCCAGACTTCATTTTGGCGCGTCGAAATCGTGACTCAAGTTTCCTTAGTCGACGGTGACATTCCAGGGCAAATTTAGTGTCTATGAAGATCAAAATAATGAACTCCACTATCATGAAATAAGAAACAGTGTTTTCCTACCTTCAATCTCATCCAGGATCACATCGTGGGCCTTCCCCTTTCCTTTCGCACGTCTCCTTTCTGTGACAGTCCTCAAGTCTTCTTGAGGTTGTTGGAAGACGTGATAGGGAAGAAGCCGATGGACAACGTCCACTGCGTCAACAAAAGGAGAATCCACGTCAGGATTGAGCACTGCTGCGTGATCAGCAGCAAGGCACGACGCAAAACTGTCCGGAGCATGAGTAAAGGCCATTTTATGAATCTTCGAGACATACCCCTCCGCAGTTTCCCTGATTATATGCAAGTCTTCGGCCGTTCGATTGTTCGAATAGCTGATTAGACCAGACGCTGGATTACTAGTAGATCCATTTACAATGGGAGTGTGTAGAGATGATAGTCCTGCAACTGAGTCCTGCAATGAAGAGGAAGAAAAACTTTGAGGCGATGGATCATTTGATGACCAAGTAGCCGCGTTAGACGACTCCTCGACTGGTTTCAGAGAGAAGCTATGCGCAGAAAAAGAGCTCTGCACATTCAACATTTTCTTGACTTTGTTGTGTTTGTGATGCTTTGCCTTGTGACAATCCTCGTGACCGCGCGAACGGCAGAATTTAGGGCAAGCCTCTCCGAGGGGCGATCCATTTTTTGTATAATAGAGTAGGTACACTACTTATTCGTCGATGGTACAACGGTCAGAAGTCTCCTCAGTAATCGGGATGGCTGGTCGTGTGATGAGGACAGATTTGAGCTTCTTCAACCAATCAGACGCTTGAGCAACCTCCTCAGCATTGCTATTTGCAACACGTTCCAGGTAATCCTTGGCAAGCAATAGATCACCTCCTGTAATCACCATGTTATGGCGCGCGACAAATATACTTGACTTGGCATAGTCTTGGACAGGCCGCTCTATAGGACTAAGGTGACTTGGCGGAAGCTTGGCCAGAGAAGAAACCCAAACCTTCGATACGACAGATTTCCACAACTCGTCGGTGGTATGCCGCGGCCTCCGCTTGATCCTCCAGTTCCTCGTGTAATTTTGCGAGTTTCATGTGGATGGTAGTCTCACGGGGATCAGCACCAAGTAAAGCACGCTTCAGACATTCCACGGCCTCCTTCAGCCTGTGGGTATGGTAGCTCTATCGGCGGCCTCTTTTCCAAGGAATGGGTCACAAAAACGGACCTTCCAATTTCTTCGTAACAAGCGCCTTGAGCTTGCCAAAGGCGGACATCATATGGCCTTTATAAAATATCAATTTCTTACAAAATAAATAGGGCAGTGTCACAAACTAACCTGAGAGCAGTGGCATGTTGATAGTAATACAGCGCATATCGGTGCATACTTAGCAATTCATAAGCCTGGCCAAGACCATACCATGCCCTGTAATCCTTCCGATTCACATCTTAAGGACGATATATAATTAGCATTCAACTAGCTCAAGAATCGATAGATTACATACCAACTGCTCGACGATATGCTTCGATAGCGGCATGCGAGTTTTTCATCTCGACGTACTCATGGCCCATCAACGTCCACGCAGACAAATAGGTTCGGTCTAGCTCGGTCGCCCGTCTGAAGTATTTGACCGCTTTTTCGTGCTCGGCGCGAAGAGAGTAATGATTCCCTTCGTTCCAAAGGTTAGCACACACGGATGATAACGGCTTTCATATCATGACTGACCAACCAAGCAGCAAACTTCAGGTCGATCTTTATCGAGTTCAAGAAATTCATGCGCTAGCCTAGAAAGCTTCAGCCGATTGTCGGTAACATAGAGTATGTTGGAGTAGACGTCAATAGTCATCGATACGATGCGGAGCAATCGCCAGAATTTTTTCAAATTGTTTTTCTGCCTGTCCAAAGTCTTTTTTTTTTATCATAATCGCATGGAGCGCCAGTTCATAGGCAATGGACTGACCATGCAAATGATACAGGGCACATGCCCGTAGACTCATGACCCATGCACTATCACGGAAACAGTCATCCCCGAGAAGACGATCACACATGGCCAGCTCGTTTTCTGATGGACTATGTAGTTCGTTCATCGTTCGAATTTGAAACATAAGAATGAGAGGATGAGTTGCAGGAAGGGGCAATAGCGGAAGAAGTGCTGTCAACTAATGGTCATCAAAAAAAGGCAAGCTTTAACATCTCTCAACCAACCTCGTCACCATCGCCCACACAATTGCACAAGAGGGTCCATACTGACCAGTTCCAGTGGTAGCCACTGATGGACCGAATGATACTTTCGATGGCTTCCTCTCGACGGTTGAGTCGTGATAAGAAAACAGCTTTCCTAAATAAATAAAAATGAAACAAGATTCCATGGAAATGGCACGAGGAGCCTGCGGCTGTGAACTTACAGAAAAAGAAGCCAAGGATCTGTAGCGTTCTTGACCATGTCCAGAAGAGTTGTGAGCAGACGATTTACGGGAACAGGAGGTTGTCCTCGAGTATCTACCAATAATAGGTCTCGAAAGGTAGTAGAGGGCGCCATGAATATAGACCTACTATTTTGTCTATACCAGTCTCGCTGCGCTTTTCGTTCTGCAGCCTTCAATGAACATGTCAGCTGTTGTTGAAGGTCATGGCTTAGTGACAAACCAAGAAACAACTATACACATGAATAAATTGTGCTTTGGCACTCTTGCAATTCTTCACGGTAAATTCAACTCTTGTGAACTCTTTTGCTGACATAAAAGCTCGGGCAGCAAATAAGGCGGCTTCATCCTGTGTTTCTAATTCGGCTTCTTGGACACGGACGTCAGGGAAGTGTGACGGAAGATGAGTCTGTTTTCCAGGAGTAACAGGGATACATAGTGCAGCACTAGAAACAGGCGATGGATCCGCAAAGGACAACGATGGTCTAGGAGAGCGAGAGCGCGCAGGAGTAGATGTTGAAAAGGTGCTAAATGTCTCAGAAATTAAAGTGTCACGTTTGTTTGAAGGGATGGCGTAATACAATTCAGAAGACCTAAGAAATAGAAAGTTCTGAAGTCAGCCACACCCAACTATCAGCCTTGAAAAAAATAATACCATTTGGATGCAACTGATAGTCCTCTTTCTGTACAATCTTGAATTGATTGCCGCAAGTCGGCAACAAGTCTGGCATCCATTAGAGGTATTGAAGATGTCATGACGCCGCCGGCCGACGTGGGTGACCTGGAGAGATACTTGAACCGAACCGATCGTCAGGAAGAATGTCGCGGAAGAGTAAGTTGGTAGCCCCTTACGAAACAGATATGCGGAAGAGGTAAGGTTCGAGAAAATCAGAAAGAAAGCCAAGGACAAACTCAAAATGCAAGTTGGAGATAATCGGAGCGCCGTACAATGGTGAATTCTGGAATGCGAAGGTAGAACTTTGGAAATTTGAAGGGATCAGATACCGATGCAAATATGTGGCAAACTTGTTTAAGTCATGCATGCAGTCAAGTACATACCGCTCCCACTGAGTTCCCACAGTCGTTTGGCCTTGTGTAGTAACTTTACGTGCTGAGCGCTGAGTCAACGCCTGATCCTTCCTATTGCTTCAGGTTCGACAATCCACGGGATCTTGCCAACCCTGCCCCTCAGCCTGACAGAAATCTATTCGAACTTTCCTCCAGTTCGAAGTTAACGTGCAGTGTTGGAACCACCTTTAGTACTACAATTAGAAGTGCACCATGTTCAGTAGTGCAGCAATCCTCTTGTCATTCCTCTTGTTCTTCTGTGTCAGATTATTTTTTGTCATATCTTCTTCCAGACGTATCAGGCTTGCCCCGGCAAACGTCACATCTCCACAGACCTGCAGTATTGCTATTTTTCTTGGTTCAGGTAAAGTCGAGCATTTATTTACTAGTCTTCCAGGTCAGTTTGACCCTGTCAACTGTAGGGGGGCATACCAGTGAAGCATTGAAGTTAGCTTCTGCGCTTGATTTCGGTCGTTACTCTCCACGGACTTACATAGTCAGCGAAGGCGACGCGTTTAGCGCACAAAAAGCTCTTGCTTTGGAGCACATTAAAGCCACTCACCATGTTTTCTCCGATGTACGGAATCTGTTGAAACGTTTCAAATCCCGGGTCTGACTCGCCTAAAATAGGATCAACCGCAGTACAAGCTCTTGACTATACCCCGTGCGCGTCGCGTTCGTCAGTCACTGCTTAGTGCATTGCCAGATGCGGTCAAATCACTATCAGCTTGTATGTATCTTGTCTCGGTTCGTCCATTGTTCAAGAAAGGAGGATTTCGGCAACCATTTGTGGACCTTCTGATCCTCAATGGCCCGGGAACGTGTGTCATTTTATGCACAGCGATTCTTCTGAATAGGGTAAGTTTCTAGATTTCTTTCAAGGCATGCTCGCATAATTTTGATGCGTGATTTGGCAACATTAATCCAAATCAGCTTATCGGACTACCTAGTCCTCGGGTGATGTACGTTGAGTCTTTCGCCCGTGTCAAGTCTCTCTCACTTTCTGGAAAACTGCTCTATCATTTTGTCGATCGGTGAGATCGTCGTGTTATCTACAGCGAAAATAACTTATCCGCCTTCTAGCTTCGTGGTCCAGTGGCCAGATCTGGTGCAACCCGGCGGTCGAGAAATTTACCGCGGATGCCTTGTATAATTTTTACGCAGAACCCGATATTTGTTAATTAATTGATGAGATTCATTGTATTCAACTGTTGTCACATGCACTGGTAGTGACCGCTCAGCTCGAGGCTAAGCCCAGTTTGCGAAATTTCCTGCATTACGACTTTCCCAAACACCGGTTTTTTACGTTGTGCAACTTCAATTTCTGGACGATGCCGCCGGGGAGTAATATCGCTTCCGTACTTGCTTGGCAATTCAAATATTCATTGGTCCACGGTCCACGAGACCAAAATGACCTTCGAGGCGTTTCTATGAGAAGGTTTTGGTGCAACAATGATGAAATGGAGTACAACTAGTAGATTCACATCGTGTGTACAAGATGAACAATTAAGCTACGCCTAGCTAAGCCACGTTAAGGCGTGAGGACAAGCACAGGTCTTTGGAGTAGAAACTTCTTTTACTTTCTTGTCCAACGATCTTCCCCATTACTCCCGCCTCTTCTGGATGGGCTAGCACTCCTGCCACGACCACCTTCCCTTCTGCTCGGTTCCCACCCACCACCTCCACCTTCCGTTTTGGCAGGGTGAAGTCTCCTCTCTAGTCTTTGTCCTGCGCGGAGAGACGAAACCAGTTCTTTTGAAGCGAGGCGGAGATGCATAAAATTACAAAAACCGCCACGGTTACATTCACCGTTCTCATTTTGGCGACAACACGCTTCCCGGAAGTCCGTCACAGGAGAGAGTTCCGCATATAGCGGGCGTCCTAATAGGCGAAAGTTAGGTGGATATCCGGGTAAAAAAGAATCCCATCACCGACCTGCGTACCACCGATCATTTAAATTGTCTACCGCTGCCTGCGCTTCGGTTTCCCACTCGTACCGAGCGTAGACGTTGCCAATTAAATGGTCCCCGACATTGTCGCAAACCTAATGGAGTTGAATTACAATGCAAGTGTTAGATCAACGACAGTTACTTACATGTAATTCCAACAAATGTCCGAACTTCGCTAATTCGCAATACAAGGTCTTCATACACAGCATCAAATCCTTCTTGTAGCTCAGCCTCGGTGAGCTTACAAACGGGATCATGAGCGGGATTATGATACACGTTCGGAAGTAAGATCGTTTGCGAAAATGGTGGCCTTATATGCTTTCTTGAGCATCTGTCGCCGTGTCTGCAAGCACCAATCTAACCATTGCTTGTGATCAGCACGACTTGTGAGCGACAGTCAATAAGAACGTACTTTGTAGTAGAAAGAGCAATTTACACGATCTTGCTCGGTTCCGAAGATATTTGCCTATATGATGTTCAAAGATATAGCTAGTAAAAATGAATTGTTGACGCTCACCAAGTGGAGATGCCATGTTCGATAATACGATTCGTTGGAGGGAACGACGAGTGCAACTTGAGCTCGAACAGTGACAAAGGAAGATCGCGGAGTCCCAAAACTTCTTGATGAGTAAGCATGATAGTATTCAAATTGAGTACTTACTTGAACGAATTACATAACATTTAAAGCAAGTAATACTTTCCTCGAGGTCCAGACTACTAGTAAGAGCAATACAGCACAGCTGCTCATATTTATGCCCATTCGTTCGAGCCCACTGCAGCTCTGAGTCTCAGTCGTGATAACCGCCGCACCGGTATTTCTTTGCTTTGTTCCTCTAGACTTTTCGGGGCGGCTCAAGATGTTGTAGCCCTTTCCGCTTCGGTTCTTTGTGTTATTACACACATCCGAAAATGTCCACCAATAGTCTGCCAGTCTGCACCAGACTCAACAGCCAATTGACCTCAGCCTGCCAATATCTGATAACCTTTTCTAATTCTAGCGCAAACGTTCCACATCATCCTTTCTGATTGGAACCCATGCTCTCCGAGTGCAAGGGACCTATCGAACTTCGAAATAACAGTAGGCTTCCTGCCAAGTGGCCTGCTTCCTTGACATATGCCTGACTGATGGAAGATCCATGTTGAACGGCACTTCAAGTGCCCCTAGCCCAATGAAGATATTCCGATATCAAGAAGATACGCCAGAAGTTCAAAACTCTGTCCTCAAGAAAGACGATTCTCATCGTCGTCTTCTCGCACGACCTCACAGCCACTTTTAAGATCATTCCACCTCCAGAAGAAGTGCGGGGATTGGTAACTTCCTTGCGGCCTGCGACACGATTGATTGGTGTGTGGGAGTGACGGTTCAACCGGCCAGCAAGCAAATCAAGACTTTATTTGAATGAAATGAGACTGACTTGCTGCCCCTTTGGAACAGCGTCAAAAATTAAAATCACAAGGTATTCCTCACAACTGAATTGCTTATCAGGAGGCACTGAAATCCTGCATTTGGTTTGAGAAATATTGCTCTATTGGTAGGGAGGGGTCTCACGGGACGAATGTGTGGGATGTGTGTAGCTCACATGAATGCGTTGGGGGTAACGGCCTTGATACGGAAGACATCTAATACAATTACAGGCATCATATTGCTCGTCGGCATGTTGTACAATGTCCACTATTCTAGCGGCATTTGTCACGATACATAAGAGCGATTCCCAATTCTACACGCAAGCAGGAAGAGATCAAATAATTATGACTAATTTAAATGTCCATTGCAGTCAGCCACGTCGTGAAGGCTCCCATGACATAAAGGAGTCTTCACAAACAGGTGATGAATCTGACGCAGATGACATAGGAATATCCCAGGAGTGAATTCCTTGCAGAGTCTGCGAAGAGACCGTCAAAGCAGGCATAGTGCGACCCGATGCTGTACCAAAAGTAGACGATGGTGGAATGAATTTATGAGAGAGCGGATGTTGTGGAGGATATATTTGATTGATATCGTTAGGTGGTGTAGTGATATTGCTTAGCTGTCGTCCTGTTGAATGTCGGTAAGTTGATGCAGGAAGCAACCATGAGTAAACTCACGTAGCAAGACTGTCAAGCTCTATAATTCGTTGGTTAAGGGAACAATTATTGGATCCAAGATGGTGATATGTCGACCGGCTCAGGATGTCCGCTGCTTTACGCAAGCGCAGAGATAACTCGAGCACCACATTGTAGCTCGATCCTTCGGTCAGGCAGCCACAATGTCCATGTGCAGAATTATCGTGACAGTGATTAGACCGACAGGTATCGTCGAGATGACCGGTGATAACATTATGACCCAAGTTATCTTCACATCCAATCAAACCCGGATACGACATGAAAATAGAATTAAGGTCAAATTCTCCGGCGAGTGGTTGCTCTCCTACAACAAGAGCTTGATTTTGCGCGTATTCGTCGGTCGGTGTCATAATAGGAGGAGAGGGTGTGCTCAAGGGGGATGATATGTTGCTGTAGTAAGGAAAGTGTGACGCAGATGTGTTTGTCAAATCGGCAGGTGGTTGGGGAAAAGACAAGGCAGGACATGCGTGTGAGGGGGATGAAAGTTGAGGAAGCGATTCTTCCCTAGGGCCTGATGTCGAACGGGTACTGAGAGATGGAGAGGCACTCGATGATGATGTGCTTTTTGTCTTGGTTTGTTGTTCGGTCTGTTGCTGCCCAGTAGCCGAACGAGACTGAGAGCGGGCATGCCACCTCTCAAATTCTACTTCTGGGGTTGAACCCGTTTGAACCCAGCGAGGATGGGGCTTGTTCTTCAACTGTCATGAATATTTGAGCTTAATGCCTTTCCTGTGGTATGACAATACGAACCTCGCGTATCACTCCCTCGAGCTCGGCAACTCGTTGACGAAGGCGTGAACCCTCGTCTTGAATGTCAGTTCGCTGGGAAGGATCATCCACTTCGTAGACACAAAGGCCGGTCTATAGGACAGTTGTTATCAGACATCAGTGGTACATACTTGATATAAAGACCCTCACCAGACCTAGTTGTGTGCAGCGTCCACAAGGACGTTTACGGTCGCACTGTTGTATGATATATCTTCAGAGTGAGGACGTACTAAGTTTCGTACGTACCATTCTCTTAGATGTGTGGCAATTAAGACATGACTGAGTTGTACGATTGCGTCGACGCTTGCGATGGTCTCCGTCAGAAGTAGGCTTAGCCTCTGTGGTCCGCTTTTTGCGTATAGCCTTGGGTTCTGTGGTCATGCTAAAATTTGGGGTGGTGATTCTAGCTCCATGAAGATGATGAGATGTGAGATATTTGTAGTTGCCCATCACCGCTTTGGCTTGGCATCCCGAAAAACTTTACCGTTGACGCAAATCGTAATAAAAACCCGGGACTACGAAACAGACGAGGAGAAGTTTGTCATTGGCGCGGCGCCATCTAGATGGAAAGATCAGAACACGAATTACTATAAAAGGATTCGGATGCAACTCGGACGTGAGAGTATTAAGAATGATACAATCAGGGTACATTTGTGACGTTAACATTTTAACCACTAATTGGATCAAGAAAAGGCCCATAATAAGTCCGCTCCGAAGACCTAACTCTTTCGAGCCCGAGTATTGACAGTTCATATAAGCATTAGGTCGCATTATCCCAGACCCCTTACACATATGTACGTGGTTATCGATCGTAAGCCGAATGCAAGACTACGAAACTAAATGTACTAGCTAACGTCAAGCTCAACTATCCATCGGGGTAATGCATACATACAAGGTCTTCGTTTTGTCCGTTCGGGAACACTGATGCTGGCATCGAAGCGTTTGACTCCAGTCTTGCAGCTCATTTTTTATCATTGTCATACTTGCAACGATTTATTTAATTGGTCTCGACTGTCGAACAAAAGTCTTATCTTTCCTAATGCTCCGGCTAATAGCCACAAGGTACCTAAAATCGTGTTTCAGTATCTAAGCAAAATTATGGTGCATACGATTTTTTCAAGTTGGGTACGGCAGACGGCGTCTTACAAATTCTATGATCCTATCTAGTCGCACTGAGATCCGACGTGAGAATTATTCTATAGCCTGAAATTCAAACAAAGAACCTTCCAGTTGATCCCACTTTACTTGCAGCATTCTATTAGAGCTGCATGGGCTTGCTCGTCGTGTATGATGCTTGGGCGTCCACAGTGAGTTGGATGTGCAAGGTCGAGCACGTCTCAAGTTGGAAAGTTGAACATTATGCCAAGACACTGTCGAATTTCATTTATTTTATATGATACGAATGCCCCATCAGAGCGGAGGCTACCTACGATAACCCATTTTCAGACAACATGACTCAGATATATGAATCGATCAGCGAGGCGGCCCAGGCCCGAGTTTGTGATAACGCTCAATCCTAAAGATAATCGATGATCCCACAGACTCGTCAGCGTCGCAACATTACAATGATTCCTACGTGCTCGTCCTGACTTCCAGACTCCTGAGGCATATATACTCTACGAGTTCGTTTGCATCGTTGTCGCCTTCAATGATTTTGAGTGTGTCCACAAAGAGGTTTGAAAGTTACGCTTGCTTTGAAGGCACCACATGCGTCCGAATCGATTAAGAGGCTTTTAGTTGAGAAAACTCCCGACATTCGGATACATGGATGGACTTACCAGGTGCTGGATTTAGAGAAGTAAACTGATCAATGTTGTTGCGTATTTCCTTCTCTCGGTGCGAGACGAGGGTGTCGCATTGTAAAGCAACGAGCATCGGTCTACTCACATGCACCTAAGCTGGTTTAATTGCAAACCACTTCATTACGCGACTGTCGCACTTTGACGTGGTATCTTTGTTGTCGTCAACAATTCAAACACTTGGAAGTACCACCTGCGTTAGCAGAAACAATAAAGTAAGCAATGCCCCACATCAAAAATTTAAAACCGCACCACTAAAAAGTATTGTGCATAGCGCTGTAGCAAATATGTCTCCACCTTCGATAGTTATTGGTATATATATATATAGGCTCTGCATGCTAACTCGTTGGGATCGACATATCGCCTCTCGCGGGTCCTAGGGTATCCCAGGAAGAGGAGTGGGCGGGAAATAGCACGCATTGTTACATCAAGAAATTGTCTTGTCTGAAGCTACTGGAAAAGGATGATGTGTCGAAAGAACCAGATGAGAAGACCAAATAAATAATATTCAGTAGAACGCGCAATCGCAGCAAGTTGCCAAGCAAGTGAAGTTTGTCAACTGACGACCAAAACAGTCTTCCAAAGTCGACAAAGAGACATATTTACCTTGATTGAAGATAGGCTGAACGGAATCACGAAACGGTTCGTGGATTCGAACGGCATCCAAGCTAGTAATTTGAAGACGGGCTAGGACATCGTCGCCCTCCTCTGGAGGGTCGCGACTGGTCACGTGAGACAGCGTACGCCGTAGATGGCTATCGAATCAGTAAACCGGTGAGACTCAGATATTAGTCGATATTGTGAGATTTTGTAAGCCCAATATTCTTCTTACGATACAAAGTAATATAAAGACTCCAATTCAAGGTCAGTTCAGACTCATATGGGTCGGCGGTGCCGACTTGTGACCGTGCGGAGCGATTTTCCTTTTTTTATTTGTATACCAGATGTTGAGCAGTTCAGGAAACGTTGCTAACTTTTGACATAAGCGTCATTTCGGTACTGCATAGAGTTATCTCCTTGCTCCGCGCGGTAACAGGGTAAGGAGAATGGCTACGGAAAAGACTGTTGTTTGTTATTTACTCTTGAGCTATCCGTGTGAACGGAATATTCCGGATGTTTCCTTATTAATGACAACCTCTGCACACATTGTATTATAAGTGACCTTCGGCACGGTAATATTGTTTTATAACGTCATATGTAAGAAAGAACCACTTCGGCTGGGAATATCTGAGTCTCACCAGTTTACTGATGCTCCAACTTGTTCCTTCCTCGAATTCTAGGTTCCAGAATCCTTGTCAAGCAAGGTAATGTATGCGTGATACTTTCAGTGTTTAGGCTCACCCCAATCTTTTCAGGGCATGATGTACAGTATTATAACAGACGCAGCGCGCCTCTCGACATTTGAAACAGGTAGACACCACGCACGACCAGTAGATTGCATACCAGAATATTTTAATGCGAATATTGTCACCGTGACCCCCCTTGAAGGCTAACGAATTTATGGATAGGATGCTTTTACGAGGTTCTGACGTGTACCCACATGTTCACCTATTCTCGAATGAAGAGTTACAATATGACGGGTGATTTCGTCTCTGCATCCTCTGTGATACTAGCAAATTGAAAGCATTGATGTCGATTCGTTTCAGGAGCACGCATCAGCGATCTGCATCAAATGAATGTGCATGTGAGCCCCCGCATGGCTTTATGCCCACCGGTTCCGCACATACAAGATCTCGCGCTTGGTTTCACGATCCGTACGTGAGTACCGTCTTGGCATATCGATGTCGCTCAGGGAGTTCCGGAACCGTGAGTGAACTCTCAAGACTTAATTCAGACCTTATCACACATCGACTTGGTATCCGGTGTCATTAATAATTTATGGATACCAGCTCCTTGGACTGCGTTAATCACCACTTTAATCAAGCAATCTGTGACACTTTCATTTACAGAATTTAGATTAGCCAATCGTAAATTTCTCCCGTTAAACAGACTTGCATATAGTCATTTCTAACCAATTTCCGACGGATGTCTTGCGCCATAGTACCAACATCATTTTCGGAGTGGTGCTTCGAGTGCGCAGGTGCCCGCGATCGCTATTTTTGATTCATCAGACTAATCCTATTTGAGAGCTAGAAGATAGCATTATTGACTCCACACATTTCTTTCTGTAGCGAGATTCCTCATTAGATTCAGGCTATATCGCCAGTCTACTGGGTGTCACTCGATACAAGTGAGAATATTCTCGCGATCTAATGAACACCGAATTTTCTATCTCCAGAACCCAGACTAATACACTGATTTGCTCTTTTTTCCGTCATGGCAAGCATTTTGGGCTTACCGTTGAACGAGCCCGTTGGCCACACGACCCCTTCCCCACAGTCCAAAACCTCGTGTTTTGTCTGCGTTCAACGTGATTCCTGCAATCTCGTGAATCAAGGTATTTGGTGGCGCGTATACCAATGGATGTTCCGGAATGAACGTATACCCAAGTGCTGGGGCATCCACGGGCATGTCCGCAATGAGATTCTACGTTCTACCAAACTACCCTGTAAGTGAAACGAGGCGATCTAGTCCAAGCTGATTGACTCAGAAGGTCATTTGGAGTTGCGAGATGTCGATCACTGTCTCCACACCGTCCCGGTGTGGAACTGACATCACGCACAGAGTTCTCGCGCTACTCAGTCATATTGCAGCGAGTGACGACAATGCGATGTGGGCGCAGTCACAGAATCAGAGCAGATGCTGTTATAGCCACAATAACAAGGATTTTGGCTGCTGTGGACAAAAAAAGCATTTGGTCTGAAGCATTACTGAAGCGGCATTGACGAGGCGTTAAAAAAAGGTTGTAGAAGAGCGCAATGAGAGAAAGGCGAGTAAAGGTGTTGAAACAGATTTGTGCGATGGAAGGAGTGGGCAAGAAGTTGTGTATGCAAGCGGGGAATGGCGCGGTTAGAGCTAGGAGATTTTGGCAAACGGGGTAGTTTGAACGGCATTAATGTTATCCGGGGACTATACAGCATAGAGGGATGAAGTAACTATCATTGAGCCAGGGTTACAAAACATCTTATGGCACACACCACAACTCATTCTAAACCTTCTATTCTCTTTTATTATGATTGATCTACAGTACTGTATTTTCTTTTAACAAGATGGATGCCCTCGGTATCAAATCTATCATCTGTTTTCATGTAAAACAATTAGTAGATCCCAGCCAAAAAAAAAAATGTTTTTAGGGGTCCTCTATGCCAATCCTCACCTTCCCCATATTTTTTCAGCCGGAGTGATGCCGACGGTCAGAGAATGACAATTGGGAACGGAGTACCAACTCTGATAACACAACGCTAGCCTACGCTACCCAGTGCTGAGCGTCAGTTTATCGGAGTTCAAACGTGCCGCTGTGACAGAGTTGATACCTGCACCAACGTGCCCATGCATGGGAAGTTTTGGAACACCTTTATGACCTAAAGAACCGACAAAGTTCCTATTTCGAACGCATATCACCCCTTCTTAGCCAGAAGTTTATCTGAGCTCATCGTTAGCTGAACAAAGGAATATATGGCCGTTCTCAAGAACTTTTCGAAATCGACTCAACGTTTCGATGAAGATTTCTAGATGATAGAGAAACGAAGCACTAGAGTTCCCGAGAACAAGAGAATAATCACTGCCGCGCGAGCCGCGGCGGCCAAAGTGAACCTGCCTTTTTGCAAGACTTCCTCAAACATCGCTGGAAGGTACCTATACTGGTACTTTCCTCCACAGTCATATAAGGGATACATTGTCACTGAATAGAAGTGTGAAACATTAAATGGGCCAAGACATAATCGGAACCTTTCTGCGATGAGCCAGGACGCGGGCCAACTCCGATTCCAGCGAACTTAGAACAACCGTAGACTACGAGGTACTTGTTTGCACAGTTCAAATGACGGGCGAATATGGCTATGCTATTAACGTGGTCTTGGGACCACCCACAGATATCAATCAAATGAGTGCGATTGATAGAGAAAATTATATGTAAAATAAATACCCATCATAAGTTCCATCCACTGGCTTGTTGAGTAGGACTGCTCCAGCCCTGTTGAGCAGACGTCCCCCAACCGCTCCCGGATGCTGCATTCGGACTTGAAGCTCCCCACGCCTGAGCTGGACTCGTTCCCCAACCAGCATTGGGAGCCCCTCCCGCGTTTTGCGCAGGACTTGTTGCCCATGCACTGGTATTTCCCCCAGTGTTTTGTGCTGGGCTAGTGTTCCAACCACCACCGCTACCGCCACTAGCGGTCCAGCCGCCACCAGCGGGACTTGCATATCCAGCACCAGAGACGGGATTCTGACCCCAACCGCCACCACCCGGTTGGGGCGCCCAACCACCAGCAGTAGAGACATGACCATTCACCCCAGCCTCTGCTGTATCTCCGCCAGTCGGTAACTCCACTCCTTCCTTCAAACCAAGTATTAGATTTGCAAGTTTTGTCTGCAACTCGGCAAGACCCTGTACCATAGGAGCGGGGGAAGAGTAAATGCGAGTGAGTTTGTTGACTGTACTGAAGGACGGGGAACGGGTCCAGCACCTTCATAATCACTTCCTGGGGCCCAAGGCTCCCGTCCGTCTCAACATCGAAATAAAATCTTCTTGGCTTCGCATTGAAGTCAAAAACCTCGTCATCTCTTGGTGCCTCTTCTTCCTTTGCGTTTTCACCAACGGGCCACTCCGCTCGTGGATCTGCCTCATGCCAATATGTCGTGTGCCGCAATTTATTGTAGGGATCATATTCGAACGCAACTGCTGAGCATGGTGACCACTTCGCGTGCTCCTTTGCTATACCCTGTTACAACTGTGAGATAATGAAAACTACCTAGAGGTGGCCGCGCACCTTTTTGGCAACACATCGTAATTTAAGCTCTTGACCCTTCCGTATTTTGCAGATGAGGACTGGTGGTACATCTGCCTTGTCTGAGTAGCCTCCGAAGTAAGTATATGAATCCATCAAAAGAGGTACGTCATACTTTTCCCAACCGGTTGCCCGAAATCTTCTCCCCTTTTTGTGAGCTCGTCGCCAGGATTTTCTCCATCAGTATAACTGGGCGGAATGACCTCAAGATGATTACTAGTGACGTCCATTGTGCGATTATCATTACACGAGACGTCCAGTCTTAGCTCTATTGAGCAATACTGACAACCAGACAGACACAAGCAGTCCTGTATAAGCATCGTAAGGTAGACTAGGGGTGAAAGCGAGTAACGTACTCGAGTGTATCTTATGCCTTCATCGCAGTTTGCGCTCACCAACGGGACCATTCCAATGCGATGGGCTATAAATTCATCGGGTAGCACTGTTGTATTTGCTTCTATCTCGACCATATCGACAGCTAATGTAAAATCAGTCAAAACGCACAGTATCATGTATTTAAGGGCACCGACCGATGGTTGGTATGTCTGCTTGTACTACACGTCGAAAAGAATTTGCAAATCTGCTCGTTTGTTCAGCAAGGTTCATCGCATGCAGCTGCTACGCGTACGCGAGGTCGACATTCTCAAGCATAAAATTCACTCGGTCCTGCTTGTAATCGCGTATTCGAACAATGGGCTCATTGTCCTCATATGTCTGCATGATTGGTTGTAGAATGGAAAGACTTCAATCAAGTATTACAGTCGTGGTTTGGGGGTAAGCGGGATCTGAGTAAAACCCAGACATTTGAGGAAAGGGGACCCCGTGCACCCAACAAACCCAAAAAGTTGAGCAGATTAGTACTACATAGCAGGTGCTTAAAGGCTTAAAGCTTCGCTACGATCCTCTGCTTCTCGTCCTTGATACGCACGATTACCTTCCCCCATGTTCGTCGTTTCTCCAGTGCATCTAACCCTACTGCGACTTCGTCCAGGGAGAAAATCTTGTCGTATAAGATAGGTTTAATGCGACCAGAAGCGAATAGCCTTAAGTCGATATCATTAACAAGCGAGCAACCTCGAACGACGCATATATTACCCACCCTAGCAGTTCCTCCCATACTATGGGAATGCGAGATGGTTCCTTGTCTGTACAAATATCAAGCTCTATTCGATCTCGAGGCAATATAGAACCTACAGGTATACAAGCCCCAGTGGAGGCCCATGACAGTAATATTCTTCAGTAGTACTATGTTTAGCGGAAGCTGCAGACGCACTCGGTAAGCAGTAATAAATTTATAGCAGACAATGCATACCTTCTCGATCTGGCCTGCAGCAAAGCCGATGACAAGGGCTCTCCCTTTGAAAGCGATGCATTTTAGTGATTCTGGCGGAAAGGAAAGTTATAGCCCCAGATCACACCCGCGAAATTGGCACTCACCAGCAATTCGCCCAACTGGATCATAGACAACATCTACGCCTTTACCATTCGTGATCCTCAAGACTTCTTGCTGCCAGTCCTTCGTTGTGTAATTTACCGTATAATCAGCTCCCCCATACGTCTTACAAATATCAAGTTTAGACTGTGATCCAGCTGCTGCAATAACCGTAGCGCCCAGTGCTGATGCGTAGGGTAAATTCGGGGGCGGAAATCCAATTTCGAAGGGGACAAACCTTTGGCCAATTGAACAGCAACAATGCCGACACCGCCGGCAGCCGCATTGACGAGAACAGATTCGCCTGGAACGGATCATGAACACATGAGCGAGACATGCTTGATGACTGGATCCACCTGGCTTGAGCTCTGCACGACCAACCAGAGCCTCGTAGCTAGTCGGCCATGTAATGTATAGTCCTAACACATGTAAAAACTCAGGTGAACCGTAGATCGTGGCTCAACACACCTGCACCCTGATCGAAAGTCAGGTTGTCCGGAAGCCGGTTCACAGCCTGCCATTTGGCAGCCACTTTATCTGCAAAGGAGCCTTGTGCATTACCAAAGACTCTGTCGCCAGGCTTGTAGGGACAACCTTTTGGAATTGGAGAGTCTTTGGCAACTTTGCCAGCGAACTCGGCACCAAGATTGAAAGGAAATGGAGGTTTGATTTGGTATTTTCCTTGAGCTTGCAATATCTGAGAATTGCGTCATGAAACAACTGGTAAAAATGCTTTGGAGACGATGCATCTCACATCGAAGAAATTCAAAGCGGACGAGTATACATCCACGATTATCTCGCCCTCTGTGGCTTCCGGCTCTGGCGCATCATCGACAAGCTTGAGCTGAGAAGGATGGACCCACTTGTTCACCACATATGCTCGCATGGTTGAGAAAGCTGTGACGACGATTTTGAGTTCAAGGCATTGAGAAGTGTGGTCGCGGTAATTGACATAACCGATGTACCGAGAGATCTGGAGCTCGTCCTTCCCACGCCAGAGGTACCAGGGCGTGGTTCACGCAGTTCGACTGCTTACGCCCACACTGACAATTCAACGTTCAACGCTCAAACATACATGATGTGCCAGTAGGTTGCAGCCGCGGTATTAGCCCAGTTGCAGTCCTCAGAACCTGCCTGTCCAACAATCGGTCAATGATCGGTTCATAATGCTGATAAGGAATCAGGACGAAAGCAAACCTTGAATTGATGAGCAAAGATTTAACTGACAGAATAAAAGTGCTGAGGAATATGTGAATGATTATATATATATACAATGCCTGTTTCTACATGTTGGTGATCAATATCAAATCGTCTATTTTCCATCAAGATACTCTGCATCATGCAAATCCAAATCCTTCCCCGCCCTCGTTAATGGCGAGTAGTAATTGTTGTCGCAACATCTCGTACGAAGAATATTGCGGCAAGTCGATCTGATTGAAGCCTAAAATGCAAACTTAGAAAATGGAATATAATTGTGTTCTGGGACTTACACGTGTGGGCTTGTGGCAATCGATCTGGGTCTCCATATGCGCGATGAATGGAGAATCTCTGAACGCCCTGAACACCTTGCAGATCCACGAATCCACCAAGCGGTACCCGCGAGGTACCAGTAGCGAAACTGAGAACCTTAGCTCGCTCCTCTCGATTGAAGGATTTTAGCGCTCTCCACCACCAAACTATCACGGGGTCAGAGCTTGTGTAGCCACTGTACTCAGTAGCTGCGCGCCACTCGTCCACGTCGATATCAGGAGTGCCGGAGATGAGTAGCTCGAGCTCTTGTTCATTGAACTGAAACGATGCGTGAGGATGCACGCCATAGTTGGTCATGAAACACACTTACGATCGTGATAAGCTCATTCGGAATGATCTCCTGGAAGCCCGCCACAAGATTCTCAATTTGTTTGCTGATTGACGAGTATAATCGGAAATTCGCGGAGAGTTGCACAAACTCTCGCTTGTTCTCCTGCGTTACGGGTATTGACTCCCCGCCCTCCTTTAAAGTAAAGATACGATTCACACCAAACTGTTGAGAAAATTTAGCCACAACTAGAATGCAAGGAAGTTGATCGAACCTCATCCGCTTCCACGCTGAATGTCAAGTCCAGGGGCGTTGGATCATTATCCAAAATCCAGCACAACGAATTATAATACGCGGGATCAACCCACTCGACGTCCCGGTAGTCCACGGGTTTTCCCAAAAGTTGTCTGTATATGCTCTTCGCAAAATAGGCGTCTAGGAGACGGCCATCATAAATCGCCTTCCCAATGATGCGTCCTACAAATTTAAAGAAAGACAAATGCTCAGGATTGACCCATGAATTCTTGTTAGGCTGGTAAGTGAGACGGTCGGCCGCGCAAGGTTGGAAGAGAGCGTTATTGGGATCGAACATCTGACGTGCCAGGATCTGGAACCATTCTCGAGTAACGCCGCCAGCATCCACACCCTCCTCGTCGTAGAAGCGCACGCTAAGTTTGCCATGCTTTATCTGTTCTCCTGTCTTGCGCTGAAGGTACTGGAAACTATCCTCGAACACCCTGGCTCGGCGTACATTTAGCTGGAGCGTGCCCTGGTGTTCACGGGGGTGCGGGCGGCGATGGAGTTGCTGAGTGAAATAATTGCGTTTGTTGTCGAAGTCAAGGACACGGGGGTTATGTACCAGCAAGGAGAATGAGCCGCTCATCAAAGATGGATTATTGCGGACCATGAGATTTAGCACCTTGCGGTGCGCATCGGTAAAGGACACGAAGAGGTCTTCCATACTCTCCCGAGAAGTCGTTGGAGAACGAGGGGATGCTGCTGCTCGAAGGGCACGAGCTGCAGCCGACTTTGATCCGACGTATTTACACACTACCATCAGTGCCTCGATCAGAGGGAGCAGTACAATCGCCATGTGCTCCAACTCCGGCTTCTCTTCAATCGTAGACAGACAATCTCCTAGGCGTGTCCAAAGAGGTGCAAAATGGAAGGATTCGTAGATTGTCTGCACTTTCTCAGCATCTTCACTTTTCCGAGTCTCGTCTGTCACGGGACCAACCATGCGAGGCGTATACATATAGTCAATGGTTTTGAGGACCCGTAGAAGCTTCGTCTGGTCTGATGATGGTGATGAGAATTTCGGTGCAACAGAGGATGCCAAGACATCATCACGTGAACTCGTCAAGGCATTCACGAGATCGCCAAGGTCAGCAAGAATCGCGTGACCACAATCCTGCGCCTTTGTTTTAAGCTCCTGCGCGATGATATCGCGCGCATCAGGAATGTGAGAGAGATTTTGTATCAAGGCAAGAGACTGCTGGAAGGTGCGTGACGAACATTCTCCGACCGCAAGAATGTTCACGATCAAACGTAACACCGAATGGGGGATTTGCGGGGGAACAACAAGTAAGGGTTTCACATCTGTTTGTGCTTCTGCTGGGACATCAGGCTTAAGAGCTTCAGCCAACGCTATTGTCAATCGGAATCAGACTTTGATGTGGAGCCATTATTGAACACTGACCAGTTGATTCATGGGCCCTAGCATCCTCAGAGGTAGTCGGTGCAGGCGCACCAGGTGCCGCAGAAGTGGAAGTCTCTGGCGCAACGTCATTTGACTGCTCCTTCTTATCCGATTTAAGACTTGTCAGAGGTTTCGTGACTGTCGACAAGAGCGTCACGACGGAATCCATTGTCGAGGGTGTTTTGAGGAGTGATTGTCGATCAAGAAGGCCAAGGAGTAGTACAATTGGGAAATGTGTCTGAGGCATTGGTTTCTCTTTGCCTTTACCCTTCCTGGAGGGCATCTTCCTCAAACCGGCCGGGAGTTCATGTTCGGTCAAGAAGAATAGCGATGACTGTTCATTTGAACTGACGATGTAGGTCATGGCTTCTAGGCAACGCTGTACGACGAGGTCTGGGACTGTTTCGATCTGAATTCCGCCAATTGCCACTGGTGTGCTGAGGTCTCCCGCTGTTTTCACCTTGGTAGCGGTTTTAGGTGTTTGAAACACTGCAGATTTTGGAGTACGAGTTGTCATTTGCGCGAAACTCTTGTCCACAGCAGCTAGGTCTCCTGGGCCACTTTGAAGAATACTAAGAAGAAGATTGAACAGTTCAGAACGGGTTTTGCTGTTTTCGCAGATATTGACCAAGATCTTGAAAAGCATATTCTTCTTTAGAACATGAGGGAAGAAGAGTAGGCGAACGAGCGTTGCTACCCCGGCCTTATCGAGGAGCTGAATAGCATCGCGTGGGGGAGGGACCTTGCGAGGCGGGACAGGGCGTTGAGCAGCAGTAGTTCTGAGAGCCCGAGCAGCAATACCGCCTCGGGATCCATTTGCCTCGTCGCGGTAAACGCCAGCCTCCGCGATCATGTAAGACGGTAAAGTTTGCAATAGGCCATCGTCAGAATCCATCAGAACAACTTGTCGGAGGTGTGGATCCAAACTAGCAATAAAGCTTGCCGGATCAATATCCGCTGCAACTCCCGGAGGGCCTTGCGCCGGTGCAGGCGCTGGAGCATGTCTGGACTGCTCTATCCTTTCTTGTTGGATGAGTTCGGCTCTAATTTCAGGTGGCAATGCGTCAAGAAACTCTGGGCTGATCTGGGAGTCGGCAGGGCGCTCGACCCTTGCTGCGCGTTGGTCCCGTACATGCTGGTTAATAACCTCTTCTCGTATATCGTCAGGTAAGGCGTCAAGGAAAGTCGGATCAATGCCCATATCAGTGATATCCACTTCGCTACCATGGATCATCACAATAACACGCTCGGAGGGAGCAGGTTGAGAAGGCCCTGGCATTTCTCCCACAGCGGACACTTCTGAGGCAGAGGTTTCTCGAGCTGGAGCTTCGATATGCTCGTCAGAATGCGGAGCAGGAGCGCGTATATCACCCATCTCTACATCAGAATTTGGAGTAATGGTGGTCAAAGGTGGCGGATCAGATACGAGAGGCTCGGGTTGTGCATTTGCAACATTTTCCGGACTTTCATGAGAGGCCACCATGCTAGAAGTTGCAGCCTCCTCAGCCCCAGTGCGATCAGCCTCTAATTGGCGCGCTTCCGCTTCTTCCACTTTGATCTGAGCTTGACGCCTCTGCTGTTCCCTCTGTTGTGAGGCCTCGATGGCGGCTGGAAGCAACGCTATAACGACATGATTTCCCAGCCTAGTTGCTCTTTCAGAAACGTGTTTGCCATTCAACGTCTTGGCTTCTTCGGTCCACCTTTGTATTGTCAACAAGGGATCGAACGCACGGGAATCGCCACGGGAATCGCTTGGTCGAGACACACGATCCACCCGTACACCGTCGACTCTGACCCCAGTGAATAGAGTAGCGCCCCTTCGGCCAAGGAATCCTCGACCGTCTACCATGGCACCAGGAGCGACATCCACTCTTATGGTTTCCGGACCATGACGGTCTATGATAGTTTGAAAGATATGACCTGCATTGCCCCCAATAATGTCTTCGATTGAATGTATGAGGTCATGCTGAACGCCCCCAGCTGCGCCCCGGTGGGAGCGGCGAGCCACGCGAGCTAAGCCAACAGGACGGTTCGTCGCTGTGGAGGCGTCCAGAAGAAGGGGATGAACAGTAGCTTCTGGTGGCGCAACTGGCACATGCCGGGGGCGACCGAATACTTGCACGTCGTCTCCCGCTTTAAGCACGACTTAGCTTACGAACAAAAAAAAGTGTTCCTTGACTTACTGTTACGGCGCCTGCGAATGAAGGGATCCCGGTCATCAAGCTCTTCACCCTCGAGGTCGACAGCACCAGTGAATCTAAATCCCCCGTCTTGGATGATGCCTTGCACATCAATGACACCCATTTCATCATGGAAACTGAATGACGGGTGAGTAACAGTATTGTAGTGATGCAAGGTGACTTGCTCTTCATCATCTGATAATATGTCGGGTTCCTCTCCTTGATCTGCATGAATGACGGCAACTGGTTCTACCAATGATGCTCAGCAAGAGGTTTGGAAAAGTACAGATGAATCACCTCCGTGTTCGTCCTCCTCTTCCTCTTCGTCCTCCTCCTCCTCATCAGCAACTTCGTCATCTTCGTCATCTCCTCCCCGAATATCCTATGAAATTCGTAAGGAAAGCGAAAACGTCTCAACTGTCGTAAACATACCTGCCACATAATTTCTTCCTCATCTACCTCTTCACCAGCGGCAGGCTCATCGTCATCCTGGCCGTCCTCATCATCCTCATTCTCAACCAAGTCATCTTCCTCATACTCTTCGTCTTCATCATGCCATTCACCTTCATTGCTGTCTTCGTCGTCATCATCATTTCCGCCACCTTCCAATTCATCTTCGGAATCCGACGTCGCTGCACTATCAGTCTCATCGCCATACTCCATCTCAACGTCTTCGTCTTCGTCCTCGTCTCCTTCGACCATTTCATCTTCCTGTGCATAATTAATATCTTCCATCTCCTATAATTACTGTTATTAGATATCAAGAATGACTTAGAACTCACTCACGCCTCCGAACCTGTGGACGACATCACCAAAGTCAGCGGAGGTTGGGCGGTGAATAAGGGTTCAAACTTACATGCCTAAAGCAGAAGTTCTATACAGATCAGGAGTCTCTTCTCGGTCGTCGTCATCCACGTCAATATTCTCATCTTCATCCTCGTCCTCAGAGGCTGCGCTTTGGGAGACCTTTCCGTCTCCACCGTCTTTGGCCTTTTCACTTGCGCGACTCATCTTGATGGCAATCCGTGTGCTATGATTAAATGATAAGCGCCTGATTGTAACGTGCACGATTACACTCACAGATTTTCCATTGGCCTAAGGATCGATGCCACAAGACCACGGACATTGGGATAGTTCAAATCAACTTCAGCCAGTGCGCTGGTCAAGATCGAGACAAAATTCTTTTCTAACATGATCTTCGCAATGTGCGTCGTACTCTCATCCTGCGATTTGCGGCTGCCGTTGTTAAAACGTACAGTAAGAAGTCGGTTGCAAAGATCCGCCAAAGCGAGAAGGTGCCCGTATCTTGCATCCACAGTGTCTAGCAGCGTGAACTCCTTGATGGCGCGACTGATGGCCTCTAGGGTGAATTTGCGGACTGAGATCAAGTCCGCGGAAACATCCTTGGATTCCACCCCTGCAGAGCTGTCGACGCAGAGAGCCACAAGTACGGACATTGCACAAGTACAAAGAGAGATGGCTTGGTTCACCTTCGCATATGGCTGGGAAGCAATGGTTTTGAAGGTTATGAGCTCAGAAAGGAAGAACTGGAGGACAGCTGTGCGATGTTTGGTAGTGGGATCTTTGGCAGGAGTTGACATTTTCTTTTTCGGAGAGTAAGATAAGAACGCGAGTTTGCAAGCATCGTAGGAAAAAAGCAATTCTGTGAGGCATTGCATAATGAAGCAACAGTACGAATGGCGGTCTTGATCGTTTAGATCGTCGACGCTCTCGGAGGCGCTCTGCGTTGCATCTTCGCGCTTCGTTATGACATCATTATCAGAGGAAAAGCGCACGTTCTTCATCAACTCGCTTATGAGAAAATGAACCATTGTCTCCAAAGCCTCTGTGTCAGGCCTATGAACCTCTGGTGATGGTAGTTGGTCAATCTGCATGTCATTACGCTCTGCGGTGTCAATATTCGCACTCGACTGCGGAGTTCCAGGCTTGAGGGTGATATGATGGACAGCGGAGTAAGGTTGTTGAAGCTGGCAGAGGTCCTGAGTTACCTGGATGAATGCAGACGGATCTCTGAGGGCCATTGCACTGCAATTGCGCATGTATCCTGAGACATCAATGATCCTTGTACGTGGTTGAGAGAATAGCCGCTTGATTTCTTGCTTCATGATGTGTTGAAGCACAGATAACCCCTCAGCGATGTGACGAAGTATCATCACCGCATAAGATTGACCACCAGGAACAGCAGATCCTTTGAGATGTGAAAAGATACGCGGAAGTCCATCGTGCTTGATGAATTCAAATGCTGTGCCGTGGTCCCTTGTGAGCAAGACCAGGAGACGCAGTGCGGACAGTAGATCATCCCTGGGGAGGTCGGGATCACCTAGTAATCGGAGGCAGAAATCGAATATAATGGGCCGTGCATCGGTATATGCTGGACCAGCAGAAACGATAGGAGTGGTCACAGGTTCGTTTTCTTTCGGCACAACGACAGCAAAGGGCTGTTCGCCGATGGTGAACAAAGCCTCCGTCACAAGGAGGTGGGAAGCCAGCCACTTTGGATGAGATGAAGCCCCGCGTACAGAATTCGATAGGAGCAGAGCTAAAAGGGTGTCCATTAAGCTTTGTCCAACGGCTTGTGGGATCGTTGGAGACTCCGAGAGAACTATTGCAAGTAATCGACATCTAGCAGCCAGTGGCTGTTCATGAACGTCGTAAGCCGCAGGTGAGAATGATTGTATGTCGTCAATCAGCGTGCGAATGGACTGCTCCTGGAGCTTATCAGTTGGGTGCATAAATGCCCGATGAACCTCGAATATTAACGAAGGGTGTTCATCAACTAGTTGCAAGGCCTTTCGGGGAAGCTCTTTCTTCAAGATCTCTCTTGCTTCCTCCAGATCTTTCCGTAATTCTTCGAGACCCTTCCCTTGCTCTTCGCTAGTCGATTGAGGAGGTGGGGTAGACTCGGCTGGAGGAGCGGGCTGGGCAGCATCCTCAACATCCATCTCCTCATCAGAGGGATCCTCGTCACCTCCATCCGCAAGGGCATCACCAGTCTCGTCTTGCTCCACGGTAGATCCATTTGGCTGCGGGTCAGGAGGAAATGGGTAAGGCTGGCTCAAGAGTAGTTCGGTCGCGGCATTGACATTATTATGAGTACGGGCTAGAGCGCGTTCGGCGGCAGAGCGAGGGAATCCCATATCAGTGAGCTGGCGTATGCGATTTTCATCTGGCCCAGCGGCTCTAATATGAAAGCCGCTGCCAGCAGGAGGGCCGGTTCCGCTATTGAGACCTTCTTGGGAAGGATCACCCTTGAGCTCTTCATTCTCACCTGCCGTCACCTCGAGCATGATCTGAACAACCGACCTGACCAATGTCAAAGGGGATGAACGAAGCCAAGAAGCCTCCCAGATACTACGCAGCAGAGGTATACTCTCGAGGCGAAGCCCGACAAGGAAATGGTGAGGCTCGAAATAATCAGATTCCGTATCTTTCTTCTCCCGAGTTGTGACTAGTGATGTTTGGCTGGACTCGATGAGCGGCTTTGAAGAAAGTAATGGGTACAAGAGATTCAATGCAACCTTTAGTCCTCCCTGCGCATGAGCAATTTCCTGCTGCATAGTCTCTGTTCGATCTTCGGGTTTCACTGCTGTTACGCCATTGACCAAGTCAGTGAAGTATTTGCAGATTCTGAAAATGGCTTCCAAGCCCTTTGCACGCTGAAAAGATAGGAGCAGCACGGTATGAAGAGTGGGATTCATCGTCCGCTCTGTGGTGTATGAGTTCGAGTACGAGAGGAGAAGTAATGAGTACATACCGTCCACAACTAGGATCGTCACAAGTCCCAACATGACGCTGTGATAATCTAGGCAACAGACCCGATCGCCTGCGAAGGTGACAGTGAGCAATCAATCAACTTTTGAGGATACGATAATACCTTCGACTTCATACTTTAGATGCTCCACCATGATATCTGCAATAGTGGCTGATGCAGATAGAATCTGCTTCTTCTGAGTTGTATCAGGATTTCGCCTCGCATAGAACAATTTTACAATGGCTGAGGGAATATATCCAGTCATTTGCCTCGAAAGCTAGGTAGAACCGTAAAACGAACCTTGGAAAAAAGGGGCCAAAGCGCTTGGAAGACCATGCGTTAGATGCTTGAGAGCCCTGGCATTCTTCTCTCGCGGTGTGTCTATCTTTGGTGATGTAGGCGACGATAATTGCGCGGGTATAGACGCCGATGCCGGCTGAACACCGTTGGCAATAACGCCAGCATTCGGCTCGGGGAGAGGTATCGAACCATGGCTAGGTGATCTCCCCAGAGGAGATCCCTGACTACTCGGACCTACCTCCATCCCCTTCGCCACCATGTCGGCTTTGAACAAAATGTTCTCCCATACCGATGCACGGTGGAGAGCACCTAATTCTTTGACGACTTTCGGCGGATCGCTCATGAGAGTCTGAAGAAGTCCGATTGCAGATCTTCCGTGTGCATAGCCAGCAGTAGAGAAAACATCAGCGAAGACAGTGATGCGGATGTGAAGGGTCACGAGGCTCCGGAATTGTTGATTTGCTACACTTTCCTGTTCCACTTTAGAATATGTTTGAGCAAGCTCTCGCTGTTACATCTCGGGGGAAAGATTACCTGAAAGATCAACGAACGGCGCCAACTTGGAGTGGGACTGAAGAGTCGTCCAAAAACTCTGGGAGTCGGAGAGGGAAAGCTCCACGAGTTTGGAAAGATGGTGAAGTGCTTCGTTGGGTCCTACGTCCGCCATCGTCCGAATAACTTGTACTAGCGAGTCTGAAGCAACACTATTCGCATAATCATATGGAAGGCATGGCAACGCAGTGAGCTTGCCAATACGCTCGAGACCGTCAACATTCCTGATGAAATCTCTGCAATGTTGCGTATGTTGGAACAGACCCTCAAGAAACTGCGAGAACAAAGTACCGTGAATGCTAGTCTCGGGAAGAAGTGTGCACAACTCACTCGGCACAAGACATCAACATAAAGAACTACATTGTTATCATGACTCCTCAGCGAGTCATCGTCAGACGTGTCCTCTTGAACGTCAGAACGAGCGTCACTTTCCACAACATCCATCGGGATGACATCGCTCTTGTCGTCCTTATCGTCCTTGTTCGTAGTTTGCGAGGCGAGTATGAGACCATACCACTCTTTGTTGACCTCAGGAATCACGAAAGTATTTCCAAGATCCTCGATTTTACTCAGAGCAGACTTCACGGCATCAAAAATAGGAGTTTTGAGCGTTGGATGGTGGCGGATCAACTCGTCAATGGCAGTGCCCATTAGTACGGCGTTTTCTTTTTCACGAAGGACCTTGATATGGCTCTCGGAAGTGAAGATCGAGATGATGCCAGGTATGACGCTTGGGCGAGTTGCAAGCTGATCCTGACCGACCTGGTTGAGGCAGAGCGCCCCGATTGCATTGGGAATGGCTTGAATAAGCTGAAGGAAGGCGTAAGTTATTGCAAATGGTAGAGAAATAGTACTTACTTCGATGACAGGTTCCAAACCTGCTTCGATCACCTTATAGAACACCTGAGGCAAACCTGCTTCTTGAATCGTCGCAAGCGACGTCGGCTCATTATGAATAAAAGTTGCCATGATGTTCATGGCTTTCATCGTCATCAATCAATCAAACCTGGATAGTATACAAGGTACTTACCAAGAGGCAGAAGATTGGGACCAAAGAGGCCACGATACTCCATGATCTTCTTGATTGATTGTGGCAGAGTGGAATCGATCAAGCCGCGCAACCCTTCAGATGTACCCGTCGACTGCATCATGCGATGTATGGAACGCAATGTGTGTTTAAGCACGGCGGCCCTTGGAACCGGAAGTTGTCCTGCGAGTATTATCGCACTGCGTTCTACTCCTAACTCACAGCACACTCACCGTACGAACCAAACAGGTCCCTGGAGCGCTCGTTGCCATACATTGTGATGTCAAAGTCGACCTCGTGCTGGTCAAAATTTGATGAGTCAATGATTGACTGAAGGGCGATGCCATTCTATGCTTACCTGGATCCTAGTCACTAAGACCTCGACCCCACGGGAGTTTGAAAACACCTGGAACGCGTTTGAAAATGCGTAGAGGATGTTATCTACCAATTGCATAGCCTTCGAGACCATCTGGAGTCTCTGAGCCAGCCTATTCTCCATGATCTGAACCAGCAAGGGAACCAGGCCTGCGCTAACAAGCATATTTCCTCCGTTGATATGCTGTGCGAGGTAGGTCACAAATGAAAGAAGAGACTCGACGAAAGTCGCTGAGATTCTGCTCTCTGGGTTGTTAACCTCCAAGATAGTCTTTCGCAGAAGCGCCATGATGATTCCATGGTTGACACCAGCATTGACGGCGCCCAACACCTCCGTCACTTTTCCTCGGTACCTAGCGATCGAGTCCAGTGCGGAGATAGCCGCTGTCTGCACAGGTATCGAAACCCCACGATCCAACTGGAGCAGTTCAGCAATGTGGGTAGTGAGATCCGGTTCATACAGGAAAAGTGTTGATGATGCTTGACTCTCGCTGTGCGTATGGCCATAGATGGCGATACAAATTAGTCGTATGACGACAAGCTCCTCTCTCATAATTTCGTTGCCAGCTGGCAAGTGCCTTGGCAGATCGGACGCGACAAAGGAGCTCAAACTTGTCATCGTTATTCAACGGGTGCGTCTCCAATACATCCGCCATGATCTCCATGACTGCCTTGTTCTTCAGGGTCTCTTCGTCGATATGAATGGTAGACGCGTATGAGTGCGAAGTCGAGGGTGGAACGGAGAGTTTGCGAGGGCTGGACAGCGTAGCCTCACTGTGATCGATTTCCTTCCCCTGTCCCTTCTCCTTTTGGTCAGTTCGGTAACAAACGAAACTTACATCTCGAGCTTCGGCAGGCAGAACATCGACCTGTAATTGACCGTTTGCACTGACAAGATCCAGCAAGCTTATTCCATGTTCATGGATGTGAGGCCACCGCTTGGAGAGGGAGAGCAAACGGGGTGTGGATATGCTAAGGGCTGTTGATACCGCGGGCTGAGCGGAGTATTGTTGTGCGGGGCGGAGGAGAAGACTCAGTGCTAGCGTGAGCACGTCAAGATCTGATGTGAACAGTAGGGAATTAAGCCTCTGAGATCGAGCCCATTAAAGCAACAATTAGACGCGGATCGATGATTGAATGAAAAGGACGCACATCATAGGAGTTGAAGGTCTTGCGATTGGTGGAATTCTCCAACAAAAGCCTCTCAAACCTAAGAATATGGCTTATGGTTTTCTTCGTCGCCGGAGTGAACACGTTTATCTGCAACTTGTCCACTTCGTAATCCCGGATGGCTTCCTCCAGGATGACATCAAACTTATCAAGGACCTTAGTCCAAGCATTGAGATCGGATCGCGGCCATTTCCAGGAGTCAATGTCAGCTAAAACGTCTGCAAGATCATCGTTTGGGGTGTTTACGAGCTTTGTGACAAGCTCTGCTACTTGAGGGTGCTGAAAACGTCACGACTCTTGTCAGATACCAATTGCTTTGCGTGAGAATGAGTTTTAGACTACTGACCGGAGAGACCGCCCTCCTTGATTTCTGAGATATCTTCATTGATCCGCAGCGAATGCGGGAAGATAAAATTGAGGCTTCAAATCTGAATTAAAAGACTCGACTGTAGAAGATAGGAAACCAAATTGGCTGAGAGGAGCTTGACGACGTAACATGTCCAACCATATATTAGGAAGGTATTTCCCACAAACGCGTCTTCAGCCACTTCGAACTTATTAGCACAACTTGAAATTCAACGACGCGTACTGGCACGTTCAGCAGAATATTTCCAAACAACCCATCACTTGAGCATCGTCCAACACGTTCATGCCTAAGCGAAAAAGCCCAACTAGTGACGACGAAAACGAAGACTATGAGTACTCTGAGGACGATCAGCCAAAAACCGACACCAAGGCAAGCCAAGTACCCTGTGTGTGATATTATGCTCATCAACGATTCCAACAAAGAAAAAGCAGGCTCCAAAGGCAACTGAGCAACCCTTGACCATTAAGAAGCCAAAAATAGGTTCTTCAGATAGTCAAGTACGTGTTTTTTTATGACCGCTGCACTTAAACCCCTGATTCCACCACTGGTCATCAGTCTCCAACAGGCTCGAAGAAAAAGTCAAACCATGACAACGATGTGGAGGTCTTTTCCAGTTCCGAAGGTGAACAATATGTTCAGCTGGGCCAAAAGAAACGCGTAACCGTCCGTGAGTTCAAAGGTGAGCCTCAACAATTCATATCTACATACAACGATGTTGTTAACAAACAGCAGGCAAGATTCTTGTTGATATTCGTGAATTTTATGGTAAAGACGAGGACGAAAAACCAGGAAAGAAAGGCATTTGCTTGAATCAGGAGCAGGTTAGTCCACCAATTGTATATTTCAAGCGTCCCAAGTAACACCTCTCAGTGGGCTTGTCTGAAAAAGAGCATCAACACCATCGACTCTTTATTTGTTAACAGCAAGAAATAACATTACATCTAAAACTCCATCTATCACGACAGTACTGACCTTCTAATCGTATGTGTATCATAAAATGTAACTAGTAGAGACCAGCTGCCGCATCGTGCGCTCCCGCTAATCCTCTTGAATAAAACCCGCGTAACCAAGCGCTCGACTTGACCAGCGAAGCTTGCCAATCCATCATGAATTCGATGAATGTGATTTTGGAATACCCAGTTGCGAATGCCCTGCAGGTGAATGCAATCAAGTGTGTAGTCAAAACAGAGGATTCAACGTACCAAACACTGCCCAAGAAGGATCCAAACCCGAGTTCACCCTCACGGAAGCGGTTTTTCTCATCTTGCCATACTGCCTTCATGCAGTACTTTGACGTGATGAGGAATATCCTGACCTATTTATCTCCACGTTGAGATTAAGCCATGAAGTAAAAAATAATACCAACGCTTGAATGAGTTGTTGCTAGTGAATGATCCAAGTGCCTGCGGGAGTGGTTGATTGACGGCAACTTTCGAGAACGTGATAGAACCTACCTCGCCAGGTCATTGAGCTTCATAACCATCACCACGCGCCTAGGTAGTCTGCGCAGGACATCGAGTACAGATACCAATATGTCTCCTTGGGCAACAGGTTCCATTTTCTCCTCAATCTGAGAAGCCATGTCGAGCATGCCTGTAGCTCGTGAGATGTCGTTCTTGGGTCCGTCGTCTACTTCAATTATACCATCGGGTGCCAGCCGGCCTAATGAAAACAGTCAATAAAGGAACATCCACGAGCGCATGAGCTTGCCAGTAATTGCTGCTTCGAAAACAGGATACTATTGATAAACACATCATGACATGCTTTGCTTCACTAAAAAAACCAGACCCTTACCAAATCAGATGTGATGTTCCCCACCAACTCTGCATACTTCCGGCGGTCAGCGTCGACAATCGGCGACGAGCGAGCAATGAGCGACAGCCAGAACCTGCTGTAGTTCACGCGAAGTTCCCGTTCAAGATCAAAGTACAAGCCATGGTCCAAGAGTGCGATCTCAAAGTTATAGGGCGACTTGGATGATTTGGAAGCAGGCCGTATCAACAAATTACCTGTACTACGTCAGTCAAGCTACGCATAGAAGGAAAATCGTTTACCAGGATGAGGATCCTGTAGGAAACCTGAGTCAGATCTGGCTCAACTGTGTGTAAAGCACCTCACCGCATGGAACCACCCGTTCATAAACACCATTCGATTGAAGATTCGCGTAAGCTCTAGGGCGACTTTATTCCTGTCAATGTTGTGTTTTGAAAGGTATGCAAGGTCGTCTACGCGGCCTCCTTGAATATACTCCATGACGAGAACTCGTTTGTCCGCAAATATGACCTCAGGTATGTATAATGAGGTCTTGACATTTTCAAAATCAGCAACAGCAAGAGCCGTATTGCGAGCTTCGTGCACAAAATCCATTTCTTTCGGGAGGTTTTCCTGCATGTCCTCGCCTAACCAGGTAAATTCAAATTCCGGGAACCAGTATTTGATCCAACCTATAGCAAACTGTGAGTGGCGCTGGACTCTAGGGACCGAACATACATACCCAAAGTAGAATGAACCATGTTGATATCGATGTTGAAAAATTCGACCAGGCGAGGATGTTGAACCTTCAACCAAGGTAAACGCCTCAAACCAGTGCAACATTTCGATCCGCACCTTTACTGCAACTTTTTTGCCCGATGCCTTATGATATCCCACATGAACCTGAGCCAAACTTGCAACACCAATTGGAACTGGGTCGAAATCGTCAAAAATTTCGCTTATAGGTTGCCCCATATCTGATAAGAACAGTGCTGCAATATCCTCGTATGGAGTGGCATCACATCTGTCTTGAAGCGGAGCCATGGTACTGGTCCATTCCCTCGGTAGCACAATTCTTTGCTCAAATGATTAGAATCTGAAAGGTATATCGACACAAGGACGAACGTACAGCGATGCGACATGTTGTCCCAATTTGATATAGATGCCTGATCGAAATTTATCATTTCAGTTATAAGACCCATGACGCAGCCAGAGTATTGGAACAAACCTCCATTCACCAACAGAGCATGCCGCACCTTCGTAGCGCTCCGAATATGACATTGTGAGACTGCTTCAAGTCTATCTTCCTCAGAAGCATAGGTGCGCGCAAGAGTAAGTTTGTAATCAATGGCTCCGGATATTGCAGCCCCTGCGCGTTACTATTGAGTGTTTTCAAACATCAATTTGTCGCCGGAAAACCTTACGCGCAAGTCGTGAGCACCGTAAAGTCGCTAATACAGCATGCCGGGAAGGCTGGTGATTCTCATATGCATAGTACCCTGCACCAGTGAGCGCTAGAAGCGTTGCCGGATACCAAAACCACGACTTTCCCTGAGGACGCTTTGGTAGAGCTTGGGGCGCGTCGGACGAAGCTAGGCGCTTATATAGGTCAGTTTTACTACGACAAACGAACGACTTTTGAGAGGGAAGGAATGAACGTGAGCTATGCCAGCTAGGTGGACCACGGAATTTCAGGAGAATGTGCATGTCGATGGTCTGGCAGCAACATGATCGGGCTCGGGCAAGGCTTCATAAAACTTTTTGTAATTCGCTTCGGGCCTACTAGCACTAAACTATACTTAGCCATTACGTAAGTGAACTATTGAGTAGCCGTTATTACATATCCGAGATAACGGCGGCACGGTGCGCTCGGACGCGTCAGTCCCGCACTCCTATGTACTACTTACGACGATCAATTTATTAGTTTCATACATCGTGAGTCATACCTCGAGGCCTCAAGCTCTATATAAAGTCTCATAGTAGTACAGGTAAGAACAGAATAGACATAACACCATGTTCACTATTCAGCAACTTACGGGATCGCCGATCATAGCAGGCGCCGTGAGACGGTGACTTACAATCGTGCGGATGACAGACAACAGAAGGGTGTTTTGGGAAAAACATGGAGCACTGTCTGCGGTAAAATCATAGTTGTGAGTATGACGAGACACGCCTAGTACTTTCGCACTACATAAACAAGGGATGACAGCATCAAGACACGGAACCTGGTAACAAATAAGGGAGGCAAATTTCACAAATGAAATGAAATGACATTGACATTTACACTCCCCTGTTGGGGAAGTAAACACAACAGCAGAGAATGAACAAAATCCCATGTGTTCAGATCAATCTTCAAACAGAGGCTGAAATGTCTAGGTAGATGATGGATTAGCACTCAGCCCTCCATGGTATGGCAAAACATACCTTCTTCCTGCCTCCAACGTCGTCCTGCGTTGGCCCAAGCTCAGTGCCAATTCCTTCAAAAAGTTCGAAGTTTTCAGGATCACCATCCGCAGAAAGCATAGCCGAATCTCCATCTTCCACGTTGGTTAGATTCTGAGACGGTGCGAACTCAAAGTCAACTTCTTCGCCCTCCCCTTCGAGCATTGCCTCTAGTTCATCCTGGTTCATGTCCTCAATACCCAAACCAGAAGCGCGTATTACCTCCTTGTCTGCCTGAGAGAGTTGTGACAAGGGATAAAATAATGGTGTTCGATCCCGTGCTTTAGCTCGACCCACTTCAGGGCTCCCGCTTGGCCCATCTGATAATAACTGAGAGGACTGAGGGTAGAAAAGAGGTTCGGGTTGCACCGTAACTTCATGAGATGGATCTGGCGGGAGATTCCAAGATGGCGAGGGAAGAGGCGACATCTGATTTCGCGGAGAGCCTGAGGTGTGTTGAGGAACATAGGACGGTGGTGGCATTGATCGTATATCGCTGTGGGCTTTCGAAGTAGAAGTTGCGTCAGGTGTACGTACATCCACACGCTGCACTGCTTTCATTGGTTTCTTGATCCTTGGTGTTTCGCTTCGCTGTCTCGAACTGCCTTCACCATCATCGCTCGGAGAAGGACGTTTGCGTGCATTGAGTAGAGTAGAGTTTGACGGTGGGGGTGCGGCTAAACCACCGTATTGCGAGGTGGATATGACAAAAAGACATTCTAACTCGTCGCTTTCGACGTCGATGAAAAGAGGGGCCGCAGGATCCGTGAAGCGTAGATCTAGGCAGAGACCCATGGATTCCGCGAAAATAATTGTGGCCTAACAGATAATAGAAGTCAGAGACTGTAGAAGTGGACATGAGCTGTGGTGACACACATTAAACTCCCGCAAGTGGAATGAGATGATAGTTGGGGTTGCGTAGACGTCATAGACATCAAACTCATCCGCGCTGATTGTCAGCTCTGTTGATAATTGAACTTTACCTGGTTTGGGGGACAGATATAAGCCATCCACCGTCTGGACTAGGCACTCCCACCTCTAGTGTCGATAGAAGACTCAAGGCTCTTGACCTCAACCTCCGTGTCTCCAAAGGTCCATACAAGTTGAGGATCACTTTTCGCTCCTCGAGCGTTCGGGAAGTGCTCCGTTATGTCTCTTATTGCGCGTGGACCTATTGTAAGATGGGATTCGGCCAAGGGGTCTGAGGTACCCGGTGAAAGCAATGATGTAGGGACCAAGAGGGGCAGTCTGTGAGTCTTTACGATGCCTTGGGAAATTATTTACATGTCTGTGCACTTGGAGTGGGTTTCGCGCATACCATGTTTACAGTGCAGTCGAATGATCAATCTGCACTCTAATGTGTCCTGGTCCTCGTCTGGCTCACTTTGATCGTATAGATCTGTTGCTTCAACGATTGTGAATTCGCAGCGTTCCATTGTCTTCTCGATAGTTCTATGTTTAATAATGGAAAGAAATGTCTATGTTTCCAAACAGTCTGTCACGGAACGCAGTTAAGCAACAAGGCAGACATACCTTAGCGAGCAATTGTCCTTTCACGTCCTGGACACCATCTTGTGCCACGCCATCTCTGAATTTATATCTGGAAAAGAACCTGCGCCCATACTTGAAGCAACAGTATGCGGAGAGTGAGGAATTAGTCGCGCTTAAAGAGAGGTGTTCTGGGTTTGCAGATATGACAACGTCGTCGCCATATCTTGACAGACATGTTAGTGCCCTAATGAACGCTGGAACCGAGTGAGCTCGAAAATGTAATATTAAGGTTGGAGCAAACGTTTGAGAGCAGGCGACACTGAGTGTCGCTTGCATGAATTACAGCTGATGTCAAGAAGTTCTAGTACCGTGACAATGAGTCAATTCAAGGCGCTCCTACGCGCCGCGTCGGTCACGGTCGGCGTCGTTCCCAGGCTCGCGAGCTGCTCAGCACTTAGTTTAATAGTTGGTCCCTCCTGATCTTCTGAACCATGCCGCCTCCGGTGAAATTAGCTATAATCGGTGGAGGGCCATCTGCATTTTATGTAGCCTCGCGCTTGCTCTCCCTCCTTCCACTGAAGGATCCAATGTCTCCACCACTAAGGGTGCACCTGTACGATCGACTGTGGGCACCTCATGGTCTCGTCCGCTATGGCGTCGCACCAGATCATCCAGAGGTCAAGGTGAGCTTTGAATTTCTTCATCTCTCACTGATTGCTGAAGAGACTCTTAGAATTGCACGAACAAATTCGATACAACTGCAACTGACCCGCGTTTCCGTTTCTTCGGAAACGTGAATGTCGGAAGCACGCCCCTCCATTCTATTCCTCACGCGCTCCATTTACCCCTGACCTCTATACTCAACAACTACTCCCACTTACTGTTCGCGACGGGATGCACTATACCAACCCAGCATCCCGCAATCCCACCGTCTGCTTGGTGCATTCCTGCTCTATCATTGGTACATTGGTATACACAACACCCATCGCGGCCGCCACCCCCCGCGCTTGACAAGATATCACACCTCACATTAATTGGACAGGGAAACGTATCATTGGATATTGCACGTATTCTTCTGACTTCCCCCTCTGTACTTCGTCAATATGATGTACCAGAGCATGTTCTCGAAGTTCTCTCCCGTTCTACCGTCAAGCATGTCTCCATAGTTGGAAGGCGGGGACCTCTGGAGGCTGCATTCACTACTAAAGAGCTTCGGGAGATGATCAATCTCCCAGAGGCATCGATGATTCCCATCGAACCTACTTTGCTTACACCCCCATCAGGTGTCATATTAACACGCCAGCAGCGGCGCACACTCGAGCTACTTCAGAAGGGATCTAAAAATCCACCAGGGTCGACGCCCAAATCCTGGTCGCTCCATTTTTACCGCTCTCCTGCTAGCCTTACTCCTCCATCAAGTGCTTCAGCATCAGACATGGTGAATCTTACCCTTGCTCATACCCGTCTTGATCCTGCCACTGCTCGTGCAGTGCCTACTGGCGAGACATCAACTCTTCCTACTTCTCTCGTCGTTACCTCTCTTGGATTTCATGCAGATCCAGAAACAACTTTCTACGATCCTGCTCTACGTCACCTCCGTTCATCCGCAGGGCGTATCACTACTTCCGAGGGTTCAGCCCTGAAAAATATATATGCTTCGGGATGGGCAGCTAATGGTGCTAAGGGTGTACTTGCGTCAACTATGATTGATGCATATGCGGTCGCAAGCACTATTCTCTCTGACATAGTACCGTCATCAGAAGCGGTAACAACTACCGCACTACCCCCACCAGAAATAGGGATGGCATCAACTGAACTGCTCAATCATCATCCAAATCTTGATGCATTACCATCAGAAATTGTCCATGGAATTAAAGAAGGCATGGTCACACAATATGATGACTGGAAAGTCATTAACGCCGAAGAAGTTCGCAAGGGCGAAGCCCTGGGAAAGGAACGGGAGAGAATGAGCTGGGATGAGGCCCTGTCGTTTATCGCCCTCTCGCGCGCGCGGCCGTGATCCGATAATCGTGTCGGCGGTGACTAGGTGAGGGCTTAACATGACTAATTTATATTGGCATATCGATCGGACACTCGCTTGTTTCCACATAGATCGGTGTACTACATAGATCGCTGTTCTCCACTCATCCATCTTAACACCCCACTCACTCAGCTCTGATTCTAGTCCGAGGATCGCGCCTCTGAAACCTAACATCATCAACACTATGGTTTTCAGGGTTGGGTAACGGACGTCGTTGTGGTGATTGCGAGCTAGCTATATTCTGGACATTTGGGTGACCCGAAGACCTTGGAGGTACACGCCCATAGGGAGCCTGCAATTTCAAACACATAAAATTATCAAGCCAAAAGGAGATTGACGGGACGCACCTCGGATTCCTGCTTTTGCTTGGAGTAGAATGCGAATAGGTCCGCAATTTGTTGTTCGATCACTTGCTTCTCTTTGTGCAGTCTCCCAACATCTTGCGTCATTACTGCGACTTCACGACCCAGCTCAGCCTTGAAATGTTCAACGTGAGCTGCTCGTCAAAATATCGTCAATAAAGGATCGGGGGGACATAGGGCAAACGCGCCTTGTACATTAATCGCTGTGGCCTCTTTCATTGCTTCCACGAATCGCAGCCGTTCCCCTCTGATCTCCTCCGTCAGTTCTAGCATGTGTCAGACAAGTTCTTCTGGATAAAGGAAACCACTTACCGCTCGATAACGCTCGCAGCATTTGCTCCTGGTCTGCTCTTTGGCGATTGATAATTTCCATTACCGAGTCCGTCACTAAGATTTATCGTCATTTAATCACTGATGCCATAAACAAGACCCGAAAAACAAACCAAGTGCTTTCCGTTGCTCATCTCCATGTGTGAGATGTTCTTGAACGACCTGGATCAACTCATGGACTGTTGACCGCAAGTTATCTTCATTGTTCACTTGACTTCGTGCTGACTCTAGCAGTTGTTGTACCTGTCCACTCAGATTGGTGCTTCGAAGCTCTTCGGATGTGCTGATACCCAGTTGTTTACAAATTTGTTCAACACCAGTTGCGACAGCTTGTATCTGTGTGGTGCCTTTGTTGACAAACGCGTCCAGCCACTGAAGAAAAGTCGTCAGTATCAGTGCACAATCTACGCTCTGGAGCTAACCGAGTTTAGTTCGTTCAGGTAGCGGACACTGTCGGCCTGCTGTTCGAGCTGCACTTTTTTTTGTTCTTCATCCACGTTCAGGTAATCCAGGACGGCTTTCAACTTGTGAAAGTTCAGCCACTGGAACCGCGTGATTGAAAAAACGAACCTTGTCGTCTAACAGTTGATGTGCTAGCTTCTCTGTACTTTCTGCATTTTCGTGGGGGCTTCCTACAGTGGGACTCAACGGGGTGTTACCAGTCTTGTAAAGTAAGGCTAGCTCATCCAGCTTCGCATATATGTCCGAGAGGTCCACATTCAGACAGGGCGTTGAACCTTCCGCCGGCGGAATTGAGAAAGGAGGTCCCAGATTGTTCATGGTGATGCTCGCGCGTGACGTCGACATCTCTCGTTCTTGATTGTCATGGATCGCATTGAGTTTTTCGAGAACATGAGGAAGACTTGACCTCAACTGTGTCTGCATTACGTCCAGGATCTTCATAATGGAGTGTCCCTGCAGCTGGACAGTGCTAGGGGAGCCTTGTTGCTGAATCTCCTCTACCCTGGCAACCAAGGCTTGTATCGTAGAAATAATAGCCTCCTTAGCCTCAGTAGAAGATTGACGAGTGGTGTCAGCCAACAAGAGTGCCAGCTCACTGGGAAGGTGTTGAATACCGCGTTGTAACGCAGCTATTTGTTCGCCAATACCTATGGTTCGATCTAAAGTCATTGCTGCGCCCTCTTTCATCAGGTCCGTAATGGGCATCAGCTGTAGACCCTTGTCTATTGTAGATGGCGAGGGAGATCGAACCGGTAAACCTTCCCTGATAACGTGCGTAGTCTCAGGAAGAGTCGGAGCAGGTGTTGGAGACTTTCCACTACGAACGAAAGCACTTCTTGATCGTGAAGAGTATGTTTCGATCGATGCCGGCGATCTCGGTTGCGGACTGAGTCCACCACTGCTCAACGGCGAGTCGCTCGAAAAGCCTTCGTCTTTCATCTTATGGATTTCCGCAAATGCACGGCGGGCACGGATAGGCCGGACGGTTTGAGTACCCTGTAGGTGCGGCATGATAGAGTCACTACTCGCTGATCCTGGAGAACTCGTTTGATCAATCTGCGCCAACCGTTGTGTGACAACGGAAAGGTTTCCGAGTTTGGCAATGGAGGGGCTCTTAGGACTAGGACTCCGTAGTGATATTTGTGACGGAGGTCGTGGAGGTAAGAGAGACATGGGAGAGCGATTCTGTGGTGAGTCATGTAGACTGAAACGAGCCTGAGACTGAGTAGACAGGGGTGATTTGCTGCTCGGTGTCGGAGGAAGAGACTGCTCCGTCGTCAGCGAGGTCTCGGATTCGACACCACTAGACGGAGTATATTCGGAGGAAGTATACTCTGACGCTGACGGAGGCTGCAAGTAGTCTTGATCTTTACGCTGGAAATTTGTCTGTATCGTTAACGCCTGTACCCGTGTTATCCCCTGCGACCGTCTTTGAAGTAATGTATCCCTGTGAAAGTTGTCGCATCAATTTGTATCCCTAATTGTGTCATCACCATACCATATGGCACTGACCCATCGTGCCCGTTCTTGACTCGATGATGCGGCAAACTTTTCTTTTCGACGGCCCTCGAATAGAAGCTCGAACACCTTCGGCTCGGACTGATCTGTTTGGGTCGGAAGAAGAGCCTTCTCATCAAGATCCAGTCGGTTTAAAGAGATAGAACGGACATCGGTGCAACCATCTAGTGGAAGGACATGAGTCGAAGGATTGCCGTGAATAGTATACCACGTTATGAGTATATGCGGGGTATGCAGGGTGATATTGCAGGACGTCCAGACGGGCAGGATAGACGAAGCAGTGGAGGATGATGGCATGGAAAGATACAACAGCGCACCAGAGTGGAGTGCAGAGACTTTATCAGCTGACAAGACTACGGCACCTGTATCATGAGGGAGGGGAGCGCTCTCGGTGTACATTGAAGGGATCTGAGCCATGCTCGGTGCGTCGACCACAACTGTAGGGACGTCTTCTTCTTGGTCATATCCGTCCTTTCCTTTCCTACCCTTCTGAAAGACGGACAGGAGATTGCGCAACGAGGCACTCAGAGACCTTCTCTTGCCCTTGCCGACGGAGCGAGACGATAATACACCATGAAAACGGGCTGCGCTTGGTGGCCTACGAGCAGCTGACGGTTCCACCCTTGAAATAGACTCGTATCTGTCGATGAGCTGCTTGGCTGACTGACGTCGTTGAACAGTTGGGTGGTCATGAGAAAGAGAGAAGGAATGTTGTTTTTCACCGGCACGGTATGATGGATCATGATTGAAAACAGGCAGGCTACCTGCGTCCATTCTTCTTGGACCAGCGACAGTCGTACCGAAGCTGCGTCTCATCGGTGCCAAGTTTGTAGATTCCATAGTTGTGCTAGTCCAGGCCACCGTTGGTATGTGTGTTGAGGATTCGAGAAGGTGCTGACGCAATACTGGGCATTGCAAACCATGATGTAGAACAAGTGGTGGCCAGAAGGGGGTCAGGCCGTTTCATAACAACATGCACACATTGCTCAGCGCTCATGGAGTTCACGGAGCCCCTGTGATACACCCCTGCCACCTACAAGAAATGCGCAAGTGCATTTTTTCCTGGAACCGGGTTGACATTAATATCGAGGTTGCTCGGAAGGTCTCTTAAGCTTTGCCGAGTTTGGAACATCATTAATTATATTGACGCAAGTATCAGTGGCTGCAATTCTACCAATATCTGTTGGACTGGGCAGAAGTAGCATCCCCCTTTATGAACCTACCCCCACCTACTCTCGACAAGTGAGTTGAGAGGACGGTCTGCAGAATGAGACATTATAGAGAGCCTATAGTACATCTTAAGTTGTATTCTACTTTGTCCCGTCATATACGGTCTAACCACCATCGAGCGATGCCTCCTTGCAACATCCACTGTAACAGCGGACTCTATTATATCAATCACAACCTCCTGAACTGATTCCTGACAGCAAATTGTATGTGTTTATCAACCTCATGTCTGTCCTAGGGCCGTGGAGAAACTGTGCCCCAAGAGGATAAGAATATTCAAATTGGACTAGAGGATGAATGATAGGTGCTGGTCCTTTAATATCGTTACAACGGTCGTTTCCGAAGTCAATTTACTTACCGAGTTCCGCGACAAATAGTCGGCGGGAATGGCGTACTAGGGGATATATTCATCATCTCAGGGCATCCGCAGACCTGAAGTGCCATCAGGACTGGCGTTCCTTAAATTAGCACGTATCGTTCTTCATATTATGGCACTAGGACAAAAAAAGATGTGTCCAGGGAGATGATGTGGACAAGAGAGTGAGGTGTGAGCCCACGGAAAGCGAAGTCTGACGTCGCGTATAGTTTGATGGCTTTCAGTCATAGCAAATGGCTGCAATGACAGGTGCCTGAACCCAAGGAATTTCAAGGCTCTCGCGTTTATAGCGCTTAGGAGAGTAGAATCTGGGACAGTGTCGCGAAAATATGTCAACTCACATGGGCCTGACCAAAAGCGCGATCCAGGTAGTAACTGACCTTCATGCGTACGAGTTTCCTCCACGAATTTGCAAGATTGATATGGCAAACACAAGATTCAAGGAGTCTTGAGACTGGAAGAGCCCGACGGCAATAGATCATATCAAGTCTGACTATTAGTAGATTCAGTACTATGCATTGCATTGCAGCGCGAATATACAATGAAGAGGGTAAGTGGGCCGAAGGGCAGAGGGAGACATCTATTGTAATATAGATTGCGAGGCAGGTATGGAGCTAGTGTCCTGAGGGTTGTGACTGGATAGTGTCTGGTACTGTGGACAAAAGCCGCATGATAACATATAACAAGAGGTGGAAAACAAACAATGCGAGTGAAAATAATCAGTCAATGGAAAAAAGTCAGACGACACGACGTACGTTGCGGAAGCTGTGGTCGTGTACCCTCGCTGAATACACGGGAGAGAAGGACACCGACGCCCTCAAATACACCCAAGAGAATACCACACGCAATTGCAGATCCTAAAGCTGATTTTGGGCCACCTGACGTCCGACGTCAGAAATGAAGAAAGGAGTAAAGGCGAGGGGAAACTCACTTCGTGCAGCCAAACATCCACCCGTCATGAACCCTGAAATAATAGCGTTCCAAGCATCCTCTTTTTGCCGCCAACCTTTCACGGCACAATCGAAAGTGGAAAACATGCCTCCCCAAACGCCAAAGTTGCCACCTGTGACTGGGGCACGTGCTTTGATAGTAGATATGGCACCGACCAAACGTTCACCCTACGAGTGTCCACGTTAGTGACGTTTGTTTCGGTCGAACTAGGAAGAGAACAAAGTATAAAAGCAAGACAGAGAACTTACCCTAGGAGAGTTTCGCGCGCCCTTGATACCGTGCCATATACCGCCACCAACAGCGCCCATAGCAAATGCGCCTCCAAAGTCATTCAATATGACCCATGGACTTTACAAAATCATCACCTGAACTGGCTAGATAATTGGTTTGAAACGCACCATGGATCTCTTGTGTGGTCAGCGTGAGACATGGTGAAGGGTCAAAGGGGAGCGGAGGGGGGAAGAGAGCAAATGGATTATGGAAGTAGCAAGCTAGCTGAGGGACAGCGTGACAGCTCGTCAGGATAAATTTCATTCCCACGACATTTGTCACAGCCACCGACCAAAGGTCTGAGTACTTTGCTGACAGTTCCATGCTCACATTGCTCAGGGTAGCTCATATCGCGGCTGGTTGCTCTGACTCTCTGTCGAGAATCGAACTGTGACTCTCGACTGGGAGTAATAGCAATTGATGGAAGAATGTGGCGTCAAAGATGAAAGAAATTGTGTGCGCAAACACATTCAAGTTTCCTGTGATTCGTGAAGCATACATAGGGATTAGGGAAGGTTCGAATTCGGTACCGATTCTAGTGAACGAACGCGTATAGATCATCACACATGTGGGGATGAAACTGTTGGAATAAAAATTCCCAATGCGACCGGTGACCCATGCCAGCTGTGAATTTTACAGGCTGGGAATCAATTAATCATTGTTATCGTACCACGACGTAGACGACGGACACGCTAGTCTAATTGCCATTGGCCAACATTTGACATCGACTAGAACGACATGGATATCTCGTGAGCATGTTCATTCTCAATTAATCTCACATCTAAAATACTGATTCCACTCAGTTCAATCCTCCAGGGTGGATACCAGCACCCCCTGTCGCGCTCATGGCAGGGTCGCAGACAGCTCACAAAGTCTATGTTCATGTATCCCATCTTCATCACCGATGATCCAGATGCCAGCGTGGTCATATCCTCACTGCCTGGTCAACGCCGCTGGGGTGTCAACCAGCTCGAATTTTCCTCGGCCCACTGGTAAAGAAAGGGTTGAAAAGTGTCATCCTCTTCGGTGTGCCTTTGAATTGTGAAAAGGTGAGCTTCCGTCTAGTGAAACTGCGCGCGGTGGCCTTATAAATCTTGTAGGACGGCCGTGGCACCCCAGCAGACGATCCATCTGGACCCGTCATTCAAGCTATCAAAAAGATCAGACTCTTATTTCCATCATTGTACATCGCCTGTGATGTCTGTCTGTGCGAGTATACTTCACACGGGCACTGCGGTCTGCTCCATGCTGATGGCACCATCAACACCAAGCCATCCGTCCTACGTCTTGCTGAAGTGTCTGTCAGCTACGCCAAGGCTGGCGCACATTGCGTAGCTCCCAGCGATATGATGGATGGGCGCATCAAAGCCATCAAGCAGGCGCTCATTGACGCTGACTTAGCCAGCAAATGCACCCTTATGAGTTACTCAGCCAAGTTCGCGAGCGCGCTGTATGGCCCCTTCCGCGATGCTGCCGGAAGCGCACCATCATTCGGCGACCGCAAATGCTACCAACTACCTCCTACTGCCAAGGGACTCGCACGGCGTGCAATAGTAAGTCCTTTCCTCCGTCTCTTACACAATGCGCTACTGATTGTCGTGTTTTTTTTTAGCAACGAGACATGGCAGAAGGCGCAGACATCATCATGGTGAAACCTGCGCTTCCATATCTCGACATCATCTCGGATGCTGCACAGCTCGCACCAGATCATCCTCTTGCTTGTTATCAAGTCAGCGGTGAATTTGCGATGGTTCATGCTGGTGCTGCTGCGGGCGTTTACGATCTCAAAACCATGGCATTCGAGACTACAGAGAGTATGGTCCGGGCAGGTGAGTACACCAGTATTGGATTTTTGGTACTCTGACATAAATTTGTGAAGGTGCTACTCTGATTCTGTCTTACTTCACGCCAGACTTTTTGGACTGGTTGGAGGCGTAAAAATGACGATCAATACTTCAAATTCAAAAATCGAAGGAACTAAATTGCATTTTTTTTATTCGATTAACTGTAAAGCTGACTCACTGTAGGTGGAATATGTATCTTGTCCGGCTCATGCTTCAAACCTTGGTTACTTCAGATTGATACCACTATGTAACATGCATCGTTGACGTGTCTAGAGTGGGCCCTTTGTCAGCGTGCACTAAGAGATTCTCCCCTACGCCTCTAGTCAAAGCCTATGAGCTGTCGCCTATAAGGGCGCTGGTCCAAAGATTCACCTCGCGTCCCTTTTCTCTTCTTCCTTCCCTATGTGGTGCTCTCATTTTTGCCTGCCCGTCTTTTCCCTCTGTGCGTAGCGCCTGTCAACGCCTCCCATCGATGTTGCTCTCGGACGTATGCAATGCGGCAGGCCAGCTTATCAAGTGACGGTGACTTGGCAACATCATCAGATGCGTTGGCCTACCTCAGGCGCCGGAACATTGTCAAGGCTTGATGGACGGGTGAGATGTTATAAACTGCAAACTTGATGAGTTACACGAGGGTCGAGTTGAGTTTAGCCACACTGGACTTGAACTCTAATTTTCGCTCAATACAGAGTGTCAAAAACCTGTGGCAGTGAGCGGCTCGCTTTACTAATAACACATAGGGACCACATAGAGACTCTCCTCCCGTTACACCACAAGAGCGGAATACATAACGATACGAAATATCAGTCTGTCACTCGTTTTTTTCATCTCATGGCCTGCAGCAGTCAATCTTTCATTCAGTCACTAGCTTCGGTATATGACCTGTGTGCTTTGTCCAAGTCTCAAAGCGCCAATCCCATTTCTGTGCGCGCAGATGCTGTGCCCGGAGGGTACCATACCAGTATCCAAGTTCTCATCAACGTCGAGAGTCAATAATGACGTGGATCCTACTAGACAATGGCTACCTTTACCTTAATATCGGGACCCAATCAACGATACCAGACTCCTTGGGATGCGAATAATATCTTGCGGTCATGTCACTGGTCATTAACTGCGCACAACTTGAGAGCCTTAAATTGGTCAAATCGCATTATGTCAACTCGTTTCCACATTCTGTCAAAGCTGGCTCGAATAAGAAACCCTCAGAAATCATGTGACCAAAGCAATAAAGACATTTGTTTACTGTACGCGTCTTTTCAGATTGAACCACGATCATCATCATCATCATCAATGGCAGGTCAACCAAAGGGCATCGTAAGGCGTCTATCTCAAGTCTTTGTCGAAATTCCTGCTTCCGCGTTGCATAAACACAGTATACCAGCTACTAGGCAATACCACGCACACTGTGTCCGGCCGCAAAGAAAACGCGTTGCGTGCATCTTTGTCTCAAAACACCATCATGAACAAGACGTCCAAACGCAAATCAGATGAAACTCTCGACAAGCCGGCAAAGAAATCAAAGCTTGAAAATACAGTTACCAAGCCAATCGCTACGCGTCGTTCCCTCCCGAACGCTACTCCCGATTTCCCAAACGGCTTTGTTTATTGTCATCAATGTAGCAAGAAGCGTGACGCAGCTCTTGCAATCCAATGTACGCGTGAAGACGCGAAATATAAGCGACGGTGCAACACCAAGTACTGCGGCCCCTGTCTCAAGAACCGCTATGGACTCACGCTTCAGGACATCTTGTCCGCCAGCACTGTTCCAGCAGCCGAGAAAAAACGGCATGTATCGGGCGAGGGGTACTTTTTCAAGTACGTAGTGACTCTAATGTCCGTATATACTGTTAGCACTGATTATATGCGTGGTTTTCCGTCTTTGCTTGCACTTATTTAGGTGTCCCCGATGCGAGGAAACTTGTAACTGCGTTCACTGCAGAAAGGCAAAGGGCCTTCAGCCCACGGGGTGCGTACCACGCGTTACGCCACAACTTGACTAATTTTATCCCCACATAGGAACCTCACTGTCGCAACGCGTAAATCAGGGCTCCAGTCAGCCGCAGAACTTCTTATACAAGATCCAACTGCGGCCGTATGTGCATATATCAGTCTTAACCTCCTAATACTGACAAGTACACAGGGCCCAATGGCAGGTAAATCTATCGCTGAGAAGAAGTCGAGAACAAACAAACCTGCGCTCCAGTGCACTGCAAGTGCAATCGATAGCTCCAAGTCCAGATCCACCAAGCATATATCCACTGCTGCACCTCTTCCGGCCCCGAAACCCCTTCCCAAAGCCCTCTGGACACCGGTCCGTACTCATCTCTCCCTACAGGGAGCGGAAGCTCGCATCTACATCCGTGAATTTGCACTTCGTTTCCTCCCTCTGTCACGATCGCATCACGACGAGCTGGAGGTTCTCTCCCGCTCTCGACGAGATTTTGACGAGGAGGAGGAGGATGGTGATTTAGAACCTTGGGTTTCGGAGGGATGCGTGAAAGCACTACTGATTGCATTATTAGGCATGATAGAAGTAGACGCCAAGGTGTGTTCCAGTCTTCTCCACCCTCTCCATTCCACTCACTATTCCGGTTTCCCCGACAGATTCTCTCCACAACAGCCAACGCACTCCATCAACAGGTGTTCCTCTTCAAGATCGCCAATACCCTAAGCACCTTGAACACACTCCCTTCCATCACACTCCCGTCTCCTACGCCCGCCCCTGAGCACCTCCTTCAGAACGCGCCGACGATTAGAACCCGTTCTACCCGCACTTCGTCTCATACCAAGGAAACGGGCAAGGAGACAGACTGGCCCGAAGTAGTCCGCACCTCACAACTCATACCTGTCGTCAGTGTCCTTGTAGACCATGCATCACAAGGAAAGGCGGTCAGGGATGCATTAGAGGAAGGCTGTAAAGGATGCGAAAGAATTGACGAGGGAAAGTTTAGAGATGAAGAGAGCTTGGGATCGGGCTGAGAAAGAGAGAAAGGAGAAGGCGAAGGTAGAGAAGGAGCAGATGGCTAAAGATACGAAAGCGCAGGCCCAAGATAAGAAGGGGAAAGGGAAAGGAGGCGCCAGTGCCAAGGGAAGGAAAAAGAAAAGGAGAAGGGCGGCACCAATGTCCAGGAGAAAGAGAAGGATGCGAAGGGCTTAGAGGACACACCGACGCATACACTGACCCCCCAGACCGCCCTAACCATTGCCTTATCCTCCTGCGCTCAACGCATCATACCACTAGGTCGGGATTCAGAAGGCAGGGTATACTGGGCACTGACACCAGGACGAGGAGAGAGAGACTTTTCACGCGAGTACCTCACGTCCAATATAGAAGTTGGGGAACGGGACGAAGGTGCCAAGACTAAGAGCCGTAAACCTAAGTCGAGATCAACATGGACTCCCCCCTCCCTTTCGGAACGTGCGTCACACAAACGATGGAGCTGGTTCATAGCTGTGTGGGGCGTGCGGCCAACAATTGAAGAGAGAACAGATCCGCCATTGGATGAGGATTGCTCAGAAAGTGATTCCGAGTCTGAGTCCGACCATGATTCTGAATCGGATGAGGACGACGACAAGAGCAAGAAGTCACAGAAGACGAAGACCGAATGTCCCAGATGGTATGCCTTTTCGGAACCTGCAGAAATATTCAAGCTTGCGGAGTGGGTCGAGCGAAAAGCTGGACTTGCACCGCGTTCCAGTTCCTCGAAGAAGTCAAAACCGCGGCCTGTACCAGCCTTACCTCGTGCGGCATCTGCATCGACGTCTCATGCGGTCTCGTCTTCAAACACCCACACGTCAGTATCCACTTCCACTGTAACTTCATCCTTTGATTCGTCCTCCAATAAACTTAGCAAGGCCTCAAAATTTGTCGCTTCACCCTTAGCTGATGAGGTTTCGTCATCCAAGATCGACGAGTCTGAGTCTAGCGATAAAGACCAGAGCGATGATGATGATATGGATGTGGATTCACCCATAGACTTCGATGACACGCCCCGTACGCCCCAGCTTCAGTCACTCGTCCGTGAACTCCGAGCGTATGCTGTGCTGTTGAAGAATCGAGCATAGGCATAAGCTGGGGCGTTTTTTTGGACTTCGTATACTGCCCTTCGACTGACTTTGCACATCTACCGTAGCTTCACCTCCCTCTGTAACATGCCTCGTTGATCTCCGTCCTATAATTGGTTGGCGTCTTACATTTACCCCCCTTACAGCTAATCGACTCTTCGTTGCCTTGCTCAATCATTTGTCCCTATTCGCCATTCCGCATCTGTTGCCCTCTTTATACCACTATCGTCTTTTAATTATCAATTGACTTTCCATCATCCCACATAAACAGCGATACACCTGATTATATTTTATATTCCACAGACATTTTTTCTGTTTACGTTTAGACATAGAATATCCTGCTATTAGTGTCTGGCGACTACTTTATTACTTAAACTGCGGGCTTGGAACATTGATGAGGAGCCTTTGGTCAGCTCGATTAGGTTTGACTGCAGGAACCCGTCTAAAATTGAATACTTAGTGAGAAACGGAATGGTTATTTGTGTCTGTTTTGTACAGCCACTCATCCGTCTCCGACACTTTTGAAATCCCGGCCACGTTCAAAAATATAAATTCAGCTTGCAGCGCTTACAGTGATACGCAAATTTTTTCATGAACCAGCAAGGCTGCGAGGACAGGTAGAAGTGATGCACGTTCGGCATCCCTTGGGTTATTTGCAGCGCTTCGTGAAAATCCCCACTTGCATGAGTGCACGTATCACTCACAGCAGCCAAGTGTAATTTCTGGATCTTAAGCTTTCACGATTTGAAAATGACGACTTCCATATATACCGCTATCATGATCTAGTGGGGTCGCGACCACCTCAGAGGGCCACTGCAGACCGCAAAGCCTCAATGCATCCATGACTCCCTATGAGGAGGATGAGTCGTGGTGCCACCAGCATCAAGGTCTTCTATGTTCAAGCTTACAACGAGACTACAAAACTCCGAAGTACTTCAGTCATATTCTACGCATTAATATTCAAGTACTTGACATTTCTTCTACTCCAAGATCTCCATTACTCGGGCGGTAGTGGAATTTGTTCAGAAGCAAGACATTGTATTGAACTACTAGTAATTCACACGTCGTGCCATCATGCATCAGTCATCATCGATGCTAATTGAAGTAGAAACGCGACTCACTGCAGTTTACTGTCGCGACATGGCACTCAGTCCAATACACACACCCAGACGACCTACCACGCCAGTGAGTCACGTGGTTAAATCCAGGCCACAAAACACTTGTACTCACAACAAATATTCCCTGCGGTACACATTTCTGCCCAGCACAGCAGTTGTAATCTGAGCACAATATAGGGCATCCGGTACTATCAACGGTAGTGGGACTGGCGAATGTTGATGCTACAAAAGCGGCAGCAACGGCGAGGACAGAGGAGAAACGCATTGTTTGTGAGGATGTGAGGTGAGGTCGAATTGATCTGAATTGAGTGGGATAGTATGAAGACGACTTATTATACTATGTGCTGGATATTATTCTTAAAGTCTGGTTCCGATCATGCAATATACAATGCCAATAGATTGCCACTTGTGACCCAAGACGATTTGGCAAAATATCACTGTTGCGACACAAGGTCGATGCCAGCTCGAATTTGCTTTGTTTTTCCAACTGATTACTCGTGGAGCAAGGAGCTATATGCCAGCCGTCTAGTATTATAAGCCATCATGACAACCTAGTGACCTGTTCCGGGGCCTTGAATTCGGACATCTCTTTCCATCGGTGCGGCCGTTCACGCACTCGTATTTCACAATACAAACCATCCCAGTCCTTCTTACGTTTCATATCCTGTAGTGTATGCATTCTTCTTTTTTGGGGGGAAGAGTGACGTGTATCTAGACCTACAACGCTGTACTGACTAGGTTTAGTTCTACCGGTCTGAGGGAAAAACACACTTAGTACGCACTCTCCGTTTTCATTCAATTATTCCTCGCCCCTTACAAAGGCCGGCCTGAGCAAACCTTTGACAAGACTATCTATCCAATGATGATTGACGAATTAGTCACTAATTTTCGGAACAGCCAAAGATTGTCGGGAAGAGCCCATATCTGACATGTACATTTGATGATCTCCCGACTCAGACATCATCACAAAAAAAAACCTTGAATCCCCCCAAACTGGATGGCCGCTCTTGCGGCCTCAATGAGTATCATACCACCCTCGCCCTCTGTGAACGAGGAAACCAGGTAATTACAAGAGTCTCACCCGGCAGAATTGACAAGCCATCGATTTCCCATACGCCCAATCATTTCTGCAATGAAGCTGACGACAACTGGGGTTCTGAGTGCCAACGGACTTCTCGATAGAAAGGAGCTAATGTCGTGGCCCCTAAACGGTTGGCATTTGTGATGTCGTTAGACTATTACACAAGATGCTATTGGTGCTTGGAATGTGCGATCGAGAATCGTGCTTGAATCCTGGTTACAGAAACTGATGACCTAGCTGATATAAATTGCAGTGCCGTGGATGTGGTTCAACTCCATGCTGCGAATACTTATGGAGTAACCAAGATCGAACTCGATGAGGGCATGTTCAGATGGTACCGAAATGTTTCTGTGCTACGTGTTATCGTAGAGTATGACGAGGTCCTCAGTCTTCACGGTGATGATCATGCAATCGAGAAGTAAAGAATTAGGGCAACCTGACACGTTGTTCAATCAAGTGCTCCTTATCTCTGTAAGGCCTCTGATAGAAATGAAGATATGTGATCGAGGATTGCAAGCGAAATATCTAGGAAGAGACATGTCCCGCAAATTTCAATAGTAAGTCATCATCTTCTATAGGGCGCACAACACAACGAGACCACCTATCTGCAAGACAAACCGCCAAGACATGTTTGCACTACCAGCGGCGTCATTCATCAAACTGTTACCATTGGGATGTAAATTCGCACCATAAGATGGTTCTCGGACATTAACACCGAGTATGCGAATGATGGGCAGGTGCAGTAACTAGACACAGTTGTAGATGCAGCGCCGAGATGCGGAAAGACGGTGTACGTTGAAGTGGTGCCTAGAACTTCGTAGTATTGCCGGCCCCAAGAAGTCTTGTACTTCGTAACTGAAGCCCATCATTCAGCTGCAAAATCTGTAGCGCATGAAAGTAAGGCTCACCACATTCGCGATCAATAATGTCCAAAGCAGCTATAATCATCGTGTCTGGGAGGACAGCACGAAGCATTTCAATGCCTTCCTCAACTACATCCAGGGTTTGTGAGCATCTTATTGTGAGAGAGGAGAGATCTGTGAGGGCATACAGCTCTCTTCGTCCGAGTCGAACGCCTGAATGCTCGCATGTAGGACATGCCCAAGGTGTAGTGGACCTTCAACGGGCATCATTGACTGGAATAATCCATACGTCTGGAACCCTCCAAACAGGCCCTCGAAAATGCTAAGTTGGACTCTCAGGCTAGAGGTCAGTGGTGGTCACGTGTGACACGTCCGTGACTTCCGCCAGTGTGACATTTTATTGTCATGCAACTCGTGCTTGCACTGCGCAAAACAGGGTGTATATAGAGTCTAGACATGCATGGAGGTACGTTAGTACTTGGGAATGACATCTAACTTCTAACTAAATTATCATACAATTCTTTTGCCGCTTTGGTATGACTCTTTTCACCGAGGGACCTGCCAACGAGTCGAGGATGAAGTGGGCACCGGCTTGGCTCGTAAACGCTTTTTTCCCTTCATGGCAGGAAACCTGCTCCGCAAAAGCATGTGTGTGTGCAGTTCATAAGTTTTGAATGTGTGCAAGAATATCAGGACACCGTCAGGAGAATTTTCATCACTAGCATCATCCTCTTATAGCATCTATAGGATCACTGAAAGTCCCAACATGACATGCCCTGAAGTCCACCTGAGCCACCTCCAAAAATGCTAACTTTGGACAGATATAGGGCCTCAAAAATGCTAAAACTCGGACGGACGTATGGAGGGAGCTTCAGGCTTCGGGGGGCCTAAGACTCGGAGCAGAAGGTAATATTTTGATCAGTGACTGCATGTTTGGATCAAAAGCTCTTGCCAAACAACACATCAAAGATAAACCTATTTTGGAAGTGATGTTTTCCAGACAGATCCTCCAATAATGGAATACCTCTTTGTATTCGCTCAATCACATGAAGAATTCCGTGTGCCAGAGCTCCTCTCGATATCTGAACTTCATGGCTTTTCGATAGGCTTTGATCGCTACGCCAACGTCCTCGACAAGGCCATCAAACGACCATTCATGATCCTGATGCTGGACAAGGAAGAGCATGCACATATTTTGGCTCAGAGATGCATCCTTATAAAGTGTGTTTTTATAATATCCACCAACTGTCTGCTTAAAAGATGTCTCGTCAGGTCTGTTCATGAGTTCTATGCTGAGGGCGCATCCTACGAGGTCCTGCATGAACAAAACAGCCGAGCTCGCCCGCAATGGGAGCGATATATCCCAGACACATCGTTCAAATTTTATGTTCTAGGATACAATTTTACCATCAGCCAACGTCGCCAACGTCAGATCATCGAAAGCTTCGCATACATGGACTTCTTGGGTAAGATTGAGATGAAGAACCCAGAAGTTACTCTCACAGTTTTCGAGGAGTGTATGTTCTCCATACTTCATGTAATATTGTCACGCGATTTAAGCTAAAATTTGCGCATCATGACTAGACGAGAGTGGTCGAGCACCCGATGGCGGACTGCACAAGGATGGGGAATTCACCCGAGTCTACTTCGGCAGGTTGGTGCGTTTCGCACACCTTCTACCTGTTCATTAGTTGAATCATCACTCATTGTTAGGTCGTAGATGGAGCTGCACGCTCACTCATGGGAACCTTTGACGTTAAGAAACGTCAGTACTTCGGAAACACCAGCATGGAGGCAGAGATTTCCCTCTTGATGGCGAACCAGACGCTAGTATGTTTGTCCTGCGCTCGCTTGTGATTAGCTTACATGGCCGCTAGGCATCCCCTGGCAAGCTTATCTACGACCCATTCATCGGTACTGGTAGCATGGCATATGTTTGTTAACTGTACTTCACCCAGTTCAACCCTGATAATTTCGTCAGACCACAGCCTACTTCGGCGCTTTTGTCTATGGTTCAGATATCGACGGGAGACAAATGCGTGGAAAGGGCATGTGATTTACTGTTGCAAGTATCTTTGTGTACCAACACAGTCCCGCAGATAAAACTCCAGGCATCATTCGGGCTGCTGCACAATACGGCGTAGCTTCCCGTATCATGGATCTTTGTACGTTTGACATCACAAACCATCCGTGGCGTTGTGGCAGCTTCTTTGACGCCATCATAACCGATCCACCCTGTATGCAATTTTCTAATCGATAGTATCGGTTCCTCTAACAAGGGCATATTGCAGATGGTGTTCGTGCAGGAGCGAAACGCCTCGGGCGCAAGAAAATCCGTGAAGATCGGCTCCAACCTGCCATTTCACGACCGTAAGTTCTTGCCCTCCAATATTATTTAGGTTCACCAGAATACTTTGATGTAGGAATGAACCTTACATACCCCCAACGAAGCCATACGAGCTTTCTCAACTCGTCACAGATCTCGTTCTCCTTGCACGGTATCTCCTCCGCTCAGGCGGACGTCTCGTGTTCTTCCTGCCTACGGTAAGCGACGAGTACGCTCCACCCGATATCAACACGGTATTGTGCGAGGGGATGGAACTTGTGGCGAATAGTTTGCAAGATTTTGGAAGCTGGGGACGGAGGGTAAGTTATAAATGAGCCTCATTATATTCTGGATGCCTGTGGTATTGATGTGCTCAAATAGCTGATCACGATAAAGAAGACCACGCATGCCGACTACCTACCTCCGTCTTTTGATTCCGTGAGGGAAACGGAGGACAGCAAGGACACGCATATTCCTGCGCACAAAGATTTCAGAGAGAAGTATTTCCAGGGTTTCAGGAGGGACAGCGAGAGATGAACTTTACTGGTACATTATGATGTCCATTCGCTGAAATCAAGCCATTAAAACAACTGCTGCTAATTGCAAGTTAGCAATACCGGGATTTGTCTCACGACTGGATCACCCTGAAGCAAGGAATCCGACGAGAATGAGCGACCAGCAGCCCTGGAGAAGTGCAGATCGAACCTTCTGAAGCTGTAGGTCTCACGGAATACCATCGATGGGGACAAACATTCAACACTATTCAACCACATAAATGCAGGAGTGCGCTTCTCGTACATCTTCTCAGTTCTTCCCATGGCAAGTCGTCAAAAGATTATTGTAAGTCAGTAGGTTAAGCCATATAGGCAAATATAGGCAAGTATACACAATCATTTTCAGTTCCAGAATAGTAGAGATGTAGATCTAAACATCATGTACGTCTAAACACCCGGGGAGCAAATGTCATGAATATGGTCGTGTAACAGTCCCGATCACATCCGCCCTAATGTCTTTTTTGTCAGTTAATGGTATCGAGTTATCTTTATCCTGTATCGATCCTCTCTCCTCCTTTTCTATCGACTTGATGGACTGACCTGAAGAGGTCGTGCCTAATGTATCCATCGGCATCGCGTCCACACGCCGGTTTGAATCTAGGTGCTCCGCCATACGTTCGTCCATCTCTCGCCGTGCCTGTTTTGCGCGTACGAACACCACACATGCGCCCACCACCATCACGAACACGCCGTGCAGCACGAACGCTGCGTGCATATTATATGGCGGGGACGCGGTCGCCGGTGCACGGAGGGCGCCTTCCGCTACACGCAAAGGATTTCAGGAATGCAACTCGTTGCCGAATTAGAGTGGATGAGACATACCGATTATAAATATAATGCCGAATGCGTTACCTCTTGTGGAGGATACCGAGTGAGCATCAAGGTATGGGACATAATAGATAAGGAAATGGGACTTACGCACACCACAAAATGGCGGCACTGCCGTCTGCATTTCGGGTAACCTCGGCTCCTAACTCAAGACCGACTGGGAGCATGATCAAGGAGCAGATACCAATGATGGCCATGATAGCGAAGAGACCGCCAGTGTTATCTGGTTTGACTGGAGGAGGATCAGCCGACATGTATCGAAAGCGGGATGTTTAGAAGGTGATTGACACGATCATCAGATGATCGACGGTGAATCACAAAGAACCCGCCACGTCGTCGGTTCGCGGCAGACCAATGTAAAAGACTGCACAAAAAGGGAAATCGTCCGCGAATTGAATAGAGCCACACTCACCAGCCCAAATTAAGCTTAACCACGCTCCTGCAGCAATCGGGACAAGAACCTTTAGTGTTATGCCCAGATGGTGGGTCAATACCCGATCGAACAAAGGAGCAGTGAAGACACCAGCTATGACCCCGCTAAGTAGGAGGGTTGCACCAAAAAGGCCTGATATTGTGTCGCTATACCCCTCAGGTTCCTGTGGGTGCCATGTTTTCAATTATGATATCTGGTGCTGGGAAGAAAGACTTACAAAATATTGCGCAGAAAGGATGCTGAGTGCGTTTGCCCTGTGAAAGTCTCGTATACGCGTTCATACAATGAGTAAAAAACACTCACGCGCCAACGAGTACACCAAAAAGTAGCGTATTGATAGTGAAGTCCAGCCGTTCGCGAGGAGCCATGTAAGCAGGGTCGTCGGGGCTAACTTTCCCGACCATCGCACATAGGAGGGAATGGAGAGATTGTGGGGCCTTGGAGCCTGCATATGCTGTTTGGGAAACTTAGCAACAAGTACATGAGAAACAATGTGCGGCACGCCGGACGCACTAGGCGGGCTTTTCGGTTCATTGTCGATGAGAAAAAGGGCTGGAGCAACTGCAGTAGATATGATCGCTAGGACCATTAACTGTCCCAGAACACTATCAGCCACAGAACAATAGAAAAAAATTGAGACTCACAGATTCCCTTGCAGTACCGACTAGAGGACTAAGCATTTGACCAATTGCGCCACCTACAGGGTTGGCTAGCGAATCCCAGTTGAAGACTATGAATTCAAAAATTGACGGAGGAGGCTCACCAACGGCGATCACCATTGTTGCTGTGGTTCGCCCTTTAAGGTCAAACCACATCTCGGAATACTTTGGACCGAGGACTTGGAAGATGGGTTGGGATATTGCTGAGAAGAACTGATGACCCGGTGCAAATAGGATCGATTAAGTAGCATGGGAATAGATAAGAAAGAAGTACGCACCTGACCGAGTATGAGTAGCGTGTAAGCGCTCTCAGAGGACAAGGACGTGATGGTGCCCGCATAGCGCACCCAGCCTGATATGAGGAGGGTCACTACACCAACTTCAGCCTTTTGGAAAGTTATATATTAGTTGAAGCACAATGAGTAGAAGGGACTGACACAGCGACGAATACCGAAGCGTGAGCAAAAAACGGGAACGAGGAGGGAGACGGGGAGGTAGACGCAGGATATGATGTTACCAAGCCAGTTCACCTGGTCGATGGAAATGTGAAAGGCCCGAGCAGCTATTGGAAATCATCAGGTAAAACAACAATACTGAGGATGAGCACGCACCATCATTTGATATGGGTCCAAACCACGCCCACGGCATACCGGTTACGAGGCCCAGTAAGATCTACGGCGCAATGAGCATCACAAGGTGTGACAGCACGAAATCTAGCAGACTCACGAAACCAGCAAGACCAGCGAATCGACGCTTGTATAGGCGGTAAACGGGGAATTGCTCGTTGTCCTCTTTCGATTGTTCCACATGAGTGACGCACTGGCTGGTATCGGTGACTTTGGTATCGGGATATAATTTAGATTGCACGCTTGAGATGGAGATTGCGGCATGTGGTTGGACAGTGGAAATATCGTCTATGGCCATAACGTTCACTGACGAGATGAGTAGACGCTGTAGTAAAAATACCAAGGACTAGTACAAAGGAAGTCGACACGTCGATTAAATAGCGTGATGAGAGGGCTTGAAGCAGACCCAGCAGCGTGAAACACACTATTAATTGTGCGACTCGATGCGGTATCTATGACACTTGACAGGTGCAGTCTATGGTATAACGGTCGTCACGTCGGTACCTTGTCGGTCCCCCTGAAGTTTTGCCACAGGTTCAGTTCTAAATTGAGCTAATGGGTACGAATAGCACCGGATCCGAAACCTGTGCTTGTAGACTCTTCTGCGTTTCGCACGATACGACTAACATTGCTAGTGGCACTTCAAGCTTCAAGCCTTCAAGGTTAGTCCCTTTGTCTCAGGATGAAGTAAACATAGAGTTTTCAAGATGGACCTGCATAAGTTCTAGTCCTAAAACCAATTACAGTGTGAGAACTGATGCTGGCTGCTGGCAGCCTGCTGCGCAATCACGGATCACCTGATAACTCAGCGCATGGTTAGACAAATTAAAACTGAGTACTGAGATCAATTCATACTAAGGGTCGGAGTTGCTTTTCCCGGGATATTGGAACAAATGCAATGCGGCTTCCTGTGTTTTGTTGTCACAGTATTCTGCTAGTGAGACTAAGTGAATGAAATTCACAGCGCAGTCAACACGATGTTATCGTCCACATTCCTCATTCATGTTATAATTATCATTGTATTTTTGGACAATCGGTTGTTTCTAACATACCTGGCAAGCCTTTTCACATGCTCGAAAGTCAACCGGTACCGATGGCCTTGATAGCATTCAAGCTGGAATCAAGCTTAACATAGATGATTACCCTCAATGCTACCTCAGGAAAATAAATAATCATAAAACGACCCCTTCTCTGCCTTCTTCTTCCCCTGTTGCATCATCGCCCTTCGCATAGGCGGCACTCTCCTCGCAGGGGACCTTGATGGCGACGACCCGCTCCGAGGCTCGTTCCACGCACCAAATCGGGTACGAGCATTCCGCATGAATATGCCCCCACTTCCTCGCACATCAGTTGCGCGTGGGGTCCTCTCCAAATCATTAGCTTCCACGTTTAGGGAGAGTGACTCTACAGACGCTGCGAACCCTTCGTCGAATTCAAAGTCTGATCCACCGATTACAGACCATGCCGCAGGGGATGAAGGTGCCTCCGAAATCGCTGAGAGCTCTCCAGCGTGTGCTTCACGTTCGATGTCGGACGCAAAGTCGGACTCCAGGTCAGACGTGTGAATGTCAGACACGAAATCCGATTCGGTATCAACTTGGGAAATATCTGTCGCAGGGGGCGTGTCGAGTGTTGAGGCCATGACTTGCATGACTTGTGGTCGCAGTAGATATGTCAAGCGTTGGCCGTCGACCTCTTTGCCTACGTAAAAATAATTCAGCTAACCAAGATTTTCGGAGTCCAGTGGATCACATACTGAAGCTAACAATCCCATGCCACCGGGCCAGACAATGTACTACATATCTCTCAAACGCACCATCCGCACCATCCTTCCCAACAACCCACACAAGACTGAGTGCTCGTCTGCTTACCTCTAGTACATCTTCCCTCCCTCCCACCTTCTCCCCGGGAAAAACAATACCCTGCTCCTCTCCCGGGTACGTCCCTCCTTCAAGCCAGGCGCACAAATGACCCTCAATCGCGTCCACTATATTCCGGGCGCCTGGTCTGGCTCTCAATGCTCGTCGTGCGCCCTTCAGTGAGAGGGAAAACAGTCCAGCAGAAGCACTCGCAGGGTCCCGAGAACCAGGAACACTAGATGGTAGCACTGATGACCGAGGAAGATAAGGAGGTAACGGGATAGGAAAGGTGGAGAGTTTGGGGGGGACTGGCACCGCATGATCACCACGCGACGGCGGCGCAATATGAGGGTTACCCACAAATTTAGCTATCAACAGGATAAGTTTCAAGAATAACATGTGAATAGAGACACGACGCACCGTTTTCCCTCCTCCGTATCCAACGCTTCCCTTCATGTTCGTCCCGGCGCGCTTTAGAAATTGAGGTCTTTGGGGGTGCAGCTTCCGAGCGGTCACGGAGGTGGGCATATCGGTCCACGAGCCTTGTGTTGCGCAAGATTGCAGGAAACGAGAGCGGAACGGGGCTGTCGTCTGGAGCCTGATCCTCAGTTTTCCTGGAACGTTTCTGCGATGAAACTTCGCCTATTTCCTTTGCACCTGGCAGTACATGTGATAGTACGGCCATTGGCGGAAGAGATGACTCTGCAGCTGCAAGTTCCGAGTTATCCACTATAGGGAGTGGGACTGTGGTGTTCGCTTCAGCTATACCGACAGTATTGGATTGTTATCTATGTGTGTCGTTGAGAACTGAGCCTGTAGAATATATGCGCTAAAGCACAATATTTGTTTTTGACTCACTATTTGTAACTTCAGAGACGGAGGTCAAAGGATACAAGTGCAACGGGACCGTGCGTGTCAGTACTAGTCATACTCACAAAGATAAGATTGTATACAGCCTCGGATGCAATTGCACTCTCGCTAAGCGTCAAGCAACATCGCACAATTGTTCATGGTCTTTTATGCCTATCATTACTGCCAATATGCAGTTATGCACATAACTCATATGATAGAGCAAAAAAGTTACATGGGATAGTATCAAATCTGAGTGTCATACAAGGCAAACGCAAATGATGACCAATGGCTCGCGAATACGATTTCAAAGTCAGCATCAAATGCGGGCTAGGCCCCGACTTGCCTATCATGATGACCAACCCTGCCAAACGCCGACCCATCTGGATGGATGATCACAACTGTTGGATAGCTTTCATCATTGGTCAGTGCAACCTTGTACTCTGCTGCATTTGGACAGCCTACGGAATATTTGATACCGGAAACAAACCGGAAACACTTCCTAAATTACCTGCGCTGGTAGACAGCAGGACAGTCCCGAATTGGGACTGAGAAGATCAAAAAGTTATGTCGTTTGATTTAACCAGTGCATTTGGGGGTACGACCTCTAGCAACAAGAAAACTCAGTTACTCACCAGCATTAATATTGTCAACGTATGCAAAATCTTTTGAGTCTGCCGTCACTTGAAAGTCAGGAGCAATATCGCTCGTCCAAAAACAACAAAGTTTGATTGCTCGAGTTGACTACCATATATCGACTGACAGTTATTCTTCATGTTCAGCAAAGGTGGGGGAGATGCTTTTTGTAATCCCGGACCCAGATTGAACTGCGCTCAACACTTGCGGCGAAGATTCGGGAAACGACTGTGTGATTGATTTCAGCAGCAAGTCAGTCCTATGACACTTTTGCGTCGAACATGCGATTCTATAACGAGTCTTGGGAAACGGGGGAAATGTGACAGACGTACTGGTACGGCACCGTTACGAAGGGATCCAGGGATCAACTTGAATACTGTGGGCAAGCGTCAAAGGCGAAAGTTTGGAGCATATCAGCCCTTTGCTTTGTCCACTTCCTAGTACCGAGCCACGACGTTTTGATAACAAAGGGACGTGCCACGTCCCTTTGTTACAAAAATGACATGCTCTACGTCGTGGCTTTTGCTCGAAATACAATCTCCCTTTGATCTCCAGGATTTCTGCAGTAAGATCACTAGGCAAACAAGTGACATGGAAGATGATGATCCTTTGTGCGCAAGCTTAAGCACGGGAATGTCATGATGGTGATCAACTCAATCTGTGGCTGGGGTCAATTTTTATTAGCGCTCGGAGAAAGCCGTGGCGGTACAGTTCTTCTCACACTTCACTGTTTGACGACCTGGACGAAAGGGACAACGTCACTTTGAAAATAAATTGATGACAATTATGTAACTTTCTGCTGTATCTGCGATTTGTAGCCACGCTGACAACTCGGCTGACAGTCATTACTGTCTTGAACCTTCCACTCGAAACATAAATACATCCATTAGCACCCGCGACCCCCTCCCCCGCAATATGTCAAGTTTGCGGCGTTGTCACGGAGAGGTTAATGAGACAGAAGTTAATATTTATGTCACGTTATTCGCGCAAATGATACGGGTGTAGATCGACCCCGATCACACCTTCAGCAGCCTTGGGTTTTACATCAGCCGACGGAGGGTGTCGTTGTCTCCGGGGCTCTGTAAGGCTCCTTGGCATTATCGATTTGGACTATCTGAGGGTCATGACACTATCAGGGCAAGACATATTGCCTTGGCTAATTTTGTCGCTCTGGAGGGCTATTGTGATCCACCAAAGCAATGCCAGCGAATTCGCGCATGGTGACTTGGTGCCAAAGTTTGTAAACGGTGACCAACATCAGTGATTGAGAAAGTTCCGGGTGGTGTCACCTTTCTGAGACACGGTTGAATAATAACAATAAATATTACAAGGTCACAACAGGATACAAGGCGACGTGCGGTCCACAAAATGCGGTTCACAATCACAAACAAGCGTATCGGCTGCATGTACAGCCTTTGTCTCCCCCAGCGAGATCAAATAAAAGTCGTTGCTGCCATTTGTTACACAGTGAGCTTTGAAACGAACATGTAGATGATAAATTTAGAATGACCAGTTCGAACTTCCAGTATTTCATTCTGAATTGACAAACGCCCCTCGTGCCCTTGCGTCCAGGGGCCAGTCCTTCCAAGAGCCAGTTCTCGTCCTCAATTTGTTGGAGGAAAGCTGAGACGGAGATGTGCCCAGTAATTCATTAGGTCTGCATCCTTGTAGATGGCACCAGCGATGACGCCCAGCCCAGAAAGTTGAAGTCCATTTCATTGATGGCATTGTACATGTGAAAGATGGACAGCAGATGTCATGGCTTGTTTAAACGACTCACTGCGGGTATGGAACTTGAAGAGTGGAAAATAGATAGATAGGAGTAGCGGGACGAAGGAGGTGTACACGTGTAAGATGACGGTGGGGTGAAGTTGTGGGACAACGGTGTACGCTATGATGTCATCGCGAAATGAATGGAGTACAAAAAGGTGATATCTGTCTGCTGGAGTTGAGATGACCAACGACTGTTAAGCGCATACGATACTACATACGGCACTTTGAAGTCATTAACATCACGTCAACGTCAAGTACTGGCCGAATCCCTCACCTGATCAACCCTACTGTCTGCTGGAATCGAGGTCTTAAGTGCTTGAGATACTACACACGACATCCATTGACATCAAGTCAACGGCAGGGGCCGGTTGAGTCCCTCACCTGATCAACCCTGCTCTGTCTGCTGGAGTCGAGATAAGCGGCGAGTGTCAAGCGCATGTGATACTACATACGACATTCGTCGACATTGAATCAACGTCAAGTGCCGGCTGAGTCCCTCGCCTGATCAACCCTGCTCAAGAATCACCAAACAACAACCTGCCGCAATACTTATTACACCAACCTACAACAACGATTTTGTAAGGGTTGTTAGGACCTAGAAGGGATCCTGGGACAAATTCGCCCCGATAGGAATTGGAATATATCACGTCAACCATGCATCGCAGTTGAGGTTGCGACCACCCCATATGCACGGGCGACTGGTGAGGACACAGCATAAGTATCATTGCATATTTTGGGCCAGACAACGCTCGCCGTTCCTGTGCACGAAAAAGAGTTAATGTAACCCAGTCGACTAGTATCGAGAAAAAGTCATACCTCCATGGTGACAACAAGCAATGTTAAATCAAAATATACTGCATGGTTCCGGTTCCTTTCTACATTTTTAAAGAGTTAACATATATACAAAGTGAAACTACATTACAGACCTTGAATACGAAATCCCACACGGACTAATTTTCTAAAATCAACAACTAACGTCTCGTGGGTAGCTTGCGTTTGCGAAAGAGGCTTGTGGGAGCAGGAGCCTCTAGAGAAGGGAAAATCACTTCTTCCTTTTTTACAGGTTCAGGTGGTATTTGAGGCTCTGGTTCGATTTTGACAGGAAGGACCTCTTCTTTAGCAACTCCAGATTCCTCAAGTTTCGCCTCTGGAGCACCTTCTCCACCAGAGTCTACCATCACGCCATCAGGGGCAGGCTCGTCGGCTGCCGGTTGAAACGCTGCGCGTTTCCATGCTATCTTCACCTTCGCATCGGCAGGTAGCGCGTCCTGAGCGTCCGCTTTGATATCGTCGACAGCAGTCGTCGACGAAGCAGGCTGCGGTTCTGTCAACTCCTCTTTCTTCGCTTTCAGCTTGATAGGTATAAGTCCTGGGTCGTATAATTCTCCCAATCCAATATTGACCCTCTTCTTCCTCAGCTTGAAAACACGCTCGTCTTCGATATCGTCCACCGGTGCTTCACGTTTCCTGTCACCCTCAGAAGACCCTGTCTCTCCGTTTGCATCTTCTGACACGCTTGGAACCTCGCTCTGTACCAGCGCAGGGGAAGCCGATGTATAATGCTGAACGAATTGCCACTCTCCTGCAACACCCATCGTTTGCCTTATATTTGCTTCCGCCTTAGCTCGCTCCGCATCAGGATCAGCATATCCCAGCGATGCAGCTGTTGAGTAGTTAGCATACGGATTGCTTGGTTTTGTTGGAGGCTTCTTTGGCGCAGGTGCTGCAGTGGGAGCATCACGTGAAGATGATCCAACTCCCCCGAGTCCAGCCCCTACGTCTTGAGCATATGCCGCAGCTGCGGCCTGAAGTATAAGTTAGTGAATGAATCTGGAAACTGCATATCAACGCACTTTGCTAATCCTCTCCATCTCGCGCTTCTCTTCGTCCCTATCCTTCACGGCTTTCTCGCCAGCCTTGTACAGCCCGCGCACAAAGCGTTCAACATTGCCTTTATGGCGCATTCCATTCTCGTGGTGCTGCCTAGATGGAACATCGTCTGCTATATAAATGTTGCAGTATTTGCAGTGGTAACGTTTATGCGACACCCAGTATTCCGACATCGCGGTCGAGAGTGAAGCTGAAGTGACAAGACACCATGTGACACAGCGTGACAAACCCTTCCCGATGAATTCGTCCCAGTCATCGCTATACTTACCATTACTAAAGTTTTCCATACACATACTTGAAGATAAGATTTAACTACATATTCGAATGATAATACATCTTCTACGATATCCACTTGATCATGCGGTGAATATCCTCGTTAGCAGATATAAGGTTGAGCCAACGAGGCGCTGTAATCCAAATTTGAGTTCTCATCCGGTCAGGCGAACATGAAATACACACCACTGAATTGGTGATTGCCGCAAACGAAAGAATGAACGTCAGATATGCCTTTGTCCGTGATACACCTGTGTCTGGATTGAAAGTACTTGATGAATCGGAACCAGAGAGAATGACGAGCAAGAGTACGCCCTGCCAGGAAGACATCTCATCAACACATGATCTAAAATTCGATTTGACGGACTCACATTCGACAACACCCAAGCCAACAGTACCTATGAAATATTAGATTCCAGTTTTTGAATTAATGAAATCAACTTACATTGGTTCTGACGTTGGCGTAGTAGTCGATAGCCACCATCTCTCGCTCTCGCTCCGTGATTACCTTATTCTTGTCTTTATTTGCAGGTTTCCGAAATTTCAGGTTATCAATTGACTCCTCGTAGATACCGTTCACGTCTGCAGCCTCGGCAAGCATAGCAATATCGACTTGAGAATGAGAGTCTTGTACTGCAGCACCGAGGTCCGCGTCCGCAACCGCATCTTGTTTCGTGCCCCATGATATCTAGGGCGCCGTTAGACCATATGCCCAACTAGTGCAGACTCTAACCTACATCATCGAGGTTTGAGAACGCGTATCTTTTGAATGCGTCAGTGATTGTTACGTTCAAAATCGAGTCAATGAAAGATGCCATACATGCTCAAGATGTTCATGTATGTCGGACTCAGTAAAAGGTACTGCACAAAGCTAGTAAACATATGCCATGGGTCGAATGCCAGGAGGCCGCTAAGCATATATACTGCGTAGTCCGAAGTTGATCACAAGCAAAAGGACAGTGTAACAAGGGATACTCGCCTCCATAGGTTATCGCCACGCTCAGAAGAACCACGCCTCCACCGGCCTGGCTATATGCAGCTATACCACATAGCACAGATGCAATGATTAGGTATACCATCAGGAGCGCCAAGAACAGTGAGGCTAGCAGGTATTTGCGATGAGCCCTGTCTAGATGTCAACATCAACACAGGTTGTATATCGAAGGAAACATCTACGCTTTAGGCTTATTCCCCATCGACAGGAGGAAGCAGGCGATGATTATCGAAGCCAAAAAGTACTGAACTATGGCATTGAAATATTTGATGGAGGGCACACCAAAGGACTTGTCCTCTAATGACGAACTCAGGACGACCTGCGAAATGACTCAATCTCTACGCCGATCATGAATGTCCTTGAAACTGACGAAAAACAGGTAAAAGTTTCCCTAGCAGTTGTCGGTCAACGTTTCATCTGGGTAACTATGAAACACTCACAATCCCAAACCATGAAAATACCATGTTGATGATATTATAAACGGTCTCGATCATAAGGGTCACCTTTCGACTGAAACTGTGCCCAGACTGCATAATTTGCCCTACGTGTGCCACGGCATATACCGCTGCAAAAAATGAGCCATTTAGCCATCGCCGGCGCTGGCTGATGAACTCTGGTAGCGCATCTGGTACGTCGGTTTCACCAATGGCACCCTTGACATACTTCAAAACCCTGTTAAAATCAACCAGTTAGGAGTGTAAAGCCGTGACAGGTTGAGCGTTACCAGTTCGAATTTGCTTTCGCTATGAGCTCAAAACAAAGGATACGCTGGAGGTTGAAACAATTTCAGTACATAACATCATCCGGCAGCAGGGAAGCATACATCTTCTGCAAGATCTGCGTCCAAACATTAGAGAATTTGTGAAAGGAGCCTGATGCAAAGACCTACACATGTTTGACGTGAATATGTCGGTGTCGTGGCCATGAAGAACTTCGCCTTTGAAATAAGAAGCCAAAGGACCTGTTCCGTCTTTATTATTTGCCAAGGCAATATACCTGTGTAAAGCTATAAGATGGGCATCGCTGACAACTGACGATTCCAGTATACCTATAAGCAGAAAAAGCACCAGGCTGTGGCTATCAGTTACATCATTCACGGTAGACTAAGCATATCAGCATACCAGGACACTGATGTAACCAAACATGCTTTCCGTCGGCTTATCCAAAATATTGCTAAGTTTGTACTCAAAATTTTGAGCTGCGACTGGGAAGGCACTAGATGTCAAGAAGTAATATTGTCAAATGAAAGAAATATCAAACCTAAGGGGTTCAGCAGGTACTGCCAGTTCTTGCCCTTGTATACTGCGATCTCACCACAAGCGCCACCAACGTTGGAGTTGACGTCGAATGTTTTCCACAATCGATATATGCTGTTATTGCCTGGGCGTGTTCCGACGTCGAGCAACACGCAGATATTGGGCTGAAGTTTTCATGAGTTTTCTGTTTTCTTAACAACGCTATCGCTTACCTGTAACATAGGTGCAAAGGCATTGAAGAACCATCGATGGCTATTGATCTTTTTCTGGTTCTTCTCCTTCATGCAAAACATAATTTGCGTGGGCACAATACCCTTATCTGGATACTTGAAGTGAAGGTTCGGATCCAACGCAAAGGAAGTCGTGTACTCGAATAGATGCGCGGTGACTTCCTTGCCGTTAACTTTGTTCTTCATGTGATCTCCAGGCTGGTAAACTCCAAGGAGCGTCAAACAATCAAGTACACGCGGGTGAACCTTCTTGCGGCCATCCGCTACAATACAAACGACAACCTGGATGTTGTGAGAGGGATAAAGCAGCATGGGACAGCAGGATGATCACCTTTTTCCAGGCATCAGGTCCCCAGGTCTGGGAATTCTTGCGCGAGCCAAGATGCGCTATATTGCGCATCACTCCATACAAGGTCCTACAAAAGAGGACCTCGTCTTCCTGCAATAATAGGTTTAAAAATTAAATGTCTAAACCATCCTTGAACTCACGTTATACATAGTGATAACAATAAATAATTCAGTCGTGCGGCCATTTTCGTTCTGTCGTAGAAAGAACTTCTCTTTCTCGAACTCGTCGGGATCACAAGTGACCGCTGTGTACCGCGTCTTAGTCATCTCCGGCTCTCCCCTGTAGGGAAGGACGAGCTTTGGAGGCACATTAAGGTCCACGACGAGATTGCCATTTGTCAGTTGCACCCGTTTCTTTTTCAGGCGTCTACGAACGCGTCCGACGGGTGCAGGTCCAAAGTGACGGGTCTCAACAGGAGTCTCTGATTCTTGATATCCAACTGAAGCATCAGGCGTCTTCTCGCCATCATCATAGTACTCTTCGGTGCCGGGAACGTCAGCATACTGCGAAATATCATACTCGTCATTGTATGCTGTCTTCTCGTCTTCGTAAGGGTCATACTCGCGAGCTTGAGAGTATCCTGTATAATGAGTATTGTTGTTAGAATCAAGTTTATAATCTTCATCCATGAACGGAGTGGGCGACCGTGATCTCGGGGAACGGTAGGAGGAGCGGGTGAAGTTACCCGATGCATATGCTTCTGTATCGTGCTGGAAATGATCGACGGAGCTGTTGAATCCAGGGGATTGCCCCGTGCCATAATTCGAATAGATAGTGGGGGTAGAACTGAAAGGAGTGGCAACAAGGTGTTCGTGTGATGTATTCGATTGTGGTTGAGGGAGTCCTCGTGCGGGGGACAGTTGATTGTAAGGAGATTGCTGATGGAGGTGTGTGGTAGCGTGGTGGTCTGAGAAAGGGTCATGACCCTGCAAAGACGTAGGTTCGTCAGCTGCGTACGAGTCCTCAAGATCTAATGTTTCTCCGGTCATTATCGTTGGAAGTAGCTGCCCCGGTTGATACCTTTCTGGAGGCGGACGAGAATCAGAGGAAAGAGATCTACTTGTTGTTACACTTTGCTCAAAGTATGCTTCACTGATTTCACACACGATCAGAATGCGACTCACGTAGTACGACACTAGGACATTACCTATTTGCAGATTCGTGCGAACCGACTGAATGCCGAATGGGCATTTCATCCACTTGTTGATTAATTGATGCATATGACGCGTCCACACTAATTACATGCATCAATACGTTCTTCGTTTATTAGTGCACTGAGCACTCACGAGTTGTTTGGACTTATGAGTAGTCGTTGACGGTCAGCCTCCCTGCTGACCCCATCTGATACAGTTGGTACTGGTTTACGTGATGTTGCGCGCTTCATTCCTGGCGTTTTAAATGGTCGACGAGCTGTTGAATCAAAATGCGTACTGCGGTGCAAATGTTCAAGGACAATATAACGTGACTGTGACAGGTTCGTGTCGCGTCTTGGTCACGTGCTCGCAAGTAAGCAAAAAAATAGAGCGCCGATGATCATGATCGCCTTGTCCCACTTTGTGTGGAATCACTCCACCCGACGGGCATTACTCCAACTGACCGCAGCTTACCGTAGGTCGTCTATATGGAGTGTAGCGCAATCATGCTGATTTATTACTCGTAATGAGGAACTTCAGACTATTTAAGGAGCTCCTGTGCGTATGCGGGTGGCTAATCAATCATCAATGGGCTTCTCAAGCTTCAGTCAACACGAATCCGCCCTCGAAGCACCCTTGGAGTTTTTTTGATAGACATTTAATGACAAGATCGTCCGACGCAGCACAAAGCTACTTCTGCCCTTTATGATGCCATAAAACACCCTATAGATGCAGCATCTTGTGCCTTGTACCGTCATAACACACGAAAGACTATCGAATTCTTGGATCAGGGCCGTGACCAGCGGTGGTAACTGACACCTCAAGTCCACAAGTCTAATATTTCTCACAAGGGCTTGTGTGACGCCCAAAGTTTTGCGGTTAGCATTGACTGATCTGCTGTTTATGAATCAGCAAGAGAGCGCCGGAGACGGAGACTAAAATCGAGGTTTCTCGCGATTCCTGTTTCCACTGTCGTATCAAGAGTTGCAAGCGGCGGTGTGTCGTGGCCCAGCCATCATCCTCATTACGAGTCGGTACTCGTGCAATGCCATCATCGTCCCGACGTCAGGAGAGCCTCACCACGTGCCCCTCCTATCTTTCACTCTAGAAGCTCAAAGATGATTTCGCGAAGGCAATACGCTCAGCTATCATGGCCCCAACAGAGCCAAGGACAGAGTTGCTAACAGTTCTTGCGGATTATATGAGAGTCGAGATAAGTTCACGTCATCGTACTCCAGTGTAATCTGAACTTGCGACTCCACTCTCGAATCCGGATGTCCAACAGCAGCCTTCACTTACATTCTTCTCCACGCAGCTCACCTGTCTCGAACGAAGCCAGATTGGTCTGGGCGGGGAGACAATTAGGTCTGCCCTTACACGCCTACACTCTAGGTTCTGATCAAAGCGCAACAGTGGATGAAAACGCGTGTAACTTTGTCCTTCGCAACAAATGGGCAAGGTACAGTGCTAGCTGCTGTCGACGAGCTTAAGCTTGTTCATAAACTTCCCCATGCTATCAAGTAACATGGGCATGAGAGATTTGCCTCTCATAGCGAAACGTGAATCGTATGACTGCCTGCGGTCCTACTTTCGGCGACAAATGAGGTATACTTAGGTGTTACTTCACAAAGTTTCCAGTGCACCAGACATATTGGTGAACTTGACGTTGGCGAGAACAATACACCGCAAGCTGAATTCACATTGTTGTCGGTGTATCATACTAGTCTGCTACTGGCGATGAGCAGATATCCGACGAGGTCACTCATCTCGCAGCTGATCTTCTGCGTCCAAGAGCATCATTGGCACTCTGGAGCGATGATACTGTCACAAAACACGTCGTGGAAGCTTTTTGAGAAAATGATGCGGAGGAGAGTATCATGAACTGTACGATGGCGTCCTTGGCACTCAAATACACTGCGTGTATCAGGTGCGGCTCGAACAACGTTACTTGCTTTCAAGTGTTTCCAAAACTTCTACTTAGTCACTAGTCGATATCAGGTCATTTTTCATTAACGTTGTGCTTATATGAAATGATGTAGCAAACAACTTACCTGGATCGATCCTATAGATGACTGCCAACTGGACCGTACTTTTTAAGGTTCTTTGTACATGGCATGTTTTGCGCGCCACTCCATAGAGGGAGCTTGCTTGGCATCATACCGACGACGACTCAACGCACAACTCATGCATCGGGCTCTGCTTATTTCCGAAATCCTCTCGGAGATATTTGCGCATGTAAATGAAAATCAGGGCTCACAGCCTGCTGGAAAGAAACCATCCCTTGAAGCTCTTGCCAGGACATGCAAAGCTTTCCACGAGCCCGCAATGGATTTGCTTTGGGCTGATTTAGATGGGATAATACCACTGCTGGGCTGTGTACCGAGGTTACATCGATTGATATACCCTAGTGGTTCAAAGGTCAGTCCGGACTAGTCGTACTTCTTCCCGTTTATTGGCTCACTGAGCTTCAAATAGCCGCTTACTTGGGACTGGTCTGAAGGCGTGGAACCATTGTCTGAACATGAAGCTCGTCAATTTCTGGATCACGCCGCTCGTGTGCGCTCATTATGTATATCATGCAGCGAGGATCTTCATCTTTTCGCAGTCCTCCCCGTCGAGACATGCATGTTCCCGAGACTGCTGTCACTGGCCTTTATAGTTCGACGTCTTCAACATAAATACTTGTCTCTCTTTCTGTCCCCCACGCTACGTCGTTGTGTCCTATCGGTCATCAATCCAGAATTGAAATCTCTTGCAACCCGTTGTGCTGCTCTGGAGCATTTATCTCTCAAGATTCCTGAATGGGAGCGGCAGTCAGCAGATGATCGAACCCTTCTGTCTGAGAGTGTCCGTTTGTCCAGGCGGCTCATAACTCTGTCCTGCCTACCTCTCGACTGGGCGGCATGGAAGCACCTCTCCAACCTCCCTAGCCTTCTCAAAGTGTCAGTCCGTGAACCGCGCAGTGCTTCTCGTTGGTCATTGGACCGGGATATCGTCAATCTCTCGCCTTTCCTCAATGTCACGACTCTTTCTTTCAATGTAAACACGGCCGCGTACGCTATCACAGTCATGCAACACTCAGAATTCCCCTCGCTTAAAGAGTTTGAAATGGTTGCCGATGTTTTGCCTTGCGCAGAGGCTGAGCAACTCTGTCGTGCGCTATCCCAGTGCAACGCGAAGCAGACCCTTAAACATATTAGCATAGCCTCCCATGTTCCAAAAGTCCAGGAGTCCTCGTGCGACTCGTTGACAGCAGTTACACAACTTCTTTGTTTCACCAATCTCCGGATGGTGCGGCTCAATCTGCATTACTGCATACATATGGACAACGACCTCCTTTTGGAAGTTATGTCAAGTTGGCCGCACATCCGCTCGTTAGAATTAATGGACTCGCAGACGCCACCTGCAGTTACATTCCGCGGACTATTCGCAGCGCTCCCTCTATGTCCCCACTTGCATACGCTGCGCATATTAATGGACGCCGTTAATATCGATATCAATCCCTCAGCCGAGACATTTCAACATACCACCCTGCAAAAGTTGGACTTAACCCAGTCTGATGTAGCGGATGCTGAAGTTGTCGCTCGTATCATCTTTTTCGTCCTCCCTCGCGTCGACCGAATTTTAACCCGGCGAGACCATTGGAACGCCAGCATAGTCTTCCAGAGGGAATGGGATGAGGTCAACAAACATCTCGATTATCTCAAATCTTCTGCGGTTATTGGTAGCGATATCACAGCAACAGTCGCGAAGTCCTGAGTGTAGGATACACTCATATTCGGGGAATCGTCTTCTGCCCCAAATGCGTCGTGTTTTTACGTTGCGCCCAAGTACATGCAGCTGATGCGTTCTTGTGTTAAGTATAATTTGTTAAACCTACTATTTCCGCCACTACAGCACTGCAGTGGCGGGCCACATCATGATGTGCACAGTCACATTGGCTGTATTCATCGGTCCTGCGGCGCTCTTTTTCCTTGTTTCCTAGAGGGGCCTTGACATCAGGTGGTGTGCAGAAGTTGATCACTGGGTCGCGGGTTTGAATGCAGAGGTCAAGCGCTCTTGTTTCAAGAAGTGTGTATGAGTGTCATAAGCTTTCTGCCAGGACCTGAGTTAGTGATTGGCAGGCACAGACTGCCCGTCGTCTAACAACCACAAATTACATCTCTGCTAATTCGATAATAATTGAAGCAGAACAATGTGGTCAATCTCAAAGCCTACGTTACCTTGAAGAATTACCAATACTACTTAGTTCGAGCATGGCAACACTGAACCAATCACAGGATGGTCATCAGCATCCAAGCTGGTACTTTTAATCCCACTTCATCCGACAGCAATGACACAGCATCATGAACATTAAATTAATCAGACAATATATATATACTCCCATCTTTGGTCACTTTGTCACCAAGCGTTCGTATTCTTCCGGTTCGCAGTAATATGGTACGACAACGTTCCATGTTCATCATTGGACTTGAAGATTCAGCTTTGATAGGAATATCCTCGAAGTCGACCTGGAAGCCCATTAAACGTGTCCTAAGCTTCTTGTCGATGCTCCGGGAGAATGACGTGTCCTGTACTTGGCTTGAATCTTTGGATATCCTACGCGACGATGATTGTCTGATGCTTGGACTCTCTTTGTGTGACTCCCTAATATCCAATGTGACGGCGTGGTTCCTCTTGCCGTTCAGGACGGTGGATCTTGCTCTTTCGTCTTTATCAACAGGTTTTGCAGGCCTGAGTTTCAGTGTTTCGTCTGCCACGATTCTTCGGCGCTTGTGAGAAGCAAGTGGAGACGAAGATGTGGGGGACGCTCGTCTTCTTTTGTGTGTCTCGGAGGTCTCGTCAAGTACTTCTGTAGCCTTGCCTTTACCCTTCCAAGAGTTCATGAAACTGGGTGCTTTCCAAGCCTCTGCATCGTGTGAAGGGGCCTGGCTTGTTGGTTCGCCTGGAGGTGGGGAGGTGGTTTGTATGACGGAGGGTATGGCTTCGGACTGGGATAGTGAAAGACTAAGGGAACCAGAGAACAAGGAATGCATAGACGAATTGGAGGGTTGCGGTGAAGTGTCCCTTACGGGTTTGTATTCGTCCAATGGGCCTCCGGGTGTTTGTGAAGGTGTGGTATGCACAACAGCAGGAATTTCAACATCATCGACTGCGTCAACATCCATCATATCAGGATCTTCAGCCGTCAATTGTTGTAGGACTTGGTGCGCATTTGAATTGGTGTCGGACGGTTGATGATCGCCATGGCCAAGCCTCTCATCAACGTCCCAGTTAATGACACCTGGAGAAGAAGCACGATCACCGCCCCAATGACTCTCGAGTTGATCACCTGTGCCTGAGACGCTCTGTTTGACGGCGGCGGGTGTCGACGTTGGTCCTGGCTTGAATTCCTGCGTCAGCTGCGATGGGAATGGAGGTCGATGTGACTGTGATTGAGAGAGCAATTGTGATGGAGGTTCCGACTGTGGTTGAGATTGAGAATGAGAATGAGTGCCCGAGGTATCAGAATTAGGGACGAGAATCTGAGTTGGACCTGAACGATCTGCAAGTAACGGCGGCACACCAGGGTGAGGAACTCTTCGCTTTATGTCTCTACGAATGGGTATAGGAAATGAAGAAGGTGGAGTAGGTATGGGGGACGAATCTGAAGGGGATGGAGGAGCCGTTGACCGTCTGATGCGCTGCGCGGGTGTGGGCGGGCGAAGGGGCGAAGTAGTAGAAGGTGTGGAGGGTTCGTGGAGGGAACCGTTTTCCTCTGCCGAAGCTTCTGCGTTTGCGTGGCCATTTAGAAGTTTGTCATCTCCGTCGTGAGCTGGAGATGGCAGGACTCCAGCAGGGCTTCCAGGCGCAGATGAAGGCCATTCTGAGATTCTGGGTGTAGTCTGCTCATTTATGTCTCGCTCAGGTGTACGGGTGCGTGGCGGGGTACAGGGTTGAGACCTTGCGACTGTATTTCGGTTAAATTCAACGCTCCTGATGTATTTTGGTTGTGATATGGGGCTTACCAACAATTGCAGTATCAGCAGATACACACTCTTCGACAAGCAACTGACCTGTTTGAGGTTGTTCTACACGTGAATTAAGCTTATGGAAGATGTATTAAGCTGCACACGTACCACTGGCGAGTATTTGCACTTCGCCATCAACGCAAGGCTTCATTGTACATGTCCGTTTGTCTTTCAAGTTCTCGGCACGCTGATAAACATGATTCAATGAACGAATTTTCACGGATTCCATATACTTACCACCCAGCGCTCGTGATATGCCTTCATCAGATCGGACCTTCGGACAGGACGTTCTGGCGCGATATGAGGTGAATTGCGTTCTGATTCCCGAGCCTGAAGTATGGGAGGTGCTTCTACATGGTTGATGACTGGACAGATTTCCTGGAGTTGTGAATCTGCTGCATTTTGTTTATCACGCTTCAAGACATCCCTGTTGCGTTTAAGGAAGTGCTCATGCAAAGATTTACTGACACTCACCCACCATCGCCACCCTGTCGGAGTCCGCGAACCCATGCCTTCACTCGAGAGTTCATTTCAACGTCCTGCGGGGAGCCGAAAACGCCTGAACCAGAGCCAATAAATTTGACAACGCCAGCTTCTAGAGCTATATGAGGTTCCTCGCTCAAATTCGAACGATTGTTCCCAACTGGAATTCGTACAAAGATGGGGCGAAATTGCCCTATGAAAAAGATGGCATGTTTTGCTTCTGTGAGCCTGCGGCCTTGCAAATCCCTGCAGTAATACATCAAACAGCAGTTAACAAGAGCCAAACATGAAACTTACTTCATATATTGCAACACAGCGTCTTTAGTAAAACATACGGGAATACTGTATTCCTTGTCAGACACCCTCCCCCATATTGCTGCATCTGAGTTGTATGTTAAAAACTGCAGCAGTCAGTACTGAGCGTAGAAAATGAGTAGAAGTACGTACTTCGAGTATTTGAACTCTCTTCTTCTTGCTAGGTGAAATGGCTTCGATAGGGATATCAGCAAATGACTTTCCACACGTTTCGGCGACGTTAATGATGTACTGCGATATCCATTGCATAGGAATGGAATCAGACATCACGGCGTAAAGGACGTCCTGTGGGCTCCTAGGGGAAATTGACTGAACAACACAACGCGGTATGTCACGCGTGTTGTCACCTCTTCATTTTAAATTAGTCACGTCATCGCGCAAGTGCCCACAGTCAGTGGCCATGGCCACTCACTGGCAGGCTAGCCGTTATTACTGTTTGACATTGTTCTTCTTGGTAAGTACTTCGATCTCTAATACCTTTCCCTTTGCTCCCTCAGGCTGATTTGTGATTCTATGGTAGATGCCATGAATCTTGTGACATTGCTTGCGAGGCACAAAAGCCGCAAGTTTCTCAGCGGCAGCCGCTTGATCATGAGTCGGAGCCCGAGTCCAGTGACATTCCTCCTTTCCGAGCATCTAAGAGAATCCAACAATCCAAGAATACTAATCGCCGCTGTTCAGCTGATCCTGTTGACACTGGCTGGCTTTGCTGCCATGACATGAAATGTTATTTTTAACGAGTCAATGGCACATAAGAAGTTTGTCACCGTGAGTCGGGGTGCCTTCATTACTCTCTCCGGCCACGGTCACCATGCGCGGTGGTCACTATTCTGCCTTTAATATCCGGATTATTTTGATTTTGACCCTCGGAAGTCTCACATACGGTTATGCTTTCAGTGTCATCTCCAATACCTTCGGACAGCCTGGATTTCTTCAGTACTTCAATCTCGCTGACAATGCCTCATATACGAACAAAATCGAAGGCTCGATAAGCGGCTTATTTTCCGCTGGAGGTATTCTTGGAGCCCTCACAGTTGGTTACATGTGCGACAAGCAGGGTCGTAAGATTACTATGAACACCGCTGCTCTGATTTGCATCATTGGTGGAGCCCTTCAAGCAGGCTCGATTGATGTCGCCATGCTTCTCGTAGCACGCTTCGTCACTGGATGTGGGATTGGAATGATGGTTGTTCTTATACCTATTTTCCAGGCAGAAATCTCCCCTCCCTCTTCCCGTGGCCTTCTTGTCGGCCAACATGGTATTTATTCTTCTATCACCTGAACCAATTATTTGACCATGATGCAAGGGGCTTGGATCGTTTTCGGATATGCGATCGCAAGCTGGGTTGGTGTTGGGACTTTCTATTCTTCCAATCTCAGTTTTCAGTGGCGCTTCCCTCTTGCACTCCAATGTGTCTTTCCCCTTGGCTTGTTCTGCTGCAGTCCATGGGTTCCCGAGTCCCCGCGTTGGTGTAAGCTGAATTATTGTGTGTTTAAGATTTCTCAGTTGATGAATCCATCAAGTACTCATGCAAGGGCGCCATGCAGAAAGTTGGGATATTATCTCTCGTCTTCATGTCGACGGAAGTATTGTGGACACTAACAAGGTTTCATATGCCCAAAAAGAATTCCATCAGATGGTAAAACAGGTAGAAATGGACTCGCATGCATGGATCGCTGGAGGGGGTGCCCGCCAGATGTATAGCAAGGCATCGTACCGTAAAAGGATGATGATGGGGTTCTTCGTACAATATTCTGCTCAGGCTACTGGTGGAATGGTTGTCTCAAGTATATCCAATGCCCTTCTCCGTTTTGTCAGGACGCTGATTGACACGGAACAGACTACATGGTCAATTTGTATAACGACCTGGGCTTTAACGGGGGATTGGTCTTGATCCTCGGTGCATTGTACGTCACTGTTGCGACGATGGCGAACTTCCTTGCCTCCTTCGTCATGGATTTTGTTGGACGAGTGCGTCTCCTCAGTACGTTTTGTTTCACTTCTACCAGTTGTTTTCTTACCCCCTGGTACAGTCATCGGGATGATTGGATGCATGATCACCCTCGGCCTAGAATGCGCTATGGAGGCCGAATACATGGGCACTTATAATCGCGCAGGAAACTCTCTCGGCGTGTTCTTCATCTTTTGCTTCATCTTCTTCTATGCGGGAGGCATCGATGCGACTTCATATGTGTACTGCTCTGAGATATTCCCCACGCACATCCGCTCGCAGGGAATGGCATTCTCAATGATCGGCACGTTCCTTTCGACTGTAGTATTCCTTGAAGCAGGGCCAACTGCACTTTCCACCATCAGATGGTATTATTACGTGATGTTTATCTGCTTGACTACAGTTAATGTCACCATCATATGGCGATATTTCCCCGAGGTAAGCCTACCGCACTTTAATTTCTTTAACGCTGGACTATTTAATTGCGTTGAAATAGACGAAGGGGCTTTCGCTTGAAGAAATCAACATGAGGTTTGGGGATGAGGTGGCGGTTCACTTCTCAGAAGCAGGAGATAATGTCTCGTCAAGAAATTATGAATCAAACACCACTGAAGAGAAGGAAGGCATCTAACACACAGGGAATTTAGTGCGGCCAGGTAGTACCGGCAACCCATGCGAAGTCTGGTCGTTCTTTCAATCATGACGTTGATATATCAGAATAACGCGAACTAGATCAGGTCGTGTTATTTGCTGCGTGCTTGATTTGTTCGACTCAAAAGGGGTTTTTCCACCAGTGCGGTCGTTGTCAGGTCACGGTGACAGGATATATGTAACCTACGTCGGAAAGTGCACCCTAAACACCAGCAATTGAGCGATAGGCGGGCAGTTCGCGATTGATGAATCGCACATTCCTCAGGACACAAGCACCAACCATGAACCATGGAATTGTAATCACAAGTTGCCACTAGCCTAAATCTTACTCTCTTCAATAAATATTAGATGGAAGAGGTCAGGAATAAGAAGTGCAACGGAATACTGCGTAACGTCATCCAACAACAATATCTGCCGCGCTATAAAACCACCCAGTACCAAGGAAATGCGAGAAGCAAGGTGGTCAATGGCCATGTACAAGCATAATTTGATTCTTTGGTAAAAATTGCCCAACTGGACGTGAATACGAGCACAATCAGGCAGAAAAATCCGCTGTACCTGGTAATCTCATACTGCATAAATGCATAGCCTGTATCCATTATCCTTGCGGGGTTAGCAGGTGGGGACGTAAGGCGAGTACTGCATCGACAACTCTTTGTAACGAAGGCCTCATCAACGGACTGTGTCAACATGGTGATGATGGCCTTGTTACTTATCTCCGAGCCCCTCGGTAGACTTCAGATCGGCATGCGACAAGACAATAGATCAATGTAATATGTAACAGCAATTTGATCAATCTAAAACTGCGTACTTCCTCAGACTTTCCGCTATAGCATCTCCTAGCCCTTTCGACTCTAGCCATTTCTTGGAGAATAAACGGCTCTGGTATCGATATGCGCCGTCGCACAGTACAGTTACAACTTTGGAACCTGATAGATAAAATTGAGCCTCAACATGGGCAATGAAATGTGATTGACTTCTATACTTACCCTTGCCAAGCTTTTGAGCAAGTTCTACAGCTGCGACGACATTCAGTGCCGAGGAAGCGCCTAAGTACAAGCCTTCGCTATCAAGAAGCTGATACACCATAGATATTGATTTCTCGTCCGATATGTGCAGAGCTCCCGACAGGTCATTGATAAAAATGCCCAGGTTATTTGTGACACGGCCTTGACCAATTCCTGTGTGGTTGCAGAATAAAACGTTCAGCCATGTCGACTCATTATACATAGAAAAGGTCTAACCTTCTGTGATGGAACTTCCGCCACGTTCAATGAGCTTTCCACCAGAAGAGACATATTTGTACAAGACACTGCCAGGCGGATCGGCAAGCCATATCTGTGTCTTTGGGCTCTTTTCCTTCAGATACTTGCCAACTCCAGCCAGAGTGCCACCAGTACCAGTTGAGCATACAAAACCATCGATGTCACCCTTTGTCTGTTCCCATATTTCGGGTCCAGTAGAGATATAGTGCGCGTACGCATTGGCGGTATTGTCAAATTGGTTTGTCCATATGGCATTCTCCAACTTTTCAGCATACTCCTTCGCCTGGTGGTTATAGTTCAATGGATCCTCGTAGGGAACTGCGGGTACTGGGTGCACTTCAGCACCGAGCATGCTGAGAAGGTCGATCTTCTCTTGGCTCTGAGTACCAAAGCGTCAGCAAAGAAGACAGCAGCCAAGGTGGTTTGCTCTACTTCACCTGAGTGTTAGGCATGAATATAACACATTTGTAACCCTTGGCTCGACAGACATGGGCGAGACCAATCCCAGTGTTACCTGCAGTACCCTCAACAACGGTTCCACCGGGTTTTATGCTGCATACGTTGTCGACGTTAATACTTAGTACGCTATGTGCTACTCCCACTCACCGACCCTTCTCCTCCGCATCCAGAACTATGCCAACAGCAGCGCGGTCTTTAATGCTGCCTCCAGGATTTTGGAATTCGGCCTTCCCATATATCTTGCTTCCCGTCTGCTCCGAGAGCGTCTTAAGATAGATCTGACCATGGTGTTAGAAATGAATCCACTGTTTTCGTGCGGTGACCTCCTCACCAATGGTGTATTTCCCACTGCACCAGTAAAACCGTCAACAGCAATGTTGTTCGTCGCAAATCCTCTAGTTTGCTGTACAATAGCCCGTCGTAAAACCGATAGCATGTTATTTCAAAGAGAGAAACAATTATGCAAGAAGTGGAGTACACTAATACTTACTCCCATGAGAAGATGAAACGGACTTGGAGCGAGCACGACATTTAGAGGTCATCATGTGTTGATGTTCCTGGGTATTACAACATTAAGACTCGGCAAGTAAATCCAATTATATCCGGGTTATCGATATCTTCATTGCTCGCTATGCCCATATGGCGAATTATACGGTAATCATGTATGAAGGGGAATGTATCATCACATCAAAGAGCAAAACCATCCATTAAGATGCAGAGATAAAGACACCCGAAGAACAGAAAAGCGCTCAGATGTATCTAGAACCGAGCAAGAGAAAAATGCAGGGCTGAATGAAGAAGACAAGCTCAGATAAAGAATTCATACATGGAGAGTCGTGCAGGCCATAATAGAGAGCATAACGTGGTTGTCAACGAGGTGAAGACAGAGTTGTATCGAAGTGGGGTGGTATGGACGGGGGTATCAAGGTCTTGCATATTCTGCTGCATCGTTCATGGCTGGCGTTTCTTCACGTTCTGGTTCAGCCACTGAAGGCCTTCGAACAATCCTTCACCCGTCGTGGCGCAACTGCGGCACATGGATTAAGCAACGTTCTCCGGGAGTGAACGGAATACTGACCTTGGGTGGACATACCAAGAGCGATCCCGCATGCGGTGGAGACCCAGTTTTTCTGTCACCTCTGCAGGTGACATAGCTAGAAAACAAATGAGCCTTTATCCAAAAGTATAGAAATGACTCGCTGTACCTCCGGGAAGATCCTGTTTGTTCGAAAACACGAGCAACAGACATTCCTTCATCTCTCGATCACTCAATATGCGATGTAATTCTTGTTTTGCTTCATCGATTCTTTCTCGGTCTTGGCTATCGACGACGAACACAAGCCCTTGAGTGCCTGTGTAATAATGTCTCCACAGCGGTCGGATCTTGTCCTGGCCTCCAACATCCCAGACATTGAACTTCACATTCTTGTAGGTGACGGTCTCCACGTTGAAGCCGACTAAACGCGCACCGTGAGTTTTCGAATTGACCCATAGTACACGGGTACTTACCCGTAGGTATGGTGGTCACGGACTGGTTCAATTTGAGTTTGTAAAGTATAGCTGCGGCAAGATGCTTCAGCACGGTAAGCGAACAACAAAGCCAGCTTACTTGTTTTCCCCGCAGCGTCAAGGCCAAGCATCAGTAACCTCATCTCCTTGTTCCCGAACAATCTGCCTGTTAGACATGCCGTTCAGTGGAATTACACACGATAGACATCATTGCGACCACGCCGAAAACAAAACACCCACCGAGCGCCTTTGACAAGTTAGCTCCCATGATGATATATAGATTCAAAGGTAAAGAGCGACAGAGGCGGGTTTAGTGCCACAAGCAATGGTTCAGAGACTGAAAGTAGGCAAACCAGGAAAAGGAACGCTCGAAGTAAACACACGCCATTTCAGACCCCGAACACCTCCCAATTGGCTTCCTTGTACAACCGCCGCTTCGAGTGATGAGATGAAAAACCGCTTCTGATACACCATATATTTCTAGTTTCACTTGTGCTTCCTGACCGGAAATGAGGAAGAACTTAAAAATAAGAGCCACGTAGCCATGGGACCACGGCCAGTGTAACGATATGTAATAGGATTATCGATAGCACAATATTAATGCAAGAGTCCAGACCCATGAATACATACAAGATGGGTATATCCTACTAAATCACCAGCATAAGAAGAAATCTAACCCGCAGCAACTCCTGGCGATGGGGTCTGGCTCTGGCTGAACACTTTTAGCCACCCATCTCCCATGTCGGAACGCAGGGCTTGCATCCGTGCTCGATAGAGTTCTGCATCTCGTATTTGACTCTGACTCTGACCCTCGTCTGGTGGATCAAATACCGTGCTCACTCTTCGGTGGCCCGATTTGTCATTCGTTGGGTGTGGACGTCGTATACGAACAGTGGCAGATAGTGGGCGAAGCGAGCTCGCAGGGCCAATAGAGATCCCTGGAGCTACTACAGTGCCTCCTGAATAAGATTGGTCATCTAAAGTACCGTAAGTCTGTGAATGTAAAAACTAAAGAAACGCCTCACCTGTTCCATCCACGGGGCTCAAGTCGACGATGCGCTTGACCTTCCGTTTCCTCTTCCCTGCAACAGCACCTGTTAGCAGAGGAGAACCATGAGAAGGTGACGAGGGTCCAGATCGCGGAGTGCCCATAATTTCATGCGTCCCCGTCGAAGAGGGTACCATCGCCTTCGGACTGCCTACTGGTACGACAGGTGGGGAGGGGAGAGTCTCAATCGTGTTTACTGATGGCGGCTGGTCAGACAGTGATGCACTGAGACTGCGTTTCTCATAAAACCCTGGTGACGCCCCATCAAGCTTGATGTTCTTGTCCTCCTTCAGGAAGAGATCAAAGCATGCCGTGCGATAGTTGTCTTCATACTCGGTGAGCGGGTTTCCTTCAATCCATACCTCCGCGATGTTAGGTAATGTGGCCAATCGCCCAATCTCAGCGCTCTCCTCTATGTGGTTAGAGCGCAAGTCGATGCGCTCCAGCGCCATTAGACGCTCCAAGCCACAGATAGATTCAAGCCGATTACGGGAGAGATTGATGTTGAGAACTTGACCAAGGTGCGTGTAGATACCAAGGACTGAATCAATCATGTTGTCGGAGAGGTTAAGGGAGACGAGGTTGTAGAGTGTGGCAATACCATGCGGCACAGACACGAGGAGGTTGGACGATAGGTCGAGGTAGCTAAGTGAGGTGAGGTATGGTAATGGGTCGGTGGGAAGAAAAGTGAGAGCATTATCTGCTAGCGACAAGTGCTTCAATAATGACCATTTATAGGGCGAGAGGGGAGCGCCAGGTGAAGGCACGGGAGGCGTCAAGTCGTCTTCATCGTCCTCAGGAACGGACTCAGGTAGGCGAGTGCTCTGGAAAGAGCGCTGTGAACGAGGTATGCGTCTACTTCTTGAGTCGCTCGCAGTACCATCTCTCCGAGCCTGGTCATCCAACACGGCACCAATGAAGATATCAGTGACGTCCTCCAGGCCACTGCGCTGGACTGTTAAACTCCGCAGACTTTCTGCCAGCCTATCCCACCCAAGTAACGTCCGAGGGTCTATGTCGACACACTCCAGTGTCTGAATATTCTTGAATGCATCAAGTGGGAGTGCATTCTGATTGGGTGGTTCATCTGCGAGCTCGGCGATGACTTTCGGACCCGGTGCCCTAATTGATAGAGCAGGGAGCTTTGTAAAAGAGCTGTAAATATACTTGAGTTCTTCATCGATGGTTTGTGGCTCCTGTCTTCCCCACCACCCTACTCCAAGTGACAAACCAGATACGGCTGAAAGGGACGAGCGAAATGATGCGAGAGACAGTGTATCGGAATTATCGGAATTAGGGTACAAATCGATGTGTGTATAATGCATTGGCTTTGAGGGATTGTCGACCCTCACGTCTAATGTGCCAATGTCAATTCCGAGTGCCTCTAAGCGCATAAGGATGTAGAACAGCCTGTGGGTGTCGATAGTGAATGTGACAGGGTTCGGAGGAGGAGCAGGTGGTGGCGTTTGTGAATCATAAGAAAACCAACCAGCAAGATTGAAGACAGAGGTGTTATTGGTAGAGTGCCGATGCTGTATACGCCTTCGTCGGACGAAACCAGCTTCTGCTAGTCCCATCTCATTGTTTCTGATGAATGTCGCAATTCCGCGCAGATAATCATCGCCTGGCTGTGGTTCCATGATGGTTATCAAATTGGGGCAGTGAATAGAAAAATAGGCATGCAGGCAGCCAGGCAGCGGCAGCCCAAGCTTAATGCACCACAACGGAAACCTCCAACACCTAGGACCCCGACGCACACCCCATTCTGTGACATAACTTCGTGACAACATATCACGAAGCGTGACAAGATTAAAACGCGTCAGTTCGCTCTCGAAGCTCAAATCACCATCGGTAAGACATCGACAAGCTCAAAGACCAATTCTTGATCGTAGTTGTATCAGATTATTGCACATCATGAAGCTAACAATAAAGACGCTCCAGCAGAAGATGTTCCAGGTGTGTAACGTCACCTATTGTCTTCAACAATCCCTTACGCAAGTAAAAGCTCGAAGCCGAGGGGTCAGAGACCATCGCAGATTTGAAGCAGAAGATATCCAATACACAAGGACATTCTATAGAAAGCCAAAAACTTATCTTTTCCGGTACGGCCTTACAGTCATTTTACTGCATCACAATATTCATTCGATATCGTAGGCAAGATTCTTACAGATGACAAGACGGTTGCATCGTGCGAGATCAAGGAAAAGGACTTTTTGGTATTAATGGTTTCAAAGGTTTGCAGTGGTTTCCATCCATCTCGGATCTCAAATTCACGGTGATCTTCAGTCCAAACCTACGCCATCTCAACCTCCCCCGGTAGTTGCCTCTACATCGACGCCACAACCAGAGTCTGCCGCACCCGCCCCAGCACCGGCACCAGCAGCACCTCAAGTTCTAGCACCAGCTCCTGCGGCACCAGCACCTGTTGCGCCATCTACCCCTTCTGCTGCCCCCGCAGCACCTATAACAGCTGACGGCAGCTTTTTGACTGGAGAAGCTCTCCAGTCGACAATCAATAATATGGTTGAGATGGGCTTTGAACGCGAACAAGTCACTCGCGCGCTGAGAGCCAGCTTTAACAACCCTGATCGTGCCGTCGAATACTTGATGACGGTATATTAATGACACTTGTTTTATTTGTCTGATACTAATCTAAACCACAGGGCATTCCTGCGCACCTCATGCATGAAGCAGCAGGCTCTGCTGTGCGACCAGCGCAGACGGGGGGTGTAGCACCTACTACTCCCGCCGCACCCGCATCCGCCGCACCTGCAGCTCAGCCTGCCCCAGTTGCCCCAACTGGACAACCCCAGAATTTGTTCCAAGTTAGTACCCTGACTTTTTTTAATCGGATTTTCATCAACGCAAGTGTAGCTTGCACAGCAGCAACAACAGCAACAACCTAGTGGCAGAGGTACGGCAGCTGCCGGTGCGGGAGGTGGAGTTGGTGAAATTGATCTAGAGGCCCTTCGAAACCACCCCCAGTTTCAGCAATTGCGCCAGCTGGTCCAAACTAACCCAAATTTGCTCGCGCCACTGGTTCAGCAAATTATGGAGCAAAATCCACACCTTGGACAACTATTTGAAAGTAACCCTGAAGCATTAATGCAATTGCTTAATGGGGGTGATGACACTGAAGGCGATGGTGCTATGCCACCCGGCGCCCAAGTAATACATATTACGCCAGAGGAGCAGGCTGCGATTGGTCGGGTAAGTTTGTCCACACGTATTCTGGAACTTGTGCTTATTGTACGTGACTATAGTTGGAGGCCTTGGGTTTCTCGCGCCAGAAAGCTGCTGAGGCATATCTGGCATGTGATAAGAATGAGGAACTCGCAGCCAATTATTTGTTTGAGACTAGTTTTGATGACGAGGAGGACCAGTGATGGACTGCGACGTGTTTGTGAAGTTCTTTGCATTATTGTGGTTCATGTATATACTCAAGGCTGACACAAGCTCAAGCTACCTAAATTACGACTGGATGGAGTTGTGACCCTGCACCAAAGTCTAGATCCAAGATTAATTGTGATTTATTTATTATTGAAGTCCATACGGAATGCTTTCACCTCAGCTTGTCTTGAGTTGACTGATTTTATCTCACAGCCTGGATCCCTGACGGGCTCATGGAGTGATCGGAGTCAGGTCATGTTAATTATGTCAATAAGCGTTTCTCGTAGTACCCTAGTCCTGCTTGTTAAAACTCAGTAAGAGTATTATAGACTGCATTGCCTTTAGGCTAGTCAGCTCATGGAGTCTATCAATTATTATTCGAATGCAAGCATTTTTGAATAGACCGGCCGCGTGCCAGGCGTTTTACCGCGTGTGAACCTGGATAACGTACAAGCAAGACAGTATCCGCATGTTGTTGTGGTGTGTTGCTTGGCCGCCTTCTCCCTCGTCCTTCATCCTTCCTCTCTTTCCTTTTCCCTCAGCATACATACCCAAAAGCTTTTTCAATACCGCAAGCATCATTACTGTTATTCGGTTTGAAAAGTTACCAATTATTTTTACAGCTTGCTCTAGCTTTCCATCCCATGGCATCCCAAGACTCGCCACCAGTGGACGACAAGGACGTTCAGGCGCGCGAGCAGGCGTCTCAAACAGTTTCTCAGACGCAAGCCATCGGGAATGGCTCTACAGGCGTAGACACTGGTGCGCAAGCGCACGAACAGTCACCCACATCGTCTTCGGAAGCGGACAAGGATGTCAACCCAAACCCTTCTAACACCGTTTCCACTTTCGTTTTACCAGGTGAACGCGAAAACGTAAAGCCTAGCGAGAAAGACAAGGACAAGGGTTCTTTAGCTACAACCACTCAGACTCAGCCAAACACCAATTCTACCAGCGCCACTTCTAGCACCGCTCGTCGATTTTCCAGAAAGGTCAAATCTGCGTCAAAAGCTACCAAATCTTCAACTGCTTCGTCTAGCTCTGCACGAGAGAAGACTGCTTCCAATAGTCATTCGAGAGACGAAAACAAGTCTGTCGGAGGTTCTCAGAAGAAGGAATCATTCATCGTCAAACTCGTGCGCAAACTTGTGCCATGTGTCGCTCCCAGCGATCGTACACATGCGATTGAGGTCGATGTCGACGACATCACGCGACAGAAGCCCTCTGACACGGCCAACGGTGCTTCAGCACCCGTAGCCGAGACCAGTGTGCCCAGCGAAAAGCAGGTTGAAGTCAAGGAACAGGAACGGGAAAAGCCAAACCTTGTGGTAGAGGTATCCCTTTCTGCAACGGAACCTGACCCCGCGGAAATTGAGGTTATTGTGCCCCCCACACCAACCAAGGCTCTCCTCCCAATATGCGAGACAGAGGGGATGACCAGCGGAGCAGTCAACCTCCAGGATCGACTGGTGCAGATATTTTCTCCCCTTCACTGTCAACTCCTGTAGATGTATCGCACCCACCATCTGTGGGTACTCCATCACATGCTGGAGACACCTCGCGTACAGCAACCGATTCAGAAGGTAGCTTCACGGACGAGGAGGGTCACGGAGAATCGGAGGAGCCCGAAGTAGAAGAAGGGGAACCGATGGAGGAAGATGACGAAGATGCTCTGATCCTCAATGGAGGTGCAGGTATTCCGATGGGGCCCGTAAGTCTTTAAAGACCTCTTGATGACGCTTACCACTGATTTGGTTTCAAAATAAGGATGGTGAACTGCGCCCGCTCCTGCCACCGATGGCGCCCCACCACGTGGGGCGCAAGTGCCTCGTTCTCGACTTAGACGAGACCCTTGTACACAGCAGTTTCAAGGTGGATTTATTCGGCTTCTCGATCTAGTGCCGCTTCTAACACGTTTTTCGGCCGCTCTACAGTCCATTCAACACGCGGATTACGTTGTTCCGGTGGAAATTGAGTACCATTGGCACAATGTATACGTGATCAAGCGCCCGGGGGTCGACAATTTCCTGAAGAAGATGGGCGAAATTTACGAGGTGGTGGTCTTTACCGCTAGTTTAAGCAAGGTCCGAGGGAGTTATTTTTATCTCTTCGATATTGTCGACTGATTTTTTATCGTGTGCAGTATGCAGATCCAGTTCTAGATAAGCTGGACATTCATCAAGTCGTATCGCATCGACTATTCAGAGAGAGTTGTTATAATCACAAGGGGAACTATGTCAAGGTAATAGAAGCATCTTTCATGTATGTTTCGTCGCTGACTTGCTCTTTCTAGGATCTCTCGCAATTGGGCCGTCCTATTGCAGATACCATCATTCTGGACAACTCTCCAGCATCATACATATTTCACCCCAACAATGCAGTTCCTGTCTCATCGTGGTTCAATGACCCACATGACACAGAACTCACCGATCTTTGTCCTTTCCTTGCGGACCTTGCCGAAGTGAGAGATGTTCGGGGCGTCTTGGATGGCGGTCTGTAGGGGTAGTGGGTTAGATGGGATGTGAAGAAGAGGAACAGTACAGGAGAGCAGTAGGCTCGCGAGCACAAATTCTTTGAGTTGTGATGCTGGTCAAGCTCTCCTGTTTTTTATTACAGGTCAATGCAACGCACTTCATATTCCCCATGTTGTGCACTACCCCACAAGTTCTATCGCATCCTTACACTACGTCTCGAAGGCGCCTTTGGCCGATTATGCGATTTTGTTTCTGTCTGCCCTCTCCGCATTGCCCTCATCATGACCCCTTCACCTAATCTGCATCTGTTACACTTTCCCATGCCCGATATACCCCACATATCTAACATGACTTTCAACGCCCAAATGTATTGGCAAAACTTTGATGACGATACCCCTTTGTCTTCCATCTCACTCCACGTATGTTCCTGCATCGAAATTTTCTACGTAATCGCTTCTGTGTTACAATTTGACATTATTGCCTCGTTCTATTACTTCTTGCTCTGGTGTGGCTGGTTCTATATGAAGCAGCTACTCTCGCATTTCTTCGCACTCTTCCCATCCATTCCTCCTCGGTGTGGTCGCATACCTTCATGGTGCGTCTCTTTTTTAATCTCAATCCTCAACCAAATATATGACCATCTTCAGGCAGTTTTTCTCCCATTCATGGATGCATTCATATACGTCGATCGTCACTGGCAATCTCCATCTTGCGACTAAAAGTATTGCGACATATACACCTCAATTCCTTACTCGCGTCGTTGTAGCTTAGCATTTTCCTTGTTTTATTGATTGTTTATTGCACTCGGCGACGCACCACTTTCCTTCCTTTCTTCTTTTCTTTCTTTTCCCTTTCGAGTTTCCATTCTATCTCCCTTACACACAAAATCACGATATCCTGACGAACTTCTATGATCATGTTACATATTCACGAATTATATATTATATTTCCTCTGCTCTGTTGAAGCTGTGGGACGCGACTGGTTTTCATCACGTGTTAAGGCTCGTTTGATCGTCGATCGATCATTGTTAACTGGTAACCCTAGATGATCCAACTATGGCAAGGCGAAAGCAGGGCGTCTCTTGCTGAAGTCTAATATTTCGAGCTTCCTTCCTTGGCATGATATTCTTGGTACGTTGTATATCCGTAAGTCACAATTGTGTATATCCCCTATGCACTCTACCAGAACATTTACTTCCTTCTAATACAATCGCAGATGGGGATCATTTCCTCGCAGACGCAGATCACGACGCATACTTGGTCAAGACATGCCAAGACCCTCACAGTCAAGGATCAAGTGTAGTTGGTCTGCAGGATCAGTTCCCAACTTGAATGCAGGCCACCCCGACGTGTTTATGGATCCAGCACCCACTGATGAGAATGTTGGCAGAGGTCAGACAGCTGGCACGATGATGAACGGTTCGCCTGGATTAATAGTTTTACATCGGCCCCAGTGGCAACTTTGGACCAATGAAGGTACGTCTCGCGTTAGGGCATTTGCGAACATAAGGCTGGATATTATTAGCCGACATCATTATAGGGGTGCAGTACTCCAACGGAGATGAATAGAAAAAATTCACCTAGTTATTCTGTCTCGCAGAACGTGTTTAATTAAGTCAGTGGGTCAAAGTTTTAAGATAGCACAGACGCCAAATATATCGTCGATGATTATCGTGATCAGCAATGTGGGGCATTGAGTGTTCCTAGTCTGAAATCCTGTGGAGACTTTCCAGAGTGTACATGAGATTGTGACGATCAATTGGAAACAGAAAAGCGCTGTTATAAGTTCCGCGTGGTCTGATGCAAATTGCCCAACATACGGGTGCTTTGGCCATGGTCACCACTTCTTCTGGGGATACAGCTCGAGTCAAGCATCGTACTCTGGCAACATCATGGGCGCCCAACTTCCCTCGTGTATCTTAGTCAATCCGAGTCTTCCGTATTACTGGAGTGAAACCTTTGGTATACCAAGCCCAGTTCTACCAACCCCTTGGGATAAGAAACGAACAATGGAAGGAAAAGTACTGTGAAAGATGAATGTAAAAACACAGATATGGAAACTACAGACGCTATAGCTAAGTGTATAGATTAAAGCGATATCTAGAATTATTTGTAGCAAGAAGGGAGGCGTAGTGAAATCAAGAGCTTGATATAGAGAATTGGCAACGAAAATCATGACAAAATGGAGGGTATCCTAACAATTCACGGCCTGGGTTTCCTCCAATTCACATTTGAAGTGTCCGTCGAGTGCCCGACACGTGGGACGCACCAGATCTCTGCTGATCGAGTTTGCTCGTCCCACAATTTTGGCAACATCTGTGGCTGTTTCTCGCGCTGGAGAGCTGCAACAAATTTTAAGTATCATGTTCACTGTAGACAAGTCAAATTTAACCTACCGCGAGAGCAGGACGCCGCGGAATTCTGACGTGCCATCATCGTTCAAGAAATACTGGTGATTTTTAACCTGTTTGAATCCATACCGCGATATGGTAATGGGATTGAGCAACTATCACGGTTAAGGTTAGTGATAGCGTTAAAAAATAAACAATACAAAGCTTACCCCTACAACTAAATCAGCCATAAGTGAATTAAGCTGATGAAACGCAGGGAACAAGTCGAATGTTCCGTAATGCTCAGAGCGCCAAGAAAGATACTCCATTATGGCGTCCTCCGAATCAAAGAGCTCCTGGTGGGGCGATATCAGTAAGATGGCAACTAAGCGGAACACAACACATACCTCATGGTCCGGTGAAATAAGCTCGTACAGGACACATCCGAACGCCCACCAGTCCACAGGTATCCCGTACTTCATAGGATCTGGATTTTTCTTGTTGCGCAGGATTTCAGGCGCCATACAATGAACAGTTCCCTTTACGTCTGATGTATAATCCTCCCATGGATCCAGGCACTTGGGCTCTTCGTTGATATAACTGAGCCCGAAGTCAGCAATACGCACGTTCTGTCGGATATCGATTAGAACGTTCTCTGCTTTTATATCGCGATGGATTATGCCCATATAATGCAGAGCGTTTATACCAAGCGCCTTCAAAGTTGGAGCGGTGAGGCATCGAAAACCGGGAATGACACCCACTTACCAGTTGTGCGCTCCACCTACGAGCATTCTGGAAGCAGTATGCGGATTGATTGTGCATATAATGCAGCAAATCATTCGTCATTAAATCCTAGGGGATTACAATAGATTTGAACAGCTCAGATGGCACACAGGAGAGAAGCACCTACCATAACGAAACAAATTTTTTCCTTGGTCTGAAAGGACATCTCTAATTCCATCAAGAATATTGTTGCAGGACGACACTGCCCCAAGGACGCAAGACGCTTGTAGACCTTCAACTCGTTCAGAAGACCCTCCTCGGTTTCATTGTGCTTAAGTCGGTCTTTGCTGAAAACCTTGAGACACAACAAGCGACCTGATGCCATATCTTCAGCTCCAATGGCCCTGGCAAAACCTCCCGTTGACAATTGGCGCCAAACACGAAAGGGACCGTTCACGTATGATGGCGGGGACATTCGCGGAATGGACACGTCTGCTGTGCCTGGAAGTGTGAAGGCGGGAATGGGGGCTGGATGGTCGGCTGGCTCCAAGTGAGAAGGGCATAGAAAATCAGGGGGATCTGAAGTCAGGTCCGCCGTGTTGGTATCCCCCGCGATTTTAGGTATGGGGATGGGGAGAGGCATGATGCTGGGAATGTCGGGCAAAGCACTCGATACTTTGGGTGCTGATAGAGATGAAGGAGTGATCAACTTCAGGGTGACCTTTGGGTCTAGCTGGGCGGACAACATGGTAATGACCAGTTATGAGGAGAAGGGGGAAACAATGCGAAGGAGGGATTAGGTGGACGTACTACTTAAGAGTTATCTGGTAGGTCCACAACGCATCTCTAAATAATGAGCTGTGGACGCGCCAATTTCTGATTGTCTCAAAGCATCCACAACGTATTCGCAGCCGTCAAATCGTGCCACCGCATCTGTGAATCAACTTTTAGTGGATAGAATAGAGGGGACTTGTGGAAGCGTACAATCAAAGCACGTTACTACCACACTTAAATTATCGGCAGACTGACAAATAAATCACTACCACTGAGTATCAGCTTATTGTGCGACAGAAAATTGGCACACCACACCTGCTACAAAGCGTCCCGTGAGACTTACTATACCAAAACAATATGATGCCGCGAAAATCTGTATATCCGCAAGGATGTAAGTACTCTCAGTACCGACAGCATAACCATCTGGTCAAGTGCGGCTGACTGTTGTAAGGCGCGGCGGCCGTTACAGGTATTCGGCTTCTTTTCTTTCTCTATTCGCGAAGCGGGCCTTTCAAAATGGGTGCTATTGTGACACGGGCCATGCAGCGGTGATGGCGATGGTCCTCGGCGACTCCCAATTTGTGTACAAGTTCGGTCATCGCTCGAGATGCAAGTTATAGCTTCTCCTGCAGCTATCTTTATAGGGTCAAGTGTAATATACCCAATGATGACTCAGAAGACACGAAAGCAAGAAAAAATTCAACGAGATACAAGCAGCTCTCGTGGAGGCTCATACCAGCGGCGAGCGAATGGAATTTCATGTGGAAAGAATCCCGCTTGAATATGCTTCATAGCTTTACTATAAGTATGTTTGTGAAACCATGTTCAGATCTTGTTCCGCCTAAGCGGATAACATCAGGGACCAGGACCTTATTGAACTATAGGGTCAAAACGCACTTCTAATTCGAAAACGAATATTGCATCTCGATCTGCTTGTAGTGGTCACCGTTGGTCACTATATGCTGATTGTCTACCTGTTTCACAAGCAAACACAATGAAGAGGACTCAGGATGGCGAGAAGGAGAACCCTCACACTTAGGTACCAGCCACCATCGATTTATTCCGTGACATCAAAGTTCAGAACGTTCGAGGTGCGTCCGCTATGTTCTCCCTCCGTTTTCCACATAATGGGCTCCAAGCTGCTGTTGTCAGCGAAGAGTAAAGGTTCGCGACTTCGAGAGGTCCTGTGTAATCTTTTCTGTAACCTCACTGGCATATCTCATGAATTTCAAGCTGATGTCCTAGCTGTAAAGTCGGCTGTTGGAGATAGTCCCCGCGGTTTATAGCTCGAGGTAGTTTGTAATTTATGTTAAGCAGAAGGTTGCTCAGACGGTGGTGTAATTATTATACACCTTCGAGCGACTCTCGGCGACAGTATAACGGATTGACAGCGTTAAAAAGGCAACGACCACTGGCAGGACATATAAAGTGCGTGATGGGCAATAGATGATTGATATGCAAACAGTATTAGTACGCCATGGCCAACGTACTAGGTGTGGTTTGAAGCTCAATACATCGCCAGTACTGCTGACTCATCAATGGATAAAATTGACGGCTCTTAAATGTCATCCAACTGGTCTTAGGTGGATACCACCGCGACAACAGAATGGAAATCTGTTTCTCTTGGACTGTACAGGTTCGAAACCGACAGGTTTTTTTTCAATCGGAACACTCATTAAAAACCGGACGTTCATCTTAACTTTGTCCTGGCTAAAGTGGTTAGCACAACAGAATATAAATTTGTCTATTGGACTGGGCCAATATTCAGGTTCGAAACTTGCTGATGGAAAGGTTTTTTTCTATGGGAACAAGCCAGGTTTCCACAACAGAAGAATCCAGCCTTGTTGTAGGGCAGGTTTGACTGATTCAATCAGTCAAACCTGCCTACACCAAGATTTTTTCCCTCTCGGAAGAAACTTTGACATTCAAATATTCACTCGTGGATGGTTTCGTCGGATATTCATCGTAATCGGTCGTAGCCAAGTGGTTACCGCAACAGAATCAAAATCTGTTTCTCTTCAGCTGTACATGTGTAGGTTCGAAACCTGCCCGATCACAGGTCTTTTTCTATCGGTGCACACCTTGACATCGGCTCGTGGATAGTTTCCTCAGAAATCCATCCAACTGGTCTTAGCTAATTGGTTGACCATAACAAAGTCAAAATGTGTTTCTCCTGCAGTTGGTTCGAAACTTACTGACGAACTTTTTGAGGTGTATAGACCTTTCGAGAACCGAGGACCATGGCCGCCCTTAACCTAGTAGGCCCAGTCATTGCGCTGAAACCTCTTTTATGTGATGGTCTGTCCACGAAAAGGAATTCACTTTCATGTCCCGCGATGGCTTAAGCTTTTCCTCGGAAAGTTTCCCGGTTATCATCCATGACTTATGGACGTTCGAGAAGATGTTTCACTGTAAGTTGTTTTCGCTCATCACTCTCAATTTTTAATGCACTCACAATCTGCATCTGACTAAATAAGACCAACCTTCGCAAGTTGATTGTGTATGGAATCTGTCTATTGAAACACGCTCATTCTTATCACACATATAACATATTGTCCAACAGCGAATTTTCTGCAGCTTTTTTTTCGATTGTCGCCCTGGCTCACTACTTTTCAAACGATACCGCTGATAGCTCGGCCTTTATGTCCTTCAAATGATCATAACGTGTATTTGTCTAGGATGTGTATATGGACGGCGTCGAGTGGCCGAGAGCATGTTAATGTATTAGTGCGACTCCGGGGTATGTAATAACAACAATTCTAGTGATAGCAGTCCGAGTTCAACATAATAGTTAAGTGTCCCGTAGTACCGTATGAAATATAGTAAGTATGTGATGCAGGAAAGAAGTGCAGCGATAATCTCAAGTGCAATTTGACAGCTAGGGGATCATGTTATCGACATTCGAGGCGTCAATTCCAACGAGCGAGTATCGTAATACCTCCAAGGTTCGTCATCGTCCCGAAGCTCGTCGACACGAGAATATCTAGACTTGCGTGCTCTCCTCTTCCGCCACCAGAAACTACATGCAACCACTGAGTCATCACGTTCAGACAGTTGTATGATCACTCACATGAAACCGACAATCCCTGCAATAACCACTATCATGGCAATGATGTAACCTGCCAATGCACCCTTATTGTCTATTAACCATTGTTCCACTTTCTGCAGACCGCCTGGATCAGGATCCACGAATACAAACTGTCTGCCTGGAAGTTCTGACTCGCTTGGGATATCATTTGGATTGTAACAATACTGCGCGAAGCATTGCGAGCAGAAATCTGATCGTAGAGTAACTGCGCGATCGATTGCGGCACATTGCAAGCACCGTCCCCAATTCGGATCTGGAGAAGTTGTGTTTGGTTCGAAACCACCTAACGTATTCCCAAACGCTTGGTTTATGAACACGGCTGTGAACAGGGATGTGTAGGAAAATTGGGTATCACCAGTACTGTAAAATGATATTAGCATCAGCATTATCTTTGGACAACGCAGGACACGTGGCGTACTTTGTAGCTGGTGCGCTTCCATCCAGCGGAGGAGCATTAGGAAGATATATGATGATGGGATAAGCTGGTTGACCCTGAGTGAGATTACAGCCAAAAAATGTTGGACGCATATTGACGCCTGTGGAAATAAACTGGGCAGCACCTCCAGGTATAGGCGGCATCGGTTGATGCGAAGACGAGAGCACTGATGATATCCGATCGGAAGTAGTTAGCAGTGATGTACCACTTATAGGAGTTAGCATTTATTAATAGTAGATTGCTGACAGGTACTCACTTTGGCCAACAGTTTGAATCATCCGCACTACCGTCAATGACGACTACTACATCCACTCCCCTAGCATTAACAAGTAGGCTGCTAAGGGGAGTTTTCTCGTTGTTTGAACCTCCATCAAGGAGTTCGAGTTGGGTTGCAGATGAGTCTTGAAAAGTCAGAGGATTGATACCTTTGAATGGCTGTAGATACTGTTAGGTGGGTGCTGTAAGTCGAAGTGATAATACAAACGTTAGGCCAATTTGCCGCATCCATGACATTGGACGGCGTTTGCGATGACAACTGATTGAAAATAAAGTTCATACCGCCTTCATCTCCATTGGAGGTATCGAACCCAAAGTTCCCGTCGGTAACATTCAAGACCGCCTGCAACAGTAAGTCAAGTCGAGACCAGAGGAATTTCCACGTAATAACATGACATACGTTAAAGAAACTGGAACTTGTACCCATAACAAAGCTCGCCTGATCGAAACCAGTTATGCAATCTGATTGGTTAGTTGGCAGACCGTTTGTCAGATAAGTCCCAGCAAACTTCAGTGGTAGCATCGCTGCAAGGTCTGGATCCCACGACCCAAACTCAAAAGGTGTAATCTACACCATTTATGTCTAGATGCGTTCCTGTACTTATAAGTCAAAAAAGTGCTGACCTCATAAACAGTTGAATTCAGAGGTACAGTCGTGGTTATCCCTGAGCCCGCTGGCCGCGAGTCAGCGGCTACTATCGGAAATGGCATCGTGTAATTTTGAAAGCTCGGCAGGAGAGATATTTGGGACCATAGTTGGCCAGCGCCGTGACTAGTCTGATTGGTATAGAAGTTGCCTTGCGTTGTTTCGTTCAAGAAGTGATATGAAATCATCCGACCCCATAAGTCAGTCACACTAGTAGGACTGAAAAGGCAGATAGGTCAGCTTGATTATAGACGTGCGATGCTCCCGAGAAGAAACGTACAGTCCATTGTTTGCCTTGGACTCAACACTCGCCAGGATACTACCCCAATACTCTTGGTTATGGCTATCGCTGACTAATGGCGACGATGGCACAATTAAGTCAAGGTCCGACATCCATGATGAAAGATTTCCTCCATTCCCGTAAACCAGTCCTGTGATTGACGGCCAATCATTCATCAAAAGCGACCCGAGCAGCCACGAACCACCTATGATACCGATTGTTAGCATCATCAAAGCTTACCATAAGCGTTGGTGCGATAGAACACTTACCAGACGAAGCCGAGAGGTACGACGCGACTTGTAGCAGTCCTCCGGTGCCCCCCTCTTTGGCGGTGGTGTTTCTCCAATCCAACCCTGACAAAACTGCTGCACCATATTGAGCCGTGCGGTATCCCTCGCCTCCAATGGCAATGCCAATTCTGGGAAATTTGCCCTCCAAATTTTCGAAGTTGTATCCAATATCTGACGCATTGCCAAGCCAGTTAGACCATGCGTTTGAGATTACATAGGACTCCCTAGACCCAATATACTCCGATTCTGATGTGTTCAAGACCTGATTCTGCGGCGTGAAGGTTCGCACAAGCGAGTCGGGTGTCTCTGGACAATTCACATTGACCGTCGGAGCATACGCATCAACTGGGTTCTGTGCGACAGCGAAAGTGTAAATACAGGATAATATGATGTGGAGAGTGAGCTGGAGGGAGATGAATATGCCAGGGTAAGTCATGAAGGTGTACACTGCATCACCGTTGTCGAGGAAGACCAAGTTATTTGAAAGAGAGCTGTGTTGGATCTACTGGCTAGTATTACGGTGACCGGCTGTGTTTGACCGTATGTTATAACGTACTCAAAGCGATGAGCGGCACAACATTGTCAATACTCCGACTTGACTCCGACCTATGTAGTACGGTAAATAACGGGGGGAAAATGTCTCTCGAGTTGACCAGCATAACGCATGACGCTCTGAGCCTCTGACCGAATATGTACATTTTTTCATGGACTGCAAGTCAATTTTTCGCACCAATACCACGTGCACCAAGCTCACTTTTCTCGAAAAAATTGACCAAAAAATGTATTCGTTGAGTATCTACTACAAGTATGGTTAAAGTGTCGGAGTGACTACCAGATTAGGCGAGCACGTTGCGATGAAATTGTGGTTGCCGACGCAAAGCCGAGCGGTGTTGGGACCGTCCTCTGCAGCATGCTCCCACCGCCGGAGAATCTCCGCAATGCGCAAGTTTGGCGCAACTTAGCCTTCAATTTCACCGTGATCAGTTCCGTGACTGCTGATTGTACTGGAAAGGATATTAGTATATATATTCCTTCGATGCCGACGTGCTCCCCGAAAAAAGAGATAGTACACGACACTAATATTTGGAGGCCAAGTTTATCACCGGGAAAGCTCGGTAGACTCGCAATCAGTCGAAACTCTCAGAACACGCAAGGCTGAAAAGTTACTGCAACAAAATCAAGCTTGTGTCACGGTTCGAGTCGCTGGGAAGGCGCGTAGCAGTAAACCGGGCAATGAGCCGACTTTTGCTCCGAGTAGGCTCCCTCGACCACTTACATTGCAAGCTCTTAGGCTCCTCAATCGTGTTTCGAACTTCTATCATCGCGGCAACCAGTGGTTGTCTGTTAGTACAACTACATACTGACCTTGCAGAATGGCCTTCGCTCAACTTATTGGATACGGTGTGCTTACCCTTGTAGTATGGAAGCTCGTTCAGAGACGTGCTTCCGGAAAGGCAAACGCCCTAGATGTTGCAGGCCCAGAAAAGGAACACTGGTGGAAAGGTCAGCTTTCTCTGGCAGTCAGTCCAGTGCCGTATCGGACGTTGACGTTCATCGATGCAGGCAACATGGAGTCGATGATTGTGGACGGTTTCCAACGTTGCTTAGATATTGCCGCAGATTATGGTGGAGCTGTTAAGATCCATGCCTTGTTTGGTGTGCGTGTTATACCATCACCATGTATAAGACATCATTATTGATGTGAAGCCTCTAGGAAGAATGGTTGTATGTATCAGACCCACGCGCGCTCCATCATATCCTTGTCAAGGAGCAGCATATCTTTGAGGAAAATGACGGATTTTTATTGTAAGTGTCAAGTATTGCTCGAACATCATTCGTTGACCCTCCTCGAGTTGTAATAAGCTCATCTTCGGCGATGGTCTTATTTCGACGCTAGGTAAATCCGGTTGGTAAACTTCATAGATTTTTTCATTGCTGTGCAGGGGAACAGCACCGAAAGCAGCGCAAAATGCTAAATCCAGTATTTTCTGCCTCCAACATGCGGGAGCTCCTGTCCGTTATTCAAACCATTTCCCATCAGCTAAAATCTACCCTCGTGTCAAAGATATCTGCCTGCAGTGAGCATGATCATGCACGACGCAGAGAGTCCATAGAACTCGATGTGTTACCCTGGCTCTCTCGCAGTTCTCTGGACTGTATTTGCGAGGGCGTGCTGGGCTATCATTCGGCTGCACTAGACGGAAACGAGGACGAGTATACAGACGCTCTACGAATGTTAAGGTGTGTAGGCCAATCTGCTAGTGAAGTTATCCATTGACATGCTGTCTCACAGTCCGTCCATCAGCAAAACTGTGGTATTTCGACCTTTGGTTCCGATAGTTATGCGCAATTGCTCTCTTTACTGGAGAAAAAAGATAGTAGACTGGCTCACGATAAGTTGGTTGCCGACGCAAACCATGAAAAATCTTAGAGAGCTACGTCGCGTAGTCGAAATCATGGACTCGGCTAATAGAGCCATCTTCCAAGAGAAAAGGGCTGCACTACAGCTACCCTCTCCCCTATTACAGACCCACGACACGTCGGGAAGAACAAAGGGAAAAGATATGATGTCCATCATGTGTGCGTAATCATTTGCGATAGAGTGTCCATTCTCACGTGGGACACGTACAGTGAGGGCAAACGCCTCATCTTCCGAGGCAGATAGACTAAGTGATGCCGAGCTTTTGGGACAAATGAAGTCGGTTTCAGTTGCTCATCTGTGACTAAGCCTAATTTCTTGACCTAACAGCGTTATGATTTTTGCTGGTCTCGAGACGACGACGGTAGCAGTGGCTCGTGTATTGTACATGCTTGCCAAGCACCCTCATATCCAGGAACAACTGAGGACAGAAATCTGTGGTGCCATGGCTGCATATCAAGTTCCCGACGCCGATCATCCGCACACCGAAGATGACAGTGGCGCCAGATTGTCATACGATGTGTTGATGAATCTTCCTTTACTAAATGCAGTTGTTCGAGAGACATTAAGGCTCTATCCATCGTTGCCTATTCTCACTCGAAGGTTAGTTTATTGACGACAGACGGCGCCTACTGACCTCTTTGAAGAACTACAAAAGCAGCATCAGTCCCATTACAATTCCCGGTTCGGTCTATATCTGGCGAAGAGATCGATGCAGTCCATGTGGCTAAAAACCAGAGACTCGTCATATCCATCATTGCTGCAAATCATAACCAAGCTGTCTGGGGCGAAGATGCATCAGAGTGGAAACCCGATAGATGGCTTCATTCTTCTCAAGGTTACATTTTGTGAATGCCACGAGATATAGTGATTCACCAAGATTCTTTTAGGGGTCGCACCTGGGGACAAGGACGCAGTGAAATATTCAGGCGTTTATTCATCTATGTGCGTCGCATGAAGTCATTTCGTTACATGCGTCTCGCTGAACGACCTTCAGGATGACGTTCCTTGCAGGCAATCGTTCTTGCATGTACGATGTCAATTTTCCTTGAACCTGGATATGTTCTCACTGTACGCTAACCCTCACAGAGGCTTCAAGTTTGCCGAAATGGAAATAAGTGAGATATCTGACTTGTCGGTCATTATATCTCTGAACTGAAGAGTTTGCGTTTCAGAGGACGTATTGGCCACTCTCCTGCCAGCCATTCACTTTGCCCTGCCGTCAGAACCCGACGAAAACGGGAATGTGAAGGAGATATACTGGAAAATGAGCGCCTTCCACACACCGGTAGTCAAGGCACCTGCAGGAGATGGTGAAACTCCTCACCTTCCTTTGAGCATGCGGCTTGTCCGAGAATAGTTATTTGAATAGTTGGTTCCATATAATCTGAACGTTACAGCTCAGTGCGTGGCAGTTCATGGTGGCGAAAGAGGAGAGTATCCTCGCGTCCATCTGATTCTTGATTACGAGCAGACTATTATGTTTGAGTTCGACGCTGTATATCTTACTGTACTACATACTGCACATGATGAGCTAATTGTTGTGAATAAGTCTACCGTGGGAGTTGCTGGATGAACTTCAGGGAAACGTAATTCACTACAGAATGCTACAGAGTGCTCTGTAGCATTCTGTAGTAAATTACCTGGACCCGAGACGAGCATTTATCAGTCTTAATACTTATATACATATCACAGATAGATTACATGGTGCAAACATATCTCGTATTCTTATATCAGTTCATCCAAAGTCATATCTCCTGGTATGTGTTCCAAAACGGTTGCTTTAACCAATGCATCTGGCGAAGCACAAGGTGGGACGGGAGATGCTGCTACGATATTTATGCTCTGACTCGTGAGGGGAGGTCGTGTCACACGGGTTAAATTCGTCCGAGGTTTGTTATCTTCTGGTACCGCGACGGACTTGTACATCATGATTTCATGCAGCAAATCTTCGTTCGCTGCAGATATGGCGTCCCGGTCGCGGGTACATGCGAGTAGTTTCTGGTAGCTGTGAGTCAAGGAAGAGCTGAGGTGATGAAAATGCTTACCTGTTTGACCTCGGAGAGCTCCCGACGAATCCTGTCCACGTATAAAATTCTCTGTACAGGATTGTTATGGCCAAGAATTTCGGCATTAAATTTGCTGAGATTCTCGGCTTCTTCCTCTGCAAGGTTGTTTCTCGCCACTAGTGCTTCAGTCTCATCCACCAAGTTATAGTATGCTTCCTGGAAGCGCGATAAATCTGCTAAATCTGCCTGCAACCTGTGTGAGTTTTTCAGGTCAGTTGTTCGTGATTTAGGTACAGGCGACGGGATACATACTGCTCAATATCAGCTTTGAGAACCTCTTCGGCTGTTTTACTGACGTGGAGTGCAACAGACAACTTCTGAGAAGTGTCGCGCTCCCTCTGTAAAGCTTGCTTGTGACCCGCTGCCGTGTCTCGTATATTATTCTCAAATTCTTCCACTCGACGTTGCAACATAAGTTGTTCTGCACGACCTTCCGTTAAGGAAATTTGGGCATCAGCCAGAGCGCGCTGTCCAGTGATGATTTCAACTTGTGCTTTTGTGAGCTCGGCCTGTAGAGCATCCCGTTCGGCTGAGTCACGACCAAGTCGATCGATGAGTGCACGGTCGATTTCATGTTGCTTCTCGAGAATGCCATGAAGGTGAGAGCACTCTGAAAGTAGCTCGTCATTATGAGAGCGATAAAAGTCGGATATAGTCCTAGAGCACGCCAGAGTACTTTCCTGGACCGCCATTGCCTCTCTAGCTATGTCTTTGTCGTTCTGGTGGATGTCTCCCTCCAGACAAAGAAGCTCGTGAAGCTCAGTGCGGTGGGAGCAGCTATCGAGGACAGCTCGATTCTCCTGCAAGGTTTGCAAGTGGAAAGCCGCTTCTTCTCGAGCGTCGCGCAGTTCTTGACACAAAAGCGTATTTTCTTCCTGGGTGTGGCGGACAAGGTTTGCGAGCTCAACGACTTGGCCTTCTGAGTTTGCCAGCTTTCGTTCCAATCGGAATGAACGTAATTGAAGTGCGGTGTGGTCCTTCATGAGTGTGGCATGGTTAGATGCAACAACGGTTGTTGTAGCCAAGCGGCCGTACTCCTCTGCAACACGAGAAAGGACAGAACGGCATTGGTCTAGTCGGGCTGTAAAATCATTCTCTTGGTTCTCAGCTCGCCCTCGCAGGGATGTAAGCGCTTGGCGCGCATCTTGTGAGTCCGTGTTAGCCGCGTCAAGCTTTCCTTGGATTGTCATCATCATGTCTCGTGATTTTCGTGCATCTTCATCCGCCTTTCCTTTCACCTCGTTGACATGGCTTTCCAGCAAATCTCTCTTCTTTCTCTCTGCAGATACAGCCTTTTCTAGTTCTGCGATCTTCCTCTCGCGTTCTCGAACTTCGTCCTTCCTCCTTGCCTCAAGATTTTGCAGTGCTTTCTTCGTCTCGCTGTTCTCTCCCTGCTTGCTAACGAGCTGTGTGCGTTCATGTTCGGACATGCGAAGTTTGACGCGCAACTCCTTCAGCTCGCCTTGATCAGCAGTACTGTTTTTCTTGTACTCCTGGACTCGTGATTCAAGTGTCTCGTTGTGTTTCTTGAGCTTCTCTAGTCTCTCACCCTGCTCCAAGTTGTTCTTCGAAAGGCGAGCGACATCGAATTTATAGCGCTCAATTTCGGTTTGATGCTGCATCACACAGCTTGAGTTCCAGAGTTTGAAAGGCTATCAAAATAATGTCTTACCGCATTCTTACCATCAGCGTGCACTTTTTCCAAGTCTTCTAGTTTCTTCAACAGTATCGCGTATCGATCATCGCTTGCATGTTTAGCGGCGAGTGTTTTGTGCACGGCTCTCGGCACAGAGTTGTATGAACCTGGTCCTGTAAACACATTAGCGCTGTACTGCTACAAAACCATCAAGCTTACCTGGGACATTGGATACCTTTTCCTTTGAGAAACGATCGGGTTTCTCCATTGAACCTCGTTTGTTCGCGTCTAACTGGTCTTTTCGTAGCGTTAATGTTTAAAAAAATAAAACAAATGCGTTCATGATGCTACGCACCTTCTGGCAGACTGTAGGTATTTGGTCCCGGAACATTGGAAACTACAAGAGTTGGAATGATGAACTGCACAAAGACCCAAGCAACGCACTTTTCTCTGCCGTAAAGCGTGAGCCCTTGGAGAATGACATATCTTGTTAGCTTTGATGGTACGGCTGCTATGAGACGCTCAGTGTTTGCGTGTCACGGTGGCTGCTATGAGTATGTACTGGTTTTAGTTCAATGTTCAAATATGGATCATGTGACAAACGCGTCGCGAAAAAATCTATGATACTCACGTGATGAAAAAACAGTTGCGTACCACGAGACGGAGGAAAAGTAATATTTAAGTAGCAGAACAGTTATTAAGCTTGACTTGAAAAGTGGAAGCAACTGTGTATGTCGAGAAAAATGTCAGAGGGCCATGATAGACCTGAACCACCATGTTTAGGTAGGGTGGCACCCACATTGGGTGTCGCCCGACGCTTTCAGTCTCACCTCGAGACCTAGCGTTATTCAATACACGAATCTATAATGTAGTCTCCCAAGCACTGTTAACACCAAAGCCCTCCTCACAATAAATCGCGTGTACTCCACCGATAATCCAACTGATGACAACAAGTAACATGAATAGCAATGCCCTACGCTAACGAAAGCTCTACTGTCACCTAGCAGAACCCACCCCGTATATCACCTATCTGTTACAGGCGATTAGACGAGAAAACACCCCACCACCAACACCATAGACGAACCTCCTCCCCATACTCGGTGGCGCACTAACATGAGGCCACCCACGAGGCCCCGGGAAATAATGCAAACCGTCCTCCCATAACAAAGACCTTTGTTAAATGTATACTCAACCACACGTCATCACTCACGTGTCCCCGCGCACAAAGGAACGCATGCGCCCTCGCCATATTGAAACAAAGAAACCCCGCTTAACATAACCTATAAAATATCTGCACCAATGTCCTTCCCTTCAACAGCAACATCTGCACCCCACACCCCTTAACGAATACACCTCTCCAAAGCACAATGCCAGCCGAAGACTCACCCATGCACACCACAGACCAATCAACCACAAACCCCGTGGTCACCTCAACCAATCCCTCCACCCACCACATGAACACTGACTCCCGCGCGAACAAACACAACCGCCCCGCCTCCCCGGCTCCTGTCACCAACCCTCACCCCGACACAAACCCTGGGCAGACACCAAACCAGAACCAAACGCCCGCCGTAAAAGCTCCCGCAAGTAAACGGCCCAACATCGAACGCCCCCTGCAGCAACCCACTGCCACCAACCAATGGGATTTCCTCCGCTCGAATGCTCCACCCACACCCGAAGTCTCGGGTAAGTGCGATCCATAAAAACCACCACAAATACATACTTACATTTACCAGTGAATGGTGTTAGGACCCTCGATAGTGGTCTCAGAATCACCGCTACACCAACTGGGGGTTTCCCAACCCCCCAACTCGGCCAATCTACCTGGCGCAACGTTTCTCAAATTCTGAAAGAGAAATGGCCTCAAAAGGAGGGTGCTAAAGCCTGGGTGCGCACTTACAGGGCTAAGCACGAAAGCAACGCACAGAGTACCGTAGCCAAACTAAAGGACGCCATCACCAAAATAATAGGTGAATCAGATGCGGAATCATTAGTAGTCAGCACTCCCACCGCAGCCGTCGAGCTCATCGAACGTCTTCCCCCTCCCTGGCACTTCCTCATATCCGGTATCCCCCCTGAGGCTATCGAATGCCTTGTTCGCCTCCAGGTATGCTCCTCACCGGAGATATCATGCTTCTTCGTCCCCTTTGAGCAGCCACTCCCCACCTACGCTCTCACCCTAGAAAACTTCTCCTTCCCCGACTCCGATGCCACCAACAAGGCGATCGCAGAAATCGTCAAAGACACCATATGATCCAACCCAGACATACTCCAGTACATCCATGAGAACATCCCCTCCCCTGACGCTGTCTTACTAGGATATGAAAAGCAATAAAATCACCAATTTCAATATCCTACCACGGTCAACGGTTCAGACAATTTCCAACGGTCAATAACGTGGTTGTTCGTGGGGAATAGGTTTGTTGAGTTCTCTAAGCAAAACACTAGTGACTAAAGGTGGAGGGAAAATAAGATCAATAACTGGCTTGATGCAGTGCTTATGATCTTCTACTAAGCTAAGTCAATAACTGGCTTGATGCAGTGCTATGACTTCTCTGAATATAATGGTGCAACAGAATATAATGACCTAAAGCTGTATCCTTCTTGGATATTCCTTATCCTCAACAATGGAGATCAAACTAAGATCATGCACTATCAAGACGACCCAATACGTGACTTCGAAACCAGCCCTCTGCTGCTCAGGCACTCACGATGAGTATGACGCAGACCAGAACAGAATACACCCTCTTGATGTAGTCTTAAGTGGCCAAGCTCTTAATATTGTTGACTGACTGCAAGCCTTATTTGTCTTCCCTAATTGCTGAAAATACTAATATTCTCCCCACAGAACTGTTTCTGTGTCTAAAAGAGAACCTGGAATGTACTGTGTAAGATGGCTCAGATGTGGCCTCAGATGCCTTGTATGATGTTGCAAATGATGTCAAAGGAATGGAGGAAATAACTTAATATTTCTCTCAAATAGTCACTCAGATATTCACTCACTGAGAACCTAGGGAATTTTCCCTATGATTCCCCTACTAATTATTAGGTGTAAAAGATGGGTATTGTTATTTCAAAGGGGAGAAAGTGAGCCCCTTATATACTACTCTACTGGTGGCTATGCTAGAAATTATTGGTATACAAGTAAAATACCTAGAATTGTTGAATAAAGTATTATGAAGCACTTTGGCAGAGGAACCCATATTTGGCATCCTTGGGTCAAGTAGCAGTGCTTCCTGTGCAGAGCTAACCTAATTTGGAAGTCTCAGGTAAAGTGCTTGAAAGGCTGTGTGCCAAGACTTTACACTGCCTGAATGCTGTACTTATGGCTGTGTGCCAAGACTTTTGCACTGCCTAGTTGCTGTGCTCTAGCCACTAGCCCTAAAATAGACATTCTTAGTGCTCTTTTTACTGAATACCTTAATTCTGAGTTTGTTCATATTTACAGACAACACATTACTCAAATGATGTTGTGTTTGTTTACAATTCTTCAAAGCAAAATTCCCTACATAGACATAACTATGTCCAGATGTAGAATTGCTAATATTTTAGATATTGGGGTGTTTCTGTAAAAGTATCTCAAAAGATGTGAAAATGTGTGAAAAAATTATGAAAGGTGTGGGAAATTGCTGACTAATGAAAATTAAAGGGTTTTGAAGCTGTTTTCTGACCAAGATAAGTATTATTGTGAAGAGATAAGTTGTAAAGTAATGTTTGTAGGCTCAGAAATTATTGAATAAAATTCTCCTTTGATTAGGAAAATTCAAGACAGTATAGTGGACTATTATTAGGAGCTTGTATAGTGTAGAAACTTAGATGAAAATATGTCTATGACCATGTACAAAACAGAATTTGTGCATGTCATCCGCAGGGAACAATAAATAAATCGTCCTCGATTTGAAAATAAGCACAATGTTGAACAAATGACTGTGTCCTCAAAGTTGTGCAACATTAAGGTCAAATACTGTGTGACCCATTTACCATTCATGGTACTTCTTCATGACTCTCAAATATATTCAATTCTCTCTCATTCCAAGCTTCATTGCTTCCAACTGGAATTATAGCAGCAGGTGGAAATGGAAATTCCTCAGGATCAATGAATATGCGGTTCAGAAATCTTCCATTGAAATATGGCACTGTTCCTCTACTTCTGTGCAGATCTCTCTCAACTCCATCTAGCAGTGTATTAAGTATCTCTGCTAGACCATGAATCCATTGACATGTTGGACATAACCAATGTAATGTTCCTATAGATTCTCCCTGAATAGTGACATACACTCGATGTTGGACATGATATTGCTGGTTGCTCTCTGGGTGTAGCTGATTACAATGCATTACTATCTGAGTCTCTAATTGACGAAATAAGTAAAATAGAATGGTTTGTTGATGGTGCAGGATTGTGATTTGTGGGTAAAATACTCCATTGTTTCGGAGTTCTTGTGGCATTTTGCCTAATTTAGAATATTATGATTGATCTCCACAACGTTCCTTTGCACTTGTAATAATATACAAAGAAATGATAAAAGTGTTTAGGTGTCTAGAGTACTTCAAAAGAATAGTAAGGATTGGCACTGCAGCTATTGGATATGATAGTAATTTGAGCGCAACTCAGAATGAGGAGTAATGTCTACCTATGTTTCTTCAGGAAGAATAATGAGGAAGATATTGTGGCGAATCAATGTAACGATAGTGGTGTGGTCGCCAATCAGGAATGTCAACTGAGAAATCGTCATCCTCTGAAAGATCCTCTGGTATTCCTTCACAAGATTCATCTTCCGGATATTCTGCTGCCATAGCATCTAATGCTGCTAAGATATCTCTTCCTCCTTGCCTGGATTGTATTCGCAATGGTTCTGGTGACTGAATATGTGAGATACGAGTGTGTCTAGCTGGGCCAGCTGGCTGTGCAAATGACATTACCATGGGGTGACGAAAGCGTTTGGCTCTGATGGTTTGCAACCATGCATATTTTATGCGCCAATGGAAAGGAAGCCGAATACAATAATGTGGGATGGTAAGAATTATGGGGTCAATCGCTCCATGGGCTGTCCTTTGCTGAACTTGGATATCCACCCATCCTTTTGCTACTCCTAATATTTTGTGGACTACTCCTGTATAGCTATACATGAGCTGAACAGGATCTTCTAGGGTTATAAGATCTTGAAGACGAATGGGTTGATTGGAACGAAGTTGGACGGAAGTTGCTACCCAGTGATTTTGACTGAGTACCTTCCCTGGAAATGCCTGAGTGGTGCAAATAGCCTGAATAGTAGAAGAGTTCATGGTGATCTGTTCACCGCTGTAGTTTCTGGTAATTGCTCCAAAACTAGCTGGTGTAATGGGTAGAATCATAGTTGTAAAAAAAAGAAACGAATGTGGGTGAAGTTTGGTCAAGGGTAGTCTTTTCTTGTAACTGAAAGACTGAATAGAAAGACGGTAATAATGCAATTTGAATTACGTCTTACTCCTGAGGTCTAATGATGCGTCAATCGGATGTTCTTTTGACAGTACTTTAATGTATTTGTACGTATTCTCAAGCCACGTCTGGCAAAGTACCAATTCTTGTTTCTATACTTCGTATCCAGCAATAGAGTTGATAACAAGTAAAACAGTCTTGACGAATGTGGTGCTCTAATCCCACATTCCACAAGAAAATAATATTGTTAAGACGGTGATAAGTGTAGATGTGCTCTATATTTACATGCCAGAGCAAGGTGGCAAGTAGCTGATGCAAAATAAACTCCAATGTATCTCGCACTGATTGATTGTTGAAGAGATCAAAATATTGAGGAGGCGGCATGTAGGAATTCCTCAGAAATTATTATTCTGAAATATCCTGGCTGCTATCTGAGTTGTCTGAAGATAACTGATCTGATGATGAGGAATCAAATCTTCTTGCTGTTTGGTGCAAACGAACAAACTCTGCTGAGTTTCGAGTAATGTATGGGAGTAATCTGAATGCAGCTACACCTCTTCTAGAAACTGCACCATCCAACTCTCTCAGAACATAAGATCCTCCTTCTGTTCTTCGTACTACAGAGAATGGTCCCAAATATCTTGGTTTGGTCTTGCGATTTAGCTCCTTCTCAATTCTAGTATTATGCACCAAGACTAACTCTCCTGGTTTGTAATGTCCCTTCTGAAGCCGTAAAGAGAATTTTCTCTCAAATTGTTCTTTCGATTTAAATCGTGCCTTTTTCAGAGTATCTGCTGCTCTAGCTAAGTCCTCTGGACGCTTTTCCAGCTGTCTTATTCTTAATGCTAATAACTCTTCTGAAGTCATATTGCTTCGAAATCCTTCCACCATAAAAGTTGCCTGGACTAGATCAAAGGGCAGAACTGGGTGCACTCCATACACTAAATAAAATGCAGAGAAGCCAGTAACTCGACTTGTCATAGTTCGATCAGCGAATAAAGCATGAGGTAACATGTTAGGCCATTGAGTAATCTTCTTTCCACATGCTTTTACTAAGGCTTCCCTCAGGGTAAAGTGTCCCCGTTCCACTACCCCATTTGCTCTAGAATTGTAAGCGGAAATGGTTATGTGGGGAATGTCAACTCTCTTAACTAACTCTGCAAATGCTCCTTTAACCTCTGGGCCATTGTCGGTTGTTATTTGGCCTATAGCTCCATAGCGGCAATATATATCTTCCCAAAAGAATTTGCTGAGGGACTTGGCATTGTTAGACTTCAATGCTCTTCCTTCTACATATCGTGATAAATCATCCCTGGCTAGTACTATGTATCGGTATCCATGGGCAAGTGGCATATTCATGATATCTATGTAAACTCGCACAAACAAGGTGGCAGGTGTTGAGACAGTAAGGGGAATGTGCATCTTCTTTGTGGATCGTATCTGACATTCATGACAGGATTGTACATGATGACGAACATCTGCTAACAGATATGGCCAGAAAAATCAATATCGAATGACTTCCCAGGTGGAAAATTCACCATGATGTCCTAACTCCTCATGAGCTTGTCTCAATATGGCTGATCGTTTCTTAGGTTCCAAAACCACTAGCAAAGGTGGCCTTCCTTGCATTCTTTTATACATCCGATTATTTCGTACAAAGAACTGGTTGGTCTTCTTAATAAATCGCTTTCTTCCCTGTACTGAATTAAAAGGTGGTACTTGTAACGTAGTAAGAAAATGGAAAATATCCTGCAAAGAAGCTTCTTGACGATTCGAACTTTGGGATTCAGAAGGTAAATGATTCCCAGTGTGTAAAGTGTTAGAATGATAACAGATATGGGGCCGAAATAATGCTTGAGATTCTCCAGAAAATAGAGCAATCTCATCTAGCCATGAGTCTTCTTCTTCCTCTACTTCTTCTCCTTCTCCAAGACCTCTTCTTGATAATGCATCTGGTCCTTTGAACCGTGTTGCTGGAACATGTATTAGCTTGAAATCGAATAATAGAATTCCTTGAATCCAGCGGTTCATTGCAGCATTTGGTTGTAGGTCCGGTTCATTCAACATTCCTTTAATGTACTTGGCATCTACCTCTACATGAAGGGTCTTTGCTCCAATAATGTGAACACGAAAAGCTCTTAAGGCTCGGAATAGTCCAAATAGCTCTAACTTGGGCTGAGAATATCGAGATTCCACTTCTGAGAAAGGAATGGATCCATATCGAGCTGGTCTCTTTCTTCCATGTTCATCGATTTGGGATAAAATAATCCCTACTGACATATAACTTGAATCTACTGAAAGAATGATGGGAAGTTCAGAACCATAGTCAATAGATCGTAATGCTGGAGCTGAAGCTACCAAACTTTTCAAGGTTTCAAATGCTTTCTTTCTACGTTCATCCCATATGAACTCAAAATTCTGTCTCCATAGCTCAGTAATAGGTCTGGCTAACTCGGAATATCCAGGAATCCATATCCTAACTGTTCCACATAGTCCAAGAAATCCTCTGGCTTCTTTTGGATTGGTTAGATCAGGCCAGTTTAAGATTTTGTCTACTTTCGCTTTATCTGGTAAGCGTCCTTCAGGAGTACATGTCTGCCCTAGTATTAATACCTTTGGAAGGCATAGCTGAATTTTAAGAGCAGAGAATGTTGCTCCTGATTCCTTCACTCTATGCATGATACGATGCACATCCTGGGCATGTTCCCAAATAAATTTTCGAATTCCTGGATTCTCTTTCAAAACTTCTGGATTGCCATGTTCATCAGGATAAGCGGATCTGGGTCCTTTGATAGGTAGATCATCAATAAATATATTTGCTTTACTGGGAATTTCATCATGCAGAATAAAAGTCATGCACTTCTGAAATTCAGCAGGCGAATTAGTGAATCCTGTGGGCAAAGAGGTGATACGAAGTAATCCTAATGGTGTCAAAAATGCAGTCAGATCTCGACTTTCAGGGTGGAGCTTTCTAGCATCAAATCCCCAAAATAAATCAAAGACTGTATAGCACTGTGATCCTGCAAATGGTTCTACAAAGTCATCTAGTATAGGAGGTAATCCAGCATCTCGTATAGTTACTTTGTTTAGAGGCTGCAAATCATGTACAATTCGCAACTTTCCATTCTTCTTAATGACACAAAACCATCGTGAACGATAAGATGATTGACTCGCTTCATAAACTCCTGCACTTATTTTGAGCTTTAGAACCTCTATGACTTTATCCTTGATTCCTGGAGGTATTCTCATATTCTTGTACTCCCAAGGAACATGCGGAACTGTCGGTATGATGTATGGTGAAAAGTATGATTCTTTGAAGGTACCCCTATCACTATCTTCAAAAGCTAAGGCGTCCTCATTCAGTTGCATGATATGCTCAAATAATCTTTCCTCTTCCGATGATAAGAATCCTGATGAGTTGATATTAAGGGATTTTAATCGTTCTGTTGTGATTTTGACAGATGGTGTAAAATCAGGGGGATGAGGTGATAGGGTTGGTAGTGTTTCCAAGGGATCATATGGAAACTGTCGACGTACTTGTGCTTCCTGAGGAAATACTCCTGGAACAGGCTTAATTTTCTTATCAACCCGTTTGTACATAGTGTATGACACAACAGGGTCATTGGATATATCAATATTCTCCAAGGGGAAATTAGCTGGGGCCCATAATGAATTGTCAGAATCGCGTTCCTGATTCTCAGACACCTCGTTCATTATCCAAATCGCGTCCCCCGGTTCAAAATACCCATATTCAGATTGGTACCTTGAATTCATTTGTATGTGTGCCTCAATTATAGTGTTAGATCTTAGATTCTTCTAAGTGTACGACACTTTGTGGGAATGTTTGTTTTGACAAACACTGGTTCCTAACTTCTCGGTAGAATGACTTTGACAGATTTTTGTAGTAATACTGTTGTACTTGTGAATTAAAGCTTTGATTTGTTGATATTGTACTTCAGGGGTGATTATATAATGCTTGCTTTCGCACTATAAGAGTTCGCGAGCAAAATCATATCATATTGGCTTCAAAAGCCCTAAGTGTGTGTTGAACATCACTAAGTATAGTAGTACACTGAACTGAACAATTCGGTAAGTAGCAAACACGAGCAAATTCGCAGGGAACAATAGCTAAACACTTCGAAGTCAAGAAAAGAAATCTATAGTAGTGAGACGGTAGGTAGTACAAACACTTGACTGTGTGAGATAAGAGCATCGAATGAAATCTTTAAGCAAAGTAAGGCATAACGAAGACTATCAAAGGATGTTAGCGCGATAATAAGATTGGGTAATGCCAATACTGACATTACAAGTACAAACACGACAAAATAGATCCAAAAGAGTCTTCAGGATAGCAAACGACCAAACGAAAGTGAGAGCTTATAAACTGAATGAATAATAAGCTAAAGTCTAACGAATACGATTGTAACATACCGTCAAACAAACAATGAGAGCCGGATCCAAAACAAACAAAGTCAAATGAACTGCAAGAGTACGACGGGCGGTACTGGAACGAATGTGAGCTAAGATCTTCCAAGGTAAAACATGACATACTTTCTAACGAAGACAATTGAACTGTGAAAGCATACTGAAAAGACTGAAAACGAAAAGAACTAGAAAGAAATGAAGTGAGCTGTCGTATAATGAAACAAATGAGTCATACTTGCAAATGAAATCAAACGACCATCAAAGATAACGAGAGTGCAGAGACCGAAGACCGAGCCGAACAGACGCAGGATATGGTACAGCTGAAAAGAATAATCGTGCTCGCGAAGAACACAAGTTTTCGAAAAATTAGACGCATCTAAGCGCCATGATTGAAATCATAGTACTTAGGGTCCTCGAAGGCAGCTGCACATCCTGGTCGAAATATGGCAAGGTCTTGACGATGCTGACGTTCGTGTACTGATAAAATGTTTCCTACTGACGATTCTGGCTTGATGCGAGTGTGGCGCAAGTCATCGAGTAAGAAGTCTTGCAGGAGAATATAGACGACGTCCTCATCAGGTACCGTCATCTGTAAGATTTGGTCAATAGCGCGAGTGACTCCATCGAATCCGAAGAAGCGGAAATAGCTTGCTGCTGAGCGTAAATAGGTGGACTCCGTGCGAGTAAGGAAGGGGTTGCAGAATGGGGCGTGTTGAAGTAAAAAAGCTGTTCGGCTCACCCAAGCTGGGAGGGCTCGATCACCTTCTATCAGTATAATACATAGCTCGGATTCTCCACAATCACGAGACTGTTCTGGTGTTAGTACCGCATGAACGTCTCGGATTAGTTCGACATGTTTGTAGCGTATCTGACGCCACTCGAAGTATCGATTCCAAAGGCGAGTTTGCGCGCATATGACGCAATCGGGGTACTCAGGGCGGTCGAAATGGTATAAGGAAGGTGGACGGACTGTAAGAAAATGAGCTTCGTGGGCACCTACTTCCCGGATGTTGTGTTCAGCGATTGCTGCACTGATAGCAGCTGCTGTGGAGAAAAGGTTGGTAAGTGCTGAGGTACGGTATATACCGTTGAATGGGAGGGTAGTGCGACCGTCACGTCCGCAGTGAACACCTCGGTAAGGTTCTTTGATGCGTGTCTGAAAAACTGGAGGGTCAGCGATAAGAGCAGCGCACACTGTGTCAAACGTTAAGGCCCGCAGATAATATGGCGCATGACGAGCGCTATGCTCTTCGCCGTGTCGAAGAATACGTCTGTCGGCCGATATAAGCGTATCGCTTAACGAATAAGTAGATCTTGCTGTGTTGTTAGTACTAGGTGCGTCGTCATCCATTAAATCTTCATCGTCGGATGAAAACCCATCGGACGATGCTGACGCATCGTCGTCAGAATCGTCAGTCAAGTAGAATAGTGGGCTGAGAGACCGTTCCTTGACAGTCTGGTTGTTGATAGTAATAGCTTGCTGGGGTGGGGTTACTACCACATAGTCGTTATCTTTGATAAGTCTATGTTCAAAATCTAAGCACTTGGTAGTAATGGTATTGAGATGGACTGACTTAGCGGGATTTAATGCTAACGAGCATGGCGCGTTGGGCTCAGTAGAGGGTGTGTCGAGTTTAAAAAGAAGTGGGGATGCCTGCTGAGTGATGTTTGCGCCGAGCGTAGCACTAGCCTCGAGGATAGGCTTCTGATCTTCTGTTGGGGGTATAGACACTGCTGGGGAGTCTGAAGAAGCATTAGACAGTGAGTTATAAGCGTCTGCGATTGCAGACGCACCGAAATCAGTCTTTAACTTCCCCTCCTTGTCATACTCTACAAAGTAAATGGGGGGTGCCGGCGTTCTCTCAGGTGCGTCTCGTCCGTTTTTGCACTGAATCGCCTTGAGCCGCGATGTTGTTGTAGGGAAGGGAGCTGGAGACGAGGCTGGAGTAGGGTAGTGTCCATTAGCCGGCTGCTGAAAGGTATCTTGCTGAGGTAGGCCCCTACTAGTGAAAGCGGCCCTTATGTGAGCAACTGCATGCCCTAGCTCAGAGTAGTCGACGTTGAAAAGAGTAGGGGGTGCCCCAGTCGATGCTGCATGGTCAGCGCATGTCTTAGCGTACCCTTCAAAAAATGGGCCAGGCTGAGTGCGCCTTCCAAATGCCGATAAGCAGGGTGAGAATATCTCACGCGCGTCTTCTGGAAGCGGAGGACTTCCAATCGAAATCGTTCGGCTCGAGTTTTTCTGAACGGTAGATACTAGATTTGATTTCAATGTATATAGTAGTTGGTAGGGTGCGGCGCGCTGAACTTTATGGCCGAATGATAGAAATTGATTGGAATTCAGGAATATATAATCGGCTGTGATATTTCCCAAAATAGTATGCGTGCTTTGACACACGGCATCTTCTCGGAGGGAATTCATTTCGCGGGCGCTCGGCATCTGAGTTCCGCCATCACGTGCTCCGGTGTATTCCGGAATAGTAGGGTCTGGTTGGTAAATAGATGTAAGAGCTCGATCCATGGTGATTTTGCTGGCTATATTCTTCAATTTTGCTTGCTCTTTTATACCTTTCAAGACCTTAGATATTTGTAATCTTACTGTAGCTAGAATTGTAGTAGAATATTCTACAATGTACAAAGTAGCACATACTACGAGAAGCACCATGGTTCTTACCAAATATAGGATGCTTGCTTCAAGTGCTATTGGGCGCAAAGTATCAAGCCAAATAGTGGATAGATAATGACATTCTGAAACCGTACTAATTTCGGGTTTCTCCGTGAAACAACACGTGATCTCTTCTCGCGGCACGATCATAAGTTCTAAATCGGGCGCTTCTTCTGATACTGGATTTGGAAATGTTAGGTAAGTTCCATCATTTCTCTCGGAAAGTCCCACTCTGTTGACCATTTGCCAAGAGCGTCCTAATAATAGCTCAAATGGTGCCTTTTCATTTAGTAGCACTGTTCCTAGGGTTCGAATATTCCCAATATTGATAGGGGCGCTATGTATTATTCCTACCAAATCTCCTAGATTTCCATTAGCATCCCTTAAGGTAGTCTTGTGGTTCATGTCTGCAGGTAGACCTAGACCTTGTCGATATATATTTGTATTCAGGATATTGATTTCACTTCCTGTATCGAATATGGCTTTGACTTTACGACCATTGATATCTGCATCAATATATATCAAATCGCCTCGTGTTTTGACTGTTTGTCCCCTAGTAAGAAAAGTTTCTGCAGTTGCTCGTTCCTTTCCTGATTTAGGTTTGATAAGGTCAATCAGACTTCCTGATAGGTCCTTTGATACTGCAAGAATTTCTCGAGCTGAGATTTGAATCTGGCTATTTAATATTCGATCTAGCAACAGCTTTGCATCGGTTTTGGCTGTTAACTCAGATATTCTTGGAACATATCTGGGCTCTTCTCGAATTGTGGGTCTAGCCTTCTCATCTGTAGTTCTCACAATGGCCTTACTTCCTTTAGGCTTATTCTTCACATTTGTTTCTGGAAAATCATCCATTATAATGTCATTGTCATCATTGGCATTATAACGCGGTTTCTGGATGACTACAGGTGTTGTTGGGCGTACTTCTTCACGTCCTCTCCATTTTGTTTCTTCTAGCTTCTTGACTTCTGAAGGAATAAACTCTCTTGAAGGAGGTGCTCCTGGTCCTGGTTTTACTCTAACCGGTTCTGCTATTTGAGTTGATTCCTGAGTTTGGGTTCTTCCCGCTACTGGTCTAGTCACTACTGACTCATCAACTACCTCCTCGATTTTGCTAGTAGAGTTAGTGATACCTTGCTTCTCTTCCTTCCTCTTCATCTCTTGTTGTTGGCTCCTAGTAACTGGACCAGTTGTACGTCTTGCACTGGCAGGAATATTCTCCTTGTTATCTCGATCCTCAGTGCGCTGTCGTTGTTCTTTCTTCAATGCTTCTCTATACTCCTTTGCTGGTGGTGGATAGACACCTTCAAATATTTCACGCCTTTTCCCTGACCTATCCTTAATGGTCCTCTCCACTGGGTAAGCTAGATACTCTTCTTCACTATCTGACTCACTTAGAACTGCTGGTATAAAATATACTTCATGGTCACTGTTCTCCCATCCATTGTCAGATATTATCTTGGCAAAGTGTGTGCTAGCAGCTTGCTGATTCATTATTCTCTTTTGGGCCATGACAAAAGTTTCATCTCCCTCACGTCGAAGTTCAGTTCCTCCTGGTAAGGTGATTCTTCCTGCTGCATCTCTTGCCAATAGACCTTTGTCAATTAGAGAATTTATTTCTGGACAGCTGGTAAGCCTGTGGTTACCTCCACATCCATAACATGTAAACTTGGCTGGTCCTAGTCTAATATTGTTAGGATAGGTAGGTGTGAATTGTCCTCCTGGTGGTCTTTGTATTCCTTGAGGTGCTATGTTGAAATTCCCTTGCCTCCTAGGCTTAGGAAATACTTCTCCTATAGTGGAGTCTATCTTCAATGCTTGAAAAAATAGCAAAGCATAGCTTGGGTCATCTATAGATAGCTTACTCAAGCGTGTGACCAGATCATCTATCTGTTCACTATCCTTGGCCTTAGACTTGAGTTTCTTTTTGCGGTCTACTTCCTCCTCACTTGAACTGTCTGAGCTTGAGTCTGACTCCAGTTGTCTATGCTTTCTTGATTTGGATTTCCTTTTTCGGTTCTTGTGGCTGCTTACCTCATCATCTGAACTATCTTCAAATCTAACCTTGTGCTTGCTAGATCTGGATCTTGACTTGGTACGTTTCTTAGGCTTAGATTTACGCTTAGACCTATGGTCCTCCTCATCCTCAGAGTCACTTTCATTTCCTGAATCACTATCTGAGTCTGATGTGTTTGAATCAGTCTCTTCTTCTGATGTATCTGAGTCAGAGTAGGCAAGGTTAGTCTCAAAGCGATCTCTTTGCAGACATTTTTCCACTGCTGCTGTGATTTCAGCTGGTGTATAGGGAGTTGTGCGATCCCGCAATGGATCTTTGGCAATCAACCTACTCTCAACTTTATTCCTCAGATTCTTGTGTATTCCCTTCCAGAGGTATGTAGCATGGTCACTGGCACTAAGCTTGTTGTGTGTCATGAGCCATCCCCCAATGGTAGTGAACTTTCTCATATACTTCTTCCATTCTGACAGAGTCTTGATGGGTTTCTGCTTTTGCTTTACAACAAAATGCATCAGATCCCTCTGTGTGTATCTCTTTGAGTCTCTATCTGCATCAAAGTATTTCAGAAGATCAGCCTTGAGCAGTGGCCAATTGTGAGTGTTGTAACTCTCTAGTACTTCAATGAGATCTGTTACACGGGTTGAGCAATATTGTGTAATATTCTCACAGATATCCTTAGGGGTTGTGATCTGATATTGCTGACAAAGTTTCTCATATCTTTTGACAAACTGATTAATTCTTGTGTATTCACCCTTGAATTTTGGTGGTGCATTCTTGGTTCCTGGGTATGGTAGAATTAATGGTCCTTGGATTTGACTTGACCCCAAGGCAGCTGCTGTGGTGCCTGTGATAAAGACAGGGGGTATAGATGTGGTCATTGTGGCTGATGATGATGTATTAGATGGTCCTGCTATAGGTTGAGTTGAAGATGGTCCACTGGATCCTCCAATGCTACCCATAATGATGTTGTGATGATAAAGATTGAACTAATAAGAGTCTTGCTGATGGTATGGATGGAATGAAACTAAGATGTAACAGTCAGGAGCTTTTGGCAAAGAGCAACAATATTTCTCCCTCGCGGTGGGCTCCAATTTTGTCTTACTAGGATATGAAAAGCAATAAAATCACCAATTTCAATATCCTACCACGGTCAACGGTTCAGACAATTTCCAACGGTCGATAACGTGGTTGTTCGTGGGGAATAGGTTTGTTGAGTTCTCTAAGCAAAACACTAGTGACTAAAGGTGGAGGGAAAATAAGATCAATAACTGGCTTGATGCAGTGCTTATGATCTTCTACTAAGCTAAGTCAATAACTGGCTTGATGCAGTGCTATGACTTCTCTGAATATAATGGTGCAACAGAATATAATGACCTAAAGCTGTATCCTTCTTGGATATTCCTTATCCTCAACAATGGAGATCAAACTAAGATCATGCACTATCAAGACGACCCAATACGTGACTTCGAAACCAGCCCTCTGCTGCTCAGGCACTCACGATGAGTATGACGCAGACCAGAACAGAATACACCCTCTTGATGTAGTCTTAAGTGGCCAAGCTCTTAATATTGTTGACTGACTGCAAGCCTTATTTGTCTTCCCTAATTGCTGAAAATACTAATATTCTCCCCACAGAACTGTTTCTGTGTCTAAAAGAGAACCTGGAATGTACTGTGTAAGATGGCTCAGATGTGGCCTCAGATGCCTTGTATGATGTTGCAAATGATGTCAAAGGAATGGAGGAAATAACTTAATATTTCTCTCAAATAGTCACTCAGATATTCACTCACTGAGAACCTAGGGAATTTTCCCTATGATTCCCCTACTAATTATTAGGTGTAAAAGATGGGTATTGTTATTTCAAAGGGGAGAAAGTGAGCCCCTTATATACTACTCTACTGGTGGCTATGCTAGAAATTATTGGTATACAAGTAAAATACCTAGAATTGTTGAATAAAGTATTATGAAGCACTTTGGCAGAGGAACCCATATTTGGCATCCTTGGGTCAAGTAGCAGTGCTTCCTGTGCAGAGCTAACCTAATTTGGAAGTCTCAGGTAAAGTGCTTGAAAGGCTGTGTGCCAAGACTTTACACTGCCTGAATGCTGTACTTATGGCTGTGTGCCAAGACTTTTGCACTGCCTAGTTGCTGTGCTCTAGCCACTAGCCCTAAAATAGACATTCTTAGTGCTCTTTTTACTGAATACCTTAATTCTGAGTTTGTTCATATTTACAGACAACACATTACTCAAATGATGTTGTGTTTGTTTACAATTCTTCAAAGCAAAATTCCCTACATAGACATAACTATGTCCAGATGTAGAATTGCTAATATTTTAGATATTGGGGTGTTTCTGTAAAAGTATCTCAAAAGATGTGAAAATGTGTGAAAAAATTATGAAAGGTGTGGGAAATTGCTGACTAATGAAAATTAAAGGGTTTTGAAGCTGTTTTCTGACCAAGATAAGTATTATTGTGAAGAGATAAGTTGTAAAGTAATGTTTGTAGGCTCAGAAATTATTGAATAAAATTCTCCTTTGATTAGGAAAATTCAAGACAGTATAGTGGACTATTATTAGGAGCTTGTATAGTGTAGAAACTTAGATGAAAATATGTCTATGACCATGTACAAAACAGAATTTGTGCATGTCAACGCCGAAGCTGCTCTTCGTACTATCGAATCAGTCAGAGTCTCGAGCCTTAATCTAGCCCATTCCAAGACAATGAAGGAAACCGTCTGGAACGTATACTTCGAATCACCCCCAAACTTCACCCTGAAACAGTACTTCGACTGGACGAACCTCCTACGCACCTTCTTCTACATATCAGAAGACTACGGTTATGGCAACGCCCGCCAAGATGACCAATTCATGTGCGTAGGCTGCAAATCCTTCGACCACCCCACCGGTTTATGTCCCTTCCCCAAAATCCTGGGATGGTTCGGCCCAACTATCACAGAGGATACTAACGCCACCCTCGATAACCGCTCCATGTTCCACCATGGCAGAGGCGCCTCCAACAATAGTAACACCCGAGGAGGAAGAGGCTTCACCAGAGGCCATGAAAGAGGCGCCCCCCGCGGCAGAGGTTGGAAAGGGAAAAACAAAGCTTACTAGACCCCCTAAGTACTCAATCCCCTAGAAAGATATGTAGCCGCTGCCTAGAATAAGTACCTGATGTACAATGTACTGACACCAATGTGTCCAAACGCTTCAATAAACAAAGCCCCGTTGTGTTTACTCTCGATGTAAGGATTGAGGACGGCCCATTGTACAATGTACTCGGGTACACAACAGAAGAACCAAGTCTACAGGAGCCCAAATTTACTGCTAGAACAGGAAAGCTCCGGACTTACTTTATAAACGGCGACCTTTTTAGGTCTGGGACGTGCCGTGCAGAGATGCTGAAGTCATGGACGAGTCACTTTTATCGCCTTATCAAAATCGCTGATTCCCCTATGACATTGTCCCCCCTTCGTCTGGCTGGGATAAGTCGGCGCAGCCCGCTGCTGTGGTTAAGGCACGGTGCTGTAATTTTAACTGCTACTTCTACAACACAAACACCCAACAATTCAACTACGGTACACAAACACGGTTATGGTTATAGCTCCCGCAGATCCGGAGAGGGTTGCGCTTCGCCCGTCAGCAACACCCTCGAGGAAGGATCAGCAGGTTATGGTGACGGGCACCGAAACTCTATGACTGATCTCCCTCCCTCTCTAGCTGATAGACAAATACTCACCGGTAATAACATACCCCATCATGATGACAACCCCATCAATGAGACCCACCGTCCCAATTCCTACCAGAATACCCCGATAGCCAACTATCCTGGTTATAGAAGTCCTCCCCAGGACCCAGCTCAGAACACGCTAAATCAACACCCAAACAAAAAACAAAAAGGTCGAAAGACCCGTGCTAACGTCAAAGTCGCATCGCTAAATATGCGCGGCAGATGGCACAATGGTGCCGATAAATGGCCACACATTAACCAGATCGTCAAAGAACAGAAAATCGGGATTTTAGCCCTGCAAGAGACGCACCTCACTAAAGAGGATGAGGACGCCCTCAACTCCTCACCCGGTTTTAGAATCCACGTTATCTCCTCAATAGACCCTGCACACACAAACGCAAAAGGTGTAGCAATAGTTATTAATAAGAAACTACTAGGGACTTCTGGAATAAAGACTCACACACTAGTACCAGGGAGAGCAATACTCACAATCATCCCATGGCAAAAGGAAAGCACACTCAAAGTACTTGCCGTCTACGCCCCCAACGATTCACTAACAAATCAGCAGTTCTGGGAGCTGACTCAGTCAAAACTCAGGAACTTACCAAGACCAGACCTATTGCTGGGAGACTTCAACGTGGTGGAAGACCCACTTGACCGCCTCCCACCCAAAACCGACCCATTTGGACCAATCAGCGCCCTACACGAACTCAAGTCCCATCTCCGAATGAAAGACGGATGGCGGTATGAAAACCCAGACACATTGGCATATACCTTCGCCCAGTCTGCCTCCCAAGGCGGAAGTCAGTCATGCATCGACAGAATATATATAAGCGACGAAATCCTACCTTTCAGCAAAGAGTGGGATATCTCCCCCCCAGGTATACACACGGATCACCAAATAGTCTCGGCTAGAATCTCTAGCAAGAAAATGCCCTACGTAGGCAGTGGACGCTGGTCTCTCCCTCTATACGTCCTTAAGGACGAGAAACTCGGTGAGAAAGTAATAGACTTAGGAAAAACATTACAAAACGAAATCAACAAGTCCAAAAATCGACGCACCGAGGAATCCAACCCTCAAATCGCCTTTAGTATATTTAAATCTCAACTAATCAGCCTGTGTAGGGTCACAGCGAGAAAGACAATCCCAAAAAAGAAAAACAAACTTAAATCCCAACTAACTGCTACAATGGCGGATCCAAACCTATCTGAGGAAGACAAACGCATAATAGGCCTACACATTCAAGAAAAACTAAACCAATTAGAAATAACACAACACGACAAGGCAAGGGATCACTTAGCTACGAAAATACGTCTCGAGAGTGAGTCCGCTGCGAGCAAATTCTGGGCCCAATCCGGTAAAGAACAAAAACCGCGCGACACTATAATAGAGCTCAAAACCTTGGACTCTGACTCAGCCAACCCAACGTATGAAAGCAGATCAGATAAAATGGCTGAGCTAGCAAAAAACTACTACGACAACCTGCAGGACGACGGCCTAGCGCCTTCCGAGGAACGTGAGAAAGCTTTAGAGACTGTCCTCAACTCAATAAAGATCAAGCTGGGTCCAACGGACAAGCTCGAATTAGAAAACAACCTCACTGAAAATAACATCGAAGAAGTCTTACGCCTTCTACCAAATGGCAAGGCCCCAGGTACCAATGGCGCCCCATATGAACTCTGGAAATGGGTGAATGAAAAATCTAAACTAGCCTCAAAAGGCTCCAAGGAAGTCGACACCCCATTTAACTTCATCAAATGCCTAACAACTGTATACAACGATATAGAGAACCACGGCGTAGCTGAGAACTCCTGTTTCGCTGAAGGATTACTGAACCCATTACACAAGAAAAAAGATAAAAGAGACATCTCAAACTATAGACCAATCACACTATTAAACTGTGACTACAAGGCCTTCACCAAGGCGCTAGCTCTCAAACTAGCACGCACTGTCCCATCCATCATCCACGAAAACCAGGCCGGTTTCGTTCCAGGACGGAGTATTACGGACCAAATCCAACTCACTCAAATGATAATGGAATATGCTGAAGTCGAAGAAATTAATGGTGTGATCGTAGCTCTGGATCAGGAAAAGGCCTACGATAAAATTGCACATGACTACCTCTGGAAGGTACTAGAAAAATTCAATATACCCATAAAATTCATTGAGACGATTAAATCCCTATATAAAGGAGCGGAAACATCTGTCATGATAAACGGCGAAATTAGCCCCAAATTCAAAGTCACCCGCGGGGTAAGACAAGGGGATCCCTTATCCTGCCTACTGTTCGACATCACAATAGAACCCCTAGCAGAAATGTTAAGACAATCCGATCTAACCGGATTCAAAGCAAAAGATATGGCATACCGCATCGTAGTCACAATGTTCGCAGACGACACCACCGTCTATCTGACAGAAAAAGACGATTTCAACACCCTAACCGATATCCTTCAATGCTGGTGCAAAGCATCTGGTGCAAAGTTCAACACCTTGAAAACCGAAATTATACCTATAGGGGTGAAAGAATACAGGGAGAATATCCTAACAACTAGAAAAATAAGCGACTCACAAGAGTGTCTCCCAGAAAACATAGACATAGCAAGAGACGGCAAAGCAACTAGGATCTTGGGAGCATGGATCGGGAATGACACCAACGAACAGGCAATATGGTCACCGATACTTGATAAGGTGGAAAACGCCCTCCAGAGGTGGGAGAAATGGCACCCGACCATAGAAGGACGAAAAATTATCATCCAACGCACAGTGGGAAGCATGTCGCAATACCTAACGACCGCTCAAGGGATGCCCAAGGAAGTAGAAGACCTACTAATGAAGATGACCCGCAAGTTCGCGTGGGACAGCGGAGGTAACAATTCTGTCAGTATGGACATCCTATACTCCCCCATTAGGGAGGGAGGCAAAAATATACTAAACTTACGAGACCGTAATGACGCAATCGAACTCAAATGGCTCAAGGGCCTCCTCGCCCCACTTCCTGAGAGACCACAATGGGCTTTCTTCGCTCATGCTCTCATCGCCAAAGCTGCCCAGAGCTCCCCCGTTGTTAGACCTGAGGCTAAGATCAACACCTTCCTCCAGACATGGGATCCATCTCCCAAAAGGCTACCCACTCACCTGAAACGCATCTTCAAAACCGCTAAGAAATACAATCTAAAATGGGAGGCAATCTCAGTGGAACCAGAGGTCGCTCGACAACTCCCTATATGGTTTCATTTAGGCGCCTCGGATAATATCAAGAAACTCAACAACCACCTTTACGCTAACTGCTTAAGGGACAACCACAAAGTTCGCTCTGTAGGTGAACTAGAGACCTTAACGCGAAGACAAGACCCGTTGCACAGGAAACACAAAGAATGCCCTTGCCACCATTGCACACTAGACAGAACCATACTCTGCAAAAAACCATTCAAATGCCAACAATTAGCTAAAGATTTACTCACCTGCATACTCCCTAAATGGAACCCGGAAACAAGCACGACCCCATACTCACTTCACATCTCCCCTGAACAAATACCCTCCAACCGAGAAACGGATAAAAGCAAAGCACCTATAATGTTCGACCCAACTTTCCCCTCACCGAAGTCCATCGACGAAGGTTTCAGAGTCTTCGCAGCCCGAAAACCACCCTGCACATCACCAGCTAGTCAGGCGCCCACACCTCTAGGGCTCGCCCCCGAACTAATTAGAATCACCATAGTAGGCGCCCACCAAATCAACAAAGATGGAGACCACGTATCTGGAGGCACAGCATGGTTCGGAAATGAAGACCCTCGTAATATATCTATAAAATTGTCAGAAGAACTAGCCGGCCCTGGAGCAGGAGAAACTGGCGTACTACTTATGGCTATATCCATGCTCCCGACCAATGCACCCCTTCATATATCCACAAACGCCTCGAAACTACGAAAGGACCTGACCGTCAATCTTCCCAAGCTAGAAGATACCAATTGGATTACTCACCCGAACAACCGCATCACGAAGGCTCTAGTAGCAAAGCTACAAGCAAGACGAGCACTGACAACCTTCTCCAGCTGGGACAACAACGCCCCCACTGATAAGATACTGTCACAAGCAAAAGATAGCTTGCTTAGAGTTGAACCCACCCTTATCCCAACTGTAGTCGACGAACCGCTAGACCTCTCTGGCATGAAACTTACTGCCGGTTCCCAAAAACTATTCTACCAGAACATTAGAGCTTCGCACCAACCAACTAAACAACGAAGACGAACCACGATGAACATGGCAATGGCAGTACACGCCGCACACGAAATTTCAGGAAGTACTCCATCCAGCGAACAAGTATGGTTATCAATAAGAGACCGTGACACCCCCAAGAACATCCGGGGATTCCTCTGGAAAAGCCTACATGGTGCATATAAGATAGGCAAGTTCTGGGACAGAATTCCCCATTACGAGCAAAGAGGGAAATGCGGAGTATGTGGCTCACTTGAAACAATGGAACATATCCTTATTGAATGCGAATCCCTCGCCTCCCGAACAATATGGCAAGCGGCAAACGACCTTTGGTGCAAAAGAGAAGCCAATTGGCCTGAGATCCGTTTTGGTACAATCCTAAGCTGCAATTTAGCCGACTTCCGCGACAACGGAGGGAAGAAAAAGTTAGGAAAGAGCAGATTATTCAAAATAATAGTACTGGAATCAGCTCACCTCATCTGGAAGCTAAGATGCGAAAGAACAATCAAACTCAATGGCATCAGAGAAAAATTCCACTCGGAAACCGAAATCTACAATAGATGGATTCATACTATAAACATGAGACTGAAGTTCGACCGACTGCTCACCGACTCCATGAGATACGGGAAAAAAGCTCTTAAAGTTGAGACGGTACTAAAAACCTGGAGCGGTATATTACTTAATGAAGATAACCTTCCGGACAACTGGGTCCATAAATCAGGGGTTTTAGTGGGTATGGCGCCCCGCCGTCCTCCGGGACGGAATAGGTAAATCCGAAAAGGCGTCGAGTCCCACACTGCTTAACTGCGTACATAAAGTATTTCCTCTGGGTGACTATCTATCTCTACCACGGGTGAAACTCCCGTACCCCCAACGTATCTACTAGGATTGACCTTGTCAGTTGCTAGCAGATAACATCGTTCCACCAAAAAAAAAAAAAAAAAAAAAAGTAGCAGAACAGTTGTGAGCAAACTTATCATCATGATAAAGCGTCATGGATCGTAATTTTGTGCGAACAAGGGTGAAAGAGGCATCGCAGTGTGAGATAAAATAAATAAATCAAGATTCTATATATATAAAAAGGGAAGAAAAATATTACAATACTAGTTATGCAAGCAGAAGTTATACTGCAATATGGTCAGTTGCTCTTGATAGTAAGAATTGACGGTAACGATCAACGCTGTACAAATGTACCTGAGACTGGAAAAATCACAGCCCAAAATTAGATATTCATATGATATTCCACAGAATGTTGCCGCATTAAAAGATCACGAGGCAAAAGCAGTCGCAGCTCTCTTAGTGTTTTCTCCCTTGAATACAATACGCCATCACTCATACGGACTAACATCCAAGACCCCACGAACGTCTCTTACGCCACCAAGATCCACAAGGAAAGGACAAAGATCAATGAGCTCTGTGTCATGTGGGTCATCGAACCAGGAAGAAACAGGGACCGCATTCTTGGGATGGAAAGTATATGATACCGGAGAGTTGTCCAAAATGATGATACCTGAGAGCGGACGACCCAGCTGGGAGAGATCCTAGATAGAGTAAGTGAGCGATGAAACACGCAGAAAGGATGTGCTCGTTACCTTGACATAGTCCCCATTGTGGTTATAGCAACTTTCTCTAAACAGGCGATGCGACACTGCTTGATGGATGTCCAGCTTATCCAGAACGGGGTCCGCAAACTGCAAATGAAGATGAATGACAGCGCTAAGGTACATTGAACAACACCCTCAGACCTTGCTCACGCTGGCGGTGAATACCACCACCTCATATATTTCGCCCATCTTCTTCAGAAAATCGTCCACACCCGGACGCTTGATGACTTTCACATCGTGCCAGAGACACTCAAATTCCACTGGTACAATATAATCCGCATGTCGAAGAGACTGAAGGCCCAAAGGAATGTGTCAGAAACAAAATACAATCTAAGGGCGAAATACTTGCCCCAAAACTACTATGAATAAGGGTCTCGTCGAGGTCAAGAACGAGACATTTGCGCCCCTTGTGCTGGGATGATATTGGTGGCAAAAGCGGGTGTGGTTCGCCATCCTAGTAATTAAAAAGTGTCAGCCGTAATCTATGAAAATCTTATCAGACTCACAGGCCCTATCGGGATACCAGTACCTCCATTCAGGATGAGAGCACCCTCTTCCATCAGTTCTACTTCTTCGATTTCAGGTACATCCTTTTCTCCATGGCCCTCTTCAAGGTCTGTAAAGCTGCCTTCGGAATCTGTCGTTGTATGTGAGAAGTCTCCAGCATGCGATATGGTACCCCCTAATGATGTGTGTAATGCATCACCATGAGATAACTGTGATGGCAAGAAGATGTCCACCCCAGTCGATCCTGGAGGTCGGACTGTTCCGCTGGCCACCTCCTCTATTTCAAATCTTGGGAGGAAGGCCTTGGTTGGCATGAGGGAAACGATAACATCAACTTCTGTGAGGGCGGTTGGTGTTGAGGGAAGAGATGCTTCCGAGACAATGATCACTGGCTTTTCCCGTTCCATCTCCTCAACTTCATCCTGCTTTTCACTGAAGACACTGGTGTCGACTGGTGGCGCTGAGCCGCTGTTGGCCGAGTCTGATAATCTTGTATCGCATGGAACCATGACTTTCGACGTCAGCGTGATCGGCGTTAGGGGCAATGCTTGGCATGAGGTTGTGGACAAGTTTCGTCATGAAGAATTCCCTCTTCTGAGAACTTCCCATCAACTTGGTCACTGGAGTGCTTGGTAGAATCAGCAACGTTTTCAGTCATTCGACTGGTTTATAAGCGGCTTGGATGCTGGAAGGCCTAGCTGTTGATGACCAAAAAGTACACAGCTAATAAACTGTTCCCAATTTTCTACCGTGAACTGTTTAGTATACACAGTACTCGTCGAATTGTACGTGGACAGTGTTCGCAGTCTCTAAGGTCAGCGCTCAGCAACCGCAGTGACCGCCATGTTCAAGATGCGACGCTCCAAGCTGAACCATGTGTCACGTGATGCCTACATATCTTGAAGCGGCAAGACGTCGAGTCTCGCAGAAAAGACCACAAAGCAATCCGCAAAGCACAGTGGCACAACTTCGACGTCTACACCCAACGACTTTGTGCCAGATAGCATGTCTTATACACCATTCACCAACAGCATTTCTGCCGCCAATAACACGGATGGCCTGACATAGCCAAGCTCCAGATCACTGGTAGGTGTCTATTTTGAGGGAGGACCCTGATCCGACTATAGGAGTGCAGCGGGAGCGCCTGTGTCAGAGTCAGTCAGACGTGAAAGGCAGAGATACTAAAATTGATCTATACATTATCACCCCACGGCTGTCTGCAGCTCATTGGAGGTGCATGAACTTCCCTCAACTAGTGCGGACAACACTATGGACTATTGGGTGAGAATGGGTCTGGAAAGGTATAGTTTCATAATCCTTCTGCGTCTTACCAATTTAAAGTTCCCCCCTAGTCTACCTTCCTCCAATCCATCTCAGACGACATTGAAATTCCACACATCGACATCTACCTCCTTTGTGGTGAGGCAGATCCATCCGACGTCGACACCGTTGACTTCATCGTGTCCTCCGGTCGCGAAAAGGTTGAAGGTCGAAAGGCGCATCGCAGATAATGTTGACGATGCCACCTTGAGGCCGCGTACGAGGAATTCGAGGAGATGAAACGCATCTGAGACCAAGGCCAGCAGTATTCTCCATGGCCTTGGCTTCAGCCAGGATCCCATCCTACAAAAGATATGTGTGGTGGTTGGTGTCTTTCCGTTGCCTTTGCGCGTGTACTCTTTGTTAAGCCACATCTGCTCCACCTTGATGAGCTGATGAACTATTTGAATCTTGGCGCTGTCTTGAAGCATGTTTACCAACATGCAATCTCATTCTCGATATCACCTCGCATTGGCAAGATGTCATGGACTCGGTTTGAACAAACATCGTGGATTTGACGATATAGAACAAGGTCATCTACTGCACTGGTAATCATATTACCTACGTGCGCATTGAGCAGGAGAACGAAGCGAACCAAATGAAGGCATACCATCGTGAGCAATGAGAAATAGCCCACATCTAGAAGTGCATCCATCTCTTCCTTGCAGTTTATCATTGACTGAACGCTGTCAGATTCATCGCTTCCGCAGGTGATGCCAACCTCGTCAAGCAGGCCAACTCGAAATAGTCGAGACGACTCGGCCGTTGCGCTTCCACTTCGAGGATATATGAAAAACTCCTTCTCCCATTATTGCATTCGACGAAGTCGCCTTCTCGTACTCGGGTAAGCCTGAAGATTACTTTCACAAGAAATTGACATTCAGTATAGTGTCTTTTCTTCCTATATTACGTCTTGTCTAGCTCCCTCGCATGTGTCTGGACTCTCGTGTAACCATCCTCGGTGCAAACGATGCCGAAAATGGACGCTTTTCAACCTCATCACTGGTGTCCAACAACCCTCTCAAGGCACTGTTTCTAGCGTGCTGCACTCAAACTTACCAAGTACAGCTAACCCAGCGCGGACCAGCTACCATATGACAAAAGTACTTTCAATTTCTCTTCTATGAGAAGTATCTTCTGCACTCCATCATGAGTAGATGATGCGCTCGCCGTTTCCCTTGATATGTCCAGTTGTTGAGGGAGAGATATTCGCTAGAGTCATTCAGTGGTGATCGTGGAACAATGCATGCTATTTTGTCGAGCTTGGTGTATGGCCGTGTATGGCCGTGTACGGCCGTAATATGCTACCACGTTGCCAGTACCTAGATCGTACATATCTGAGCGTATGTTTCTAATATCTCTATCTGATGATCGACTGACGAGTCGTGGCATATGAGCAAGCCAAGGGCTTGAACCAACTGCTTTCAAGCCAAAAACCCTGTCTCTTTCCATGCAGCTACCCATTTCCCCACCAGTCCGACATCAGCAATAGGTGCGCTCCTGAGATTCTCACTTGCTTTCTCAGTTTGCACCGTCGATAATGGGTACCGCGTAGCCAGTTCCTCTTGTCCATACTTGTTCTCAAAAAAGGTCAACAGCTTCCGACTCGGGTTGTTCGCTTCATCAATAGGGCTAGCACGCAAAGCCTTAATCCACTCGTGCCTCGGGAGTGCTTTAAACTTCAGGCCGGAATGCTGGAGAGATGAGAGGATGAACGTCCACGGCACAAGCTTTGGATGAATCACGTTCCAAACTGGGCACTCCCCCAAAGGCAAACATTGAGGGGGAATCTTGACCAGATCGAGGATAACCTTTGCTGCGTAGTCCACTGGGAGCCAAGAAACTGACTCCTCAAGGTTGGGAAGAATCCCGATTGTATCTGTGCACTGTCACGGAATATAATCAGATATATCATCGATAATGGGGGTTCATACCTTGATGATGAGTGAAATAGCCTCTGTCTCGTTCCACACGCCATTCCGAGAGTCTCCCACCATTTGACCGATTCCTGCATGCACTTCAATGACTATTCTCTCGTGGTGAAAGAACATGTCTCACGTAGTACGCCCGCTCGAATAGGTGTCTGCTGAGAAGCAACTTGACAGAGCTTCTCAGTAATCCATTTCGATTGTGCACTAACTGAAGTCAGAAATCCGAGTGCTAACTGCGTGAGGCACGAGCTGCTCACTAGCCCAACCCCTGAGCGACAGAGGGATCGTCCGTAATGGCTTCTGGGATCGACTCTGGTCCACGCCAAGCTGCGACAGCACTGATTGAAGATGCGAAGTAAAAGTCTGCTGGTCGGGGATGAGGCGATGCAAGGGCAAGATTGATTAAATTAACGGCTCCACGGATGTGTGGTTCGAAGCTATTGTTCTGTCAGTTAATTTTCATCGAATTGAAGTGGACTTACCTAGAAATGCCAAGGTTGAAGTTGACCGCCCAAGCGTTCTGCACACAAGATTGAAGAGAATGAACTAAGCCGAGTTTTTAATGCTTACGTGGATGATCAGTGTTGCCCGTGTTGCGATCTCATTGTACATGTCTGGCTGAAGTCCGAGCTTGTCGGCAAACAGGTCGCAAGCGAGAGCTTTGACACGCATTTGAACCCGCTCATAGTGAGATGATAACTTCCTTGTCTTCATGGAAGCTGTTATGCGACTGGACGCATCAGCATCGTCCTTTGCTCTGCATAGACAGTAAACAGTGGCCACAGAAGGATCCGAGAGTATTTCATCCAGAATATATGCTCCAAGAGATCCAGTCGCACCAGTCAATACAACCTACATTAATATCGTGATCAGAAATAGAACTTTGGATAGTAAAACAGTGGGCTCACAACGCGGGAGGTGACTGAGCTATTTTCAGCTCCATTTGTTCCGTCGATATGAGGTTTGTGTGTATAAGTGAAAGAACTGTACTTCTTAACAAGTTCCAGCATGATCTCGAGTGAGCCTCGTCGTGCCAGAGCACCTTCATTGCCAGAGGACATTGCAACTAGGAGTCGAGCAATCCTATGTGTTTACTTCAGCCGAGACTGCATGCAGGTATGACATGAAGGGAAGAACGTACTGCGTGATAGAAGGATGATCGAAAACAACGTTGAGAGACAGCTTCTTGCCACCTAGGTAGATCTCCTGCGCCGTTATTCAGCTTACAAGCAGCAATCAACGGAACGTTTGAGCTGACTCTCTGAATGGCGTTTCGTATTCTGCTAGACTGCAACGAGTCCAGCCCGAAATTGAAGAGGTCAGTGTCATCTTCTAAGTTGTTGATTGGTCTATCGACCATCTTGCTGATTATGTCTCTAATGGCTGTTCTAGCCTCCGCCTCATTGGTCAGTCGTCTCTTTCCATCTTCGTCAATGTCACCCTCTAGTCGTTTATAGACCTCATTGATGATGCCCTCGAATTCTTTGTACACCCGGGGTCTCAGAATGCTGCCCTTATCGGCACGGGGAATCACCGTGCCGTAAGGGAGAAACTCAAGGGCTTCCGACGCAAGCTGTGAGTGCGAGGGGGCTTCTGCATTGGCAAGGGCGACGATAGGTGCCACAAGCTTAACGAGCTCCGAAGGAGAGTAGTCCTTTCCGGCTTCGGTTGGAAGAATCAGAGCTCCAATTTGAATGCGGCCGGCACCGAAGATTACGGCATCTGCAATGTAGGGCGACGAGCGAAGTGTGAGCTCCATCGGGACAGGATTCGTCTTCTCGCCGTTGACCTGGGGGTGATATCGATTAAAAATCATCTTCATTTAGTTTAATATACACACCATGACCAGGGTGTCGTCGATTCGCCCGATGAACTTGTATGTATCTGGGATAGTGGGATGCTTAATAAACAGATCTTTTGTTGCGTACGACCCATCGGGTTGGTTGGTCATAACCTTCATCAATAATTGAGACAACGTAATCCAGTGGCAGATAAATGCTTGCCTTCATCGGCCAGCCATCTAAAACGAATAGTTCATAGGTATCCCCACCCCGAGGTTCGAATCGCAGGTAGTTGATCACATTTGAGTTCGTATGTGGCCCCTTAGCACGCACCCAATTCCAGCCCTTATCAGTCTCAAAGTCCCGGAAAGACGTCATGAGTTGACCCATTTCAGCTGCGTTGAAAAGAGGTATACTGAATAACAAGTTTCTCTCCACCTGTCAACATATCACTCACTAAGACCATAATGGCCAACCAAGCGGATGCCCTCGTTGACAAGGGAGTCACCGAGCTTGTCAGGACATGCGCTACCGCCGAACATGACAAGCTTGAGACTCTTGAGGATCTGCAGACCCTCAGTGGTCTCAGCGAGGAGTTTCAATGCTAGAGGGACGCCAGATAGTGATTCCACGTCGGGAGTTTGCTTGATAAACTTGATAACATTGGCAGACGTCAATGGCACTGATCCAGTTGGGAAGAGATACAGTGGTTTTTTAGAATAGAATGCACGGTGAAGATTGGAGTGGCCGTGTCCCTGTTCAAGGCAAAATGAATGGATTCTAGTAAGACATATGAGTAACATACATGATACAATGGCAAGGTCGTTAGAGTGATAAGACCGAAATTCGCGCAATTACTGATGGCCGCTTTGTTGGTGGCAGTAATTGGCTTTGGGAAACCAGTGGAGCCGCTTGAGTGGATGATCGTGATTGGAAGAAGATATTCATCCTCCCACTTTAATACAGGGTCCCATCGCGTCTTCTCTGGGTATAAAGAACGAGCGGCCGATCCGAAGACGTCGGGTGAAGGCTGGTTGATGATCGTCACAGAGCTGGGGTTATTGAGATATGTAAGAGCTGCTGTTGCGGAAGGTAGTAGCACGTCTTGCACTATCATGTGGGTTGCATTTGTCACGTTTAACAGGTGGGCAATCGCGGGAGGAGAGTTATTCGGCGACAAAAAGAGTACACCTGTAGAAGGATTGGTAAAGTCAGAGCCAAACTGCCATGTGTTGTGCACTAACAGTATCCCATTCGATAAAGCGCCAACTCGGTGACTACATAACTTATGTTGCTAACGCCTAGAATTCCAACAGTCATCCTACTGGTAGTATCCCCTTTGGAACGTCCATTCAGCAGTCCGTTGTCCCGCAGGTGGTGGGCCAACAAGGACGCTGAGGCATCCAGGTCAGCCAGAGTATACTTGATACACTTCGTGGCTGCTGTGAGTTTCACCCACAGAATTTAAGCAGTATGTCGTACTTACATTGAAGTCCTTGTCTGGTATGCCCAAGATTTCAAGGTTTGGGTGATTGCGAGTACGTTCAGCAATAAGGTGGTTGAACGAGTATATCGTGGACATGGTATTTAGGTTGTTCAATCGCTGATGAAGGGTATCTGTATCTGAAGCGTACTAGTATCCCATTGGCAACTTCGGGCCTATTTAAAAGGACTAGGTAGTCAGCTCAGTAGATTGATTAAGCAGTATCCCCGACTCCCACGTTAGTGGGAAGGGGATTTTGTCGGAGCGAAATTACCGGGTGACCAGTCTGTTCCTACTGTATCTCCGTGTATCATAGGTGGTAACCGTGGATTGCGCGTGACATACCATCACCGAGCTGCAAAGTCAGTAACCTTGGTCATCTGATTGAATTGTGACTCGGACATCTGAATAAGATAGTACCAGTGGCGTCATTGGACATATGTCAAAGTGCCAGTAGCATATTAGTAGTTCTGATAATAAGTCAGAGTGAGAGACTATTTCAAACCTGGGTTCAAACTTTTATGGGCGGAACTCCGACTTAGGCATCAGTACTGTGACTGTGGGGTTGATGTTGCAGCTACTACAGATTTCGTGTCGACGAATAGGTACGTGGAACAGTACTCGTCCAAAGGGTTTCGGTTTCCAGAAGTTGTGTCACTTCAATGTACGAGCATCGCTCCTTCAAGCCTATGCAAGACCCCGAGGAATCCGAGAAACCCATTAGTCTAAGGGAAGATGATATGTATTACCAGTCAGCACAAATCTATGACAACTTGAAGTGCAAAAATGTTTTCGAGGGAGATGCGATCGGAGAGAAAGATGCAGTTTGTCAGTTTGTTCCATCCGGGGAGACGGGGCGCATGAATCCCGCAATGCCAGCTTGTGCTTAGAGGGATTTGGGATCGAACAAAGACAAAAGGGCTTTTGGAGCGCGTTGGGACCGAAAAGCGCGCAGAGTCGACTGAAGGGTTCGAAAGGAAACATCAAAACACATTAGACGTAGCTATAGGACGTGCATGTGTGCCCGCGAAAAAATGGGAGAGCGGCAGGTAAAACTTAGATTCCGATGGGTGTCACAAGTAGAGGAGGGAATGAGGCCTCCCCTACACATAAAAGCCATGTAATTCAAATTACGAAATTTCAACGTTTGACACTCGCAAGCTCAGGCTGACAGGCTCGCGGCGATCCGCTTCGACTTTCAAGTGAAACGACCACTCTACGAATCATATGATCGTCGCGAATTGACCGAAAAGCAACGCTAGTACTACTTAGTACTCATCGATTATCAATTGGGCAGTGATGCAGGCACCGATGGAGGAACGTTGTGTATATGTCGCAGTGCACGGAGGGGCAGGATATCATGGAGTTGTGTCAGAACAAAGTATCAAGAGTGCTTTGAAACGGTAATGTCAGAAAACTCCTCGATATCATGCCAGACTTTCTCATTCGACTCGTAACTACGTTAGTGCTTGTGCTCGAGCTTTGCGGGGATCACCACTAGACGACTCATCTGCCCTTTCGGTTGTGGAGCGAGCCATAGTCGTTCTCGAGGATGATGAATACCTCAACGCAGGTACGGGTTCTTGTTGTCTTTACCTGCGCATCACAATAACGTTCACTATGTCCGATCTTGTTCAACCTTTTATCAGGCTATGGTTCCAATTTGACCATTGACGGCACTGTAGAATGTGATGCGGCTGTCATGGACGGCTTGTCAGGAGATTTTGGCAGCGTTGGTGCTGTTCCAGGTTTGGCGATCTCCGCGGCAACTTATCTTACTGGCTGACCTTGGAAAAACAGGACTAAAAAATCCAATAAAACTGGCATCCGCACTATTGAGGCACTCCAGAGAACCCGACTCTCTTGGGCGCATCCGCCCCATGTGAGTGAATGTGCCTCTTTCATGGAATAGGAGTACTGAGTCCTTGCGAGGACTCTTGTTGCATCCGGAGCATACTCGTTTGCATCATCACAAGGTATCCAGACCGTTGCTCCAGATGAAATGATATCGCCGCGAGCGACACAAGAGTGGCAGAAATGGAAATCGCGACTGGATGACCCCGTTGATGGTGACCCAGGGAGCTTGCCTCAAGATGCCATGCAGGACACGGTTGGCGCGGTGGCCTGGGATAACGAAGGTAATCTCGCTGCTGGTGTTTCAAGGTATGTCCTGGGACACGCTTCTAGTAATTGAAGAGTCACAAATGATGCTTAGTGGTGGGCTACTGTTAAAATATTCTGGTCGTATCGGTGAAGTAAGTCTACAGGTAATATGACGCATTGTGATGTTCGGACTGAAATGGACAGGCAGCTACCTTTGGAGCTGGGTGTTGGGCGCAGCAGTCGTGCAGTGAACGTTCTGGGATGGCGTGTAGTATTTCTGGAGCAGGGGAGCACATAATGCGAGGCGGGCTGGCCCGTGTACTGGGCGAAGCCTTGCAGTCCCAACAATCAAATGACAGTGAGCTTGATACACACCACATATTGCTTCGAATATTAAATCAACAATTTACTGGTAAGCCGTACTGCACCAATTCATATTGCTCAAGGAATCATGGTCGTTATAGAACCATTGCGTCAACGAGGAGAGCGAATGCCAAATGCAGGAATCCTGCTATTGACAAAAGAACAAGGCGAAGATGATGAAGCAGTACGTAAGTCATCATCCACGTAATTTCTTACTTGTTCACCAGACATATTTAATGCACAGCAAGGTTATGGTGCGCGTTCACCACAGAAAGCATGGCAGTCGCTTACGCAAGCACCACCAAACCCTCACCTAAGGTAATCACAAAGCTAGTGGTGTACAAAAATGATGGACTGCTGATTATGACAATATGCAGGCATTCATTTTGCGTCGTCCAGCATCGACTGGCTCCGCCATAGATGTAGACAAATCATCAGTGTTCATAACTGCACTGCCCATTCATCGGTAGCGTCGTGCAGCCTCCATGAGGGTATTATTGTGTCAACGGGCACGATTATCATCACGGTACATAAGTCCTTACGTGGTGCACCGTGATATGAGGGTTATCTCCTCATTGTCATCGGAGACTAGACATCCCATTCGGTGGAGTGGAAGTTGGACGAGGCGATGCTGCGTTGTTCAAGTTGGCCAGCGGAAGCCCTATGCGCGAATTTGCAGGAGTGATAGTGGGGCGAGCAGCGTTGAGTCGTTTGAGTGTATTGATGGGGAACTTTGTTCTGTGTGTCTGTCAGGATTAAAGCGGGCAGACAGGGAACGAGGGTAGCTAACCTGCATGTGGAGCAAACCGGGAGTGGTTGACAGAAAACTGCAAGATCACAGGCTCCTTAGAATTCAGTAACAACAGTTAAGATAATGCGTACTAGATAAACAGACGGAGCACACGAAACCGATGTCTACAATGTTCTTGTGGCAGAAACACGCAGCGCGGAAGTCAATCTTGTCTTGCTTTGGTACAGCTAGAATCTTGCGGATGGATGTCGGTGACAGGAAAGACATCTACGATAATGATAGCTGATAAATAACAGGATATGGCAGGAGACAAAATAAATTTACAATCAGGTATTGTAGGAGTGCATCTCTGCGTTCGAGGTAGATATAGGACCCGTTCGTTAGGTGGGCTGCTTGCTGTAAAAATACGGTATCGGGCCCATAAACCTTGCACACGTCAATTGTCACTTTCTACTCCGTATCACAGTCAGTTAAACAATATTTTGCTGAAGGGCATAAGACATGCCAGTTTTTGTGCGGAGAAGATAGCATTCATAATCGGAATGTACGAAGAAGACAAGTCAGGGGAAACTGAAAGGATCAAAATGCGAGGGTCGTGAACGATCGACGGGTCCTCTGCGACACTGGTCGTCGTTGATGAGGGATGGGTGATGCGGTTGATGTCTGTCCATGAGTTAAGTCGCTGAAAGTGATATATTTCTCTTCACGCACAGCACAGTGCCTTCGTCACAGCGCCTACCAATGCACATGGAGCTGTGATGCAAATGAGATGACACAAGGCAGGTCAAATGTCCATCACTCACGTTCCTCCTCAAGCTCTCCGATAGCATCGAACTCATTCATGATCCTCTGTATGACTGTCGAGTCAACAAGCTTGAAAGGCAGATACGAGTTAGCATCCAAAGAGGGTACATCATCCGAGAACAGCTCCGTGGATGAGTAGAGCAACACACTGTTTGTCACCAGTTTATAAACTGTCCGCTCCTCAGGATAGATCTCACCTCTTCCCGGGAAGCGCACCAAAGACTACAAGTGAGTTCTCATGCTTGGAAGCGATATGCGCATTCAGAAATGCGAGGAGCTGCGAGAGGAACGTCTCGATGGAGAGTGGATACTGGTTTGAAGTTTGCGCAGAGAGATGCCATTGCGTTGGAGATAAGTCTACTATGACGGATAAATGGGATGCTTTCTCCATAGCTGACAACTTGAAACAACAGCACAAGTAAATTTAGTGCATGTTCTTCAGAGTTTCAGCTGACGACTCGAATTAGCTCACGGCGAGTCACAGTGCAGAGTATTTTGTTCACGTGACTTAATGCGCATGTGGCCTGAAGATGGATACAATATTCGTTCATTCCTATTACCTGCAGCGATCTATCTCAAGTGCATGATATTCGCAACGAATATGACATCTGTGATTCAGCGGCAGCGCTGCTGAATCCAGAGTCACCCAGACGTGAAAGGAGTTATCGGTCCAGTATTGGGTGACTTACGGAATCCTAGGTTTTGATTCAAACCCGAGTGTCGTCTCGCACCGCATCGCAATTGGAACACCACTTGAATCTAGGCCCCCCCCTTCTAGGTACTACTTTAGAACTGGGTGTTTTTGATATACAGACTGACGCTTGACGACGGCACGTCGGCACAAGGACTTTAGATCATAGATTTAGATCTAGGACGACGTTCTAAGTGCTGCGGGAAGTCATCCACTCATCAATCATTCAGAGTTAGTTAATTTTGGCTCGGAAGGCCGCCGCTACGTTGGAGTAGAATCAATGTTATTCCGCTGATGTGCAAAAATGAATCAAATTAATCTAAAACTGCATACTTCCTTAGGCTGTCTGGTATGCCCTAGCCCTTTCGGTTCTAGCCATTTCTTCGAGATTACGTGGCTCCAGTATCGGTAAGCACCATTGCGCAATATTGTCACAACTTTAGAGCCTGGCGGACAAAATTGAGTTTTTGGCTTGGGCATTGAGATACAGTCAACCGTTGTCATTATCCTTTCCTAACAAGTTCCTCAGCTGCAACAACATTCAGCACCGAGGAAGCGCCTACGTACAAGCCTTCGATATCAAGAGGTTGATATAACATGGATACTGCCTTCTCATCCGGTATGCGGAGTGCCCCAGAAACGTCATTGACAAAAGTGCTCGGATACTTATGACGCGACCCTGACTGATCCTGCATAAATGTGACTAGGACATAGTGAAATGTCACCCATCATGATCACAATAACACACAGGAAAGCTCTTCTGTGACAGAACTTCCAGAACGCTCGACAAGATTTCACCAGAAGTGACGTGTTCGTATAAGACACTTCCATGCGGATCGGAGAGCCATATTTGCGTCCTGCCATCGCCCATTTCCTTCAGATACTTGCCAACTCCGGTCAGAGTGCCACCAGGACCGGTTGTGCACACGAAGTTATCGATCTCAGTCTGTTCCCATATTTCGGATCCAGTAGAGATATAGTGGGCGTACGCATTGTCGGTGTTATCGAATTGGTCCGTCCATATGGTATTCTCGAGCTTTTCAGTATACTCCTTCGCCTGGTAATTACAATTCAATGGATTCTCGTAGGGAACTGCAGGTGCTAGATACACTTCGGCACCGAACATCCGGAGAAGGTCGATCTCCTGAGTACCAAAGCGTTAGCGAAGAAAATAGTGATCAGATGACTGCATTTACCTGAAAGTTAGACATGAATATCACACACTTGTAGCCCATGGCTCTACAAATGTGGGCAAGGCCGTTACCAGTGTTACCTGGAGTACCCTCAACAATGAATGCGTCATGAAAAACATTATGCCCACTCACCGACCCTTCTCTGCATCCGGAATTATGCTGACAGCAGCACAGTGTTTGACTCTGCCTTCGGGGTTTTGAAATTCAGCCTTCCCGTATATTTTACATCGTGTCAGCTCTGAAAGTGTCTTGAGATAGATCTAATCGCTGTTAGAGGGGCGTTTCACTGTCTTCGCGGATGGATCTCCTCACCAATGTAGTGTTTCCCACACAACCGGTGAAGCCGTTGACAGCGCTGTTGTTTGTCAAGGATTGCTGAACATCAATCCGTTGTGGACCTCTGATTCCATCGTGTAATCTAGGGTTAGACCGAGAAATTATGGAAGAGATGGAAGGCAGGTGAATCAGAATAGACATATGCAGATGGTGGGAAGCAAGCACGACACGTCGACGTCACCATGTCACATTCCTGAAAGTCAGCGGACTCACTACGGATATCATTGGTGACTTTCAACGAGTCTGCTGACTCTCGCACACCGTGATCTGTGAACTTAGCCAATGGCCGCATGTACTTTATCTTGTGGGATGATGCTCGTGTTCTGTACCACAAACGCTTGATCATGATCTCGTGCGGGGGACACCGATTTGAAATTAACGTTTTTGGATCCGTTTTTGTGGAAGATTTCGGATCTCGCCCAGAGTCTTTGGTCCATATGTATTCATGATCCATGATCCAGGGTCATAGAATTCGACAGACAGTGCCACTATATTAGCGCGAAGGGGGTATAATAGAAGAATGGAGCCGATAATGATGAAGGCTCTCAAAGAAGGTGATCACGGGGTGGGACAGAAGCGCGGTGCTGAACATGCCACGTCGTTAGAGCGATAACCTCAGCTTTGGAACAATCTAGACGACCTGAAGGGGTATTGTCGCAAAATTAGCGTGGCGCGCAAACATTCTTGGTAACATGGGTGTTAGAGGGTCCTCTAGTTAAAGGGGCGAGAAAAAACTCGAAAATTGATGTGTTCATCGTTGGGGTCAGCGAGCAAGCTATATTAGCGACAGCACGTGACCAAGAACTGAATTACAAATAGTTCAGCAACGCTGGCGGACGGCCGTGAAGGACCAAAAAAAGGCGTTGCAGATCAGTGGGCAATCCCATCGAAAGTCGGCCCTGGTGGAACATTCGATGCGATGTTGCCGGATCTAGTAGGAAAGCAGCCAAGGCCTCGTTCTTGATGGCCATTAGAGGGAAAACCAATGGTTTAGTCACCGTCACGGTACAGCGAGCGGCCGCATGTGGTATATTATGTGATGAGCGCCGGTGATGTGGTGAATGTGACCCAAGATGAGGTATAGGTTCCGCAGCGCGGCGATGAAGGGGCATGCGCAAAAGGCGAGATGATTGTTCATTGGTTGACTTGGCACTGGAATTATATGCTTCGACGAACACATAGGTGCCTGAGAAAGGCATGGTATGGGGAGTAACGTGTTATTTACTAAAATGACCGCGGTCAACAGGCCCTGTAGCGATCATGACGTGACGTGGGTGCGAGATAAGTATGATTATCATGTTCCATTACTGGCTTCAGACATTGGGCTCGGCGGCGAGCACTGCAGGCCGAGGAGCGTGGTTTTGGCGGAGATTTAGAGGAAATGATGGCCCCTTGACCATGGGTATTTCTGGTGATGTGGACAAGGTAGGGTTTATGATCAGGCGAATCAAGCTGAGAAACTACGATATCCACGCTTGAGATGATATAGCGCATAGCTGAGCAACATCCTGGACAGGTTAGGCTGACTGCGGTAGATAACGAGGATGTGTGCTTGATGCGGTTTATGGGAGCCGTGGACTGGGTGGGATGATGCTGTATTCGTTGGGCGTTGCTTATCCGAAGACCGCCAGGTTCAGATTTTGCTGAGAATGGCGCATTAATTTAACCATAAACTGTTCATAAAAATACTCAACAATATGTCCAAAACAATAGAGCTTTTATATGAAATTACATTAAAAATTAAGTTTTTGACAAACTTTACTCCAAAATGTTATGCCCCAACCCGGATTTCACCAATGCCATGAGCGGTGACGATGGGGCCTTGCCCGGCGTTGTCCGTAGCGATGGCCACACGTGTGAACATTTTCGTCAACAAGATCCTTGACGACCTCTTCCCTCCCCTCTCTACCCCCAACCACATCCTCTCCCTCCACTGTCCATCACAGCGTCAACACCATGGCGCTCAATCCCGACGCTCTTAACCTCAATTACGACAGTGATGACTCCATGCAGGTTGATTCTGAAAACGAACAAGTCAACAATCATCACACTCCTGTCGATAATGTTCAAGACCTAGACGCAGATGCTGATGGTGATGCAGAGGACGTCGATGACACTACCTCTCTCGCTATTGCTGGGCCATCTTCGTACACCCCCAAAGGCTCCGTAAGTCACATATGTCATATGTTAGTAATTCCAATTTTATTAACGATCGTCTACATTTTTAAAGGATGTCGAAGAGTCGGTATGTTATCTATCATATCATTTCCTTCAAAGATCGTTGACCATTATACCCAAGGGGTATGAAGATAACGTCGAGGAGGATGAGGAGGACGAGGACGATGGCTCCTATGCAGACGACGAATACGGTAAAAAGAAAGCCCCAAAGAAGAGAAAAAAGAAATCACAACCGTCATCGTCGGCACCAAGACCTAAAGGTATGCACCCTGTTTCCACAGTGGAGCTCGCGCTTAGCTTTTGTACAGCCATCTCTCGGAACAACGACTCAGATTCAGATTCAGAATATGGTTCCAGATCTAAGAAGAAGAAACGGCCTCGTGTTTCTGGAGACGAAATCCGCGTCTCCAGCCGAGGCGGCAAGATTCCCAATTATACTGATGATGTCCAAGCTCTCGCCGAGCTATCAGAAGAGGATGTCGATCAAGGATACTATGTCGATCCTACTGTGCAGTTCAAAGAGGAAGATGAGATTGAGTCTGTCTTGAGTCATTGCAGAGATGAGGGCCGTGAAGACGATCCTGAAGATATCTGGTCTGATAATGTTGTAAGTCGTAGAATTCTTTTACTCAAGCAGATTGTTGTTGACATGTCATGAAGCGTTTTCACATTAAGTGGAAAAATTTCTCGCATTTGCATAACACCGATGAGACCTACGAATTCCTCAAGCGGTTCAAGGGCCTCAAGCGTGTCGACAACTATATCAAAGCTTACAAGATGTACCAGTCTCGCCTCAACGCACCAGGCATCTCCCAGGAAGATGCCGAGGCATTGCTTCTCGAAAAGGAACGCGAAAAGGAGGAGCTCGAGACCTATAAGGTTGTCGAACGCATCGTCTCACACCGCGATGGTACGGATGGCACGACAGAGTACTTTTGCAAATGGACTGGGCTCAATTATGAGCACTGTACATGGGAAACGCAGGAGGAAGTGCGCCCTATTGCCAAGGCCCAAATCGAGGCGTATCGGCAACGAGAGGTCGAAGCAAAGTTCCCTTACAAGAGCATTAACTATCCGCGTAACCAGCGGCCATCATTCCAGAAGATTGAGAAGGATCCCGACTACATCACCTCGACGGGTGGTGAGCTGAAGGATTTCCAGGTCACCGGACTGAACTGGCTGGCGTACTTGTGGAGTAAAGGCGAGAACGGCATCCTTGCTGATGAAATGGGTCTCGGAAAAGTATATCCTTTTTTTAATACCTTTAGGAGATTGCTAAAATGTTGTGCGCAGACCGTACAGACAGTTTCTTTCCTGTCCTACCTCTTCCACGACATGCATCAATATGGTCCATTCCTTGTCATCGTTCCCCTTTCCACTATCACCGCCTGGCAATCGCAGTTTGCGGCGTGGGCACCTGATCTGAATGTCATCACCTACATAGGAACCGCTCCTGCACGCGAGGTTATTCGGACGTACGAATTCGGTCCTTCCAACAAACGACTGAAGATGAATGTCCTGCTGACCACGTATGAACTTACACTCAGGGACGCAAAGGAACTTGCGGACATCAAGTGGCAGGCGCTTGCTGTTGACGAGGTGAGATATAAATGCAAAACCTCTTTAAACAGTCAGTAATGACAGGTTCAGGCTCATCGGCTTAAGAACTCAGAGAGCCAGTTGTATGAGGCTCTGAGGTCCTTCCCTGCTGCGTCGAAGCTATTGATCACCGGTACGCCACTGCAAAATAATGTTAAGGGTGCGTGTTGCTACAACTGGGTTTGACCATTTTTGTTGACGCTACCGCGTGTAGAGTTGCTTTCATTGATGCACTTCCTGATGCCTGAGAAGTGTACGTCCTGTGTCATAATCTTGCCATTGTGGCTATGGCTGAGGAGACGTTGTTTATAGTCGCTTTGACAAACGAATTCGACCTCAACGATGCGGACCATGAAGCCAAGATCAAGGAGCTACATGAACAACTTGAATCGCTCATGCTCCGCCGGCTCAAACGTGACGTTCTTACTTCTTTGCCTACGAAGAGTGAGCGTATCCTTCGAGTAGAAATGTCTGCCCTGCAGACGCATTTCTATAAGAACATCCTGACAAAGGTAGGCTTATGTCTGGCTGGTTATCAACTCTCGCTAACCCTCGCTTAGAATTTCCAGGGGTTAGTGAAGAGTGCAAATGGGAACAACAACATCAGTCTCCTGAACATTGCAATGGAACTCAAGAAAGCAGCGAACCACCCTTATCTCTTCGACGGCGCAGAAGTGCGCACTGATGTTAGCGATGACACTCTCAAAGGCCTTGTCATGAACAGTGGAAAGATGGTTCTCCTCGACAAGCTCCTTGTGCGCCTTCGACAAGATGGTCATCGCGTGCTCATCTTCAGTCAAATGGTCCGGATGTTAGACATCTTGAGTGATTATATGAGTCTTCGTGGATACCAACATCAACGTTTGGATGGCATGGTCGCGTCAGACGCAAGGAAGAGATCAATTGCGCATTTCAATTCACCTGGATCGCCCGACTTTGCCTTTCTGTTGTCAACCCGTGCAGGCGGTCTTGGCATCAATTTGGAGACTGCCGATACTGTCATTATTTTTGACGTACGTGGGTTGTTACATGACATGGTATCTATGACTGACATCTTTGCAGAGCGACTGGAATCCTCAAAACGACTTGCAAGCCATGGCACGTGCTCATCGCATAGGCCAAAAGTCTCATGTCAGTGTCTACCGTTTCGTCAGCAAGGACACTATGGAAGAGGATGTTCTTGAAAGGGCAAAGAAAAAGATGGTATTGGAGTATGCCAGTGAGTAATAATACCTTGATCCGATTCACATCTGATCTCATTTATATCATGTTAGTCATCAATCAAATGGATACTTCACAGGCACATCTGAGCTCCAACCCAAAAGGCGAGAAGGTCAAGGATTCCACGAAACCTGACAATCTCAGCAAAGATGAGCTCACCGCAGTCTTGAAATATGGCGCTCAGAAGATGTGAGTGACGATGTCCCCCTGGTCAGACGCTCCGCTCACTCTATTTCCAGGTTCGACAAGGACGACTCACAACAGAACCAGAAGCTCGACGAGATGGACCTTGATGACATTCTCAACCGTGCCGAGGACCATGAGACAATGGCCGCTGGCGGTGATGGTGGTGCCTCGCTTGGTGGCGAAGGTTTCCTCGCTCAATTTGCTGCCGTGAGCGACGTAAAGAATGACATGAGTTGGGAGGACATTATCCCCGCTGAAGAGCGGCAGAAGTTTGAGAAAGAGGAGGATGAGCGGAAGGCTGAAGAGCTAGTTGCGGCGGAACTCAGAGATCGCAAGCGCACTCATGCACCTGTATCTTACGAAGGCATGGACGTCGATCACCCTGCACCAGCACCTGCTCCGAAGAAACCCAAAATCCCAGGACCCCAGAGAAAGACCGCTAGTCAGAAGGCCATGGAGCTTAAAGAGCGAGACGTCCGTGTTCTTATTCGAAGTCTGCAGCGTTGGGGCGACATCCGTCAGCGTTACGATATTATTGTAAGTAAGCTGTTATTTTCTTACAAACAAGAACTGACGATCCTCATTTCCTCTGTAGGTCAACGAATCTAAACTTGGCGACAAGCACAAGGGCATGATCATGGACGTCTCTGACGAGATCATCGAAGTTTGCACGCGAGCTGTCGAGCAGAATAACCAGGAAAAGCGGGAACGTATGGCAGCAGGGGAGACCTTGACTAATGCCCAGAAAAGTAAGGCTGTCCTCGTTACTTTTCGCAATGTTGGGAACATCAATGCGGAGACCGTGCTATCACGGTACCGCGATCTTCGCATCCTGAACAATATTTTGGGCGAATTTACTCCGGAGGAGCTCTACAATTGGTCCATTCCAATTGAGAACATCAGACCAACTCTAAACTGGTCTGGGCGGTGGGGACCGCAAGAGGATGCGATGCTTCTTGTTGGCGCTTTCATGTATGGGTTTGGCAACTGGGAGGCCATGGCGAAGGATGTGCGGCTAGGTCTTCAAGGCAAATTCTTCTTGGAGGAGGGCAAGAAGGGGGAAGATGCGACAACTCGGCCAATCCCTAATGCCATCCATCTCGTCCGGCGAGGTGACTTCCTCCTTGGCCTACTTCGCGAGCATGACGAGAAGCTACGTTCGTACGAGAGCTCTTTACGGAATAAGGGTCATTTGAAAGGTTCGGCCACTCCTCCCCCAACAGCTGTGGCGTCGTCGTCGTCGTCACCTCCGATCGGCCGGAAACGGCGCGCGGAGAGCGAGGCCGTTGCATCTATTGACGATGGTGGAGCGAAGCGCCGCAAGAGACGGCCAACTCCCACATTCACGGACTCCGAATCATCGGACGAATGGTAAGCATTGTACTAGACTATAAGTAATTTATGGGTACTAACGCAATTTTAGCCCGTCGATGGATGAGGCTGCGACGAAGGAAGAGTTGAGACCAGTCAAAAAGCAGCTGGTAAGTAATTTCGTGTGGTGTTCGGGCCAACGTTAACTCTGTGTAGAAACAATTGAAGTTGTCCGGCGAGGACATGCCTCGCGACGATAAGGTTGCGATCCTCAAGGACTCTTTAGCTGCTATTGGACGACGCATCGAGATTGTTCTTCAGAATAAACAAGCCGCTGGAGAGGACCGAGAACGATGGCGTCGACATCTTTGGGCGTGAGTACGAAAAGCTAGACCAGTTGTATCAATGTTCATCTTTGACCGCAGTTTCGTGACACTTTTCTGGCCTAAGAAAGTCAAGGCGTCAAAATTGGAGGATATTCACGCCAAAATGGTGATGAAGGAAGCTGCGCCACGAGCGTCGGCGGAAGCTTCGACTTCTGCCAAGAAGCCTCGCCCCAGTACAGGGGGCAAGAGCAATGGTACACCATCTACCGCGACGAAGGCCAATGGCAAATCCCATCGATAGTACTTCATTAATATTTTGCTCATACTCACTCTTATGCTTTGGATCTTACCCTCATTCTTGCTTTCACGCTCTGGCTATCACAATTAAATCTTTAAGACAGGTTGCAATACTTCTTATCCTTTATGACATGTATCAAATGATCGATTACATCCTCGATTCAGACCACAATGAAAATTTGATTTTTTTTGGTACTCAAGACTGCTCTCCGTAGCCGCATTGCAGACTCCAAACCATTGGCGGGTGTGTAATAGTGCCACAAACCAAATATGTACATCATTTCAAATACCGCAACTTTGGACTCTGCAAGGAGTCTCATGCTACGAATTTCGAATTTCGCCGCTGTCCAAACTGTACAGGACCTTTAGTAAATTCTTGAATTCAAGGCCGTCGAGCTACAGCAACAGCAGTTCTGCTCTAAGACAATCAAACTGGACCTAAGTATTACAGCCTTCAGTTTCAGAACTGCCAAACACCATGCATACCAACGTTATTTTACACTCAACGAACTTCAGGGCGAGTGAGGACGAAATCGAACTACCAACAAGAGAACCGAACAGGGCGCGCTGCGGCGCTGAGTCAACGAGCGCTCAAACTATTCAAGGTTTTTGCGCTGGAGCCTAATTTATGAGATTTACCTTGACAAGGTGAATTTCGTCGTTTAAATCTACTCACACGAGGTAGTGATCACGAGAAGTAACTGATCGTATTCCATCGTCTTGCAACCATACGTGGTTTCTACGTGGGAATGAGTGACGATCAATGTCAGTATTTCCATCTCTTATCGTTCGCATGCTCTTTGACCTCTTTGACAGTTTTCCATGGAACTTGGGCGAAGCTGTCCGAGGTCGCTGTCAAGGGTGCTCAATATAACTCCCCTGAACGACATCCCCACCCGAAATGTTTGGAAGGGACCCGGGTGGATCTCCTCAAACACATCCACGGATTCCTGGGTGACACGGAGAAGAATCAACTCATTTGGCTGCATGGCACTGCTGGCGTCGGAAAGTCTGCCGTTGCATTCACAGTAGCTGAGAGGATGAGAAGTCTAAAAGTGATAGAAGAGACGAGTGTTGAAAAACGGCTAGCGGGGACCTTCTTTTTCTCGCGCAAGCACACGAAACGTTGCACGGTTGGATATTTTTTTGCGACGCTTGTCTACCAGCTTGCCACCAATTTTCCAAACATCCGGAAGGATGTGAGCAGAATTATTCGTGACCATCCCGCTCTACTAGACCCAGACACACCTCTCTGCGACCAGATGGAGGCTCTTTTTCTCAAACCCCTCCGGTGGCTTCAACCCAGATTGCGCGGATGTCGACCCTTGTTATTTGTTATCGATGCGCTTGATGAATGTACATCCGAACCCGAGCTAATCGACCTCATCTTTTCCCTGGCACGGGCTCTTCGGGAACCTGATCTGCCCGTGACCCACATCCTGCTCACGAGTCGCTCGGAATCGCATATTTGTAAAGCCTTCCAGAACGAAGAGGTACGTCCGCTGGTGTGCGAGATACCAGTGAAGACCTCTGGGGAAGGCGGCATCATCTCGTTAGATGGCGCAGATGTTGACAAGGACATCTGTACTTTTTTGCGACACTCCTTCGAAGAGCTGGGAAGTCACCATCCTGATTTCCCGCAACCATCGGAGGTTGATCTTGCGAAGCTGGCGAGCCGAGCGGGCAGACGTTTCATCGTGGCATCTACGATGATGAAGTTTATTATTGACGATCAAGACAGGGATCCTCGCGATCGGTTGCAGCTGATACTCGAGCTCACGAGTGAGCTGCTACCAGGAACGGAGGTGTATAAGTTATATGATTGTATCCTCTCCACTTGTGCCGACCCCAGGCAGGCTTACATGCACTTGTCCATTGTCGCCGCCCTCGCAGATCCTCTTCCCATCTCGCAAATCTCGTCACTTCTTGGTCCTGGTTTGGGTAAGGATGTGCAGAAAACACTGATGCAGCTATGGTCTGTCATAGATATCCCTACAGACAGTACTCTCCCCGTGAATATCTATCACTCGTCCATTCGCGACTATGTTTCCAACCCCTCAAACTGCGGCCTTCCTGAAGTACGCGATATCGTATCACCTCACTCCCTACTCGCACGTTCCTCTCTCCGCTTGATGAAGGCGATTCCAAAAAGCACAGCTCTCTTGGATGCGCTCTCAGAACTGAAGAAGCAAAGCAAAGCTATGCAACCTGAGGACCCCCATAGACTAAAAGACTCATTAGCCTTCCTTGTTCGGCCACCAGAGCCACTGTCGGCTGTCATCTGCATGCTGTGGCTTCGAGGAGATCGCACTTCAGATATAAAATCCTGGCTGGAGACCATGGATGGGTATGCCTGGCTGCAGACCCCGGCAGGACGAGACTGGCTGCAGACCAGGGAAGGACGAGACTGGCTGCAGATCGGGGGAGGACGCGACTGGCTGCAGATCGGGGGAGGACGTAACTGGTTGCAGATCGGGGGAGGACGAGACTGGCTGCTGAACCAGGGAGGACGAGACTGGCTGCAGAACCAGGAAGGACGAAACTGGCTGCAGACCCAGACAGGACGAGACTGGCTGCAGACCCAGACAGGACGAGAATGGCTGCAGACCCAGACAGCACGAGACTGGCTGCAGACCAGGGAAGGACGGGACTGGCTGCAGACCAGGGAAGGACGAGACTGGCTGCAGATCAGGGAAGGGCGAGACTGGGTGCAGATACAAAGAGGACGAGACTGGCTACAGACCCTGGGAGGACGAGACTGGCTGCAGGTCCGGAGAGGACGAGACTGGCTGCAGAGCCAGGGAGGACGAGACTGGCTGCAGACGCAGGGAGGACGAGACTGGCTGCAGACGCAGGGAGGACAAGACTGGCTGCAGACGCAGGGAGGACGAGACTGGCTGCAGACCCAGGCGGGACGAGACTGGCTGCAGACCCAGGCAGGACGAGAATGGCTGCAGACTCAGGGAGGACGAGAATGGCTACAGACCCAGGGAGGACAAGACTGGATACAGACCGGGGAAGGACAAGACTGGATACAGACTGGGGAAGGACAAGACTGGTTGCAGATTTGGGGAGGACGAGTCTGGCAGCAGACTTGGGGAGGACGAATCTGGCTGCAGACTTGGGGAGGACGAGTCTGGCTGCAGACACAGGAAGGACGAGACTGGCTGCAGACACAGGAAGGACGAGACTGGCTGCAGACACACGCAGGAGGAGACTGGCTGCAGACCCGGAGAGGACGAGTCTGGCTGCAGATACAAGCGGGACAAGTCTGGCTGCAGACACAGGGGGGACGAGTCTGGCTGCAGACACAGGGAGGGGAAGACTGGCTGCAGACGCAGGGAGGGGAAGACTGGCTTCAGATGCAGGGAGGGGAAGACTGGCTTCAGACGCAGAGAGGGGAAGACTGGCTGCAGACGCAGGGAGGGGAAGACTGGCTGCAGACGCAGGGAGGGAAAGACTGGCTTCAGACGCAGGGTGGGGAAGACTGGCTGCAGACCTTGGGAGGACGAGAATGGCTGCAGATCCAGAAAGAACAAGACTGGTTGCGGACGCGGGGAGGGCAAGATTGGCTGCGGACGCGGGGAGGGCAAGACTGGCTGCAGACGCAAGGAGGGCAAGACTGGCTGCAGACGCAGAGAGGGGAAGACTGGCTGCAGACTTGGGGAGGACGAGAATGGCTGCAGGCCCAGGCAGGACGAGACTGGCTGCCGACCCAGGGCGGACAAGATTGGCTGCAGGCCCAGGCAGGACAGGACTGGCTACAGACCCAGGGCGGACAAGACTGGCTGCTGACCCAAGCAGGGCAGAACTGGCTGCAGACTCAGGCAGGACGAGGCTGGCTGCAGACCCCGGGTGGGCGAGACTGGCTGCAGACTCCCCATGGTCAAGTGTGGCAGTCCACCCCTGCGGCCTCTGTCTGGGTGACAATGGAAGAATTTATGAGGACATCGGAAGCAATCAACAATATCGTTATCAGAGATGTGCCTTTACTGCCAGCTTTCCGAGTAATCCAGCAATTCAAAACCTTGCCGGATTTCTTGATGTTTCCCGTGTTCCTGGCATTAAGACACCAGCATCATTCCACCTCTGCGTTGCCAGAAAGTCTTCATCTACTAGACAGGGAGATAATTCGTGCTATGAATACCTTTGAGAGGTTCGCAAACGAAACGCTGGAACGCAGTCGAACAGCTTCCGACGCTCTCAAGTACGCCTGTCACAACTGGGCCATGCATCTCTCACGTGCCTCCAATCCATGGGATGACACGCTCAATCATATATTCCAGGCTTTTTGGAATGATCATATTATTCCTTGGCTGGAAATAGAGTGGTGTTTGAAGGGTCTGCGGTCTTGCCTGAATATTTTATCCGAAGGGCAGAAACTTGCAAAGGTATGCATTTTTCTAATAATTCTCGATAACGAGCTGCTGATAATGCCTTGTTTCGGGTTCGGTTTTTTCTTGATTTCATGACACCCCTTGTAATTCTCTCTCATGCTCAGTTTGAACCCGTTAACGCGCAACCTAATGAAGGTCTGTCAGCCACCGATCCTGATTTTCACCACTCGACAACGAAAGCTTCAGTACCCGCGTCTACCTCTGAAATGTCGACCAGAGGACCGTCAACTCCAGCAACTATACTTCTCACAGAAGAGCTTGTCGTTACCTCACATACGAGACCTGTTCCTCATCTTCGCCCATCAACCCAACCTTCTTCCTCTACTTCCCCTCTTGCATCATCCTTACCACCCGTCCCTTCTCCGAGGCCCAACACTGTTGTGTCATATGTTGGCACATCCAGGAAGCGCATGTTGGATGAATTTAGAATCAATAGCGATAGCCAGCTCGAATCGGACACGTCTAACTCACCAAAACGTCGGAGATGAGTCGTTTGCAACGCAAGATTGGCAAGAGCGTAGTATGCTGTGAGTGTTTACATGGTGTAGTCCGCCGCTTGCTTGTTAACAAAATGTTGTCTTTAAGCACATGCGCCCGTTTTACAGTTCAATACAGACCTGAAGGCAATTTCACTGCTGACAAAGTCCGCATTGAATCAACTCGTCCCAGTCATCATAGGAAAGGAATTTACTCTGACCTATGGGCGTAAAAGTTGTGCACTAAAGAGCAATAAGCATCTATCTTATATATCTACAGCGAGCCCACTACTGTATCATTTTGACCTTAGATTCGTCACACCGTCGCAAGCCCGACAAACCGAACCAATTTTTTGTGACAGTCACAGGGAAATCCAGCTGATGGACATAAAAATGTGATACTTTGTATTAAGCAATTTTTCAAGAAAAATACAATGATATTAAACTATGGTACATATCAGTGCTCAAATGCACCATATTGCTTGTTTGCAACACATCTGTGCTTTCCTCTCCCAAATGTACAGTTAAGGATGGGTCAATGACACAGGATGGCTCTATGAATCGTTTTCCACATCAACCTACACACCAATAAAGCTTGGTCTGATCTTCTTGAAGATGTCTTTGAGAAGTATGACATTGATGAAGACTGTATTTATGCAGCCAACAAAATTGGCATTTCACCAGATTCCAGTGAGCATGAACATGTTATTGGAGGCAGACAGCCTGGGCCTCATTATCAGCAATGCACAGGGAATCAAGAGAACATTACCATCATTGTTATGATCTGTGCTGATGGCACTGGTCAGCCCCCTGCTGTCATTCTAAAGGGCAATGCTTACCAAGTATGCAATGGCACGGGTATGGGTAACCCACACAGGTCAGGGGTAAGGGTACTGGTGGGTATGGGTGCAGGTCTGGAGTACTAACCCATTGTAGAGACTCAAGTCTCTATGGGCGTGTACAGACTATATTGCAAGACCTTATACTAGACCTGCTGCAGTGCAGCGATTTTTGTGCATTTTGCATATTTCATGTTTTCGTGTTTTCATGTGTTTCACATTTTCTGTTAAGGTCGTACTCAAGGGGTAATGGATCCGAAGGGCTTCAGCCTCAGCTCATACGCTGTGCCCCTTTCCCGAGTATAGCCCCGTATTTCAGAATGCTATAGTATTGTATCCAAAGATCCGGATGGCTATTGTAGCGTATCCGAAGGTCCGGACAACTATTGTATGGTATCTGGGTATAGAGGAAGGTAACGTATTCCTATCCGAAGACAAGGAATAGTATTGTATGATATCTGAAGGTAAGGATTAGTATCGTATTCCTATCCGAAGATAAGGAATAGTATCATATACTTATCCGGATGGCGTCCGGATATCGGACGGAAGTATAAGGACTAGTCTAGACAAGTCTAGGACTAGAAACTAGCAGAGTATTGACTATCCGTAGATAGAGGCTGATGCGTATAGACTATCAGATACAATCCTTAAGTCTTGGAGGGTGACAAGAGTTGATAAGACTCGAGTCCGGATAATGGAATGAGGACAATCTAAGATGATATTTGAACTGGGGTGCTATAAGACATATACAAGAGTTTATATATGATAGAACTATGCGAGAGGCTATGCACAAAGTATCGCAATGTATAAGCAATGCTTATTAGAAGTCAATCATAAGCCAGAAGTTAATCACAAGTGAACAAATCAGTAAACATAGCTGGAAGAAAGCATAACCAATATACCAGAAAGGAGGATATACTAAATGGAGGAAATAAGCAGTGTTTAACGTTATATGAACAGGATATGAATGAAGAAGCTTATCGGGACGGCTCCGGTATGGATCTGTGGATTGGATCTGATCGGATCTGACATCCGGAACTTCAGATGAGAAGCGCGAATGTATGGGATATGACATTTTCATGCACTTTGCATTGTCAAGCATTTCACGTTTTCAGATACCTCATGCATTTTGTGATCCCACACATTTCACATTTTGTGTACTTGCATATCTTGTGTGTTTCATGTTTTCACATATTTCACATTCTCATGTTTTTTGTGCTTGGACATGCACTACCGCACACCTCCATAGGATCCATTGCATTCCATTCACATGTCCTGTCCTCATCCTCCAAGGTCCATTGGTGCATATTTCACTTTGTTTCACTCACATTACATCATATATGTATGTCTTTACATTCCCATTTATGTTCACTTATCTTATTATGTGTTTATATTACATCACCCTTGTATGTTTAGTGCTACCTACTCAGCTCTGAGCCCTGGGAACTCACTTAGCATGCTGACACATCAGTGCATAGTTGGAGGTTTTACTTCACTTCTCTTCTATCACTTATACATTAGTTAGTAGGACTTAGCATGTAAAATTCCATTGACTTCCTATCCATTGTTGCATTCTGCGAGAGCCTCAGGATATTCTTGAGAGCCACATCTACTTCCCCTTCAGCATCTACCCTCAAGTTAGAGAGCCCCACTTTCATGTTTTCAAGGAGCAATGCACTTTGTGATATTTCGCGCTTGTTTTCCCACGCCTTGCGATCTACAGCGTGTTTTCATGCACCCTTAGCTACATCGCATACCACTACTTCCCCTTCCCTTGAGAGCACTTGAAGAGCCTCCAGACCAAAGCCCAGCCCACGACTCCCCTCTCTTATAGAGGAATCTTTTCTCAGTAGCAATCCCCTTGGGATGAGCTATATCTCACGTCCAGAGGAGCACTGTAGAGCCCATATCAGGTCTAGCCCCCACCCACTCATCATTCCTTGCCTTCACCATGCTCTCAACTGGACCTGTGACATACCCAAACCTTCATTATAACGTGCAAATCATGCTCAGAAGTATTGTACATGTCAAACTCCAAACTCTAATGTAAAATTGGCAAATGTCTCATCATAACTTATGAGCCCCCTTGCAAAACTTGATGATCTCTTGCTGTCACCATGTATGAGCCCAACACTACCAAATGAGTACCCAAGATGTCCATTAAAGCCAAAGCTGCACTGGAAGACACAACATCCAATAAATGAAAAGCTGGATCTAGTAATGGACTCACAAACAGCACAAAGGTCCAACCAAAGAAAGTAAAAACAAACCAACCCACTGGAAAGAAGCCTGCCACACCTAAAGATAGCCCCATGATAACATTACCTGCACAAAATCATGTTAGCCTTCCTGCAACATCATGTCGTGCTTCTGTCATGAGCAAAGAAGATGAAAGTGCCTTACATGCTGGGAGTACAATTATCCATGTTGGCCTTGATGGCAGTGAAACTGAGAGCCAAGCCAGTGATGAAGGTCTGCAAGAGGACACCAACAATGTGAGTGCCAAAGAAGATGAAGAAGATGCTGAAGCTGAACTCAGTATGATACTGTAAAAACAACCATAGTCAAAATCTGACATGATGAAATCTAGTGAGACTTATGAAAGATTGGATCACCCCAATTTACTCCTTCTTCAACCCTCTTCCTGTGATCAGCCATGTCAACAGACAAAGATTCCATGCATTCAGTTGCTGTGCAAAAGGGTGCAACCAATTGATTTGTTGTTTTCTCAATAAAGCAGATGTGAAGTCCACAAGCAATATGTGGAAACATGCTAAAAAATGCTGGGGAACAGAGATGGTTGAGATCATTGATAGGGTCAAGAATGCAACAGTTGCACAAGAATTGATTATTGAACCTCTCTGTACAACAGGTTCAATCATGGCAGCTTTTGAAAGGAAGGGAAAAGAGAAGGTAATATACTTACACAGACAGCACACAAAAACCGAGAGCTGAGCTGAAATAGTGTGATGGGTATCAGAGAGTGTGTGGCCATTCAAAATCATCAAAGACCGTGGCTTCCAGTCATTGATGAAAACAGGATGGCCTGAGTGTTATATCCCATCAGTGTCAACAGTATCATGTGATGTCAAGCTTGTTTTTGTGTGAACATGCAAACAAATTGCAAGGATGCTGCAGGTATGTCAATGATGGCATGGACCACACCAAAAACTCACTCTGGGCCAATAGAACTATGAGGGCAATCTCAATTTTGCAATGGACACCTGGACATCTCGAAATCACAAAGCTTTTGTTGCTGTGTCTGTACACTTTGTACAAGACAGACAACCCTTCAGCTTGGTCCTTAATGTTGTTGAAGTGGCAAAGTCCCACAGTGGAATCAATCTTGCTGAGGCATTTGCCAATATACTGAAATATTTTGGCATATCAGACACGTCATGCACAATACAATTATTGTTTTGAATGAATTGACACTCACAAAGATTCTGAGCATTACATGTGATAACACATCCAACAATGACACAATGGTCAACAAGTTGAGTGATGTACTTGAGGACTTCTCAGGAGAAATGAATAGGACACAATGTTTCCTGCATATCGTCAATCTTGTGGCAAAAACACTGATCTAACAATTTGACATACCTAAAGTGAAAGTGGACACCATTATGGATGAAGCAGAGAAGCAATTTCAAGACCTTGCAAAGGATATTGACAAGTCAGGACCAAATGGGAGAGATGACAAAAGAGATGATGAAGAGAATGACAACATCAAGGGATGGGTTGATGAGATGGAGTGACTGCCAGCATGTGAACGCCAGGCTGTGCAAAAGAGTGTTGGACCTATGAGATTTGTACTTGTAGAGGTTAAGGTGATTTCCCACTTATAACAAAACAAAGTACTCACCTTTGTTGTCACAGTAGCTCTGTAAATTAGCCTTCAAGATCATACACTCGACAACAAAACTTCTTCCAGCATGGTACAATGTTCTCAACAAGTGCAAACTGAGTCAGTGCATCATGCCACGTGATGTTGTGACCTGCTGGAACTCAACATTTAACATGCTCACCTTTGCCCTTGAATATCATGAAGCTATCAATATAATTTGTGCTGACAAGAACATGGATCTTTGTGACTACAAGCTGAGTGAGAAGGAATGGGAGCTTGCACAACAGTTGTGCAATGTTCTAAAGGCACACTTTGCATTCTCACATTGAAGTTCAGTGCCAGCACTAACACTACATAACACCAGATACTCAAGGATGCCACACTATTTTTCTCTCAATCAGTGCCAAATCTTGCAACCGTAATCCCTGCAATGGACATGATCAACAGAAAACTTACGACAGACTCTATCACACACACTTACAAGCCAGCTATTTGAGCATCCCTCAGACTGGAAAAGAAGACACTCAACTGCTACTATAGTATGACTGACTGGTCAGAAGTTTATCGGATTGCAATGGGTGAGTTTTTTGTCATTTTGTCTTACTATGCTACAAGTCAATTTTACTGACAATGACACTTCCAGTACTCCACCCTTGACACAAACTATCATATTTCAAGGAGGCTGGATGGGGAGCTCAATGGATTCAAGCTGCAGAAAGTATTGTTTGCAAGGAGTTTGAGTGCTCTTACACAAGTGCTACTGATAACACTGACTTAGATGATGCCATGGATGAGCACAAAGTCCAGGAAACATCAGTGGTATGTACATATTCTCTTGTCTAACTTTACTGATTTCTCACTATTTGTTTACCAGCACAAATCTCATAACATCTTTGACAAGCTTCCAGCATTAGCTGCACCCAAGTGGTCAGAGCTCCGCAACAAGCTTGATTCATACCTCAGCACAGATCTGGAATATGTCATGGATGTCTTAGCTTGGTGGACTGAACGGAAGGCAATGTACCCTTAACTCTCCCAAATGGCCTTAGATTATCTGTCAATTCCTGGTGAGTTTTTTTTTGAGCCTTGTGTCTGTTGGCAACTCATCTCATTGTTAAATATAGCAATGTCAGTTGATGTGGAGTGAATTTTTAGCCGCAGTCATCTCTTGTTATCTCATGTCTGCAGTCACCTATCCACCCAGTCAGTTTGTGCATTACTTTGCTTAGGTGCATGGAGTCTTTTAGGGTTGGTCAAAGACCAAGATGTTATAGCTGTTGCTGTGATGCCTGAGGTAGTTGGTGAAGAGAATGAGCTTGACAATGGATGGAATTTGATTCAATTGTAGTTTGTATTGCCAGCAATGTAGTACTTGTCTGGTTAAATTTGAGTGCATACCCATGGTACACCCGAATACCTGTAGACCAATACCCATACCCATACCCAACAACATGGGTATAGTTTTGCACAGGTATGGGTGCGGGTACAGCATGAAATACCTATGGGTTACCCGTGCTATTGCCTATTACTAAGTGAAATGGAAACAAGAAAATCCTGCAAATGCTTCATGAGTTCATTTTTTATCATTTTTTATCAATGCTAACATCACATACATTGTAATAGGTTTGGATACTCAAAAAGGGCTGGACAGATGGAGAGATTGGAGTGGAATGGATCAAGGAGTTCAACAAGCAGACAAAGGCCAAAGCTAATGGACATGACCATCTCCTTATTGTGGATGTCCACAACTCACATTATACACAGGGATTCCTGCAATATGCCCATAAAAATCATATTCACATCCTGTGCTATTCAGCTCACACAACTCATATATACCAAGGCTTGGATGTTATTGTTTTTGCAGTCCTAAAACAGTGCTGGAGTGAAGAGCAGGACAATTGGGAGAGGGAGAAAGGCAAAGGCATTACAAAGGCCAATTTTATCACCATTTATGGCCATGCTCACCTCCATGCACTCACACCATGTCATATCCCAGATTCTGGACCTATCGTATAGTCGGATTTATGGACTAATCCTTAGATTAGGATCCTAGACCTCATCCATAACCAGTTCCAGTCTCATCCACTATTGCAATTGTCCAACTACCAACTACCGCTCATCCGTCCAATCCGATATGCCTATCCGCTCCGGATCTGATACGATAAGCTTTCCTATCCATTACCTGTCCATATAAGATTAACACAGCCTATTCTGATCCGATATGCCTATCCGCTCCAGATCCAATACGATAAGCTTTCTATTCATTACCTGTCCATATAACGTTAACACAGCCTATTCCTTTATTCGGTATTCTCTACCTTTCGGATAACCGGTTCTATACTTACCCGATATCTTCACTATTTGTCTATTACCGGTACTCGGTTGTCTACTTATCCGTTGACATGCACAAATTCTGCTTTGTACATGGTCATAGACATATTTTCATCTAAGTTTCTACGCTATACAAGCTCCTAATAATAGTCCACTATACTGTCCTGAATTTTCCTAATCAAAGGAGAATTTTATTCAATAATTTCTGAGCCTACAAACATTACTTTACAACTTATCTCTTCACAATAATACTTATCTTGGTCAGAAAACAGCTTCAAAACCCTTTAATTTTCATTAGTCAGCAATTTCCCACACCTTTCATAATTTTTTCACACATTTTCACATCTTTTGAGATACTTTTACAGAAACACCCCAACATCTAAAATATTTGCAATTCTACATCTGGACATAGTTATGTCTATGTAGGGAATTTTACTTTGAAGAATTGTAAACAAACACAACATCACTTGAGTAATGTGTTGTCTGTAAATATGAACAAACTCAGAATTAAGGTATTCAGTAAAAGAGCACTAAGAATGTCTATTTTAGGGCTAGTGGCTAGAGCACAGCAACTAGGCAGTGCAAAGTCTTGGCACACAGCCATAAGGACAGCATTCAGGCAGTGTAAAGTCTTGGCACACAGCCTTTCAAGCACTTTACCTGAGACTTCCAAATTAGGTTAGCTCTGCACAGGAAGCACTGCTACTTGACCCAAGGATGCCAAATATGGGTTCCTCTGCCAAAGTGCTTCATAATACTTTATTCAACAATTCTAGGTATTTTACTTGTATACCAATAATTTCTAGCATAGCCACCAGTAGAGTAGTATATAAGGGGCTCACTTTCTCCCCTTTGAAATAACAATACCCATCTTTTACACCTAAGAATTAGTAGGGGAATCATAGGGAAAATTCCCTAGGTTCTCAGTGAGTGAATATCTGAGTGACTATTTGAGAGAAATATTAAGTTATTTCCTCCATTCCTTTGACATCATTTGCAACATCATACAAAGCATCTGAGGCCACATCTGAGCCATCTTACACAGTACATTCCAGGTTCTCTTTTAGACACAGAAACAGTTCTGTGGGGAGAATATTAGTATTTTCAGCAATTAGGGAAGACAAATAAGGCTTGCAGTCAGTCAACAATATTAAGAGCTTGGCCACTTAAGACTACATCAAGAGGGTGTATTCTGTTCTGGTCTGCGTCATACTCATCGTGAGTGCCTGAGCAGCAGAGGGTTGGTTTCGAAGTCACGTATTGGGTCGTCTTGATAGTGCCTGATCTTAGTTTGATCTCCATTGTTGAGGATAAGGAATATCCAAGAAGGATACAGCTTTAGGTCATTATATTCTGTTGCACCATTATATTCAGAGAAGTCATAGCACTGCATCAAGCCAGTTATTGACTTAGCTTAGTAGAAGATCATAGCACTGCATCAAGCCAGTTATTGATCTTATTTTCCCTCCACCTTTAGTCACTAGTGTTTTGCTTAGAGAACTCAACAAACCTATTCCCCACGAACAACCACATTATCGACCATTGGAAATTGTCTGAACCATTGACCGTGGTAGGATATTGAAGTTGGTGATTTTATTGCTTTTCATATCCTAGTAAGACACCGTTATGCTTACTGATCTGTTATCCTTGACTGCGCTAATGTACATAGCCTCGGACACTGCCTCTGATTATTCTGTTAGCTACCTACAGTATATAAACTCTTGTACATCTCGATAGATCCTTAGTTCGAATATTACAGTCTTGCAGCATTCTTGTCCTCACACATTAGTGTTGTAAGGACCCCTTCTCTATCCTTTGGGCCTAGGGATTGATTCCCTAGGCCAGAGCTCCACTCTTCCACATTTCTGGACTTCGTCCATTTCCGGATCCTACCTTAGGCCTAATGGATTGTATCCTTAGGTCAAAGACTTGTCTTTCCGATACTTACACTCCTTCCGATCCTTATCCAACTCCGTCTCTACCTAAGGGTAGTCCATATCCATCTGCGTCCGCTCCAGAACCCCTATCCAGAACTCCGGACCACTATTTCTGCCTCGGACTGCGTCTGTTGCAGTATATCCACCCTATGTCTTCACTAAGGATTGATATGTGCATTTGTCCCACTTCCTATCAAGTGGATGAAACTCCATCCGAGTTTCCGATACTTGTCCGGAAGTTTCCTGCACTCATCCGGACGGTTCCCGCGCTCATCCGGAAGTCCTTCGGATGCTCCACCAGAGTTGTCTGCCTCTGAAGTCCTACAGACTTCGTTAGGACCTTATTGGACTTTATCTGAAATTAAGGGCACTGTACTCAGGTGAGGGGCACAGCGTACGAGCTGAGGCCAAAGCCCTTCTGAGTCAGTCATACTCACCCCTCCGAGAGATTGTATGCACCCACATGCCACGGTCTTTAACACACCAGATGTTAAGGTCATACTCAAATAGGTTCAGATCTGAAGGGCTTTGGCCTCAGCTTGTACGCTGTGCCCCTTTCCCGAGTATAGCCCCGTATTTCAGAACACTATACTTATCATATCCAAAGATCCAGATGGCTATTGTAGCATATCTGAAGGTCTGGACAACTATCATATGATATCCAGTTATAGGGACAAGTATCGTATTCCTATCCGAAGATAAGAATTAGTATCATATACTTATCCGAAGGTACGTCCGGATATCAGACAGAAGTATAAAGGCTAGTCTAGACAAGTCTAGGACTAGAAACTAACAGAGTATAGACTATCTGAAGATAGAGGCGGATGCGTTAGACTATTGGATACAATCCTTAAGTCTTGGAGGGTGACAAGAGTTGATAAGACTCAAGTCCAGATAACAGAATGAGGACAATCTAAGATGATATTCAAACTAGGGTGCTACAGGACATATACAAGAGTTTATATATGATAGAACTAAGCGAAATGCTATGCACAAAGTATTGCAATGTATAAGCAATGCTTATTACAAGTCAAACATAGGCCAGAAGTAAATCACAGGTTAATGGATCAGTAAACATAGCTGGAAGTAAGCATAACTGATATACTGGAAGGGAAGATACACTGAATGGAGGAAATAAGCAGTGTTTAACATTATATGAACAGGATATGAATGAAGAAGCTTATCATGACGGATCCAGTATGGATCTGTGGATCAGATCTGATTGGATCTGACATCTGGAACTTTGGATAAGAAGTGCGAATATATGGGATATGACACCAGACCTTATTTGCACAGCTTTCTGCAAGACTGGTGTCTGGCCATTTGATTATGATGTCATCCCTAGCAACATGCTGGCTCCAAGTAAGGAAACCTTGACTAAATCATATCTTCCAATCACACCATCCACACCCATGAGAATTCTTGCTGATGCCATTCAAAAGATCAGTTCAAATATTACATTGTCTTGCAGCATTATTGTCCTTGCACATTAGTGTTGTAAGGATCTCTTCTCTACTCTTTGGGCCTACGGATTGATTCCCTAGGCCAGAGCTCCACTCTTCCAAGTTTCTGGACATCATCCATTTCTGGATCCTACCTCAGGCCTAAAGGATTGTATCTTTATGTCGTGTCATATCCCATACATTCATGCTTCTCATCCAAAGTTCCGGATACCAGATCCAATCCAGATCTGTTACAATAAGCTTCTTCATTCATATCCTGTTCATATAACATTGAACACTGCTTATTTCCTCCATTCAGTATATCTTCCCTTCCAGTATATCAGTTATGCTTACTTCCGGCTATGTTTGCTGATCCATTAACCTGTGATTAACTTCTGGCCTATGCTGCCAAATGAGCTGCTGTAAGGAATAATGCCTCTCATTGTGTGATATGGCGCTTTTCACTAGGGAGTACATGGCATGAACTTGCAGCACCACTCTGGGTGCTATCTGCAGCTATTCCTATATGAGGCGCAGCTTTCCTGCGCAACGTGCGCCATGTGCACACACTTCCCACGCTTCACAATGCGTGCGCTTTCCCACGCTTGAGCGCCCTATAGCACCAGCCATCCAGAAGCATCCATCCACTGTCCACCAAGCTCTCTAAGTGCATATATTCCCATTTCCCTTATTTGCATATTGTTCCACTTTTATTTTTATCATGGACCCTTACTTTTACATACCTTACTTGGTAGCACTTCGGCTCTGCATGACAGTGCTTAGGCGCCATATATAAGCACCAGCAGTACTTACTATTGGATTACTTTTTGGTTGACTTAACTTTCGACCCACTATTTACCTAGCAGAATATAGTAGGAATCCATTTGTTTTACACTCTCTCATTTGCGCATATATGCGCACACTTTCCCACGCTTCGCACAGCACACGCGCACATTCCCACGCCTTCATGCCTTGTGCACACCTGCGCTTTCTTGCACCCTGCATTGGCCAACCAGTAGCACCTTCAGTGCATACCACTAGATCCTTGCTGCACTTGCTTCCCCTTTAGGGTCGAATGCACTTGTCATCTCAGGTATAGCAGACTAGGCAATGTGCAACCTTACAACAATTATAGATACAGTCAGGAGCCTTGTTTGCACCTTGCTGTGTTGTTGTTTCTACACCACCTTTTATTTCTTCTAGCTTATCCCTCCTGACCAAATTATCCAACCAGAGTAGCACTTCGCCTCAGGTGCCAATACAATGTGTGCACATAACTACACCAACTGAGTGAGACATGCCAGAGATCAAACAAGAGTCATTTGAAATGCCCCACACACCTAACTCAATTCCTGGAGGAAAGATCCTCTCGAACCTCCCTTTTGCATATGTGCCTCCTACATTGATTAAGCCTATCGCCTCTGTGCCTACAATAGTGTTAGCGACTAGATACTAGGCGCTTTCCCACTTGGATAATCTTGTGAGGCCTGGAGTTCAGGTGCTGGTCACAAGTCTCAGTCCAACCGCTTGGGATGAGCGGGTCGATGAGCTATTAGATGGGTGCTGTCTTGCAGCCGCTAGAGCTATAGCTGAAGCCGTCGGGGGTGACGGTGAAGGCTTCTGAAGTTTAAAGATACAATGACCTACGGTCAAAGTGAAATTAATGGTTACAAGTATAAGCAGTTAGGCTTAAGAGGTTATGGACTAGTTAACCGTGTAGAACCAAGTAGATTCAAGTTAGAGAATATGACTGTAGTACAGAGGGTTTATATACGTAAGGAACCTGAGCACAGACCAGGCTGTAAATAGTAGTACAAAGAAAGGTAAGTGGAAAGGGGAATGAGTCAGAGACCGGTGGTAAGGTAAGGGCAGAGGGAGAACTGAGTCACAGACCGAAGCTATGGTAGCAGTAACAGGGGACCGAGTCACCAACCGAGGATGCGGTAAAGGTAAGGGGTGACGACGTCATGGACCGATAGTAGGGTATGGGGTTCAGGATATAATAGGGTGGGTACCGGTAGGATGGAAAGGGCATAGGGGGAGCGAGCCGGGGATCCGGTGAGCAAGTATAGTACAAGTGAACAGGAAAACGATCAGAGAGAATATAACCAGTAAAGGTAAGGGAAGAGTACGGTCAGCCAGAATAGGTATTGCATGTGTATGCACGCATAGTCTTCCGGGTATAGGTAGAAAGTGAGAGCGAGGAGGAAAATGAATAGGGGCCATGCCAGAAGCGGATGTTCTTGTAACAAATAGCACAGCACACCACCATGTCTACAGCACCTTATGAAATGTCCTTCCACAGTCCTGACCATATGCCTAAATTTGACAGGATGCCAGACATGCTCACTGAGTTCATTGATGTGTACGAAGAATGTGCAGATAGAGCAGGACTGCAGGGGCTTGATAAGATCAAGGGAATAATTAAGTACCTTGAATGCAATGACTGAGAACTATGGGCAGGCTTACCCAAAGCACAGACAAGCAATTACAATGCATTCATGAAAGAGATCAAAGTGATGTATCCAGGATGGGATGGGAAAAGGCAATACACACCTGCAGACTTACAAGCGCTCATGTGTGAATACACTCAAAGCTGATGTTTTCAGGCCAGGAGCTACATAACTATAGCTAAGGAGTGGGGAGTGTGCAAAGTGTCTCAACTAAAGGTCCAGTAAGATATCTATATACTGTATCTATAAGCATGAAGGTGTGCAGTACCGAGCCAAATAGTGTGCACTCCTAAATAATTAGTATATATGTAACTATATGTAAGGCGCATGCTTGGATCTGAAGTGAACACTTCCGTAGCAATTGAGATGACTCACCAGTAAATCAGCAAGGACAAAGGATGGACAGGTGTGTGGAGATAGGCATGAGGCACACAAAACATGCAAAATGTGTGAAGCACACACCTGAGTGTGGTGATACAAGCATTGGAGTTCGAGCCTGTAGGACCTCAAAATCAATGGGTAGATGCAATGTTCCTTACAGCACCTTCTACATTCCCCATGCTTTTAACACACATGCCTTAGAGCACTCTCCCTCATTGCAAAAAGAGTGCCTTGCTCATATCCCAAGGTTCTTCCTCTCAGTAGCTGTCCTACAGGTCGAGTATATACCTTGCACCTGGGTCTTACTGCAGAGTTTTCTCCCATACTCTATTCCCCCTTTTCATCTCTGTAGCCGAGCCTCACCCTTCATTGGATCTTAGATGATCTATCCTATTCATATCTCACCTCCAGATACCAAACCTTATATCAGTGCCCAACCCCATTTAGAATCCCCCTATCTCTGGACTTTCAGTTACTTGTGTTTCTCTTGTGATTATTGATCTGTTACATACATTTCATTCCAACTTCATTATTAGTGATCTGTTTGACTTAGTAATAGACTTTCCACATACTCCATATATAGCCTTCTACTTTGCTGACTGATCCCTATATGTTACCTACAGTATATAGACCTCCTGTAACTCTCAGATATACTTCAGTTCAAATATCAATTTAGTTCCTGCTCATTCCTCTGTCCTCCAGACTCAAGCCTAGTCTCTTGTCAATATCTGAGTCTTGGGATTGTATCCTATAGACTATATCTTTGCCTCTACCTTAGGGTAGTCTATCCCTTGTCTGTTTCTAGTACAGATATTATCCAGACTAGTCTTAATCACTTATTCTAACCATATCTGAACATCCACCAGGTTTATCTCATGTTTCATGTCCAGATGTCAGATATCTGCCTTGTTAAATCCAGATAACTCCGGATGACACTTATTAGCTCTAGGAAATTAAGGACATATACTTGGGAAAGGGGCACAGCATATGAGCTGAGGCCAAGCCCTTCAGATCTGCCCCCTTGTGCATGCAACCTTAACAATAGCATTGCGATGGACTCCCTCCCAATACAGGCCTCTGCTGTTCCATGTGAGTGAGTATTTTCATCCAATAGCAAGACCATCACAAAGAAATATAATTGCATGAGCCTGGTCCTGATGGAGGCCCTGCAGGTGGTAAAGCTCCTTGTGAAAAAAGAACGACTCAACTTTATGAAAGGTTGGGCAGTGTCACAAAAGGATATGGAGTGTGAGGTGTTGGGCAAAGGAGGGGAAACTAATGATCTTTTGACAATTTCCAGCAGTGGAATGACAGGTGATGTATGTGACACTCTCCTCAGAGCTATTGCAAAGGAGGAGTGTGATGATATTGATGATGCTCCTACTACCTACAACTTGTGATGTTTGCCTTCCCTGCTCAATTGTTATAGATTTTGTTTCACTCCCTCTTTACACTGCTCTTACTTCTGTTTGCCTGGCATCTTGCAATGTTTCTTGTGTCATATTATGATTTCAATTGTGAACTGTTATCTCTTCCTTGACTATTTTCATTTGGTCTTAGCAAGCCCTCACTCATTTGTGCCTGTCTGCACTTGTCTGTGTGTATCTGCACTCATTTGTGCTTGTCTGCATGTATGCATACCCATCTTCACTTGTTTGTACTCATCTGCACTTGTGCATGCCCATCTGTGCTTGTCTGTGCATGTCTGCACTCATTTGCAAGAGGAAAATTCTAGACCACTAATGGTATAGCTGCCAGTGTCATCAGGAATGAAGCATTCTGCTTCAAATATTTTTTGCATCCTCCTTACATTAATTACAGCTCAAACTCTGGGCCACCTCAGCCATCTGATAGTCAAGGACATACTTCTGAAGATTCATCTTTAGTGATCATGGCTGACATAAAGAATAATTTCCTCAGCAGAATACCAGAGGTAAGCGACCTCATGTCATTCACCATAGGTGTCTGACCTAAGGTTCATTTGTCAGGTGAAATTCTGGCTGTAAGTGACCTCATGTTGTTCACTGCCAGCTGACCAGGAGGACTATTCAGTATTCCACCCTCATTAATTGGGAGTCCCCCCAAACTCAGCAGAATACTAGGGGTAAGTGATCTCATGTCATTCACCATAGGCATCCAACCTAAGGTTCATTTGTCAGGTGAAATTCTGGCTGTAAGTGACCTCATGTTGTTCACTGCCAGCTGACCAGGAGGACCATTCAGTCTTCCACCCTTGTTAATTGGAAAAACCCCCAAACTCAGCAGAATACTAGGGGTAAGTGACCTCATTTAGTTCACCATAGGCATCTGACCTAAGGTTTGTTTATCAGGTGAAATTCCAGCTGTAAGTGACCTCATGTTGTTTACTGCTGGCTGACCAGGAGGACTATTCAGTCTTCCACCCTCACTAATTGGGAATCCCCCCAAACTACCGACCTTGAAACTGCCATTGACTTTGTTGCTGAGGATGGTATGGTAGACCCAGACCTAGCTGCACAGGATGAAATTGGCCTGCCTGTGGATGACAATGTAATTGATCCAATAGTCATACAGGAAGCTAGCCCGGTGATACACCTAATGATGCTGCACTTGCCACAAAGCCAGCTTCTGGATACAATCTTTTGGGATATCCAGAGTAGTGGTAGCTCTTGCAGCCAACACTGCTGTTAAGGTCGTGCTCAAAGATATCAGATCCAAAGGGCTTCAGCCTCAGCTCGTATGCTGTGCCCCTTTCCCAAGTATAGCCCTGTATTTCAGAATACTATACTTGTCGTATCCAAAGATCCGGATGGCTATTGTAGCATATCCAAAGGTCTGGATGACTATTGTATGATATCCAGGTGTAGAGAAAGTATTGTATTCCTATCCAGATGTAAGGAATAGTATCGTATACTTATCTGAAGGTACATCCAGATATTGGTGTGACAAACACATTAGCGCTGGGTGGATATAAGTGCTTATGGCCACCTTCCCCTTGATATTCACAATGGAGCTAACAGATTGAATAAATTCCCATGACTGACCTTGCTTGTCACGCATCTATGCAGAATTTGGTCTGACGTTGGTATCACACTCCCCCATGTCCTGTCTATGCCCACTTACCTCCACTGGTGTGTCAATTCCCATTGATTATTGTCACTAAAAAGCTATTGGTGCAGGTCTTATTACATGTATCCTCGTATTGCGCAATGCCAGTCCTCCGTTTTACCTACAGATACGACACGCTGTGCTTACATCACTACAAGTTTTGCCTATGCATTCTGTATATTCATGCACTACAATATAAGGACCAGCAGTACATAGTTCTTACTTACTTCCCCTTCCCACGGGCAACTGTCGTATAGCAGAGTCACCTAGTAGTTTTCATAGTTTGCGCAATCATCAAAATCCATTGTTCTTTCTGTGTCCACATGTGCTATTAAGTTCCTGCAGTCATGCGCTACTACTCAGGCCCTCACTCTCGCAAAGGTCATGCTTATAACCCATCGCGTCTTGTGCCAGTGCATTGCTTGCCAATACCCGCTCCTCCCTGTAGTTGCATCTTGTGCCAGTGCATTGCTTGCCAATACCTGCTCCTCCCTATAGTTGAGTCTCACGCCAGCACATTGCTTGCCAATACCCGCTCTCCCTATAGTTGCATTTTGTGCCAGCGCATTGCTTGCCAATACCTGCTCCTCACTATAGTCGCATCTTGCGCCAGCACATTGCTTGCCAATTCCCTCTCCTCTCTATAGTCACATCTTGCACCATTGCATTGCTTGCCAATACCTGCTCCATTCAGTTGCCATGCCTTGTGCCAGCGGGTTGCCTGCCATATCCTTGCCCACCGCAGTTCTCAAATCACCCGCCAGCGCTGTCCTACTACTTAAGGGTCTTACGAACAACGCACGTATAATGACAACACAATTATACGGGATAAGACTTCTTGCCAGTCCTTAAGTACACGGTCTACGACTTTTCTACTTCGTGGTAGATAACGTGTGAGTTCTTGGGAGGGTTTATTTAAAAATGTCCTCTTCTTGTTCCTTGGTTAGATTATCCCTACTTGGTTTCTGGGGTTCTTCTGTACTGAGTGTACCTGGCTGAGTGCTGCTGGATCGTGTCTCCCTTCCTGAAAAAGAGAGGTAGTGTTGACTGAGTGTTTCTGGATCGTGTCTCCCTTCCTGAAAAAGAGAGAGGTAGTGCTGAACGTGAATTTGTGTCTCCCTTCCTGAAAAAGAGAGAGGCCGGTAGTGTATGAATTTTAGCTAGAAAGCTGTACTGTGTTATATAGTCAACCCCTGTAAGGTAGTATATAACCTGAGACTGTATGACTTAATCTTACTTCAAGGCTCCTGATTGGCCTGCACTTAAATCTTACTTTATCTCACACTATTTGAGAGAAGATTGAAAGTGGGAAGCTTTTATTCAAGGGTGTAAATGGGCTCCTTTTATACCTTTTGGGAGGCCATATTACTAAGCATGATCCATCACAGGGATTGGTAAGAATGTGCTTACAAACCAAACCTTAAGATGTGTTGAGTCAGCTTAATTACAAAGTAGATACTAAATAAGTGTAATTTTACAAAGCATGAATAAAAGATGGAATGAGTCATCACATGGATTGGTAAGATTGTGCTTACAAACCAGGTCCATAGGTGTGTTGAGTCATCCTTGTTAGTAAGTGGATTATAAATACAACTGTAAGTCTTACAAAGCATGACCAATCATGACAAAACATGATGAGTCAAGTTGAATTCTTACAAACCAAGGTATTTCTCAGTCACATGACAGGCTTACAAATATTCCTGGTGGCTTCTGAGAAAATAAGATGGCCAAATAAAACAAACATAAACATAAAGAAACAGAATCTTATAGAAGAAAATAAGATATAGGGAAAATAGGGGTCAGGAATGAAGAAAAAGAAACTAGCTAGAAAATAAAGGAAAAAGGGTAGAGTAACTTGGTGATAGGAAACAGTATGGTGCCTAAGACCTTCCTTATCACTCCTTATCACTCCTTATCTGTATATCTGTCATGGTATGGATCATATACCATGCATGACATCCACCCGGCACAAGAAATCGCAACTGTCCCCAGTTGAGGTGCAGGTTATGGTGTCGAACTTTTTTATCTCTCTCTTCTCCATCTGTTTTCTGGATCTACAAGGTGATAAACTTCCTTGAGAATCCTGAAAAGTTCAAAGTATATTCCGCAAGTTGGACATAATTGTTGTAACACTGACTGGTAACTTCTGTCCCAGTAGTATAACATTTGTTGGTAATGAGTACTGATGTTATGGAAAATGAAATCTTCATGAAGTCTGTTACAGTCCTCCAGAAGGATCTCAAACAATTTAGAAATTTCGTGCTGCAAACTGGATACGTGTGTGTGGTCTTTATTATTCATAACGTGGAATGTCAGTCGTCCTGGGAGAGGGAAGAAGAATCGGAGTCGGATGGTGATAAATTTTCCTCAGAGTGCTGAGCGTCGACAAGGGTATCAGCAATTTCTTGCAAGGCAGGATCTTGGCGGCTTATATATGGAATTAGTCTAAAGGCGGCTACACCACGTCTAGACAGAGTCCCGTTCATTTCTTTTAATATGTAAGATCCTCCTTTGGTTTGTCTCTCAACAACAAAGGGTCCTAAGTATCGTGGTTTGGTTTTGCGATTCAATTCTTTTTCGATCTGGGTATTACGGACTAAGACAAGATCACCAGGATTGAACGATTTCTTATGCATCCTGAGGTGATACTTCTGTTCAAACTGAAGCTTGGACTTAAATCTTGCCTTCTTTAAGGTCTTTGCAGCTTGTCTCAAGTCTTCAGGTCTTCTTTCAATTTGGCGAATTCGTAACGTGAGGAAATCAATGGGATTCATATTCTCATGAAATCCGTCAACAAGGAATGTTGCTTCACTGAGATCGAAGGGTAAGACGGGATGTACTCCATGGAGGAGGTAGAATGGGGAAAATCCAGTTGCACGGCTCGTAGTGATATTTTCGGCAAAAAGTGCCTGAGGAACTTTCTCAGGCCAACGTGAAATGTGCTTTCCACAGCTTTTAACTATTGCTTCTCGGATATTGAAATGTCCACGTTCAACTACCCCATTTGCTTGTGAATTGTAGGGTGAGATTTGAATCTGTGGAATGTCCACTTGCTGAAGTAACTTTTGAAATGCTCCCTTAACTTCGGAGCCATTATCGGTAACAATCTGTCCTATGGCACCATATCGGCAATACAAGTCTTCCCAGAAGAACTTGGCCATAGCTTTGGCTGAGGCTGATCGTAATGCTCTACCTTCTACATAACGTGAAAGATCATCTCGCGCTAACACTAGATGCTTCAAACCATTCCCGGTCGGCATCTTGAGTATGTCAATGTAGATCTTTGTGAAAATTGTGGCTGGTGTAGAGATAGTGATGGGTATATGCATTTTCTTTACGGTTCGGATCTGGCACTCGTGACAGGACTGCACGTGATGTTTAACGTCGGTATACATGTGAGGCCAGAAAAATTGGTAACGGATTGTTTCAAAGGTAGACTGTACTCCTTTGTGACCTAAATCTTCGTGAGCTCCTACGAGGATAGAAATTCGCTTGTCCGGGTCAAAAATTACAAGTAAGGGTGGTCTATCAAGTAGACGCTTATACATCTTTCCCTTTTGTACGAAAAACCTGGTGGTACGCTTTACGAATTTTCTACGCTTTGTGGTACTTTCAAAGCTTGGAGCTTCTAACGTGGTGAGGAATTTGTAGATGTCTGTCAGAGTCTGCTCCTGATCAGCAGCTGACAAGAGTGATGATGGTAATTGAGTGGAATCGTAAGGGAGTGTTGAAAATGTCTTGATGGTTGAAAATAAGGCAATTTCATCCAGCCAAGAGTCATCTTCTGGAATTATTTCTTCATCTGAGCCTAGAGGGCGTCTGGATAAGCCATCTGGGCCTTTAAAACTAGTAGCAGGAACATGGTGGAGTGTAAAATCGAAAAGAAGGATTCCTTGAATCCATCTGTTAATGGTTGCATTGGGCTGAAGGTCAGGCTCATTAAGCATGCCTTTGATATATTTTGCATCAACTTCGACATGAAGGTTCTTTACTCCAATAATATGAAGTCTGTAATGTCGTAGTGCACGGAAAAGACCATATAGCTCCAGCTTAGGCTGGGAGTATCGTGACTCTGCTTCTCCCATTGGTAGAGAACCATATCGTGCTGGGCGTCTCTTTCCGTCATCATCAATTTGTGAAAGGATGATTCCTACAGCTATGAAGCTGGAATCTACTGAAAGGTATACGGGATTTGAAGAAGAATAATCAATGCTTCGCATTGCTGGTGCTGAGCATATGTGCTCTTTCAAACTTCTGAATGCATAATCTTGTTTCTCTCCCCAAACAAAAGGGGCATCTTTCTTCCAAAGCTGTGTGATAGGCTTTGCTAGCTCGGAAAATCCTAGTATCCAAATACGAACTGTCCCACAAAGTCCCATAAATCCTCGTGCTTCTTTGACTGTTGAGGGGATTGGCCAATTCATGATTTTGGACACTTTCTCAGTATCGGGTAATCTTCCTTCTGGTGTGCATCGTTGTCCAACTATAAGCACATCAGGAAGGCATAACTGAATCTTGGTAGCAGAAAACGTTGCACCAACATCTTTTATTCGGTGCATTACACGGTGAACATCATTTGCGTGTTCCCAAATAAATCTTCTAATCCCTGGGTTTTCTTTTAAGACCTCGGGATTTCCTTCATCGTCAGGGTAGATAGTCTTCGGTCCTTTGACTGGAAGATCATCTATAAATACATTGGCTACATGTGGGATTTCATCCTGCAGGACAAAGCTAGTACATTTTTGAAATTCTGCAGGAGCATTTGTATATCCCATTGGTAAAGCGGTTAATCGTAGCAATCCTAAAGGAGTTAGGAAGGCTGTCAAATCTCTGCTATCTGGGTGCATTTTACGTGCATCGAATCCCCAGAATAAATCGAATACGGTGTAACACTGAGCTCCAGCAAATGATTCTACAAAATCATCCACTATAGGAATGAGTCCAGCATCTCGGATAGATATCTTATTGAGTGGTTGAAGGTCATGAACTAGTCTTAACTTTCCATTTTTCTTTAGTACACAGAACCATCGAGAGCGATAAGCAGATTGGCTTGGTTTGTATACTCCAGCATTGATTTTTGACTTGAGTAGTTCAATAACTTTTTGGCGGATCCCAGGAGGAATAGGAATGTTTTTGTATTCCCAAGGGACATGTGGTATGGTCGGAATAATATATGGGGTGAAGTATGATTCTTTGAGGGTACCCCTATCAGTTTCCTCAAAGGCTAAAGTGTCTTGGTTTAGGAGCATAATATGTTGAAAGAGTTTCTCCTCTTCAGGCCAAAGAAATCCCTGTGAGTTTATTTTCAGGCTCTCCATACGTTCATATGATAATCGTTCACTAGGGATAAATTTTGGTGGATGTGGAGTTAGAGTGATTAAATTTCGAAGGGGGTCATGAGGAAAGTGTCTGTCTACACGAGCTTCCTGAGGAAAGGTTCCTGGCACAGGCTTAACTTTCTTATCAACTCTCTTATACATAGTTAGTACTGGAGTAGTCTCAGATGTCTCAGTAGAGTCACACGAAATCAGAATGTCTGATTCCTCATCATAGTCTGAGTCGGTTATAAATGTGGGTGGAGTGTGCATTTGGTCTACACGTGTCGAGGAATAAAAATGGTGTGGGTCTTTCTTGAATCTCTGATAGCACTCATCAATAGTTTCATCCTCAAGTATATCTTGGGGATAAACTAATATCTCGGTGCTCGAGGTTATTTCGGGTTTGTTAAGGTGACTTAGACTGAAAGTCTGAATTTGTGAAGACTTAAGTTTATTGGACGAAATTTCGGACCGCAAAAGACTCGAATTACAGAACTGGTAACTCGTATCTAAAGCTATCACTTCTTGACTTTTTACTTCTTTTCTTCGTAACGCTATCATACACGGAAGCCTGCATTGTAGTTTTTGTAAGTAGGCAAAAGCACTAGAGACAATAAGAACAAGCAAAGACAAGCATGCTAATCGAGACGCAGAAATGGAACTTGAGGCAAGAAGGGCAATAGAAATACATAGGCAAAGAGTCGAGAATTTGAGGGTCCATATTTTTGGGCTTATAGGAGCTTTGTTGCTGAAACGTAAGAGTCGAATAGGAATTATGCACGATGGATATGAAATCGAGATTTGGACTTGGGAAAACTGAAATGAAATGGAAGAGTCTCGAAGATCACTGCAAAAACAGGGTATGAGTGACAAACATGGTATCGAGAAAAAGCTGTTCACCTCTAGTTTACTAGAGAAAGAACTTCTTCGATTTCGGGGGTTGAGGTTCCTCACCCTCCTCGTCGATGTCCGAAAGTACGTACCATTCCTTTGAATGGATTGGATCATCAAACATTTCGGTTCGAAAAGGGGAGGTAGCAACAATAACAAGTCCAGTTCGAGCAATTCCGAGCACTAAGTCTCGGTCATGTGCGAGACGCAGTATGTCTCGAGATGTTCCGACATCGAGAAGTCGGGATTCGGTAAGGGCGCTGATGGTATCTTCGTCAGGGAAAGGCATGAGAAGGGCATCGAGAATTTTTGAGGCGAGCTCTGGCTCTCCATGTGCCTCGGCTATAGCTGCATATGAATTAAGGCGCTTGGCTTCGGTCTCAGAGAAAAACGGGTTAACATCATCATATTGACCAGCATAATCTTTGTTAGAAAGTCCCCCCTTAATCAATAGGAGGTGGTCACATTTGATGGTTTTCACTCGAGTCGAAGCTTCGGCAAGCATACGAGTGGATAAGATAGTGTCGAGAACATGTATAAGGTGGCGCGTATGTGCGCGGTGATCACGGAGTTCGGGAATTCGTTCCTTCCAGGTTCGTCCTGAACGAGGACCTCCTGTGGGCAATTTAATACCCCCAGGGATAACAGGGTGACCAGGGTATGTCCCATCTCGAAACATGTGGACATTCCAGTCGTTTGCGATGATATTGTCCTGGCAGAAACAGAATGATTCAATAGCATGGATAACATTGGGAATATAGACGGAGTGATAATCATTGTACTGCGCGTAGGTAGATGTAAGGTACTGTTCAGCGTGAGCTCGTGTCAAACCTTCGAACGAGATTGCTGTTTTGCCATCCGCTCGAGCTAATCCTCGATATGGAATTGTCCCTGATGTAGGCTCGAACGCTTCAGCGGACAAGCTTAGCATAGGTACATCTTCGTCATATATTGATTTATTGATTTTCGCTCGATCGAGTTTGACAGGAGGCGGCTCAGCTGGTGGCGATTCGTATTTCTTGGATGGTGTGAGCGTCGGCATCTCTTCGTCGTTGAAAAGACTTGACTTTGAGTTGAGAGGTGTAGAAGGAATTATAGATGCTGGTGTGCTTGAAGTATCGAGTGAAACGGGTCCTCCGTTTGGTAACGGTCGCAGGAAAAAGACATCGAATGTACCATCGATGGTTGAGACACTGTCCCGAAGAGCCGGGGGTACAAAAGAATCATTTGATGAGTCATACGAAGGCGGAGGGGTTGAGGAATTAGAAGACGGCTGGGACTGCACCTTATCTCGTTCTTTTTTAACCGTTTGAGCCCCATTTTCTTCTTCCTCGTCTTGCTGCGCTGCGTGTGCAAGAATCGTGTTTAGGGCGTCATAAAATCCTAAGACCTGCAAGCGCTCACTATTTTCGTTATTGGACTGACTATTTTGAGCGGCGCTTGAGTCTGGATAGACTTTGTTAGTTTGTACTTGATTATTATGGATGATAGACGAACCTCCTGAATTTTCAGGGACCACTTTGTCTACAAGCGCTATCCCTTGCTTGTCCAGGAGATGTGCTGAGTTGGGGACTGAATGATATGTGGCGCCTGAGTTAGACGGCTTGGGATTGTGCGTTAGATTGCGCTGAGTATCTCTGATAGACGGCTTTGGGATGTGATCTGAGTGAGTAGCGCCTTCTGTAAGATAAGAAACAAACAATACCTCTTCAATAGACGCTATTGGAGGTATGTTTGAGGTGGCGCGTGTTTCTGAGTGGGGTGTAGCGTAAATGTGGCGTGATTCCAGCTCTGAGCGCTGGGCATTACTGAGTACTGATGGGTCTGGTGCATCTGAGGCGCAAACTTGAGGGTTCTCGGCTAAATCCGCCTTAAAAGACGTGCCGGTTGGGTCAAAAAGGTCTCAGACGCTTTAACTTGATACTGTGAGTGAACTTTGGTAGGGTAGAGTGATAAGCGCTTACCATTCTCCTCCTCCTGGAGACTATCCTCTTCTAGCTCATCTCTTTCCTCCCTAGAGGTGCCGGTTAGGTCTGAAACATCAGTATAAGCTTGCCTGGGGGTGTCTTCAGTAAGGAAGCTCCCCAGGCCAGAGTCTAAGGATGTGGCGCGCTGATTGAGGTTGCCGGCTGGGATAGGTCCTTCAGCTGGCACAACAATGGGGTCCTCTAGGCTGGTAGACGGTCTGTCCCATTGGACAGGTGAATAGGAAGGTGAGGGAGGGATGGACTCGTCAGGATCAATGAGTGGGGAGAACGGACTGGGTTGGAATGACAGTGTGAGCGCATCGTTGTGGATTGTGGTCGTGAACCGGAAGTTGCCGGTGTTCTGAAAAAGGAAATCAGCCAGTTCCGCGCGAGTTTCGTCGAACGCGTGGTCCGGCATTGTCCGAACGTTTGTGGTTGTGGTTTGAATACCAAAAAGGGAACTATTGTTTGTTTGTGGATGCCTCGCACTGTTACTGGCAGATGCGAGGCCAAAAGACGTTGGGCGCGGGCTTAATTCGTTCGCCTCCTTTATAGATTTCTGAATTTGTTTTGATTTAACTTTGTCTGAGTAAGTCAGAACATTGCTGACTAACTCGCTGCGTATATTTTGCTCAGCGTGGAGCGCGTTTGCAAATGTTTGGGTCATGTGCTGGGAATTTTCGACTTTTGGACGGTTTTGACCGAAACTGTCCAAATTCGGTAAGTTTTTGTCAAGTCCACAATAGTAGGTGGACTCGCTCATATTACTGATCCATGTGGACGGTTCAAAGTCCCAATTAGGATCGCTTCCGTTGGGAGTGCAAAGTAATTCGTATCGGACTTCTAAATTTTGTGGATCTTTGAAAAGTAGCCATGTGCCGTCCTTTCGTTCGTCAATGGACACATAGTTACCGCGCTGCCATGGGTGTCCTAGTAGTAAGCTAAATGGCACGTGATCGCCGACAAACAGATTTGCTTGTGTGTTAACGCCACCACAACTTAGGGGCACGTTTTGAACTAATCCTCTGAGTTTGCCTTCACCACCATTAGCATCATTCATAGATACACTTTTTGCTATATCTATGGGCCTGTTAATAATAGTCTTCCAGATATGTTTATTAACAATATTTAATTGAGATCCTGTGTCAATTATCGCGTTAATAGCTTGACCATCACAGTGCATAGCTATTTTGATTAATAATCCGCGTGTTTTGGTCCATACAGAATGTGCCTCAATTTTTGAGTCGATACTTAGGGATTTTGGCTTGATTGCATTAGCTAGAATTCCACTAAGTTCACGTGATGTTCCCAAGAGCTCTCCCACCTCCAAACGGATGGGTGTCTTGAGAACTGTATCCAATATTTTCTCGGGTTTATACTTGGATGCTAACTCGGATATGCGTTGACGTGTTGAGTTTTTCCGGTCGGGAATCGTGTTCGGTTTGTTGACTGTGGTCTTATTGTCAATGTGAATATCATCCACATCATCCATGACCACATCTTCACTGTCCCAGTTCTTTCCTATTGACTGACTCCTTCCCTTAGCATTATTTTGTGCCCTATTTGTTGGTACTGTTGGTGTGGGCTCTACACTTTTGGACTTGGGCTTTGGAGGGTCTTTCTGGACTGGGACCTTGGGTGAATGTTCCTTTCTTTTCTCTTTCTCATTTGTTTTCCTTAGGGTTTTACTCTGCCCTGGAGGAAATACTTCATCATATCGATCTTGTCGTCCCAGCGTCGAGTTTCTCGTTGTTCTTTCGACGGGGAATGCATACAGCTCGTTGTCGCTATCTTCAGATGTTTCATTAAAGTGAGTACTCTGGGTAGCTGGGGTTGGGGAATCGGTGTCTGAGCTGTTGTAATCTTCAAGGTACGCGGTTCTTGCTTGCTCTTTGAATTTATTTGGGCTAGGACTTGCCACCTCATCTGTGTGTACTTTAATAAAGTGCGCCACTGGGACTTGGTCCTCTCGCTTAACAGCTTCGATAATACTCTCTTCTGGCATTCGCCTGATGGGTCTGCCATCTGCTCGATTAATTCGCCCTGAGTTTGCTTTGGCAAGTGTACCTTCGGTGATTAACTTGGAAATGTGTGGGCATCTAGGAATACCATGTCCTTTCTCACCACATCCAAAACAGATGCGTTCATCTATGGATGAGTTTGGTGGCTGGTAGAACCTGGTTCCTGGTTGTGCTCTTGTTCTATCTTGTGTAGCAGTAGCTTGCTGTTTGAAGTTCGTACGTGGAGCGCTGTCTCCCTTTTTAATAGGGGCTGCTATCATTTCTTTGATTGTGGGATCAATACGTGTTGCCCTGTAATATAATAGAGCATAATCTGGATCCTCAAGTGAAATGGCATTCATTTTCTTTATAAGTCCTTCCATTTCATCCAAAGGTTCAAGTGTTGTTGAGTTCTCAATGGACTTTGGTGAAATAGGGGCTTGTTTCGATGTTTTGGACTTGGGTCTCTTCTTTTCTTTATGACTAGACTTCTTGGACCCTTTCTTTGAATCTTGGATCCCTTGTGTCTTATGATTCTTTAGAAAAAACTCCTGATCTGACTCGCTTGAATCAGATTCTGAGCTATTCTCTGAAGTTTCTGAGGTTGATGAGTCGGTATCGATATCTGAGTCAACCTCAGAGACTAATAAGTCTGCATCAAATCTGTCTCGATGCAAAAGCTTCTCTGCTGCTGCAGTTACTTTCTCTACTGGGAAGGCTAGGGAAAGGTCTCTGTCTGGGTCACTTGACATTAGACGAGATTCAATCTTTGCTCGTAGTCTTTTGTATATTCCCTCCCAGAAGTAACTAGCATATTCTTCTGTTGTTAACTTGTTGGCTTGCTCTAGCCATCCTCCTATGCGGATAAATCCTCTCACATACTTCTTCCAAGCAGTGAGACTGGGGATTCTCTTGTCCCGCATTGCTTTGACGTAGGAAATCAGATCTTTTCTCCTGTATCTCTTGGTGTCCAGATCTGCATCGTAATACTTTAAAATATCAGCTTTAAGGGTACTCCAACTGGGAGTCCTATAGCTGGCTAGTCCCTCGACGAATTCGGTGACGTGACGGGACATATACTGCGTGATTGACTCACATTTATCAGAGTCAGAGACTACATTGTTATGTTCACATAGTCTTTCGTAATGTTTCAAGAAGCTCTTCACTTCTGAGTATCCCCCCTTGAACTTGGCAGGTGCTGCCTTAGTTCCTGGGTTGGGCATCGTTAACGTGGATAGTACGGTCATATTTGACAAATAAACGTGGTGCCTCGGTTGGCAAATTTATAACGGTAGTGTCGTGGATAGAATGAATGTTTCGTGAATGCGGTGGTGTACGTAAGTTCAACGGTGAACTTGTGCTTATGCGATGATGGATAATCTTAAAACAAAAAGAAGCCTCCCTCGCGGTTGGGCTCCAGTGATGTCCTACTACTTAAGGGTCTTACGAACAACGCACGTATAATGACAACACAATTATACGGGATAAGACTTCTTGCCAGTCCTTAAGTACACGGTCTACGACTTTTCTACTTCGTGGTAGATAACGTGTGAGTTCTTGGGAGGGTTTATTTAAAAATGTCCTCTTCTTGTTCCTTGGTTAGATTATCCCTACTTGGTTTCTGGGGTTCTTCTGTACTGAGTGTACCTGGCTGAGTGCTGCTGGATCGTGTCTCCCTTCCTGAAAAAGAGAGGTAGTGTTGACTGAGTGTTTCTGGATCGTGTCTCCCTTCCTGAAAAAGAGAGAGGTAGTGCTGAACGTGAATTTGTGTCTCCCTTCCTGAAAAAGAGAGAGGCTGTCATATCCCAGATCCTGGACCTATCATATAGTCGGATTATGGACTAATCCTTAGATTAGGATCCTAGACTTCATCCATAACCAGTTCCAGTCTCATCCACTATTGCAGTTGTCCAACTACCAACTACCGCTCATCCGTCCGATCCGATATGCCTATCCGCTCCGGATCCGATACGATAAGCTTTCCTATCCATTACCTGTCCATATAAGATTAACATAGCCTATTCCTTTATCCGATATGTCTATCCACTCCGGATCCGATACGATAAGCTTTCTTATTCATTACCTGTCCATATAGCATTGACACAGCCTTATTCCGTTATTCGGTATTCTCTACCTTTCGGATAACCGGTTCTATACTTACCCGATATCTTCGCTACTTGTCCATTACCGGTACTCGGTTGTTACTTATCCGTTATGCTTACTGATCCGTTATCCTTTGACTGCGCTAATGTACATAGCCTCGGACACTGCCTCTGACTATTCCGTTAGCTACCTACAGTATATAAACTCTTGTACTTCTCGATAGATCCTCAGTTCGAATATTATACATTGTCTTGCAGCATTCTTATCCTCGCACATTAGTGTTGTAAGGACCCCTTCTCTATCCTTTGGGCCTAGGGATTGATTCCCTAGGCCAGAGCTCCGCTCTTCCGCGTTTCCGGACATTATCCATTTCCAGATCCTACCTCAAGCCTAAAGGATTGCATCCTTAGGTTAGAGTCTTATCTTTCCGATACTCGCACTCCTTCCGATCCTTATTCAACTCCGTCTCTACCTAAGGGTAGTCTATATCCGTCCGCGTCCGCTCCGGAACCCCTATCCGGAACTCCGGACCACTATTCCTGCCTCGGACTGTGTCCGTTGCAGTATATCCACCCTATGCCTTCACCAAGGATTGATACGCGCACTTATTCTACTTCCTATCAAGTAGACGGAACTCCATCCGAGTTTCCGATACTCGTCCGGAAGTTTCCCGCACTCATCCGGACAGTTCCCGCGCTCATCCGGAAGTCCTTCGGACGCTCCACCAGAGTTGTCTGCCTCCGGAGTCCTCTGGACTTCGTTAGGACCTTATTGGACTTTATCCGAAATTAAGGGCACCGTACTCAGGTGAGGGGCACAGCATATGAGCTGAGGCCAAAGCCCTTCTGAGTCAGTCACACTCGCCCCTCCGAGAGATTGTATGCACCCGGCGTGCCACGGTCTTTAACAGAGGCCGGTAGTGTATGAACTTTAGCTAGAAAGCTGTACTGTGTTATATAGTCAACCCCTGTAAGGTAGTATATAACCTGAGACTGTATGACTTAATCTTACTTCAAGGCTCCTGATTGGCCTGCACTTAAATCTTACTTTATCTCACACTATTTGAGAGAAGATTGAAAGTGGGAAGCTTTTATTCAAGGGTGTAAATGGGCTCCTTTTATACCTTTTGGGAGGCCATATTACTAAGCATGATCCATCACAGGGATTGGTAAGAATGTGCTTACAAACCAAACCTTAAGATGTGTTGAGTCAGCTTAATTACAAAGTAGATACTAAATAAGTGTAATTTTACAAAGCATGAATAAAAGATGGAATGAGTCATCACATGGATTGGTAAGATTGTGCTTACAAACCAGGTCCATAGGTGTGTTGAGTCATCCTTGTTAGTAAGTGGATTATAAATACAACTGTAAGTCTTACAAAGCATGACCAATCATGACAAAACATGATGAGTCAAGTTGAATTCTTACAAACCAAGGTATTTCTCAGTCACATGACAGGCTTACAAATATTCCTGGTGGCTTCTGAGAAAATAAGATGGCCAAATAAAACAAACATAAACATAAAGAAACAGAATCTTATAGAAGAAAATAAGATATAGGGAAAATAGGGGTCAGGAATGAAGAAAAAGAAACTAGCTAGAAAATAAAGGAAAAAAGGGTAGAGTAACTTGGTGATAGGAAACAGTATGGTGCCTAAGACCTTCCTTATCACTCCTTATCACTCCTTATCTGTATATCTGTCATGGTATGGATCATATACCATGCATGACAGCGCGCTACCTAACTACAGGTCACACCCAGCCGCACCCCTTCGCACTCTTAGTTAGCATAGTGCCTTTCCAGTCTCAAGTCTTACTCAGTGCGCTATCACTGTTGGGTTGACATAAGGTCGCTATAGGTCACTAAGTCCTTAAGTTTCAGCTTCCCTTGCAAGGATAAGTGGAACTAGTCTATTCAGTCTAGCTAAATTTATTCTTTCACATTGGGTGGAAGTATAAAGGCTAGTCTAGACAAGTCTAAGACTAGAAACTAACAGAGTGTAGACTATCTGAAGATAGAGGTGGATATGTTAGACTATTGGATACAATCCTTAAGTCTCAGAGGGTGACAATAGTTGATAAGACTTGAGTCTGAATAGCGAAATGAGAACAATCTAAAATGATATTCAAACTGGGGTGCTACAGGACATATACAAGAGTTTATATATGATAGAACTAAGTGAAAGGCTATGCACAAAGTATCACAATGTATAAGCAACTCTTATTACAATTCAAACATAGGCCGGAAGTTAATCACAGGTTAACAGATCAGTAAACATAGCCAGAAGTAAGCACAACCGATATACCAGAAGGAAAGATATACTAAATGGAGGAAATAAGCAGTGTTTAATGTTATATGAACAGGATATGAATGAAGAAGCTTATCATGACAGATCTGGTATGGATCTGACATCTGGAACTTTAGATGAGAAGCACAAATATATGGAATATGACAACTGCTATGAAGAGGCTGAACATCAATGGAAAGGTAGTTCTACTTGGTAAGTCCTGCTCCCAGGTCTGGCACCATGTGTGCTTGACCTCTATTGATCATTGTTCCAACTTACTAATGTAGCTGCAGTGCAATACTTGCAATTGCCTTTGATTCTGACATTCAAATGTTCAACTACCTTTTGGATTTCAGTTCTGATGTTTGACCTTCAACATATCAATGCCCAGGTGGTTCTCTGCTTGCTCTTGATGCACTGGAAACTATCTGAATATGAGAGTATAGTATGTCTTCATTGCTCAATATTAGAACCTTCAATGTTAAACATCCAGGTGATTTACTGCTTGCTCTCAATTGTATGATGTTCTGAACTTATACATTTAATGTTCAATGTCCAGGTAATTCCTCACTTGCTCTCAATTGTGCTATGTCATGCACTCATACATTCAATGTTCAATGTCCAGGTGATGCCCTGCTTCCTCTCAATTGTGATATGTTCTGAACTTGTATATTCAGTGTCCAATGTCTGGGTGATTCTCTGCTTGCCCTCAATTTGTGCTATGTTATGAACTCATACATTCAATGTTCAATGTCTGATATACAGCTGTATAGGCTAACAAAAGGATGGTAACTTGATTCTCCATTAAATTGATGCTGCACACCCTGCAGCAAAGAAGATATTCAAACTTGGTCATACTACTACTTAAGATGAAGGACATGGTAATGGATATCATCCTTAGTATGTTCCTCTCACCCTTACTATCATTAAGCTTGCAACACATTGTAAGTGCCCAGTTTTATAGTCTCTTGCACCTGAACTGAAATGAAGTGCATCTGATTCATTTGTGTAGGTTCAGCATTCAACTCTGGTCAAAATGCACCCTCGAATGTGCTGGCCTAGGTCATTTCTAACTTGTAACATGAGACTCTTAATGTAGCCTAATTCATGGAAGAAACCATCTGAAGGTGAGTGCTTGTACATATTTAAAATGCAAGAAGTGACTGTGATAATGGTTCAGGTGCGTTTAGACGTGAGAACAGGGACACCAGCTGAAGGCAAGTCTAGGGAGGTATATGTGGGAGCATTCAGTCTTTGAGCCATTTTATCTTTCCTTTGGCTCAGGAGGGTGATGTCCCTGAAGGTGGACTGTTTTGTCATGTTCATTGCATTGTTGGCATCGTGCCATGGTGGACTTTGCAATTTGGTGAAGAAATTGGTTTAGTGAGGTGTGGCCCACATATATTGTAGGTACCATCACCATCTAACATCAGTGAACTTCTGCACCTCATATTAGGTTCACTCACTTGCCACAACTCCAATTGCACGATGTCTTACTAGGATATGAAAAGCAATAAAATCACCAATTTCAATATCCTACCATGGTCAATGGTTCAGACAATTACCAATGGTTGATAATGTGGTTGTTCGTGGGAAATAGGTTTGTTGAGTTCTCTAAGCAAAATACTAGTGACTAAAGGTGGAGAGAAAATAAGATCAATAACTGGCTTGATGCAGTGCTATGACTTCTCTGAATATAATGGTGCAACAGAATATACATACACCCTCTTGATGTAGTCTTAAGTGGCCAAGCTCTTAATATTGTTGACTGACTGCAAGCCTTATTTGTCTTCTCTAATTGCTGAAAATACTAATATTCTCCCCACAGAGCTGTTTCTGTGTCTAAAAGAGAACCTGGAATGTACTGTGTAAGATGGCTCAGATGTGGCCTCAGATGCCTTGTATGATGTTGCAAATGATGTCAAAGGAATGGAGGAAATAACTTAATATTTCTTTCAAATAGTCACTCAGATATTCACTCACTGAGAACCTAGGGAATTTTCCCTATGATTCCCCTACTAATTCTTAGGTGTGAAAGATGGGTATTGTTATTTCAAAGGGGAGAAAGTGAGCCCCTTATATACTACTCTACTGGTGGCTATGCTAGAAATTATTGATGTACAAATAAAATACCTAGAATTGTTGAATAAGGTATTCTAAAGCACTTTGGCAGAGGAACCCATATTGAGCATCCTTGGGTCAAGTAGCAGTGCTTCCTGTGCAAAGCTAACCTAATTTGGAAGTCTCAGGTAAAGTGCTTGAAAGGCTGTGTGCCAAGACTTTACACTGCCTGAATGCTGTACTTATGGCTATGTGCCAAGACTTTGCACTGCCTAGTTGCTGTGCTCTAGCCACTAGCCCTAAAATAGACATTCTTAGTGCTCTTTTACTGAATACCTTAATTCTGAGTTTGTTCATATTTACAGATAACACATTACTCAAATGATGTTGTGTTTATTTACAATTCTTCAAAGCAAAATTCCCTACATAGACATAACTATGTCCAGATGTAGAGTTGCTAATGTTTAGATGTTGGGGTGTTTCTGTAAAAGTATCTCAAAAGATGTGAAAATGTGTGAAAAAATTATGAAAGGTGTGAGAAATTGCTGACTAATGAAAATTAAAGGGTTTTGAAGCTGTTTTCTGACCAAGATAAGTATTATTGTGAAGAGATAAGTTGTAAAGTAATGTTTGTAGGCTCAGAAATTATTGAATAAAATTCTCCTTTGATTAGGAAAATTCAGGACAGTATAGTGGACTGTTATTAGGAGCTTGTATAGGGTAGAAACTTAGATGAAAATATGTCTATGACCATGTACAAAGCAGAATTCGTGCATGTCAATGACTGATGCCGACACATGCCTTATTCGCAATGTTCATGTCTAGCAAGTGGTATGTCATCTTTGAACATCACTAACAATGTTGAGCTGCAATCTCAATGTACCTCCCACTCTCAGTATGTGCATGTTCACTTTCACTTCCAGACCAACCTGCAACTCATTTCTCCTGCCCCCTCCAATCCAACCTCCTCAAAACCCCACACCACCATTTCACTACTGGCTGTCCACAAACATTTGCTGCTGCCCCTGCCTCCACTAATCTGCTATTCTGTGTAGCCCTTGCTGGCTGCCCTGCCATCCATCTCTCCATTTTCACCTCTCTGTGGGCATCCTGTATCCTGTGGGCATGTGTAAGACTGCAATATTTCTAATTCAACTTAGCATTTGAACTAACAGAGAAATCAGCTGTCACTCACATTGTCTTGGGGGCCCATTGCAATTGTGTGTTTGGATATGTGATAGGTGATTTCAGACATAGTGTAGTCATTGTAGAATTGAATCTGATTGATAGTGCACAGCACACATTGTTACTTGTTCATATGAAATTATTAATACATGTATTCTAATTTAGCACACAAAGTTATTTATATATTCTAATTTTAAACTAAGTTTGAGCTGGCTTCAAGGCCTGGAAACAGGGCTTCACTGACTGGACCAGGTTGTGTATTACTGTCATATCCCATACATTCACACTTCTCATCTGAAGTTCTGGATCCCAGATCCAATCAGATCCAATGCACAGATCTGTTCCATATCTGTTACAATAAGCTTCTTCATTCATATCCTGTTCATATAATGTTAAACACTGCTTAATTCCTCCATTTGGTATATTCTCCCTTCCAGTATATCGGTTATGCTTACTTCCAGCTATGTTTACTGATCCATTAACCTGTGATTAACTTCTGGCTTGCATTTGACTTGTAATAAGTGTTGCTTATACATTGCTTATACATTGTGCATAGCCTTCAGTTAGTTCTATTATATATAAACTCTTGTATATGTCCTGTAGTACCTTAGTTCAAATATCATCATAGATTGTCCTCATTCCATTATCTGGACTTGAGTCTAATCAGCTCTTGTCACCCTCCAAGACTTAAAGATTGTATCTGATAAGTCTAACACATCCACCTCTATCTTTGGATAGTCTACACTCCGTTAGTTTCTAGTCTTAGACTTGTCTAGACTAGTCTATATACTTCCATCCGATATCCGGATGCATTTCGGATAGTAATACAATACTTATCCTTACCTTTGGATATGCTACTATAGTCACCTGGATCTTTGGACACAATATGTATAGCATTCTGAAATACTGGGCTATACTCAGGAACATCAGGAAAAACCCCATATGGTCATAGTCATAGTGACAGCTATATAGACACATGTAGGTACTGTAGCACTATGTAGGCACCGTTTAGGCCACATGGAGCTATATGGCGCTATATAGCCTAATGCCGCTGTGAAAGAATAAATTTAGCTAGACTGAATAGACTAGTTCCACTTATCCTTATATGCAAGGGAAGCTGAAACTTAAGGACTTAGTGACCTATAGTGACCTTATGTCAACCCAACAGCGATAGCGCACTGAGTAAGACTTGAGACTGGAAAGGCGCTATGCTAACTAAGAGTGCAAAGGGGCGTGGTGGGGTGCAACCTGTAGTTAGGTAGTGTGTGGCACAAGGCACAGCAACTGAGTGGAGTGGATATTGGCAAGCAATGCACTGGCGTGAGATGCGACTATAGAGAGGAGCGGGAATTAGCAAGCAATGTGCTGGCACAAGATGTGACTATAGTGAGGAGCAGGTATTGGCAAGCAATGCACTGGTGCAAGATGCAACTATAGGGAGGAGCAGGTATTGGCAAGTGTTACGAACTCGGATAGAGTACGCCAACAAAGGCAATCGTCAGCACCAATAGAGGTGGTTCTGGATCAGGACCGACTAAAGTGTAACTTTGTCGGGCTATGGACTCCCGCAGGATCTGATCGTCTAGACTCTTCGCAAGATCTAGAGCTAATTCGAGGTCAACAAGGCTAGCCTCCTTCCCAAGGAGCTAGAGTTCAAGTTATCAGGGAGAACCGAGTAGATTCAAGTTAAGGAAATACAAGTAGTAACTACGTTCCTTAAATAGAGGAGAGAAGTAAGCACAGACCAAGAGTCATAGTACAAGAAAGGAAGGTTCATGGGAAAATGAGTCAGGACGAGTCAGAGATAAGGGAAGCATGAGGAGGCAGCAAGGTGATAAGGAAGCATAGCGAAATGGAAGGGAAGCGTAGTGTGAGAAAAGAATAGGGTGACTGTAACAGCAAGCAATGAACTGGCACAAGATGCAACTATAGTGGGTTTTGGGCAAGCAATGCACTGGCGCAAGATATGACGGGTTATAAGCGTGACCTTTGCAAGAGTGAGGGCCTGAGTAGTAGTGCGCAACTGCAGGAACTTAATAGTGTGCGTGGACACAGAAGGAACAATGGATTTTGATGATTGTGCAAACTATGAAAACTACTAGGTGACTCCGCTATACGACAGTTGCCCATGGGAAGGGGAAGTAAGTAAGAACTATCTACTGCTGGTCCTTATATTGTAGTGCGCGAATATATGGAATGCATAGGTGAAACTTGTAGCGATGTAAGCATGGTGTGTCATATCTGTAGGTAAAATGGAGGACTGGCGCTGTGCAACACAAGGATACATGTAATAAGACCTGCACCAATAGCCTTTAGCAACAATAATCAATGGGAATTGATGCACCAGTGGAGATAAGCGGGCATAGATAGGACATGGGGGAGCGTGATACTGACATCAGACTGAATTCTGCATAAGTGCGCGACAAGTGATGGCAGTCATGGGAATTTATTCAATCCATTAGCTCCATTGTGAATATCAAGGGGAAGGTGGTCGTAAGCACTTATATCCACCCAGTGCTAATGTGTTTGTCACACCACGCTAATGTGCAGCTACAGGATACTACAAGAGTTACCAGTGCTACAGGTCACTACAGGTGGGTACAGGCACAACCATCCAGTATTTGCAGGTCTACTAAAAATATAAAGACATCCTAGCTTCTAAATACTTGCCACAGACATTCACCTTCAGATGGTTACTCATTTCATTCAACTTCTCAAAAAAACACCTGAATGTCTCCCTGTTCACAGTGTATAATTGTCCATGCCTGAATAAATCAGTGCACAAGTCAAGCACATGTCGGCTCTAAGTACACCAAGTCATCTAAATTTCTCAAGTCCAACATTTGCTCATATTTGTTTATTCCCACATTAATGTGCACTCACATGAAGTCAAAATTTTTCATGGCTCTCATTTGCTTATTGCACTGTTGTTTATCTTCTTCCTAAGACATGTGTTGAACAGATAGTATCCTGGCCACCTTTCACCAGTAAAAATCTTACTCACCACAGGGATTGTCTTCAGGCCATCTAATGTTGGTGTTTCTGTCTCTAAGAGGATCTGGGATGAAATCGCACTGAAACACAGGTGTGTTTTTAGTCTTTTTTATGAGTGACACAGATAACCAAACTTCTTCAAAATGAGTCCAGAGTACAAGGAGCTTCTGTAGGAGGCCACTGGATCTTATGAGTATGGTATGCATGCTTGTAAGCTATACCACCTTAAATATATTTGATTTCATTGATTTGCAGTTCTGGCGTGATTGGTATTGTGAGAGCTATAGTAGCAGTGTGTAACTACCTGTAGCTCGAATAAGCAAATACTACCACTACTATATAGCCCTTGTAGTAGCCTGTAGCACCTGTAGCACTATATAGCTAGCCATGTGAATATGTAGTTGTGTGTAGTAGGTACTTGACACATTGAGCTACAGGTACTATACCAACTATTTAGCTCTGTGTAGTCAATGGGTTTTTTCCTGATGAAAGGGGCATAGTGTATGAGCTGAGGCCAAAGCCCTTCAGATCCAATACCCTTTGAGTACAACTTTAACAATTATGTAATACATAGCTAGATACATGGCTAGATACATGGCTTGGCTAATTACAGCTCTGCCCACAGCTAAAGCCAGTCACAAGCTGGAGCCATGGCAACACTAACTGTCCCCAGATGGTCACTTTGTTGGACTTAGCAAAATTTTCCTTCAGAGGGCATGTGACTGATTGCTACCTGATATGGAAGTGATGTGTAATGGGCACTTGTTGGACAATGACAGAGAGAGACAGAGAAACAAGTGAGAGCCAGATACTGGCATTGATTCAACGAAGCTGATACAAAGCCCAGAGTTGCATATAAGTACCTATCTAAGGTGAAACCACTATCAGTATGGGTGTCAAGTCTGACATTGAGTCTGTATCTATCCAAGTGAGCTGGTCCATGCATGACAGAGTACATCGGTGCAGTGGTGATACAGTTAAGAGGCCATGAGCTAGGTAAAGAGGCCATGAGCTAGGTAAAGAGGCCATGAACTAGGTAAAGAGGCCATGAGCTACATACAGTGACTGTGACCTTGACATCATCCCCCTTCTAGGGTGAACGAGGATAACACTAAAGGTCAAGCCTTTTGGCTGGGCACAAAATGCAACCCCCATGGGTTGTTGTTTGCATTGGGGGCACATACTCAGATCTCAACCTCTGACATATGGCAATGGGCAATGGGGGACAGGCAGTGGCAGGAGGGATGGCAGTGTGGGAGGCATGACAAGGACATGGAGGGTTTGATGGGCATGAGAACCTGAATAGAAGAAGAGGTAGAAGAGTAATCAGTAATAGATGAATCATTATAGTTTTTATTGATATCAAAAGAGTGGGGACGTGGAGAATGGGGATGATGATGATGGAAACACTCAATGAGCTCATTGAACAACATTGGAATATTGGAGAGTGGGAGCCAGGAGTCTTTGGACTCTGGCAGTGATTTCCACCATACAAGGTACTCATAACAGTGTCCAATCTTGCAACAGTTGAGTATTGTCTTAATGTCATTGGCAGGGTCATTGGCAAGGGTGAAAGGGAGTTGTGGAGCATGGGTATGGAAATCAGATGGGTCTGAGTAGGGTTCAAGAAGAGAGACATTGAATACAGGGTGGAGACAGGATAGGTATGAAGGGAGGCGAAGAAGATAGGCAGAAGAGCCGATTTGGCGAATAATGGGGTATGGGCCGAGGCGACGATGGTCAAGTTTCAATGAAGGGCGTTGAAGGGTGAGGCTTGACTACAGGGATGAAAAGGCAGGTAATTGGCTTGGGAAAACTCTGCAGTAAGACCCGGGCACGAGGTATATACTTGACCTGTAGGACAGCTACTGAGAGGGAGAACCTCGGAATATGGCAAGGGACTCTCTAGTAATGAGGAGGGGTGCTCTAAGGCACAGGGAATGTGAAAGGCATGGTGCGCGTTATGTTCTATATGTGCGAGTTGTTGTGAGCACAGATATGCGATAATCCAATCGTATATTTGGTACTCTTAGAGTCTAACTATAGCTAAGGAGTGGGGAGTGTGCGAAGTGTGTGAACTAAAAGTCCAGTAAGGTCTCTATATACTGTATCTATAAGTGCGAAGGCATGTGGTACCAAGCCGAATAGTGCGCAGTCCCGAGTAATTAGTATGTATGTAACTATATGTAAGGTGCGCGCTCAGGTCCGAAGTGAACGCTTTTGTAGCAATTGAGATAACTTACCAGTAAATCAGCAAGGACAAGGGGTGGACAGGTGTGTGGAGATAGGTGCATGCTCTGGACATGGTGATTCGAGCATTGGAGTTTGAGCCTGTAGGACCTCAAAATCAATGGGTAGACACGATGTTCCTTACAGCATGTGGTCTTGATATTGTGATGTAGGAGCCAGACCAGTTGACCTGGTCAAAACTCAGGTGCTGGTAGTACTTTCTTGTTGTAGTACTTAGTCTGCACATCTTGTGCGAATTGTAGCTTGGCATGAAGCTCTGTGTGAATTGCATCAAGACATGCAGCAAGGTCAGTGGCAGCAGGAATGGTTGAATGTTCAGTGATCTGTGGCTCAAATGTTGGGTGAAAAGCATAGTTAGCAAAGAAAGGTGTTTGACGAGTAGAAGAATTCTCAAGGTTGTTAAATGCAAATTCAGCAAGAGGGAGATAATCTACCCAGTCATCTTGCTGGTAAGAACAATAGGCATGGAGATAGATCTCCAATGTCTGGTTTGTCTGTTCTGTCAGACCATCGGTCTGCAGGTGATAAGCTGTTGATGTGCAGGTGTTGATTTTGAGCAATGATGTGAGTTTGGACCAGAATTTCAATATGAAGACAGAACCATAGTCAGAGATGATGGAGTCTGGGAGACCATGTAGATGGAAGATTCAGTCAAGGAATAACCAGGCAAGATCAGGAGCTGTGAGTGTCTCCTGGCAGGGGATGAAGTGGGAGTATCATGTGAGTTGATCACAAATGACCCATATCAAGTCGTAATTGTGAGATGTGGGGAGTTTGACTATAAAGTCCATGGATATGGATTTCCATGGGTGAGCTGGGATGTCAAGGGGTTGGAGTAAGCCATATGGCTTGTGATGAGGGGTTTTGATACAAGTGCAGGTGTCACAGGCTTCTACATAGTGCTGGACATAAGTTTGCATGCCAGGCCATGAGTAATCATGGGCGATGAGCCCAAAAGTGTGATTGTGTCCAGGGTGGCCTGCAATGATGGTGTCATGACATGAGGACAGAACATCAGTATGCAATGGTAAAGGGACGAAGAGTTTGCCTTTGTGAAACACGATGCTGTTTTCAGATGTGAAGTCTGAGTTGCCATGGATGAGTGCCTCACATCACTCTGTATCTTCTCAAAAGGCAGTTTTGAATTGTTCAAAGAGTGCTGAGTTGTTGATGGAAAGGGTTGTCATGGCATTGGTGATGGTTGATGGGCTGGATTGGGTGTTTTTGGGGATTGTGAGTGAACCTGTGTGTTTTGACATCAATACGATACGGTTTTGACCCAGGAGGGTCTCATCCCTCTTCTTGGGTAAGTAATTGGCATGCCGGGAGGGCACATCAGCAATGCTTGCCTTCCCAGGTGCCCAAATGAGCCAAAAGTCAAAATTGGACAAAAACATAGCCCAGTGGGCCTGACAACAGTTGAGGATTTGGGATGACATGAAGTAGGTAAGGTTCCTGTGGTCAGAGATCACTGAGATGGGGTGTGGGGAGCCAAGTAGCCAGGCTCACATGTCATGAAACATGTCGATGACAGTGAGCAGCTCCTTGTCATGGATCTCATAGTTGATTTCCACTGGGGACATTTTCTGAGAGTAAAATGTGACAGGGTGTAGTGTGCCATTGTAGGGACTCATATTTCTATGGGCACATAATGGGCATATTCACACAAGCAGTCCGTTTATCATTCACGTAATGACTTGCACTTCCATTGGTATATCATGCAACATGTTCCTGTATAATGCGCCATAGGTGCGATGCTTTCCTACACTCACACGATGTATTTCCATGCTCATGCATTTTCGCATTTCATCACACATTTTCGCATTTCATTGCATTTCATTGTGCAGTATTGCACATCATCGCATTCCATCGCCTACTATCCGGGAGCACCTATCCATGTCCGACCATCTCATTGGTACGTCGTATTCCTTGCCTCATGGTTGCAACAAGCATTGCAGCATTATTACATGTTATTATGTACTATCAGCGCGTTTTCTTCCTATCCCTTCTGCATCCGATGTGATTTTGTCTAGTATATAGTTTGATGATTGCACTACTACTCTCCCCCATTACTCCCCTTTACTGTACTTCCCTCACTATCAGGTTTTACTCTGAAGTAGTAGTCACTATTAGGGTGCACTTTGTGTTGCCTATGGTTATTGTTATTGGACTAGACTAGATTAATCAGACCTCGCTTTTCACTCGCTTTGCATTGTGCTTGCTTTGCATATCTGTCAATCTGTTATCTATCTGCCCCTCTATATCACTCCTTATTCTCCACATTCTATCCATGCTTCCCCATGACAATGTGCGCTATAAGCGCGCGCCTTCCCACGCTTCGCTTACCTTAGTGCGACTTTCCTGCACTTTGCATTCTCATTGCATTCTTTGTGTTTCTTTGCATTCCTTCGCATTTGTTTTTCATTTCTTCTTGCACCTTTGCGCATCCTTCAGGCTACAAGGGTCTCTCATATATCTGGTTCTGTGTGCAGTAGCAGTCCCCTTTAGGGTCGAATGCATCTGTCTCAGGCATAGCAGCCTAGGTACAGCTAGACCCAACATTCTGCCTCACCAGCAGCATTGTTGATCTTACATCAAGAGAGTGATTGCGCAAGCAGCAGTCACTAAGTGCCTTCACCATTATTGTTGGGCTATTGGAAGACACCCGACATCGCAAAGTCTGATGCATCAGTTGAGACTGTGCAGGGCTTCAGAGGGTTGAAATGTCAAAGGGTGGGAAACAAGGTAAATTCTTGCTTGAGGCCATTGAAGGCTGTACAGGCAGCATCTGAGAAATCAAAATGAATATCTTTTCTTGTTAAGTCAGTGAGCGGGCAAGCAATGTGAGAATAACCATTGATGAAGTGCCTGTAAAAGTTAGTGAGACCCAGGAAAGACTGAACCTCTTTGACAGAAGTGGGCTCAGGCCATGACATGATGGTGTCGAGTTTTTTAGGGTTCATCTTTGATGCCATCGGCACTGATGATATACCCTAGGTACTCAACTTCAGACTTGTCCCACTCATACTTGGCAGGATTAGCGCAAAGGTTGGCATCGCAAAGTCGGTCAAGTACAAATTTGACATGTTTATTGTGGTCTTTCTGTATTTGGGAGAATATCAAGATGTCATCCAAGTAGACAACACAGATGATATTGAGTAAATCATGAAGGGTATCCTGAATAAATGAAAGGTTGTGGGTGCATTGGTGAGACCATAAGGTACAATAAGGTGTTCAAAAAGGCCAAGTGGTGTCCTAAATGCTGTTTTCCACTTGTCACCCTCCTTGATGCAGAGGTGACTATAAGCAGACTTCAGGTCAATGACCGAGAATACTTTGCAACCTTGGACATGATTGAGGAGATCATGGACCAAAGGTACCAAGTAGAGATCCTTTTTTGTTATGGCATTGAGGCCATGGTAGTCGACACAAAGGCGAAATTCTCCAGTCTTCTTGTGGATGAATAAGACCGGAGCACCAGCTGAGGAGGTTGAGCTCTGAACATGGCCTCATCTGAGGTTCTTGTTGATGTATTCTGTCAGCATGTCATGCTCTGGTGGGGTGAGATGATAAAGGGAGCCAAATGGTGGAGTCTTCCCATCTTCAAGTTTGATGTCCACATCATATGGATAATGTGGTGGGAGTTTCTCAAATTCACCAGGTGAGAATACAGTGGACATGTAGTCCATGTACTTGGGAGGGATGTTGCTGTTGAGGTAAAGAAGTGTCAGAATCTCATTGTCCACAGAGTCAATGGAGCTCAAGGTGGTAGAATGGATGTAGACTGGGGAAGTTGGGGAATGGTAGTGGAGCAGGAGCACGTCATCTGGACTGGAGCATGCAGTCTTCACAAACTTCTTCAGAGACAAAACAGATGTTGGGGCTTGTGGACAAGGGAGTGAGGGGGTTGGGGTGACCAGAGCCACTCCAGGACATGAGGGAAGCAAGGAACAAGGGTGTTGGGTGAGGCTTCACGGGCTCTGGGCCAGGAGCAGGTAGTTCTACACCCACTGCTGCTGTGGGCAAGAGTATACTGGCAGAGTGTGATGCAGCATCAGAGAGACCAAAGCCAATTCCAATGACTGCCAAGGCATTGAGTTTGGATGGTAGCAGCTTTGGCTTAAGACCAAAGCCTTTTGCTGAAACTACCACAGGGTTCACATGGGTGAGTCCACAACACTCAAGTGAGAGAGTGGAGCTCTCCCAGTTAATATTCAGGTTATGCTGGTGGAGCCAGTTGAGGCCTAGAATAATGGGGTAAGCAACAGATACAACTGCAAGGGATTGAGTCTCGTGATGTTCAGAGACAGAGAGATGAGTAATGATATCATGAGTGATCAACCCAGATGTGATCAGACAGTCGTCAATCGCCATGATGGGTATGGATGTGTCTTGACACATCAAGTAAGGGAGTGACAAGCAGCAAAATGGTCTGAGATACAAGAAGTGGTGGCACCACAATCAATAAGTGCGAAAGTGTTAATAGGGTTTCTGTTGGGGAAGGAGAGACAAACAGAGATAAAGAAGTGTAAGGGTGAGTTCAAGTAAGAATTGGACAAAAAGATATAGGTGGGAGCAGACTTTGAGACTGGGGTATAACTCCCATCTGACAGATGGGTATGAGTGGGATCCAGCACCTTGAGATGGCTGACACACCCCATCATCTATAACTGGATGCCCTGGGACAGGGTGACAGCCAGTTAGGCTTTTCCCAAGTCATTCCATGTGTTAGCAACTGGACTTAGGCGCTTTCTTACTTGGATGATCTCACAAGGCCTGGAGTACAGGTGCTGGTTGTGAGTCACAGTCCAACTGCTTGGGGTAAGTGGGTCAATGAGTTAATGAATGGGTGTTGTCTTGCAGCTGTCAAGAACTGTAGCTGAAGTTGATAGGAATATCGACAAAGGCTTCTAAAGATCTAAAGGTGTGATGACCAAGGGTCAAAGTGAAGTCAAAGATCACAAGTATAAGCCTTTTAAGCTTAAGAGGTTATGGACTAAGTAACCATGTAGAATCAAGTAGATTCAAGTTAGAGAATACAACTGTAGTACATGGGGTTTATATAGGTAAGGGAAATGAGCACAGACCAGGCTGTAAGTAGAAGTACAGAAGTAGGCAAGCAGAGGGAGAACTGAGTCAGAGACCAGTAGTATGGTAAGAGTAAAGGGAAGACTGAGTCACAGACTGAAGCTATGGTACAGGGAACTGAGTCATCAACCGAGGATGTGGTAAGGGTAAAGGGTGACAATGTCATAGACTGATAGTAAGGTAAGGAGTTCAGGATATAGTAGGATGGGTACTGGTAGAGTGGAAAGGGACATAGGAGAAGGGCAAGCTGGAGATCCAGTGAGCAGAAATAGTACAAATAGTCAAGAAAGCAATCAAATGGAATACAACCAGAAAAGGTAGGGCAAGAGTACGATCAACCAGAAGAGGTATTGCATGTGTATGCATGCATAGTCCTCAGGGTATAGGTAGAAGGCGAGAGCAAGGAAGAAAATGAATAGGGGCCATGCCAGCATTGGATGTTCTTGTAACACTGTTGAAGGGTGAGGCTCAGCTACAGGAATGAAAAGGGGATAATGAGTATGGGAGAAACTCTGCAGTAAGACCTGGGCGTGAGGTATATACTTGACCTGTAGGACAGCTACTGAGAGGGAGAACCTCGGATTATAAGCAAGGGACTCTCTTGCAACAAGGAAGGGTGCTCTAAGGCATGGAGAATGTGAAAGGCATGGTGCGCATTATGGCTTGTGCGTTGTCATGCATGGTATATGATCCATACCATGACAGATATACAGATAAGGAGTGATAAGGAGTGATAAGGAAGGTCTTAGGCACCATACTGTTTCCTATCACCAAGTTACTCTACCCTTTTTTCCTTTATTTTCTAGCTAGTTTCTTTTTCTTCATTCCTGACCCCTATTTTCCCTATATCTTATTTTCTTCTATAAGATTCTGTTTCTTTATGTTTTTTTTTTTTTATTTAGCCATCATATTTTCTCAGAAGCCACCAGGAATATTTGTAAGCCTGTCATGTGACTGAGAAATACCTTGGTTTGTAAGAATTCAACTTGACTCATCATGTTTTGTCATGATTGGTCATGCTTTGTAAGACTTACAGTTGTATTTATAATCCACTTACTAACAAGGATGACTCAACACACCTATGGACCTGGTTTGTAAGCACAATCTTACCAATCCATATGATGACTCATTCCATCTTTTATTCATGCTTTGTAAAATTACACTTATTTAGTATCTACTTTGTAATTAAGCTGATTCAACACATCTTAAGGTTTGGTTTGTAAGCACATTCTTACCAATCCCTGTGATGGATCATGCTTAGTAATATGGCCTCCCAAAAGGTATAAAAGGAGCTCATTTACACCCTTGAATAAAAGCTTCCCACTTTCAGTCTTCTCTCAAATAGTGTGAGATAAAGTAAGATTTAAGTGCAGGCCAATCAGGAGCCTTGAAGTAAGATTAAGACATACAGTCTCAGGTTATATACTACCTTACAGGGGTTGACTATATAACACAGTACAGCTTTCTAGCTAAAGTTCATACACTACCGGCCTCTCTCCTTTTTTGTCAGGAAGGAAGACACAAATTCACATTCAGCACTACCTCTCTCTTTTTCAGGAAGGGAGACACGATCCAGAAACACTCAGTCAACACTACCTCTCTTTTTCAGGAAGGGAGATACAATCCAGCAACACTCAGTCAGGTACACTCAGTACAAGAAGAACTCCAGAAACCAAGTAGGGATAATCTAACCAAGGAACAGGAAGAGGACATTTTTAAATAAACCCTCCCAAGAACTCACACATTATCTACCACGAAGTAGAAAAGTCGTAGACCGTGTACTTAAGGACTGGCAAGAAGTCTTATCCCATATAATTGTGTTGTCATTATACATGCGTTGTTCATACAGTGGCTCAAAAAACTGTCCGCATGTTTTGACATTTTTTACTATCTATGATATTGTGTGAGAACAAGCAAATGCCTCAAGGACATGCTTATACCACATTGTAGTATGGCTTCAGGGCTTTCATTTGAGCCCTACACCGTGGGAATCGGCAGAGATATGGTGGATATACAAGGCTCACAAATTGGTGACTCATGCAGACAGTTTTTTGACTCAAGTATTTTACAGTAATAGCCAGGTATTCTAGTATTTTGTGTGACCTCCCTTGGCTTTAATTACTGCCTCTATCCTTCTAGGCATACTCTCAATTAATTTCTGGCAATCCTCAGCTGTGATCTTCCCCCATTCCACTGCTACTCTCTCCCAAAGCTCCCATACTCCTTTAGGGGTGTTTTCATGGGCTTGAAGCTTTTTCTTGAGCATTTCCCAGAGCTGTTCAATGACATTGACATCAGGAGACTGTGCTGGCCAGTCAAGAACATTGATGTTATGTTCTTCAAACCATTCCCTAGCTCTTCTGGATGTGTGCTTGGGATCATTATCCTGTTGGAAAATGATATCTTCTTCATCAATCCCTAATTCTGCCAAGCTAGGCAGCAAGTGGTCATTTAAAATGTCCACATACTACTCAGCATTCATCTTCCCCTCAACCTCAGCAAGCATTCCCACACCATTCCATCCCATACAGCCCCATACCATTAAAGAACCTCCTCCAAACTTGACAGTCCCATTAACCTCTCTGTCTGTTAGGCCATCTCCCTTCTTTTTCCATACATATACCTTCCCATCTGACCCAATCCTATTGATTTTGGTCTCATCTGACCATATAACACACTTCCAGTCCTCTACAGTCCAGTGTTGATGAACTAAGGCAAAGGCTAGTCTTCTCTGCCTATGTTTGATGGAGAGAAGAGGCTTTTTCTTCTTTGTTACTGCCTTGAGATGAGCTGCCTTGAGAATATTCCTCACAGTTTGTGAAGAGACAGGGGTAGTGATGGTGGAATTGATATAATGGGTGGCTTGGACAGCATTATCAGCCTTTCCTGTAGTGATATGTTGGATAATAGCCCTTTTGTCAGTAGAGGTAAGCTTGGATGGACGTCCTCCACAAGAGTTTTCCTTGTCTGGGTGGCTTTCTTTGATGAACTTGGCCACAGTGGACTTGCATACTCCAGTTCTAGAGGAAATTTAGCAAGCAGAGAGGCCAGCATAAGACAGAGAGAGGATATTATCTCTTTGAGCAGAGGAGATGGCTTTCATGGTGATTATGACTATGATACATGAGATATTCTGGTTTGTATAGTTAGATATAGTCATAAAATAACATAATGACACCACTTCATAATTTATATAATAGTGGCATGATTTTTGTGGTTTCATAAGTAATGATTTATATGGTTTTAATATACACTCAAAAAACTGTCCACATGAGTTACCAATTTGTGAGCCTTGTATCTCTACCATATCTCCGCCGACTCCCACGGTGTAGGGCTCAAATGAAAGCCCTGAAGCCATACTACAATATGGTATAAGCATGTTTTTGAAGCATTTGCTTGTTCTCACACAATATCATAGATATTAAAAAATGTCAAAACATGCAGACAGTTTTTTGAGCCACTGTAAGACCCTTAAGTAGTAGGACAGCGCACGGGCCGTCATGAGTGCAGATACATGATAAATCCAGTCATATATTCAGTGCTTTTAGAATCTAACTATGGCTAAGGAGTGGGGAGTGTCTGAAGTGTCTGAACTAAAAGTCCAGTAAGGTCTCTATATAGTGTATCTATAAGTGCAAAGGCACACAGTACCAAGCCGAATAGTGCGTGGCCCCAAATAATTAGTATGTATGTAACTATATGTAAGGCATGCACTCAGGTCCAAAGTGAACACTTCCGTAGCAATTGAGATGACTCACCAGTAAATCAGCAAGAACAAGGGGCAGACAGGTGTGTGGAGATAGGCGCGAGGCACATGAGTGCACTAAAGTGCACACTCTGAGCATGGTGATACAAGCATTGGAGTTCAAGCTTGTAGGACCTCAAAATCAATGGGTAGATGCAATGTTCCTTACACCATGCATTGAATTTCTTCTTTGCACATTCAGACATGTTTGGGCAGGTCTTGACAGTGTGTTCAGTGCCTCTTCTTTGCACATTCAGACATGTTTGGGCAGGTCTTGACAGTGTGTTCAGTGCCTCTGCAGTGCAAGCAGAGGCCCTGGGTGAAGTGACAATCGTGTTCCTCTTTTGTGAGAGGCTGACACAGCACTGTCCTGGTGGTGTCAACCTCCATTGGTACTCCTGGAGGGAGTGAGGTGGAGGCTGATGGTTTTGCTGGGTCTTGATGCTGCATATTGGTATCAGTAGCTGAGAATTGGCAAGGCACAGCCTTCTTCACCAACTTCCATTCGACTTCTCAATGGTGAAGTCGATTGTCAATGGCAGTGGTAAGGTTGACATAGTTGTCAAAGTTGGTTGGAGGGTTGTGAATGGTTAGCAATAAGTCCTTTACCTCATCTTTCAGGCCCTCATAGTACTTTTGGATGGTGGTCGAGGTGTTGAAGTTGACGTAGACTAGCAGTTCATGGAACTTGGATACATAGCTGGCACAGCTTCCAGTCTGGCAGAGATTCTCAATCTTTTGAAGGGCAGTGCCCTCAGTATCGGGATCCCTGAAGTGCTGTCTGAAATCCTCTATCAGTGCTTCAAAGTCATGAAGTAAGTGGTCATTGGTCTGGCAAATCGCCATGAACCAAGAGCATGGTGAGCCATTGTCAAGGTATGTGGACAAGTATAGTGCCTTGTCCATGTCAGTGGGCAGAGACGAGTGTGAGAGCTCTACTGCACTGAGTACTTCATTGATGAAGGCATCAACTTCAGCAGTGTTGCCCTTGAACAGGTGAGGCTCCTAAAATTTGGCAACACCTCATGGGATGACTGATGCAAGGGGGTCATGGTGTCCAGCCTGGGCAGCGCTGTGAAGCATGGTGGGGAACCTGAAAGAAGTGATTTTGTCAGCGATATCTTCAAGGACCCTACCTATGGTGCGTTGTTGCTTGTCAAGACAGTACAAGCTTTGTCCTAGGGCTGTAATGGCCTGCAGAACCTCATGAAAGTTCTCTGGTGTGGGGATGAAGGTAGGCTGGGAGGGAAGTGGGTCTTCCATACCCAGGGTTGCACTAGTGGGATCAGACATGTCAGTAGAATAATGCCATGAGGCAATGGTAGAATAGATTAATGGAATATACAAGGACCAAGCAGACAAGTTTGTGGTCGAATCAAACTGTAACAGGCACTCATTGGATGATGATGGAGAGAGACAGAGAAATGAGTGAGAGCCAGATACTGGTGTTGATTTGACGAAGCTGATACAAAGCCCAGAGTCGCATATAAGTACCTATCTAAGGTGAAACCACTATCAGTATGGGTGTCAAGTCTGACATCAAGTCCATATCTATCTGAGTGAGCTGGTCTGTGCATGATGGAGTACATCGGTGCAGTGGTGATACAGTAAGGAGGCCGTGAGCTAGGTAAAGAGGCCATGAGCTAGGTAAAGAGGCTGTGAGCTACATACAGTGACCATGACCTTGACATGATGATTGGATTGTGGATAGCAATTGAGTTGTGGACATGTGGAATCAAAGAAGTGCTGGAACAAGGGTGGGAGTGTGGAAGTGCTGTGGTGGTCATAATCAGGACAATAGATGGAAGTGACCAAAATTTGTGTATCCAAACAGACTCTAAAGCACAAACACTAGCTAGGTGAGCATGAACTTGTGGGTACATCTAGTATACCTTGCAACATCAACTACATTTGGTCCACACCAACACAGAACTTTCTGTATGCATACATGTCACTTAGATGAAATGAAATTGTAACTACATCTCCAACCAAGATGATATCTTGATTTTCTGACTTGGAAATGACGGCTTTCTACTATGCCAAAGGGAACAGATATAATGATACACGGAAGTCCTAGAAAAGCCCCAAAGTAAACGAAGCAAAAATAGGTGGTGACAGTTGCAGGATCGTAACGTGATCTCTTTACAGGTCGAGCATCTCGGAAGGGGTACCTTGCTTACTCGTACTCGTCGTATCATTATCGTACTTGAAAACGCATTGCAGACTTCAAATTGCCGGAACTCTGCCTCCGATGCCTCCCTGCAACATCCACTGTAACCGTGGATTGTCTATCAATCACAACCTCCTGGGTTGCTTGTCGAGAGTGATTTGTATGCCGATCGACCTGATGTCTGTTTGAGGGTTGTGGAGCAATTGCTGCAATAGCAGCAGGTTGCAGCTGTTGCTGTTGCTTCATCGCAGTCACTAAAAAGCAACTACTTCGAACATGCAATCGAAAGGGTGAATTGATGGCCCACCTTCAAGAAGTCTAGCATCCGCTTCCCGAGTGAAACTCTGCGTGAGAGCAGTGTACCTTTTCACCTGCCAACTCATCTGAGATACCCGCGCGACGTTCCCCTGTGACTCAGCCCACTTCTTTTCTTCCTTGAACCGCCTCCGCTCGCTGTCCGCCAGCGACGCTTTTGCGCGTAACACCGCTAACTCGCGTTCCAGTGGGCTCATGGTGTGATTGGGATCGATGCTAGAAGTCGAAGTCAGCGAAGGTGGCTTGTGCCATCGCTGATCAGACTCGTGTTTGCGGGAGCGCGGTGGTCGACTGGGGGGTATCACTTGGTACTCTGTACTAGACTGGAATTTGACGAGACGTTTTCGTTTTGGGGTGTACGTGCTCTCTTTGTCACGATCAGAGTCTCCGTAGAAGTCGTAAAAGTACCCGTCCTCGATGAGTTGTGATAGGACGTCGGTGACTAGGACACCAAGGGCGACACCGAGCAAGGTGGTTGCGCACCTGGAGACGTCCTGGAGCATCATGAACTCGATGACGAGTCTGGCAGCGATGCCGAATGCAACGACGAACGCGAAATCAGGATATTCCATTAAAGCATAATATAGTGCGACGCCTTGGACCACGCCAAGAAGGATGACATCGCTGATGATACCCTCATCAACACTGGCGTCAGCAGTGCTCGAGAACTTGTTGAGGGCAATGCGTACGCCCAAACCAAATAGTAGAGCAGGCGCTGTTGAGATTGTCATGGGAAAGACTTAAACAGTCATATGCATGACGGCGTCCCGACAGCTTTAGTATTCGCCTATTGTTGAACTTCGTGTGAACCGAATGGGAATACGTATACCCAAACAATGCCGTTCGACAAATACAAAACAGGTGCTGCAGCTGGTCTTTCTGTGTCCAAAATGCCAAAATATGCTACAAATAATAGGAGAGAGTAAGAAGAAAGCAGGGTAAAATACATCATCGCGTATATACATCATCGCTGTCCACGTAGTTTGCCATGGGATCTTCAGCGTTCCGGCGTGTCATTCGATAAGCCTCTGTAAAATGATAGGCCATATCAGAAGGTGCCCAATCGCAAAGTATGAGAAATTAAACACATACCAAGCTCCTCCTCAGTGACATCGTGGCTACCGCTCTGTAATCCTTTCATCTTCTTGCTAGATCGATCATCATCCTTGTCTCCTCTGGCTTTCCGCTTCTTCTCCTCGCTGATAGCCTCTGCTAGCCGATCCTTATCGAGAGAGACGTCCCCTTCGCCTACTCGCTTCTTCGAGTAATTCTGCTCTATTCGGGCTCTTGCCTCGTTGTTCTGGGCAGAGGGCTCCAATTGAGCCTTTGATGATGCAAGTAAGGCTTGGGCCGTCGAGGCGTGTGCGGCTTCCTTGCCCACTTCACCAGCGCAATATGAAATGTGGATGGTCGAGTGGCAGCATGCATAGCCCCAGGTACCGCTTGAAAGGTCGTACCACGAGCCCCATACATCCGTATGGTTATTAACGTAAACTAAACTTATGTCAATACCACATCTCACATCTATCAGAAAGTAGAAACTCACCATCCTCTGGATACTTTGACCGCGCTTTAGCGCGTTCTTTCCCTTTAATAACTTGGCCAGTCCGCGAATATTCCACATAATCCTCCGTTTGCCCATTTATCAGCTCCCTTGGCACGTGTTCGAGGTACTCCTCGCCACCATACTTTGCCAAAATGCTGACTTTGTTGACGTCCTTCATCATTTCCTTCTTCTCCTTGAATTCGTGGTGAAGAAGTTGACCTTGCGTGGGATTGGCGTTGAGATGAACGTCGTTCCCTCGAGCTGCCGCTTGCCACGCGAAAAGCTGTAGTTCTTGTACTTCAGGAGCCTCGCCAGAGAACCGAAAGAAATTATCCCCCGCAAATTTCGCCTGTCATAGAAGTCATTTAGGGCCGAATCGAAAGAGGAAGCGTGAACACATACATCCTCTGCAGGCACATTCTTTATGGGAGCGTCACGCATTGAGCGAGTCTTTGGATCGTAGTATGCGCTCTCTGGGTCCAAGTTTATGAGATATTTGGCGGTATCTTCTCGGATGCGCAGATTCCGAACTGTAATGCGAGTCTTTGTGTCAAGTTTTTGTCCTACAGCATCTGCGGCGTCGGCATATTTGTCGTCGTCGGCGTCTTCTTCATCGCTCGAACCAAAATCAGGATCAGCTTCCTTTCCCTCCTTCTTTCCAGCTTTCGCCACCTTCCGTACCGCAGCCAAATCTGTTGTCGTTTGGTTGTCAATCTCTTCCTCCCTCAGTTTCTGACGTGCTGCCTCAACAGCTTCGTATTCTTCATAGATTTTCTTGTGCTCTGCAGGATCATACCCGTTCCACCTATCCCTCTTCGCATCAAATCCGGTCGCTACGTCATGTATGATCTCGTCCGCCTGGATATTCTTGTTCGTGAACTTCGCCCCCTTCTTCCGGGGACGCTCGAGACAGTCCTGCCTCTTGTGGGTCATTGCGCCACAATTTTCGCATGCGCCTTTTCGGTACTTCTTTGCAGCAGGTCCTGCCTTCGCACCACGGTCATACCAGTTGTCGAGTTTGTCTGCGGAGCGATCGTCGAATGGCCGACGTTGATGGCTTAGTGACGGTGCGCCAGTGTCAAGATACCACGGAGCCTGGGAGATGTATTCTGTGATGGAGAATAAGATGACTCGATAGATAATTCTATATGATATAGACTCACGAGGAATGTGAGGGTTAATAGGTCGTCCCTCCTCGTCTAGAGCTGCAGGAGCAGTTCCAGCTTTTCTGGCAGCATCAAGGTCCTTTTGGCGCCGAAACTCCTCACGGGAAAGCTTTCCGACAGCTGAAATGAATCAATTTGAGATGAATCCATTTCTTGAAGATTTTACATACCTGAAGATGAAGCCATTTTTGTGGTGACCTTTGACGCTTCGTGAGGAATAAGTAACTTGGAAGTGCTTATGTACGTAAGTCGATATCTCACAAATTCATTGTAGAAATAGTGTCTCACGCTATTGATGGCAATGATCCTGGTATCCTTCTTTCAAGGGGAGACCAAGTAGAGCCAAGTAGACACTTGTAAGTAGGTACTTGGACTTGGAAAGTCAAAGATCCTGCTCACGAGTGTCCTACCACATATTCCTCCGCCTACACGATGAACCCCATTACATCATCGGGTCCGGTCACCCTATCGATAGATGCGCCGCAGTCTCCCTTACAGAAAGAAATCACTGAAAGACCTGTGCTTATTCGTATTGCGAGGATAGTCACGACACTTGATTGCGTGCCTCGAACTTCTGCCCAGAGCCCAGAAGCCCTTTCTTTGCTGTTACCATACCAAGGCTCGGATTGTTGTCAGCACAAAGCTACCTTCGGTTCCAATACACATATTTCCTCGTGTGCTGGTTATTGCCGGTGAGTTCTTACATCTAATCAGTTGTTCCGACTTATAATGTCTTGGTGCAGCGAGCCGTCATGTGTGTCATCATCCTGCGATAAGTGAGGAAACGAGAAGTTTTGGGATCGGATGAACTCAATGCCATCAAAATACGTGTTCTCATGTTCACGTTATCAGTACATCCTTGAGTGAATTGAAAGTATAGTCACTCCTGTTCATACCGCTCGATGAATCGGTTGGGAAACTTAGTATGTCAATCGGCCATTCGCAATATCAATTGAATTCCAAAGCATTAGGTTGTATGTTTGACGTTCAGATGACGGTTTAGTAAGTAGATTGCGAGTACCGAACGTTGGACTTTTTAATATTTATACCGCCGATGAATACCACTTAGCTATCGTGTGCAAGTGTGCACGGACACCAGGAATATATCTGTCAGCCAACGATCATCGAGCAGTCCATGTCAGCCACTGAGCTCGAGACATATAAAAGTCGCCCTTCACGCTCTCCAACCCAATCCATTTTTGTTCTTCGACTTCGACTCGACTTCTTCTCTTACGCTCGTTGCTTGCATCTGCTACACCACATTCGTTCATAATGCGCTCCCTTTCAATGCTCGCTCTCATGCTCCCTGCCGTGCTCGCAGTGCCTCTTGAAGTCACCACTCATCACCAGTATGTAAGTGCCTAAATATCCATCATTCATCAAAGTGCACTGTTGATTCGACTTGCCCGCCCTGCTAGTCACCTTCCTCCTGTGTCATCGCAGACGTCGCTTATCCAGACCCTCGGCACGCCCTCGTGCTCCTCGGAAGACGAGAACTCAGCCCTCCCACCGGACTATCCGAGCGCACTTTCACCGACCTCCTAGTCTGGTGCCACGAGTTTGGTCGTTCATCCTCTGGTTTACTCGTTGCTCGTCAGGAAGGTGGCTGCTCTCCTGGATCTTTCGGTAGTCAAGGAGGGAGTGATGGCACAGCTGGCACAGTTAATCCAGGAGGCGCTCCACAGAACTCTTCGGCGTCAGGTGATCAGAGCGCAGGCTCTTCCGCTCCTGGATCTTCGACGACTCCCGCAACTGTTACACCTGCCGTTTCACCTGCCGACTCTGTCGCTCCCCCCGCATCTCCAGGGGACACACCTTCAGAGACGCCTGGAGGTGCAACTGGGCCCATGACATCTGGAACATCAACCAGTAGTTCCGCTAACAGCGACGGTTCTAACAACGCCGGAACTCCTGCCAACCCTGCGGGAAGCAATCCCCCGGGAAATGCAGCTGAAACCACTGGCCCTACGGATAGCAACGCGTCAGATAACGGAAGTGCATCTGCGACACCACAGTCTGCTCCACCTACATCTGCCACTCCCTCCACTGCGACATCCCCGTTTATAGTTGTCGACGGCACCAGCCCTGTCGCAGACATCAACGCGTCGGACAGCTTTAACAACGCACAGGCGAATGGAATAGCAGCGTCATACATATCCTCAGGTACAACACCCCAAGCACCCACAGGTGGTACGGTCAACAGTGGTACGACGCCCCAAACCGCCCCAGACGGTACTGTCAACGGCGGCACGACGCCTCAAACTGCCCCAGATAGTACTTCAAACGGTGGCACGGCACCAAATACTCCCCCAGATGGTACTGTTGACGGTGGTACGTCCGCTCCTACCAGCCCAACGACATCTACCCCTGCAACCCCAGCCGATTCCTCTGTTACTGGAACGGGGGATTATGGTTGCCCTTCTAATATGTTGGAGGTTGCGGGCGTTGTGTCTGTGAGCGTGGGCAGCGCAGCAACTTGTGATAGCGTATAAGTTCCTGTAGTATTGTAATGCAGATGTGTTTCTTGCCACAACCACCATCAGTAAGGGGGCGTCCCAAAATGGCAGGCCTGCAAAACAACGCGCAAACAACGCGAACAACGCATCTGAGTCTTTACTGAATACCACTAGGGAGCTTTATACCAGCAAGTAATACATATACCCGAGCTTCACCAATACAATACTAGTCCGTCAGGGATTCGTTCACGATGTCGAATCACCTTGCGACACTGCCACTAGGTAAGCTTTTCGCTTTGACCATACTAGCCTCTATGTCGACTTGTTTCCTTATCCTGCACAGACATTATTGACACACTAACTGCACGATTAAATCAAGAAAACTGCCATTCCGACTATGCGACTAAATTTCTAAGACTTCCACACCCGCGTACAGGTTAGTTCACGCACGACTACTGTCGTTCTCAGCGCTTACAACGACAAGGTCTTGCTTCACTGTTTCTTCTTCATGATCAACATGCACAGGGTGATACCACAAAGACGAGTTCTATATTGGAGATGCAAGCCATATCCCCGACAAATCCGCGCACTTGGTTCATAGGAGAGGAAGTCGTCGCTGGTGCGTTGTGCAGATCTTGATCCCAGTCGTATGTACTTCTGACGCACAGGTGCTCAGATGGAAAGCTCATGGTGATGACACCAATGGACCCCATATTTTTACTCATATATCTTTTACGCTCTCCACAAGCGGTATGTCATCATATACGTTGTACTAGTCCCGAAGACAATATTTGTTTGACAGCGCGATGGCTCGAAAGGCAACTTCCGCCCCATGCAAGATATTATAGAAGAAGTCGCTGCCACGATTGCTGATGCTTCCAAGAAAGATGCTCAAAAAGACCCGTCATTAAATATCTCCGCAAACGATATTATTTCCTTTTTGTCTCTGGATTTTGTCCAAGCCTCCATAAAGCGTGTTTGTGACGTCAAGGGTAAGTGTTCCGAGTGTCGAACAACCATTTGTTAACGACTGTGCTCAGTCATAACGGATGAGATTACTGTATACAGATACTCTCATGATGTTGTGCTGGAAAACCTTAAGGGAAAAGTGGGACGCTTATCCGACCCCAGGGTCGCCGAGATGTCTCGCACTCTGGTACGGAGCCTTGCGAAGGATGGCCTGATGGATGATGGAAAAGAGGAACTACTTGAATGTGCGTCATTTTCATTTTCTACCGCTTATTTCTGGCTGACATATTTTTTTTTCAGTGGGACGGATTAAGTTAGCCTGTGAATTGTTATCGCAATACCTCCCGCGGGACGTATTGCAGGACTTAATTGCGTCTTACGAGTATGTATCTAGTTTACTGCGGCTAGCAGATATTAATAGGTCATCAGTCTCTCCAAACTAGACGCCCATGTGAAAATGGTTAGAGATGAAGAGCTCGCTTTGCTCGCCGTAGCTCCCGACACCAGGAAGAGAGCGAAACCCACAAAATCTGCTGCAGCTGGTGATAAAAATCAAAAGAGGAAGAAAGACACCGAGGCTACTGCGAATGCTGACGTTGCTGCATCTGGCGATGGAGATAAGAAGAAAAAAGACGCCAAGTCGTCACATGGCGTAGAGAAGCTGAAAAAGGCCAATGTCGCAGGAATGTCGAAGTTGTCCACATTTTTCACGGAAAAAGCTGCATAAATGTAACTTCGAGTCATGCGGCTCAGACTTGGCGACCCCATGATGCTTTGGCTATCTGACGGGTACACTTGTTCAACCCGTTAGCTTAAGAAGATAAGATGTTATTTATTTTCTTCCTCCGATCTCACGACCAATTAAACATTCACACTAGTCTACACTGTTCGGGGACACTCTTGAAAATATGTAAATACCCATCAAGCTGCCACGAGAGTGACTTTCGATTGTCTCGAGCAAGGTCACCAATGGTATATTAGAAATTATTGTTAACAAGCCAAGAGCTAGTACACTATGTTGGCATCGAAACAATACCGTGACAGTGAGGGACTGGTATTTGCACCAATACTCAGCGCTGTCATTTGAGGGACACGTGTTGAGATGCGCATGAAAGTGCTATCAGAACAGACCAGGAATAAGTAAATGCGTTCACCCATCCAATCATATTCCCAGCATTCTGTTCCAAAGCTAGGCTAGACTGCGGATGCTGATCACTTCGACGTGGACGGGTGACGAGCATGAGTTTCGCGCACTCAATTGACACGAGTCCTTGCAGGTTTGCGAGAGTATCCCCGCGGTGCGCGAGTAGCTCGGAGTAGCCCAGTCCGTGATTCCCGTCTGGTGCCAGCACGGATTTCTGCTTATACGTCGAGCCCAAGCTACCCAGAGGAATGCAGATACCCATTAGACGTTTAGTGATGACAGTCGAGACACGAATCATCATGCATCATGGCTTATGTAACAGGTTAGTACCAAATTTAAACTTCCAAGACGCCACTTGGTAATATCATCGACAATGCAGCGGTGCGACATAGTAGTTATCAGTTACTCACGATTGCGTGATATTGTCTCATCCCAGATTGCAGTATGACAATGCTTGCATATAAGTAATCACCGAGGTTTTCGCTCACATGCAAGCTCTCAAACACTCACTATACATTGGTTTAGGCAACTGTCCTTCACTCCTACACAGATACAATATTAGAAATGGCCACCCCTCATGGCGGTATTTTGAAAGTATGTTTTTGTATTTGCGCGCTTCACGCCATCTAACACCTATGGATTATGCAGGACCTTGTTTTACGAGATGAGCCCATATCCCGGCAGCTCAAGGACGAGGCTGCGAAGCTCAAGGACATTGTGCTCACCGAAGTTCGTCCGTCTCCCCGAGTGACAGGAACGTTGACCAAAACTTAAAGCTGATTGTAGCGTCAACTCTGTGATCTCGAACTAATTATCAATGGCGGCTTTAGTCCATTGGAAGGGTTCATGAACGAAGCTGATTATACAAGGTAGCTGCTAGAGATATTCAAGTCACAGAAAGTAACGCTGAAATGTTCTGTCAGCGTCGTCGATACATTACGACTGTCTGATGGCACACTCTTTGCAATGCCTGTCACCCTCGACGTGTCTTCTGCTGATGTCGAGCGTCTCAGCATAGTGCCCGGCGCTCGCATTGCTCTTCGAGATCCTCGTGATGACGAAGCACTTGCAATCATCACCGTTGATGATGTTTACACATATGACCGCGTCAAAGAGTCTATTCATGTTTTTGGTGCCGATGATCCAGCACACCCTTCCGTCGCCTACCTCCGCAACCGCGTCAAACCTTTCTATGTAGGAGGAAGGGTACAAGCCATACAGGCGCCCTCACACTTTGATTATGTTGCTCTCCGATGTAAGTCATATCAATTTTGGTGTTACCTACCTTGCTAAAAAAGGATTGACAGACACCCCTACTGAACTCCGTGCCCACTTTAAAAAACTTGCATGGCGCAGAGTCGTCGCTTTCCAGACCCGGAACCCAATGCACCGTGCTCACCGTGAGCTCACTATTCGTGCTGCTCGCCAACATCAGGCGAACGTCTTAATCCACCCTGTCGTCGGTCTTACGAAGCCAGGAGATGTCGATCACTACACTCGTGTTCGTGTATACGAAGCCATCATGGCCAAGTACCCAAATGGAATGGGTCACCTTGCGCTCCTCCCTCTCGCAATGCGTATGGCAGGTCCCCGTGAGGCAGTATGGCATGCAATTATTCGAAAAAATTTTGGTGCAACGCATTTCATTGTCGGTCGTGACCATGCTGGACCAGGAAAGAACTCACAAGGCAAAGATTTCTACGGCCCATATGACGCACAAGAACTTGTTGAGAAGTACAAGGATGAGCTGGAAATAGAAATGGTTCCATTCCAACAGATGACGTACCTTCCCTCCACCGATGAGTATCAACCGGTGGACGAAATACCTGCTGGAGTGCAGACTCTGGATATCTCTGGCACGGAGCTGCGGAGGCGACTAAAATCAGGGGCGCATATCCCTGACTGGTTCAGTTACGAGTATGTTCCCATTCTCGGTATACTACACATCAATTTGACAAGCGCATCAGGGCTGTGGTTTCGAGGTTACGAGAAAGTTACCCACCAAGGAACAAGCAGGGCTTTGTTCTGTGTCTCACTGGCTTCTACAACTCTGGAAAGAATATCATTGCAAAGGCCCTCCAAGTTGCACTCAACGAACAAGGTGGTCGCAGCGTTTCCCTCCTCCTGGGTGAGACCGTACAAGGTGATGTTAACGCCAAGTTGGGCTTCACACCAGACGAGCGTCACGAAAACTTGAAACGTATATCCTTTGTAGCAGGCGAACTCGCTCGCGCGGGGGCAGCTGTCATTGCTTCACCTATAGCCCCTGAAGAACGGTCACGAGCGTTGGTAAAGGATACTGTTCTTCAAAATGGCGGTGCAGGAGGGAACTTCTTCCTGATTCATGTTGCGACGCCTCTCGAGCACTGTGAGAGTACTGACCGCAAAGGCATTTATGCCCAAGCGCGTCGCGGAGAGATAAGGGGTTTCGTTGGTGTTGACACCGAGTATGAGGTGCCAAAGAAAGCAGATTTGGTTGTGGACGTGACGATGCAGAGTATACCTTCCATCGTGCACAGTGAGTCCAACTTGATTTCCCATTTTGACGGTGCTTACCATGTTCTTAGGTATCATTCTCTTACTTGAGACAACATCACTTTTATGAGTGCTCAAAATGCCACGACGACTAGAGTATACCATTAGTTGTTACCATCTCATTATAGTATCGTTCATAGAATAAAACATTGTATAAGCACGCATAACCGCCGGCATGTTGTCCACACGTCATGCTGTGTCCTTGGATTCTCCCTCTTTTTTGCGGCTCTATCGCGTCACATTGCTGTGCCGGTTGTCTGATCTGCAATCGTCCGCGAATACCATTCGGAGGAAAGACGTTCATAGGTTTGGGTGACTTTAGTGGTAGGCAGGTCCTATTGTCAATGGTGCAGGCTACACTGCTACTCTTGTAGCATCAGTGAAGTCATCAGTGTTGTGGAATCACATTCACATCTTCACTCTCAACACACCAATTCAAAGCATGGGAGATCCACGGTTCACTGCTTAATTGACCATATCAGTGAAGACTCCTCCGAAAATCGACATCTCGCGCTCATAGGTGTGACAACGAACTTCGACGATACCATTCACCCACCCCATGTCCTCCAAGATGTTGAGATCTGTCTACAGCATGCATTCCTTTCCCCTCTCAATGTCTACGTCAATGAATTCAACGACACAATTCTGGAGAAATTGCCAGGAGATTTTCGTGAGTATCGCAGACAAACATCGAGAAGTCTACTCACAAGATGTCTAGAATCTTATTCCAGCTCAGACAGCCTGAAAGGAGCCGACCACACACCATTGAATGCACCAGAACACACTCCTGACTACCTTGCAATGTTGACCCATCCCGAATACCGCCCCATCGCCTAGATCTCAAACAAAATTACATTTGTGCCATCCAACGAAATCTCAGTAGAAAAAAGGATTAGTACGCACGGCATGCGCGTGATTGCGCTGCATCGCAGATTCGTCGAAGTCCAACTACTCAATACGTTCGAAAGCCCCTGCACTCCCCGCACCAACTTTGCTTTTCATCTAAATCATTCATCGTGGACTATAAATCGAAGGCAGTTTCCTCTATGACTCACATATGCAACCACATTTAATGGTCGTCAAGGACTGACGCTCGCACGAACTGTACTCGAGTCCTCGACTTATGAAGAGATCCCTTTGCTCACGATCAATTGTATACAGCATTATCGAAAGCGAGAACGCGAAGAGCCACGTTGTGCTTATTTTCAGAAGAGAACGAATGCGAATATTGTATTTCCTGACTTGCTACTGTAAATACATTGAAATTGTGGCACCTGTGCCTTCGTAACTCCAGTGACACATACGGGTCAGGTATTTGCCAGGGCAGTCACGGTGATTCATTATAAGGCTATACCAAGTTTACCAACGCTTCCCCATCATATCTCCCTTCCCCCATGGAGCCCTCAAAGATAAGACAGAAAATCGGTCGCTTTCGAATCCTCGTTATAGGAAGAGCCAACGCGGGAAAAACTACCATCCTCCAGAGAGTTTGCAACACACGGGAAAATCCAGAAATCTATAATGGCGCTGGAAAAAAGGTGCGCCTCATGTTAAGAGGCTGGTAGTGAGTCACACCGACTCATCGACATCAGATTGATTCTACAGTTTTAACGGCATCCAGAGAGGTAAGGTGTGCTCTTAGTTGATGACATGCCAGTGAACTGACATGCTCTCAGCGTGGAGAGCACGATATTGAATATGAAATGGTGTTTCAAAGCAATCCAGGATTCGTCTTTCACGATTCACGTGGTTTCGAGGCAGGCGGTGAAGCTGAATTTATCAAAGTGAAGGAATTTATCGCGGGCCATTCCAAGGAAACCAGATTACAGAATCGACTCCATGCTATCTGGTAATTGCAACTAATCGATCGCGATATTTGCTATCTCACGGATTTTACACAGGTACTGCATCCCAATGGACGAGGCAAGCAGGTCGTTCACCCATGCCGAAATCAAATTTTTCTCTCAGTGCGACACAGGAAGCGGTAGGCTTTCACATCCAACCATCGTTGACATTTGACTGATGCGCAGACTCACAATGCTCAGTTCCAGTGATTGTATTATTTACGAAGTTTGATGCCCTCTACGACGTCGAATTCAGACAGCTGAGAGACAAAGGAACACCGCGGAAAGACGCTAAAGAACTGGCCCCTGAACATGCCGAGAACTCATTTGCTAAGGGTCCACAATTGAAGTTTCTCAAGGGTGTTCGATGGCCTCCAAAATGCCATGTATGCCTTCCTGGTGAGCCGGTTGGTGGTTGACTTGGAGTTGTGATACATGATGACTGTTGATCCATTAGACATGGATAAGGATGATGCAGATTGCGGACCACTCATCGAACGCACAGCTGGAACTTTGGATGATAAAGTGGTGGAGCAATTATTCATCTCGACCCAGAAGATCAACATAGAGCTCTGCATGAAATATGCAGTTGAGAGGTAACCACACATACCCTCATTTACCTGTCTCAAGTGTTATTTACTGATATTGTCCAGAACAGTGCAAAGATTTGTTGACTTTGCTGATACAACAGCTAGCAGAGGGTCATGGGAACATGATAGTGAGAATGGGTAACTGGTTTCCACATATTTGGGTAAGATTATCAAAAAGTTCCAAGGTTGCTTTGATTTACAGTGGGCCTTTACTTGCAGGCAGTATGTCTGTGAATCCTCGTTCAAGCTCACTCCATGCTGATCCAAGTGGTTTCCCGCTGTTCGCAGGATGTGAGTCTCAATCCTCCTTCGAGCTAGAGCCATGCTGATCCAAGTCATTGCCCGCTGTTCGCAGGATGTGAGTGTCTCGATCCTCCTTCGAGCTCGAGCCATGCTGGTCCAAGTCATTGCCTGCTGTTCGCAGTATGTGAGTGTTTCATTTCAGAGTCTTGCTCTCACACGACATTGGTCCATCGATAGGAAGTGAGTTCTTCATCCTTCTTTGACTTCGGGCCGTACTCACCGAAGATATTACACGTTGGCAGAATGTGAGTGTATCGATCATCGGAAGAGGTGGATGATTTTCAACTTTCCATCATGATTTGGCCAGCTTCATCGGAGTCATCGTGAAGAGATGCGGTCTAGGTTACTCTCTGTGGTATGTCTACTTGGTCCCAGATTGTACACATATTTCTGATGTTGCGAATGTGCCAGGCCTTTGGCTCATCACCCTTGGAGAACATTGTTCAGCTCATTTCTGGTGAATTTCGAGGCTATGTTGCAACGAACCTGCTTATTATTGATCATTTAGCTGTTGCCATTATCTTTGAATGCTCTTTCTACATTTTCGACAAGCGGCTCTATCTTCAGAACCAGCAAAAGTCTGCTCCCTCTTTTTATGTCGCTCTCGACCAGTACATGGCATCTCCGCATGCAGCTTCTGTCAGGGAAGCTGTCAGCATTGCCGTCCAGGCATATGAGGCAGCTGTGAGGACCTTGCCTACTTGGAGAGCGAAGTTACCGTTCGAACGTTTCAAGAAGAAGGTAAAAGAAGGTTCTGAACGCTCTAAGGAGGAGATAGAATCTTTGTGCTCTCAAGCGAAGGCGGAGTTAATCAAGACTGTTCTTGAAACCACTTTAAATCTTCGCCTAGGTGTGTTTCACCATCATGTTGTGACAGCAATCCCACTGACCTGCCTGTCTTCAGCAAGACCTTAATGTTGGGCAATGCAACCTAACATCAATGATGTTCTGCTTCGGAGGGGAGGCGTCTTGGCAGGTTGCCATTGTATAAGCACTCATAATCGCTGGCTTGTTGTCCACCACGTTACGCTGTGTCCTTGCATCCTGTCTCTTTTTTGCGGCTCTATCCGTTTTCTGTATCATGCTGTGTCGTGTGTCTCCTTTCCAGTAAATCATAATTAAGTATCTGATTTCTGACTTATACTTCTTTGTGTCCCATAAGCAGATCCTGAACTCGACCTTTGACGGGAAAGCTGTTGACGTCATACTCAGAGACCGCAACCGCCGAGTTGGCGTAATGACCTTTAAAAAATTATCTGCGGGGATCCTGTCTGTATGCCATCCTCTTGGAGAGTGGCTGGATAGCGATTCGGTGGGTGTCGTATCTTGTGGATCAGGGGATGGAGTCATAGGAGTGAGACATGAAAATGTTGACCATATACGAATACTGCCATCGTGCCCGCCTACAGCGAACGCGAAAAGGTCACATGCGAGAGGCAATTGATTGATATACAAGTCGAATCCTGGTCAGGGTTCTTAGGTAAGATGTGACGAAGAAGTTTAGCAGATTCTCGATCCCAGATGAGGATACTAGGGTTCGGCGTTGCCGACATACACCTTGCTCCGGTTACGTGCTATTGGTTTGGGATGTCTTAGGCGGACAGTGGTTGGGGATGTTTAAGAATAGATATGTAAGAACGAATAAGATCAGCCCATGGCCGTCCGATGTAACAACGATCTGTCGAAGTTGGATACGCGCGAAGTTGTAAGTTTCAAAGGATCTTCTCAGATGCTTTGGATTAATTTTGGCTTCGAAAATGTAGGATTTACCTCCCCATCTTTGTCCTAATGAATGTCAAGTTTTACGATCGTATATAATTTAGACAAGACTTAATAGTACATAGTAAAATTGCGCTTTCTACCATCAAAAAATATCATGCACGCCATCCCATACTCGCATCACCTGCCCACATCCGCGGTGTCATCTAGGCATGTCCCATCAATTACACCACTAGACTGCGACAATAGTCAACTAACTTGATAGTCTTTCTCATCAACTGTCCTGTTGACATGGCAGGCCAGCTGCGACCCACGCATCATAACCGCCCACTATATCAGTCGCATTCCACAACCCAAGCTCATGCAGGGACGCCGCGGCCAATGAGCTGGTGTACCCTTCATGACAAAACAAAATAATCTTCGAATCATAGCGATCTGCAATTGTTAATCGCGCTTCGCAGCGTGGGTCAAAACGCCACTCCAGAACGTTTCGCTCAACAATGAGAGATCCATGGATCTCGCCTTCACGATCGCGTTGTGCAGCAGGGCGAATATCCACGAGAAAAACGGGCACCGGGTATGTGGGATCGTGAAGTGCGTCGTAAGCTTGTTGGGGCGTCATTCGCTCGAGCTTGGCCCGGGCGTCGGAGAGAATTTGGTCGATGCTGCGAGATCCAGGGGGAGGAGAATGAGGATTGTGAACGCGCGCGGAGTCGAACAATACGTCCCACAAAGCAGCCTCGTGGTATGACGAGGGGCAATTATGCCGTATGGATGCGGCCTGAGCAATGAGAGTGCCCGTATTGTCGACTGCATCCACCCGTCCTGGAAATTTGGAAGACGCGAGAAGTACAGCCCGCTGCATATCATCCGCATCTGACCCGCAGATGACGAGTGCGTCTGAAATACAGGCATCACTACCAGCACTGGTTGACGACATACCAGTTATGGCTATAACAAAGAGATATGGGGATAAAGGAAGGTGGATGGATATTTGGGAAGCGACAAGTCGAAGAAAGTCACTGTCGTCCTCCTTCGAAAAGTGGATACCGATGCGGACACCGTCTACAGTGCACGCATTTGTGATCATGCGGAGTGCGATGCTCTGGGCAGCCTCCTCACGCACATCTAAAAAAGTTTGTGGGTTGGTGGAGGAAGTGGGAGATAATTGAATGCGTTGTTCCTCGAGAGCAACGGTGGACAGTGCAGAGAATGTCATGAAGAAAATGTTTGTTGTAAAATTTGACTGAAGAGCCCTACATGCGCCAGATGGCGTCGAAAGTGAAGACACAAAGGAGAAGGTTGAATCAGCATATCCAAGCGGTCCCGCAATATAATCACAGCGAATTTGGGCAACACCATCATGCGTCACGATCCGTGTACGCGGTCCACAAACGCGATTATTTTCATATCACTGCGTTGTGTAACGTACACATGGAGTTTTCGTGTGCGGTGTTGCTGGCAGAACACGTGTGCTTTCCAGGAGGGGATGATCGTCCGGTATGGTTCTCTGAAAATACGACCTTTATGAAATAACGCTGTGAAATACCGGTTAAATTGCTGAGCGACTACTAGTTCTTATGAGCCAGGCAAAGATCGTGAAATTGTATGTGCTTGACTCGTAGTCTGTCTTAGGCAGACCTTTACAGACGAAAGAAGATACAGTTGGTCGTTCCCTCTGATAAAGATGGGCTCGACAAACTCGCCAGAGTCCAATAGTAAAAATATCGGATAGAGGCGGTTGTCGTTGTGCCCTAGGTAGGCCACATAGAGTTTGGAAGATGGTCGTCGGTCATTTCTTCGTATCCCGAGTCACTTTCGAAGCTTGACGATGGAATAGTCATGTCCACGAAACAATAACCCCGTTGCCCTCGCGTCGCCCATAAGAGTATACAGGTGGTCTCCCCTAGTCGGACCAAAAGAGAAAGACAGTTGCTCCTTCTATATTATGGCACGCAAGCTGCTGAAGGGACATTACTAAGACCAAGAAAGACCTGTGAATGACGCGCAATTCATCCTACAATTCGTTTGCGAAATGTGTGGCAGTATGCGCGGGTTGATTCAGAGATGGTAGCGCTCTGATCACGTTGACCAAGTTCCTCCCGGGAAAGATGTTGGTCTATTCGTTTTAGAGACAAGGAACGCCGACGATGAAAGCGCCTGTGATCATATGAACATGTGTGTCCTGAGTTACACGGCAAGTATAGCCGAACCTCTTGCCCACGGGAAACGAGCACTCAAATTCGTTGAACCGATCTGCAACCGTGACCGTCCTTTCTTCCTTGCTCCGTGATGTTGTCTGTGTTTCGGCGTGTGCCACGGTCTTTCAACCGGTCTATCAATGCTTCCATCTCTTATCGATCATCACTTGGGGTCCCAAGTAGCCTGATCCTTCGAGCTGCTGCACGCGCCATGTCTGTTCACCACGGAGAATCTGCCGTTCGACCAGAGCCGGACAAGGTCCTGAAGGACATTGCAGACTATGTTCACAACTACCAGGTCACTTCTGACCTTGCGTTCGAAACTGCACGACTTTGTCTCATAGACACTATCGGATGCGGACTGGAGGGTTTGAATTTCCCGGAGTGTACCAAGCTCCTTGGACCCGTTGTGGAAGGCACTGTCGTGCCTAATGGTGCGACGTCCTGATATGAATCAACGATAAAATGCTGAACTGTTGGATGCAGGCACCAAAGTTCCCGGAACGAATTACCAACTGGATCCTATTCGTGGCGCATTCAATATTGGCACTATCATCCGTTGGTTGGACTTCAACGACTGCTTCCTCGCTGCTGAATGTGAGTAAGACAATAACGAACAGTTCGCTATCAAGTCAGAGACGTAGATTGGTTCATGACTGCCTCATGTCGAGCAGTGCGAACGCGTAATATATCTTGCACATGAGCTCACTCTACATTCTAGGGGGTCATCCGTCAGACAACTTGGGTGCTATTCTCGCGGTTGCAGACCACCTCGCTCGCCAGGGACAACCCCTGACCGTTCGCGACATCCTTGAGGGCATGATCAAAGCACACGAGATTCAAGGTGGTCTTGCCCTGCTTAACTCTTTCAACCGCGTTGGTCTCGACCACGTCGTGCTCGTCAAAGTTGCCAGTACCGCTGTTGTCTCCAAACTCCTGTAAGTGCACTTCACTTTGGAGTTAAATGCAACAATTAAAATGGTACACGTAGCGGTCTTTCACACTCTCAAACGATCGACGCCGTTTCGCAAGCGTGGGTCGATGGTCAATCTCTCCGCACTTACCGTCATGCACCAAACACCGGCCCTCGCAAGTCATGGGCAGCAGGTGATGCCTGTTCCCGTGCCGTCAATCTCGCTCTTCTCGTCAAGAAGGGTGAGCTCGGTCTCCCTTCAGTCCTCACCGCCAAGACTTGGGGTTTCTACGACGTTCTCTTCAAGGTAAGATACCCTCAGTACAGTAGCTCCACCCGCTGAACTAGACCTCCAGGGAAAGCCATTCGAGTTCCAAATGCCCTTCGGCTCATACATCATGGAAAATGTCCTCTTCAAGATCTCGTATCCCGCCGAATTCCATGCCCAAACCGCAGTCGAGGCCGCACATACCATCCACGCGCAGCTCAAAGCACTCGGAAAATCCTCAGACGACATTAAGAGCGTGCGCATCCGTACACAAGAGGCTGCCATTCGCATCATCGACAAGCAAGGTCCCTTGGACAACTTCGCTGACCGAGAGTAAGCATTTTAATCCATTCATGATGATTTAGACTCGCTCATGGGTCACTCCAAAGCCACGCGATCAGTTACATGGTTGCATACCCCCTTATCTTCGGTGAGCTAACCTCGAACTCGTACACCGACTCCTCTGCTGCCGATCCCCGTATCGATGCGTTACGCGCCAAAATTCACTGCGTGGAGGACAAGGCATTCTCAGTGAACTATCATGAACCGTCCAAGCGCTCTATTGGAAATGCACTCCTTGTCGAATTGAACGACGGCACAGTCCTCGATGAGGTTGAGGTTGAGTATCCTGTTGGACATAAGCGTCGCCGCGAGGAGGGTATACCTCTTCTCATGGAGAAGTTCAAGAGGCACATCTCCACGCATTTCAATGAAGCCCATCAACAGAAGTGAGTTAGCGTACTTTGTAGTTTTTCGAGCGCTGATCCGCCCCACAAGGATCCTGGCTACCGTAACCGATGCGCAGTCATTGTCCAAGTTGCCAGTCGACAAGTTCACTGATCTATTTGTCAAGCCGTGAAATGGTACATGTACATGTAGTACGATTCAATAACAATTGGGAAATTCCGTGAAATTAATACATGCGTGCGATCTGTCCCAGTCCATCCATTGACGGTATGCGTGCAAGATGGATATTTCTATGACCGTCCTTAAGTAATCCGCGAAAAAAGACATGGAAAACGATGCTTGAAGGCGACAAATGCATGACCAAAAGAAACAATGCAAGGCTGAGTCCAGTAGTAGAGATTTCATCGAGCGGAAACGGGACACGCGTTGTTCTTTGTTTTTCTCCCGCGAGGCTTCTTCTTGAGTTGCTGGGATGTGTCCACAACGTCCCCTCCATTGGACCGCGATTGTATGCGGCTTTGATAAAGGTACTCTTCTCGTTCCTGCGCCGAAGGAAGACGGACTTTTGCGGGCGATGCTCCATGAGGGAACGAGTACGGCTGGGCTTCGTACTCGTCAATAGAGTCCGGGCTACGAACTCTCGCATGATCGACAGCAGGAACGCTAAGGTGCTGTTCGTGGTGGTACCTGCGAGGTGTTGTATTGTCATCAGAGTAGTTACGGGAGGAGAGACTGCGCTGGTGACAATCGGCAGACTGATAAGCAGATGTAGACGAGGTGGCCGCAAGAACACTGAGCTCCTCTTCTGGTACAGAAGATAATCGGCGTTGTATCAACCGCGCAAGGGGAACAGACCTGGGTTGCTGATGGGAAATACTGCGAGACCGCGACCCAGGAGACTCAGGCGAGGGAGGAGCAACGGAGACAACGGTACGACCAGTATTGACAGGGTGGCGAGCTGCTGTCAGAGGAAGTTCAGCGGTACTAGCATAATGAGGCTGCTGAGAAGCCAATGCATGCAGATCGCGCAAATAGTTGGCAAGACCACCAGAAATATCCGAAGGATGCGGATTGACTGCAGAAGGGACGTCTCTGTCATGATGGGAAAGCATAGAACCACAGCCGCCATCTCCATCGAAGAAACGAGTCTCGATATTACTATCCTGACGATCGTACAAGAACCTGGCTTGATGGGATGCATCTATGAATGGGCGTTGTGCTTGCTGGGTGTGATGAGGCAGACCTAATGTGTTCTGAATGTCCATCTCCGGAGATACGGAAGGATACTGATAGGGCGAAAAGTTGGATGACCACTGCGGAGAGGAAGAACTTGGCGGAGTAGGTAGACTAGCCTGTTGCTTGAGACGGAATTCCTGACGTTGACGATACTGCTGCGCAATCTCCATGGCGGATGGACGTTGTGCTGCATTGGCCACCTCATTGAGACGGGGTTCTACGAAGATTTTCGGGTAAGCTGGAGTGGCGCGAGGATGATTCGAAACCGGAAAAACTGGCTTAAGACCTTCAGGGTAAGCTTGATTGAGTGCAGTGTTCTGAAGCGACTGCTGAGCGAATGCAAACTGCAAATCCAAGAGAAGTTTTTGATCATCGAACGACGAGACGAATCCTCTTTCGTGTGCCTCCGATTCACGAACAGTTGGTATACCGGTTTCTGACCGCCAAGAACCTGAAAAAGGAAGACCGCGAATAGCTGGTTCAGTTTTTGGCTCATGTAGATAGGGTGCTTGTGAGTGTCCATGAATGTGACGTTCTTGGTCAGGGTGACGATGAGCCGTGGAACCTCCTCCGCCAGCGACCCCTTTGAACGTTTTCTTGTTAATTACGGCCGCTCGTACCTGATGAGGTTTCTGGAGTGCGTGTCTTTTTTGCGTTTGTGGTGTGACCTGAGAGTTAGGGAAAGCTTTATGATGTGTTTCGTCGTCCGTATGCTCACTATCACCACGATATTGATAAGATTCGTCTTGACCTAAACCCCATATCATTCGAGATACGTTGCCTGGCTCCTCGATGATCGTTCCTTCAGCTCCCCTAGAAATGGTAAGCTACTTTGCGTTCATTATATATTTGACTCACGATGGACAGCGAGCATATGGGAGGGAGAGTGGGCCATGAAGTGCCGGAATAGGGCGGGGAGGAGAACTTGCCCACGTTGTCCAGCCTACATAGAAAAAAATGAACCTTAGCATGGCAATTGTTAGTCAACACAAACCATTTCCGGGCGAGGCTGTCTTTTTGGAATATCTTCGTCGAAGGAACCCATCAGGAAGCTGCGTATGACTGTCGATGATGAGTATCGACTCGGGAGACGACGGTGGAGAAGGCGTGTGCGGAACGTCTGAAGGCGGAGGACAAACTCTGACTCGATGACGTTTCTCAATAAATGTTGATCCAAAGGATGCGCCTGCAGAGGGAGACTCGATCGAATCCAGAGACAGGTCAACAGCAGCCGCGAGATACTCGGGCATGGAAACCACCCGCATGTCATTTTGAGAGTCCAGCTTGATATACTGCGGCGACATGTCGTCCGGCATAGAAATTACGCGTCTTTCGACGGTTTTTCCTTCTGGGCGACGTTCGACTAGGAATAACTTGCGCCTAGGAACGCGACGGGATATTAAGGATGCGCATATTGGGCTGACGGGGCTATGTTGGAGATTGGGCCGACTATATGCGCTATTATCATCCTCAGAAAAAGGTGAAGGAGGTAATTCTGGATCGACTGATCCGGGAAACCCGATTGTGATCTCGTGTAAAAGTGGCCCAGAGTCACAGTCATCGAAGGGAGCTTGAGGAACACCAACCACTGCCAAGTCTGATATTGTTGATTGTGGGGAACATGCGGTTTGCACTCCTCGATCAACATACTCCTTCAGATATCCCATGATTCAGAATCGCGAAGAGGCTCAGCGCGTCTGTCTAGGGGCAACAGTGAGGTTGTTCAAGAAGCAAAGCTGAGATAGGTTCAAATTTATATATTCCTTGGATAATATTTTGATCTTTACGTAAATTGATTAAATCACGTGATGTGACTAAGGTTTAACACGATGCAGTGTAAGATGAGAGAGAGCAATATTGTAGCTACAGTTCGAAGTTAGGTAGAAGGTTGTAGTACTTGACAATAGTATATGGACATAACAATAATCAGAACTCAGTATCAATCAATAGAAGACGTAGTTTCTATTAGACAATACTATACAATCATTGACACCGGCTTTGAAATTCCTTACATTTGCCGCTCACGGTATCATGTCCTCCTTCGATAGAGCACAAACGTCAATTATAAAACGGACGGAACGTTGTAAACGACTTACACTTTTGCTCTACCTTGAATTTCATGAAGATCCTTCAATTGCTTTTGTCACGCTTTATTATCACGTGATGTTTGCCGAAACTGCTATCTCATAGCACTAAGCGAACTGCTTGAAAGTGAAGCCCAAACCAGAAGCGTCCAGTAGAGCGTCGCGAGGCACATGGCAAACCACTTTAGCACCCGCTATATTCACCCGTCTCTCAGGATAAGGGTCTGGTAGATAGGGCAAGAGAGACCCCTAGGTGGCAGGGATGGACCCGGATGGTAACGGTTTCGAACCTGCAAAAGTTCTCATCAGGGGACTACCGTCTAGTACACCCCCCCAACCGCGCCGACCATCTCATTATGAATACTATTCAGTCACAGTACTGAGCCTATAAAAGTTCCTAGGCGCAACTGCAACCACGTCCGATGACCGGCCGCCGCTCACAGTAACTATGACCCACCAGATCTAGAAGATTCTTAGAAGGGTAGTTCACAGTTGGGAACTTTGGGCTAGCCCCACCGTTCTCGCGCAAGCCGGAACCACAGTAGAGCATAGACATAACAACACGTACACGACCCGCATAATGTAAGTAGTGTCCAACATATATAGGACTCCGCCAACGGACAATAAACAATGATTTTTTTAAAAAAAATCAGGCTTGTGGGTGGATAGGAAGCTTCAGATCCTATCCTAGATTTGGCGGCCTTTACTGCATCCGGTCCGGGCGGTCCCTAAAATCCACTTACCGAAGCCCCGAGGGACCTAATCGACCATTTCCGTACCGACTGTCTCGGAATTTGGCGGAGACGATGGCTGTTCGATTTTTATCTCCGGTGACGCCGCTCATGCTCGGCAATTGTCTCCGGCTCGCTTGCAACTTTTCTTTCTGTGACGAGACTCCAAACCAGGGCACTCATCGAATTCCTCAATATCTGCTTCCAAACGACGATCAACAGAAACTGGTCATCTGATGACGATTCGCCGACCTCATAGACATCCCCGACGGCGAAGAGGTGCATGAACAAGCAACGCTACCGGTTCGAAGCGAAACATCAGAACAGCAAAGACTCCCCGGATCTTTTCGTATCACAGATGGAGCCCCCATATCACTACCGGACCGAACAGATCCGCACTCAAACAGGCTTTTCAGAGCACCATTAAGAACAAGGCATTAACCGTCACTCAAAGATCTTTTAGATACGCGAAATTCAAAGAAGTAGACCCATCTTTTCCGTCCAAACAATTTGCAAAAATAGTAGACGAATTCCACAGACGCCTGATGCCTCCCTATTGATTCAACTACGCACGAGACACGTCCTTCTTGAAAAACACTCCAAACCGGAAGCCCCCTCCCCGTTATACATATACCAAGAACATGAAGAATCAGTCCATCACTACTTGCTAGCATGCCTAGCATACACAAGACAGTGAGACGCTATGCGGGCGGAATTAGGAACCAGAACGCAGCAGCCTGAACGACAAGAAATGCATCAAGCCGCTGTTCAAATTGATCGCACGTACACGCCGCTTCATCAACACCTTCGGAGATCTTATTGTAACACTCGACACAAACTGCATATACATCACTAGATAAACCTACATACTGTCCAGCATAGGGCTACACCTCACCAGACAATAAACAATGGAACGCCCACTTGGAGAATGTGGTCTGTGTCACTGGGTGATTTCGGTTGGTAAATGTTCACTGACGGCGGGACTTTCGGTAATGCTCATGGGAAGGTTATGGGAGCCTTTTTCATCGGCAGCTTCCTCTGCCCGTCTTTCGCTTGCGAGTCGCCTGCGCGTGCCTGCCGCAGATTCCAACCATAAAAGTTTGGTACGACCCTAATATTGATGTACAGCTTAGTGAGGTGAAGAACAACAGTAAGAAACGAACGCACCTCTTTGAACTTCATACGCACGAGCGCTACGATTACCATGAGCCAATAGAACACGTAACTCAGCACGCTACCCTGAGTAGCGCTATTTGTCCACCCCAATATAGCATTGAATATGCCCCACGACAAATCGGTCTCGGGATTGCAGCAATCAAGATGCCACACATTCCCGCGTACGTCGTATGATCCAGGTCCATCTCCGCCTGAGTCATCGACATCTTGTCCAAGCATATTGTTGAAGGCATTCTCCTGGAAAGACCAGACAGCTTTGCTGAATAGGCCAGCACCGATGAGGAGGATCAAATTGGTCATAACAATAAGGAAAATTGTTAGAGCTGGTGTAAGGCAGGTGAGCATTGTTGTATCATGGTGATCAGCGAAGGCTTACTCGAGCGGCTAGCGAACTGGTAGATGAAATAACCACAAATAAGTCCACAACAAAGGCCCACGATTGCTGCAATAGGAATGGATTTTGCGGGTTGTCCAAGCGCGACACCGCCAACGAACACGACAGCTTCAATTCCTGCGAAATGTTACGCGTTAGTTGAAAGTATGGTGACATCATTAGGTAAAGACATTCAGGGAAAATACTAACCTTCACGCAAGACAGTAATCATTGGAAGGATGAAGAGTACCCACTTCCCAGTCCTTGTGCCACGATCCACATCTGAAGACGAAAAATAAATCGTAAGCACAAGAACAGAGGTTAGGAAAGAGAAAGGAAGGACACTGACGTTGGTCGCTAAACGCGCGCTGGAGCTTTACGCGCCATTTAGCTTTGGCCCTGTCCAACTTGAGCATGGTAATGCCCATGACAAAAATCATCAGGGATGCAATAAGTTCGAAGATGCCTATTTGAGGATATAATGCGGGTCAGTTTAATTGCGCAAAAAGGACCTTGGAAACGAGAGTGAAGATTTAAATGCAAAATACAGACCTTCCCAGAGATTTTCGGCCTTAGTCCAGAGATTGGACGCCTTAGTGAACCAGACCGCAATGAATGCAGCACCTAAGGCGAATGAGACGAGCAAGCCTATGCCTGCACCAGCAAAAACCTTGTTACTCATGAGTCAATGACACTTTCAACATTACTAATGCAGTAACCTACCTGCATTCTAAGTTTGCGGACCATGCGTCTCTTGAGGGCCACATCTGATTCTCCTTCTCCTGCCGTAGTTATTTCACCGTTGTTGTTGACGGGTCGATAGTGTTCCGTAATTTGAAGTGTTGAGAATTGATCTGTATCGCCATGGACGATCTGCTCGACGAGGCCAAGGAGTACGGATACGATGATGACGGCTTCAAGAGATTCCCTGAATACGATGAAGAATATGCTAACACTGAACAGATTTTGGGCTGCCATTGTCGTGGTTTCGTACTTGGAGCAGGTGCATACTTTATCTGATACGAACCTGACGTGCACCTGACTTCAAATGCCGTAATCAAATCGATATTGGATACCAGGGGTTCGCCACCATCAAATTTTAATTCAAGTGGCAAGCTCTTATCAGATAGCATTGTACTCGATGCTTGCTCGATGCGGTTTCTGGTTTCCTGGTTGTCACTCGGATCTAACTCAGTTCCTGCATTAATCCCTGAGCATACAAGGTACTGATATCACTCAGCCCCGACATGATCAAAATATGGTTATGTCTCCGGAGTCGACACTGTCGGTAATGTCAGATTCAGGATGTCGGAATTTTCTAATAGACATCTGATGGACAGAGCGTGTACGACGTGTTCCACTTTATGTATGGTGGCAGCCGTGGCTTGAGCATGACACTCAGCCACATGTACAGAGCTAGCAATCTCGTCCGCCGATAGGTGTTTGACATTCCGAAAAATAACAACTGAGGCGGGGAAGGCCTTTTTGTCATAAGCCACAGGAATTGCGTGATATCACTACATGTAGGTCGAAAAACACACCGGCACTTTACGGCCTCAAAGACGAGGCACCCGGATCTCAGGTTGATTCCGAAGCTGGTGATGATGCGGACATGCCTTAGCACAGTTATCGAGGATGCTCTGGACATCGGCTGTCTTAGCTACTGATCCTACAGAGGTCATTTGCATGGGCCGGTGGCTGCGGGAGACCACGAGGCAGGGGTACATACCTTGTGGTAGACCTTCTAGAAGGTACTACTCGCGGCTTTTTTAAAAATTAAAAAAATCTTGAATTTCGTCACCTAGTTCTAACTAACAATCAACATTCTGTGATGTGATACAAAGCAATAATAGTATGGGGTCTTCAACCCTGAAATTGAGATAACGACGAGAACACAATAGCGGAAGTGCCAATACGAGAATAGTAGTTCGTGAACATCAGAAATGAGGCGAAGTCCAACTAGTACTTGATCAGTAAATTCACACATTCCTTAACTTCCTTTTTCGGAGGCGTTGGAAGCGGTGGCTGAAATACACCGTCTCTGAGGCCTGAGGGCAGGATATCGCCATGGTACATTCAGCGTCAAGTATGCAGCTCAAAAGACGTGATGACGCACCATCAGGATCCAGCTCACACACAATCTGGGAGCAGGATTTCCTGTGGCACTGTCAGTATCAGGTAAGTTGTCACCGTGATTGCATAATGAGCGGAGCTAGGCAAAAACTCAACACGAAGAGTGGCGCAGTTGTGGGAACCGCTCTTGGCCCCAACACAACCCGGACTTTTCGCGGAAGTACCTAAGCCCGGGACTTTGAAGAAAACTAATCTGTACGGATAAGTCCAACTCGAGTGTTTGCTGTTTGCTTAAAGACTTGGCAAGTAGCGTTGTTTGAATCTTAATTTCCGATGGAATCTGTAGCACAAGCAACTTGTAGGCAGCAAGACTCGTGACTCAGTGTGGTCATTTTTATCCCATCACAGATCACGATCGACGTCACCGTTAATGTAAACGTTGATCCTGCGGAAGCAATTCGCATGTTAGCACTCGCCCGACTCGGAGCTACATGTGCACTCCACCGCTCATGATCACTGTCAGTGATACGGACGCATGAGACATCTACATCAGGTCGAGCGATATGACCAGACGGTGACCTGTCCATGTCAAGAGCTGTGGCGCAGTGTCAACAGATGTCTCGGTTTAGCATTTTTTTGCGTCGATGTCATCATTGCGGATGAGATGGCGAGTGAATGGAGTTGAATAAATTACAGACTCGAACTCGGTCATTGGATGACGATATGTTAATTAACATCATACAGCTGCCAGCAACTCTAAGTTTCATTCACACCTGAGCAAGGAGGATCATTTCATCAAGGAGACGCCTAGGTGCAGAACCACAGGACCGGTACATGATGTACTATTGTAAGTGACAGTATTCAGATTGAGGTACTTATGATAACTCGGCTCAACGGTACGACTAGCAGTATGTCGGCTTCCTTGACAGTAAATCAGACACGGGACCGGTACAGGATATCTACTATTGTAACAGTGACAGTATTCAGATTGAGGTACCTATGATAAAGGTACGACTAGTAGTAGGTTGGCTTCCGATCCTTGGCAAATCACATTCAACGTTTGTTGGACGGGAATAGTGGACAGAGATCTTCAAGTCATGTTACCTTAGACTGGGATGTAAGGACGTCTTGAGTAGGAGGGGGTCGACCGGTCTGACTGCCGCTCGGGCCGGCGCCACCTGCAGCAGATGGGAATATCATGATTACGATGGAAACGATGATACGATAATGCGCATCGGACTTTTCACCTTGCAACATTGACTCAATGTTATCATGATTATCAGGTCTAGGCTACGCCCAGTCCTTCATCCATGTAGACCATTCTAGTACCATCAAGTAATCTACGATTCTGCCATCTGCCACACTGGCAGAACTACTTTAAAATACTTCTGCCCACAACTTCAACACGATTGGCTATTCGTACCTTGTTTCCTCAGGGATTGTAGGAACCAAGTAAGGTCCAAAGGATAACAGGGTACTATGAACTCTACTTGATGTGTGAAGCACTTCGCCACTGGCAAGATCTTGAAATTTCAAATCTAGTTTGGGCTTATCAGATTCAGCTCCATCAATGAAGGGTCATTATCATCCCTGTTTGACCAGTAGTGGTGTTATTTAGAGGCAAGGTAAATAGTTCTCGTCATCCTTCGATTTCCCTCTGAGGACTAACTTCGAATTGACCTGCATCTAGGTATCATTATCGCCGACCTGGGGATCCAACTTACCATCGTTACTCCATGTGGTGCCATCAGTTACTTCCCTTGCTTGCACTCTTGTCTCCTGCACTTGCAGGCGTACAGGAGCTTTGGTGGAATGTCACCTACGTTCAGGACGCAAATCCAGATGGCCTCTTTGAACGCCGTGTCGTCGGTGTAAACGGAACCTGGCCGTAAGTCCCTCCCATCTTATACTATTAGTTTGTAGAGCTGAAATTTTGTTTGATCTGATTTTTGAAAATTATTATTTCTATTCACTGCGATGCCTGTTGACTCGTGAAGACCTCCACCAATCGAGGTATCCACGAATGATTCACTGCTTGTGCATGTAACGAACAGCATCGATCAACTTGCGACACTACACCACCATGGCATGTATTTCAACTCAACATCCTGGATGGACGGAGCAATGGGTGTGTCGCAATGGTATGTATACCTGTGTTCATCTGGTCATCTGTAGCTGCGCCAACTGTGACTTTGTATATGCTACTAATATTGTGAATTATTTTGCTAATCACTATCCTCCTGCAGTGGTATACCCCCAGGCCAGACGTTTGACTACGTTGTACCCATCAACACCTCCGGCCAAGTCGGAACATACTGGGCGCATGGTCATGCAAACGTAAGTAGACACGGTCTCCTCGCTTCTCCACTTCGTGTGCCTTGATCCCTCGAAAATTAAATAACCTATCTATCCATACAGGGAATATATGTAGATGGTCTGCGCACGCCTCTCCTACTGCATTCTCCGAATGAAACTTATGGCGCGGATTACGATGCTGAGTTCACTATCTCATTGAGTGACTGGTACCATGAAGAGCAGCCTGTCATCTTGCAATCCTTCATTAGCATAGCAAATCCAGGCGGGGCAGAGCCTATTCCTGGTGAGTTGTACCGTCCTATAGTTCATGGTCGTATACTGATGGATGGATGTTTTTTTTCGTTGCATGTTCCATTGGCTTGCAGATTCTGCCCTCATATATTTCTCCCAAAATGGTTCCTACTTGGGACCTATCTCAGGGAGAAACCCATCCCCGGTAACAAGCGCAGTAGGTTTCAACGAGAACGCGACCCTTCCGTTCGAACCTGGTAAAACGTACAGACTGCGCATAATCAACTTGGGCGCGTTCGCAGGGTTCTACTTCTGGATCGACGGGCATGAAATGCAAATTATCGAAGCTGACGGTGTGCGTTTAGTTCTACCTGCTTCTTACAACTCGGTAGACTCATGTTACCACAGACAGACACACAGCCGCAGCCTGTCGATATGCTGAGTGTATCAGTGGCACAGCGTTACTCTGTGCTTGTCACCGCGAGGAACGATACGTCGTCGAACTGGGCCATCCACGCGAACATGGATACAAGCATGTTTGACAAGGTTCCCAGTACTCTAAATCCAAGTAGGATATACCCTTTCTGAGCATTCGATTTCATCGCTTATTAAGTTACCCTTGCAGATATTACCTCCTCCATCACGTACTCCACCTCCGCTAACCTCACCACTCTGTCCCCCGTGTCCTCCTATACTACGACAAACGACAGCGCTCTGGTTCCCGTCGATGTTTCGCCTGCGATCACCCCAACAACTACCCTTCAGCTTGCATTCAACTTCGAGACAATGGACGATGGGACAAATCATGCGTTCATCAACGATGTGGTTTACAATCCGCCAGTGGTACCCGCGATCATGAGCGCACTGACTCTGGGCCAAAATGCTACTAGCCAAGTAGCATACGGGCCGTACAGCTATGTGTTTAATTACGGAGACGTGATCGACCTTGTGGTGCAGAACGGCGATACAGGGAAGCATCCCTTGTACGTCTTCTCTCCCCTGCATTCGACGTTTGACAGAACTAATATTACGTTCTAGCCATTTGCACGGATACAAGGTGCAGATTCTCAATAGAGTGACAGATTATACCTCCAACGATCCATCACTGAACCCACCGCTTATCGAAGGGCAAGCAAACCCGATGCGTCGTGACACTGTGACTATCACTGGCGGAGGTTCCGTTACGCTGCGCTTCGTCGCCAATAACCCCGGCGCATGGATCTTCCACTGTAAGTCTACGAATCCCTTCAGGAGAGACACTTACTTACATCATTATCATCCAGGTCACATCGAATGGCACCTTGAATCGGGCCTTGCGGTCCAGTTCATAACAGCTCCGCTTCAGATACAAGAGCAGGCACAGGGCCGTGTGCCGGCGTTTATGTTCGAACAGTGTTCTTCGATTGGGGTTCCCTCGAGCGGCAATGCTGCAGGACACGCGAGCCCAACTGATTTGTCAGGCCTCCCGCTTGGCCCAGGGTTCCAGCAGCTCGGTTGGCTGGCTAAAGGCATCTGGGCGATGGCTGGGTGAGTTCGGGGCTGAAGTATTTGTTGCGATATACTGATGCTTGGTAGATGTGTGTTGACAACCATCTTTGGTATCCTTACTGTTGTATGGTATTCGACTATGGGAGGTATTATCTCTGAGCAGGAGATAGAGGAGCAGGTGCGTCAGCGCATCGAGGAAAAGAAACGCAAAGGAAAGTTCTTTGGTCTGTTGAAGAAAAAGACTTAGATATTTGTACCACTACCGTTGGTTCATTCTCCTCGGTCCTCCGGGTAACCCGGCCTCAATATGGATCTCTCATCGACTCTGAATTTTTTTTGTTACTCATGTATGATATTGACACTACTGTCAGGTAGCATTGAATGACACTATGGCTCCGTGAAAAACTGTTCACGGAGTTGACGAATTTTCAACTCATCCCCACCCTTTTTTAAAAATTAAAAATTCATGTCCTATGGAGAGTAATACTCTATAGAGGACAGTACTATCTAGTCCAGAGGGCCCCTGGTGCTCCCAACGCATCTCTGAGTTCGATTGCCGATGGGGTTTCCGACACGCTCTAACGTCTTTCCTAGCCATTTTGATATGGTATCCTATTGTTGAGGCGCCCCGCTTGCCCTTCCACCAGTTTCTCTGACAACAAGTCTAATAATCGAGGAGCATCAAGACGAGTATCCTCGTTACCAGCAAGTACTCTCGTGTCACAAGACTTGTACATTGGTTCATATTCAATTTCTGGGTCCTTGTTCTCTTCCAACCAGCCATCCTGATTCACCCGAGCGAGTCCGAATTGGAGTCCTGCGAGTTAGCCTCTGCTTGCAAATTGTCGTATTTCCTCTCGCAACTAGTCCTGTTACTAAACAAGCTCGAAATCGAAGAGAGTTAAAGCATTGTCCAGGTCACGAGATTTGACTGTTTGGTTTCGAGAGAAGCTTTTGGTCTACATTCAGACAGGATGGTGAGTAGGTGATAACAAATGAGCAGAGACCTCTGGGTGCAAATGTGACCCCGAGCGCATTATTCGACTATGCTGCTGTGCGTCTTTTACTGCCCTGTGTGGTATTGGGCAAATTGTTAGAGTTCTATCCGACGACGGATGTCGATTGCACCACATTTATCTGTTCGTATGTCCAGCCCTGTAGTTGTGGTGTACCCGGGAGGTCTGGCGCAGGCACTCCGTACATTATCGACACTTGAAGCTTCAAATAAGAGCGGCAGCGTTATTTTTACTCTCCTTCTGTCCTTCACGAGATCGATGACCTGCAGCGGTGAGCAAAAGACCTGGTGAGCAACGCGAGTGTCCGCATGAGAACTCGGAATCAACCAATTTTAATTACGCAAACATAGCAAGTATGCATGCAGTAGCTTATACCCACTGCGTATTGCTGCCCGATCGGGATTGCCATACTTTTTTTTTACTCAGAGTCTGTACAGACTGTCCGGTTCTGCCAGCGCGTAAGTTGGTATCATGTTGTGTTACTGTGATGGTAGCTTCTCCGTCTCCTATTTATAAATTTCTTGCAGCCAACTGAAGGGGAGTCGTTGTGTTAATTAAGATTGATTAAAAAGAGAAAGAAGTGGGAGAACATTCCTTAGCCTCGCGAAACGCCACAAGATAAACCAACACTATTGACATAAAAAGATGCCAGTTTGCAATACTACAAAGACGAAAGCAAAACTAGATCAGCAAAGATTGCAAAGCAATCTGACTGAATCATTTGCATCATGATGCCCTGAGTCCAGAATGAATTCATTTCAAGGTGTAAAGACTCGTCAAAAACATACCAGTACAAGAGGTAAACAAGCATTTATTGATGGCCCATCTTCCTGCACACCGAGTATCCCGACAGTTGCGGCATGTTTGTGCACTTGCCAATCATTGTGTCAGGTGCATTAACACTTTCCAATCTTCCCTGTCAACTTTTGTTTGCGCTCGCGCGAAGATTCTGCGACTGCAGGATGTACATATATAGTATCGGCATAAAGGTAGTGGACAGCTGACTGCTGCAGGGTGTAGTCAGCATGGTAGAACATTGGGGGCAATGATTAGTAGACACTGACTTGAGTTGAAATTCTGTGTGGCCGTTCAAAATCCGAGTATCATCTGCATCAAAGGTACGCTGTTGCGGACTATAGAATGAGGTCTTATTGGAAGCACCGTGACAGGAGAAACATCAAGAACTTTCACAGGAGGATTAAAGTGTTCAAACATCTCCAAATCCACATCAATTGCGAGGGCTCCGCGCAGTGTCGGTGTGGATTTTAAGAAGCACGACACCTTGAACAAGAGATTATCATAATCATTAGTTTATAGATTTGATCAACCTTTGCTACAATGGTGAACCTCGCGTGCCATTGTGCAAAATTTGCAACGCACTATGTGAGGTATTTGGTACCTAGTAGTAGTAAGTTTCTCACACGTGTCAACTCGAGGAATGATAGGGAATGATATGAAAAGGTTCAGACATCTGGAGTAGTAGTCCATGTGAAACCGCGAGTACAATCTGTGTGACGAGTTGGTAAGGATGTCAAGCGGTACCGGCCCGCGTTAGGTTTGGTTTCGAACTCCGATTAGGACTTATGCGGTCACCTGATACTTCAGACTGCCTACTACTAAAGCCTGAGACTGATCATCTTTCATTCATGCAGGCAAGGTGCCGTATCAAGTTGCTATCAAGTTGCCATCTTGATCATGACATTGCATTCACTTAGATCCAGGCCCAGCCATGACCATGAATATTCGAACTATGAACCTGTCTCATTCGGCAAGCCTCGTAACAACGCGACTCATCAATTATCCCGGATGTATTTGCTGATATGTTGCTAACAGTTGACCGTGTGTGTTTAATTTTTCAGGACTGTATACATGGCACTTGAAGCCTGAGATTGTGGGAAGGACCATCAATCTACGCCGGCTGATACATTTAATGGGCCGCCACAAATTCTCAACACCTTTCTTCTGTTGAATATTACCTCAACATAATGTTTACCACTGACTTGCACGTGCAGCAGATGTGAGTGATATGCGCATGGATTTACCGTGTATCCTGATGCGAGTGACTGAACAATCATCTCCAGATTGTTTTGCACTTACGCCGTCCTAGCTGGGAACAGTAAGTTTAAGCACTTTTTATCTTTAGCGCTTCGAGACCGTAACGTTGTAGGTATCCTTATATACGACCATGTGATGACTCTACAAGAAGAAATCGCTTTGATCTGGCGTCGTCCAAAAGCACTATTTGCAATACTGTTTCTGATCAATCGCTATCTCGCTCTTCTGGGCATCATCTGCAGCATAGTTGCGCAACCCTTTCTTGATTCAGATGAGGTTCTATATTTCATTATGCACATACTCAACTTGTGGGCTCACAACTTCTTTCTGTAGGTGTTAGTTTCACCCTGGCTCCTTGAATGTCTGTTGTTTTGCTCAACAAAGACTTAGTTGTTCGAGATATACGATGTCCAGACAACTGGACATCTTCCTCCAAGGAATCATTATTTGCGGTGAGTAAAAGTTATTACGAGAAGTTCACATACTGAAAAGTTCAGTCATAATGACCATGCGCGTTTATGCTCTCTACGGCTGTAGTCAACGCCTACTTACTTGGATGACCATCATAATCATTGCCCTTGTGGGAGTAGCTTGTGTGCGTGTTTGCATAAAATTTCGGACTCTGGAGTCTACTAATTGTTTCTAGGCCGTCACTTTTGCACAAGTTTCAGGTGATGCGGCAATCTTACCGGTAATTGGTTGCTATGAAGTATATACAGCAGAGACGTATGCCATCTTCTTCGCGATTCTGCGTGTCTGCTCAAAAGTTTTGACAGAGCTGCCCGTCAGTAAATTCTAGGCCTCATTTCATGCAGCTTGATGTTATGACCTTATCCAAATACAGGAATTGGGCTGGCATGGGTAGCCCTGTTTGTCTTCGATTTACTCATATTCGTCCTCACAGTATACAAGATCTGCAAAACTAGGGGGTTGCCGCGGTTATCTCTGATGACCAGGAGAAATATCATTGATATCATATTTCAGGACGGTAAATCTTTCGCTATATCTGTATTGTGAACGCTGAATGACGGAACGCAGGTGCGATGTATTTTGGGTAAGATTGCTAGCGAACCCATGATTCGATCGAATTTAATCCGCATTCCTTCAGAGCTATGGCACTGATTAATATACCAAACATTCTGACATTCTATGTGAGTCAATGAATTAATATTGATGGAGCTGCACGGCGCTCATAACTTGAATCAGTCTAGTTCAGTAAGAATACAAATTCGCACCTTACGTCGACTATTTCCTGATGATTGGCAAGGTTGCTATCAGAGGCAGTCTGTCTAATTTCACCACCTGGTCAGTGCTCAATGAGACAAATACGGATTGATTTGAAATATGATTTCCAGTCTATCCGTTACTCTCATCTCTCGGCTGATGCTTAACCTGCACAAGAGCACTCATAGTGGTGTTTTCTCCACCATTGTCCGGGACGACGACTACTGCCTCGATGTCCTTACTACCAGGGTTGATGTACAATCTGCCATTTCCTCTCACTATTGGTAGGCTAGTGTTAAATCTCGTGGGGTGAAGAAATATTCGCAAACTTTGTTTCGAAGGCAGCGCAGCGTGACAGCGTGACAGGGTGGTAGGCGACGCTGCACCCCGCGCTGGTGGCTATGTATGCTTGATTTATGTCGAATATTGTCACGTTTGACTAATTATTGGCGAATCGACTCATATGCTTTCGTTCGTAATATTATAACATCTGATCGATCATCCTTCATAGACTTGACATAGTCGGGCTGTTTTTCTCATGATGTATGTCGTTGAGATATTGTTCTTTGTCGGTGATATTGAAATTTTGGTGGTTGGCGGATGAGTATGCAGCAGGCTGTCCCTCTTGTCTCAGCATCATACACTAAGAACGAAGTACTCACTCCCTTTGAGCGTGTCTAACGCTGTCCAACTCCCTGCATCAATTAACCAGGTAAGTGTATCTTCTACTTCTCGACCCCAAACTAGACCATGATTCACAGCTGGAAAGACGAAAACTTGTTGTACGCGAATGAGTGCAGTCCGGGGCAGAAATAATGGAATAGGCTGGAGCTGCCTGCAAAGCGTGGTGCGCGAATGGGCGAAGTCCGGGGCAGAAATAATGGAATATGCTGGGACAGCGTATAAATCGTGGTACGCGAACGGGCGAAGTCCAGGACAGAAATGATATAATAGGCTGGAGTTGCAAGTAAACCGTGGTGCGCGAATGAGCGGAGTCCGGGGCAGAAATGATACATTAGTGCAGAGCAGAAACAATGGAATAGGCTGGAGCTGCCTGTAAAGCATGGTGCGCGAATGAGCGAAGTCCAGGGCAGAAATAATAAGTGATGCTAGAGCAGTATATAGACCGTGGTGCGCGCATGGGCGAAGTCTAAGGCAGAGACAATGAAATAGGCTGGGTATGGAGCTGCGAGTCAATAGTGATGTGTGTATGGGACAGTGTAGACCCTCGGACTTCCAGAGTCCGGTGCAGAGTGAGAGAGCAATCTGGCGGCCTTGAAGCTTGGAAGAAGAGATGGATATCAGAGGACAAATAGAGAGGTGAATTGGGCATATGAAGGAGTGACTTGAGTCGGACAATAATAAAAAGAGGGAAGGGGTATATGAAGTAGTGACCTGTGTTGGATAGATGAGAGGAAAGAGGAAAGTGCATGCGTAAGGCTAAAAAAGCGACAGCTGTCGGACGACAGGCTTGCAACGTAAATAGAGAAAGAACGGGGAGATGGTGACGCATCCATTATCCAGTAGAAAGAGTGACTGCTGTCAGGCGACAGGCTTTGACTACCGTTCAGCGAAAAGACAGGAGGTGGTGGCGCATCCGTTATCCAGTAGAAAGAGCTACTGTGGTAAGACTAAAGGAATGATAAGAGTTGGACTGATGTTCAGAGAAATTGAGGAAGACGAGACTTACTGATGCCACGCTATCGAGCTTTAATGCAGAGCCACCGCACTGCGTCATTCATTATGCTTGGAGTGTCCGACGTGGAATGGATACATGTACAGCGTAACTATGTAGACGAGCGGGTGTGAGGGTATCGAACAGAGTCAGGTGGAGAGAGTGGTAGGTGGCAGGGGTGCGGCGAGTGCGTGCAAAGGTCCCTGTTTCATAGAGGCAACGCCAGCGATGGCGAGGTTCGAGAGTGAGTGAGAAAAGGTTATTTTTTTATCAACGCGGCCAACGTTGAGCTTTTATATATTCTTAAAAGAAAGATGATAAGCAGGATATTCTGTTGGCATATAGGGAGATAACTCACTTTTAAGTGGAAATCCAAAGATGAACAGATCTGACATAGCTCTACCAACAGCGCGCGACATTTGGTGAACGAGAAAGACGAGAGATCAAGACAAGAGAGATAGACAAAATAGCGAGCCGGCGAGGTAGCGAGACCGTGAGACAGCGAGACAGCAATAAACTGGGAACAATAAATGATCAGTGACAAAGACAACGAAATATAATCGTCCGTGACACGCAAATGAGAGTCGGATGTGACGATGAAAGATCGTCGGCATCGGCCTCATGAGTACTCTCGAGACTCGACTACGTCACAGTGCGTCACAGGCATTGGGCATTGAAATACTGAGCGGTGTCAGCTTTTGCACCACGCATCATTCGCAAGAGCGGTGATTGGGAGATATGAGCATACATAAGGAACAGATTGACGCTGACAGACGCGACGCGTCTAGTAGGTCACGTGCAAAAATGAAGTTATCAAATGTTCCACTAAATATTACAGCCGACCTGTTTCCTGCTACAGTACCCAACATGAATCGCGGTTTTGACTCTTACTTTGGACCACCATCGCAGCCTATCAATGTTGCACAGTTCTTACGGGAGGCAAACTCTGCATTGCCATCAGGATCCTCTACCAATGCCTCATGGGAGCAGCTAACTCCTGAGCTTAGAAATGCCGTCGAAGCAGAGATCAATGAAAGGTGCTCCTCTCCCTCATTACACCGTATTAGCGCTCATTGCTTATTAGCGCAGCATTTCAGACCTCAAGTCATCTCTTGATCAAGTATGGGACAACCCTGTATTGTCAGCGCATGTACTGCGCCAGCACGAGTCTACAGTAGCGTCCGTGCACGGCCAAGCAGACGCACCGGCACCGAAAGGAAGAAAGCGCAAACGCCACATCGCTCCAGAAGGTAGCGAATCTACCCCAGAAGTAATACAGCTCCAAGAAAAGCTTGACGCTGTCAACCTCAGATGTTGGGGGTATGCATCTCCCCTTGCATATCACTCTTCTCTTACATTTGTGCAGATTAACTGTGGAGTCAGCGCTTTGTATGCGTGCCGCTAAAAATTCTGACTACAACGCGCTTGACGCACCCAAGGAGTCAGGAGCAGGTATCCTTCACGGAGATGTCAGCGCGACGCGAAGCTCGACACCAGACTCTCTCAGGAGTGCCAGTCCCGATGCAAGTTCATATCCAAACGCTGTCATTTCGCTAACAGTTTACAACCGCATCACTTATCTTCCAAGCTGCCTGACGCGCTCCTCACAACACGCTGTCCTGTCAACGCAAACATTGGGCGACCTACTGCGCGTCCTGCCGTGCGCTTCCAGTAATATGCCACAAGAAGAGCTAGATGCCGAGGGTGATTTGTCAGGCTACAATGTCGCCGATCAAACAAGAGAGCATGCCGGGTGTTTATTCGCCATCGAGGACCTTATCTACGGAGATAGGAGGGAAACAGCCGATTATGCAGAGTATGTCAGAATAGCACTGCCGTCAACAGATCCCTAACTCCTTCTACAGAAAATTGATAGCCCACTTCCACAAACTCCCTGAAGACAAACGTCCGCAAATAAAAATAGCATCGACCTCTGCCAGTGAAACCACCTTCAACGCGCTCACACTAAGGATCCAACAACCTTATTGGATACTGCACCAAGGCAACTGCGAACACTTTTTCGTTATCGATCAGATCAGGTATGTACCGTTCCGTTCTAAATCCACAAAATTCTTGAATATCATATACAGACTCGCCCACGCTTCAGATCCACCATCAGGCTATCCATTGATGCTCCACCTCACTCCGACAGTTCAAGATCTCTGCCGTGCCTGCGGGAAAGTCCCAGCCATACATTCGATCGTTGGTGACATGCGTCTTGGTGAAAGTCCGTGCCTCTTGTGCGCACCTTGTTGGCGCATGATGGGTCCTCCTAAAACTGACGAAGGCGTGATGGTTGTACCCCTCATAATACCTTTCGTAAACCACTAAAATGGTCGAAACCCGAACATGCGTACTAGGCATGATGATGCTATACAAGTGACCCTGGAAAATTTGATGGTCCGACGCCGATAACTCGAGGTTCAGAACACAGGGCCATCAAGTCGATTCAGATTGTGTCATGATCGATGCATCATAGGTAGTTCCGCTTTTGCCCGCTTCTATTATGTACGTTGCCAGGTATAATGGTCAAATGATAGTACATGAAGTGCAAATAAGTGCAAATACATATGTGATGCCAATAGAAAATTACAGCATCTCAAACGAGTGATATGGTAGATCAGTGCACTAGTGAGTAGTCTGTCTGTGTGCGAACCACAAAATCCAAGTGAGCCCCAAAAGAAATTGAGAAGCGGTGCGAACCTCAACCGTCAAAAAACAGAGTGCAATTTGCGATCGAGGTCTCTACCACTACTTCACCAATCTGTTGCTCGAGGAAGTCCCAGGAGTCTGGTCCCCAACCTATCCAGCCATATGTCCGTGTGTCAGAAACGTAATTCAGAAAGAAGTTCCGGTCCAAAGTCGGATCGAACGGATCCAAAGAAGAGGCAGTACCCTGAATCACCGAGGCAGTACCTAGTTTTGCATTGGCTTGAAAAAGGCCCTGAAAGTAGTGATCAAGCATGACATTGACTGGACCAAGGTCATTCTCCAAGCGCAATTTCATAGCTGTCGGTGGTGATGTCGGATCGTGCACGAAGCTAGCCGTAGCTTGACCATTAAAAGTACGCATATTTACAATGAAGTTCGGACGCTGGGGAGGACTTCTGTTGGGCGCGTTCAGCGTGACATTGGCCGTCAAGTTGCTATGATAGAAAAATGGTATTTAGTCGAGAAGAAAATTTGAATCTGTGAGCCACGAACCTATTGCCAGTGTTGACTTCAAGATATGTTGGGAACATCAAGTCAGGATCATTGAAGAGGGAGGCGTTAACATTGATAGGACTATATGAACATATCAGTCGTATGTTTTTGAAAATGAGGAGAATACATACGCTTGTATCGTGCTCACAAAAAGGGTGCTTGAAGCGGCAAACTGACCGAAAATTGACTCTAAGGATGTTTCAACCAATATGTGGCTGGCTGTGATAGACTTGAAAGGAAATGAGAAATAAAAAAGAATGAATAGGATATAACCATGACCACTTACACTGACAAAAATTCTGGAAATAGGACCTTCTATAGAAACCCTCCCGAAATTGACATAGTCGCCAAAGTCGCCAAATGTTTGGGCAAACAAAGGTAAGTAGGTGGCGAAAGTGTAGACTTGAGCAGCTATAGGTGATTGTGGGTACAGCAGTGTGATGTTGAAGAGTAGTTGATCGTTCAAGGACATGTTGTCAGGTATCTGTTTCATGTCAGCATAAGATTCGCTATGACAGAATAACGCCACACACATAGATAGCGAGGCCAGTAGCGTTGTTCGATAATGAAAAGCAAACCAGTGTCTGGTCGAAGAGGTTAAAATTGGATGCTTGCATATTGACCAATATGGTTGTATCGGTCACGGAGGTGTTTGGATTTATGCCGACGAACAAATCACCCATGACGACATTCATGTTATTGATATACGATGCATTCGACGTGATGCTGAATCGACCATCGGATGACACGGTATTTAGAACCCTAGGAAAGAGTATCATGATTGTTCCCCCAGGATAGAACGTGGACGTACTCTCCAACAATAGAATTTTGCGCGTCGTCGAGTTGTCCGATAGTTGCCCATACGTTGCAGATAGGCGAAACTCCGTTTGCAGGGGAACTTGAAAAGTTGTTGATATTTGTGACGTAGTGTGATGAAGTAGGCTTTGGTATCCAAGGAACGACATAGTTAGCGGTGTAGAGTGGTTTATCGTTGTCCTGAGATTTCTAAGTAGTTTCAGAAGAATGACAAGTAACGCATACGATAAGTGTACTGACCTTAATAATGAGGGGAATGCCAATGATGATCGAAAGGATAATATACACGCTCAAAGCGATTAGGCCAGCTCTCCAGGACCTGGAGTCGATAAAGCGTCGCCTTAGAGGAGGTTTGTAAAGGGTGATCAACGAGTCGTTGTCCAGACCATGTAAAGCCAAGGCCTGTGAAGTTTCATAGTCAGGCAGAGGACTGCATGGACGACGGCCTGCCGCGCGCTCTGGATAACGAAGGGCGGGAGTTGTGACGGGAAGATCCTTCGACTTGAGATCGTCTTCGTCCTGTATTATCATTCCTCCGAATTCACATATGGCATTGACGAAGGCGAAGGCGACGAAAAGAACAACGATGTGAAAGGACAGGGTAACTTACTTTGGCGTGAGAGTTTGTGGCACTAACCAAAGGCTTTCTTCATATTACGTAATAACACCGCATCTCAGGGCAATACGCTCGAACTAGAACTAATATCGCCGCGACGATACCGACATCACTGGAAATTTGTTAGCGTGATCTGTCATGTCGATTCGGGAACTAAGTATATATACATCAACCCCCAAAAGTAGGTATGACGACGGTATTGGGCGGCTCGCTCTGGCTGACCCTGATGTTGATCAAGACAGCCGAAGGCGGCACAGTTCATCATGTTCTTACGTGAAGTACTGCAGTGGGTGTGCATAAACATCAAGATTCAATCTATACATATCATTCACGTCACGAGTCACCAAAGATCGTATTGCACAATATACGGAACGCAACGGTAGAGTATTTAACAATCTATCGGCTCGTAGAGAAGTATTTAAAACACAGGTCAGTTGAAGACCCAAGTAGAAGTCAAGACAAAACATGATTCGGTTGTTGAAACCAGGTGTACCCAAGAAAAAACAGTAGGCGTTTACCAGATACGAGTCTCCAAGAGCAAGTCACTGTTGCCCTCAAGTCCAATGCAGGCCTTCAGGAAGCTCTCGAGCGCATTACGTTGCCTGCCGAGGCTGTTAACAACATCAGTACCTGGAAGTGCGCATTAGCGTAATGATGGACTATAAGTAGAACTGGTGCCCACCAGGCTTAACGAGAGGCGCCTTGCACATGTACGAGAGCAGCGACAAGACAGCGTGGAGAGGCGCAAAATCAGTCTGGCCCTCCCCGCGGTACTTGACGCGAGTAAGCAGCTCGGTAAGGATAGTCAAGTCGAGAATCAACGGTGTCGCAAGTAAAGAGTCCTACAACAGCATTGAGCATCTAATGACAGAGCAAAAACGTATTCCATACCTCACACTCGTTGAAGATGTTGATGGTTTGTCTCCCGCCACAGAAGATCTCAGAGTAGTACTCGTCGATTGCCCTCTTCGAGTCACCGACTGCAGGCACGTACTTAATCACAACAATGTGATCAGGGTGCTCGCCTTTGGCAGCTTTGCCCGTTGCGCCCAGAACAGGAGGTTTGTAGAGTAAACGATTGGCATCCACCATATCATCCACAACGCTGCTCTTGCTGATTTCCTTACTCTTGAACTGCGGTTCCGCGCTCAAATTATGCCCGTCATTGTTGCCAAGATGGTTGTACGATGCGATAGAGAGCGGTTTGATACCAGCGTTCACAAGGAACTCCGCGAGCACGGATTTCAGCTTCGTTTGACCAGACTTCAGGTCATCACCCCCAATGAAAGACTTCTCACGCTCAGCCAAGGCAATGACACCTGGCACGAACGTGTTCTGAGGAGCACCGTTAACGAATGGCTCGCCCTCGAGAATGGCAGCAACCGCGAAGAGCGTCGAGGGAGACACCTCCGAGTGTGAGTTCTTGATCGCAGCAAGGACGTTGTCAGCCGTGTCATTAACGCCAGGGATGATGTCACTGTAGCGTTCTGTATTCGCAGTCCAGAATACGACCACACGGTCAAGCTGGTTCTCGGCTTTAAAGCGGCGAATGTCAGCACGAACGTGCTCGAGATGAACCTGCTTGTCGGTGCCAGGAACGACATTGTCGGCACGCGCTTCCTGGTTGGCAGCAATGAAATCGGGATAGTAGATGGAAGGAAGAGGACGACCGAGTAGAGCCATGTGCGGCTTGACCTGGCGCTGAAGATCATAATCAAGCACCTTGGCACGTTCCATCGCCTTGTCCATGGGCAGGCCGGAAATATCCCAACCACCAAGCACAAGGTCATTGGGGTGTACCATGGGAAGAACGTCAGAGATTGGGACGTGGACTTCCTTACCAGTGCTCGGCTCAGTGCCAATGCGAACGGTAGATGCACGAAGGACAGAGCCAATGTAGTTAGGCTGCTGAATTCCCTCCTTGGTGTGCCAGGCTATCTGGTGCTTGTTGGCGATGATAGTCGCGCAAAGGGTCGATCCATTGTTACCACCCAAACCGATCATCATAAGTCTGTTGTACGTCCATGTCAGATGGTAGTACATTTCGAAACCGATAAATAACATACCCAGTCTTGCCAACCTTGCGGGTGGTTTGGAATTCATAGGGTTTGGCAGTAGGCAGAATAGTGAACTGGCCGTCTGAGACTACGACATCAGCACCACGGTTGAAGTACTTTGCAGTGATATGATCGTCGGTGTAGACGGTATTTTCCGACTGGACGGTGATGTAGTTAGGGCGGCGAACGGCGGTCGGGTGAACTGGAACGATTGACTCCAATTCAGAGTTGGGGGTGTTGTAACCCGAAGAGTTTGTGGCGGGAAGTTGAGTAGACATTGGGGTGGATATATATACGGGTGAAATTGAACCAAAAACGATGAAGACGAGATCAATGAGCAGCTAGAAAGCCTGCGCAGGAGTGCTTGGAGCCTCGGTGGGGGTTGTGGGGACTACCGAGTTGGTTCGAGTACATGCAAAGAGCTCGGAAAACTCTGAGTATGAAGGTGTTTGACACCAGGAGCTACGATGAAGACGACTATGTGGGTGGCTAGAGCTGAAAATGCTGGAGAAAATGTGAACAAATGCTTGGGGTTTATATAGGCAAAAATGGGGTTAAACCTCGGAGCAGGGTTAGAAGATGGCCGTTAAAGAAAAAAGAGGGTAAGGGGCGAGCAAACATGGCAAGCGTCAAATTTATTGCAGTCAAACCTCATTAATGATCCCGAATGACAGCACATTTAAGCGTTATCTTGGAAATGCTGGAATGGACTATGGCAACAACAGATCTTGTACGTTTTATCTTCGTTTGCCGCCATCAGTTTGATCACGGCGAAAGGACACCCAAAAACATGTGTTTTGGAGTCGAAGTTCTAGTACAATAGCCTGTATTATAGTTTTAGTAATTTAGTACTCATTACTAGTGCTACTGATGATACTAACGTTCTGCGATTATCATTACGGACGCACGCTCGTAAACCCTCGGAGCATATACGTGGTACGTGGTTTTTCGGAGACTAGAGGGACTAGCAGTCGTACTAGTAGTAGATCAGAAGGCAAATCAGATCTAATTTTATTTGTTTGACACGCTAAGGGCTGCAAGAGGGTGATAATTATAGGGAAAATATCGACATGCGCTGTCACTATCGCCCGTATGCGGTTGTTGAACGTTGAACGTTATATAACTTCGTGAAACGTTCCAAAGTTCAGCGCTCAGCGCTCAACGTTCAACGTTCAGTCATTCGCGGAGACCATCAGCAATCTCGACTTCCACTCTGAGTGCACAGGGCAAGTATCAGCGCTCTCGATTGGGTCTGCTGCAGGTGTGTAGTATGTTCCCTGCGCAGGGTCACTAATGTCATTGGTGGAGCCCGTAGTAACGCGTGAAACGACTACGACCCTCGCCGCCTCGCCAGGGCCATCGCACTGTACGTGCAGGGGCGCAGGGTACGAGTCCTTTGTGTCACAAGGTAACTCCATCTTGACATGTCCACCAATTCCTTTGGTCGGCCCGCAAGAGCAAGTATTGGTCCACGACTGTTGATGAAGCCTCTCCATTAGCTAGAAATCCGAGATGGGATGCTGCATGGATCAGCGGAATAATCAGCAGAATCACTCACTGATATGAGCATCCGTGCCTGCATTCGATTCACGAGGTCTTATCAGCATGGTCGACGGCCCATCTATCGATATTGAAATACTTCCAGAAGCACAATCCTGCGCCAGTAGACACGGTTACCACGAGTTGCTGAGTATCGATATCGAAGTCAAGGTAACCTGGCAGAGACCGTAAAGATAATAGGAAGTACCAACCAAATGAAAGCGAAGCAATACGTGATGTCGCTTATGACAAAAATGTTATATCTCGTATCATTCATCCTAAGGTGACTTTGTAGTAGATTAAAACAGATAGGTCCGGATACTTCATAGTTCTGTCCGCAACGGAAACATGGCATCATGTAACTGCTGCCATATCTGCAAGAATATGCTAAAGCAAAACAAGGTGTGTTTCTTGCACCTCTGTATTAATTGTCGGAGGTAGCGATGTATCGTCTCCAGGGACATTGTGTAAGAGGGTGAAGGAGAGGGTGGATGAGGGGTATGCAGTTTTGTAGGCGTTGATACCTGCATTGATTCGCGTGGAGGTGACTTCCGTGGCTGAGGTAACCTGTGAGCGTCAAAATAAGAACATAGCGAAGAACATACATTGCCAACAACAGCCCTTTCAGCCTCTTCAATGAGGTGGTTGGCATCGGATTCTCCAGTCTTTTTCCACATGTCTCGGAAGATCTCCGCGGCCTGCAAGCTCTCGCTGAAGCGATGTAGCGTATTAATGAGGGCAACAACTTCCGACCGCTGTAGAAGATTATGATTTCTGTGCGGACTGATTTGAAATAGGTTAGCTCATGCAAGGGATACGTGTTGACTACCTACTCAAGGGCAGTCTCGTCCATCTCAAAAAGAATTTTGAGCGCGGTTGCGAGACCAGTAGTTTGGACTTTGCCCCATAAACGGCACTTGTCACATCCAACGCAGTCCATGATCCTTGAAACGTTCCGGAAATGCATTTTGAACTCTTCTTTCAATATCTAGAAAGGCGGACAAGTTTTCAGTACATGAATATTATGTTAAGGTGTTGCTCACGTTCGCATTCTCGCCTCTGAACAATACTCGCTCGTCAAACTTACCAACATGCTCTGCAATATCGATGACCTTACTAAGAGTCGCAAGCGTCGTGGCTTCTTCCTGGATGTCCTCTGCGAGCACGTGGTCGTGATGCGTGGGCACAGACATTGAACAGTAGTCGTAGTCACGTAGGTATGGACCAATGCGTGATACAGCACGCAGGAGGAGCACAGTGTTGAAGTAAATATATTGAAGTCGCTCAGGGTGAGAGGCGACGCGGGTGACAAAGCACTCAAGGTTCGGACCCTGTCACAAATGATAAGCTGGGAGTAGTGAAATTGAAATGGACTGCATACCATCTCTCCAGTTGTTTGATTGAGGTATTCCAGGCAGATATGAGTTGTAATGGATGCATGCAACCCAGATATAATCTTGTAATACACCCTCTTTTCGAGACATTCCCCATCTGTGTTTCCTCCGTTAATAGGCTCTCGCAAGACATCGGTGAGGGTGTCAGGAAGTGTGACTTGTGCGGGAGAACGAGTAGTCAGCAGGTTCAGCTCTGAAAGGCCAAAGCAATTTTCCTCATATATCGACTTCCAGACCCGATGCGCAGAAGGACCTGCGTAACCCGTATAACGCTCGGGGACTAGCGTCAGGTCGACATATTCGCCCTCTACAAAAGAACCATCATTACACATGAGAACCAGAGTAAAAAATGCGCACCTGTCATATCATCGAGGAAACAAAAATCAGAATCGCGATAATAGCATCCAGGAAGAGGGACACGCTGTGCAAGTTATGAAAACGTCATCTAACAGAATGCATGGAAACTACCTCTTCCAAAGGTGGCAATTCTATCTTGCTCAGAGCCGCCGCTCTCCACTTTTCTGGTATCTCGCTCTAGAATGGAACTTCAGTTTGATGAACCTGAACGAGATGACTAATTAAAAATACCTCATCTACTGTAGTAATACCACACTCCCTATTCATACAGAATCCATTCTCTTGCCAGAAAGGGCATTCACGATAGAGGTCCACCTGATAAACGATTGAGTAGCACTCGAAGCTGGCCGAGCCTGGAACGTACCTGGAAATACTTAAAGAATGGCATCTGCACTAACTCACTGAGCGTGCTATATAGTTCCCCATTTACACTCTCTATCGTCTCGTAATCACATAAGGTGGTTTCTATCGGACCAGTCGTCTACGAAGACACATGGATGAATCGGATGTGTCAAGTGATACACGTAAGTACTACATACCGAATGTTGACAAAGTGGTTCTTCGCGAGCAGACTCGTGTTCAAGAACGTTCTGAACTGGATTGTGCCGTATAAGGCTGTCCCCAAGAAATGAACTCGGGCTGACGCCTACAGCGGCCAAGGCGGAGAATGTGAGAGCCAAATATGCTCTACGCCAGAGACAGAGCATGTGAAGAGTTGGGAGTCTGAGAACCTATGGTAGTGGGAAATATACCTAGGAAGCCAGTAAAGAACGTGGTGTGCACTTCGAAGTTTGTATTGCCTTTGTTAACTGGGACTCTGAAAGTGATGCTTCATAAGTAATCGCGATTGCAAGTTCCACGTTGGATGTCCCTATATATGAGTCACGTGAATGGGTTGAGAGCGATCAGTGGGGGCAGAAATATTAGCAGGGCCTCAATTGTGCCGGCATGCCATAACTGGTGGACAGAATCACCGCAGCTGTTCTGCCACTTGGCAAATTTAACATTTCCAAGCGCTACAGGGCTATCCGTATGACAATGTATGGTAAGTGCCATTAGAATATCATCAGGATTCAGCACGTCCACATCCCACCGTGATCATCTCGTCGTCAACAGATTTCATCAATCTTATCAGAATTAATGAACTCTCTAGCATCTTCTCCACCTGCCTTGTCCATAAAAAACACCATACGCGCTTGCTTTCAGATTTCTCCCGGACGTGTTTTACACTCGTGAACAACCAGTTGGTTGTCGTGACCTTGGATGTGAAGAGCATCTGGACAGTGTTTGCAGGACCATAATCATAGTCCTCGACCTTTTCGCCACGATTGAAATTGTCGGTTATGAAGGATGTGACAACGCAGCGGTAGGCATATGACGTGTTCCTTGAAGTTATGACGACCCGTCTGTCTTATTTTCGATGGTGCTGATCACCGCCAGTCATCACTCCAGACAATAATGAAATGAATCAAGTCGAGAATGTCGCTTAAGGCAATTTCACTGCTGAAAAAGTCTGCGTTGAATCTCGTCCAAGTTATCATAGGAAATTAGTCTGACCTATGGGCGTGAAAGAGAGCGATAAGCATCTATCTTATATGCCTACGGCGAACCCACTATCAGGGCATCTACACCACATTTTCTGAAAAAAATAATAATTCATTGTCCTATGGAGAATACAATCCATGCCAAGTACAGTCTAGTCTAGGGGCCCCTAGTGCCCTCAATGCATCTCCGAATTCGCGAATGCTCTGGTGTGGAGTGTACCCCACCAGTCTGCTGTTCCCGCCAATCATTTTAGACGTGTGATTCGTCGAAGATAAGACTCGACCTTGAGTACGCGTGCGTGAAGTAAGTAGCTATCAATGACACTGTGGAACTACGTTGTCATCGCTGCTACTAAGGTCCCAGTATAATGATGTGCAATGGCACAGCACCTCGGGCTCTTCTACTAGTACTGCGCCGAAACAGTGCTCACCTCCGCTCAGAGTCTTCGAAGAACATCCCAGTAACGTTCAGAGTATAATCTTGTACAACTGCAAAACTGTACAATATGTATCAAAAAGGCGCGACAGTCGTGAGCTGAGGGAGCCCTGAGGAAAATGAGTCCCTTGCCTTTGTATGTACGCGTAGTCTGAGGAATTAATGTAATATTCATCCGCATGAAACTGTGCGTAGCGCTAGAGTTATGGAGTGAAGCTAGATGAGGGGAAAGTGAAGGTGGTGAGTTATGAAACGAATATTACTCTCGGAGAGGTGAGATGCGACTAAGAGAGTTGAGATCTTAGATAGACGAATCAAAGTGGAGGTTGCTTGGTTTTAATTCGTTGTGTGTGGGATGGTTTGACTTTGCCAGACCAGCGCAGGAAGGCAGGGGTCTGGGCGAGGCGCGTGGATCCCGCGAAGTCCGAAAGAAGCAGCTTGTGCTTGGAGAAGATTTGGAATCGACAAAGAGAGACCTTCGGAGCGTGTTGAGTCCGAAAAGTGCGCAGACCGAAGGATCCAAAAGGAAACACTAATCCAGACCAAAACACAGCAGTGGGCAGGTGCGAAAAAACGGGAAAGTGACAGGCAAATGAAGATGGGCGCCGAGAAGGAGAGAATGAAGGGCTGATCCTCAAGACGAATCCTTTTGACTTAGGGCGAACTCGGATGTGTATGGATCACTAGTAAGGAGAGGCGAATCTCAATGTGACTGCTATCAAAGGCCATGTTTCGTGTGTCAACGCGTCAACGTTCGCAAGCTCACCGCTGCTCACCATCCGCTTGAAACGGCCATCATTGATATCTGCGTCTGGCTCAAGGCCTCGGAGCTATAGTGTTCTAAAGGCAGGAACCTGTTGTTAACTCCATAAGTAAATAAAAGCGGTATTTGAAAGAATCCGGTCTACCGATATGAAAACTGTAAAATGCTTGGAACGTTCGACGAATCTCCACCTCATTAAGCTCACTAAGATGGGCGAAGAAGGCTCTGCAGACGACTGGAGCCAGCAACGCGCGCGCATAAATACGCAAGATGCAATTTGCACAGCTTTGAATTACATACCCACACAGATACTGCGTGTTAACTGCATGCCATCATCATGTCACTGTTTCAAGTATGCGGAATCGGAATCCTCTCGGTGCTTGCTTTCTGGAAGATGTTTGTACGCTCATCGAGAAGATACAACATTGACCTTGATGGCCCTAAGGAGACTCACTGGTTAACAGGTTCTTGACCGTAGCCACACTTGCTTTATTATACATCTGACTCGGGGATGCCAGGGAACGTCCGGAAATTGTTCGAAGGTGGCCTTGACTACTGCGTGGAAATGGCTGAACAGTACGGCGGAGCGGTCAAGCTACAAAGTCTATATGGAGTAAGTTCAGATGTGAAGTGTTCTTACTCTGAAACATCCTTGCGAATGCGGCTTTCCCCAGGAAGTAGTGTATCTATCTGATCCCCTGGCGTTGTATAATGTTATCATAAAAGATCAGCATATCTTTGAAGAACCTGATGTATTTATTGCGTCAGTATTTTATTGCTCTTTCACGGCCGCATATATTGACCTCGTTAGACAGGAACAACAAGGCAATGTTCGGAGATGGTCTAATAGCTACTATCGGTGCGAGGTATCATGGTAGGGCTTCATGAGAGGTATCTGACAACATGAATAGGAGAGCAGCATCGAAAGCAACGCAAGCTGCTCAACCCTGTCTTCTCGATTTCGAACATGCGGGAATTACTACCCACATTACAGCCCATTGCGCACAAGCTGACCTCTATCGTCGTATCTAAGCTTCCGGACGATAGATGTAAGTTGGTTCACACGCAAAAGTTTACATTGACATGAGCGGTCTTACGTTTTTTGAAACAGCATATAAAGAGATTGATATACTGCCTTTGCTGTCTCGCAGTGCGCTTGATGGCGTTTGCCAGGCCATTCTTGGCTATCCAAGCAATACTCTAGAGGCAGCAGAAAACGACGAGTATACTGAAGCACTCCGGAAGATAGGGTACGTGGTATGAAATACAGCAATTCTCTCAGCGGTAGTGACTTTTAACTTGATGTTACAGCCCCCTGATATCAAAGCTCATGTATTTCCGGCCAATCGTACCAGTGGTTATGCGCAACTTCTCATCATACTGGATAAGAAAGCTTGTGAATTTGATCACGACACCGTGGATTCCCATTGAACAGTTGAAAGATGTGCGAGAGATGCGACGAATCGTTGAACTCATGGACAACGGTAGCAAGAAAGCTTTCGCGGAGAAAAAGGCTGCGCTAGAGACCCCAGCTAGTTTAGTCCCTGCTGATGTGCAATCTGAGGTTGATGATCTCAAACCGGGTCGGAGGAAAGATATGATGGATATCATGCGTCAGTTCCATAACGTTCTGGTCCGTCTGTTACTGAGGTACACACAGTCAAGGCAAACTCTGTGTCTTCTAGTTCAGAGAAACTCACCGATGCCGAGCTGTTGGGACAAATGAAGTAAGCCACCCGTTCATTATAAACATGACAATGCTCTAATTCGTTGCATTATAGCGTTATGGTATTTGCTGGCTTAGATACGACTACCTCTGCTCTGTCTCGTTGCGTTTACCTACTTGCCAAGAACCCACTCGCCCAAGCTCGATTGAGGAGCGAGATTCGTGATGCTATCAATTCTGTGTCTCTCACACAGGATAGTTCTTCGTTTTCCGAACATCAAAATCCACTTCTTCACTTGTCATACGATGCGTTAATAAATCTGCCATTCCTTGACGGAGTTGTTAGAGAGACATTGCGGCTTTTTCCTTCTCTCCCGCATATGAGCCGAAAGTATGTCATTCGTCATCCCCAGAACTATTAATTGAGTTTATCGACAGAGTACTCAAGGCAACTACTCTTCCCCTTCAATTCCCCGTTCGCTCGTCATCCGGAGCGAAAATATCATCCATTGCGGTACATGAAAAAGCACTCATTGTCATATCTATTTTAGCCGCAAACCGCAATCGAACTATGTGGGGCGATGATGCGAATGAGTGGAAGCCTGAGCGATGGCTTTCTTCCCCGGAGAGAAGAGACATGGCCAGGCACTGATGTTTCCTCTGATGGTACCGAGGTACTGTCATCAGAGCTATCCGCACCCATCCTTGGGGTCAAAGACGGCATCAAGGTATCCTGGTGTTTATTCCAACATGTCAGTCCTTATCTATTAGGTCATAGCACAGTACGTTCGCTGACCATGCGCAGGATGACTTTCCTCGGTGGCAGTCGTTCCTGCATGTTAGTCAAATAGCAGGACATCCTATTATCTGCGTACTAACGTCATGTTTACAGCGGTTTCAAGTTTGCCGAAATGGAAATGAGTAAGCCCTTGCATGTTGCGTATGACTGTCAAGTCCAACTGATCCTAATTCATCAGAGCAAATCCTCGCCGCGCTTGTGCTTCGTCTGCATTTTGTGCTCCCAACTGATCCGGATGCCAACGGACATATCAAAGAAATTCAGTGGAAGTTGAAGGCGTTTCATACACCTGTCGTTAAGCCACCAGCTGGAGATGGGGTATCACCTGCGGTTCCACTCAAGTTCGACTGGTGCAAGAGGAAGACTTTAAATGGTAGGATTGTATTTGTGTTCGTGATGTGATGCTCTGGTTTGGTATATGCTCTCATGCTCTGTATATCATTTATTCTCAAACATCGTGCTTACTAGTTGGTTTAACTGTACCACTACTACGGTATATATATGCTATTGAATTGATGTCAATGTCTACACGGAGGGAGTCGATTCGAAAACGACCCTCTTCATCATACACTCGCATGTGAGCCTGCAGTGCGAAGGTCGCGGTCAATTTTCCAAGTAGTTTACCTTGACAAATTTAATAGTGATGTGATGTTTCGTACATATATAGCCTCCTATTAGGCGACAACCCATTCGGGCTTCGACACGTTGTCCGTCGTTTTCCCGGTTTACCCAAAACCTTTCCCTACTTGTTTCCTACCTCTTAATTTTTTGGATTTCGGTTTACGCGTTGAGTTTAGTTCAACGCAGGTATTTCTCGTCACAGGTTCTGTGCTTTGGACACCCGTAAGCCTCGAAACATGCAACTCACCGCAGCTGAACTCCAGGTCAACATTTCTTCATATGCACTGATTTGTTGGCACTGATGAAATGTTATTTGTAATTTTAGAAGAGACACGAACTCGAAGGAGCTCCTGACCCATTCCCCTCTCTTGGGGAAGCGACAACTGTTAAGCCCAAACGTGTCGTCCAGGTCCCTGCTGATGCAGACTCGCAAGCGGATTTCCCTACTCTCGCCACCTCCACGCCCGCTGCTGCTGCTGCACCTGGAAAGTCTGCCTGGGGCTCTGATGCTGGCCCTCGCATCAAGGCTACTGTCAAATCCACGCCAGTCATCACAGATTATTTCACGGTCACTCAAGCCGAGCTTCCCGCCAAGGATGGTAAACAAACCTCGGTCGGTGAGATCATGAAGCAGGTCATGACAAAGTACAGGGTCAGAATAGAGGCATCGACAAATCAGAGTCGGCAAACTACCTTCCACATGAAGGGTGAGACTCAAAAGGACCTTGACAAGGCTAAGCGTCATCTACTGGCCACTTTGAGCCCCGTGGTACATGACAAAATTTTTGAGCTATTTCTTCTTACATCTTAATCGCTTTACTAGGTTGTCTTGACTTTGAATGCCCCCGCGTCTACTATTGCAGCTATAATCGGACCCAAGGGTAAGACTTCGCGTTCGGTAGCATTCCAGGCATTGACCGTTAATACTCGTAGGCGCGACTCTCAAGAAGGTTCGCGAGGCTACAGGTGTCAAGGTCGATATTCCTCCCAAGGACGGTACTCCCAATGAACATGCAAACGGAACAAATGGAACTACTACCCCCCTCCCAGGCGACGAGGAAGAGGAGGTTATGGTACCTGTCACTATTACCGGCCCGCGCCCGCTTGCCTTGGAAGCTCAGGGAATGCTTAACGAGATCATCGCTTCTCGGACTTCTAATCTCACCCAAAAAGTTCGAGACATTCCGGCTCACATTCTTCCTTTCGTCCTTACTTGTCGCAGCCACTTTATTGGGGAAGCTCAAGGTTTCTATGTCGATCTCGCTTTGAACAAACCTGAGCGGGAGATTACTGTCAGCGGAGATCGCGAGGGCGTTGTTCGTGTCGTCGAGACCATCAAAGCTACCATCGAAGGATTCAAGACCAACTTAACCAACCTCAAGTTTTCTTTGCCCAAACGCCAGCATCGTCTTCTTGCTGGTTCAGCGGTTGACGCCATTTTGGCGGACAGCAAATGTTTGGTTGAAGTTGCTTCCCCTGAGGATCCTGGTGACGAGGTTACGGTGTGGGGCTTGGCATCCGATCTCCCCGCTGGATTGGGTGCTGTTATGGCTAAGGCAAATTCGCAATTCATCCACGAGTTCCCTCTACCTGGCCCCTTGGCAGTTTCAAAGCAACTCCTCGCATATATGGCACGGATCGACTATGAGGCAACCTTGGCTAATGCTCATCCTGATGCCTTGATCTTTACCCCATCTCCTGCTACCATTGCTCAAGCATCAGTTCTCAATATTGACATTGCTGGCGAGAAATCCGTGGTGGACGCAGTGATTAAGCAGATCTCTGAGTTCATTGGGAAACTCATTGGTGCAACGAGAGAAGTTACAATCGATTGGCTCATCCACCGTGTTATCCAGGGTAAAAATGCTAAGAAGTGCGTATGATCTGCGATTTAGCTGAAGTACGAAGCTAATCCAATATGACTAGATTGAAGCAATTCTACGAGGTGCAGAATGTTCAAGTCTTCTTCCCTCCGGAGTCTGCCGAGCAGTCCCAGGTCCTATTGGTCTACGATCCCCTTTCTCCCTCTGCGTCGCCCTCCCCCGTGGAGAAAGTCAAGCATTTGGATCATGTTGTGGAAGAGCTCCTTAAGATGACCAAGGAATTTGCGGATGTGAAAAGCCAGAAAATCTCGGTCGAGAAGCGATGGCACGAAGCCGTCGTCGGTCAAGGAGGCACCACTTTGAATGCGTGAGTTCACTCTACACAGAACGAGGTTATTAACAAATATGATCCAGTATCATCGGTGAGGACACGACGCTCTCTATCAAGGTTGGCACAGAAGCTGGTGACGTATCTGATGAGGATGTCATCCTTGTCCGAGGCACCAGCATCGACGTTGATCGTGCTGTCAAAGAAATTTCGAAGGTCGTCGAGGACGCCAAGAATGATGCCATTATCAGTAGCTATGTGAGTCCTAAATGATGTAGTTATCGCTCCGGCTCGTCTATAACGCAACTTAGTCCATCGAATTTGACATTGATCGGGAGTATGTTGGCCGTGTCGTTGGCGCACAGGGTTCGGGCGTCAACAAACTTCGCGATGCTCTAGGTGTCAAGGTTGATTTCTCAGACGAAGCTGATGAGAAGGAAAAAGAGGCAGGCAAGAAGAAGAAGGTCGCTCATCAAAAATCCAAGGTCAAGGTACTCACTCAACTTGCCTGTCTTTCCTCTTCCTATTTCTCACTGTATTTGCAAATAGATTACAGGTCGCAAGGAGAATGTAGAGGAAGCCAAAAAACGCATCTTGTCGCAAGTTGAGAGGATTGTAAGTCATGACATAATTTGACTTTGACGTTCCCGTTTCTGATACTCCCCCAGGCCGACGAGACTTCGGAAATTTTGAAAATACCCAACCAGTACCACGCCCAGCTCATTGGTCAGAGTGGCAGGTATGCCATCCGGCTAGAAGAGAATTACGGTGTCAAGATCACATTCCCTCGTTCGTCCGGCGAGAGCGGGGAGGGCAAGACCAGGGAGCAACTCAAACCTGATGAGGTCCTCATCAAGGGTGGCAAGAGAGGCGTTGCCAGTGCAAAGTCTGAGCTGCTTGACGCTCTGGAATTTGAAAAGGAAAACAACAAGGTTCTCACATTCGATGTTCCCGCTCGTTCAGTCTCTCGTATCCTTGGCAAAGGTGGTGCCACCATCCTCGAGATTAAGGATCTCACCGGAGCTCAGATCGATGTCGATAAAACCAACGATGGTATCAGTTCCTTCACGCAAATTACAGTTCGTGGCACAAAGGACTCAATCAATGCCGCGAAGACTGCCATCCTGGCTATAGCTGACCAAGTCGGCGAGGAAACCACAGCGTCCCTGGTTATCGAGCGCAAGTTCCACCGTAATATCATAGGTGCTGGAGGGCAGGGTTTGAAAGATCTCATCAACAGGTGTGGTGGTCCGTCTGACACTAAACTTCAGGCTGGCCTTGTCCGTTTGTATGCTTGTTCCATTTGTATCTTGACATTTTGCTAATATTTTTCCCAGCCCTCGCCATGATGAAGCCTCTGATGAGGTCCGCCTCCGCGGAGAGCCCAAGTTGGTTAACAAGATCAAAGAGGAACTCGAGAAAATCGTGGCCACGTTGCGTGACCGTGTTGTCTTGGCTGTGGAGATTCCTGCGTCGCAGCACCGCAACTTGATCGGCAGAGGTGGCCAACATTTGAATGATCTTCAGAACCGAACAGGAGTTCAAGTACAGTTCCCCGGGTCGCGCTCGTACAATCAATTTGGCGAGCCCGAAAATGCCAGTGAGATGGCAGACGCTGATCCGGCCAACATCGTCAAGGTTTCTGGTGCTCGCAAAGCCTGCGAGGCAGCACTTGAGGAGCTCAAGGTATGCAACACCTCTTTGACAATTTCCTAGTCCAAATGTTCCTTGTAGACACACGTGAAGCCTGCCGCTCCTGAGGGTGTGACGGCGATTGTCTCGGTACCACTGAAATATCACCACGCCATTTCACAGCAGGGCCACTTCTTCCGCACTTTGCGCAATTTCGGGGTTTCCGTTGAGCAATCTGGCAAGCCCCAAAAACCGGCAGTCCCTACTGCTCCCCCTCAAAATGGCTCTACGACCGCCCGTATTGATGATGCTGACCATTCACCACCCATCGAAATTCACTGGCAGGTCGCTGAAAACTACTTGGACGCTGAGGAAGGTGACTCGGAGTGGACTTTGAAGGGCAGCGACGTTGCTGGTCTGGAGCGGGCCCAGAGCCTTATCCAGGAAGCTATTGCGCAGGCCGCAGCCATGACTTCTGTGGGCTTTTTGACTCTCCCTGATCGCTCTGCATTCCCGAGAATCGTAGGGTCAAAGGGGTCCAACGTCGCTCGCCTTCGAAACGAGACTGGGGCTGACATTACAGTCGGCAGAGACAACAGCACTATTATCATCATTGGTAAGTCGGTTTTATTCATGCAAGACCATTGGTTTAACGTCGTACTTCAGGGTCTGAATCTGCTGTCGATGCTGCCAAAGAGGCAATCCTGAAGCAAACATCTTCATCTGGCCGCCCTCCACGCCACTGAAATGTTGATTATGTTGGGTTTTATGTGTACACCATGCTGTTGTGTTAAAACTATTAATATTGACAGACCACACACTATCTTGTTATGATATTCTCTGCAATACAATAGGGCGGATGTTGGAATACTATGCAAATCTGTCAAAGAGGGACACCATCAACGTCGTCCGCATCCATAGGTGATCCATCAATGTCTTCCATCGGCTCGCCATCGACATCAGGGTCCTCGCCGTGATCAAGAGGAACGCCGTCAACATCGTCATCAAGGGGTGTGCCATCCACATCCAATGGCTCTCCATCCACATCCATGTCTTCGATCGGTGCACCATCGAGATCATCAGCATCGTCTACAACATCAGGGGCCGCCTTGATTACTTCTTGCGCGGGCTGGAAAGACTTCGCTTTGAACTTAGAAACATATGAAGATTGCGCCTTGGCTGCAGCAACGCTAGCATCATCTTCTGCCTTCGGCTCGTTCAAATCTGCCCGTGTGGTGCCATCCAACCTAGCACGCAGTTCTGCAGTAAAGTCTGGAGGAAAGACTATCCAGTCTTCCCAGATGTCCACTACGGCCGTAATCTGCTTCTTGAACGTTTCCGCGGTGATCCGACCAGGGAAAGAATGATAGATGGTGGCAAAATGATCGAACACTATGCCCAAGCGGGACTGGAATTCTTGGCGAAACTTCCATGCACTTGGTACTGGGGCTGCTGAGTTGTGTAAGATGTCACAGATGAGATGCAACCGAGCAATCTTGCGTGGCACAGGTGTGCCATCTACCAAGAGTGAAGAGATGATGATATCCGATACCTAACATGGTTAGAACAGAGCACCTCTTTTGATGGAGATTGTAGCTATACCTCACGAGCAGCTTCCGCGTGTTCCAAGCTGAATGTCATACAGCGAGCGAGCTCGCCTCTCTTGCCAGAGACGCCACGGAGCATTGCTTCGAATCGTTTGCGAGCTAGTTTGCCTAGAACAGTTTTGCGGGTTCGCTCTTGCTCCGACTCTTCTGCGGAATCGGTAGAGTAGGTCGAGTTATATCCCTAACACGTGTTTAGCATGATTCACTAGGCAAAAGCAATGCGCACACCTCGTCGTCAAATTCTGCGCCTGTAAAATCGTCTCGCTCAACTAGACCTTTGTAGAATGCGTGCCGTCGGTGCTTTTCGTACAGTCTGTCGACATCCTCACTAAGGAGATAGCTTGACATACCTTGCGCTGCGTCATGAAAGAGTACCTGGGATTGTTCCTCTCCCATTCACGGAGATTTTCTTCGTACTCTGACCCATGGCCTTTGACCTCGGCGGCCACAGCACGAATGAACGTGTCGGTGACAGCAGCAGCCTCGTCTTCCGAATCGTGCCTCCTCGAAGGGCTGGGGGACCGTCTGTATGGACTGCGGCTGTCATAGCGTGAACGACTGAATGAGCGTCGTCGCCGCCGAGGTGAGCGACTTTCATCCAGAGAACGACTGCGAGAACGTCTAGAGGACCGATAGCGTCCCGTGGAGCGAGACCGGGAGTGACGCCTTGGCGAATGTGACTTGCTCCTGCCCCTACGTTCGTGTCCTCGCGATCTCGATCTTGACCTGGATGTCCTGCTTGGTACTGCAAGGTGCGTGAAAAAAATGCTTAAGCCAATTGCTATGACCTCTACCGTAGAGAGCTTTTGCAGCCATAGGAACAGCTTTGCTCCATCCCACACGAAGAATCGAACCCCCCCAATCAAGGCCGTCAACTTCTCTCAGGGCAGCTTCTGCATCTTTACGCTTCATAAAGGATACGAATCCACTCAACCCGGAATTTCTGTTGCGGCGCGAAGCAGTCATATCACCACCCGGACCGGCAACAACATCCCCTCGTGGCCACATGATTTTTACGGAGCCAACAGGACCGTGACGAGCAAAAAAGGTCCCAAGAGATTGTTCAGTGACATTAGAGGGTAAATTGGCCACAAAAAGGTTAGAAGTCTGCGAAAATAAATCATCAGAAAATGAAGAAACGACAGGATGTTCACGCTCACCTCAGGATCACCGCGGTCCTTACTACCACTCTGCCCTTCGTATGCTGCAATGCAATACATTTCAGCCTGATGGCGATAAAATCAAATGAAAATCCACCTGCTAATGCAGTCACTGACCGCCCATGGGAAGAACGGGAATACCTGGCCTCTCGCATTGCCTGCTCCCTGCAGAGATGATGAAGTAACGCACATGACGGTATGAACTTAGCTACCTCTTGATCTCTTCGAGAAATGAATCCATGGCTCGTTTGCCTTTCGGCTTCGGTACATTACCAGATGCGGTAGACTGGGCAAGAATATAAGCACAAGTAGATGTTGTATGAAACGGTTCACATACTTCATCTTCATTAGATCGAACTGGCCTGGTGCGCGACGAAGATTCTGTAGGACCTTTGACCGGTGGTTGATAAGACACTTTTGCGCCATCCGATGCACGAACAAATCCTGAACCAGCCTTCCGCTTGTCCACACCTTCCCCTTCAAACGCGTCAATGAAATCAGCATATGCCTTGGCAGCACTCTCTTCCTCCTCTCGTTTCTTTGCCTCTGCAGCTTCCTTCTCCTTTTCTCGGCGGGACTTGCGAACAGTGCCTTGCGCGTATTGCGACAACTTCGAGTCATCGAGGGTCTTTTGCTAATGTACGAAGCGATTGGTAAGTGTTTCAAGGACATAAATAATGTCTATTCGTCGCACTGGGAACGAAGAATCTTCGTCGTCATCAAAGAACGCGGCCAGTCTTGATTTTGTCTTGTCCATTGCACTTCAGAGATCTCAAAGTCAAGTGGAAGAGTTTTGAATATGTTAAGCTTGTGTTAAGTGTCCAACAGACGACTGGTAACTACAAGTAGCAAAATTCCCACGCGCCGCACCCATTATATCGTGACTCTACCTAAGATTTGTCATGAAAATCTACATCATCAAGCTTGCCAGACCTCCTTGCGCATATGCCATCGGCTTCATTGGTGGATGAGGTGTCGCATCGAATTGGAAGTACCTTTGGTCTCCTTCTGCATTTATTCGTATCTAGCAAGGTGTGAGTATTTGAAGATCTGGATGAATAGTATGTAGACATACAAACGCTCCCTTGTTTCCTACTTGATCCACATAATTTGGGGCTGAAAAAACGGTTGTGCAAAGGCCATCATGTTCTACTGCATAACCATCTGCAGACCCATATTGGAGTCAGGTTCCTTAGCAAAGCGACGAAAAGCACTTACCCTGGCGAACTTCATGGCTCCGAATGATAGAAGTAATGCCATTCAATAAACACCACCTCTTCGTGACGTCAGGACCGAAAGCAATGCCGACACCCTGGAAAGGGTGTAAGCCTCAAAGCCATTGTGCAGCTGACTAATACATACCCGTTTGCTCGGGCCGCGACCAGGAAGTGTTTGAGGATCAGTCCAGAGTAGCTGAAATGAAGATAAGTGACTGCATGCATGAGTACAACTTAAATGCACACATCGGCTGGAAGCGTGTTAGTCATCATTCGTTGTGAAAAGCGGGAGGGTACGCACACATTAAACCGTCTTGACCTGGTTGCCGTCCAATTCGAGGAATTTTGCGAACATCATCTAGGGTAACACCGTCTTTGCTGAATAGCCCGCCATGCACAACAAAGTATCTCTTGAGCCCTTGTGGTGACAGTATCGTCGTGGTGCTTGTTTTGGTGGGTGCTTTCGTGGCGCTCACAAGTGTTGCTAATGGTACTGAAGAGCCAACGATCGATCAGCTAAACTTCGCAGATCCATAGATACTTACAAGTGGTGAAAACGTGAGCGAACAACTGTTGAAGAAGTGTAAGCGTTTCAAATAGAAGGAGAACGGAGGGAATGAACTTTATATGTCTGCTCTCCATGTTTGTGCTTTGCTTCGCCTTCAAAGCCATACGTTCGGTTCATGTCTTTTGCTTCGTGATTACCTCTATTAATGAACATGCGTGTGGGGTATAACCCTTGCGTAATTTCAGTATTAAGACCCTTCCTATAGATCATGTACTCACATTTGTACGCAAAAGCGGTAAGAATAACCTCAATGGACCACGATCCCCGATCAACAAGATCGCCATTCATAAGAAGACAATGCTTCTCGGTGGGAGTACCCGTCAGTGAGTATAGATTCAATAAATCGTAGAATTGTCCTAGAATAAACACAGTCAGCACAACTCTATATCAAGCGCTGCAGCGCTTAGACTAACCGTGAACATCTCCAATGACGTCGCATGTCACGCCTTCTTGTAGGTCCAAGTTTACAAGACTTTCCTCTTTCACAAAATGCGAGCATGCTCCAAGAATAATCTCCCACGCGTAGCGCCTTGGAAGATTTTTGCCTGCCTTGAACCACTCGATCATTCCTTTGATAAACTCCTCCGTCATCACATATTTCCCATCATCCCCAGTACTCAACTGTGGACCAGCATAGGCTTTTTCGACCTCACAGCCACCTGAGAATAATGAAAACGCAGAATCTATGAAAATTCGAATAGCTGACCTTCTGCGATGATCTCGTAACATCTTTCTACTGGACTTTTCTCCCCTTCTACCTCAATCGCCTACCCAGAAGATCAGCTGCAACATTAATCTGAAGCGTAAAACATACTTTCTCAAATTCTATCCTGCGCACAAGTTTTTGGGTAGCTGTGAGCTGTGACTGTACGATTGTGTTTCTAGGTTCTAGCGCGACGACTTTTTTGAAATCCGCCACAGCTAGCTGAGGTTTTGCAATCTGTAGATAGCATGTCGCGCGACTTATACATGCACTTAGCTTCGGACATTTGTACCCACAATCTGTCACATACCGATAAAAGGCCTTGGCATATTTAGGATCGACTTCGATGGCCTTTGCTGAAGTCGCGTGAGATACTAAAACACCCTGACTGACATATCCAGCAACTTACAAGCATCCGAAAGCGCAAACCCATATTCTTCTAATTTTGTCCGAGCTGCAGCGCGATTGCACCAATAAGTTGCATCTAACGGGTTCAGCTCTATGGCTTGAGTATAGAGTCTAACGGCCTCCACGAAGTTATGACCTGTTGAGCAGATCGCCCCAACTTAAACATCATCGCGAATGCAATATCAATGTTTAACACGCACTTGCGAATGCCTGATTTGCATTCGTCTTGATCTTAGCAGCCTCCGCCCGATCCTCGTCAGTCACATCGCCTAGACTCAAAGTTTGGATCTCCGGAGAGGGAAGAGATGATAGCACAGTCGAAGGAGGGGTAGAAGATGTTGACGATGAATCATTCATGTTATGAAAGACGCTCACTAGCTAAGAAGTGTGCGTCGCGATCTGCAAGTACCAGTTCATTAATCACCTTGACCGAAATTTTCTGAGAAAGGAAATTCACATCGGTGGCTTTACACCAACTACTGCTTATTAGAGATTTGCGAACAAAAAAGCTTCATATTGATCAGAAAAATATGTGAAATCACGAGGGAGCAGTGACAGCGTCACTATAAAGTGGGTATGAGTGTATGTGGTGATAAGTGGTATATGATCAGTCTAAACTCTTGCTTGGTATTAATAAATGTGCCCATGATGATGTATCAGTGAAAACAAAAATAGTCGCGATGGGACGTTGCTTAGTTGCAGACATTCAGGTTGAAGTATTTGCCGAGAGGAGGGTCGTGCTGATAAGCATTGATGTTCTGGCACCAACCATTCAAGAACTGGTGCAAGCTATTTTGACATGTAAGATTAAATCGCACAGCCCGGAAATTCATAAAGGCTTACTAATCGAGGTTGTTCTGCTCCCTGCATTTACCACTATGGGCAGCAGCGGTTGCATCCGCCTGTACACATACTGTCAGCACCGGGATTTCGAAGTAAGCAACGAATAAATACATGGGTCATTCCCTGGAACCAGCCATTGTAATGACCAATGGAGGAGAGAAGGTCGCCATCATTTTCGTTGAGTAGCTGCGAGAATAATTTGGCGCCAGCACCAATATTGAAATCCTGGGGTATGGATATGATCAGGATGTTATATCTGACACGATAACAACATGGCTTACAACGTCTTGGCAATTACCATTGGGAGTGCCAACGCATTTGTCGCTGGTGAGCTGCATCAAACCTTGCTCACCAGCTCCACCAACGGTGTTCGGATTACATGAACTCTCTTGCATGGCAAAAGACGCGAGGAGAATAGCAGGGACTGTCACCCAGCGTCAGATGGAAACGTAGCAAGACTTGGAGAATGACACCAACTTCCATACTGGCTACCATATTTCTCAAATGTTGAGACGAACTCCTGGCAGTTTACGAATGCCGAATCACTTTGGTACGCGACTGCTGACAGGTTAACAGTGACGATACCCTCAATTTTTATCAAGGGTGGGTTCCATCCCTTCCCGTTGATGCCGCAGTCCAGGAAGTCGATATGGCCATTGGGACCGCTTAATGCAGTGATCTCCTCTGGTAGAAATATGTGCATCAGCAATACACTCCCTTGGCTTGCAATATAAGAGAGCCGCACTGGTTGCACCGCTAGATCCACAACCATGTGAGGAGATAACGTTGACAAGTCCATCAATTGGTCCACCTCCAGAGTTGCTGCTAGATCCATTATCCGGTATCGAGGACTGAGGAGCTGGTGAAGTTGCGTGAGGTGTTGGTGTTGGTGACAATACAGAATGCAGAGCCGTGATTGATGCTGTATTTAAATCTGAACCTGGTGACGATGTCGCATGCAGGGTTGGAGTTGGTGACGATGCTGCAGGCACAGTCAGGGTTGATGTTATAGTCACTACTGTAGTTAATTCTGAAGCTGAAGCTAATGATGAACCTGCAAATGATGCAGGAGCTGATGGTACAGGACTTTCCGAGCTGAGCTACAGTCGCCAGTGCGCAATTACACAGGAGCATAAAATTCACAATAAGCTTCTTTGCGGTCAGCATTCGAGTCTGAAACACAACTGACCGATCCCTGTTCGTGAGTCCTCCACAGCTTGGGTGTGCTATCGCCACCCTTGTTTCGGGCGGAAATGGAAGCATGTTTACCCAGCGCAGCCCGCTGCGCAGGAAGCTTTCAAAGCTGTGTCCGGCTTGGACGACAACGGCAACAGTGGCTAGTACAGCAAGAAGCGACACATTGAGCATCATCGCAGCAAGAAGATGATAACAAACAAGCGGGCTGGTTGAACGATAGGCAGAGACAGAGGATAAAACCAAGAAGATCAGTGAAAAGAAAAAAATAATCGAACCAACTTCAGAAATAAGTAACTGCGTTGTTGGGACCATCGGGTCACATAGCATTATTACAAACAGCACGCCAAGTGAAATGTCAGCGCGGTTCTGGCGTAGGTCCACAATATTGCTCAGGTGGGCGGGTGGCCCTCAGTATCGTCCATCGTCGTTCTTGAGTGAAATTGATGGCTCTGCATCCAGTGGGCTTTTGCAGTATCCGTGTCAGCCCAATGAGTCCTCTCAGTTCCAACAAGAACTCACGTGTCAAGCATGTCAAGCTTCAAGTCTGAGACAAGTTGGCGCCAGTCTGAAGATAACAATACGCTCCGCCTGGTTGTAAAATAGACCATCCATTATGTTGTGCTACAATGGGTGTGAGGCCTTGCCCATGCAAGACACGTCGAAACTGCCGAGTCCGGCCAATATAGTGCCTCTATGGACAATCACTGGCGACCATGTAGACAGTTGTGGCAAGAGGACTTTTCGTCGTGATATTCAGTAGGTCAGGGAAGAGTGGCCGCGTAGCGGGTATTCAATATTCGATTGTAACTCACCGCGGTCGCAACCCCGACAACACCGACTTGCATTACTTTTTGATTAAAGGGATTTTGCTAGTCGTCGGCCCCGATGCCTACTTATCATGCGCATCATGGCGAATTCCTCTCAAGTTGTTTGAACACTTCTTAGATACGGACATCGGCATAGTATCGACTGAAGTGTTCTTGGGCAATACCGTGACACCACAGCGCTCACGCGCCGCGTTCTCACCTGTTCCTACTTGCCAACAAATTCGAGATTCTGTCTGTTTGCTCGGATGTCTACATGTGGTGAACCTGTATGTATTGCTTATCTTTCCATACAACCTATATTTATTCCTCACATAGAATCTGACTCGTCTTGGGACCTAGGTACTAGTAGTTACTAGTGATTGGCTGCATCGGACGCATACACCCTATTTCCTATCTGCATGCCACACAGATAGTTTCCTGCCACTTTTGCTCCTTCTGCGATCTTCTTCTGCCAGTTCGCGTGAGAGATCTCACAGATTTGAATCGGTCATGCATCTCCGTGCGCCTCGATTATGAATGCACCTCGATTACGACACTGAGAGTTTTCAGTTTGAAACGTTCCTATGTACTGTCTTCCATACTCACGCGCCACCGGGTACCGCACAAGTGACGGCCCTCTTCTGATCAGACTGCCTTCAGTTGACGGGCAAGTTCAACTTATTCTGCAGTCCCCGCTGAGCTCGACCGGCTCCCGAGCTGGTTTATTTTCCGGTGTTTGATGAGTCACAATCCTCGATGCACCACATTTTTAACCACTTTTGACATAGATGGTACAAACGCTCTAGATCCTGGTTTCACGTGCTGTCGAAGCCTCGGAAAGATCCTGACAAGTTATTTAGGTGTGTAGCATCAACGGCTGCAATTCCAAGCAACCTTTAACTTCGGGGGCAGAGACCTGACGAAAATTCAAACACAATACAAAAGCTGAGGAGTATTAAAACGGACAGTGCCAAGAGCAGATGAAGTAGACGCCAACCAAGGCAAGTGACAAACACCTTTGCTAAACAATGACAGTTGCTGAGCGCTAACGATTGAAAATTCAAGATCTCGGGCCAGAAAGTCACTTGATCTTCAGAGATGTTTCTCGTACGTATACTACATACGTATTATAATTTGACAGGCGTAGGTCAACGTCAAGTCTTGCTCTTAACAACCAGGCCCTCGGCGGATCTCTGAAGACACAAAATTTTCCAGGTTCGAATTCAGTGGGTAAATGATTCAATGAGACAAGTTTAGATTTACAACTCTGAATGTCCTTGAATTCCGGATCATCCAGTTCAAGGAGGTAAAAAAAAAATTCGGTTCCGATCTATGTCCAACAGAATAATCTATGTAGGGCAATTCTATGAAGCCCAAAGGACCTGCCAACCTGCCACACGAGAATGCACCGACATGATGGACACGCCGTTGGTCCGACGTTCTCGCCGGCTGTTACAGACGCACTTTCCGTGATGATGGGAGACTGCGCCCTCCGTCGGTAGAGAGCGGTGAGGTGTTAAGATGATGTCGTGAGGTGTCAACTTGCCTCTGAGGTAATGGTCCATATATATGGTACTTGTTTGATTAATTGCAAGGGATGGGCAACAATAGGAATTGTCTACCTGTAGAGGGTCTTATCACGTATACATACAGCTATCAACTGAGACTACGTACTTGAAGTCCCACCACTACAGGATAATGGAACACTGCGTTATTCACGGGACAAAACGTTGACTACGATATAATCGGAAAATAATACACTGATTGTTAGCACACCCCCTCCACGTGTAGAACAAGACCACCAGGTGTGACTAGTACTAGTGATGGATGTGCCAATTTAAATGTTGAGAATAAGTTGCTTGAGTCAGAAAACACATGGCGGACGAATCTAGGATTACACCGAAATCTACTAAGACCTCCGGACGGTAAATGGGCAATTGCGGAAGGGTAATTTGGCAATTTTGAGGAACACGGGCTGGCTGTACTATGGGACTGACGGGCTCCTCGGAAGACTTCCCCGATCGGACGTTACAGGTCATCAGGCCACAAGTTGTAGGCGTTGTAATGGCGCGGTCTCTGAGTCGAGAAGAATCAATTGCAACGATTGCTCCTTAAAGAATTAAGAATGGACAAGAGGACACATAGGGGAGTATAGGAGGTACGCTGCGTTGCTCAAGATCCGATAGAATAATAGGGAGACGAATAGACGTTTCAGCTTATCAAGAATAACCCTGTGATGCATCAGTTGAGTGTGAAATCTTTGACGTGGCAAAACAAAACAGGCGGAGTGAGAGGACAAGGCATTGTTTGCGGGACTGAGGAAGAACAATAAATTTGACAGAGCAGTGCATGAATTATTGTAATTCCACTTACACCCAAGGAGTTAGTAGCTACGGGCAGTACTCCCTGTGCGCAGTACTGGTAGTATTTAGAAGAAGGGACACTGCCACCGCCGATGTGACTCCATTGGGGATGGCGCAATCCCGACCATGATGAGGAAGAGCGGGAAAGTGAGACTATAAAGAGGATCGTGGGAACATTACCAGGGAATCATTAATGGGAGGTGGTGCACACCAACACAGGTCTCCAAGGTGGCCATGGAGTGAGAGATCCACGTTCGGGACTCGATGATCTTCTAGGATAGGTTAGAGCCTATAAAGCACTGGAGCAAGCTGTACTGGAGTGTTCTCAATAGGATACTTGCGATTAACATTGCAATGAACAACAGCATTAATGGTCGCCCGATGTTCGGATATTCGGTGTGGCTTTGAGACCTTGGAGGCGGTGAGTCAGAGTGAGTCGTGGAGTGACCGGAATGGAGTCGGGATGACCAAGGACCCCGAATTGTGGTGATCGGGGTCCTGAATGACCCAGTGACTCCTTCAGTTATAACACCCAGTCTCATCCCTCTCTGAGCTTGAGTACTGCCAGGTACTACTACCGCCTTATAACTCCTTTGTCTGCTACGCTTACCTTCCAGATTCTCCTCCGTTCTCTGCTACTTTAGCCTTTTCGACAAGGCTATATAGCTATTAGGATAGTCTAAAGTCTCAAAAGGCTTTGGACACTCCTCAAAGGAGTCACGATGTGCTCCCCAGTAATTCCCCGTTTTTCCAGCTCGATCTCCGAACCCGTTTCCAAACAAACCTACAAATCTACTACCTTCAGCTTCAAAGTAACCAAAGTAAACTCTATTAATGCTGTCGTCAAGTTTTTCTAGATAATCTGCTCAAGCTCGTCCTATCTCGTCTTAATATTTACTCTCTCGTCTCACCGCTCCGTATTTTTTTCAATCTGCGAATTTCTATGGTTCGCGCCGCTGCTCACTCGTTGGCCCATCGGGGGCCACCAACAACGTCACATTCGCACACTCGGGTTCGCTGGCAACCCTATTATGCCACCATTTCATCAGTTTCCTCACGCCCCTCTCCTTCATATCTCGTTACTCCCGTCTCATCTGTATCATCCATTTCACCTTCCCCTCTATCAGCATCAGTCTATGAATCAGACCGGCAGCGAAATTCTCAATTTCACCCCCGAGATTGTCAGCTCCGCGACTCCCAGAAATCGAAATATGTAACTGGTTTAGTCGGTAAGTTCAAACTTTGCTAGCCATTTTGGCCTTTAATCTCAAATTCGGGATCTGTATCTGCCGTTAGATCAAGCTGTAGGATCTATATGCGACATATGGAAACCTCAGGATATCCCTTCTGTCTTCTTGACATCGTCTCGTCCAACTGTAGCTGCCGCTTCTACCGACTCCATTATTGCATCACTTCCCAGTATTTCACTCCACGGGCGTAATACTCAGCTCCCCTCTCCCATATCTCCAACGACACAGCCATCTCCCACGCCCGCCCCATGCATACCCGATTCGTACTCCCTTCACTCGCCCAAGATACCCCTGACGCCCGGTTCGAGCGATCAGACCTCGCGTTGCGATGTTGCGCCCATGAAAGGGTTTGTTCACGAGGTTCTGCGTCGTTCTCGCACGTCAGGCAGTGTTCTACAGACAGCACTTTGTTACCTGGAAGCTATCCGCGCCAAGGTCCCAGAGCTGGTCTCGCAGGAGAAGGGTTGCCCTGGGTCCACTTGCGAAAGGGAATCGGTTGAACGTATTGTCCAAGGCGAGGTCAGCGCATTTTGCGCTGGCCTTGATGGTCCTACCTCTTCGTCGGAAACATCGGCAGGCAGTGGCTTGCTGGATACTATCCGCATCAACCCCATCACACTTAAGGCCGATTCTGTATTTGCAGAGCCGGTATTCGACGCAGACAGGATGGCTCTGCACAAGCCTAAGCAGAGTAGTGGCAGTTTAACGCCACTTCCTCCACTTCCCTCGCCGCTTTTGTGTCCTCGCCGCACTTTCCTCGCATCGCTCATTCTTGCGTCCAAATTCATGCAAGATCGCTGTTATTCAAATCGTGCATGGGCTAAACTTTCGGGCCTTCCGCCGCGGGAGATTGGTCGTTGCGAACGTGCTCTGGGTGAGGCGCTTGAATGGCGCCTCTGGGTCGGCAAGTTACCTCCAGCGCCGGTTGCTACCGGACGCGCCCTGACAAAGTGCAAAAGCGAGAGTAACATTCTGCTTAGGAGCAATCCGAGAACGCAGTCTGTCATGGAGACTAGCCCCGTTGCCTCACCAACATCAGTAGGCTCACCTCCGGTGGCAAGGTCTCGTGTGGGTCTCAGGCGGCACGCCACGTTACCTGCACACGCCTTGTATCGCGAGGACTCATGTTCGGCGACGATTTCGTCTGCCATTGAGACTTCGCGATGGATGCCAACTGAATTGAGTCTGGGAATGGATAGCAGTCCGGATAACTCCGAGATCAGTCCACCGACGCCTGGTCTCAGCTACTCGCCCACGCCCACGGAGTCATCACTTGGGGATCGCACTATTCAGATGTCAAGTTTTATGGACATGTCAACACCGCCGCCGTCCTGTCAGTTCGCCGCTTTTTCAAGCGCGCAGAACGATAAGATGTTGCAGCCGGTACCGATTCCGTTCATGTATTCGATGTCGAACGATGTGTGTCAGAGTCATCATGGGGATCAGCCGTATTTTGCAGCGGGTCTGTCGGCATCACACAACGAATCCTGGCCTTCAGTATATGCTTTTTGACTGCTATCGCCCATGGACGCCCACGTGTTTGCTGTGCTAACCAGCTTGGTCAATGCTTCTTATGCCTATGCGTCTCTATCTTTTTGTCTTGTTCATATTACTTTGTACACATAGTCTCTTTGTTGCGTGTCCGAGTATGTGCTTATGTCTTGTTGGTTGGTTTGAGAGTGCAGCGGCATCTGCTTAACTATGAACATTCCCGGTTCTTTGTCTTCTTGTGTACTAGTATATATTATTATACCCTATAGACTTGCTTTGAGCATCAACAGGCGCTAGACGCTGCGGAACTAGTCCAATTTTTTTTCATTAGGCTGAGTCTTCTCGAGCCATCAACCTTAGGTTAGACATTTCTCGTCATCTTGCTTCATCCATCATAGTACCAGGCAGATATTAATGTGAAAGAGGCCATCTATAGTAGTTACTTTACCTATTCGGCGATAAGACAGCAGGGCCAACTTACTTGTGGGTGAATGCCCTCTGAGGGCGACGAGCAATCAAATCAATCACACGTAACTGTTGCAGGGAGATGTACAAAACGCGCTCCGCGGACGTCACAACGACATATGTATCGTACAAAATAATCACCACACACTTCTTTCTTTCCCTGATAATTCCGAGTTTCACCGATGGGAGGAACGTTGTGGTGCTTCGTGAAGCTCGGAGTGATATTCAAAGAACTCCAAGGGATAGTCATCAGGATGGATGGCACGCCACGAATGGGGATGGCCATCTTCGTCAAAGGATGCTGTGAGGTGATGGATGGCATGTAGTTTCCATCCGGAAACTCCCTAACGATTAACATTAAAGTAATGAATCAAGCGGACGGAATGAAATACTCACCTCATGATGGATCCTGCCACAACGGAAATCATGAGTCAATACAACGCAAACCCCAAGACCTCGCAGTAGAAATTCGAATGGAAGAACCGCACCTGACGTGAATAAATCCCTCGCCCAACTTATCATTAACAGCAGGAAGCCTCAGCTTCCCAAAGATAACGTGTCCGTAGCTCGCCTGTCCATTTCGGATTTGTACGAAATCATCTCGAGAGAAGCTCGTGAGCTCATCATCGCTCAACCCCGCTGCTCTAGCCCACATTGAGGACTCATGGTGAACTTTCCAAGAGCGCCGCGACTTCTTGATCGACTGTTTAATCGTCTCGGCTACTTCATCAAAGGCATTTTTCGCGTCCTCGCCAGGGAGGTGCGCGCCATCTAGAATGATTTGTTCTTCTGAAGCTAGAAAAAATATGTAAGATCATTCAATAGTTAATACTTGGAAATATTCGGTTGAACTACCCATGAATGATCACAGGAAACGGTCAATGGAACGGAAACAAGGGGGCGCACTGCCTGAATCCAAATTGCACCCGACACCAGAGAGGGCGCATGATTCCCACGAGGCGGAGTACACGATCGGCCGGGCTCGCCGGACATGTCGCAATGATCAATGATGCCAACTCGGATGCGATGTACTTGCATGCATAGCGAAGAGTGCGTCTCATGCACATTGCATCGTGTGGGTAGACGGACGTTGGATTGTCCGGGAACATTGTAATGATCTGTTCATTGTATCTTTAAAAATATCCGGATAATCGGTTGAAGGACGGGGATCAATGACTGCACATCCAACATTTCAACTTGGGTCGCAAGGTATCAATCATTCCTTCAATGTTATCGCGAGAAAATTAGAGTTTTTCCCGAACTCGTTTGGGGGTGGGGATGAAGCCAGCTGACAGATAATCGCTTGACAGAAAGAGTCTAGCACCACGAACTGTCAAACTTATTGGTTGCATGCAGTGTTTTATCGCATCGTATCTTGCATCTCTCAATTACAATGTCTTCAAGTCATATCAGATTCCCTGCGCCACAAGGCAACATACAGGTACAACTCTACTATGCCCGTGTAGTAGTATACCCCCTGCCAAGTCATCGAGTTACCTCCCACAGGTCATTGTCGAGGATTTCAGATCCTCGGGAGGTTGAAGCCCAGAGCAGGTCCTATAATTATACCATGCACCCAAAGATCTCTAATATGTACAACATGTCGCTGGACTTCTAGGAACGGGGGATCACCCTCGATCTGTGGCTTCCCCCACAAAATTGTCAATGACTTGAATTCCACGCGCTCTCCTGTGATAACGACGCACCATTGCCCAGAAGAAGCTCTTGAGTTTTATAAACAACTTCATAATCTCACTGTCAAGATGTGTTGTTTCATAAGAGAACTCAAAAATAGCCCCTTTCACTGAGAACTCGACAGTCCAGATCAGTTTCACAGTAAAGATGGGTGGAACAAGTCCGTCGGAGGTCAATAAGGTATCCTGCGGCTACAAAGAAGAGCGGCACCAACAGTCACATTTTAGTCGGCTAGAATATCTTAAAGATAGGTGGAACGAGTACGTTGGAGGTCAATAAGGCACCCTGCGGCTATATCAAAAAACGACATGAACAGTCACATCTTCATCATCTAGAATGTCTTCACCTATAGTAATGATATGGTAGTACCATCATCCCATAGGATGACAAGAGTGAATTCGGAAGGCACATCCATGTAACGTCAAATATCACGAGACTCATCGCCAGTAGACTGACTGTCTCTTGCCGTATCGCAACCGCGCTTACGGAAGGCGAGAGCATTGGGGCCGAGTACCGTCGATCATGCCTTCCGTGTGGTAATAAAAATGAGGGGGAGGGTGTGAGTCGTGCGGAGTGAGCTTGGAAAACAAGCTTCGCGACAAAAGCTGCCCGTGCGATGAACGCTCGCGACGGCATCTTTCCTTAGACTAATCATAACGTGGACGCGAAGAACCGAAAAACCCCGGTACGACATTTTCTTCATTTGACCAGCTTTTGCGGGCGACCACGACGTAACAAAAACCCATGCTAGGTGCATGCATACTCGCTAGCCAGCCACTCAAATTAGACGTCATAATCTCGTATGTAAGTCCGTTTGAGTGACTCAGGCGAACGGCTAGTTCGTTCGGTTTAATAGTCAGAAAGCAGTGACATGATGAAGCACATACACATATTATTTGTTCTCCCACCAGACAGTACGAAGTACACGTTGAAATCCTCGGCTAGGTAACTTCGATACTTTTAAACTTAAAAAGTCGTACCCTCTCGGCCAAAAAAGTCTGCAGCGAAGCAGAGGAATGCGGCTAGACAAAGATGCTACTCTTTGGAGTCAGGAAGGTTCCTGACGGAAACAAGTGTGGTTGAAAGTGGAAGCAATTGGTGAGCGAGGGAAGCGAGTCAAATTCTCGAGTGAGAGCATCACATCAGGACCCCATATTGTTCTCTGGGAATACTGCGATGTCGACGGAGATCTGCTGTTGTGGATTGAGACAGTGCGGCGACTGACATGAACGCCGTTTTTTTGGGAGGGTCCCATTTCCATTAAGAGAAATATTCAACATAGGGCAGCATAGATGCCGTTGACGTGCGTGGCCCTGCAAAACATAAGTGTAGGCTTCTGATAAGTCTGGTGATAACATTCCAAAACGAACGGTACATGACGTATCACAAGTATCGCGGCAGCGGCCTCAGGAGTCGCTGAGATAAAATGACTTCATTATGAGTTCAGGTAAAGTAAAGAGATCAAGGGTTGAACTTCTGGTGCTCGAACTTGATGTCAAGGAAGGAAATGATTTATTCATGCACAAGGAGTCAAGGCACTTTATCCGGGCGGGTCTTGTGAAGGTGAGCGGTCTAGCGCTTTTAGCACAGGAACCCGCAAGTGATGCTAACAATTCTGAGGAAAATCAAAAATGAGGAACCGCCTGTGTAAGATGTTTAGAAGTACTCCCACCAGACGTCAAGTCAATTGGTAGATATTCCGCTGATTATTGTTGCAATTGTCACATTCTACGGCCAAATGCTGAGATGGTGGTGTATGACAAAATCCTGTATGACGAAGCTAACAAGGATCAAACAAGGATACCTGAGAGTTTCCGATGTCGGACTCGATATAAAATCTGATAATGCGTGAGTACGAGATAAGATAAAGAAATATTAAACGTTATTAAAGGTCGTCTGACAAGTGGTCGCTTCTAAGCAATAAAGTTTGAAATTTAAGTTCTGAAGCTCGACGAGTCCGACTCAAATTTAAACCTAATATAGGATGAACAAATTGAAACTCCAGCTAAGTTTTGAACTCCGCTAGAGGGTCACTAATACTACTACTATGCATAAACCATTGTGGCGAACGTGCAGTTACTAACTTACAATGTCACACATCCTTCCTGTTGTTCAGCGCTTATACATTGAGTTATCTCAGGGATCTTCCCGAGGAATCACCAAGGTATGTAATACCGTGACAGTACTTAGTACTTCAAGGTACCAATATTCCTCCCCATCCAAACTCAAATGATGATGTTACACAGAAAAAGCAGTGTATCTTAGACATCAAGCTAGGTTTATTCTCAAGTACTACTCGTTGCAAACGCGAAGAGGACATTTCGTTAGATATGACCACATATTCGGTCATTCGACATTGTCGTCGACGCAGTCATCCGGTGACTGCCGTCTTGACGGTGCAATCCGCTTCCGGATCAGTATTCCAGGTAATGAACTTGACATTTCAAACTGTCTTGCGGCCTCCATCCTATGCCCCTGTCGAAAATTTACTGCTCCACATTCGACGTCGTCAGTCATTAGTGACGGCAATGGCAACCATATAATTCAGTAACGACGAATTTTTGAAACTTCCTCGCCGTCGGTATGCGAGGTCTTAGCGAATCGAGAAGGGGACTGTTCCTGTCTGATCGCCAGGACCCATCTACCATCCCCGACGACGCTGACGTGACCGCGGAGTTACAGATAGATATGAGTGGTGGTGTGAAAGACATTACCAGCTCTCCCAGACCCAGCGCAAATGGTGATAGCTCTACGCATCATTCTTACGGAGAGCGTACGGGAAGTCTCCAGGTAAAGAATGATCTACAGTTACTACTATCTTCTATCATCTCATATCGTGTGACAGAAAGTGTACATATATGATCTTTCCAGAACTCCACCAGACTCCGAGCGTTGACTGTCCGACGCTTATGTAAATATTATTTCTGGCTTGTCCAGGGCCCATCAAAGAGACTACACTAGTGTGTGCACACATTTGTGGACGCAGGATAAAGCCAATTGTTTGAATGATTATCTTGTATCTACACCTGAAGACCATCAAACCGCTTCGACGGGCGCAACCTTCTTTCGTATGTCCGTCCCCCACGCCGTTGTCACTACCGGGATCTCAAACTTACACAACTTTGTTGTTCGACGTGAGTCTTTGTTGTTGATCAAGTATCTAATAATACTCGATCTTCCAATCGATCAATGTTGGGAGCCTGGGAGACAGAACCTCTGCGGAACGCCGAGTCTTTTTGAGCGGACTCAAAGTGACAGTGTGGGCAATAGGAGCATAGGAATGACTGTTAATTGTACGTGATCTGTATATCTATGAGAAGGGAGGGTATAATACTGTCCCTTGCCTGAGAATCTTTAATGACCTGGCCACTCAGTGCTGTTCTTTAGCAACTGTCATTCCACGTCATGGACTGGTGCGGAGACTTGGAGGCGCAGTAACAGCACCTTCGACTTCAGTTTCTCGGTACCTTATTTTGAGGCCAAGATCGGTATTCAGCCTCATTTTGATGTGATAGTTTTTAATTGGATAGTAGGCTCTAGCGCCTTTATTATTATTATCATCATCTCAGAAGATCATGCAATGTTACAAGCTTTTCAATTGGTTTTCAGTCAACCCGGAATTGTGCGGTGTTTGCTTCATTGATCGAGTATCGTATCCAATATTCACGCGTCTGATATATGACATCCTGAAGCACATGTATTAACTACCGTTCCATGGATAACGGTCAATCATGCCATGTGTTGTTGAAACGTGTTATCCTGAAAAAAGTAGCGATCGGATACGCCGTCAGCATACGTTTCTGAGCATTTGGTTTTATTGAGTAATAGAGCAACGGACTGCCCTTTACGGGCCGTAAGAAAGTGTCAAGATAAGTGTCACAGCGCGCAGTTTGGCACCTGGTCTGCTTAACAATGTGCAAGAAAAATAAATGGGTGCTGTACTTGGAGGAGCGCTCGGTGTTCTGCAGTGATCGTCGGAGACATGCGTCAAAGCCGCGGGAGCGGTGGAGATTAGGAACAAGACAGGAAATGCTGGAATAGACAACACATGTACGTGAAGGGTCAGAAACGTCGACTTACGGGGACCTGGCAGACGTTTACAGTATAAGGTGTGGAATTTTACATACAGTTATAGGTCATAGAAAGCAGTTGTCATTCACATGTAGAAATTGCTCATTACGGTATAGTGGGGAAGCTGTACGGAGACTAGAGTGTGAGCGAGAAATAGGACCCAGAGTGGATGCAAATGTGCATAGGCCCCATCATCACCACGCGATGTGTCATTTGGATATAACTACCTTGATGGTAAAAGGATCGACCACATGTCAGGATAATAGTCCGGAATGTTGATGGCCGATAAATTACTTAAATTAGAGTAGCGCATCAGAAGTTAACATATGTCGAGACCAATTAAGGGAAGTGGATCGTCAAATTTGGAGTAAAAAAATGACCGGTACCTCATTGAATTGAATTCTTTTCTTTCACAGTCAATGCCTCAAAGCCATTAATATTATTTCAATGAACAACCCTTGTTATGTAGGAGATCGCCCATGCATTATCCTTTCAATCTGCTCCTCGTTTTTTTTTTCAAAAATTTTCCCACCTATTTAAAACACGCAAAGAAACATGATGCGCCAATGATGTGTGGAAATTGATTAAAAAAACCCCACCTTCCCTATACGAAATTTGTTATGGCAAGTCTTAAAATGCACTTACGACGCATCCACGACCCTTAGATCAGAATTTTAGTGATTTAGACCGATTTTCCGGGTCCGTGACAATGGTGTCCCCGTCCATTTTCCACCCTTCCAACCTTCTCTACTTCTCACTTCGAACAAGATTTAGTATAAAACGATGAAGGATCTTCCTCACGAAAATCTACCTCCCATACTTCCTATTCATCGTATGGCTGAAAACATGGCATAGTCAGTCAACCATATCCTTATGTTTGCTTTCATTCTCATTGAACATCTTTTAACAGCTCTTCCACCCCTAATGCTTACATTCCACCAGCATCTTATTATCCTCCTTCTGCTCACGCTGCCGGGCATCCTCATATTATGGCGCCCCAGCAACGTCAAGAGCCACAACAAAGGAAGCGTCCCAAATACACAAGAAGCAAGACCGGTTGTATGACTTGTCGAGTCAAAAAAATAAAGGTATGCCACTTCATACTCCAACTCGAACATGTTATTCATTCAACTCAGTGTGACGAGGCGAAACCTAATTGCATGCGATGTACTCATGGACAACGAGACGTGCGTCTCGCCTTGTAATCTGCAAAAAAATAACTAATAGTTGCTCAGTGCACATGGCCAGAAGGCGTACCAACCCGCAAGAAATCAACATCTCGGAAAGATAGTGTCGACGGGCGTCCATCCACTGCCGACTCATCTGGACTGTCAGAGACTTCAACACCTCCTACTCGGGACAGTACGCCTGCGAAAGCTCGCGTATCTAGCGATTACAACCAACCTCCAATGTCCCGTCGGCATAGGCATGTGCATCTTTCATTATATATTTTATTTACCGACCAAAAACCTGTGTTTTAGCGATCTTTTTACTCCCGTACCTCAAGTGAAATACGAGGAAGACCCTCATCTCAGGCTCGGGCCAGAGCCCGATGCTGCGCGACGTCAGTTGTAAGTTTGGCAGTTGTTTTTAATTTTATTCTATCGTAACAAATATACAGAGCTCCACAAGGTTACCCCGTGCATCCAAATCAGAATTCCAATGTTCTATCAATGATATCCGAGATGCAGCCATACCCTCCTCATCGATACGACTCTGCGTACGCTACTCCAGCCACTCAATTACATTCAGCAGCTCCCTCACGACACATTCCCCCTCATCACTCTCAGCACCATGTTAATATGCGACCTATGAACCACCAACCACCCCCTCAACACTGGAACCAGCAGCCTATGATGCCAAATGTAAACCCCATGGATCCTTTTGTACGTATTCCGTGGGTTGTTGTCCTTCTTATACTAAATTTCTGGTGTCCGATTTAGTTCCCACACCCCCAGGAGAGGCATTTGGTGGCACATTCGTCTAATGATCATCACCCTAGATACCCATAAGATTCATGTTTCCCTTTCATTTTTCTTAAAGATCCGTCATGACATTGATATTTGAGCATCATTTTGGACATCCCCTCTAAGAACCTAATTTCTGCTTGGTCTAGATCGGCCTCCAGGATCTGATCCCGCCACTGATGCGCTGTTCGGCGTTCTTGGTGTGATGCGGCGAGGAGTCAAGCACTTGCCTTAATTGGCGCACTCATTTCCATGAATTTAAAGCTGGCACAGACCTGTATAACCCCGCAAGCTCAAGAGCTTGTTTGGTAGCTTCCTCGCTGTGTCGTTGATAGACGAATGCTGCACTGTTAAATTGTTCGATCGTCTTATGTCATTATCTTAGACAAAAACCGCGTGTATATATATCATACATTTCGCTAATATCGGATGAGAACCCTCGACGCGCCTTTGCCAAAAGATTGAATCAATGGTCGGAACTGAAGGCAACACCTGCTGCTGGAGTGTATTATACTGCAGGTAAGCCCCGCGGCAGCCCAGAATTGGCTAGAATTGAACCCTTCCGCAGCCTGCATAGCCAGCAGTAGAGAAATGACCATCTTGCATGCTTCCTCAGATTGAGTGACAGTATGCCACTATAAAAATCTGCACAGCGTCGTGGAGATTCCAAGATTCCAAGTGCAGGCGATGATATTCGATGAATCACGGACTCTTACTATAACCTCCGAACACGTATTTGGGTTTTCTCGCGTGTTTGTTCCTGCTACTTACCCCGAGTATGTCCTTGGCCGTCGCCCACGTTTGAGGGTCATTGTATTTTACCTTTTGCACAGTTGATCTCGTTCATTTCTCGCGCCCTACTAGTACGTGGGTCCCTCAAGCCGATGAGGGTACTAAATCTTCTGCGTGGAATACACCTATGAATTACCTCATTTACCAGAACTTTGGGGGAACTCGTACTATTCTCTCGTATTCCACAACGGGCCCAGAGGCAATAGTGCGTATCCAGTACCTTTCAAGTACATGGGAATGTCCTCGTGTAACTAATTCCGAACCTGCATCGCGGCGTTTTAGAAGTGATTCCGACCGATTGGCGCTGGTGCAGTTCTGCTGTGACTTATTACGAATTCCTTGTGTTGGAACGTGGATAGGCCTCTGGAAACTGTCGTAGTACGGCTTTCGAGTGTCGACTTTGTCGTAAGGATAGACAAACATTCAGGTATGATAAAAGCACGGTTGACCTTTCATAACAAACTATCGCAGGATCCATGCGCGTACCATCGATTTATCGAGCTAGCGCAAAAGCTCGAAAAAGTTAAAAGCATGTTGCACCTTACTTTCAGGTGAATAATGCCCCCTCAGATGAGTGCATGGATTCAATTATCAACAGGATGATATAATGGATTCTGGCACCGTTCTGGAAGCGATTAGATCAAGGTTTACTTGAAGCGGACTAACGTATCATGATAGCCCTGAAAACTGAATGTGTTGAGCTTGTGACGCGGCAATGACGCTGTTTGGTCATATCAAGCCACAAAATTCCTGCTACAGGGGAATACCTGAATGTTGGTACGTTTGTTGCTACTGTCCCCAGCTGTCTCCCTGCGAACCACATTCCTGGTCAGATGGCTGTAATATGATGACAAAATCATGCACGCTGGCTCGTGAGTCGCGTCAGAACACCTGATGCGGCGGTGGTAAGTACAGCCCTGAGGTTCGTGAAGTTGATATCCATTCTTCAGGGTTTATGGTCATATTAAGTGAGCAAATTGCGTGTCATAATATTGACGTCTTCAACAGTGATTCAAGTAGCGTGTTTTCCATCACATCGTGTCTAGGGTGCTTTACAAGTTGCCCGCGGCGTGTGGCTCTAACTCCCGTACTTGCAACTGCTTTCGACTGGACTGTGTTCGAAGCATAACGACCCTGAAAATCTATGTGGTAAATTGCAAAATGATCAGGGTGCTCCCTGAACTCGAGGTTGAAAATGGGAATCAAAGCCACTATTAAATTGACTGATCCGGGCTCACAAAGATAATAAAGGAATAGGTGGCAAATGTTCTACAGAATTTATATTGTCCATGCCTGATTGGGGTGGAAAAAGGCGCAATCTGCGCCGCATGCGAGCGCGCGTCGGGCAACGTGCCCAATTCTGTAAAATTACCCACTTTGCACCGTAACGCCACGTTCCTGACGTTTTATAGGGCTTTAACAACGCGTTTTAGGGTACACTTGTCGTGAAAGGCAAATCGGGTCAGCATATCGATATCAACATGATACCTGATCATTCGCAGCTAGCTCATCAGATGGCATCAACCTTCGGCTACCAACACAAAACAACTGGTTTTACTTCCTGTTACGAGTCACAACCAACGGAATGATGTGATTTCTGAAACTCGCCCGCCCGGGAGTCACATTATTGCGAGATGATGTTGCTCTCGCCGTCGTGTGATTGGTTAGTGTATCTGGAGGCGTGTATTTTGGTTTGATGCTTTGTGTGGGTGTAGTACAAATCAAGCTGAGGCTTGCACGAGGACGGAGCGCTTCAACTAATAAGGTTTTCCGAAGAGCTCCATATGAGATATACATGTGTATGTCGAATGAGTCTAATGGAACTGTAGCTGACCTCGAAGGATATAATAAAATTTGACCCATTCAACCTACTTAGCTAGTACTTATCGCGTGTGTGGTCAGCGATTCAAAAGGGTCTATAATTTTTTACGTGACAGGGGGGAGTACTTGTCCTAATTAGGATGTCATGTTCGCGACGTTGGACGACTGTATACAGTATACATAACGAGGAACGTCAAGGATGAGCACAACGTTATCACCAATGGTGTAGCTCCAATTGTCACTGCCAATGAGGCAGCGGTGCAGTGTCAGCAGTAGACAGCGAGGCCAACAAAACCACCGAGAACACCTGTGTCAAGCCTTTCAGGTTCGTTTTATCTCAAATGTTATCGTAAAAACATGCCCATCTGATTTGTCTCTTTTTTTTTGTAGGGATCTCTTATCGAGCCCTGAACTTCTGAGAGACAATCTTAGACGGTGGCTGGGGCTTTGAGCACCTTACGGTCGTAGGTACGTTATATGCTCCAGTATGGTGTTCTCAACTCACTGAATTCCTTTTTTCAACAGTGCAACGCTCGGGCTGTTCTGGGAAGGACGGTCTCAGCCAGCCAGGGCACGGTAAGACAGCATTTTTGGCATCCTGATCACTAAGACAGTGACATGTGGAATAGAGAAATGATGGAGAAGTTATCGAAGTGACTTGGGAAAGGCTTCTTTGATGGTCACCAACTCCTCGGGATACATTGAAAGAGATGCGATGAGCTAGCATATCTGGGTTCAGAAGGTTGCTCATGATGTATAAGCTTATTTGCCTGCGTACAATTTCGCTGCGTAGTGCTTCGTCAAATTGATGCAACTTTGCTTGCCTTGTGGTTACTTCGAAAGTTGTTTGAATGAGGCAAACTTGGCCTGCGGAATCCTCGACTATCGTGGTGCTTGACTCGGGGAAAGAAAATGATGAATCAAAATGACGAGCCACAGTAAGTATCGCCAGTGACAGAACAGTGACTGTCTTCCTTGTGTCGAGACTGTCATGTACTACTTACCACCACCACTCCAAGCGGCTCACCAGTAAGCTTCAGAATTAATATTCCCAGCACCGGGTTGATATTGGCTCGGTCTTCTTTTCACCATTGTTTGGAATTTTAACTCGAAGCGTGGTACGAGTGTAGGATTAGACTCGGACTCGGAGACTTTGTGCAGAGGTCTCTACAACTGGCTTCTCTTCTCCGCCTACCACGCAGCGCCCAGGTTACACCGGTGCCATGTCTGCAGCAGTCTTTCGGATTCCCTTTTCTGAACTCCGGTGAGCTCTGATGCACTGCTATGATGGCTCAAATTCTTGTGTGCAGTTACCATCTACATGCAATGAAGGCAAATCCGGCGGGAAAACCAGCCATGAGTAAAGAGCACTGTTCTTTCAACCTCACTCGTGTAGGAAGTTCACTGTTGTGTTAAACTCGTCAAGTTTTTCACCAGAGAACCTGATAAAGGGTGAATCATCCTCTCAGTCGCCATGACACATTCTGCTAATGGCGAGCGAGTGTACTGTCTTGTCAGCACCTACTGTCGTGCACACGTAAGTCCCGCACTTTCGTGTACGCCTCCATTGATACAGATGCATGTATCTGGATCATCCGCATGCATCGACGCAGGCGCCTGCACTGACGTGGATGCCACCTGCGTTGACGCGCGTGTTTGTGTTGACACAAATGCCCGTGTTCATGCTCCTGCGGACGCTTTCTCACTACTTTTGTTGCGAACTGTCTCATCATATAGCCTCACCTTGATGTGTCGCTTTGCAGCTCCTACGATGTGGGGATTCGAGGTTCACTTCGTTGCATCGTATCCACACCCTAATGTGGGAATCGCAGCTTACCTCGGTTCACTTTTGTACATGTCGGGGCCACCACCTGGACCGGGCTGCTCCTTCCAGGCTTCCGCCCCAAAAAAGACTGATCTGCTTGCAATCAAGCATGTATTTTGTCTCGTTCTCACTACTTATATAACTGCACAAGAGCGCTCACGAAGTCCCCCAAATGAAGATCCTACAACACACACACCATGATCACCATGGTCTGGCGATCATGACATTGATGATTTTACTGAGTTTGAGCTTGACTAATATTTCGATTGTAGTGGTGCTTGCGCACCAAGTCCGACAACTTCTGTTAGAATCTGTCAGGCCCAGGTGTTCCACATTTTTTAATGTCCAACATAGATTTCCCTTTAGGTTCTTATGGTTGTTACTTAACACTGCAGGATGACGAAGCTACTTGGATTACCGCGCACTACTATCTCTGAATTGGATAATATTTATCAGTCATCCATCCCCGTACTCAACGACGATCTCCCACAACGCACTAGCAAGCTCTTGCCCATGCTCATAACCACACCACCATTCCTTCACGTCCTTGCAGTTTGTTCCACAAACCTAGCATACCCCTATAAGCGGGGATTGATGTAGAAGGTGCTGTGACAAGCGGTGAAGTCATCCTCATCAACGTTGCTTTACTATGCCGGAATATGGAAGGAAAAGATGTCGGCACGAAATAAGCAGGTGCGTGGTTAGTGACCCTATGACATGAACGAGTTCGGACGCACACCATACGATGTACCAGGGTGGTCTGGCACAGGAGCAGGAGTTCTGGCTCGTAGTTGGTAGTCCTGTGGCGTGTCGTAGTCGGTCCTTGATGGATAGAGCCGCCTCCTCCCGCCATAGAGGTTTGGCCTTGGGTTCCCTTACAGTCCGTTCCCGTTCCAACGATTCAGCTAGTCGTTGCATGCTTGGGGACCAGAAGTTTCTGCAGCGATGACATGCATCGAATGCTCTCAGGTCTCGATCCAGTACTTAACCCTCAAGCTCAAATTACGTTTTGCCTCGTAAAATTGTATACTTATCCTAGAATCACATTACTTCGCCATGGTTCATATGTTATCAAGGTGTCAATATGTTCCTCACCTTATTTGACAGACCAGTGGAGGAGTTGCAGTACAGATCGGTAAACATTGCCTCTGTCGCAGGAAAAGGTAAGGAGACCATGCTTCCCAGGCGTCCCAATCGAGAACGTTTCCGCAAGCTCAAGTGGTCGGCAATCTTGGCAATGACCTCCCGACTGCCTTTAAGTATGTGGGAAATCAGTTGATAGCATGCTCGTCGTCTGTCAAAGAGGATAGCATACCTCGGCGGCGGCGGCGCAGCAGTCTCTACCGGCGACGAAAACGAGATGACTGCGAACGTAGAATACAAGCTGTTTTTCTACATTGCTCGGCCATGAAGCCATATGTAGAGTGTTGCAGGAGACGAACATCGTAGGCAAGTCCCTGCGATAGATTGCTTTTCAACGTAGACCATCGAGATGGTTTGATATTGGGAAAGTGAAATCCAGGAGATAATGGAGGCTTTGCAAGTACGATGCTAGTTCTCTTCGTGTTGAGAAACTATTTTCAAATGTTTATGTGGCGCATTCACTGATGATTCAGGTCTACGCCCGAAATGAAACTAAAGTTTAATGTAGAAGCCTTGAGAAACTCGTTGCGGAAGGAAGTCAGGAAAGCATGCGAGAAACCCACAAAGGTGGGTGTATCGTGTATCATTTGCAATCCCTGCATTGGGGAACGATTCAGCAGATGGCCAGAAATGGTATATAAAAGAGCCTACCTGGAACTTATTGTGGTTCCCGACGAGCAGATGAAACACCCCTTCCAAGAGCTCTGTATCCTGGAGAAGTATTATAAATGCCACAGGACGGAGAGGAAGAGCAAGTACCTCATTATATCGCCCGAAGAGATCTTGACCAACACTCTCCCAGCATCAGTATTCAATGGTGCGTCAGGGTTGGCCTGTTGTAGATTCTCGATCAAGGAAAACGCGACTATAATCGGATCAGTATCTGATATTTGGGTCCGTCATTAATTCAGATCTCTATTCGCCTTCAAGACGAATGTGATATTCACACTGAAGGATCGGATCTTGTGTATCGTACACTATTATTCGTCGCCTGCAAAATATCAGTTCGTACGACGAACAATCTTCAGTACTCAGTGTTCACACTCACCAGGTCGGATCACGTGAAGTATTGATTTTGGTGAGTGTCCCGAAGTTTGCAGCTCGGATGGAGCTCAGACGATAGGATGAATGCGCCAACGAATGCATACACTTATGGTCGCATACCGACACGTGTTAATAAAGCGTTGGCTGATTCTGGTAAGACACGATGGCAGCGCATATTAACTTAAGGATCTCACTTGGAGATGATACACATACCCGAGGACTCCGTCCTTCGAACGAAAGGTGGAATGGACAGGGAGTTAGGTCCTTGTCACATTTGGAGAACTGATCCAGAAAGAGATATGAAAGATGGAATAGATTTTCCACAGATTGGAAAATGCTCTGGAGATTGGTGACGAGGCGGAACAGGTTCACAGGATCCGAATCATTCAAGATATCGATAAGCCTATCGGATCTGAATTGCGCCTTCAATATTCAATAGCAACATAATCCTGCGAATGAAAAAAGCCCCACCGTGACACGCATGAGTGAAGCCAACTGTATTTCGCTGGCCGTCGGAGTCCCTCGCTAATGCCGGTCTAATGCCGGCATCCGACACAAATGTAGAGGAGTAAAGAAACAGAGCAAGTGCGCACATAGACGCACAGGCGTTTGCAAACCAGCGCGTACCAACAGATTACGGTACAAACCACGAGAGTAAAGGAGCGCGCTTAAGCAGACAAGGTTGGGTTTGCACCACGTTAAACTCCAAAAAGCAAGCTACAATGTGCACATGAGTTAATAACACAAATATACAACATCAATCGAGCATGTAATCGGAGTCCGTTCCTTTCTGTGCTGTGCGATGGTATAGTAGCTGTATGATGGAAAGATGTACAGAGAGCGGTGCAAGTGGTGCGTACAAAATAGGCACAGTGACGAAGGGGATGCAATGATGAAACAAGATATATCAGGGTGACGACGAAGCATTTTGAATGAAAACAAGGAATCTATGGTGTTCTGTCAACAGCACCGCGGCTTGAAGGCGGTCTCGAATTGCTTAAATATCAGTGTCAGTAGCCATCGGTACCTAAATCAAACAATCTTACGCTTCTCTAGTTTGTTTAGGCCAGTCCCACACTTGACTGATCCAGCGGGCCATAGGCACTTCTCGCTTCATGACGGTGGTGATCCAAGGATGAGACAACATTCCTCCTGGTGTAGGGCGACTTGAATGGTCGATAATCAAGCTGCGGTGAACGTTGATATGACGATACGCAGAAGGAGAATAGGTAAGATCTTACGTCTGTCGAATAAAGTCTTTCATCTCATCACTCCATACAATGTTATCGCCTTCTTCATCGTTCAGTTGAGGTGGCTAGAGAGTTATTTTGATGTAAACAGGATTCAACAACAAGCTCTAAGTGCCTACCTGTCCTTGGGTGATATAGACAATCAGTTCAATGGAAGTGAGGTCATCGGGAAATGGGTATCGATTCTGTACAAGTTCCAAGAGGGTGATTCCAGTAGACCACACGTCAGCTCGGATGCTATATTCCTTTCCGCTGATGCGTTCCGGCTATAGCGACTATCAGTGGTGATGGATACATGATCGAGTGACAGACGTACAGCCATGTAGAAACTAGTGCCTGTGAAGGTTCCGGCCATAGAGCGGACAAGCTCTCCAGAGACACCAAAATCAGCGAGACGAACGACACCTTCACCAGTGAGCAGGATATTGGGTGGTTTGATGTCCCGATGGATGGTTTTGAGGGAATGAAGATAGTTCAAGCCTTGCAAAACCTAACGAATAAATGAATATGGCTAAAATCAAAAGAAGTTTTAGTAATTACCCCTTCGGCTATACGCCCAGCGACTTTTTCGCTGATACGCGCATTCTTCTCTTTGATTCGCTTTCCGACAGCTTCCAAGCTACCTCCAGCGCAATATTCCATCATGACTTTGACTTCACTAGATGATGGTGACATATAGGCGCCGTAGAAACGGATTATGTTGTGGTGTTTGCACATCGCAGAGATTGACAACTCGCGTTCGAGCTGTTTCAAAGGCGCCTCACGAGTGGTAATTGTCTTGCGAGCCAAGATTAAGTTGTTACGCCGATCTCTGACTTTATGGACAGCTCCACCCTGACCTTCGCCCAGTCGTGAAAGGACTTCTAAAACACTGTCCGACCATTTATTAGAGCTAAAATTGGTCGAAGTCTCTTCCGTAGGTGTATAGGTATAGGTCTCGATGGTAGTCCTGTCAAATTCAGCAATTAGTTGAGCAATGCTGTTATCGCTACTGTCGATGGGCTCGGGAGGACGTGGTGTTTGTACAGTCAAGAAAGGCCGAACTGTTGCGCCGCCTGGGTTCTCACCATCCAATCCAGCTGGGATGGTTGCAGGACCTTCATAATAGCCTGCACTAATGCCACCACCATCAAGTGCGATTGGCAGATGAAGCCTGGGTCTTTGATTTGGCCTAGGGCCTGGACCAGGAGCTCCAGTAATCTGAGGACGAGATGGACTTGGAGAAGAGCCCGATGGGGGAGATGATGAAGCAGATGAAGGGTGTAAAGCTGGCTGATCATGGGGTATTCTGCGAATTGTCAATGGACGAGTCTCTGTTAGGATTAGCGGTGGTAGTGGCGATTGTGACCGGGGAAGGGTGCGTGGTCCGATAGGACGAGAATGCGAATGCGTCTGATGCATTGCTGGGTACGACAGACGACGCTCTAACAAAGCGTAGTCAATGAGAGTCTTGCCCATCACAACTGTATAATATCACCGAATATAATATCATGCATAAGAAACTCAGTACAAACATGGCACTGTAGCCAAGTGGTTACGGCGTCACGTTTAGGTCAAGAACCAATCCGTGATGGGAAACCTCGCGAGTTCGAATCTCGTCAGTGTCATCTTTTTATCATTCTTATCCCCGCTTACGCTTGTGGTAATGTGATCAATCAATCGGTTGTGGACACATCACACATATGTGCCATTGTCATCGTCCACAGTAACGACAGTATAAGACCTTGCAACCTTTTTTTTAAAAAAAAATTGTATCACCATCACTGGTAGCAATGTTTGTATCACCTTCCAACCAAGCCACAGCCTTATGCACTTCCCCCCTACCATCATCTCCCTCGAAATCCCGCCGTCGTCCAGTGCCTCTACGGCTACAAAGCCTTGGAGTTGATCCAAGCCTTCTAGTCGGCAAGGTGCTAACGAAGCTCAGCCGTTCTTCAAAACATCCTACCTTAACACTGGACTTCTCGGACAATACTACATTTCAAATTCTTGTTGATGGTTATGACCCTGTTCATAGGTGTGTCTATTCACCTCCGCTTGTGCTAAAAAATTCTCAACAATGTACCTGGCAGAGGTCTTCCAAAAGAACTTGAAATGGACTCGTCTCTAGAGCAGCTTCTCGCCGCAGGGCAAGCGCACGTAGAGTGGACAATCAAAGATTGCGCTCTCATAACCTTGACAGACAAGGCATTCGAGTCAAGAGAGAGGGAACAACGGTGGGATCAGGATCATACTGGAGTCGCATTCCGCTTCTTTGAAGACCGGATGTGGCATTGCGTATGGGCCACCCTGACAGATCATGACCAAGGCACATGCGTTTTTCGCAGCTTTGATGACGTCTATATCAATCAACTACATCGTTCTCCTCGAAAACTTCGTGCACACATACCCGAATCTCCCATAGATCCTCGCTGATCTATGTCACCGTCGCATTTATCAAGTCCCCCTTAGCATGAGGTTTCTTATATAAAAGATATTTACCTTCCACAAATAAATCCTGCATCTGTACCACTACTGTATCTCATACACGCCATCGGAATACGCACCGTGCAATTTCAAGGGTGCTGATCACCTCATGGCCTCCAGGGACTTTTACTTCTATAACGCAGAACTGTTAGAGGTCGTCTCCAATATATATTAGATTGAAACGTCAACAAAAGAAGGCAAGCATGATCCCGAGTCTGGGTGAGCCATTCCCAGCCCATACTCAATCGGCGATCCACACATGTAGCCATGAACTGTATTTTGCACTCATGATCACACTATACCATTCCCGGCGTCTGCTGCATTATGAAGACTGACAAATTCCGATCTTGCGTGCGATAGAAACGTCATTCTAAATCTTTGAAAATTGCGATAGGCTGCATGAACAATTTTTGCTATCAGAACAGTCCCCGATTGAAAAATCATACCTAAAAGGCTCTTTGATCTGCACTTGGTAGGAGGGTACCAAATTCATTTGGCAACAGAAAGACACATATCGGCCTGTCCGTACAAAGAACCGCACAACTGGACCAGAAAATAATGGTCCGAACAACTACGTTATCAGTGATGGACTAGACTCCCAGTTATCTCTAGCGTTCAAAGATAAGTAAAATCACCTGTCATCAGGGTCTGGAAGGGGCAGTGTGTTAACGCCAACGAAGACAAATGCTCAAATATCTCAACAATGGGAGCTAGTGGCCAGGCGCCACAAAGCAAAATGCGCGGAAATCGCTGACTTGAAAAAAGGACCTCCGCCATGAAAGTTCCTGCGGTCAGCCAGGAAAATCCATCGCGAGATGGATTATAAAGTGCTGCGGGATGCGCATGGATGCAAGGTTCTAGCCCTGATTTTCGGAACATGACATCCTATAATGAGCGGCGTACATGCTCCTGATAAGCCGGCGGCAATGTGCCTGTTTTATAATATAAGTTATGTCTGGGTTCTGTGGACGTAAGGCATGAGAGCGAAACCGGAGAGATGGATGGCTACAATCAATCGGCTGGATAGACAGAATGACGGAACAGAAAGGGAACTTGAAATCGACATAATGACAGGGTGAAAGGGTACAGCGCTATGGAGTTTTGATAATCCCCGAGGGTCATGGAGCTATAATTTGTACGAGTCACAGCCAAACGGAGAAGTATCTGACCGTGCACTGTTTTGCTGCGCTTCTCTAATCTGGCAAGCACACGCAGCTGATCCAATCCCATGACAACGATGTACTTGCCATCAAGATGAGGGTATTGCAAAAAAAACATTGAGATATAGTGGGCGCAGATGATGGGTTGTCAAATCAGTTCGAAATATTTACTTAATAATACGTACGTACATACAGAATGAACTTGATTTAAGGTCTCTGAGCGCAAACGTATACGGGTGCCTATTTCCAGCAGTCTGCCCTGCTTATTTCGAGGGACCAAGACCATGAGACCCTGGCCCTGGCGTGTTCGTAAATGTCCGGCGTCAAGCAAGTGAGACGATAATTGGTTCATGCTGGCTCATCGGAAATTTGTATATACACCCAGAATGCTTGCGTGACTCTCAGTTCGGAAACGTGCTATGGGGGGACCACAAGGGAAGTATAATCTTGTTTGAGATAGTAGACTGCTTATGGATGATTCCTAATGAGGAATGTTCTCACGGAGTGTTGGATGAGTTGCTTTGGTCCGAACAACTTGCCTTCTTCCGAGTAGAACAAGCCTATAGTACCAAAATAATCTGCCATCTTCATGTCAAATCCACCCCCTTCATCTTCACCTTCACGTGTTACTTTTGCATACTTGACTCATAGAAACCTCGGGACGGTTAAGAAACTCAATTCGGTCTTGTTTCCCATCAAGTACAGCGACAAGTTCTACCAAGATATCATAGCTCCCGAGGTCGAGGACTTCTGCCAGCTCAGTCCGTCTTATTCTTGCAAGCGTTTACAGACTAGCCTAACTGCTTTAAGTCTATTATAACGATGTCCCTGTGGGCAACATCTGCTGCAGATTAGAGAACAAAGATCTGTATCTCATGACTATGGGCGTCCTGGCAGTAAGTTATCCCGCTGTCAGTCGTGGCAAATATGAAACCCTTCTAGCCATATCGCTCCAAACAGCTTGGCTCTCAGGCTCTGAAACGCGTCATCAAAGCTGCTGCCTCTCATTCCAAACCCAAAATCAGACGTGTATACCTTCACGTACAAATCTCGAACACTGACGCCAAGAGGTTCTACGAAAGACACGGCTTCAAAGAAGTAGGCATAAAAGAGGACTACTACAAGAAGATTATGCCACGCGACGCGTGGATATTGGAGAGGATAATTGAATCTGAAGACAAACAGGATCAGGAGAAGCCTCAATTGTGAAATTACAACCGCTGCTACGATATCTGACCACACTGTAAATGGTAATCTTTCATTTAACGGACACATAAATATGTTAACGTGTTACATTGCAGTTTCACTATGCCAATAATTCCTTCCGGTACAAACTTCCAGCATCAATGTCCAATATGATATTAGTATGTGGAGTAAATTGCAATGGAGCGATTGATGATTCTATATTATCAAGTTAGCTTTGCAACACGGCACGAAGCAAGTTACTAACAAAAAGGCCAAAACAACGCCATTTCAATTTGCATCTTCGTCATATCCACAATGCTTCACAAGCTGATCAAATGAATGAGATCATGATCTTCCAGGGACACAAATTCAATGGTACCTGGTGCCTTTTCAGTGCATCTTTCCTTGTGAATGTCTTTCCACAGCCCCCGTTGCACAAAAACGGTTTCTCTCCCGAGTGTGTGTCTCTGTGTCGCTTCAAATCATGTTGCCGGTTAAACGACAGAGCACACATGTCGCAGGAGAATGGTCGGGTAGGGGATGCTGGGTATTGCACTGCTGGCGCTATCGGTCCATCAATGACGTATGGTTGCGTGACATTCGGTATTGCATGGCTGCGCGAAGGTCCCGCCGGTGGATATATCTGATTCGGTGAATGAGCCGGCTGGCGCATGGGGTATTCTTGTGGATACATCTGTTGTTGTTGCTGTTGTTGATTGTATGGACTGACAGCAGCATTTGGGGGGTAGGGGTGTGATGGTGCAGCGGCATGATTATTTGTTGTGTAGTGCGTGCTTGATGGTGGCATGTTAGGCATTGCATATGGTGGAGATGAGGCATGGTGCGTGGACATATAGTTGTTTGGTGCCGCCGGGAAGCCACGCTGAACTTGTTGATAGGAAGATGATTGATGAGGGGGCTGCTGCTGACCGTTGGGTGGCCATTGGCCGCTCCGCTGGGGCTGGTTAGGGAGGCGCGGGGGCTGATTGGGAGGACGCTGGGGCTGATTGGGGGGGCGTGGCTGATTTGGGTGGAATGAGTAGTTGTGGCGGTCGCTCATGATGTTCGTGCTTGACTGAGCAGGATTCAACGTGGGGTAAATGACATGACAAGTACAGGGTTCATATGCATTTTCGGAGCCGCCCAAATTTGTGAGCGTACGGTAACATTGCCGTGTCTCCGTTGGTGACAGAGACCTAACGGCGTAATTGTGGTCCTCACAGATCCCAAGATGCTACGTCTGTCCAGACAAGATTGACGCTCTTTACGTGCCTGATTGTAAGGTTACTGTCCTGAAACGGCTCTCAGGCTGGCAACCAGACCCTCTAGAGATGCCTGAATGATGCCTGTCTAACCAAACTTAGAATCGCCTGGCTTTTCTAAGCTTCATTTGCGAGGAATTTCTGCAGAATCTGCAGGATTGATCAGGTACACTGTCGGATCCATGGAGCTGTGGGGTCACCCATAGCCAGGGTTGTAATAGCAGCAATTCAAGGACCTCCTGAATGACCTCAACCTTATTTGCTCATCGAAACCGGCGACTCACGGGAAACCCGGGTCTGCACCCGCCCAGACTGGTCTGGTTAATGCATCGCGTTTTTGGATTCGCTGATTTGAGTACTATTCATCAGATGTTAAGAAATGACATTGCATAGCCTTGTTCTAATCTCGACAACATTCCCAGCTCCTGCTGGATCATCGGACCGTGCTGTGCGAAACAACTTTCACTCACGTGATTCCAATGCTCTGTACTCTTGTAGATCCAATACCATGAATTGCAGATAAGTGTAAGACCCGGAGGCCTGGGTTTTCAACTCCGCGTGTTCACGGACCCAACGTTCTAAGTTTCATAGCACTATATTTGCACAATGGATGTCGTCTTGAGACTCTCACCTGCAGGTTTGTCTGTGTTAAGAAAGATAATGACCAGGCACCTGTTTGAGCAAGATGCAATAATTTGCTAATGTGGTTTTTCATCTCCCAACCACAAAAGATCCTCCGAATTTAACGCACGGATGGTGACATGGTGGCGCGAAGAGGTCGGACTGTGCAGGGCCAACTATGTGGGCATCATTGATTGTTTTGACCCTAAAATGACTGTACGTACCTGTTGACATTTATTGTTGATGACTGACATACTTTGTGGTCATGCTATCTGATAAATATTTGAAAAATGTGACTGTCCTAATTGCTGCTCACGCAAGAAAGACCGATGATCGTGTGTTTTGATGGGTGGGCAATGCAGGAGGACCTGCCGCCCATTACAGAATGCAGGGAGGAGTGAAGTTTGACAGGAGCACGAGGTGGGAATACCTGGTACATAACAGCAATCATATTTAGTCATATTTGTCGGAAATTGCTTGTCGGATGTCAATCGAACGTCATGCATTCAAGCTTGTGCACAGCTACAGCCGCAATGTCTAAACGCGCCCAAGCGTCGCCATCAACGTCTCAGCCTAAGCGAACAAAATTCGCTTCAGATCAATCGTCGTTGAAGACTTTTTTTGGATCTTCTCCAAGGTTTACTTCGGCCAATTCTGGGGTAGGGAAGGGAAAGAATAATGTCGCAGAACCTGTACGGAAACAACTGAAGGCAAAGACGATTGCTTCACCAGACATCATTGACCTGACTTCGGATTCTGAACTCACGTTCAGAGATGGTGGATCTGAAAACGATCTTTCTGCCGCAGCTCCTCAAGTTGCCGATGTTGGTGGTTCGTCAGGGGTTGTCCTACCTAGTAGTTCTAATGCGCCTTCAAGGCGCATTCCCATGAAAAATGATATCGCTGCCTGCCAAATTATCAGCCACTAGGAGTCGATCTTTTTGTCTATGATATCCAGGAAAGTCCTTGGCCAGCCAATGAGACAGCGCCATATTCGTTTCTCGTTCATGCCCTCGTCACGCTATCAGGAACACGATCCAGGACAATCATTCTCAACACGCTTACAAACACGCTAAGGACTTTGCTCCATTGGCATCGACCATCCCTACTGCCATCGCTATACCTCCTTTCTAACTGCCTATCTCCTCCGTACTCTCCGGTCGAGCTAGGCATTGGCTCCTCGGTTATATCCAAGGCAATTCAACATATATCCGGCCTGACCTCCTCTACACTTAGGCGGCTCTATAATTCATTCGGCGACCCTGGTGATGTTGCATTTGAAGCAAAGTCAAATGTTCGCACCTTGGTGCCTCATCCTCCGCTAGTCATCGTGGCTGTGTATGAATGCTTATTGAAAATCGCTAATTCTAAGGGACAAGGCGCAGCCAAACAGAAGCAAGCTATCGTTGAGAAACTCCTTGTGGCAGCGAAAGGAGAAGAGTCGCGCTATCTTGTCCGTACCTTATCGCTGAATCTACGCGTCGGAGCAGTCAGGACCTCCATCCTGACTGCACTGGCAAGAGCGTTGGTTTTGACATCACAAACTAGTCTGGGAGGGCCCGATCGCGATCATTCGCCATACCATGCTACCTCAGAATCAATTTCCTTAGTTAAACCCCTCGCACCTGAAGGGAAGAAAGTTCCTGATCCTGCCCGCGAAAAACTTCATGAGAAATTCATCCAGGCTGAAGCATTGATTAAAAAAGTGTATTCTCAACATCCGAATTATGAACATATCGTAGCTGGTCTCTTCAACGGCGGATTAGACAGTCTTGACCTACATGTCCCTTTGACCGTCGGTGCGCGTTTCGCTCCCCTACCCCATGATCGACCTAATAAACCATTCATAGGAATTCCCTTGCATCCGACTCTGGGTTCTCCCACTCGATCATTGGATGAAATATACGACCGTTTGGGGGATCTCCCCTTTGTGGCAGAATTCAAGTATGATGGTCAACGCGCTCAGATTCATGGGATACGAGTGAATAACGACAATCCTTCCATTCACATTTTCTCCCGTCATCTAGAAGATATGACCACCAAGGTGAGCTGTGCACTCTCATAGACACAGGGATCTTATAGGCAAATACTAGTATCCCGACATTGTTCACCTTTTTAAATGCATATTCCAAGAGCAGCCGCAGCTGCAATCTTTTATTGTCGACTCTGAAATTGTTGCCGTAGATCCATCCGACGGCGGCCTAAAGTCATTCCAAGAGCTCTCAAATAGGGCAAGGAAGGACGTGGAAATGAGCGATATCAAAGTTTCTGTTTGCGTGTATGTCTTCGATCTGATGTATCTAGATGGTGAGGTACGTGCGTCTGGTGGTATGCCGACAATGTCATTCGATGGTTATTTACGTTTCTCGGCAGGTCTTACTTGCACAGCCCTTTCGAGAGAGGCGCTCTCTGCTGAAGTCTCGCTTTCCACCTTTCTTACCAAGCGACAAGAGAGCAGGTCGTCTTGACCACGTTGAAAGCTGTGAGAGCGAGGCTGGCAAAGATGCTATCGAGGAATTTTGGCAAAAAGCTATTGAGAGCCGCACTGAGGGTCTCATGATCAAGGTGAGATGGTGTTTGAACTCTTATTGGCTGATCGGCGTTACTAATGCTTACCTAGCTGTTAAGTAGTGATGCCATGCAAGAAGACGGAACGCAGAAAGGAAACGGAAAGCGGAAACTTTTGTCCGCGACTTACGAACCCGGTATGTATAGAGCCGTTCCTTTATGCTGTGCCTTTAGTGAATTTGGACAGATAAACGAACATTTGCTTGGTTGAAGCTGAAAAAGGACTACGTTGTTGGCCTCGGGGATACCCTCGATATGGTTCCTATCGGAGCCTGGCATGGGAACGGAAGGAAAGCAGGGTGGTGGAGCCCAGTTTTGCTTGCTATTCGAGATCCCAAGAATGACTGCCTTGTTGCCGTTTGCAAGTGTATGTCCGGTAAGTGACATGTATTGTAATTCATAATGATATGTTGAGCTTTCATTCACCGCAGGATTTTCTGACTCGTTTTACAAAGTTTGTCATACAGTACGTCTTCACATGCTACTTACTTATCGCACCTTTCGTATCAGGAGATGGTTGCGCACTACTCAGAGGGGTCCGATAATTGCTCTAGGCAACCCCTCTGGGAAACCAATACAGGAGGTGCTGACATTATTTTTGAGTACTAAGGTTCTTGGCTAATTATTCTTCCAGGCTTCAGGCCCGACGTTTACTTCAGGCCCCATGAGGTGTGGGAGATACGAGGGGCAGAGTGAGTCTGCTACAAGCCGTCAGTGGCATAGGCAAATATCTACTCACCCTATTTTTTCAGTATCACTTTGAGCCCCGTAAGTCTAGCAGCATTGGGCCTAGGTTCCTCCTCGAGAGGCCTCAGTCTAAGATTCCCGCGATTTATCAAGACCCGAGAAGATAAATCGCTGGAACAAGCCAGTACTACAAATTTTCTGGCTCAGATATGGAAAGACCAACAGGGGAAATCCAAGGCCTCTGCAGGGGACGCCGATGATGGTGATTTAGTCGATGTAGAGCTAGATCCAGAGGGGGTCGCCGGAGGAGCAGAAGAGTCGGATGGTTGACTCCGGACCTAAATGGTTTAAGTTAACTTTCATTTCTGGTTAGGCTTTGGGTATTCCCGCTTTGCACTATGCCGCATCACGTTCATCATACGATAGGGTACATAGGGGGCAAACAGCGCACAATAATACAGTTCGACATTGGAACAATAAAATACGAACCAGAATCCAGAAAAAAGAATTTTAACCTTGACACCATGCCAGCATATGCTTCTAATTATTTATTCAGACCATACTATTCGCTGACCATTTCCAACACGCAATTCAATTCACCTGTTGAGATACTACATTAGACAATATCCTGCAGCGCTTGAACAACAATTTGTTACCAAGCTTCCCAGAGTTTCGGGGCGTATTTTCGGTGAAATATGTTTGTATTTGGTTTGTGTGATGTGTCGTAATAAGATAAGATCGCTTAACACACCGACGGTTTGGTTTCTGACCAGTCGACAGGAGACTTTATGTCGCACGATACGGTGTTTCTGTAAACGGTGGTTCTCCAGACTCCAAAGTTGAACGTTGAACTTTGTCAAGCGGCATCCCGTGTCTCGTAAGGCCATAGGCCGCAAAGTGTACTAACGTTACATGGGTGATGATCGATAACCATTGACAGGCCCCAAGTGTCACATCCCTGTATGTGGTATGCGTTTGCAGCAGCAAAGCCATGTCAGAAGACCAAGGTTTGAACTTTGGAGACGCACCAGTTAGTCGTATCTACATCTCATTTTTAATCTCCTGGTAACTCCAGTATGACAGTGTGTTGCGCTCCATCCTCATGGAAACAAATTGACACTCTTCTCCTAATCAAAGCTTCCGGGTCTTCCCTCCAAGAACAGCAAAGGTGAACTATACTAATAAAATTCACTTTAACCGCTCGATACCTCGGTGGCTAGTCTGTTCGTGTCCGATAGTGGTATCATATCTTGTGTTACCATGTGGACTGGTGAATTCTCCTCTTCCTCGACGTCTTCACATTTCACTCCGTACTACAGGTACGTCAATCCATAAAACCTGAGAGGTATCGGTAACCATTGAATCGGCTACAAGAAAACATTGAAGTACAATCGCCAACAGACATTGTTGCTCACAATATGTCTGTCCACTACCAATCATAGGTGTGACCCAGAGCTTTGTCAAGGATCGTCTAACGCTCAAAGAACTTTCACCAAATCTTGGCTAACTTGATTCGGAAGGGATACCCCACTATCTCCGCGTTAATGAGCTTCTCTGGGTATTCGCAAACTTTACAACAGACCCCTGACATACCTTGCAAGACTGACTTCCGTGACTGCCACACCTGTCACGGTTGGTTGCGACCCTTTGCAGGGACAATGCAAATTCGCATTCAATGGGTTCAATCATTTTCAGAATCGAAGCGTACCTTTCGACATCGCGCAAATCTGGATGCACTCGTGTCTACTCGCGGTGATAGTACGCGTATTAATGTCTTACGTACTGGCTGTTCCTGCCCTGCGCGAATGGTTCCTCTGCTGCATTGATATTATCCCCTATCTCTCTAATTTGCCACCTCATAACGTGGAGACTCTCCTCTGTAAGTAGACCTACAATTTGAGTGTCCACTGGACCAGCATCGTCGGAATTTTCATATTATCTCTTGAGCTCAGGTTATGACTTAATCCTCGGACCGGACTTCGACGTCGCGTGAAACTACTGGCATACTCGTTAATTACATAGCCACACCATTTCAGGCTAACATTTCATTCACGCAATACTCAATACAGATGCCCTCGCGTATGATAATGCGCTTACGCTCTATCATAATGTGATCCTAACACATCGAAATATCTCGCATAATGGGCTATGTTCCACGTCTATGAGGGTCCTAACTCTTGTCCTTCAAACTGCCCAAGATCCACACAACACCCGAGCAGAAATTCAGTTGCACAGATCACCACCTCATTTAATTACTCCAAAGTAAGTCCAAGCTCCAAGTGCAGGCAGATGATAGCCCATGAGAAAAGTGTTTGACAGAGGACTTTATGTAAGTCTTTCAAGATTGGAGGAGTATTGCATCCATCTCATCGGTCTGAGGCCGCCGATCGTCGCAGGGTGTGTTGACTTTCTAGAATATGGACACATACATAGCACTGACTATCGCCATGGGGGGTATGAATAATCTTGTTACCTAGCTTGGGTGAGTAATTTCACATTCTCATACAGCAGGGGGAACTCAACGAATAACACGCTCCGTGGAGGAAGGTCCCACAGGATATTGGCTTATTCCAATTATGCCTTACTCGCATTAATTCATGGCCCAGATTCTCACAAGACTAATTATGACATCTCTGTCTTGCTGAGCATAGCTCTCTCCACCAAAAACCGAATTGACGTGGTTTTCAAGACGCCCATCTGTTGCTATTTTCTGCCATTCCACGTCCCGTCGTTCTGCGATCTGCTGCAGGTAGGCGTATGAAAACAGAAGCTCCTTCTTCACAATTAGAATTGCAGGAGAAGTACGTCCGTTAGACCCTGTAAGAAGGTGGACGATGTCGCCGGTGGGAGGCATAGAAATTTTACTCGCGGAAAAGGAGGCTGACGGGTCATTTACACTGGAGGATGACAGGTTCTCCTCTCTCGCAGGGATAACGCCTCGTGCTGCTCTCACAGCTCGCGCTTGTGGCTTGGGGCGACGGCTGGATGGATTTCTCCCACCCAACTCATCGGAAAGGAATTTGCGACAGAGCGCCAGTTTGAACAGTTGCGCTGAATGCGACAAATGAAAACCAGACATGAAAGTCTGAACGATCTCCGGGGAGGCTGAGTGTAGTCGTGACGTTACTTGCTCCAGAAACATGTTGAAGTCAAATTCTGCCGTTAGACAAACTCCGATGAGCTGCAGAAAACGTCAGATGAACAGTTTGTAATAAGAAAAGCATAATTCACCAGAGCCATCAGTTCGAGACCCAGTTGTCGTCGCTGCGGTTGACCTTGTGAAACACAATGGAACACGATGTCTAGGGGTGCATCAGCTTCCCAACGAAGACCTGTGCCACTTCTCGTCGGGGGAATCTGCAACAACAATAATGACGAATGCCTCACTGCACATTATCTTGGTCAAAGGGTCACAACTTGGAAATGGTTTCCTACCTGAACCATCTCCAGATGTCAAAGATTCGTCCCGCTGAAAAAGCTCGACCAACCACTGCAAGACTAGCCAGGCGTACTCTGCAACAGGAGCGAAAACCGAATTGCTGCGATTCTCTTCTACATACTCTTCAGTAACAGTGATGAGTTTTCCGCGTTTCTTCTTCCCTAATAGCAGGGACGGCTGAGAGATTTTTATTCGCGGTATGAAACCCTCTTTGAGTATTGCCCAGCAGTGCTTCGCGTCTTTAATGCATAGGGACTCCTTTGCTACGACAGAGTCATGATCATCACCTTCGAATGGCAATTCATTGCTCCTGCGCGGTTGTGGCAAAGCCTGGAAAAGAGACGTAGGTGTATTTGTTCTAACGAAGGATAACAACAAGCGTTGTGCGGCTTCTGATGCATTGACTGAAGGAGCAAAGGTCACTTTTGGTGCCTGATGCTTTGTTTTTGCAGGAGAGCCTTTTGATGGCGAAGCGAGATTGAGATCGCGCTCTTCAACATGATCGAGGGATGGCGGCGGTGGGTACAGTGCGATATAGAGGAGTTGACGTACAAGAGACCTAGGAACTACTTTCAATGCTCCTCGGAAAAAGAGAATCCAGATGACCTTACACGGGTGGCTTAAAGTTTTCAGACCTTAGCTGTTCGAGCACTGCGATGCCAGACTCGTATTGACCCTCCTCAAAGCACGTTTCTACTAGACCACATTGATTGCGTGTCATCTCACATTCTTGATGGTCCTGATGCGAGGAGAAGTGTGACACCATGGCGAGGTGAATCAGGCAGAATCAGGCGAAGTACTTGTTCGTAGTGAAGTGAATACGTTTGACATCAACAACATAGTGATAACGTGACTTTCAAGTTTCAAGGGACGCCGATGAGGCCATGAATGGTGACCATTTCAAAGTCATTTGCTTAAACAGTTGTAACGGCACTTGCGCATCAACTCCCCGACACCGCGTTGAATCGATTTTGCTTTGCCTCATGCGATTTGCTCAAGATATGGGTCAGTTACTTTTAGCGGACGACTAGAGTCGTGGATAAAATTAGCATCACTTTGGATATCTTATTGGGGATAAGAGTTTTGTGTTCGACAGAGCCCTCCTCCCACTAACGGGACCGTAACGGACTACACAAGGATATGTCCACAGCAGGCTATGAAATGCATCAGCGCTATGTAAGGTGCCGATCACAGCCCTCGAAACGAACGTTACGCGAAAAGATGAGCATCGTATCATTTCTGTCGCAAGGACACCCTATCAAATAATATAGACAAAATGAATGCGGCGGTTCATGCATGTCCAATCGTGTTTTTGGGATATTCATGGCATGCGCTGTCAGTGCTTTCAGAGTCGATGCATCGCTGGCTTGGCGATGCGACTGTCACTCACTTCACCTGTTCTTTGAACACTATGACTGTTTGAGTCGGGCTCAATTTTTAGGGACCAGGTCGCCACTAGCATGCGTAGCATTAATACGTACTTACCGGTATGCCTTTCCTGAGGAAGCTAATGGGGAATCCGGTCGTCACTTTGACTCATCGGTTCTCTGATGGCCAGTCATTCAACGGCTGTGATATCATCATTGAACAGTCATACCAACTTGATGCTGACCGACCGTGTACCGCAGTGTACGTGTTCACCATCATGCAAAGGGGTAACAACTATCGATGGGACGAGATTTCGTGAAGGTGACTGGTGATGGACCTCTAATCATCGTTATGACTCGATCATTTTGGCTGTGCGTGCCATTTGTAAAGTAGGCTCGTGACTAGTCTGGCGTGCGTACCAAGTGGCGAAGCCAACATTTCGCACGTTCACAGACTAGCCAACTATTGCTGACCAACAAAGGACCACCAATTGCCAATTTGGGCACCTGCATTTTTATCGTTTTGCCTCTTGTGAAGGCTTGCTCCGAGTCTTGTGGTAAGTGCCCGTTTGCATCAGCGCAGCTCTGATTGCAATCTCAGCATGGTAGCCAGCAGGTTTATGCTCTGGGCAACACGCAGCCTTCGCATTGCTCTGCGGCAGCGCTTGAATTTTTCTCGTACCATGGCGTCAGACACAATATTGGAATCTCCAGGTCCGGTAGAAATCGCCATACGAGAAAAGGTAAGGCAGCAAGTCAGCAGCGCAGGTGGATTCGACTCCTGAGCAATCATTCACAGCTCGTGACTTTGCTTCAACCGTCTAAACTAATCATTACCAACGAATCGCAGTTGCATAGACATCACGCCGCAATGCGCTCTCAAGGTGGCGGGAATGGAGAAACACGTAAGTGTCCTCCACTACCCCAAAGACGCTGTTCATTGACGACCCGGGCGTAGATTTTGCCGTGCAGGTAATCTCAGATACTTTCAAAGGGAAGGTGTGTGTGCTATCCAATCTCGGGTGTATCTGCTTTATTCCTTCACAGAACACGGTGCAACGTCATCGCCTGATATACTCCGCCCTTTCTGAAGAATTTTCTCAAGGGTTACACGCACTATCGCTAAACACAAAGACTTTGGAGGAAGCGCAGAGATACCAAGCTGACAGGGGGAGAGAATAAATAAAACGTTGTTCGACTGATCGTGTATGTGGAGGAGCGAGCCGAATTGTGGTAAGCTCTCTGACCCGGACCGTCGATATTAGCGACGGCTGCTCATAAATAACGTGCGAGCTTCACAGTGAGATGCGAATCATGCTTAGGGATGCATGGCCGAGACTAGTTGCGGCGCACTGCCTCCCGATGCAAAGATGTTGAAATTGAAGTGGACGATTTGTAGCCGGTTTGAGATTCAACGTTACCGAGATGTAACCGACGAGGATTCAATCGTTGGTATTCAGCAAGAATCAATAAAGCAGGGGTGTGTCCAGAGAGACACGGATGGGCCCAATAGAATGATCCGTTGTAGTTGATCTGAGATGCGGCAAGTGACGGTACATATATATTCAAGATATACTAACAGCACATCCCCCGTGGATGATGCGCGGCATTCGCGCCCCTTAGTGTGTGTGACATTGCGGTGCTCTATCTCCAACCCTGGCACCGTCCAAACGGCTCTTTTGAGTCCATGAGACTCCCACAAATGCGTTGTGAATGAGTGCGCAGCAGCTCTAAAGCGACAATCACCACGGTTGCCTACCTTAAAATATGGTAACCGAGTGGTAACCATGTCGTCGAATATTGTCAGTGTACCCTCGAGGTGCTGTCCTGCAGTCTAATGGAATAGACCCGGTCACGTTTCTTCATGCAAGTACTATTCCGAAGCCGCCGCATCACGATCGGCGTGCAACGGTATCCTGCCGTTACCGCGGTTCAGAGACGATCCGACCATATAAGATTCCCCGACATCCACTATAATTCAACTCGTCTTCTCGTTCACTTTTCCCCTCATACCCCATACTATAAAATGTCTAACCGCTCATATTCGGAGCGCGACACCCATCGGGAAGTAGCTCGGCCAACCCTCCCTTCTGTTCGTGAACTTTTCCCAGGTTAGTCGAGCTTCTCCAGCTCCCTACATCCGTGCACTCTATTTACCTTTAGCCTTCAGAATTATCTCGTACTCCAAGACCTTCCGTAATACCTCCTTCATGGGTGGGTCCAAGTGCAGGTCACGACCCATACAGTGCACCACATATGGGCCAGTCAGATACCCTATCTGGGCCAGGCTTACAAGTTAGTCGTCGTCTAATGACTAGATCAAACCTTGATAATGATCACTTTCCCAGAGAAACCCTTCAACGCCCTACCACCCTATTTCTTCTCGTAGTTCACGACACGAAACGCACCCAACTCACATTCATCCATCTCACGAACATCCACCACATTCATTGTATCATTCCCAGCATCCACCGAACCAATATTCTCGGTCGTCCACTAACAGTGGCCAGGCACGGCCAGCCTATGATTATACGAGTCACCCAGGGCCAAGCTCACATCTGGATTACTCGAGGCAGCAGTATACTGGGCAATCCATGATGGAGCCCCCTGGATCAACGTCTTATGTTCCACGCTACCCCGATATGCGGGGTCAGCATTACCGTAGAGAGTCGCAAGATACCACATCTAGTCTAGAAGACTCCAATCCTCACGCCAATGCCGGGCCTTCATCACTCAAATACGAGTGCGACTACTGCGGAAAGGGGTTCAATCGTCCCAGTAGTTTAAAGGTGTGTACTTCAACATCCTGCACCATTCTTAGTCTAATGAAGGCCGCCAACCAAAGATCCACCTGAATAGTCACACCGGTGAAAAGCGTGAGTGTCCATTCACAGCGTTCGTTCACAACGTTTCTCATCATCATTATAATTATCCATGTAGCCTTTATGTGCACTTTTGAGGGTTGTGGTCGTAGTTTCAGCGTGCTGAGCAACATGCGTCGGCATGCTCGCGTGCATGCCGATGCCTCAGGACGCTATCATGAGGACAGCGACGAGTCAAACGACGCACATTCACGTTCTGGGCGTTAGAGCGACATGCGTTGTCCTCACGGATGCATACTTGGCGGATGCAATCACTCCTATTCGGATCTCATGATCTTCGTTGCATTTTTCACGGACATTGCATCGGTCGTTCATGATGAACGGCACGTATTTATAGTAATTCACGAGCATTTATTTATTCCATTTATCGCATGCACTCGCCGATGAACATTATACTCGTCGCTCACATATTTATTTCATACAGTCATTGTCACTAGTATACTCCGGTGTATCCATTCCATTTTAATTAATTGTGCTTTCCGGCATTTAAAACGTATTTTCTTCGAGTTCGACTCGTGGTACGTAGGGCATGATTGACTTGCTCCACCCGTTAACGGCAACGGGAGATCTGGTGGCGGCGGCGGCGGACAGCAAGGGAAAAAAGTATATAGCATAGTCTTCAAGTAAAGTGATAGAAGCAACGTGAAATGAGTGCATGTCAGAGTCATGTCCGCAGATCCTAGTAATCAAGTACAATGAATAATCACATTATGGAGTAAATGCATGTCTTCACGTCATGTCCGTAGACTGTGTCGTCATATCCTCGACGATGCCGCATGGCAGAGTTGCGGCACCATCTCAGCCACACAGCTATTCCTCTCAGGGTCGCCGAACACGCATCACACTAAAGGGATATAGCCCGGCCTGTGCCAGCCTCGTGTACATTGCGAAGCCGTGGACGACCTCGTTCGACCCGTTCTTGGTCTGGAATGTCCGCTGATGCATCAAATGCACGATCAGCACGAGCGTAACTGATCGCTCGAGGGCTCTTGTGCGTGAACCCCGCAAATGCGAGGGCCTTGCGGACCTTCAGAATCTCTTCCCCGTGGACCCTGTCCCTGAGTAGGGGGTCTTTCGTTGCATCTGCTGGCGCTCCGTTTGCGGGAACCAATGGCTAGGAACAACCTGAACACCTGGTATGATGAAATGCCTTGGAGGACTCACCACTGGTGGGATGTCGGAGTCAAAGTGTCGTGTATCTTCGGGGCTCTGCAAATCCGGGCGATATGGTGCAGGGTAGCGGTGTATATTTTCCCAGTCTATTCCTCGGAACCAGGGGTGCGCCTTCGAGTTTAGGCGTCAGCAGCTGCGAACGCAAGCTCTAGTGATGCAGACCTTGATTGCATCTGCACCATCAACACTGCCGACCGTAGACCCTGGCAAGATGAAGCCACTGCGTCGTGTGTGAACAGCGAGGGAATCTGGGCGCGAGACGGATGCTAGAGCCTGACTTCCAAGGCGGTCCTCAGGCTCGCAAAGGAGCTGCTGCATCAGATTCACGCCCTCACCCGAGACACGAGGGCGAGATGGGAACTTGAGGGATTGCTTCCAGTTCAGAATCTTCTGACGGGTGACATGTCTCTGACCCCCGCAGTCAGCCACAGATGAACTGGGGTGCGAAAAGTTGGTGCTAAAATTTGTGTGCTTACGGAGTTGCTAACAAATGGGGGATACCTGGGTGATTTCCATTCCTTAACACGCGGCGTACCGGACATACGAAGCCCCGAAGCTTACCCATACAGGCATTCAAACATGATAACGCCTAAGCTCCACCAGTCACAGGTAAACGAGTAGCCATGGCCTCTGATGACTTCTGGCGACACTATTGAAAGCGTAAGCATGGCAACATGGGGTAATCACATGGACAAAGGTGACCACATACTGTAAGAGTTCGTCCCGCAACTATGGATCCGAAGAAGGATGTTTAAAATCACGCTGCATGCTGCGAGGACATTGCTTACACAGAATACGCTAGCTATAGCACAAACAGATAGGGTGAGGCACAAAATGGAGATTGTAAATTTAATTTGTAGTAAATCATACCTTCCTGCGATTTTTCTCCCGCCAAGTGAATATGCCGCTCTGGCCGTTGCCGTCGCCCATCAATAATTCGACGTCCTTGCGGTCCATTCGTTTGGTTCTGATTCCATCTCCGATGCCGTTGCTGTCCTCGAGGTCTATTCCATGCTTGTGCAATAACTGACGCCGCTGCTGTTCGTAATCTATGGCCGCCGAATCAGTCTCATGTTCCGTCTACTCAGTCTGTTCCGCACTGACAGGAAGTATCATGGGCCCAGTGCAGGTCAGTCCTGTGGAGTCAGTTACATATTTAGCACATAGAAAAAAAAGGGGACGGGGAAGTGAGTCAGTTCCGCTAATGTTCCTCCTACTCACGCGAGTCCGAAGTCACTTAGACGAATGTGTCCTTGCGGATCAAACAGGAAGTTCTGTCAGAAACGCATGGATAACCATGTTATCAATCCAAAGCGGACCTTAATATCTTTTGAGACTCACATCAGGCTTAATGTCACGATGAATGAAACCATGTTTATGACAAGTTTCAATGGCTAAAATCATCTGGGGTAAATGTGCCTGCCGTTCAACAAAGTGTAGTATGTGAAAAAGAAGATGCCAACCTCAGCGACATAGAAACGAGCAAAGTCTTCCTCAAAAACGTCTCTCTCGATCAAAAGATTTAGGAGATCCCCACCGCCCATAAATTCCAATACCTATTATTGTGTGGCAAGATATGAAATCGAAATGAAATCAGTTACTCATGTGCTCGTCTGATTCTTGGGAAGATGGCGGATATCGGGGTTAGAGCTACTGACCAAGTACAGATTATCGCGGTCCTGAAAACTGTAGTAGAGCTTCACGATCCACTCCGCGCCACCGGGCGAAGCGACGAGTGAGGCAGATTTCAAGATATCACGTTCTGCACGGACGTGGCCTTCTTGCCCTTTGCGAAGCATATCACTCTTCCTTAGCTAGTGAAATGAATCATTAATATGATGACAGTGCCATATGGGTAGATTAAAATGGACGAGAACCTGTTTCATGGCAAACAATTGTCCCGTGACTCGCTCTTTAACCAGGGACACGACCCCAAACGCACCTGATCGATAGTATTTTCTGTGAGAATGCTCTTTCAGGAACATAAGGGGAACCAACCGTGGCCTATGGTTTTTAGTTTGATGAACGCTGTGGCATCGACTTTCCTTCGGCGTTCGCGAAGATATTCTGTTTCGTTTTGGCGCCACTGAGCACGTAATGCTTCTTTCTGATCTTCGCTAAAGTGCATGATAACCATATCCTTCTCCATGGCAATTCTTCGTTGTTCTCGAGAAGGTGGCTGCCGAAGAAGGGGAAAGTAAAGGTTCTCAAAGTAGATCCGAGCGGACACCGCCTTCTCCAAGGTAGCTAATGATGGAGTAATTGGCCTTGATGAAGGGCCAGGAAGGGTAAGGTTCAGATCATCATCGTATTCACCGATTTCTGGATGAGCCCTGAGCCCTCCGCTCCATTTAATGGTAGTATTTCCTGGATGCCCTGGCAAGGCATCCGCGGGTGAAAAGTGGACATTTTCACGGGCAGCAGTGGTTATAGTAGACGAAGTAGTAGTGCTCATACCGTTCATGACTCTCAGGGGAGGTGACTGGCCTGCACTATCTTGAGACGGTTTAAGTGCATTGATAACCTCGTTAACAGCCCTCGCCTGATTGCCCTGCCTTACTCGAGACTTTATTGGATCTGCCCAACGCGGGTCTAAACCGCCAGCTCAGAATACTGATAACATAAGTGGATAATGCGCTGATGGCTGACCTCCAAGCTTTCCCAAACCATCTGGACCCCAGCGTGTTAAAAGGGCTTCTGCCTGACCGGCATCCGAAGCGTGGACAAGATGCCTACGAATACCCATGTTGGGACGCAGTTAACGCTGAATACCAAAATATAACCTACACGAAACCCGTGGGCCTGGAGACCATGGCTTTACTGACTCTTCTACCCTTCTTTAGGGGAGAAGATCCAGGCATGTGACGGGGTTTTGGATTGATGTCCTCATGACACGGACTTGCGCTAATAATCTCCCCGTCTGTGGGTGGAGCTTGGTTAGATCCACCAGCACCCCAAAGAAATCGGGATGATGAGGGGGTGGGGATCATGGCGAGTAGATCATAGAAGCCTTTGTGCAGAAAAGTACCCGCTGGTAGCATTGTACTAGGTGCGGTTTCATCGTGAATTGGAGTTGCAGGATATGGATATGTTACTGGCCGGTAATAAGATACCCGGGGAACGAGATCTGACGTGAGAGGACATTCATCGTAGTATTTAAGAGAATTTTTGAGGTTTGGCGACGGACGAGATGATGCTACCATGTCTATGCACTTGGATGTCACTTGAACTGAGGCTCTATAGTGAAACTAATTCCGGTAATCATGTGACAATTTATTGTCACGCACATAAGATGATTAACCTGATCTTATTAAATTGAATATTTGATCAAATGTTCATACAAAGTTGTACATAGTTTCAGTAAAAGTGAGGTTTCAGTCGGTAGATCTTAGATTAAAAGGACTCGACAATTCATATACTTGAATAGAGCTGTCACCCCTTTAATTCTAAATTTTTAACGTAAAATTGGTATTGTAGAATAATTCGGTAATCGGAGCTAGCCGTTTGTGGGAAATAATAATAATATTCTCGAGATTGGAAAAACACTTACTCAAGTGTTGCAAGGTGTCCGCACCAGAAAAGGCCACGAGGCTTTCAAAAAACCCGATCTCGATGGATTGATGTCAACAATGCAATTTCCGCGTTGCACAGAGAAGAACACAGCTTTTCCAACGCGTCAGTGCTTCCCTTAAGCTGTATTACGGTCCGTCACCTCGTTTGGAGTTTTCGAAGCGGAAAATAATGAAAGACCGCGAAGATTGTCCCTTTACGAGGGTTTTTTGGTTTTATTCAAAAAAACAATTACAACAATCTCGAGTTCGGATGATCTTGGATCTGTTCGGGATACTATAACTTAAAATCATTCATTCCTAAACGCCCAAACCTAACAAGCTTACTCCCGACCTACTTCAACTGAAGCCTCATTCCGCAGACTTAAAACACGCTCCATCCTACCACCCCTTGCCCAGTTTGCACATCTGCGCCTCGTGTTCAGTTACCTTTGCCGGTGTTCATGTTTACCTCGTTCATTCAACGGCCCTGATCGATTCATCCAACTCTCACAGCCTTCCCGTGCCGCAGGCCTTTTCTTGCTCGCTCGTCGGGCAATTGGCATGCTCAGCGCGTGTTCTTTCATACTTATATCCACATCGATTTTCTTCTTTTCATTGAACCATAATTTTCCTTCACTTCCTCTTTTGCCTATCTGCTTAACTTACTATGACAAACCCGAGGGACGATCGTTTGTTCTCAAACCTTTCAAAGGCCCGCAAAAGCCCTCCTGGAGGGGATTCTCAAAATAGTGGTTTTTTTCAGACGGGACAGGGTGGGCGAACTGTGCTCCCTCCTCTTTCTTCAGCGTTTCCAACCTCACCCTCTTCAGGTCTGTTTTTCTATCTAGTGTAAATGCAAATATGCTCAACTCAAGTATAGTTCCCAACTATCCTTCATATTCGCAGCAACGTTCATCTCCTGGAAAAAGTGATCATAGTTCCTCGAGCTATGGTCAATGGCCTACTAGTATGTCTGACATCATCTATTCCGATCGCACACTCATCAATCTTACTTCAAGCGGTAACAGTTGCCCCACAGCATTCCAGTTATGAACACTATGACCGATACCCTCAAAATCAACAATACCCAAGTTATCCCTCGCGCAGTTCACCGACGATCCCGACCGATTCTCACGGCTCTCGCAAGCTGCCTCCATTAAATATGCCCGACAGATATCAGGGTAGTTACGGGGCAGTCGCACCTCTTGTTTCCAACTATGGTGATATTCGGTCGCCGACGGCAACCTATCCTACCGAGTATGCTCCTTACCCAAACCAAACGCCATACTCATATCCCCCGGTCCCCGATCCACGTCATCATTCAAGTCAACTGCCATCAATGTATCACTCACAGCAGATGTCCATCGGCATGTACCCATCTGAACGGGGCATGCCTACACAAGTCGAAGCCCATGGTCCTTCTCCCTATGCTCGAGGGCCAATCACCAACTCTGCACTAACACAAGAACCTGCTCAAATGATGGACAACGAGCAACCTGCTATCAAGAAAAAACGTAAGAGAGCTGACGCAGCTCAGCTGAAAGTCCTGAATGAGACCTATGCTCGTACTGCGTTTCCTTCCACTGAAGAACGCGCGGAGCTTGCCAAGAAATTAGACATGTCAGCCAGGAGCGTTCAGATCTGGTTGGTGTATTATACAAATCACAAGATCGATGTTCATGCCTTTCCATAGGTTCCAAAACAAACGGCAGTCAATGAGACAGACTACCCGCCAGTCATCGGCATCAGTGTCGACTCCTCATCAACCATTTAGCATGTCCTCTCAGACGGACGAGGTGTCGCATACTTCATTTGGTGGTGGCAGCATTAGCCCCACGTCTGTTTCACATACATCATATATTCCGCGATCGAGTCAGGATACCCGGTCTGCGGCACAAGACAGTCGTTCATCTATCCCCCATCGGCGCGAGGAAGATCCCCGCAAATGGCAGCAGCCCGGTCGCTACTGAATATTTGATCGTTGTCTAAACACCATGCCTTCATTTCAGCTAGATTCATTCTGTCCTCATCACAACAGAAGCGTCGTCATCCTTTTGCATTAGGACCTCGATCATTCATTATCAGTGTATTAACTTACTCGCCAGCCCCTTAATACCCATTCATATTGAATTTTATATATCCATATCACCTCACGCAATCTGATGCCCTTTTCCAATCCGTCCACATGTACCTGCCTCCTTGATGCACTGTCGCCGTAGTTTTTATGTACTTATCATGTTCTTATCCCCTCGCTCAGGTTTAGTCTGATCACACGCACACGTCCGAAAAGCTCCAAAGTTTGTTCTTGCTCGATTTTGTCACGGATGTCCGCGGTTAGAAGGCCATGAATTACGCCATGACTTTTTTAAGTATGTTCCTCTTCGGTTTACGATTCTACTGATAATACGTGAGATACAAACAAAGACTGCCACAGCATCGGCACGAATGCCATCGATAAGATGTCATGTGGCTGCTTGCTGTGGATTGTTGCACGAGTTCACCGCCGCGGCGCCAGCCGTCCAGCAAGCACCTTCGTCACGCCGCGTCAATCCCAGGACTTCCTTCCAGCTCCACGGTCAGGGTCTCCCCTTGACATATTTATGCAGCAACTTGAATAGTTTAAGAACCGCGCGAAATTGTCGATCAACTGTTACTCGGGCAAGGGGCCCCTCATAGATCCTTCTGAAGAAGAAAGAAAAAAAAATCTTCTTACGACGGACCGCGGCTAAAGCTTGAAGCGCTGAGGCCGTGGCGCTATTTTAATCGGTTTCAGGACAAAGACAAGGATGAATTCGAGAGATAAGTATATGTATGGAGGCGAAGCTCGAAGTTTGCAATTATGAATTTCATTTTCATCCTATACCATATATTACGCCGGGTCACCGGTCACCTCCGGGCATTGCCGGATAATGATTGTCACTGGATGTCTGAATCCGTTAATGTAATATTATTAGTTAGTTGCATTCTGAATCAATACATTGATTTCTGGATCCTCGAACACATGCCCCGATGATCGGATTGGCATCGCGGGTTTGACAACGATCTTTGAATTTCATGCCAAACCGCCAGCACTCGACACGTTGAACTGCGGTCACTAGCGTGGACCTGTATGAGCACGGCTATCTCATGCAAGACTCGGCTTTGTGTCGCCTACACTACGTGGCAGTGAAACTTCTGAAAATTCTGCTAAACAAATTTGCGACAAAACGGAAAATCTATTACTTCACAAGCATGACTCAAGGAAGGTAATCTATAAGAGATCTTGTTGAAAAGCATCCGCGGATCAGAATGAAATGGCCCCTGATAAATAAATTCACATGGTCTCTCGATTTCAAGGATCAACGTCACTGTCGGTGTCCTCAGGCCGTGGACCACCATGAGTAAGCCACGCGAGCTTTCTCAACCTCCGGCGTTCTTCCTGGGCCTTCACTTGGTTGCGTGTCAGTTTCTTCTTCTTTTTGACAACTTTTGTGGCGCCAGGGTCTTCAGCCCCACTTCCTGCAGGTGTCCCATGAGCTGAAACAGACGGGCTCTGCACCCGTGAGCGAGCTGGGGTATTAGCACCGCTGCCCTTCGGGGACTTCAAGTCGGAAAAGGCATCCTCAACAACGGCAGCCTTTCCTTGATGTGTCATTCGCCCTGCTTCAATCTGCCAGATTTCCGGACCTGGAATATTGAATCAGAAAGATACGTGAAATACAACGTCGGAAGACTGACATAAAGCCGAAACGAACTCGTGATTGTGTGAGATGATAACCTAAGGTGTTCCATGTCAACTGTGGATCAGAAATCGTACCCGTTTCATAGCGCTCACCACAGCACCACCCCATTCTCTGATGGCCACCGCAAGGCCGCCAAGCGCTTCACGATCTAAGAAATTACTCGGTTCGTCAAGAACGCAAACCTACAAAGTAACGTCAGCACATCAGCATGACAACCAGACATCTAATGAACCTGGGGATTATTCCAGAGGCAGGCCGCAATGACCAACTTGATTTTTTGCCCTAACAACCTCGGAGGTTAGTAGGATGAAACTAACGCAACAATTGATTACAAACCTCCCGATAATCCCGAAATTTCATTATACTGCGCGATGTCTCCATCGAGACCAATGTCTTCTAGGTGTTTGCGCACAAGTTGGGCAGACGTGTCACGGGTACCTGCACCTTCTCTCGAGGATTCTAGATCGTCAAATTGCTGCACCAACTTTACGAAACCTTTGGCCATCAACTCATCACGAGGCACCCAGGTGTTGAACTTGTGGTCAAGACCACGCCACTTGACCTCGTATTGGAATGTCTTTTTCAATTTTTGACGACCCATAATAAGCTGTATAATTTTAGGATATGGATCAGATCGACAATGCAAAGTAATACTAACCTCCAATTTGCGCTTGGTGCCATTCCTGCCGACCCAATCTTGATCGAGGACTACCTTCTCTTCGTCTGTCAAAACACGAGTGGCCTTTTCCAGTAATTCACCTGATATGATTAGCAAATTATATTAATGAGACTCTGGCAGGGACGCTTTAGGTTTAAAGACGTACGATCGTGACCGTCCTGGAAACGCCACTGAATATAGCCAATGGGCGTCTTTTCCAAGTGACGTTCTAAGCGATGTTAGTTCGGTATATTAAACACTGAAGTGGAAGATAAGAATGTACCTATATGGTGAGTGGCGTGCTGTGAGACGTAACCAACACGAAGGGCTGGATGTTTGTATACAGTTCCTTCTTGAGGAATGGTCTCGCCCTGAAAGTAAACAGGTCATTAAGGGGGCGCCATCGATCAAATCATCATTCTTGCCGTTAGAAGTTTGATCAAAGTCGATTTGCCTGCGCCATTAGGGCCGATTACACCAACTCGGCTGCATGACAATGAAACATGCTTAATTGGACATGTGGACCACACAAACCCACCTGGAGAGTGATAAGGCTTGCGAAGTGGAGTAAATGAGGCTTTATCACAAATAGAAGCATGAATTATTACTCACCACAAGACACGTTTATTAGCGAAGGTTGTGGGCGACCGGGGTACGTGAAGGTGCAATTTGACATTTTCAAAATGGCACGAGTGTTACTGCGAACACCCATCAAGGATCCAGGCGGAGGAAATGAAAATTTGACAGATGTCGCCGCCAGAGTATAGTATGATTTAGCCTCCGGGTGTTTTTCCACAAACGATGAAAGATTTCCCGGATAATAGACGAGCTACAATAGAGGGGAGTAGATCAGTCGGCGTTCAATATCGGCCGACGAGGGCCTTACCTTTTTGGACTCGTAATGTATGATATCAGTAGTCACATTATCTAAAAATCTAGTCATGTGGAGTAGAATCAGCGATCGAATGTCAGGATTGGGCTAAGCGTACTTACCCAGAATCGTGACTGATGATTAGGCAGGTGACATTTTTGTGAGCGATGAGATAACTCTCAAGCCATTGAACGGAAGCCCGGTCCAACTATCAGAAAAATGTCAGGCGATGGAAATGGGGATAATCCGGATACGGACATGATTAGTGGGCTGCGTTGCAAAAGTCAAGTGAGCTAACGCGAGAACAGTAACACCGAATCACCTCGCACCTCATCCAAAAGAAGAAGATCGGCATTGTAAAGCATCGCACGGGCCAACTCCAGTTTCATCTTCCAACCACCGGACAACCCACCGACTACGTCTGACTGCCGGGCGTCATCGAACCCCACCTCCAGCAATTGATCTCGTATTTTAGAACGCGGAATTTGTACCAGAGCCTTGTCTGCGGTAAATTAATTGCTGTCAATGAGTATAATATTAACGAATAGATGTACTTACCTGACGCCACAAAGTCCAGCACAGACAAAGACGTGTCCTCGCCCTGCAAGGAGTGCTCTACCATGACACAACGTAATTGATCTTGAGGAGGAAAATTTTCCACTTTGCCGTCCCGAAGCTGGCGCATAAGGGTCGACTTTCCTGATCCATTCGTTCCGAGGATGCCATAACGGCGTCCGCGGAACAGACGGAGTGTTGTGTGCGAGAGCAGTAAAAGTGCACCATAAGCGAGAGAAAACAATGAGTCACACAGAAGCTCGCCCTCGCCACTTTGATCGTCGTGCTCAGATTTGTTTAGTGCCTGGATAGTTCCTGACGATGAAAAGTTTTCCTTGCAAAATAGAGCAAGAGCACACACTTGATCAATCGCACGGAAATGTGCCCGTGCCGATTCAGCAAAGCTAGCAGATCCCTCTGGTCCCAGCCAGAATGTCATATATACACCAACACAACGTTTCCATACTTCCGGATCTTGGAAACGCCGATTATAGACAAGGTCAGCAACCATAGACCCCTGAAATTGCAAAGATTGGTACAAAAGAGGGTGGGTTGCAGATGGCGGAGCATTTGAGCCAGTTGCAGAGGGGATAACAAGATCTGATGGAAGCAGTGACAGCAAGACGGCAACAACGTCAGCCACCTCTTTGCTGACATCCCGCGTCGGCGGCGTCCCCGAGGTAGATGCACCTGCCTTGAGCAACGTGTTAAGTGCCGTCTCACCGAAGGCACGGACCTTAGTAAATGACAGAATGAGATTCGCAAGGCATACAATCAAAAAAGTATAGCCAACCTCCGGAAATGCAGCACCCTCAGCAATCTTCTGCACACCCATTACGAGAGGGCTAAGATATCTCGCGGCAACTACGGGGTTCCTGACTAGCTTGACTAAGTTATCAATGACGACCACCGTACGCCGCTGCACTTCCATGCTGCGATCATTAAGAGCACGGAGGAGCAAGGGTACGAGAACGGCCAACGCTGGTGCCGTGACTTCGGCGACGAAAGTCGTTGATGATAGCGCCTTTATGCAAGCAGGTGCTGCATCAGGATTAGACATACACTTTACCAGAGCGGAGATGTGGGGAGCGAGATCGGGGTTCGCGAGTGTCGTGCACAAAGAAGTGGCGCACTTGACGGCAGCAGAAGCAACCTGCGGGAAATCGGTTTTGGTCGGCGGAGTAAAGTAGCGCAGGAACATTCACAACGCACCTCCTTTTTTGTGTCGTGCATTGCCACTTCGACCTTGGGTAGGATATGTCCAAGTTCATCAGCGACCGAGTCCTTAGCACGAGCCACGAAACTCTTGAGAGCATCTAGGGCTGCAACTTTTGTTTGCCATTTTCCTTTCTCTAGGATATCTTCTAAAATGCCGAAAACGGTGCGTGTGGCTTCTGGAGGGAGGAGCTGGAGGATAGCCTTCGTTGCAGCTGTTGCAGCAGTCCGAACAACCTCTCCCTTGTCAGATAACAAATCAAAGAGAACGTGAAGGCTCGGCAGAAGTAGGGGTGCACTGGGGGGACCGAGAACAGCGGGAAGTGACTGAAATGCAATAGCACTAGATTCTCGTTCCCATCCAGACTTCTTGTTGAGTGCGAAATTTTCAAGGATAGTTATTACATTTTGGTCACTGTTAAACTTTTAGATGCTGTCATCTTATAATATTGCAGAGAAATAGACGCACACCAAGCTCTCTATACCTGCTTTGGAAACAGCAAGGGCGAGCTTGTCAGCTGCTGCTTTGGCGTCTACACAGATTATGATAAGTTCTATCTCTCAAGAAAGTCATGGAATATAGACCTGGGCCAGATGGTGCAGTGCGCAAAGCCTCGATGATCGAAGCGAATTCCGAGTCCAAAGAAGAGGTCATTATAGCGGGAGACATTTGAAAAACTCAGGATATAGGTCCTAGGATAAATTGTGCGATTAGAAGGAAAATGGTAGTCGACTGGTCTACTTGAACTTGAGCACTGATGATACAGGTGAGATTGAAGTCGAATCTCAGTGTAGGATGCCTCCGATTACTGTCCAAAATCTATAGGTCGTGAAACAAGAAATACAGTTGAAAGCCGAGGGGAACGGCGACCTGCAGCAGTCTGAGATGCGCCCACAGCCCGCTAATTTTTTTTTAGCATTGCTCATCACAGCCGTCACAGAAGTCACACATCGTGACATTACAGGATGCTATCATACAAAGTCGATGAAATATGCTTGAAGGAAAAAGTGATGTTACAGTAATTGTCCTGGAAAAGACGACTGATCCTGTGTCGTATGATGCAATCGATGAATCTAAATAGTACCGCTGCGCAGGTTATCGAATTGACTCCCCTCATAGTTCAGCCAGTTAGGGCTCAGGTCCAATGGTCCCATGGCGTGCTTGACGGTTGCAACCAAGCTTCTCCCAGGTACTGGGTCCTTTCCCCATCCACCTTCCATTCCCTCTCGTGAACTTCCTTTGTCTCCGCTTAACTCCCAGAACATGCTTCCTCGAAGACCCTCACGGCGGATCCAATCGCCCTTCCAATGGCCGACCTGCTCGTTGTCAAAGCTCACCATCTCCTGCTTCTGATAGTCGTGAGACCAGCTTGCCAGGGCCTTGTCGTCTTGAAACACGTATGTGCCTGGGAGCGGAAGAGCACGGTAGTCATAGACACCTTGCTCCCAGCTGCCTGGTCCGATGCCGGAAAACGGTGCTCCTGGACCGGACGTGTTCATAAAGCTTCTACCGTACAGCGGAATCCCGAGAACCATCTTGGAGCGAGGGACGCCGTTCGCGGTGTACCACGCAATTGCCTGTGAGGCGCTGATAGGTCCACCGTAGATGTTGGCTTGGTGATTCGCAACAGAATCCCATGAACCAGCTGTTACATTTTTCCGTGTAAATCAGCTGATAATGCAACCAAACATTTCAGAACATACAGAAGTCGTACGCCATCATATTCCAAAAATCGAGGTACTGGTCCATTTCACGTACGTGTAACTTTTGATAGTTGTCGGGTCCGCAAGGAGCAGCGATCTAGCAAAAGGCAACATCTCAGATTTGAAGCTCGGCGGGGTAAGTAAAGTTGAATGGCGTACTGTCAACAAGAATCTATGATAGATTCCTTTCATCTGAGCGTGGTGATCTAGGCCTGCTCTGAGTTCCCTTAGGAGATCGACGTAGCCACGAGCTTGGTGCTCATTAGATGGATATTCATAGTCCACATCGAGACCATCAAGACCGTAATCCTCGAGTAGACGAACTGCAGACCGCACGAAGTTGGCACGCAGGGCAGGATTGACAACGATAGGATGGAACTTAGGGGAATATGTCCAACCTCCGATTGAGAGAAGGACCTTCAAGTGTCTATTTTGCTGTTTCAATTTATAGATGGCCTTGAAATTCCCGTAAAGGTTGTTTCCGACGTCATTCCAAGAATCGCCAGGGTAGTGAATATCTTTATCGGCCCATGCATCAGAGAGAACAACTTCGCCCGAGTCAGGTCTCAGATCAGCGAATGCATAGAGAATGTGGCTGGATGGATAGTGAGCTTGAAAGTGTAAGAAAGACAACGCCTTACGTCAAATCTTGTGTAGGGATGCTCGACGGCTGGAACTTGCGACCATAGATCCCCCTACAAGCAAGAATAACAGTTGGCGGAAAGTCAACAGATTTCGTATACGACCGATGAAATGACGCACCAATTCACGAAGCTGGTAAAACAGTCAGGAGTAGGTCATCACGAAGGAGGACAACACTTACTATCCAACACTGTACTTTCCTTGACCTTGCATTTCTGGAGTATCACTCAGTGCTGGCGGTATGGATGAAGATGTTTGAGTTTGTAATGCTTTAGTACTGGAGTCTAGTTGAGGAGACGACGGATGTTGGATAGACTCGGAGAAGAACGCTTTGTACGATGTAAACGCGACGATGAGGAACACCAATCCAGAAAGAAAAAGAACCTTGCTAAATGTAAAACGAGAGGCGGGTTTGGCGGGCGAACTACCTTCGTCAGAAGGAACTGCTTGGTACGATGTTGTTGAAGACATACACGAGACTTATCTTATAATCATAGCTCCACAAAGTTTGGCATGCTGACCAAACTCAACCGGCTAGCCGCAGCGCAGGCTGCGCAGCACCCAAGCTTAAATAATAGCCAAGCAATCTCGAGCGTCTGATTTATGATGGTATCCACTCTACTACTTGCCAGCACCACCTTCCACGTTTCACGAGTCCAAGGAAACCCAGATCAGACTACACATCGAAGACAAGAAAATCTATTGTTCAAGAACTCACCCGAAGGTCGACAAACTAACAGAAACTCGTGGACGTGCACCTAGGCCTGAATAATTAAATAATCGGGCTTGCTTTTAATGAAGAGATCAGCCTTGTGCTCGTCGAGTACCGTTGAGGCTCCAGGTTCAAGCCCCCATGCGATGCCCAGCCGAAACGGCTGCCAAGTTGCCTTGAAGATGAGGTTCTTGAAAGCGACAATATCGAAGATGAGTTCTCGAGTCTTCGTACTACTGGTACTCAGTCCTCAGGCCTCAGGCCTCTGGATAGTCTCAGTACTGCGTTCATGTACACGTTTACAAATGTGGCCCCGCCTACATCTATCAAGCACTGGCAAGCAATATCGTTACCACTAGTACTAAATTGCTTCCGAGGATATCTCGTAATCCCTTGCCATTGAAAATTAACGTTCCCTATCATTTTCAAAACACAATATACTGGCGAGACGGTCCTAAACCCTGCTCAGTACTCGTTTAGACTGAATCTGTGTCCCTTCTGTCTTAGCCCCCTCCGGTGCCGCCCCTCCGTCGCCACCACGGAAACATCAGTACAAGTTGCATCAGCAATCACCAGAATGCATAACGAGATCATAGAACTCAATGACTCTGACTCTGATCATGCTCGCCCCAGTGAAACAGGAGTCAAACGATACATCGCACCTCAATCTGGAGGTAGCTGCCCTCAAGGCAAGCCTAACAGCCAAAACTAAGCTCGTCGCGGAACAGGGCAAGGACTCGGAGTTAACTAAACTCCGCAAGAAAAATAAGCAACTTAAGAACGAACAGCCAAATGGGACTGTCGTCGAAGCTACAGGGCATCAGGACGTTGACCAGGACATGTCCGACAACATCGCATCCAATCTACTGATGCCCGAACATGCTCCAAACGCAACCCCTCCGTGGCCCTCAAACACCAACACTTCTAGATCGAGTCTGACCGTGAAAGCAGAGCCAGTCAATACGATAATCCAGGTGGTTATCAAATCAGAAAATGAACCCGATCTGATTGAACGGATCACGTTTGTCAAGAGCGAAGATGGCAAATTTGATGTCTGGAATCTTAAGCACCTTAGTCTTGGACCTCCAGTTGTCGTCGAAGAGCAGTTCCGCGTCAGATTTCCGCGCCCTGTGATCAGCGACGTGAGCTCGGGGTTCCCCTATCTAGTAAATCAGGCTAACCTTGCTATTACTTCAGGCTCTTGGCGGCGGTCGGCAAACCATGTCGAACAACTGGCAAGGTCCTACAAAATCGGATAAATACCCTTAGTGCGTATCTCGAGTCTTGACTCTATGTAATATACTACTACTAAAGTTAAAACTTCACAGCTTAGCCATGTCACGTTCCTACAATCCATACCTCCCACTCGCTCCAGGCGATCATGGTGTTGCGTTTTGTGGGGTGAAACGTTTCACAGACAAATCGCTCGTTACAGGGCCAATCGACCTCATTGCTTCTGATAAGCCAAATCAATGAGTATACCTTGGTTCATATGAGACCTCTCGGTGGGACGAAATTTCGCCCCACCAACTTGACCTACTCCGACCTCCGGTCATTCGACGTTAGGTTACAGGAGCCCTGAAGACTGAGTGGGGAAAGGGTTGGGTCGCAAGAGCAAATATCGAACTTGTAGACAAGGGGGGCGTAATTCGTCTCATCAAGTGTACAGAAGATGGCATTCGAGAGGCACTCAATGATGGGAGGCTCGTGATTAACTTCATCGTCATGAAATGTGTTGGGTATCGTACGGAATGGTTCGAGCAGTTCTTGCATTACCAGGCGCATCCGAAACCGCCGAAAACGCAGAAAAGGAAGAAAGCGAGCTCGGGAGTTAGGAAACCCTCTGCTAAAAGACTGAAAGGAAGCGCGCGTCGGAAGGAGGTATCATCTGAAAGTGATGGCGGCGACGAATTACAATCTACCCCGCCTGGTAGTGACGAAGTCGAGTTTTCTGATGTGGAAGACGAGATAAGCCCGCCGGTTGTGCGAAAGAGCCTTCGCATGCAAGCTACTCGAGATCGACGAATACTGCAACCTCGGAAAGCTCTCTGGATTGATACCTTTCACTACTTAGTCGAACACTTATCGTGCTATGTCTTTAGAGACCTACGATACTCGCGAAATAGATGTTCCTACTTGGAAGGCGAATCAAACTGAAAGATCGTTTTGTGTGACTTGTCAGAGATGGGGCGCTGTAGATATATTGCTTCAAATTAAAAATAAGATATCCAGGTACTTATAAATACAATTCTTCGTGCCACACTCGAATTATTACAACCAAGCAGGCCCCACACTGGAAGAAAACCTAACTGTAACAGAATGGGTTGAGGGTGGTGAGTGAGAAGGACCGTAGATGACCTCCATCCGAGCGAGGAAACCTAGGACGTCGACAAAAGACCAGCTGGTCACCGCACCGTGATCATGTTCCCCTCTGTCATAGTAGCCGAGTGATAACACCAAGTCCCTGGGTGCGTCAATAGTCAAAGGTGCGGTGACAAGTACGGAACAGTCATTAACATACCTTGGTCTTACCCTCACGGAACAATAACTTCATCCCGACCTTGACAAACTCCGGCTGTGTAATGAACTCAAACTGAACGGTGGCTCGATCACCAGTCCGCAGGATCCCCTCAGGGTTGTCCATCGATATGATACGAACAGTTTGGCGGACAGCCTAGAACCGATGAGAACTACGATAGGTATCAGGAGATCCTACTCACTCCGCAATGAAGCATAGCCTATGCGCACACTACATCAGCGTGGACCACGAGAACAGCAAGCTGTTAAGCATACCTGGTAATTTCGTTGCATGGTAGTATTGTGACTACAAATTCAGCTCGAATCATCACATTGTGTGAGGTTAACTTGAGCTCACTATAATATGAGGACCTGTCCTTCGAACTGGCGTGTCGCTGTGAGTCCTTATGAGATATCGCAAAAATAATAGCAAAAATTGCGATGTTAACCTTTCGGGGGAGTATCAGTCTTGTGCACTATGACCATACCCTTCCTGACAGCCGCACGTTTCACTCGCTTGAGAGCGAGAGCGACGCATTGGCCAGCCTCTGCTGTTGTGACATCAGCTCTGCAAAAGTTCAGTACCCACAAAAATGCTAACAGAAGCCGGGAATACCGTTTTCGTTGCATGCTCCTCACAATGGTCGACTGGAAATGACCATTGGAGTCTGGTCCAAAGAGAATAGAGTCACCTGTCTTGACACTTCCACTGTTGAGAATGCCATTGACCACCGTCCCCACGTACGGGACAGACCAGACATCAGTGACCGAATACTGCAGCGAAAGATATCAGTTGCAGGCTTGAATGTATGTTAAGGGCCGGTGCTACCTCGAGTGGCTGATCAACTGCGAACGTCTCGGTATCCGCTTCGCTGGATGGAAGGAGATTCAAGAACGTGCGAAACTTCAGTCAAGTCAGAACCCTCGCAAATCAGAAAGTGCTCAACACTGACATAGTCGAGGCCTTCTCCAGTGACATTAGAGACGCGGAAAACAGGACATAATCTATGTTCAATAAGCACCAAGAATTCACGACCGAAAACGAATAGCTTCACTTGTATTGCGCAAATGTCTGCGACGATTCAACCGCAACTTCCATCGAGTTCACAAAAACTGGTGTTTTCCTGCAGTTATGTTATATAGAATCGAAGCGGAGTAAAGGATATGATTCACCTGCATCCAGGACTCTTCAAAATCTTCACAATCTGTTTCGTGGTCTCATTGAGAATATTAGGTGGGGTCATATCAATCTATGTGGAAATCAGCTCAGCCGTATGGTTATAGGGTTAATTTGAACCTTGGTAATACAGACAACGACAGGCACGCTTAAAGCCAGAGCTATTGCCAGATGCTCCTTCGACATGCCGATCAGCCCGGCGTTGGCACCGACCATAAGAATCACACACGATGGCGCCCCGGACGTCAACCCGTAGAGAGTAGTTTTCAAATATCGCTCATGTCCCGCAAGGTCTATAAAAGGGAGGTGTATATGTGAAACACAGTCGCGTCGAACGACGGACTTACCGCTGAAAGAAACTATCTTGGCTGACCGTGCTGAAATTTCATCCCAGCCCAGTTTATCGTGTCGAATCACATCTGCATCAGCAGAGGTCGGTATATTTGGAAGGACCGGGACTCCAGCTGTCGAAAACCCAAGGATCTGGGTGAAAATATGTAGGACTGTGTAGGCTGGTAGGAGACATGCAACTTACTTCCATCCCTACACTAGATGTTCGACCGGTCTCGATCTCGTGTTTATGACGAAACAGTGCTACACGAGCTCGACCTCTCCCGTCATCCAGAGGACCTGAGAAGAAATAGATAATTGGAACACGCGTGCATGCATGTGTGCACCATACCGCGTGTTAGAACTCCTAGTGTTGTAGACTTGCCCGAATCAACGTTACCGACGACAGCACAGCGGACTTCGGGAACTAATTCAATGCTGGGCGGAGGTAATCGTAGTAGTAGTGTTGCACGTGGATAGTAGCCGTCAGTAGTTTCAAAAAGAACAGATGTCTATTGGTGGTAAATTCATGTTGTCCGTATGTAAATAAACCACACACCTTGCCTCCTAGCTCTTCCACAACTCTTTTAACCGATGATTGCAATGAAGTGACTTCAACATCTGTTCGCGGGACCCCCGACCATCCTGTCGCGTCGTCCACGCTCTCTCCGGCAAAGAGCGATGCATGAGGTGGTCGACAGCCAATGCGGAATATGTATTCGCCTTTGCGTCCAGTGATGAGTTGTGCTACCGAGGTGCGTGCTCGGTCATAATCATGGGCAGATAGTAATGCCTGAGAAGAATTGAGTGGACGCACAACATGGTAATGAAAGATGGAGTACCAGGACAGCTTCGACCTCATCCTCAACGCCGGTATCCCTGGATGGAGGTGGTTCACCGATAATGTTAGATTCCTCGGGTATCTGTATCTTCCTCGTATGTATATTCCGCGGAGCAGGAGTTACACTAGCTTGGCCACGTTGGCGAGCGAGCTCCCGTGCGTAAATTTCCTGAATTTCGGATTGAAAGCTCTTTAAAGACATTGTGAGTGAGCGGGCAAATAAGTACTGTGAGCAGTACTAGTAGACTAAGTCCTAGTAGCTCTTTATGAGGTAGTACGTTCGAGTCAGCATGACCAGTGAGTCACGTCACCCTCGATGCCGTCACACAGGGGGCAACGTTGCAAGTTGCACAACCATTTATGCACGTGCACGTGGATGTTTAGTTATTGGCAGAATTTGGAAGTTTTGCCTTGGCCCACGGCAGAACTCAGGTGCAAGGGGGGTTGGCAGTCTTTCACAATGGACAAATCATCCGAAATTCACCCACTCAAGGTCTGATCCTCTCAAATGTATAGGGTATGCATGCGAAATAGAGCGTACATTCTCTAATCTCGGCACAACACAGTCTGTGTAATGGTGTAATCTCTCAGTCGGTGCAGAATTCGAAACACTAGGAAAATTCGTGCAAACCACAGCGTCATGAAAGGCATTGAAAACCGCGGAGGCTGGAAAGTCCACCCAAGTTGACATCCTCACGTGCATACCCGTGAAGAGGTTGGTATTACTGTCAAGATTGCACAGGATTTTGAAGTATCCTTTGTGGGAGCACCCCGGCTCTCGACCGAGCCTTGTGATGCGGATCTTCTTGCAGGTCCAGAGAGTATCTTGCCCGACGACGTTGCTGCTGAATTTGTAGAATCAGAATCAACTGAAGTTCAATACTCTTCACGTGACGCTGAGCATTTACTACTATACGTCACGCGTAACTGACTTGGTCTTGTTGTTCTTCATCATCATCCTACGAGTCATTCACAACTTCATTGGCAGCCGACCGGTGACTGCGAACACTATCCTAGAAACTAGTACTGGAATGGATCTCCTCCTCAATACATTTGGATGTGCCTCAAGGTGGAGCTCTTTTCGAAAGCGTCTGTTTGGCCCAACCTTCCCATTCATAAGGCCTGAGCACTGAGTACTGAGCCACTCATCCCCACATCGAGCAGGTAACCAGAAATTACCTAACAAGGCAAAAAATGAAACGTATTGAGACGCAATCGAACCCTCTTCCAACTCTTTTGCCTTCCTCGCTAACCGAGTGGCTCGTCCCTCATGCTCAGGCCATCGCACACGATTGCTTCTCGCTTTTTGCCTTTAAAGGCAGAAACGTGCGCCGCAGAAAAGCAATCGTACTCGATGTCCATAGCACGCCTGGTGCTTTAAAAGAAGCGCGCAAGATGTGTCCATTTGCCACAACACACACGCTATTCATTCATTCCAAGGATTTAATTCCACTACACAGATCATATACAACCACTTCTCTTCTCTCAGACACTGTCACAATATGCCTGCTACAGGACGTAACACGGTACTTTTCCAGCCTACCTCGAATCATACGTCTGTACTTATGACGCTTTCTCTACAGACACCTGTTTACTGCCCTGTCTGCCACAAAGCTATCAGCCGCAAGGCAGATCTTCCTAGACACATGCGTACACACGATGAAAACAAGGAGGCTCTGTGCGTGGCTGTATATTATTATACCAGATGATTCCTGACTTGTTTCCTATCTTAATCAGTATGCACGCATGCCCATTCCCTGATTGCAATTACAAGACCCTCCAAAAGTCCAACGTGCAGACGCACATCAGGACCCACACCCGTGAACGCTCGAATATGTGCCCTCACCCTGGGTGCACGTTTACCACCACCGATCCAGCAAGCTTGACGCGTCACCGCAAGCACCTGCACAGCTATGAGCCCAAGGCGCGTCGCAATCTCGGGGGCAAAACTGCTCGACGGTCCGCTGCTGCACCTTACCCATCTACTCAATTTATGAGGCCCGAGGAAGATGTTCCTGTAACGCTGGATTTGAATGACCTCACATTTTCCGAGCTCACCTGGGAGAAACTTTTCCCCGATTTCCCTGCAGAGAGCTTCGCCTCCGTTTACGAACAGCCCTCTCAGCTCCCTACCACCTCCAACCACTTGCAGCCCTCAACTGTCCCCGTCAATCTCTCTACTCTCCACATGCCGCAGTTCGACCCAAAGCTGTTCTCCGATATCAACTATCAGCAGCCTATTCCCGCCTTTGATGCGGACTTTCAGTACCAGCCTGTCACCGGAAACCATCTGAATAACTCCCTACCGGCTGAACTAGAGGAGTTTTTGCAGACATATGGCTCAGGGTACTTTGAAGGCCGCTACGAGTACCCAGACCTTGCAACGCATTCCATGTCTCAGCCTTCGTTCACGAACGAATATACCGTCCATTGAAATCTCTTCTTGACTATCATATTCCATCTTGTTATCATACTATCTGGCATCATCATCGGCATCAGCATTACAATTGCATCTGGAACTTGGCATTATCGTTATTGTTCATTTATATCACACCACTTGCATCTTTTATACAATATCTTCTTCCACATTTTTAGCATTGTAGCCTTCAACTTGTACATTATATTGTTTGCATCATTACACGAATCTCATGACTATGAACTGATTACATCGTTACCAACATGTTCGACATGCTAGTCTAATTTCCAACGCTTCAGTTCCTGGATATTTGAAAACAATGTATCATGTGAAGCTTAGCCGCGTTGGTTCATTGAATGAATGAATCCTATATTTGACCATCTATAAAGTTGCTATTGTACTCTCACGTGACACTGTCCACCGTGGACTCTATTTCGACTCTTCAATCGAATGCTAAGGTATATAGATTTCTTTCATCATTAATCCGACCTCTGTAGTCCTTTTTAAACAGTCTAGCTTCATCAAATGGGCTCCCAGCCAGCTCAGACGCATCCTGCGGGCCCATCCCATCCGCCACGGATAATTCGTGGCCCTCAACCTGGTCTCCTTGACCCGACCCAACCCTCCCGCCTATTGCGTGCTCCAGATTCCAAACTCTCCTTCGCGTCTTTTGATCCACGTACCGCTCTTGCTGGCGAAGATATCCCTGAATTGCACAAATTATCTATCGGCGAGGATCTTCCACCTCCCAAACGTATTGTCATCGAAACAACACCTAAAGGTACAAGCTTTTGGAGGTTTGTGCCGAAAGCACGCCTGGATGGAGGTGTGCGCGATGAGGGCTTTTGGCCGCGAGTAGTCGAAATTTGCGGGTGAGTGACATCGTCTATATATATCCTTCCAGTTGTTGGAATACTGTACTTGCAGGGAACACGTGTTTTGCTACCAAGAGCAATGGGAGATCTACAAGCTGGACCCGGAATATCAGTGCACTGTCCACTTTGGATTTAAATTTACATCTGTTGTGAGGGTCGATCCCCAGGCTCGGCGCTCTAGAGCTCCTTCACCGTCAGGCCCAAAGCGTACACGCGCACGCACGCCTACTTCCGAAGTGGATATCTTGCTTCCGAGCAAAAGAGCGCGTCCAAGGCGCGCTCATGTTGATAGTGATGATTACAGCAGCGACAGTGAATCTGACGAGGACGAAGAAGAGGTGAAACAAATGGTTGTTGATGACCTTCTCCGTCGCAAGGCTAAACCCACGTCGAATACCGTGCGATCCGGGAGGGAAGAATTAAAAAAGGAGCGAGACGAGCGATGGCAGAAGAACAAGAGAGCACAAGCAAAATATAGTCAAGAGTCTCAAGCTAACGGACAGCCGATGTCCATGGATGCGGAACAATTTGCATCTCAAAGCAATACTGGGACGCAAGCCGAAGAGAATGCCAAACGAAAAAGTTTGTTTCAATCTCTGCTCTTTATAGCGGTCTGACGAAGGCGATAGAAAACGGATTTACAGCTGACACGGACGATGAACTGCCACAAGAACACACCCCTACCAATGGCCATGCGCGAAAGCGTCAGCGAACCACATCACCAAGTCAGGCCAAACAGGCCCTCTATCACTCAAAAATGCAACGGGAAATACGAAAACAAGCAAAAGTTAAGGCGATGGGCAAACGCCATCAAAAGGGATTCAAACAAGTGTTTGCCGATTATTTCCCAATTAACATTGATGAACTGCGTATGTTACCATTTCTACTCTGCTCTTTCAATGGTTCATATTTTTTTTCTTCAGCGAGTGATCATAAAGAGCAATCGACATGTCCTCAGCCCGCTGGTTCCCGAGAACAGTCCGAGTCTCGTGAGAGTGATGACTCGAACGAAGAGGCAATGCGACAAGCCGAACTCGCAGAGTCCATTCGCAAAATGCGAGAACTGGACCGGGATAAACCCCTTTGGGAAGAACAACGAAGGAAGCGTGAAACGCGCGAACGTGCTGAAGAACAGGAGCGCCAGGCTAAAGCCGAACAGCGGAGAAGAGCTGAGGCAGAAAGACAGAGGCAGCAACGTGAAGAGGCCGAACGTCAGGCACGCCAGGTCCAAGCAGAAACTGAACGACGTGATGCAGAGGAAAGGCGACGACAAGAACAGCGGCGTTCCAGGCAACGGCAACGTTGGGAGTCCGGTGCATGGACGAGTCATCGAGCCCTGGAACGATACAAGGTTCTCAGCGAGGAGTTTGACGCTGCGAAGTTCACGCCTGATCAGCCGATCGCTTTTATTGATATCCCGTGGCCTGTGCTCCATCATCCTTCCCGTCTAACAGTCGAGGACGTCGACTGGTCCGCAGTGGAGAGATTTTTTGCAACTGTCAAGACCTCCATGCGACCTCAAGATTACAAAGATTTCGTGGAAAGAAGTCATCGGCGATTTCATCCAGATAGATGGCGTGCCCGTAAGCTGTGGTCAGCTATCCGAGATGACGTAGAACGCAGCTGCCTCGAGGTTGCCGCCAACACAGTCGCCCAAGCTATTACGCCGATCTGGAGAGAAGTGAAACCACATTGATGCTAGTACGTCAGAATATGCATGCATGAACGTGCGCATTTAATAGATACCCTCGAGAATTTTGATCGCTTTGATTGAATTTGTTTGTCTCGATGGGCGACCATCACACACACAAAGCTAGAAATTAATCAATAGACGAAATCCTCCCAAACATTCTGGACAAGTATGACAACTGCGACCCGTGTGCAAGGTTTTACTGGATGCGATGGGATATTTGGTTCCGCCACTCTTCATCCCATGAGCCAATATCCGCCCGGTGTCCAGACGTACTCCGATGGGCGCAGATGCTCCAATTGTGGGATGTGGGCTCGTCAATTCATTAACCATCCCACCGAAGAAACGTCTGAGTTCTTTCCGAAGGTGTGGTTATGATTGCACTAGATGAGGACCAACAGATAAACATCAAAATTACACATACACATGAATAATTGGCCCCACCAATAATTCCGAAGCCCTCTCCCATCGTCATGTGAGCCCGGGTACCGGTTTAGGGTTTGTAAGTGAATTGTAACCGATCGTAACCACACAATATTATGACCAAGACAGACATCCAATCTACCAATCAACAGCAACGAGCGTATCGTTCTGCATTATATCAGCGATTAGAGAGTATGTACTGCCTGAACATAATAGACAACACCGTTGATTACAGGTATTGAATGAGGGGCTTAAAGGCCCTCCTGGTGTGTGTATTCCCAAGTTCAAACCTCACTGATTGTCCGCCGATCAGAATATGCCATATAACGCCCCTGAGGCCCTATCTCTAAGGCAGAAGCAGAGAACCGGTTTGTGATATTTTGTGATACATGAAATTCTTCACGTTCTAGTGGCCTCGCTACCAAAGTAACACCCGATTAGAATCGTTGCCGCTCCATGAAGCAACCGGTAATGACTGAGCTGACCTTCTATAGTACCATGGTCGTGTAATCTGAACTTCGACCTCGATATTCAATATAAAAGTACAATAGTTACAATGTGAGCTAATCATTAGCCTGCATCATAGCACCTTCCACTCCATTCCATTTTACACAGTACCGCAATTGAATTATTATTGAATGCCAGTCTTGGCTCAATTCGGGGGAACGATCACTGATACCGACTGGGAAGCTATAGGAGCCGAAAGAAGGCTTTTCCAGGCGTGTAATCCGGTAGCTACGGGCAATGACGGCTATTGAGGCTAGGCCTATCCATGATGAATTTAACACCCCAGGCTGTCCCTGGTAGGCCCCTGATCATTAACTTAGACGCTCACGCGCACCCCGCACCCGTGACCCCTTCGCCCATGCACCCCGTACCAAGCATGGTCGTATATTCCTAATTTGGATTTCAATGCCTTGTTACAAGGGCATTAAGGCAAATGCATTAGAAATGGGATTGAATAATTCGTCCTTGAAGTCGCCGTAGAATTATGATTGCAATAGCGATGCAAGGGTCTTGCAAAGGTACAACAAGAGTACGGCACGTTGCAATTGTGGTTGCAAGATATAGCATTATATAATCATCGGACTCGCGGAGCGAAACGCCGAACAGTACTACAATGTTGTGAATGCCTGTCCTTGAGATTTGTGCAGTATATCTCAAGCTCGATCAGTCAAAATACCTGAAAATTTAATTAAAATCATAAGCAACTTCTAATCACTTTAGGACTGCTTCAGAGGCAAAGGAAGGCGCGTTTAGTCTAAAGTCCGATGAAAGGTTACCATGTTTAGTAACGGTCGTCTGGCATTTGCGCGGGAAGGTGCTGGGTGTGTGCGCCAAACTCAATTGGACGTCCCTTATTAAAAATGATCGTGTAGATCTACTTGATCAGAATCGATTCGGCGGCCAATAACCACTACACACGATAGTCACTAATTTTAGTATCCCGCCTGTCAGGAACTTCCCTTGTAAACACATAAATACTGGGCTATGCCACCATTTACACTCCTCCAGCCCCTTGGATCTCAGCGGATTGCACACTACCACTACTCCAATGTACACTCCAAGCACTCTCAAGCCAGCTGAAGTTGCTGTTGCTCTGGTCGAGCAAGCTGTAGCCAAGCATAACACGCGGTTGGACAAGACCTTCTTCAAGGCGGTGAGTAACGAGTACTACTCGCATTTGTAGTTTAACATCTCAATCTTGCTATTAGGTTCTTGCTGGTGTTATGTTGTCCTTCGGTGGCCTCCTTGATCTCATCATTAGTGGTGGCTCTGCAGGCCTAACAGCTTCGAACCCCGGAATTGTCAAGGTCCTCGGCGGTTTTGTATTCCCTGTCGGACTCGTTATGTAGGTGCCCCACGGCCTCAGTATAGTCAGATCATCGCTTAATCGTTATTCCCCTCCATAGGATTGTACTCCAAGGTTATGATCTGCTCACGAGTAATCTTATGGTAAGCAGTTTTATATTTCTCTAGATTACTTCTCACCCCTCACGCAACTTATAGATCTTTCCCATGGCTGTTCTAAGAAGAGCGCTTCCCTGGTGGAGCATTCCCGTCAACTGGATAGTTGGTGAGTACCGCCGAAGCCTCTTATTCCATGTACTGAATACACTATCGTGTTAGTCTTTTTCGGAAATCTTGTTGGAAGTCTGTTCTTTGCAGCAATCCTTGCCAAGTGTCAGTTCACGTTCATTGACTTCGACTATCGTATAGGCTAACGCGTCCATAATATTCAGACGACGGACTAATGGTAGATGATCCATATGCCTCATACATAAGGTCATTCGCTATGTGGGTCACTTCGTACTATCTGCAATCCCATCATCTCAACAGCCCCATGCCAGTACGAAAGCTATTACACCTGAGTGGTATCAGATTTTCCTTCGCGGCATTGGTTGTAACTGGCTTGTCTGCATAGCCGTTTGCGTACGTATATCCAAGTAGTGTTGCTCCGAGCAATTACTTACACGAGCGTTATTTAGCAAGCAACAGGGGCCAGGGACACTCTTTCGAAGATTGTTTCTATCTGGTTCCCCATCTGGGTTTGTGAAGTCTACAAAGGTACCGATCCTGGCTGATGTATATTCTCCAGGTTTTCGTGGCTTGCGGGTTTGACCACGGTGAGTCGCAGAATATTTGGATGTAAACTTTTACCAATACTTTTTACTAGTTGTCGCAAATATGTTTTCACTTTCGCTGAGCATTATGCTTCACTCTGAGGTATGTGTTTCACGTGCTAACCTGCACTTGGTACTTTTCTTAATTACTTTCTAGCTTACGACCGACCTGTACATTCGCAAGTATGCACCAAGTCATTTGTTCACATCTCAATGGTTGCTGATCACTTTCTCAGATCGTTAATTGCGTCTTTGATTGGTAACATTGTTGGAGCTCTCTTCGTGGGCTTGCCAGCTGTGTATTTCTATCTTGGTGACTGGCACGCCGATGACATGCGTGACGTCGAGGAGGCCCGCATAGAGCGCAAAACCTCGAATCCTAGTGACTCAGAAAAGACCGCATAGGCGGACGAACACTGGGACACTCATCATCTCTCATGCATTAGACGACTATTTATGAAGACATGCCAGGCAGCATGATCGACGGAGAATCCTGGAGATACGATATAAACCACCGGAACGAAACACGCTCAATTCATTCTCAAGCGATCCTCCACCGGTGGGTATACGATGAGAGAGGATGGGATTTATGTGTCATGAAACATTACATTGTACACAGTTGTAAGGAGAGGCGGACGGACGGAAAGGATCGTAATATAATGTATTGGACGAGTATCGCAAGTATTTAGCTTGCGGTACGTCGAAATTTTGGATGTTTTGTGTACTCTAGAGGAATTATCGCATGTTGTCTGCACCACTGATCAGTCTGGAGGCCTTAGGTCCGGATCCATGCTTTGCGGCCAGGATCCGAAAGTTTGTAATCCCAAGTGGAGGACTGGAAATAGATAATGTCGTCAGCAGCACATGACTTGCAGAATCCTGATCCGAACGTGATATCATGGTCACAGCCGGTAGCTAGGAGCATTAATCAGAGAGTCTTCGTTACCTTCTGTTGATCAATGTCAAGTCGGAACGTTTAGATCAGCTTTATAAATAAAAGTCGACGTTATCTCTAGCATGCTTCATATGTAAGCCTTGTTGCGTCTGCGCAAAAAGAACTTAGTGTGAGATGCAAGTTCGGAGGTGAATGATAGATCAAGACGAAAATAAGACAGAATAGACTTTGAGAATGGGACTTCGGGCTGAGAAGATGGACTTTGAAACGTTGGAAGAAATACTTTTGTTTCAATGACTTACGAAAGTACTGTTACAGCGCTCCTTATGTAAGTATCGTAGCGAGTGGTTCACGTGGAAGGGAGAAAGGAACGACAAGAGGCAAAAATGCCGGTGAAGAGTCAAAGCAGTGACGTCGACGATGACGAGTGAAGACACGGGGCTCGCACGTTGTGTGATTCTGTGATTCTGTGAAACGCTAAAAGAACGCAAACTCTAAAATACAAAGGAGAAGACGCGTGCCTCGGATGAGAAGAGTACAAGAGTACATGAATATCCTTGTATCGATAAGATATCTGAAACGGCTTACCCCTTTGATTCGGAAGTGTGAGTTCGGTGGTGTGTAAAGGATATAGAATCCTTACAGATATATATATTTGATCAAGGAGCCGATTAGCACGGCGATACATGTGCTCGGACGCGGAAAGGCTAGAAGTGAGCTTGGACCGAAGGATGTAGAGATACAGGGGAATGGTAGCTGTCTAGAATCACGAATTCAAACCTATAGGGGTTGCGAATAGAGCATATTTCTGGTGTTTAGGTTACCGAGAAAGTCCACATCGAACGTAAGACTGGAGGAGCTCGGTCAGTTGTGCGAAACATCCACCCAAGGTGACAGGAGTAGTAGGTTACCTGTGGGCGCAGGAAAATCTGCTGAGCAAGCCTTTTCGCTTAACAAGCGACAAAGAGCCAATGCTGAATCCCCGGCCGATGTTCCTACCAGGATAATATCGAAAGGCTCGTGCCCTATCTCTACCAAGTTATTGTACCCAGAAAGGTAATCAAGAAGAGCAGCTGGAAATGGGAAACGTTTGAGGAAAGGATGTGTGGAAAACGGGCGGTATTCGAGAGCCAAGGCACGTGGAACTCATTTATCACGTTCTACCAGGCTTCGCATGATACTGGAAGAGAAGTCTTACGGGTGTGCGGAAATGTGGGTGAAGCCCCCGCATGGAAGAAGTAGAATGCTTTCTCCCCAGGTGGGGGAGACTGGGTCGGCTTTGGCGAAGCCCCTGACCGACCATACCAATACCCTGGAACGCGTTCCGGTGCAACTTCCAAAAATATTTCCGGTTCTTTGATGAGACTGGAAGGCGCACCCTCGACCCAGACACCTTCAGCCTCTTCGGTTGGTACAAGTGCGCGATGGTCTGGCTGCGGGAAAATAGCACCGGCACTGAATACATTCTGACATCATAGGTGTTGATGGGAGTGGAAAGATGGTCATATGCATGACTAGCCTTTGACTCCTTAGTATTAATGACAGTGTCAACAAGTACCATCTAGATCCAGACATACACGAGCTAGACACGAATTTTCGTCGATATCCACGTCGTTGCCGTAAAACATCAAGGATCACATCGATACCTACTGAAAAATGAATTTTGTTTGGCTGAGTAGATGTTGGCCAAGTCACCCATAGGCAGACCATAGACGAAGGAAGACGGTTGTTCTTTCCATACTAAAATATCGGCAAAGATTCAGGTCAGTAAAAATAGTCTGACAGTGTTGCCCGTGGGTGGAGCTAGTAGAACTCGGTGGAACTGGGACAGTCAAGAAGCACGTTTCCCCAACATCTGTTGATGTGGGGAAATTTGGCCCGTCCTGTTGAGAAAATCGAGCTAAGTATATATACACTGACATGGAAGGGTGCAATCATACAAACGGAACATTACCGTTGCTAGCTGAAAGCGATGGGAGAATGCGCGAGGTACAAGGGACTGTGCGAACATCAAAAGACAATCAATTGCGTGTGAGAAATCTGAGTGGACAAAAGGGCAGACGAATAACAATAGTAGGCAACGGCTGTGCTATACCGACTCGGATTCGGACACAGAAGAACGAGAGACAGTGCGAAACGGGTGTGCAACGAAATGTGACAGCAAGTTATGTTAGGGAAGCTCACCGAAAAAGAGCAGAGTGCGCTCATAGAGACATCGCAACCCTGTAAGCTCGCTTGTATTCGCTTAGAGGAGTCGCCAAATGGGTGAAGACACCGAAGAGCACCTCGACTACGTCTTTCCGACTGTCCTCCTGACCTTTTTTAAAAAAATTACCCGGGCCGTTCCCATAGAGCGTATGTGACTGTGCTGCCGAACTCAACGCACAACCATATTGATGTACTTATCTGAAAAGCAAAACAAACACAAAGCAGCGGCTCCTTTTCTGGGATAGTTCAAAGAACGTGCAATATTTCAGTCACAGTCAAGTCTTTCTGACATCCAGAGAGTCGGCTTCAGTGCCCAGGAGAGTTTGAACTGTTAACGCACAATTATGCATATAAGTAGAGCGTATCATTCACAAGGATGAATGAAGTAAGTGCGACAGGAGCTCAACGTGCAACTTATTCCCTCGGGATTATGTTTGAAGGCCAAAGGTTGCGTCCCGCCTAGGACAGACGAGCGCCGTCATGCACATGTGGATTAGAAGTATGACAGGGCTCTCGAACTCCCCTATAAAAAAATCTGCAGGATAAGTTATTCTGATCGTTCACGAAATAGTTTCAACGTTCTCTGGGACATTGTCCGAAAGGGCTGGGGGCCAGTCTGGGAGAGGACTCCTTGAAGTGAATTCAGTAAGCAAAGAAATATTCCAAAGGGCAGACATTACTTCCTCATGTCCCACACATTTTCGCTGCTCTTTCCGAGCCGTCTATGAGCCCACCACTCGGCACGGCGGCGGATCCAAGCGTCCCGTTTCTGTTCTGGGTGCATGAATTTCAAGCTCATACAAAATTTGAAGTCCTCTTTTTTAACCCCGCACTCTGACATTTGACCGTATCTGTATAAAGATTTTATTTGAGTCCCCAGAACTGAAAGTTTGATGAGCACTGGTACTTTTAAGAGTTTTTAGAACATACCGTGACATTGCAAAAATTCATCAAACAGGGTCATACACCCCGGAACATCGTCCACGGTAGGATGAACCTTGCGTAGGTATTCCTCCTCTTGCTTGATCGCGGTTTCGAGGTCGACGCTAGCCATATCACAAAGGGAGGAATGATTTTGGTCGGCAGCCTGAGGCTGCTATCTTTGCGTGGGAACCGAACGCGCTTTAAAAATTAAATTCCGACAATTGAACGCGTCGCGTCGCGTGTTTTTATTCTTGCCATCTCTCTGCATCATCGCTCGATAAAGCTACACCATGGTGAGCACAAAGGACGCAGGCAAACTGATGTTTATTGAATCTACACATCATAGTCCCAAACTCCCAGAGGCGCAAAGCGTCCAAGGTCACCTCCCATTCCCAGTTCATCACCAGCTCCACGTCCTACTCCAAGGCGGAGTGATTCACAATCGTCTCTCCCACCGTCTTCGCCTCCGGCACCCTTCTCAGATACAGATGATAGCCTGGATGATCGTGACGGAGTGCGTGATATAGATGAGGACGATGAAGACGACGGCGAAGGCGAAGATTTGTTTGCGGATAACATCGAAGCGTGCGTGTCAAAGCCCATATTTTTCTAGCTACCTCACTCTTACGCCACTGAAAATAGAGATTATGCGCCAAACGAATTACTAGATCGCTACTCCGATCGGGACATCGACGATGAAGGAGATTTTGACGAAATTTCAGCTGCGGCTCGGCGAGCGGCTGAAGCAAGGATGAATCGTCGTGATCGCCTTGAGCGTGCAGGAAAGCAAGGCGTCCGAGCAGCCAATAGAGGCCGTGCACCCCAGTTCCTTGAGGATGATGATATGGACGATGAAGATGCTCTTGGCGATGATCTCGGCGTTGCCAGAATGAAACGTCGCACAAGGCGACAATATGATGAACGTCGTGATATAGATGATGTGGATGGTACGGAAGATGTTGGTGAAAACCTTGGCGGTCAGTTGGATGTGTACTCATCCTTTGTTTTTTGTTTTTTTTTGTTTTAGGAAATACCCCTTGAGCAACTGAGTGACATCAAGGCTAAATCTATCGTTGAATGGATTGCCAATGACCGTGTTCGCCGATCAATTGTCAAACATTTCCGCCAGTTCTTGATGACCTACGTTGACGAAAACGGCGCATCGGTCTATGGTCAACGCATTCGTAATCTTGGAGAAAGTTCGTATCGTTAGTCTATACTTTTTACAGACTTACTGATGGTCTGTCGCAGCAAATGCCGAGTCACTGGAAGTATCTTATCTTCACCTAGCGATGTCTAAGCCTATCTTGGCTTACTTCTTGACAAACTCTCCAGCAGCTATGCTGACAATCTTCGACGAGGTTGCACTGAATGCTATTCTCGTGTATTACCCGTCGTACGAACGGATCCACTCGGAAGTCCATGTTCGCATTGCAGACCTTCCGTTGAGCTCCTCACTCCGTGATCTCCGACGCTCCAATCTAAACAATCTAGTCCGAGTCACTGGTGTTGTAACTCGACGGAGTGGTGTATTCCCGCAACTTAAATACGTCAAATTTGACTGCCGAAAATGTGGTGCTGTTCTCGGTCCATTCTACCAGGATGCAACAAAGGAGGTCAAAGTCAGCTTTTGCGTCAACTGCGAGAGCAAGGGCCCGTTCCCTGTTAACTCGGAGCAGGTTGGTCACATTTCAAAATCATGATGATATATGCTAAATGCTGCATGATAGACGGTGTACCGCAATTACCAGAAAATGACACTACAGGAATCCCCTGGGTCAGTCCCTCCGGGACGTCTACCAAGGCATCGTGAAGTTATTCTCCTGTGGGACCTCATTGACCTAGCAAAGCCTGGAGAGGAAATTGTAAGTGACGTAGACACTTTCAATGACCCGCGCTAAGCACTTTAACGTAGGAAGTGACTGGGATATATAGGAACAACTTCGACGCCTCTCTTAATTCGAAGAACGGATTCCCAGTCTTCTCCACAATCATCGAGGCCAACCACATCAACAAGAAGGAAGATCTTTTTGCAGCGTTCCGTCTTACTGAGGAAGACGAGAAGGAGATGCGCGCCCTCGCACAAGACGAACGTATTCGGAAGCGTATCGTCAAGTCTATTGCGCCTTCGATTTACGGACACGAAGACATCAAAACGGCCCTCGCACTTTCCCTGTTCGGTGGCGTTACGAAGGACATCAACCGTAAACACCGCATCCGTGGTGATATCAACGTACTGCTCTTGGGTGACCCTGGAACGGCGAAGTCGCAATTCCTGAAGTACGCGGAGAAAACAGCTCACCGGTCTGTTTTCGCGACTGGTCAGGGTGCATCAGCTGTTGGTCTGACTGCCAGCGTCCGCAAGGATCCCGTGACTCGAGAATGGACGCTGGAGGGTGGCGCTCTTGTCCTTGCCGACAAAGGAACGTGTCTCATTGATGAGTTTGACAAGATGAATGATGCGGATCGGACGTCTATTCATGAAGCGATGGAACAACAATCCATCTCAATTTCAAAAGCTGGCATCGTTACGACGTTGCAAGCTCGATGTGCCATAATTGCCGCTGCTAACCCTATTCGCGGAAGATATAACCCAACAATTCCCTTCCAGCAAAACGTCGAGCTGACAGAACCTATCCTATCTCGGTTTGACGTGCTGTGTGTTGTCAAAGACAACGTAGATCCAGTGCAAGACGAACTATTAGCCCGATTCGTCGTTGGGAGTCATCTCCGCAGTCATCCCAAATTCGAGGCGGAGAGAGATGAAATGGATGTTGGCACCACCCTTGATGCCGATGTAAGTCTCTATTCAGTATCTGAAGCTGTGGTTCTCCCTAAACTGGACAGATTATACCCCAAGATATCCTCCGCAAATACATCATGTATGCCCGAGAGAAGATACGCCCGAAGCTCTATGACATGGACCAGGATAAATTGGCGCGCTTATTTTCTGATCTCCGTCGCGAGTCACTGGCAACAGGTTCATACCCCATCACTGTTCGGCACCTAGAGAGCATGATTCGGATGGCTGAAGCCAGTGCAAAAATGTCACTGCGGGAATACGTTCGCGCTGATGATATTGACATGGCTATCTCCGTTGCGGTAGGGAGCTTCGTCAGCACTCAGAAGATGTCAATCAAGAAGACCCTTGAAAGGGTAGAGTACTCCATCACTTGAGATCAGAAAAAGTGCTGATGGTTTGGGCAGGGATTCCGAAAATACTTGACACAAGCCCGTGATTATGAAGAGCTCTTGGCTTTCCTTCTTGGTCAGATTGTGAAGGAAAAGGCCCGTTTCCATCAACTACAGAGACACGAGCAACCTGAGCTTATCACGGTCAAGATGTCTGAGCTTGATGAACGGGTAAGTAGTACCTCAGTAGGGGTTGCCGTGATCTCACTGGTTTTCTAGGCGAAGGAGCATGACATCTATGACACATCAACCTTCCTACGCTCCAAGCTCTTTGTCGCCAACGGTTATAAATTGAAGGATCAGGTCATAGAGAAGCGATTCTCAAACTGACACGAGATTCCATATACCCTTGGCATAATTTTTTGTACTGAATTCCGTGCGCTATGTATGATCATGTAGGTTGCCGAATTGAGTGGTGAATATATGAGGGATAATTAAACCATGATACTTCAAGTAAGATAACGATGCTCTAGATTTTATGATGCGGAGACGGGTGATGAGGGATGCCGGGGCTGGGCAGGTTCCTGAACTTTATCTAGAGTTGTGTACTCCGCCTCGGAAATCTTGACATCCGAGGGCGTAGCTTCACCCTGGGATTCATCATCATCATCATCCATAATTTCTGCAACGGAATGAGCACAAGAGACTCCCTAATAGGAAAACAAGCTTACCATCCCCATACACGTCAGGATGCTCCCGGAAGCAAGTTTGCATAGCCTTGAATTTTTCTACGCAATCGATACCTTTTGGTTCCTTTTCAGAGTAGACGAAACATGAAAAGGCCTCTCTGAACTCCGGACCACATGGACCATGGGCCATTCCACCGAGGCAGGGGCAGTCCCAGTTGATTTCACCTGTCACCGGGTTATAAGCACCTCCAGATGGCTGTTCTTCACTCGGGTTTTCTACTGGCGCGGCCTGTGGTGTTTTATCCGTGTCCTCCTCTATCACAGGCACTGATGTCTCAGAGGATGTCTCTTCTGTCTGTATTGGAGGTGGAGGGGAGTCTGCAGCAGGAAGTGAGGGAGTTGTGGAGACCGGAAGCTTTTTGGATGCTACAAACGTGTCAGAACAGCGCTTACTGTTGATCCAAATGAACACATACAGGGCACAGGATGAGCATCAAGTGATATCCGCTGGCTATCCGAGCTCAGCGACCAAGCCATGTATGCAGCAAACGTGACAGTAGCTCCCAGTGCAAGTCCAGACCTAGTTGAATAACTTTTGAACACCCGCGTACTCGAGCCAGCATTCGTATGGACATATCTGCGCAGTGGCAGTCGTGTTACAGTCCGGAGCATAGTGAGTAGATAAAAAGCAGAGTCCGAGTAGAATGCTACAATGCAAAAATTCGGATTTGTCACTTCCCATGATGACGCGCCCGTTTTGCTCGCTTAAGTTTAGTAATCCCGAACCAAATATTCGTCACATAACATTTTCAGTGTCACAAACTCTTTCACTCAAACAGTCAAACAGTCAAGCCTCCGACTCCTTATTTAGCTCTCGGTGCTCAGCGCTCAGCGCTCGGCCTTGTGAACACTATCTAACCTAGCGAATTGTAAGTCTGGAACGTCCACGACGCAGTCACTGACTCGGATTCGTGTGCTGTGCATCTGGAGTCCCCTCCATGGCCCGGGCCGCCATAGTCCAGAGCCAGCCGCATGCCTTGATATCATCATGAAGTGCCATAGCATAATATATATGCACGTTGCCCAACACTTTGAGGATATGTTACAGGGTTGTTGGCATTCTTCTGACTCCGGAGCAAGTAGATGGTACTCGATCCATCAAATGAGGTAGTACTTGCAAGTTAGTAGGGTGAGGTATTTCAATGTTCTCGGAAACTCTGCCCTTCTCCAGTTGTGAAATAGTGCTTATGTATTGGAACGTTGGTAGGTCGCGCAGCAGTCACAAATCGTAACGGCGGCTCGCCGCCAGTCCCCGACTCACCCCCTTGACCAGTCGATTCCTTTATTTGATTCTTTCCCAGAAGGCTTGTATACATTAATGTTCCACGATCTGTGCAATATAATACTTAGGTCTGTACTAGTTTCTGGTGTCCAGCTGGCATTTCCTAAAATATCCTTTACTGCAACCCAGAACAGCTTCTCCCGAGATCCTTCAGATGGGAGACATCCTGTTCATATAGAATCTCGTTGGATTTAGACCTGGGCCGCCCAACACCTTTTGTATTGGCAAGCTATCGAGATCGCCCTAAGTTACAGGTACTGGTAGCATCTTACATTTGACCGGCCTATTCCACATTAATATTCCCTATTTACCTGCACTGTATTGGCTGTCAGTCATCTCCATGTCTCCCTTGACGCGTGCGGAGGATCGGCGGCAGCCAGGGCACAGGGTAGCAGTGCGGAGAGTAGGAGCCGACAGCGCACTTAGGTTATCTGCATAACACGAAGGCGTATGAACAAACCCTGCAGGATCAACAATCAGCAATTTAATGTGGTTACAAGAGAGGAACGCATGTCCAAAAGGACCGCCATAGGGGGATGGGCAAAGCGCTCAGGAACACCGCAGTGCCCATCTCAAAGTGAGGGCGTGAAAACCGGATCAGATCTGACGTTCTAGTACGCCTGGGACATGGTAACATCTTGAATGTCCAAGACGAATTACATAGAACGTCGGATGCGGTACTCTCGATAAAGATAGGCCATCAGCGGGAGGCAGATTCAGCAGCTCAAGGCATTAATGCCAGGAGTCCGCTGTAGGCTAACCACACATAGAAAGTGGTTGCCATGATCAGTGATCCATCAGGTAATACAGGGGATCATAAAAAACTGGGTATGGAACTATTTCGTGTGCAACATCATGTGGTGGACAGTCAGCGCTGCGGTTGCAAATTTGGACTATTGCGCAAGCACGGCGACATGATTGCGAGAGATTTGTCACGGTGATGACGATCAAGGGCTAGGCCTGAAGCTGAAGGCCTGAACCTTGTCATATGCATCATTTTAGGCGCCGCGTCCGAGTCAGCATACTACAGGCCGCCATCCAACCAAAGTTCAAACTCATATGTTTTTCACGGTCTGTTGCGGCTGATTGATCGTCGTATTACCTCTAGGGCATACCTAACCATCTGTCACTGGCACATTGCCACACCCCCCTTCTCCTTCGTGCTCGCTGTGGGCAACAGCGAACTCAACCACTGCAGCATTTGACTGATGCGTTTTCTATGTTCTAAACAGAATCGAATGCATGAAGGCAGTGGAAATCTATCACTGTTATGTTACCTGCGTAACTGTGAATTACACACGGAAGACTTCCGTTTACAAGCGTGTTACCAAGGACAATATTCGTCGCACGAAGGAAAGATGGATATCACTGTACTGTACTGAGATCTTGTTGATAGCAAAAGTTGATCATTAAAAAAGCCGAATGAGACGGGGGAGAATCGGGAAATCCGCCGCAGCGATAATGGTGATTAGTTAATTTAAATGTTTTCAAGTAACGAGACTCTCAGAAGGAACGTTCAATCATGGTGCGGGAATGAGTACTGAGTACTGAGTGACTACACTCAGCGCCTCAAATCAGTACTGTCCGGCACCCAGCACCTTACTCTTCATTGTGATGCGATCCGACAATATATTTGTATCTGTTTACATAATATATACCGCTACAACTCTCGTGACATTTGTGCTTCCCGGTGGTTCCTTGAGCGGGCGATGAACTCTCAAGCATTCTCATTTAATCACAATGATGGGTGCATCAAAGTGTACTGCAGTAACTACTTGAGTACACTATAGCCAGTGGATACAGGAATAAAGTAAGGTAAGTTGAGATACAGATATATGAGGGGAAAGTACTGAGCGTAAAAGAGGTGGCGAGGCGAAGGGGGTCATGATGAGTGATGAGTGAAACGACAGAGTGGAGACAAAAAGTAAAATAATAGCAACACAAGACAGCGCTAGACGGTATAAGAGAATGTAAGAAAAGTGCAAGATTGTGTAAGAGGGCGGGGTACAGTTTCAGATGATGCGGAAAGGACGCAGAAGGCTACTCAAGTTTAGAAAACAAGGAGAAACGAGAAAATTTACATCTACAATGTAGCAGCGGGCGGACGAGGGATGATTGATGAAATATAGAAAGGAAGAGACAGAAGAAAGAAGGAAAACTTACCATAGATTGACGTGAAATGAAGTTGAGTGCAGAAAACACTAACGGGTACTATGTATCGTGGGCAGAAGAAGGCAGGAAAAACTGACTTTGATAAGAGGAAGACTCGTAAAATGACGCAAGTGGGTGCGAGAGGGTGCAGTGAGGTGAGTAGGGGTGGCAGAATGCAAGAGGAGGCAGCTGCAGTGTGTAGGCGATCACGGTAGGCAGGCTGCAGCACAATATTGGTGCACTTAGGAAGCACGACGATAAGTGCTTTCGGTGCAGCCTTCTGGCAAATGACGAGGTAACATTTAGGATGCAAGTAAAATTTTCTGAGTAATACTATCAATATCAAGAAGAAAATAAAGAAAAGGACATACAAGGGCGGCGGCAGGCAATTTGCAAAGCTGAAGGAATATCGTTAGATAGGTCACAACAAGAGGAAGAGGTGTGCTACATATGTCAAGGCTACATGATGAACTTGAAAGAGAGCCGAACGAATCTCCGGAACTTCAAGCTTACAGCTTGTAAGCTCGACTTGCTTCAAAGCTCCAACCTTGCGGCATAGCGAAAATTGCTATAAAATCGATGTACGTTACCGTTACGGTATATACCCGTAGTCGGCCGAGTTCGTAGTCCGGTAAATCCCAAGAGACGAACGTCGCTTGCACTTCGTGACAAGCTTTTACTTCACAGTCATCTGTTATAAGTACTTGCATGCTGCAATCTCATGCAATGTATCTTCCACGGTACATCTTGTTCGGGGTTTGTAAGTCGTACAAGGTAGTAACCGACCATGCACGCTACTTTTGTTGATGCTCAGTTGCCTGGATGTTTGGAGGAAATTATTCAAGCGCCCATCAGCATGCAGGCGCCTGGATATTTGAGAGGAAATCGCTTCAGGCGCCCATCAACATACGGGTGCCTGGGCGTTTAGAGCTTACAGAACTGCCCAACCGTCACAGCCTCCTGTCATCAGGATCTTTACCCTCATTTCTTCTGGTCCCTGCGAGTCTCTCACACTTGCCTATCTGTCCACCACTTCCTCGTGTTTACATATTTCCTACCCGCCTGCCAACAGACTCCGACCATCTTCCACGTGTCCTCGCATGCACGGGGCTGACATTTGCTTTTTGATTACGAGAAACAGCCTTGTTAGTGGAATATGCCACTGGCAGTTCACCTTACACGTTGCATCTATACAGCGAATTCTCCTCAAGTTGCTACAATCTACTGCCCCAATATTGGCATGTCAAGGCAACGTTATTAAGAATGATCTTGGTTGCAGAACTTTAGATCGTTGAGCACCAGCTGTAACCCTGGTCCTCATGTCACTGTAACGGACACCGTGGAGCTACTGCTAGATCCGATACTGGTCGGGATCCACGCGATAGAAGGCATCCTTCTGGTTGGTCGTCGATCAATGGAACCCATTCCATCCACTTTAATGTTTACCGCGATCTGAGGCTTCCAACTGCAACTCATACGTCAAGATCCACAAACCTGGTGAGTAACTCCACCGTGCCGTATTCGTGTCGCTTTAACATTGTAGCCCCACCAGATCATATTACAGCGTTCGTCAGCCCTGTAAGGTGGCTCTGGATTAGTGCCACAGAAAGCTTAACCTATTCTGAGAAAAGCAACACTTTTCACAATTGAGATAGACCGATTCATGGAAGCTTCATGTCACAAATTAGCAGATTTATTTCCACCGCCGCTGGCAGATGACGTTCAGTGTCACAAGTAGATCCTCTCATCGATGTACGTGGTGTAATTGGCGCGATGAGCATTTCAGGAATAACTCATTACCGTCACTGTATCTCTTTTTACCAAGGTGGACTGATTGCCGTACCTCCCTACGATTAATTTCCGGCCCTGTTGGACTATAGCAATCTTACGCTTTCTGGGATAAATACTACTGGAATCAGGTTTTTTTCTTGAAAGATTTGGCGACAGCACCATTAACATGGCTTTAGATTTACTGCAAGTCCGTGCAATCAGTGACTGGTCTTTTGTCATCAACAACTCATTTTTCTTTCAGGTATCGCCGCCAGGGCCCTCGTGCATCTGTCTTGGTGGCTTTATAGTATTGGTTCGTCCTGATTCCTTTTGAATGCATGTACTCGTCGCTGCCCTTGCTGACTGGGAGCGGCCGTTATCGGGTGGCGTCTACGTGACTCCATGACAATTGTTATATAGCGCACGATGCTGACCTGTTGACCACAGTTCTCGCTGGTGTCCCTCCTAATCAAAGAGAGGGTGTGCAATCACTATTAATCTCTTGATAAATGACGTATTTCCCTACCAGCTTTATGTCAATGAAGTCGTCCTAGGAACCGTCTTCGGTATTATCATTGGTCCTTTCGTTAGCAATATCTTTGCACCCCGTTCATGGGGTTCCTTGAATAATGCCATAACACTAGAAGTCACGCGCATCGTCCTTGTAATCGGCTTGTTCGCAGCTGGAGTCGAATTACCACGCGCATATATGAAAACGCATGCCAAGAGCTTACTCGTAATGGTCGTGCCCACCATGGCGTTTGGTTGGGTTGTGGTGGCTGGTAATTCATCTCACATGCAATTGCCCACCCACTGATCACCGTTGTCAGCGTTCATTCACGTGTTGTTTCCGAAACTCGATTACCTCTCGGCTCTTTGTATCGCTGCTTGTTTGACCCCTACAGACCCGGTGACATGTGCTGCCATCACGCGTCAGTTCTACCAATCATAAAATATCCGTTGTATCTCGTATCTACAGCTGCTTCACAGATGGCGAATTTGCCAAGAAACATGTTCCTGAGGATCTCCGCCACATCTTACTGGCTGAGGCCGCAGCCAATGACGGCCTTGCCTACCCTTTTCTTTCAATATCCATATACCTCACTGTAGAGACGTCCGTTCAAACTGCTATTGGCAAGTGGTTTTTGGTGGGATGGCTATGTTTGTGCTATTGGGGTTTTGATGCTTCGTAAAGTTCTCAACGTTTTCCCCACAGACCAGGTCGTCCTTGGCACCACTTTAGGAGCCGTTCTAGGTCAGTGATATCGCTTGATCGTCTGAATACATATATCTGATTGCAATACATCTGTGATTCAGGACTTATGTTCTCCAAGCTCATGAATATATCCCGCAAACAGGGCTTTATAAATCATGGATCATACATCGCCCAGTACCTGGCTCTTCCCATCTTTACTATGGGAGTTGCGAGCACTGTTGGCGTTGATGATCTTCTTGCAGCATTTGCAGCAGGTTTGCATCCATTCTGTGTGCTTCGTCTATCAGTAGGGTCTGACATTCCCACCAGGCTGTGCAATGTCATGGGATGGGCACTTCTATCAACAGACAAAAGATGACAGCTTCTCTTTTGTCATAGATTATGTCCTGAACTGTTGCTGTTTCATTTACATCGGCGCTTGGCTACCTTTTCATGCCTATGACTCCCCTGAGTATGGCATCACCCCGTGGAAGCTTGTTCTCCTTGTGATCGCTATTCTTCTCTTGAGGCGAATTCCATTCTTATTGGCTGTATACAAACTTGTTCCCGAGATTAAGAGCTGGCAGCAAGCTCTATTCTCTGGCCACTTTGGTGAGTGGCTTATTTCTATATGGCATTTGCTTTCACCTCAAGTATCTGAATCCTGTATACAGGTCCAGTAAGTTTGTCGAATATCATGTTTTTTATTGCTCATCAATGCGTCCTAGATGGGAGTCAGCGCAGTCTTCGTGTCTACCCTAGCGCTCACGCGTTTGCCTACTCCGGAGAACCCGCCTGCAGATCAAGCACAGTACCTCGCCGCAACTATTCAGCCTATTGTGTCCTTTGTCGTCCTTGGTTCTCTCGTCATTCGTAAGTCGTGACGAGTAGTAATTTATTTGTCGTTGATTTTGAATGTACGTAGATGGCTTGTCAATTCCGTTCTTCAATGTTGGTCGTATCGCACGCTCAAACACATTTTCGTCAACCACGTCTTCGTCAACCACGTCTTCGTCAAGCAAGATGTCGACCGACCATACTCATGTCGCAGACCAAGTATGTTAGGTGGTTTAACTGCCAGTTTTTTTTTCTTGTTTATATATAGATAGCATCCATGACGAGTCTCGACGTATACTTTGGCATCCACCACATACAATAGACTATAATTAACTGGCTTCGCATCGACTCATTGTTTATTATTATTCAGTGCTCTGCCCCTCTTCGGCAGCAACGCTTTCCGCGGATGTTCGAGCACTGTTTTTATTGACCATGCAATGTTATTGTACTCGAAAAGCTCACGTGCTCCGCGGGCAGGTTAAGCGCGTAATTTGATACAACGTGTTTCAATCACTCCTGGCTTCTGATCTGGCTTCAGCTCGGTCCCCAAATTAGTGGTGAAGTGCTATGACATAAACACCTTATTAACAGGAACTCGATTGTCCTTAATGCTCTTGTACACAGTCTAGTTGGAATCAAAATCACGGAAATATTGCGACATGCGGAGCAGACCTTTGCAACTCCGCCAGCGTCGCGCAATAGGTTCACTCATAGCATTGATCCTCGTTTAGTCTGTAATGGACTGGGTGTGAGTAGACCGCAGAGCTACGTTTTGATGAGAAACGGTGCTTACCACTTGGGAGGCCTTGTTGTCCTTTGTTAGAAGATCGTTGAGGCATCGAACCACGATCCCTACGCCTTCCTCGACAGCATTCCTCTCCGATTCTCGTACTCTCCCCAGCACTCGACTGAATCGGTCTGGGTGCCAACGGAGGAGAGCAGCACGTATCCTCTCCTTCGGGGACTGCTCTGGGGAATGGGCTGTCGACAAAATGAATGCTCCAATTCCCTCCGGAGTGATTTCACTTGGAGTTAACGGAGGAGTAAGTAGTGGCCATGGGATATCACGGAATTTTAGAACGATTCCGTCATACGCAGCGGATAGCGCTACCCATCGCAACTCGTATACGTTCCAGGCGTCTATTATTGCTCGTTCCAGCCTCGCTCGTTCCCTCATCACTTTTTCCTTCGCCTTTTCGGCTTCCCGCCTTCGTTCTTCAGCAATAATATGTCTTTCGCTGTCTCTCCGCTGGCGAACGCGGGCTTGGATTCGTCTGACTTCGTTTTGTATCAGGCGGTTCTTCTCCTCTTCGCGCTCCCGCGTTCTTCGTCTCATCTCTTCTTCGTATGCCATCCACCCATGTGCTTCCACCTCATGTTCGTATAGAAATTCGTCCCGCATTCTATGATGAAGCTCCTCTGTCTCCGAGGGTTTCATCCAGCGGCGCCCATAGTTTGGCCGGCTCGCCAAATGGATCTGATCGTTCACCCATTGCTCTGTTGGGTTTTCATGTCTGTCATGCATGTAGTGCTCCTGCTCCTTGACGCATGCCAGCGCGTGAGGATTTATGCGTTTCCATTGGACAGGACGAGCGCTGGTAAAATCAGATGAGCAAGTTCGATCTTCATGTCGCGGAAAGCGTGGTCCGGATGCTGGTGATGGGGAGACCGGTAGCTCAGCTACTTTAGCACACCTGAGTTGGGAAAGCGAATTAGGATGGTGAGGACTACTAATTGCTCTGGAACGGATGTGATATGTATAGTCTGGGTTCATCATTCAGTATCTGACGCAGGCTAGATTGGAAGGACGTAAAGATGAATGTGATGCGTTATATCTTCCCAGTTCACTACCTTGACCTGGCGATAGACACGAATGAGGGCGTGTAGAAAGCCTGGAGTAATTGAACATGTCCAAGTACGTGTGTTTGCCTCGTTGCTTTTGCTGGAACTAAACACGTTGCCACTTCGTTGGTCTTTCCTCTTTTGATGCAATCACCGCGTGCTTCAATTCTGATCACATTCTCCAGCATAGATGTCTTGACCCTAATAGTGACAGCATCGCCCGATACAACAGATTCCCTACAAGTGTGAGATCCAAAAGTACACCTACAACGCATGAGCCTCCTAATTCTATTACATAGAACAGAATCCAGAGTCGTTAATGTACTCCGCTGAGTCCCCTTTAATTGATGTTGCCTCGAGTCTGACCAGATCTGCAGATATTTTGAGAAGAGAAGCATAGCGGAAATAAACGTGCTTACTGAAATATGGATGGGCTTGAGCCTCCCGTGCTGTTAGTCGTTTCTGATGATCGTAACGTAGTAATTTCTCAAGAAGGTCCAGCGCCTCTGACGTCACAAACTGCTGGTTTTCTGCATTAACAAAACGTGCCCAAGGCTGTCTTGGATAGCTAAAACGAGATATCAACATTTAAACGCGTGTGATAGCACATGGCACTAACGAGTGCAGAAGGGCCTCCATGTCTGTTTCAAATGGTATGTCGTATGTCTTCAAGTACGCATCAAAACTGTCAGATCCCAGAACTTTCATAATTTTCAAGAGTTGGTCATTATTATCCGAACCACGGAAGAAATGCTCTTTGTGAAACAGCTGCTGAATCATTAGAAGGATATGAGCGAAACGCGAAAATGCCACGCACCATCGAAGCAAGCATGCATCCCACACTCCACAGATCAAGGCTGTAATCGTACAGCTTATACCCCACGAGCAATTCGGGCGCTTTGTAGTACCGTGAACCAACGCGAATATGATATGCTGTCCCAGGATGATAGAATTCAGCTAGTCCCCAATCAATAACCCGCAGCTGTAGTCCAACTAATCAGCGATCTCACCGTGATGGGGCACATCTGGAGCGTACCTTCCGGTGTCGGTGATCAATCATAACATTTCCTGGTTTCACATCACGATGCATGATTCCTCGCGAATGCACAAAATCCAAAGCCTCGTGAATTAGCATCAAAAGAAGCTCACGAGCTGGTTTATCAAGTGATGGAACGTACCTTGAGGAGCTGGAAAGTATAGAACTTGATGTCTACCTCGGCAAGGATTGGGTATAGTGATTTCCAATCTACATTATCCACATATTCCATGATTAAGCTGTGGTATCTCGATGAAGGGTCTTCAACAACGTCAAGAAGGGCAACAACATTCGGTCCTCCAGTGAGGTTGCGCAAAATCTTGATTTCACGGTTGATTTTCTTGGCGGCTACAGGCTTGAGTACTTTGATGATACAAGTTTCGGAGTTTGCGGTATCCAATCCTTCGAACACCTATTAAAGCACCAGTGGTTGACTGAAAAATCCGTGCAACACGTCTACAAAAAATTCTCACCTCGCTATACTTCCCGCCTCCTACACGATCGACGATCTCATAGCGTTCAGGAGAACTCCACTCGATTCGGAAATTGTCTGTATAATCCATCTAGGTTGGCAGAACTGAGAAAACAGAGTTTGCTCACCATAGTCATACCATGAGCGTCCCAGTTGTGCATTCGCACCGGCATAGATACGAGCCATGACCTGTCCCTCGAGGGGATGACAAGAACTGGGACTTGACACGAGGCAGTGGATACGTCGTGCCCTACTGGGGCATCTAATTGACTGCTTAAAAGATTCAGAGTGGTGAACAGTTGGATGTACAGCCGCCTTAGCCTGAGGCGGAAGTTTTTGGAACCGGATAAGGTTGTTCCGGTCGAGTGGCTGTAAAATATTAATGGTACTGGTGTACAATAATAGCATCGGAAATTTGATCTTTGCATGCAATGCTCGAGCTTAGTCTGGTGCTTTCCTTCCAGGATGTATCATGAATTCAAATGTGACCTAAGGATGGGAAGATGCGGTAATGATAGTAGACGATATAGTAATAGTGATGTGTAGAGTGGAACAGCAGAACGATTGAATATACATGAATGGGATGCGTGAGATATAGAGAGCAGATTTCAGAAGGAAGACCCAGAACAAACACGAGACACTGGGACAAAGTTTCAGTCGTTGGCTTATAATATAAAGCAAAAGTCTCACCGAAATAGGGTTGTCACTGTGAGCCGTTGGCATCTGGTGTGCTAACTTGTAGATATGCCAGCAAAAGGGCGATAGAGCTATTTTGCTTGCAGTACATCGCTAAATCTTTTCCTGACCAGTATTGATCATCCGATCTGGGTTGCGTGTCAGGATCATCTCCGCCATCATCGCTGCTCTCGAGAGGGAAGTTGAGGGTGTTGCCTTCCGACTCCATTTTTCCAGGTCCATGGCGATGGTACATCTTGCTCCGAGATTTCGAGCGCACTGGCTCCGAAGGACGGTTCACACCAAGTCGAACAGAGGTTTTGGATTGGTCACGGGTATGAAGGCCGGATGAGGTGAGGCGCGCGAGTGCATGGTCAACTTTAGAAGGAAAGGCGTTGGTATTATTGCCCAGGAAAGCTGATGGCTTGAGTAGGGTATCTTGCAACACCTTGAATGACATGTTGTACGATGCTTTATAAAAGCGAGCTGTCTGCGGGGACGCCCAGTTTATGCTGTAGGGATGATCACTGGCTGCGACAGAGGCATCGATTTCCCGTTTAAGCGAAACTGCCCACTCGTGACGAACAACAGGGTCAGTGACACTGAACATATATTTGCGCTTGGCCCCATTGTGATCCAAAAATGCCACCTGAAAGGTGTTGCGCATGAAAGCACGCTCCACTGCTATTGTATAACTCTGGGCTAGGCCGGTATATAGTAGGGCATTCGGACCTGACCGTAGCATTGACATCGTTTTCAATCCAAAAGAGCGCCCCGTCACCCGGAAGGAAGCTTCCGACGACTTCGCAAATGACAGCACAGGTGGGTCACACACCAGATCGTGCCCAAACAACTCAATACTGAACTGTGGATCTGGTTGTGGGATACGGACGACGACTGGCTCTGATTGGACCCGGTAGGTGAGTCGCGGAGGAAGTGGGCGTTTGAAAGTGACGGTGATCTCCGGTGGGCCGCCAGATGTTGGGTTACGCGCTTGGCACAGGCGCTCACGACGAATGGAATCATAGACATCTCCCAATAATTCATCCGATAAGCGATTGTCATGACGTCGGAAGGCTTCAAGGAAGTCCCTTGCAGTAATGTTTCTTTTGGGATGTCCCATTTGACCCGGCTCATGAGAGATGGCACCATGCAGGACGTCATTCAACTGCACGATGGCTCTTGTGAAGCGGTAGGCCAAATCTTTGTCGTAAGAAATGTGAACTGCGTTAGCCTCATACCACCGATTGGCGAACGACTCGAGAAGAACGTCCAAAGGAATGACACCGTGGCTGCCCCGTTCTGGGATGTGAATAGACTGAAGGAACAGCCGGAGGGCTTTGTCTACCCTTATTCCAATAAACCCGAAGGCGTCAAGGTAATGCTTGAGCACGACACGGCTTGTACGCCGCGACAAAAAATCACCGAGCTGCACCCTGTCAATTTGTGGAGTTCTGAACAGGAGTTGTGCAAGTGCAGCAGGATCGTCACGCTGATCCGAGCTGCTGAAGAGCAACGCAACCGCATTATCCGGGTCTGTGGAGAACTGCTCGATGAAGGCTTGTACTGCAGGAGTTCTTGGGATGGCTCTTGAACACGGCTCCTCGCGCTCGCTGGTGAAGCAGAGTTGTCGTAGCAATACCACATTCTTGACGGTGAACTTCCGATCAGCAGGATTGGGCTTCGTCACCTCGAGGAACGTATCGGAATCCTCAGGGCGAGGTTTAGCAATGACGAGAATGTCATTGAACAGGAAGAGGAAGCGATCCTTGCAAATATTAGAATTCACGACCTGGAAGACCGGAGAGCATCGTAGAAACCTTCGTGGAGGCTCATCAATGGCAGATAGCCATACTGGGCTTCTCGAGCCTCGGCCCAGCATGTCATTCAAGCGCTCCAATAGCATGCCGCCTTTTGCAGGGTAATTTGAATAATGCGAGGAAGTGTTGGACGAAGAAGACTCCGACGTAGTGGGATGGGGGTACTCGGATAGTGAAGACCAGGGCTCAGGCGTGGACGATGGAAATTCAGGGGGAGAAGGGGTTGCCGGGGTGAGGGGTATTAGAGAGATATCCGTAGCCGAGTATGGCTGGCTGTTAGGCCTAGCGATCTTACTGGCCCGCGGTGTTTTCTGAAGCTCGTCACGTATAAAGCTGCCGTTTGGACTCGTTCGAGAGAATTCACCATTCGCCTTCTTCAGCTGCCCATTACCAACAGAACCGCGTGTTTTGTCACGATCAACATCTACCCATTCATCGTGGAGCTCGGTGGACAAATCATTCTCCTTCCGCATTCGGAACAGGTCAGAGAGTGATGGCTTCTTCGACGCCACTGCAGGTTTCTGCTCGGGACTAGGCGTCGGAGGCGAGTTGCCTACCGGCGACTGCGAAGGCTGAGGGAACAACTTCCTGGCACTAAGCCATCTCCGGACCCCATCTCGGTTGGTTGGAAGGGATTTCAGCATAATGGAGGATGGTGAGTGGGGACTGCCATGCTGGTAATGGTCATGAGAGGATGTGGATGCAGACGCAGAAAGCTGTGGTGCTTGAGCCTTGTAGATATGCAACAGATGGGTGTCTGATGCCTGGTGTGGTAGCTTCCTATCCCCATTTATCTCAGGAGAATTGGAAGGGGTATTACTGGAAGAACTCGATGGCAGCGGTATATCAGCTTCAACATGATGCGACAGAATGATATCAGGAGTAGACGAAAAGAGAGGTTGACGGTGGTTCCATTGCTCTTGCAGCTTCTTGATCCCGGGGAAAGGCATAAGTTTTTCGTGTGTGTACTTCGCCAGAGGATCAGTGGAGGGAGTCATAGGGACAGGAGATACCCCACTGCTGGGAGGAGCGGTTTGGATCAATGAGTGTACCGAAGTCGACGCTGAGGATGGCTGGCCGTGTGGGTATGTGGCCGAACTGATGCTGTCGTTCTTATCAATTTTCGGGCTTGGAAGACTCACTCCACTCTCCCGGCTGATACTAGAGTCGGTGTACTGTCTTCTCTCTCTTGTCGCAATCGAGTTCGTCCGAGACCGGCGTCCGCTACTTGAAGCACTTCTCGTCAGAGTATGGACGATCTTGCTCCATGTGCTACCTTCGCGCCTGGAGGGAGTCTCTGCCCGAACTGTTTGAGGATCAGTCGACTCAGGCTCAGTTGCCACCGGAGATTTATCGCTGTGCATGCGAATAGCTACCGAAAGCCGCTGAGGGTACTGTTGTGAATCTGATTCATCACTATTGCGGAGCATGGAAGCGTTGTTAGGCAGGTTGGCAAATGAGAGGAGGGTGTCGGTGAAGTAAGTGCGGGTGTAGGCAGAGGAGATGTCTCTAATTCCACAACAAGTTCCTTTGAGTCAGAAGATGCGCGAGATGATGGTTCCTCAAGCTGGGTATTAAACCCATCTCTTGGCGAATCCGGAGGCGGATGGTCATCTTCATCTTCAGTGATTTGCTGGGACGGCTCATCCTGCAGCGGTTCGTCATCATCTTCCTCTTCTGTCTCTTCGTGCACAGGCATGGGGGTTTCCGGCACTAGCGGCAAAACCGATGAGGCATCCTGATCAACCAAAACAGCCAGCACTCACCTGGCTCTGCCACCCAACTGATTTCTCTGTTAAGACCATCATGATATGGAGACCTTCGAAAAGCTTCTGTTGGGAAAAATTCCTCCTCCTCCTGGTCGCGTTCCTCCTCTTGGTCAGATGATAACGATATCTCCTTATGAGGTCTCGCAAAGGGACTAGATGGGAATCTGGCTTGCCGAGATGGAGTCCTCTCGAGATGGGATACAAGGAATATTGGCACGTTCGTTGCATCAGGAGGTGCTGAGTCAGTGGAGACGTCTGATGAATGAGGAAGGCGAGGGGAAAGGTTAGGAGATGGCCGACTCGGAGCACCTGGTAATCCATAATACGTTGATTGCGGAGGAATCCGATCTTCGTCATCTGGATCCTCTATCAGGACACTCTCCCGCCTTTTTTTGGCCGCGTGATCAAAGTGAGTGGGTGGCACAGCTCGCACGGGGGTAGATTGACGGCTGGAGTTAATGGTTTCGTTGAGGTTGATACTTGGGGTTGCAGGAGGATATATTGGTATCGGTGGTATGGGAGTAGTGGAAGACGTGCGCTGGATGTTGGGGGCTAGTTCCTCGGATTGAACTTGAGGAGTGTTGGAACGGTTCGGGGTGACATTAGTTGTCGAAACAAGATCGGATTCATCTGTGGTTGACGCCACGGGAGGATTAGCGGACTGGCGTTTTGAACGTCGTCTCTGGCGTCGCTTCGAGGGGCTAAACGGTCGAGGATCTTCTTCCTCTATGTCCGTCTCCTTTATCATCCTCTTGTGCAGTTGGGCCATCATAAGCCTTCGAGCAGTGCTACGTTCGCTACTTTCCCCACCAGAAACAGTATTGTTCCGGCCGAGTTTAGTGCCAGAAGGCGGAGGAGATACCGCTGGGGATGAAAATGTCGAATCCATTGATTCCGTGCCACCCGTGAGCTTTTGTAATGTGCTCTGTAGAGTTAGCATGCGGGCTGCACCTGCACTATTTGATCGCTGAAGCCCTTGTTGTGACACCAGAGCCTCTAATGTGGGAAATCTTGGGACAGGAGAAGAAGCACCAGAAGGTAGAAAGGGGCTCTCTGTCGTTAGGAAACCAGGTAAGATGAATGGAGAAGTGGGTAACGGATTGAGATGGGAGGGTATTGGTGCGAGAATTGAGTGTGGAAGGTATTCAGCTCGCGAGGGTGGTGAATCATCAGGAGAGGAATCGTTGCTTGGCGTAACAGACATCGGCAAAGGAGACTGGGGAGGTTTGAATTTTCTGAGATCCTTAGAGCCCCTAGAGCGTGAGCGTGAACGCGAGCGGCGTTTGCGGGTTACGTTCGACTGGCTCAGGTGTGCCTAGGTTCTCTTCGGGCTGTACACTCGGCTTGTAGTCAATATTAGAAAGGCACTCGGGGGGCGTGTCCTGCGATGGGTCCTGGATGTCATCATGCAGGGTTTTCTCGCCTTCACTAACAACTTCATTGTGCATCTGGGGCCGCCTCCCATTTTTCAGTCGTGGTAAAGATGCAGCGCGTTTGAGCTTCGCGACTGCATTGGCGCGTTGCTCAGCGACTGACCCTGGATCATTCTCCATACCCGAGGAGAATGCTAGAGCAGAACAAACCATCGATGCTGATAAATTTTATGGTCATGCAAATTTAGAAGTGACTCACGTAGTTTGTTGGCCGTATCCGACCCGGAAGGTTAGGGTACGCCTCCGTAGCAAGAAAATCTGTTGTAGATGACAGTCTTTGAAACTTATCAAGTGTATTATTAACGAAAAAGAGAACCAAAAACATACCTGATACTTGAGGTAAGCGCTGAGCGCTGAATGTTGGGGAAGAACAAACGAAGAGAAAGGCTCTAAAGTGCAAGAGACCGAATGCGGCGGAAGTACTTCTACGCACGTGACTAAAGCTTCCGAAAACAAGAAGGCTGTGAAATAATATACGGACACATATGCATGCTCCTCTGTCTTAACTATCTATACGAAGGAGCACTGGCTGCCTCGAGGAGTCACGGCGACTGTTGACTGCGCTTCTTCAAACAGTTAGTGAGGTTAACGCGGTGAATAGTGGACCATATCCGTAATTTTAGTTGCTAACACATGTTGTTCCTGTCAAAATAGTCACCTGTTCGTTGGTGTCCTTTTCCCAGTTGATGTGCGCACGGGGCATTGATCTGCACCGGAAGATCATTCTTTGTTAAAATAATCATCAATACTAAGGCACGCGCATCGTGCTCTGCATCATGGCTTCATTTTTTGAAGGCGTGTAGCAGTGCATTCGTGACATCACTAATCCACGTTTTTGCCTTGTGTTTATAACTTTTAATCAATCTTTTTCAAGGCCTGAGTCCACTACACTTTGCTTCATTTTATCCTGGTACCATGGGGAAGTACAGTTCCATGCGACATCGCAGGTCAACTTGGCTACACAGGCATTCCATATCCGTAACTCTTCTCAGTAGTCCATGTTTCCCCAAAGGAACGTTATCTTGGCATCTCATAAGCATCTTCGAAACCTTCGCATTCTTCGACCCGAAACCTTCCAAATGCAAACTGGCATGAACATGCGGACTCATCTATCAATACGTACTTGTATCCATTATAGTGCAACGGTCTTCCTACTCTGCACCAGAAATGACTTGATCTCGTATCACTTTCCAAGGTGGCCTGGAAAGTTCGAAACCTTCACCGATCCTCGCGTACATATCACCGCCTAAGCGTGACACGGCACGAAGCTTAGCGGGATCAACGGTACCACTTGCAGTCAAAACGGACTCTCTAATATGCGCCCGCTTAATGAGGCCCAAAACTAATGTATTCGTGACCTCATCCGAATTGGGCGGACAAATCTCGTATGAATAAAACAACTGTGAAGCGGATGACATCAATAAGCGAACGACAAAAAAAAAAATGCCTACCTCGCATTCAAAACCAATGGCACTTTCTTTGACCCACGGGGGCCTCACGTCTATCTAAGTAAGGTTAAGCATTGCGGTCAATACGTATACGAATATGACACATGACCCGCGACCGCTGCGGCTGCTAAATGGAATGGACTTACGCTGGTCGATCTGGTTAGACCACTGATGTCCCACTCGTCAACATCAGCAGGGGCATCGACAGATGTGATATTCGCTGCTTCTATGAATGGTTCGCTCATGATGCTTACGGTAAACTGTTTCGTCGCAAGTATATTTTCCTTGGTATCCTTTGATTTCCCGGTCCGCGGAGAATGAGAAAAGGAAATGCTCAATAATGGCGGGTTGTGCGCGACCTTTCATGTACCAGCAGCACAAACAACTCAATTTCAAGGCGTTAAAGAAGATGTCCGACGCACCATGGAAAAGTAGCTGTACAATGAAGTTAGGTCAAACCGTTCGGCTAAAAATGTGCTGAAAAAACTCCCCTGAACGGTGCAAGGTTAGAAATCCCGTGAGAAGACGTGCTGGACACGAGCGCGATGGGGCGAGGCACGATGCATGAAGTCAATAAAGGGTATACCTCCCTGTCAGCAGTCCGAGTCAGTGATATGCGAACGATAAGGTTAGGTTTGAGAAGTACTATCAGTGCTTGTACAGCACTACATGAGGTCGCGTACCTTGGCGATATGTCTGAGAGGTTCCAAGTCTTCCAGCCTTTCTCTTCTTCGGCTCTCCACGACTTTCCAGGTTCGACGTGATCTGGGAGGCCTTGTCTCAGTTGCCAATTGGGGTTTGGTGGGTCAGTAACGTGGAATGAGGCGGCAGAGTTGAAAGGCCGTCCAGAGTTCTCGCTAAGTTCGTCGCTTCTGTCCATAGCCGAGAATAGCCGGATCCTGGAGGTTCCGTCTTTATTGTGGAGAGTACGTCTCCTGGTCACTCGACGTAGGGGTAGTCGACAACACTTGTGTAGGAGTGAGCTCATACTAGTAGCTGAATATTATTGCCGCAGGTATATAAGTTCACTGAGATGGAAAAGTACTCAATAGAAGACTGATATAAAAATAGACTGTTACCGAGCAGATGAGTTGTCCGCGGAAACAGTTCACAGGCTTTGCTATTAACGACATTTACGCTCAGCGGTCACTGGCGCTCGTCAATGCATTTGTAGCCTAGCTGGTGGTTTTCGTCGAGCGCCTCATGTCAGGTCTTTAACGGAGACGGTTGGGCCAGAAAGGTCGGTACAAAATTGCAAATTGATAACAAGAAACTTCTCACTTATTCCAATAGTCGTGCCAGCAAGCGCACAACAACTTTCTCATGCGGGCCGCCACCTTAGACCTAGTGGGTACAAGTGGATAAAGATATTAGACAATTCCAAGGAGAGGTATATATGATACCGCGATTATTAATATTGATAGTCACGATATCAAGCTCCACAGGTCATAAACATTGTTAATACCTCTTATGATGACGACTGTCAACGAGACGGTGCCAGCTGGGTCTTACGCATATACTGAGACCCTCAAGGGTATTTACTACGGGCCCAACTGCGTTGAAACCGCACTCCCAAAACTTTTGGACACTCTTGGAGCCAAACGAGCACTTATCGTAACAGGAAAGTCTCTCCGCAACAAGGTGAGTTGATGCTTGAATCGCTTCAGAGTTGCCAGTCATATAATCGACTCGGGCGCGTAGACCGGAATTGTGCAAAAAATCGAGAACATCTTGAAGAAGACCAATGCATTCGGTGCTACTTTCTCGGAAATAGGGGAGCATACTCCTGAGGCTGGTATCGAGAACGGCGTCTCCAAGTTTCGTGAAGTCGACGCCGACATTATAGTGTCCGTCGGTGGAGGTTCTCCTATCGATGCGTCAAAGGCTATTATTTTCAGGCTGCAGCAACAAGGAGCACAAGAAACGTCTGACGAAGAGCCGGAGTTCTTTCAGCAAATCGCAATACCAACAACCCTGAGTGCGGCCGAGTACACAGTAAGATATTAAAATGATATACATAATTCGCTTTCTTATCTAGATATTTTAGTCTGGTGCAGGTTACACCAATAAACAAGGTGACAAGGTACTTCACAGTCATCAAAAGCTTAGTCCGGCGGGGATCATACTGGACGCAGAGCTGACTCTTTCAACACCTGAACAATTATGGTAGATCGTCAATCCAGTTACCTCTCTGTATGCTCACTTTGTTCTAAAGGCTTTCTACTGGTATGCGTGCGCTGGACCATGCAGTCGGTAAGAAGATAATACACAACGTCCCATGCTTCTAAATATCTGGAAACAGAGAGTCTATACAGACCTGGAGTGCCCCTACCAGTGAAAAAGTTATGTCAAGCTGCCATCGCCGATCTTTTCCGTTTTCTCGTGTTATCAAAGAAAGATAGCAAAGATCTCGTCGCCAGACAGAGGCTACAAGTTGCGTCGTGGATGAGCTTATGGCCGCGGAAGGTTGAAAACCATAGGTAAGTTATTTCACGCGGGGTTGGCTTACATTCAATTATTTCTTGTGAAGCTCGTTAGGATTATCACACACGCTCGGTCATAAACTCGGGGCAACCTATGGAATACCACATGGCATTACCTCAGTTAGTACGGCTCGGAACCTGCACAGAGTTTCCTCACATGATCTATTTCTAGTGCTTGACGCTTGCGGCGGTCGTCAATCTACAAGCGGAAATAGCAAGCCAAGAGGACAAGGAGTACCTTGCTGAAACCTTATTATATCTCAGAGAGCCATCAACTGGGACCGTAGATGGAGATGTCAGGAAACTATCGTCCATGATCACTAGGCAAGTACCTTCTATCATCCGCCCAAAATGAATTCTCAGTTTTCATAGCCTTGTACAAGGACTCGGGCTGCAAAAGACGTTGAGCCAGTATGGTGTGCCAACGACCGACATCGAACAGATCGCGATCCGTGCCGTTGGTCAAGAGAATCAAGAGTTGTTTTCAAAGGTGAAGGTGATTTTGGAGAGCATTTACTGATTTGAGTCCTACTCGTTATCGAGTATGATAAACGCCACCGATGTAAATATATACACAAGCTTCACTCAAGTATTTTTTGCGACGCCAGCTTCGAACAAGTTGAGGAAATTAAACCGGATTAGGTGAGTGGTATTTCTTTTAGTTTTGGAGGTTCGGACGGTATCATGGAAAATATGTCTATCTCTGTGGAAGGAAATAAAAAGGTGCGTTAGTATCGATGTACACGAAGAATGACGGTAGGACTTGAGGCTCGCTTCCATGAATGGAGACAAGGGCTGTCAAGTGGTGGCAATACTATTCGAGTCCAGCATGATGATGGTGGCACAATTGATTGGTCTAGAGTAGTCAGCAGGCATGAATGGTAGATCCGTTTCTAGTGATTAATATTGCGAAGGATCATCGGAAATAAGTTATTTATCAATACTAATAGGAGAGCTGTGATTCGGCCATTATTAAGCGGAGACTATGATACGCTGGTAATGTTATTGACTACAGCCTGGTCTACATCCATATGTGTATCATAAGACCATATCCCTGTCTCACTTGTGACAAGCCCGGGCATGAAGGCAGTTGTGAACATTGAGCGCTGCTTGATCAGGGCTGTCCACACCGCTGTGGCCGCTCCTGCCAGTTACACTGCAGCAGGCGCGACTCGGATAACGGGGTCCTTGGCATCACTTCCATTCATTTTGCCTATTGTTTCCCGCTATTTTCTCCCGAGGGGGTCTTTACAAAGCAGAGCATATCATTCGGACACACGGCGTCATTGTAAAATCCCTACTCTCGTGTTTTCAGATAGTCTCAGGTGAGTGGAGAACCAATCAAGGTACATCCAGAATCCCGGAACTGACGAGTCCAAATGTGTTGCCAGGTCATTTACGTATCCATCTACAACGTACCTTGGAATGGCAATTCGACGAGCAAACTCTACTCGACGAGGTTCTCAATGCGAAGAAGTTACGCAGAACGTCGTAAATTGTCACGATGACGCCCATGGCAAACATTCGCACTCAATCTTTCAATCGCACTCGCATGATGAACACGACCACGGACATGATGCAGGGCAGATAGTACAGGCGCTTCAAACTGCTGGTAAGCTGTGATCCCTGGTTAGTCGAAGCGTAGCTAATTATTCATTAGGCGACAGAGGAAGCCGGATAACACTCATAGGGCTGTTTTCGAACGTGGCTTTGACTGGCGCCAAAGGATTTGTGGGCTGGTATATGCATTCTGCCTCATTGCTAGCAGATGCTGGCCACTCCATGAGTGGTCAGTGACTCCAGTCGATAGCTGGGCTTTTCGCACTAACTATGATTGTTTCCAGATTTGCTTGGTGACTTTGTTGTCTTGTTTTGCTGGAAGCTGTCAAGGAAACCACCTTCAGCACATTATCCATATGGATTCGCCAAGTTCGAGACTCTTGGGACAACTACGGTGTCACTGTTGCTCATCGGAGGAGCACTAGGCATTGGCTTCCATTCATATCACCTCCTCGTGGAAGCACTAGCGACAACTGTCTCCACCATCCCACCCGGCCCGCTTCATGACCTCCTCCAGCAAGTTACGTCTATTGCTCACAATGTTCCTGCCGTCAGCCACTCGCATGGTCATACTGGCATCCTCGACCCTAATGCAGCCTGGTGCGCCGCAGTCAGCGTCATAGCAAAGGAGTGGTTGTATCGAGTAACTAAGAAGGTTGCCGATGAAGAACATAGCCCAGTCCTTTATGCAAATGCTATTCACCATCGCAGTGACGCATATTCAAGTTTCGTTGCCCTGTTCGCAATTATAGGATCGTGGCTATTCCCTGCGTTACCCTTAGACCCCATAGGGGGCAAGTAAATTTTACCAGTTCCTTGTTTCTACATCGCTTATTACCTTCACCAGGACTGCTCGTTTCTTTTGTTATCCTCAAGCAAGGTTTAAACCTTTTTGGTGGCGCGTTCACTGAGCTTACAGATGCTGGCATCTCAGCCAATTCGCAACGAAAGCTAGTACACGCATTAAACCCTCTTCTTTCCTCACCATCACTGCCATCCTCTGTCTTGGGCAACGGTTTCCATGACACTACTGAACTACTCGCCGTCCGACATCTCCGAGCTAGGCGTGCAGGCTCTTTGATGTATGTGGACCTCACAGCTGATGTGCCGAGCAATATGTCAGTCACGGCCTACATCAAGACTGGAAGTAAAGATCTCGCAGACTTTGAAGGAGGCGCGGAGGGAGATCTCAGAAGTCCGCGTGAAATTTCACCCTGTTGACACGGATGCTCGGAGTTGATGGAATTTGTGTTGAAAGGACGTATCATCGATATCTTCGTTTCCGTTTCTTCGTTTCTCTGTTTTCCACACACTAGTTTCTAAATTATTTCGTGCGTGACTGTTGTAACACGTGCGAGTGTGACCAGCGCGTCAAGGTTTCTCGAAACTCATTGAATCAAAAGTTTAAAACCTATATCACGATGACCTGAACTGGATCTCAGATTATCTGCAGCTACTGCTCAGGACACAGGTTCTTTTAGGCTTATGGAGCTTCCTTCAGAGCTGTGCCAAATAATTGAATCTGCGTCTGAGAAAACTACTAGGTGGATTTCCCTCTCGACCGTCAACTATCTTATTTGAGACTATAACACCCAGCCTCTTCATCAAAGGGCACCCGACTGAGGAAGCGGTACTATGTACATCAGAAAAGACATATGCCGTCCGTTCTGTCGTGCTGTCCAATACCGTGTTAGTTGTGACACCCTCCAGATCGGATCCAGATGGGACCGTGCACATCCGAGACCAACTGCACGAAATCTTGGAGCTGGTGCCTGTGGTACCAAAGTTGCACAAGCTTTCTATCCTGCTGAGGGACATGGAATATGATGAAGGAGATGAGGACAAGCAGGTAGGCCAGCATGTAGTATGCACGAGGCATATCATCTCATCCATGTTCATGAGGCAACTATGCCAAAATATAGCTATGAGCAGGCTCGTGGCGAAATACAGGCCAGCGAAGCAGAGTTTGTCCGCGGTCTGAAAGAGAGACGTATCCTCGTTCTTGAAGGTAGGAGCAAAACACCCTGTGATGGCTGTTCGACTCGTAATATTGATATCATTTTAGGGCAGCTACGGCCTATAGCCCCAGCGCATCTTAGCACCATTCTCGAACTGCTATTAAACTACTTGATATCCTTGTCCCTCTCATACCAAGCTGCTGCGGTCGAAGAGCTGGTGTCTGTACTTGCTGATGAACATGAAATACCTCGCGCAGTATCGAATCAAGTCATCTCCTGGTTTGGGGATGTAAAAGAAGGCCTGTGGAAAATGGACGCAGATGCAGTGATCAGAGAGCTTGGAGTAGGAATTCTCCGCCATCATAGGGTCTGTTTGTTCTTTTCTGGCTGTACTTGCCGATACCTGATGCCAGACCCAGCATAGCCCTATCTCTGAGAGCGAATTCTTAAGAAATGGAAAAACGTAGTAGGGGACACTTTCGAGTCTTCTGTGAAGCTATCCCTTCTTTTGGTGCGTTTCTCTGCTAACTGCTAGCTGAACTACGACGACGTAATCTGTAGGGAGACTACCTTCGAAACCTGTCCTCGACCGGAGGGGAAGCAACACTGACCTACTTCCCATCTTCCGCATTGCCCGTCGACCCAGCCGCAAGATTCGTTGAACTATTTCTGACTCGCCAACGATGGAAACATGAGGATATTGAGCATTTCTTACTTGACATTGCCGTTAACTCCAAAGAAAGAGATAAACTGCTCCTCAAACATGCCAGAGCTCTGACTGATGCTGAAGGGGTATGGTACACTGCGAGAGTAAGTTACAACAACTGAAATTTACCATACCATAACTATGGGAGGCATGTGCACGATCATAGTATTTACTGTAAGCCTCTGCAGTTCAAATATCTCTTGTATAAATCACAACACCGCGGGACAATCACTTCTTGCCTGATGAGCGCGTTTTCGTCTTCGATCCTAGACTCTTGATTGGCGAGGGATGGTAGTCATCATCGGCATCCGAACCTCTCCTCTTCCGCTTCGTGCCCGTGGAAGTGGACGCAATCGCCGGCATTGGAGCACTCGCGTCCAATACTCTCAACCCAGACTTACCAGTGATACTATCGACATAACTCCATAGGGCCTTTCCCACAACACCATTGTTCCGAACGTCGCGGAATTGTTCTCGTATCCGTAAACGCATATGTAGGATGGCATTCGCTCTGTCTTCAACTGTGTGCTCCTTCCGAAGAAGGTAAAGGATGACGCCTGTGGACCATAGGTTGAGCCTATGCTAAGTAAATCATCCACTTAATAAAGATCACACACCAATGAATACAAATTCAACAGGTGCAACGCGCTTGTCGACTTCGGTGAAAGCGGCGTTCAGTTCAGTTGTTGTCGCAATGTGCCAAAAATCCGACAGTACATCATTGATCTCCGTCATGAATTTTGTTGGTGGTTTATCCACCCGCTTCAGCCATTTTTCTAGTTTCTGGGCTGTGGGGAGCGGGTGGTCTGGAAGGCCATCACAGCAATAGATCAGTTGTGCAATGCACTGGAAGTCTCTTCCACGTGTAGTATCCCACTCGAGGACACTGGCTAGTCCCCTATTGTCTATATTCACATGACGCAGCTCAAGGTCCGCGATCCAATCAGCCCATGGTGACGAAATCGCTTGAAGTTTCTCTGTACACGTTCGTCAGTGTAAGTCATGTTGTTATTAAGAAAGTATAGCACCTGCAGCAGTCAATTGCATACCGAGCTGCACCCGTTGGAAGATTTCGCGCTCGATTTCGGGAGTCAAGTTATGATATTCGACTACAAGGAATAAAAGGTAAAAGGCTCAGAGGGGTGATGCAGTCAAAACACGAACCGCACGTAATTCTGGTTTCTGAAAACCGTCGTTTCCACTCCTCTGGTATTTCTAAGCGTGTACTCTTCTGCTTGTCGGAACGAACAAACCAATAGCTCTTCTTCGTACGTGCGTCTCGATCTTTGTATTTGGTTGTTCAGCATAGAGAGCAAGTGGCATCAGATATTACACTCACGAGGTATCTGTTAACGCTCGCATAAAATAAGATACCAATAAACGCCGCGTGATGATTACAATGAAGAACTCACCAGGCCGTCAAGAAACTTTTGTATTGACGTGAGCCTTTGTTTCCCATCCACGCAAATACGAACAGGCTCCCCTTCATCATCTTTAGTCACGGCAAATATCACGGGCGGGATGTAGAAGTTTCGAAAGATAGAGTCAATAAGACCAATTTGCTTGGTTCTCGACCAAACAACGTCTGTGCGCGCTTGTTGCTCAATATACGTCAAGTGTGCGGGGTTCTTTTAACTCGCCTCGTTGATAAATGGGGTTCAGGTCAATAAAGCCTTCGTGTATGTACTCTGAGGTCAACGATATGTAAGAGAACATGACACGAGTTTTGTGTTAGCCGACGTACTTTGTAACTCTTGCGCAGAGTAGCTCATTGCGGACGGCGGCATTAATGCATCTCTGACTTTGAACACATTAGGGTCATCGTCGTCTGACTGATAATCGTCTTCAAGCTCGTCTAAATCTTTTTCTTGTGCTGCGTTCAACTCGACCATGGTGTTTGAAAAGAAGATGACGAAGTGGCGGACTTGTGTTAGCCAACTACTATTGCAAGGGACTACAAAGAAACTAGCAAATTATTGAGCAAACACATATGATTACAATATTCAGTCAACCAAACATGTACACCCGATCAACGGAACCAATGTTACGAAGCTTGCGAAGCAAGTATTAGACGCGTGTGAATGTAGTGTTTCGGTAGTAATGTATGAAGCAATTATGAAAATGTACAGTCGAACGTTTGGTTCAACGAGTATGGGGTTGTAGCATGAACGGTATATGTCATTTCCACTGCCCAAACTCCTCGTCGTCATCATCGTGAAATGGATCCTGCGCATTCTGAGCCAATGCTGTGTCCGAGGAAATTAAGCGACTTTGTTCGAAGTTCAGTTCCTCCTCATCCCGCATCAGCCTCGATCCCTCTCCGGTGACACGTGTCGTGCTTCCAGCTACGTGCACGCCTCTTGGCGTATGTCCATTACCGATTTGGTCGTCCTCGTCTTCGCTGATATCCCCCACTTGCCATAGTACTGCTCGATTCTCCTCACCTTCTTCTGTTTTTCTCAAAGCTTGCTCTTCGTCATCATTCTCGTCGTCTTCATCTATTTGATTTACTTTTGAAGAGGACCGAGCAGCCTTGTGAGAAGACAAGCTAGACAACGCAGTGGCAGCAGGCGTACGGGTTGATCGTTCAGGTTTCTTATGTGTTAGGAGGACCACCCCGGAGATGAGAATCATTATTGAGGCGAAGATAAGGAAGAGTATCCATGGCTTGTAGGCGTCAACTTCATTGTTAAACACCAACGAGTCCAGAAAACTAGGTCGCAGATAAGAATAGGCATAATCGAAACCGGAAAACAGGAAGAATGAACATACCCAGTTGCGGTATAGACGCCATAGAAAACTGGGACAACGAGAGTGGAGTCATAAACCTTAAGTCCACGGTTGAGACAAATGATCTGAAGTACAGCCGTGATCACAAGTAGAATTATTGTGAATATAGGAGCTATATGGCCAAACTGGTTTCCGGGGTTCTCATGCGAGAGGCTTCCTGTGAGTAACTTCACGCTGATTCCGAGTCAGAAAAACGTAAATGGAAAAGAGATAGATGGAACTGACGTGGCTTTGGCGAAAACCAGGCATCCTCCAGCAAGTCCACCCCCACAGCACGCCCAGCCAATTCCAAGTACCCACGCAACTTGCGTATCACCCTGAGGCGCAGTCCAGGTCTCTAACTTTTCCTTAACCCATAATATCCATGTATTCCAGCTGTTCTTGGCTTTTCCGAGGTAAGTAGTGCTTGAGTCGCGTGGTCTCCGCGCGCTCATGCCCGCAAAGGGTTCCGAGTCCAAGTCTGATCGTGCAGCGAGAACATCATCCAGGGAATTTGTGAAAATGAGGACGAGAATGAGGGCGACGGACATGCAGAAGAAGAATGCGAGCCAACCACCACGCTGCCATAAAGCGGTGAGATGGTTGACATCCGTTTCCGTTGACAGACCACTGTTGACAGCTCCAAAGGCAACGATACCGATGACGCCAATTACCACGATCATAGTACCCTGAGTCTGATCAGCAAAGCGTGTAAATAGGCTGAGGCAGAACTCACATAGATATCTGTTTGTGTGACTGGGGTACCGATTAGAAATCTAGCGAATAGGAAATTAAAGATGAGAGATGTAGATCCGAGGGGGGCGACATATTCTGAGCGGGTAATTGTCAGAAAGGGATGATCTGAGGGAGGAAGTTGACGTGCCTGCCCTCATATAATCCAAGGCAAGCGTGCTCCCTATAAGCTGGGATAATATATATAAAACCATGCCTAAGATCCACAGCGGTCGTAGCCAGTCTCGCCTGCGGGCTGACTTTGGAATAGTGCTAGTCCGTACCTGCAATTAAGTATATCAAATTAGAGTTAAGTCGTGACACGTCGTAGGAACTCACATGATCCAACTTTGTGATATTTAGACCAGCAGCATTCAGAATAGACGCAAGCAAAATGATCGCCAGTCCAATTATGAACGCTACCAAGGGACTGGCATGATGAGCAGAAGCCAGCTCGCCGGTGGATGGTTCTTCTGTGGCCTGAGCGATACTACTGGTGAGAGTGGGAACTGAAGTCACCAGTGAGGCTGCTGCTGACTGGGACATCAAGCGCTGAAAGTTAAGGTGAACACACCGTTGATGCGGTCGCGGTAGGAATTCTTGGAGTTCGTTAAAATCGTGGTCTTAGTATATAGCAAGGCTGACTGTCAGCTGAGCGTTCCAGCAAGAGTTGTGACGTACAAGAATGAAAGCCGTGTGATCGTCCCAAAATGGTCTCCTTTCAGACACTGATGTAATTTCTTGATCATCGACTTGTCGTTCACCACCACCTTCTAGGTCGTGAAAGGCGTCGAGCTCGTCGTCAACCAATATGGAGGCCATTCTATCTAAGCTTAAAGCCAAAGCAGAGATTGCTCCAGATAATGCTTTACTTCGAGACACCATCTCATTGCTGACAGATTTACAACACAACGAAGCAATTACCCAGCACATCACTTGGGACAGTCTCATCCAGGATTTCCAACGGCTACAGGATCAAGGTCTATGGGACATATCCGAAGATAATACAAAGCTTTTGCATACGCTGCGCAGTTCCTTGACTACCCGACCGTCCAAACGTAGACCCAGCAGTAATATGCCCGCACCCTCTCATCCAGCGAGCAGAGAATTGCAGGGTTCTTTTTCAATAATTTACCCGGATTCCGAATCTGCACCGTCTCCTCTCATTCCGACATCTGATCCAGTATTGCTTCCCCTAGAGCTGGTGGAAATTCTTAACCGCACATACTTCCATCATCTGCTTGCCACAGATCCAAAACGCGTTGTTCCTCCCGGCAAGTCCCTTGTTTCAATGCTGTCTGGATCACCCAAGGAGAGCAAAGACGCTGGAAAACCTACTTTGCGCGACAAGGTTGAGGATCTCGTACATAAAGCTTTCTGGGACGAGGTGCGGCCTCATGTGCTTCGGGTATTTTACCATCTGAGGGCTATCTAGGCCATAGAATCCCTCTCGAATCCTGAGCCTTCTTGCCAGCTACCACGCATTAAATCGTTGTACGAAGACCTCCTCATTGCACTGACACCTCTTCTCCCACCTCAGAATCCTGTTATCACAACACTTTCCTCACCGTTACCTCCGACGTCTTCCCCATTAGATTCGGCTATCATGCATTTGCGTGAGGTTGTAACGTCTCTGCGCAAGCGTTGCGCGCCAGTCCAGGACGAAGAGCTTGATGACCTTCTTCGTTCATTAGACGAACCTCCCCCCCGGTCATCGCGTCCTATCTCACTAGCCACGCTAGTGGTGGACACGGTGAAATCTATACTCAGGATCTCAGACATTATGAAAGAACAGCTCTCCCAATTCGTGTTGGGGAGCATGACTGAGCAGCAGCTGCAGTCTACAATATCTAAACAGGCAAAAACTAAAGAACGCAAGGACATCTTGGATATTTGGAAGAGCTGGCGGATAGAGTTTAGCTGGCTGACGTGGTTTGAGAACTATCAACTGTCTTTTCAGGTTGACGGCGCCGCCGCTGAGTCGCAATTGAAGTGGGTTATGCGACTTGTACAGGCGCTAGGATCATCGACGCCCATATGCTGTCAATTACCGACCAGAGAGCCACAGTCCATCGAGAACTCCCTTCCGCCGATTTTTTTCTTCTCTACTCCCGCGCTGCTCGAAATTCAGAATTATCTGCAAGCACTCGTGATCGCTGCTTCTCTGCGCACCTTAACCCGTGTGCCTCAAGGTGTGCAAGCGAGCGACGCGACAAGCTTCATGGAACGGCTGTGGATACTTCTCAAAGCGGAAATCGTAGAAGAACCAGGTTCAGGCGACACAAAGCTCGTGCATCTCGCAGATGAGGTCGTTCGTGCCCGCCAGGTGGATGGTGCCATACTCTCCGCAGAAGAAGAGACCAGGCTTCGCGCGGCTGTTGCCCGTACACTCAACCATAATGACCCTGTATTTGTGTTACTACAGAAACGGATACTGAAAGCGTTGGCTGACGCCCTTGGACACCAACGGTCAGAATCTAGACAAACTGGAGCACATACGGCACCAGCCAGAATGCAGACGGGGCAGCATGGCAAGCATGCTGAGAAGCGAGCTCGGATAACGATTGTCTTAGATCCAAAAGAATTTGATGCGGCTTATGGTGCGGAGACGCCTCAATTGGTAATTGGCAGGGTGCAAGGTTTCGAAGATGAGTATTTAAGGAAGGTTGTCGAGGAAGTGTTTGTGAAAGTAGATGAGTGTGTCAGGTGGGTGGAAGGTGTTTGGCCGGATGTACTTCAGGCAGGGGTCGTCGATCGTGAGTTCGTTGTCTAGATTTGTAGAATAGAGCAACAAGTCTGGAGTCAGCAGGATGTCGGTCTGGAATAGATAAGTAATCCCAGGGAGTGGCACTGCATGGCTTATAAGTATTTGAGAGTCCGAGTCAGACTCTGGATCCACCCATCCGAGGCTCCAACCTTCAATGAGGTCTTGGCGTAGTACGTGGACCGCAGGAAAACTATGCCGATAACAGATAAGCCAGCCTTCGAAAATCTCCGGATCTGTGGTAAGGTCAAGAAGAAACGACTGTCAAGTTCCTTCTATTCGGTGTTGCGACTCCGAAACGGATATTTGTCCCCAAAATGCATGGATTCTTGGCTTATTTTTCAGAGGTTCAAGTTGTCTAATTCGGGGTTAGCTCTAAACTAATAGATCCTCGACCGTCGGGGATCTACATCAGCTTCGAGACAAATCTTACGTATCATTCGAGGCTGGGCCCCAAGGTCTCGAGTCTTCCACTTTCCTGTACTCGAACAGCGAGCTCAGACCTTTGCGTTTCTTCAATCGCTCGGCACCTACCCAGCAGCTCGCGTCCCCTCGGTGTGTGTCTCAACGAAGCAGCTGGAATTTCGATGGAATACTCTATCAGAATATTAGAAGGAAAGTTGAGCGCTCAACGAATGGTGAGTGATGCATAAATCGTGCGAACCCATATCGTATGCTTTAGAAGTCTGCCGTGGTCATCGACTAGGATGATGATTGGTTTGTCCTTGAAGCACATGCACTGGTCAGTGGGGATACTGCCGTAGGCCATCAACGTCTCAACTCCAGAAACGTAGAAGCTTGGCCAAGTATGTGCTAGGTCCGATTTTAAGGGGCGAACTTTTTTTGTTGTACGTAAGTACCATGAACGAAATGAAAGTATTCCTTCTGTCATGGGGTGACGTGGCTGTACGCGCAGTCAACTTGCTCGTACCTTGAAGTGACGCGATTCCAGGGAATCGAAGGCAAGTAATCATCATATATAGCCAGTAGCTTCGCTCTATTTATGTAATTTCAATAACTCGGAGTAATGACACTCGGAGCTTGCATCTACGTTATCACGCACTTGCAATTGAGGCTCGCTTAGGGTAAATTGTTTTACGCTTGTCAATATAAAAGGTCCCTTCCCCCAAATTCCACGCACCACTGGCCGCTCCCTTTGTATCATCAACTAACCCTCGCTATGTCAGACCTCCTCACGGGTAGCCTTGAAGTAGCTCTTGCCGCCTTTGCTACCAGCTTGGCACTCAAACGTTACTTTGCCAAACCGCCTCACAGTGGTAAATTACCACCGGGTCCGCCTTCTCTCCCAATCCTAGGCAATGCATTGTCAGTTGATGTGACTGCCCCTTGGCTTACCTACAAGGCATGGGGCGATCAATACGGCAAGTTGTCCTACAGAATGCACGTCACCATTAGCAACTAATGTTTCCTAGGCGACGTGGTATATACTCGACTTTTTGGTCAGGATAACATCGTCATCAACTCTGAGCAAGTTGCAAGAGACCTCCTTGAACATCGCTCACAGAATTACTCTGACCGGCCAGACATCGCAACCAATGAATTGTATGAATTATTCGAGCCCTCAAGTATTCTTGTTAATCAGCTATGAAGATTTGGAATCGACTATACTACCGCTTTTATGCGATACAGTAGTAGATGGCGGCTTCAGCGGAAAATTATTCACCAGTCCTTCAGACAAGATGCAGTCCCCAATTTTCGGCCCACGCAAGTAACGAAAAGTCATGACCTTTTATTGAACCTCCTGGAAGATCATTTGGACTACCCGAAACATCTTGAAGTGTGGGTGGATTTCTATGTGCATCTTTCCAATACCTCGGTATTGAAACGGTCCTCCAGCTATTCAGGTTCAGTCATCATGTCTGCCGTGTACTCGTATGATGCAGCACGACGTGATGACTACATGGTTGAGCGAGCAGTCATGGCTCTGGATATTATACTGAAAGAGATGAGACCGGAGGTAGCTGCCATTTTTAGTGCATTCCCGTCCCGTACGCTCGGTCGTTCATCATATACAGCAGCTTCTTACTGTCTAATTTGCAGTTCTCCGCCTTCCCTCTTGGCTCCCTGGTATGCGCCTCAAGAGAGTTTCACCTTTAGCCAAGGAATTAGCCTTGGAAAACTTGGAGAATCCATTTGCGTACACGGAGCGTGGTCTGGTATGCACAACATTTCGTGAGATGTTTTGTTGTCAAATTCTTTTCAGGCTACAGGATCCGTTTCTTCTTGCATGGTCGCTGACCATTTGCTGGAGCTCGATCACGCCCACGGCGATACTGCGTGGCAGAAGAAAGCGGTAAAGGAATCTGCAGCAACCGCTTTTGGAGGTGAGCAAATGCCTTACAGTGTGAAATTTTCAAGCTGAATGGGACTGCCTTTGACCAGCTGGCACTGAGACGGTAGGCCGGCAGTAACACAGTGATCCGGTCCAACGCTGACAACTATTAGACATCGTCTGTGTTGATGAATTTCTTGCTGGTGATGATTCTCCACCCAGATATCCAACAGAAAGCGCATGATCTTGTTGATAGTGTGGTTGGCCCGAAGAGACTGCCTACATTTAATGATCGTCCATCCTTGCCATACATTGATGCTATCTTACGGGAGTGCATGCGGTGGCGCCCAGTCTTCCCTCTTGGTGCGTCGCTCACCTCAGCGCAACGGAATTAGATTATTGATCTATTACAGCAATCATGCATGCTGCTGTCGAAAGCGACGTTTATGAAGGTTATTACATACCCAAAGGTGTGCGAGCTTCTTCTCATCTTGGAGTGTATGTTCATTCGCAGCACAGGAGCTACAATCACCCCGAATGTGTGGTACGAACATCAATCAATCTGTGGCTTGCAACTTAATCCTCCTTAGGGCGATGTGCCACAACGAAAAGAAATACCCAAATGCGTCCGAATTCAATCCCGACCGTTTCCTGAACCCAGACGGCACTTTGAGTGATGATACTGTGAATTTCGTGTGGGGATTTGGACGACGGATATGCCCTGGTCGGCATCTCGCCGAAGCTTCTATATGGTCTGCCATGGTCTCTATGCTTGCAGTTTTCAAATTTTCCAGGGCCAAAGACGAGACTGGTAGAGAGATCGAGATCGAGCCACACTGGCATGGAGGACTTACTGTGTACGTGGGGTTTAATAAATTTTCTCTGGAGAGATAGTTTACTGATTTTCGGCTGTCAGGCGACCTATGCCATTCCCTTGCAGTATCACTCCACGGAATGCGGATATGGATATCACGGCCTTGCAGCATTTGATCGCGGTATCTGTTTAGCTTGGTCTGTTTTGTATCAATGAATCATGATGTGTATTGGTACACAAACAGTGCCGAGTCTTGATTCTGTTGTACCACATTTTTGTACTGTCTTTGTAGGAGGTATAAGTAGTGCCGAGCCTTGGGATTTGTATTTACCTTGCTCTGCTAGGTCATATTCTCATGTTACAACTTAATACTTATGTGATTATCTTCAGTTGTTGCTTTTATTGGTGCACTTATGTCATTCACTACAAAAGCAGACATTTATATTTGCACTATCTTTCTCATAGGCCCCTGAAACTAAGCACAGCATATCTTGGTGGGTTTGATCCAGGACAATGCAGTATACAGTTAGGGCTCAGCAGGGTATGGTAACCCTGTGGGTGTGGTAGGGTACTGAGGGTATGGGTATGGTAGTGGCCCTACAACCCATGGACCCCTGGACCAATGATGGGACCCTTGAACCATTAACAGGTTCCTTTATTGTCAACAACTCTATAGTACCAAAATAGCCACACAAAACTGTAATTTGACAAGTATAATTTCATACTAGAGCCACTCTTCTTCCTACCATCAAAGGATGTTATAGTAATACAGCGGCATTTGATTTTCCTCCCACTGCACTCCACTGCAAGCCTTTTTTATCAAACTTTTTGGTGGATCCTATAGGTCTTATACAGGACTATGTATTGATAACAGTGATAGGTACAAAATATTGTGGGTCCTTGTGTGATGTTGTATCTTGTTCTGAAATTTCACAATTTTTGGTCCCAACATGCAATGTGTTGAGATCCAACTCTGTGATTGATACAATACACATATATAACCTCTACATACAATACCATTGTATTCTGCAGGTGAACAAATGAGTGAGTGCATCGCCAGAGCAATGCCGGTTGAGGTTGTTGCAAAAGTCTCTTATCAACTGATAAGCAAGTGATAGACTTTGCAATTGTTGATCATCGTTACAGCCACACTTCAATGGTACACTTCATGCAGTTCTGAATTGCAAGTCTGTTGACTGGCACAACTTGAATGAATGAGAATACCTTTCAACCAACCTCACTCACCTCTCACCTTGGCTAAGCATGCACAGTCTATCTCCAGGAAAAAAAGCTTGCATGTGAGGAGCAGGAACGAGCCATTCATCATGCCAAGCAGGCTTACAAAGCCGAGCTGTTAAAACCAGATACTTATCTATCATTGATTAGTAATTTTGAAATTGTAATAGAAGTTGATTTACCATTTTTGAGTCGACACAAATGATGGTGTGTGGGTGATAACAGCTTGAATTTACAGAATGTTCATTGTGAAACAATGACCTATCTGATGTGCTTCAAAATTTGAGACAATGAAGGGTATGTATAATGAAGTTCATTGCCTGAGGTGATTTTTGAACTGTGGCGTTGTTGTATTACACATGAGTGTATGAAATTTGTAAATGCAAATGGCACTGTATTACTGTACCTAAAAGAACCACATGATCCACAGAAAGTGCTGGCTATGGGTGTTACAGTACGCTTTGTCTCTATTCATTTTCTCTTCTTTTACCCTTGTATTACATCACGATCGCTTATCGCCGTCGCTAGATGACTGATATCTCCTTTTCGGTTTGTCTACCTTTTTCTTGCGCATACATACTTAACTGGGCAGTTACTTCTACCTGTTGAACCTGCCCTCAGTCCTTTCCATGATTCACTATAAATACGCGCATTTGTACTATGTAGTTCTTTACTTTAATCTTACTGGGTTTTACCTGATACTTGACTTCCTTCGTCTAAGCCCTCCAAGCTTAGCCGTCTGAACCGATCTCTGACTTAGAGCACTCCTCTTAGTCAGTCTGAACCCCTTGATCCTAACTCCGAGTATCCCTCGCTGTTAGACTGATACCTTCGCAGAGTCGACTCTATTGTCATTGCGTCGGCCCAACTTCGACTCAACCACAAAGGTTCTCTTTTGAGCCTAGGTTGTTAGAACCCATCCCAGTTCGTAACAAAAGATTAAAGTCCTTATCTGACCGTCGCCATCTGCGACGCCCCTTATTGATACCAGTTCAAGACGAGCTCTTGGCAGAGGACGTTCTGGTGGGAAAGAGATCCTACCCAGCCAGATCCTGATCCAGAAGAACCGGATACTCCGGAAGAAGAATTTCACGCGGCCCCCGAGTCGGCTATCACCGAACCCCGCTTGATCCCCACTGATATCGAAGACAGTTCGAGTTCTACCTCAACTTCCTCCTCAGACGAATTCCCAGAAGAAAGACCCCCTCGACACCTATCTGCGCACCCCAGCCTTAGAATGTCTCATGCAACTAAAGAAGCTGAGCTTCGTGCCGGAGCCCCGGTTGCCTTTGATGGAAATATTAGGAAAGCCTCGCGCTGGCTGCACTCTGTAAAAGCGTATTTCACCGTTAACGCCGCGATCTACTCTACCGATGAAAAGAAGGTAGTTACCGCCCTTGCCTATATGACGGAAGGCACGGCCTCGTCTTGGTCTGACACCTTCTACCAACTATGCGAAGGAAGATCGTCCAAGTATGGGACTTGGGTCGATTTTGAGAAAGAATTTCGGGAAATGTTCATCCCCGCCGATGCGAGTATAGTCGCACTCAACAAGATTCAGAAGCTTAAACAGCTTGGAAGAAGCCTCTCATCCTACGTCGCCGAATTCCGCGCGCTCGTAGCAGTAGCCAACGTCAAGGAGTCGCACGTCCTTATCCACATGTTCAATTTAGGGCTGAACGACGACCTCGTAAACGCCGTCCATCTTATGGGAGAGATCCCTACCGATTTCGACAAGTATGTTACTGCCGTCATCAAGATTGACAGCAACATGAAACGCGGTAAAACCACCATCGCCCTCACCCGCGCTAATCGACACCCCAATTATCGCCCCCAACCCAAGAAGAAGGACGACGATGCGATGGACGTAGACCGTCTCGACGAAGAAGAACGCGCTGATTGCATGGCTAAAGGCCTGTGCTTCGTGTGCAAGAAGCGTGGCCACCGTGCCAATAGCTGCCCTGATAAGAAGAAGAAGAAAGTCCCGGTTAGGCAAGAGAAGATCGAGGAAGAAGATGATGAAACAGAGAACCGCCGTCTTGCGGAGGATTTTTAATGTGGAAGACTGGTACGACGTCAGTATCTTCCAGTGTAACAGTAAGACTTGTACAGGCTATTGGAGAACGAAAGGAACTACGCGTTCCAATGACTCTTATTTCCAAAACTCGTCTGAAAACCGTCGAAACCACTGCCGTTGTTGATTCAGGAGCGGCAGGAACCTTTATCTCCGAAGATTTCATCAAACTCCATAAGATCCGAACCCACCGACTCTCCAAACCCTTCAAAGTAACCACTGCTGATGGAAGTTTGACCAAGGGTGGCCCGATTACGCATTATTGCGTACTGACGGTGAAGATAGATGAATGTGCCATGATTGGCAAGTTCAACGTCATGCGCCTCGGGAAGAGGGACCAGATTCTATTAGGAATTCCATGGCTGCGGGCTATGGACCCCATCATTCGATGGAAGGCAGGAACGCTTTCCTTGCCTAGAACCCCCAAGTCCGACTTGATAGAAGAAGATGTTGATAACGAACGAAAGAAGAATGGATTACCCCTCCTTTTCCAGAAGAAACCAAAGTACGAGCATTCCCAGCTTAAGAAGTCAGTGAAACCTGAATGCGTTGACTCCACGGTTCCAACGAAAGTTGAACTAGTGTCACCTGAACGCATTGACTCCACGACTTACCCCTCCGCGTCTATCGAAGAGATTCCCGACGAGGAAATGACGGTGCCCGAAGAGATTGCCCCCGTCTTCAATACAAAAGAAGATGTATGGGGAAATTACGAACCTATGGTAACCGACATCACTACCTATCAATTGCGGGACGAAGATGTTCTTATCGAGTACTTGGAAGACGGAACGGAGATGCGTCTTATCGAAAACGTTTCTTTTGATTCCCCCCTTACTAAAGACGGTACCTCCAAGGTCGAAATGAAATTTAGCAACAAAGCCCAGCAGTTCGCCATTGCTGGGACACACAGCGAGATAGAACAGAAGAAGAAATCGTTTGAAGAACTTGTACCCAGCTATCTTCACGATTTTCGTGACATCTTCGCTAAAGATGGTCTCAATCGGCTCCCCCCTGAACGACCCGGAATTGATCACCGTATTGAAACGAAGCCCGGCTTCATCCCGAAAACGTCGAAGATTTACCCCTTATCTGAGAAGGAACGGTCAGCGGTCAAGGCATTTATCGATGAGAATAAGAAGAAAGGTTTTATCTCCGAGTCGAAGTCCCCTCAAGCGAGTGGGTTCTTTTTCGTTGGTAAGAAGAGCGGAGAACTCCGCCCCTGTCAAGACTACCGGTACATCAACGATTGGACAATAAAGAACTCTTATCCACTCCCCCTTCCTCTCACGCTGATCGCTCGGTTACATAATGCCAAATACTTCACCAAGATGGATGTCCGATCCGGGTATAACAACATCCGGATCCATCCAGATGACCGATGGAAAGCGGCCTTTACCACGGAATTTGGATTATTCGAACCCAACGTCATGTTTTTCGGTCTCTGCAACTCACCGGCTACGTTCCAAGCATATATGAATCGAACATTCCAGCAGGAGATCAACGAGGGATGGCTAGTAATTTACATGGACGACATCCTCATATTTTCGAAAAAACTTGACGAACATCAGGAACGAACCAGGAGGATATTGGAGATCATCCGTAGGGAACAGTTATTTCTGAAACCCGAGAAGTGTACATTTGACGCCGAAGAAGTGGAGTATCTTGGAATGATTATCAAACCCGGCCACGTCACCATGGACCCCGCGAAACTTGACGGAATTAGAGATTGGCCCGTCCCCACCACAGTAAAGGAAACACGATCCTTTTTGGGGTTCTGCAACTTCTACCGGAACTTCATTTCGCACTATTCCGACCTTGCACGCCCTCTGATAGATCTCACAAAGAAAGACGCCCAGTTTTTGTGGACCGATGCGTGTAATGAATCTTTCCTGACCCTGAAAGACTGTTTTCTTCGTCAACCGGTACTTCGAAACCCTGACCCTACTCGTCAATTTGCAGTCGCAACCGATGCTTCCCTTGTGGCTACCGGAGCAGTGCTCCTTCAAACCGATGATAATGGACAGTATCACCCGTGCGGCTACCTGTCCCAGTCTTTGAACCTAGCAGAGCGAAACTACCAGATCTTTGATAGGGAGCTGCTCGCTGTCATCCGTGCACTCACTGAATGGCGTCATTACCTCGAAGGGAACCCACACCCGGTTATCGTATTCACTGATCATAAGAACCTGCTTTATTTCCGTACTGCCCAGAAATTAACCCGTCGCCAAGCACGTTGGCAGTTGGTTCTTTCCTTGTTTGATATTGAACTTCACCATGTACCAGGAACGAAACTAGCCGCCCCTGATGCGTTATCTCGCAGGCCCGATCACCATCCCGCAGATACGGATAATGCAGATGTCACTCTACTTCCTGACACCATGTTTGTACGACTTCTCGACGACTCCCTGCGTGATGCCCTCTCTACGAACGACCCCTCCTCTGACCCTATATTCTCTACCGCCTCCGACGCCTTGAACGGCCTTTGCCTCCCCCCTATGAAGTCGGCGCTGTCCGACTGGAAGATTGTTGACAGCATCCTATATTACAAAGACCGTGCCTATGTCTCCCCCTCTGCCCGCCATGATCTGCTCCGTCGTCTCCACGATCACCCCACCGCAGGTCATCCTGGCCGTTTCAAAACTGAAGAACTCGTTAAACGCGATTATTGGTGGCCTGGCCTAGGTGCCTATGTCCGCAAATATGTTGACGGTTGCTCCCTTTGTCAACAGATGAAAGCCGACACCCACCCGGTGACCCCTCCCCTTGTCCCGATCCCTTCTACTGCAACCACGCCTTTCACCTCCTTATCAGTCGATCTTGTCACGGATCTCCCTCCTTCTGGTGGATTTGATTCTATTATGGTCGTGGTCGACCACGGCCTTACGAAGGGGGTAATTATTACTCCTTGCCTGAAAACCATCACCTCGGAAGGCGTAGCAAAACTTTTCTTCAAACATGTCTACCGAAGATTTGGACTCTATGATAAGATAATCTCCGACCGAGGTCCTCAGTTTATCTCTAAATTCTCGAAAGCTCTAGCCAAACTCCTCGATTACACCATTGCACCCTCTACCGCTTATCATCCGCAAACTGATGGACAAACTGAACGACTCAATCAGGAACTAGAAACGTATCTACGAATCTATTGCCGAACCAACCCTGAAACATGGGTCGAACACCTTCCCCTCGCCGAATTCGTCCATAACCATAGAAAACACGATTCCCGTAATGCCTCGCCATTCTATCTTATGATGGGATACAACCCAAGATCGCTACCCCCATACCCTAGCATCGTCAACCGTTCCAGCAGCTGAGGAACGCGTGAGACTTCTGCAGAAGGCTCGAGAAGAAGCCATAGCTTGCCACAACATCGCTATGCAACGAATGGCAGAACGGTCTCACGGAGTAAAGTATACGCCTTGGAAGGTCGGCGATAAGGTTTGGTTATCAGCAAAGAATTTGATCGTCCCGATACCAAAGAAGAAGCTCGGACCGAAAAGATACGGACCCTTCCCGATCAAAGCCGTACTCAGCCCGATCACGTTCACACTCCAGCTCCCAGAACAATGGCGAATCCATCCCACGTTCCATGCTTCGGAACTATCATCCTATCGCGAAACTGACGTACACGGTCCGAACTTCCAAGAACCACCACCTGACATTATCAATGAGGAAGAAGAATACGAAGTCGAAGCTATTCTTGCCCATAAAGGAACGGGTAAACGAAGACGCTATCTCGTATCTTGGGTCGGTTACTCATCGGCCAGTAACGAGTGGATCCCAGAAGAGAATCTTGGTAACGCCTCTGAGATAATGAAAGCGTATAAAAAGAGGCATAAGCTCGCCTAAACCTTTTCAATGTACTCCGGTGACATCGTTTGGCAACTCTCCGACTATCTTCGCCTTATCAAGTTTATCGCCCTCAAATTTCTCGCTCTCACCAATAACTTCATTATGAGCTCCTCCTCCGACATCACTTCTGATCTCGCATCCGCCTTCGTTTCGCTCGACTCCTACCTTGATACCGTTACCAAGACCCTCGACTCTACCGACCTCATTAATCAGGAAGTCCGTAACACCGAGAACGCCTCTCCCCTTTCCAACGCTTCCACCGACTACTTCGCCATCTTAGAAGAAGTAGAGAATCAGACCCTTATTGAGTCAGCGTGCCTTGACATCCAGTATTCCAAAGACATCGACGAACGCCTCGCCCAGCATGACGCTACGGCCGTCGGGCTTCTCATCAACATCGTCCGAGCCGCCGAGCTCGTTGAACGAACCGCTCGAATCCTCCCCAACCCCCGTCACACCAGCATCCTCCTTCATTTACAGAGGCGTATTAGGAACCTCGCTGTACGTCTTATGCCTGATGACGCTAAAACTATTATTCGTGAAGTCGTCCACGAAGTATGCGAGCGTATTATTAAGAACCCGGTCCTGCGTCCCCATTCCCCTGATACACCTCTTCCTGTACCTCCGCCAGTTGAAAGCGTTGCTTCCGCTTCATCTGAAGATATTACTCCTGGCTTACGCACTATGTCTCTTTCGACGATGGCTGCATTGCAAGTGTTGCAGGAAACGGCTCCTCCACTCAATGAACCAGCGCACCCCCTCCGAAGAACGCACCGCAGACGTTCTTCAGGGACAACCCGAAGATCAAGAGTTGCACGCGCCTCCGCTCCTTCCCCTCCCGACCTTTCCAACCGTAATCGTGAACGCTCTGCGTCCCCAACGCCCTCTACCGCGTCCCGCGTCACCATCGTAACTACCGACCCCGACAATAACTTCGTTTGTCGGAACTGTCGTACTCCCGGGCATCGTCACAAACATTGCCCTAAATACCACTGCCGCGTCTGTCGCGTTTACGCACCAGGCCACTTTTCCGTCTTCTGCAAACAGCTTAAAGGTGAAGCTGTCCTTCCTATCGATTGGAAGGATCCAGAATTTTATAGCGCCCTCGCTCGTTGGGAGGCTGACAGAGATGCTGCGGAGCTTTGTATTACTGAGGAGCAAGACGCTCTTCTTCATCGTGACTATGACTGCGACCATACCCTTTACGACAATACTGATTGATGAAGTCGGTGACTTCACGATAAAAACGGGGTAATGTTACAGTACGCTTTGTCTCTATTCATTTTCTCTTCTTTTACCCTTGTATTACATCACGATCGCTTATCGCCATCGCTAGATGACTGATATCTCCTTTTCGGTTTGTCTACCTTTTTCTTGCGCATACATACTTAACTGGGCAGTTACTTCTACCTGTTGAACCTGCCCTCAGTCCTTTCCATGATTCACTATAAATACGCGCATTTGTACTATGTAGTTCTTTACTTTAATCTTACTGGGTTTTACCTGATACTTGACTTCCTTCGTCTAAGCCCTCCAAGCTTAGCCGTCTGAACCGATCTCTGACTTAGAGCACTCCTCTTAGTCAGTCTGAACCCCTTGATCCTAACTCCGAGTATCCCTCGCTGTTAGACCGATACCTTCGCAGAGTCGACTCTATTGTCATTGCGTCGGCCCAACTTCGACTCAACCACGAAGGTTCTCTTTTGAGCCTAGGTTGTTAGAACCCATCCCAGTTCGTAACAATGGGTGCAGAAGGCCAAGCCAAGTGGAAAGCCCATTGATATGGCTTCTAATACAACACCAGCATCAAAATGGCCAAAGGTAACAGCATATGCTGATATAGAGCCAAATAACAACAGTCCATCATCCACTCAGAGTATCTATTGAGCTACTGTGAGGACTGAAGAAGAAGAGGCAGCTCACCAAGATGTAGATGCCATCATATTGGATTCTGACTCTGATATCCAAGCAGCTGTGGAGAGTTTTAAGAAGAATCATCAGAATCATCAGATGCAGAGCTAAGCAAGTACTTATGAAATATACTAGCCAATGCTAACATTAGATGTAGTAAGACTCATGAAAGATTGGTGTACTTCCCTTGTCACATCTTTCACCAGCACACTCTTGCTAAAGCTGCATGCTACCACATCTTTGGATTTGGCATGCTTTGAGTGCCCAGTGCACTTACATAGCATTAGTTTTACCTAGAGCACTATCACTGTCAGGTTGTTATAAGGTCGCTATAGATCTTAAGTCCTTTGTGCTCAGCTTCCCTTGCATATAAGAATAAGTAGAGTTAGTTGCTTTCAGCCTAGCTAGATTTATCTTTCACACCAGAACAGAAACAGAGATAACCAGAGAGGAAATGTATGTAACAGAGCAGTGATCATATTGGACAAGTAGAGAACCAGTTAACTGGAATCAGGGGTATGCCTAAATGGGGCTGAGCACTGATTTTTGGATTGGATGTGTTGTATGATTCTTGGACAAGATGTGGAAGTCTCAGATGGATGGAAAGTGGATAAGTAGAAGTTGGATGAATGGAAGTTAGATGAGTAGAATAGTGGGTGAGTCTGGGAATGGGTATGGATGTGGTCTGGAGGTTTGGACATTATGTAAGCAGACTATCTGCATGTATCTAGAGGTCTAGGTGTGCAGGGATATGGATGTATGAAGATATGGATGTCTGAGGGGATGGATGTATAAGGGCCTGTATGTCTAAAGACATAGATGTGCAGAGGTGCAGAGGTTCAGAAGTTATCTAAGCAGGCTAGCTGCATGCATCTGGAGGTCCAGAGCTCAGGGGTATAGATGTCTGGAGGTACAAGAACAAGGATGAGAGCAGGATACAAAAATTGGACAGAGTATGAGTTGAGGAATCTAATCTAAGGATTAGTCTGTAAATACAACTATATGATAGGTCTGGAATCCAGGATATGATAATATCTCATGTCATCATCGACAAAGGTGTCCCCATCAATGATTTAATGCTTGTGACTTAGTGCTGATATGCAAGCTAGCTTTTTCATACCCCTTGCTGATGTGCTTGGGCTTTAAGAATTCTTGACCTCAGTTTGTATGTTGCTAGTGGACAGAGTGGCTACTTGGGTGATCTGGTAATGTGAGGATAAAGCTTCAACATCATTAGGAGTCCTGATATCTCTGCTACACCTTTTCCCCCCAAGAATTGCATCTTCATGTAAGTTTTTTCAAGTAGAGATTTTGGATGTGGTTGACATCTTGCAGATTCTTAAAGAAATCTTGCAGGAGGTGAAAAACCTATTTGCAATATCAATTTTCTGATGAGGTGGGTCTCCCTTTGTGGATCACATTCAGTATGAGAACTGATCAAATTTCTCTTACTTTCATACTCACATATCCATTGCTGTGATTATAAGCACTATGAGATTGTCTTCTATCATCAAGGTGCATCATTGTAATCTGCTATAGCTATGTTACCATGTTGTGTATATGGGGCTTTTCTTTCCTTGTGTTCCACATTACTAACAAATTTATAAATCCTTCATTGAACCTTGGCCTCCCTCCAAATGGTCCATCACACATATAATCTCCCTCATCAGCACTGATTCATACTAGCTGGATCTCTATTGATATTTGCATACTTTGGCACCCCTGACACCAGCTAAGGACTGTGCAAATCAGTGAGCACATACAGTGCTTGAATTATTTATGCACCTGATCTTCCTCCTCCTGGAGCTCAGGACCAAGAGTTTAATCACCACCATGATAACACTCAGCACCTCTCCCTTCTTTGGAATCTGTCACAACTCAACAAGCGAATAAACACGATGAGCAGAGACTAGGACTTAAATGTCTAAGATAATCACAAGAGAAGGAATAAAGCAAGTACGCCTTGAGTCGATCCAAGTAATGGATACACAAGAGGTTTGAACTAAAGAACTACTGACTACAATTGACTAACTATATACACTAATTGAAACTGAGACCGAAACTGAGTTCTAACTACTAGCCAATCATTAAATAAAATGAGAATCATATAATGTTCCTGAGACTAATAATAGTAATGATGTCATGGAATGTTCTGGATCATGTCACATGATGTTATCTTATCTAATCTAATCTTATCTTATCTAAAGACAATCATAGAATGTATCCTCATCTTCTGTTATAGGAGTAATGTGTGTGGTAGGCGCTAAAGGAATTGTAAGGGGAGATTTAGGGGTTTTAGGAGGCATTTGTGACAGAATCCCACCACTATTCTGTGGATGGAAGATCAACAAGAAACCAACCTTTATACTAATACTTACAGCATTCTACCATACCATCAACACTTCTATACTGTACTATGGACTGATAATGCAGTTTGTGAATATCAATGAGCATGTCTTGAATGTACACCCTTTAGGTACCAATTAGCTAATTAGGACTTTGCACTATCATCCCTGCTGTTGTAGTTAATCACTTTAACCTCAACTAGAATAGCCTTTGGTATTATTCCATTCTATTCATGCTTGCTTATCATCATACAATCATTGCTAACAGTGACTGTTGGAGACTGTTTTGTGTCACTGTGATAAATTTTTTGTGTCCTTCTGTAGTTCTCTATCTACCAGAGATCACATTTAGGAGATACAACATGATCTTATCACAATTGTGGTTTTGCTGTAATGTCTAGTTCTTTGGTGCTAATTCACTTATGCTTATGTATCACTTTGCCTTTAGATATAATCCCATGGAATTTTAATCTGATTTTGCCAAATCAATCTGGGAAAAACATCATCTTGCCAATTTCATGATGTGGGTCAATGTCAATAACATCACATTCCTCAAATTCATTGTTGATCAAATTATTGAAGAACAAGGTGTTTGAGTGGTGGAGAGTATAAAGGTCAAACTGATGTGCTGTGTCTTCCTAATCCAAGAGGTGGATGATCTGCCATATAAAACTTACACACTGGTGACTGGTACACATAAAAGGACTTTTGCAATACATAATCAGCATGCATTCACTGGTCTATGTCCACTGTCATAGTAGTTCCAATGAAAATCATTGGAAAATGCACTAATGTTAAATATTTCAGAGTAACTTGCACTGAAATTGCATGCAGTTAATTTCATTGGAGTGCTGATTTTGAATTTCAGTGGAAAATTTACTGAATCAGAATTCAGCACCATACTTTAATATTTTAGTTCAGGAGATCAATCTGCTGTGGAGCTCAATAATTGACCTGGCACCATCACAGCAGAATTTTCACATTTTTATTATGACCATGTATACATTATACAGGATTTATGGCTTAGTGGTTAGATTGTTACATCTATAAACATTAGGTCTTTGGTTCAATTCCAGCTATTTGCAAATTATGACCTATTACAGATACATTGGGTTAAGTGATGCCCTATATAGTATGGTTCAATCGTTTTGCTTGTCATTCTAGCACAAATTCAGAGTATCTTTCAGAATAAAATTTTAGAGTAAAAAAATGGCAATTTCAGCACCCTGGTTTCAGCATCTAATGCTTTGAGTTTCAGACCATTATCATATGATTTCACCCAATGAATTTCACTGAAACTACTATCCACAGTGCATCTGGCACCCTTGTCTCACATCAGGAAAATCATGGATGTCTTAACTGGACTTTTTTGACTTTTTGAGGGGTCTTGAGGGAAAAAAGAGCAAGAGCACCACAAGATGCACTAAGGCCACACCTCTTCTTATAGTGACTTAAACACAATTGAATTGACTTATCATACATGATTTAAGGCATGAAAACTCAACAAAGTCCATTGCAAGTTACCTATCAATGTAGTCAATGTTCCCTCTTGGATTTAATGTTGCCCTTGAGTTTGTCATTTTTCTCAAGCTTCACCTTCTTTGAGGGCAGAAGAGGAGCCTTGTAAGTGCTGGTAGCTACTGAAGTCTGAGACTGAAGTTAGTAGTGAAAAAACAAAGGAAATAATGGAGGGAAATACAAAAGCTGTAATGTGTCTAACTTTAGTATTCTGACTTGGACCCACTGGCTTAGACTTGATATTGGCATCTATTTCATCATTTGGGCCATCAACCTCCATAAGACCATTATCTGTATCCAAAAACTCAAAGACCTCGCTCTCAGAGAACTCAGTGATCTTGATAAGCTTCTTCCTCTTTGTGCTGGATACAGCTCTGGATTATGTTGAAGGTGGTGGCATCAAATCCCAATTCTTCAGGCCAGGTTGAGTGCTAGGTGGTGGTATTAAAATGTGATTTTTTAAGCAGAGTTGAGTGCTTGGTGGTGTTTCAGGGTCAGGATTGGTGCTAGTAGATAAAATACCAATGGTAGACTAGATTCAAATCAGCCTAAAAGGCACAAATTTACAAATCATGATTAAAAGAATTTACTCACTTTTGCTGGTTGTTTGCCCTGACTCTTGGTCATAAGTGCTGCTGCTCCTGTTCAAGCATTTCATCTAAGTCCTCATCTTCAAAAGCTCCAACAAGGTCTTTAGCATCATCCACTTTACTGCTAGGAGGGGAGGGTGCATATGAACTAATGGATATCCTTTTTAATACATCAGAAAAAATTGAGGGCAGTGGTTGAGTGGCACTAGTAAGTGATCCTTGCTGGGAACTTGATTTCTGGAGCCTAACATGTGTCCTCCAGTTTTGAATGTGGCCACCTAAACTAGATTTTGTTCTAGATGCCCAAATGAAATTAAGAAAATATAGAGTAGATTCAGCAAGCATAAACATCATCATGAAAGTTTGAGGGAAACATGCATTTTCACTAAAGAAAAGACTTAGTGAAAATTTTGTGATTTATTTTGTGAGTTCTGTAGGTCTGTGGTGCACTGTGGCTCTGTGGCTCTAGGATCCTGGGGAGTCTGTGAGACTGTGGTGCACTGTGAGAATCCATGGTGTTCTGTGGGTTTTGTGGCTCTGGGATCCTGAGATTCTGTGATGTCTGTCACACTGTGAGATCTGTGGGAAAAGTTGTAGTTTGCTGATGAGTATGTCAATAAATATGCTGATCATCATGCTTTTGAGCTTTTATCATAGACATTCCCACTGACCTTTGTCACTTTAATATATTGGATCACATTTTTGAACCTTATCATCTTTTGTCCCTTGGATGACTCGAGCTAAGTGACTCTTTAACCAACTTGTTGTGCCTTGGTGCAAATTCACAAAGTTGCCTGAGGACTAAAGCTTAAATAAGCCGCTCGAAGTCAAATAAGGAATCTTGGGTTTTCCCGATGCAGTGGCACCTACTCACCGGTCACCGTTTAGGAGTGTATTTGGCTCCCTTACGACTTGCAAACAACAACGACATTTTAGAATTGAGCATCCCTGCAATGCAACAGCCGGGGCCCGATTGAACATTTACGGCGTTTGCTGTACGTCACGCCCGCTAGCGGACGGTTTCATTTGTGATGCAATTCCCGATCATTTTCGGACGAGTAACACCAATTGTCATCCGAGCCGCTGGAAATACGTGCTTTAGATATAGCCACTAAAAACTGCTACATAACCCCCAGTGACAGCTATATATCCACCAATTTCCGGCGGTTCGGATAACAAGTGTTACTCGTCCGAAAATTATGGGGAATTACATCACTTCGACATCAGGCGATCTACACTTCGAATGTAAGGTAAATTGTTTTGTGCTTGTCAATATAAAAGACTCCCCAGCTCCACCCACTACTGGACGTTCACTCTGTATTATCAACTCTTGCTATGTCAGACCTCCTCACGAGTGGGCTTGAAGTAGTTCTTGCCGCCTTCGCCATCAGCTTGGCGCTCAGAAATTACTTTGCCAAACCGAAGCTGCCTCACAGTGGTAAATTACCACCAGGTCCGGCTTTTCTCCCAATCCTAGGCAGTGCACTGGCAGTTGATGTGACTGCCCCTTGGCTTACCTACAAGACATGGGGCGATCAATACGGCAAGTTGTCCTACAGAATGCAAGTCACCATTAGGAAACTAAAGTATTCTAGGCGACGTGGTATATACTCGGCTTTTTGGCCAGGATAACATCGTCATCAACTCTGAGAAAATTGCAAGAGACCTCCTTGAACATCGCTCACAGAATTACTCTGACCGACCAGAGATCGCAACCAATGAATTGTATGAATTATTCTAATTCTCAAGTATCCTTGTTAATTTGTCATGAATTCTTAGATTCGGTGTTGACTATACTACTGCGTTCATGCAATACGGTAGCAGGTGGCGGCTTCAGCGGAAAATTATTCACCAGTCCTTCCGACAAGATGCAGTCCTCAATTTTCGGCCCATGCAAGCAACGAAAAGCTATGACCTTTTATTGAACCTCTTAGAAGATCCTTCGGACTACCCGAAAGATTTTGAAGTGTGAGTGGATTTTTATGCACATCTACCGAGTGCCTTGGTACTGAAACAATCCTCCAGCTATTCAGGTTCAGTCATCATGTCTGCCGTGTACTCGTATGATGCAGCACGACGTGATGACTGCATGATTAAGCGCGCAACCATGGGTCTAGATATCACACTTAAAGAGATGAGACCGGAGATAGCTGCAGTTTTCAGTGCTTTCCCATTCCGTGCGCTTGATCGTTCATCGTATACAGCGGTTTCTTATTGTCTAATTTTCAGTTCTCCGCCTCCCCTCTTGGCTCCCTGGTATGCGTCTCAAGAGTGTTTCACCTTTGGCCAAGAAATTAGCCTTGGAAAGCTTGGAGAAGCCATTTGCGTATACAGAGCGTGGTCTGGTAAGTACAACATTTTGTGAGATATTTTGTTCTCAATTTTTTTTCAGGCTACTGGATCTGTTTCTTCTTGCATGGTCGCTGACCGTTTGCTGGAGCTTGATCAACCCTACGGCGATTCTGTCTGGCAGAAGAAAGCGGTAAAGGAATCTGCAGCAACCGCTTTTGGGGGTGAGCAAATGCCTTTCAGTGTAAATTTTTCTAGCTGAATGAGACTGTTTTTGACCAGCTGGCACTGAGACGGTAGGCCGACAGTAACACAGTAATTCTGTCCAATGCTGATAACTACTAGACATCGTCTGTGTTGATGAATTTCTTGCTGGTGATGGTTCTCCACCCAGATATACAACAGAAAGCGCATAAACTTGTTGATAGTGTGATTGGCCCAAAGAGACTGCCTACATTCAATGATCGTCCATCCTTGCCCTACATTGACGCTATTTTACGGGAGTGCATGCGGTGGCGCCCGGTCTTCCCTCTTGGTGCGTCGCTCACCTCAGCGCAACGGAACTAGATTATTGATCTATTACAGCAATCATGCATGCTGCTGTCGAAAGCGACGTTTATGAAGGTTATTACATACCCAAAGGTGTGCGAGCTTCTTCTCATCCTAGAGTGTATGTTCATTCGCAGCACAGGTGCTACAATCACCCCGAATGTTTGGTACGAACATCAATCAATATGTGGCATGCAACTTAATCCTCTTCAGGGCGATGTGCCACAACGAAGAGAAATACCCAAATGCGTCCGAATTCAATCCCGACCGGTTCCTGAACCCAGACGGCACTCTGACTGATGATACTGTGAGTTTCGTGTGGGGATTTGGACGACGGATATGCCCTGGTCGGCATCTCGCCGAAGCTTCTATATGGTCTGCCATGGTCTCTATGCTTGCAGTTTTCAAATTTTCCAGGGCCAAAGACGAGACTGGTAGAGAGATCGAGATCGAGCCACATTGGCATGGAGGACTTACTGTGTATGTAGAATTTAATAGGAGTTCTCTAGAGAGATGGCTTACTGATTTTTGGTTGTTAGGCGACCTATGCCATTCCCTTGCAGTATCACTCCACGGAATGCGGATATGGATATCACGGCCTTGCAGCATTTGATCGCGGTATCTGTTTAGCTTGGTCTGTACTGTATTGATGAATCATGATGCGTATTGTTTCGCAAATAGTGGAGAATCCTGATACCGTTGTACCGCATTTTTGTACTGTCTTTGTAGCAGGCTGAGCACCAGATTTTTATTTATTTAAGCATAAATGTGGACAAAATGCAGTAAGCATAGCATTTTGTGGGACATTGCCACCGAGCCGCCACAAGATGTCGTTTCCGACGACCTAGTCATTTTCTATTCATACATGTTTTGACTTTCGAGTCTTGCAAGGCTTCATTTCCCCATTTCATGAAAAGTCGCAGTTTACATGGCACCCAGGAATCGAGATGATAATTTCATGGACGTAGATTCTGATTCTGACATCTCCTTGCTCGGTGATGTCGAACACCGCGGGAAAGGAAAGGGAAAGGGCAAATCCACTGACAAGCGCAAGAAGGATAAAGGCAAGGCAAAAGCAAAGGAGGTCAGCAAGGCAGGATTTTGTCATAGGGTTATGTTATATTCATATTTTTACAGCAAGCTTACACCTGGGAGGCATCCTATACGCGTTCATGGGACACTGTGCAAGAAGATGAGGCTGGTAGTCTGCAGGGCGCGGTGGAGGATCTTATGGCGCGCGGAAGGCGAAGGAGGTCCATACATTCCATGTTTCTCTATGTTGTTTGGCTGACCTTGTGAGCCAGGTTGCTTGCACCCGCTGCTGCTATCCGCCGTACGATCATCCGACATCTGGTTCTCCTGCTCGACCTTTCAGCAGCGATGATGGACCGCGATATGCGCCCGACTCGCTTTGATCTTATGCTTCAGTACGCAAGGGAATTTGTGGTTGAGTGGTTCGACCAGAATCCTCTGGGACAGATTGGCGTCGTTGGCATGCGTGCTGGTGTTGGTGAAAGGATCGGGGAGATGTCTGGTACGTTTCTACAGGATAAGTCATCGAGTAATATGTTCATTTTACCAGGCAATCCGCAAGATGTCCTCAAATGTCTCAGTGATAGAACTCGACTTGAGCCCACGGGAGAACCAAGCCTTCAAAATGCCATTGAGATGGCACGGAGCAGCATGAGGTACATCATCTCCTTAGCACTTTGAACTTATTTTTTGATTTATGCAGTCACTTGCCAACTCATTCTTCACGAGAGATCCTCATCATCTTTGGCTCTCTGACGACGTGCGACCCTGGAAATATTCACGACACATTAGATGCCTGCGTAAAGAATAAAATACGCATATCGGTTGTTGCACTGGCTGCAGAAATGAAGATATCTAGGGATCTGTGTGACAAGACTGGTGGTGAGTAGAATATTTTATGTAAAATATGTCGATTCATCCATTGGTCAGGTCAATTTGGCGTGGCCATGAACGAGGGGCACTTTAAAGACATCTTGTTTGAGCTCGTTCCACCTCCTGCACAACGAGCTGTCGCTCGCGCAGGAGGGACAGGGGCAAACCCAGCTGCCGACTTGATGATGATGGGATTTCCTACTCGACTTCCTGATTCCTCACCACCAAGCTTGTGCGCCTGCCATTCGGACATGAAGAACGAAGGCTTCCTATGTCCGAGATGTATGGCGAAAGTGTGCAATGTCCCAACCGACTGTGACATCTGTGGACTCATGATCGTGAGCTCACCTCATCTGGCACGAAGCTATCATCATTTGTTCCCGGTAAACCCGTATGAAGCTGTGTAAGTGGTATTTTAATAGATTTATCTTTATCATCGACGCTGTCAATCCCAGAACATCGATGGAAGGCGAGTCCGAGCAGACGATTGCTTGTCACGCATGTGCAAGGATCTTTTCGATCTCCGCGTCAACTGCGGCAGCTTCGGAGGGTATCAGTCCCTGGGGTCGGTACCGCTGCCCCGATTGTCACAACGATTTTTGTACAGAGTGCGATGTATTTGTTCACGATGTTATCCATTGCTGCCCAGGATGTGGCAGGTAGTATAGTACAATCTGTTACTACTAATGCACTGCAGCAACGCAAATGGGAAATTACAAAAGAATGGCTGTCGGACTTTTATCTGGTGGTAAAGATGGAGATAAGCTTGCTTCGTGGCGGTCTTAGGATTGACGTAAATGGGATGCGGTAACAACGTTGAACATTTGAACTTTAAGTAACTCAAGACCTTTGTGTCTTCTCTCCTCCTTGTTCTCAATTTCCTCCGCTATTATGCTGTTACTGTCTCTTACACTCTTTTTTTCTTCTTGGAACACCTTCGTTTATGCTGGCAGCCAAACCAAAGGCCAGAACTGCACCATCAGTAACAATCGCCTCCAATTCGGCACATATCAATTTCATAGCGATTGCGACGCACAAACATACTGCTCGTCGCAGGGTACTTGTGAACTGAAGGGCTGCAGAAAGGACCAATATCCGTTTGGATATGCACCAGGTGCCTCCGTACCACCAAGGTGTCCTGCTGGGCAGTTTTGTCCCGACGAGGGCGATGCTTGTCAGCCTTGGCTACCTGTTAATAGTCCATGCCAGCTGAATCGTGATGGTGTGCCTCGATGGAACTCATATGGTGATGTTCGCTGACTTCATCTTCACCGCACAGACCAATGCGAACAACCTCCGAATTGGCAGGAATTAGCTGATTCCCGGTACGGCCGTAACGTCAATGGCTCCGTTTGTCTGAATAACGTCTGCATGTGAGTCAGAAACTGGTATTGGATAACTGTGTACTGATCATTGATTTAGGTGGGCAAATGTCACGGTTGGCCAGCCTTGTGAAGTCGAGAACACTGCCTATATCGCCTATGCGGAAAATAACGAGTTCGCTGATGTTGTGTCACGGTGGGTAGGATTATATCGTGCCCTAGACCTTCTGAACGCTGCGTTCATATCCTTTTCCAGAGGCAATTGTCAAATAGGGTCGTATTGCGACTCGCAGTCGTTGGTTTGCATTCAGACAAAACAGCTCGGAGAGACCTGTGATGCAGACAAAGAGTATGTCTTGAGTTCGATGTAGGATGCACTGTGATATTGACTGGACGTCTAGATGTTTGTCATTTAACTGCCTGAAGAAAGGTGTTTGTGGTCGAGGTTCTGACTCGCCAAAACACTTTGGGATCTGGGTATATGTCGTGGTCGGAGTTGGTATCTTCGGAGGTCAGCCTAATATGTTAAATATTTGAATTGCCAGATTTGACGCGAGGGTTGGACTGCTAGGCATGTTTGCCACTCTAATTGTATTGTTCCTGATTCACCGCCGTCAACGTGACCAGGAACGTGAGAAGCGCCTTCAGTACTGGCTCGAACAGGTAAGTGATCCGGATTCCGTTTCTTTGATACCGTCTCCCTAATGTCTGTCGTGCAGAATGCCTTCCGCCAGAGCATCATGCAAATGAAGGAAATTGCTCGCACCTCCATCTTGTCTCTCGGTAATGGCAACAGCAACCGCAGTACAGTATGTAGCCGCGCTGGATCAGAAGAGTCGACACCGATGATCCAGTACTCGGTCCACAAGTCGAGCGGGTTGAGACAGCAATGTCTGTCAGACGATAACGGGAATGCATACGATTAGATAATGATGCAAGGGAGTCAGCGGTAGGTGTGCACATGCGCCAGAATTTTTGATTCTCTTATATGTCAATGGGGGATTATCTTTCTACCACGGACTGACTGATCTCTTCCCATCTTATATTTAACACGTCCCAATCACATCTCTTTATATACCTAGAATGAACCTTAATTATTGGCTGTGCGCCGACTAGCTATTAGGACGGACATAAATAAATGGTTGGTCTAGCATTTTCAGCGCTTTATCTGTGTGACGCGTGAGCCCTGATCCAGCATCATGCATCAACCCTGAGGCCTGAGGCCCTTGTTCCTGAAGCGGAGAGCTGCTCTAGTGCTTCCAAATACGCATCTTGGTACTAACAGCTTGTAGCCGCTGTGTGTTCGCTCATACTGGCACAACGACTACGCGTACTTTTCTGCTAGTTGAAAGTTGAAACATGGTTACAGCTAGTAGTGCATATACTTAGATAGTGTTTGATCTCAATCACGAGGCGACGGCGGCACATGGTGACATGTACTGGGAACACAAAAATGTCCTACAAAATGGTTCATAGGTTATTCCAGAGTATGGTCTACGCTGCAAGTAGTACATACCTCAGCACTCGACAAATAGGAAAGATTAATACCGCTCAAAGCTGTCATTACAGCAATATCATAAACGTGATTTGGGGTGTGGTTGCAACAAATGCGAATGGGAGAATCTTAATATTCGACTGCTGGAAGTGCAACAGATTGCACTGGTACGATAAGGTGACGGCAGGTAAGGGCAGTTGGCACAACTGCTGTTGCAGACGCTTTAGGAGCGCAACCGAACAAGTAGCATGTGTGACAAATATATTTGGAGCGTAGCAGAGTGGGCGTTAGCACTGAACAACGGGCGAGTGTATTTGGCAATAGTAGGACTAGCCCTCATGCTTTTCTATTCAACTTGTCAAATTAAAGAAATACGTACTACATATGACTCGGAGTCCTTGTGCACTGTTGAGCATGACGAGTCCAACTGGGACGGGACGGTGGGCAATGGAAGTTCCAGGGAAGGAGAGGGGGCCCTAGATACTACAGGCAGGAACAGCCAATCAGACGAGAAAATCTTAATGTGACGAGACAGGAAAAAGTTAAGACACATTGATGATGCAGTATAGACAGGCAGTGGGAAATGACGAGACCCATCAATGGCAGGGAGCAGCACCGCAAGTCTAGGTGCACCATGCAAGGAGGTATGGCACGGTGCAGAAGGTGGCGGTGGCGTGGTGCAGAGGGTGGCGGTGGCACGATGCAGAGGGTGGCGGCAGCGCGGGAAGGCGCATAGAAGAGCAGAGCAACATATGCCAGCTTCTTGTCCACTTTTAAGCAGACAGGCATCTGAGTGAAGACCTGACCAGTAGTTGCAGATTTGAGGATACCAGGCTGGGCGTCACCGCGCCGGACGGTATGCGCAGTAGTACAGTCATCCAGTACGGTATCGGAACCCCAGTACAAGGGCCGAGAAGCTATCCCATGATGAGCTCTTTCAACGATCCCGCGGCATTGATTTCTGTGCTCCGTCTGATCATCAGTATTTGGAACACGCATGCCAACGAAAACTGCGTGCATGCCAGAACGACGTTCAATTGTCTGCATGTTGGGCTTCACTAGCACAGTATGGGATCTCGCGCGTATGATTTTGCCCTGCTGGTTCCAAAATCAGGCTCAAGTCAGCATCACGGTGGAGCGAGGTGCACACTCACGCTCCAAGTGTTCAAACTCCAGCATGGCAGGGTTACCTTAGTAAGTGGTTTCTATGTCCGTGCTCTATCTGCTCGTACAGCATAGTATGATCTGTTCTACTGGCAAAGAACACTCATGGCTCGTTATTCTACCCTCTCCCTGCCCAGTACCACCCCCGTCGACCCTGCTCTCCGCTCCCACCTTGATGGCGATGCAGGCCGTCATTTCTATTCTCCAAATGGTCAAGTTACTCGTATTCTCATAAATGTCAGATAAAGTACTTAACCCCAATTGCGGTTGTCTTCCTCGAAGACATTCGAGTCGTAACTATTATGTCTATCCAAGAGATCATTTTGCCGTATGGACGACAACTTGAATATATTAAGGGCCTGCAAATGCTTCGCTTAGTATTTCGAGGTGTGATATCAGATGATGCAGTTGCTTGCCAAGGTTATATGGATGGGTGGTGGGACATGATTTGATGCCGGGGTAGATAAGCACCGCCCTTGTTACCTAAGCAAGAGAGTTGAATCTAGCCCAAGAAGCAATTACAACCACCGGTGACGCAGGGTGACCCCTTCATGTTGTCAGTCGTGTGATCATTGATATACGTATGACTTCTCCGTTGGTCCTTTCCGTTGGTCGAGGACAGGCATCATATGGAAAAGTGCGGTGCCGGCACAGTTTTCCTTGGGACCGCGCATATGACAAGTTCACAACCTTTACAACTTGAGGTTAACGAAATTCTGATGGCCTGCCCTATAAATATTGTATGCTGGTGGTCAGCAGCCTATCCCTCACTCCCTGAAATTCGCCACTTGATCTGCACAGTTCCATGTCGGAACTAGAAGAATCTCTCTATGCTCTTCTGTGGAACAACAACATTTCAGGTTCGTCAGCCTTATTGGAAATGAATCATTATGCTGAACTTGATCATTTTCCAGTTGCAATCATTACCATAATATCCTATGAGTACTGTCAGTAGCTTTCATGAACCTTGCAATCTGGCTGAGTATAATATTATCTAGTACTTCAGTTTGAGAAAGAGGTAAGGAGGAACTCATTGTGTCTTCGTTGAGTACTCATGATCATATTATCACAGGTCACGTTTGTTTGGGTTAGAGCTCAACACAAACGCAACTAAGACTTGTAACTGACTGGATATACAGAAAAGACAGTGGTCGGTGATGACATATCTATACCTTGCTGTGAGCTCCACCCTGCCAAAGTGCTTCATGGTTTCTCATCTTATTGTTGTGTCAGGTTCGATATTTTGGTATTCTGGTTGTAATGTATGTCGCGGTAGTCCTATCCTTCAGATAGTATATTGTATGTTGACGCTGACGTCTAGGACTTGTGCCTGCTGTAAGTGACGTGATACTAACGGAGCCGTCATTAACTGACCAGCGCTAGGGGGAGGTCTATTTTATATACCTCAAGCAGTAAGTGTACTTTTTTTCGGAGAATTCTAGGTTAACCCAGATTTAGCCGTACGTCAAATTTTCGTTCTACAGCTAGGCCTGATCTGCCGTTGACCTCTTTTTTAGTTGTGAGTACACCGTATTCAGCTAAAACTAGCTTTTCTCATGATCAAATTGAAACAGGTTACGGTATATTTGTGTTTATGCAATGGGGAATTTCTGCATATTTTGCCTTGGCGAAAGGTAGGTCACGGTCACATGCATACATTCTCGCACCTTTGCGCGTACCCATTCTGGATTTGCAGTCATTCTCATCTGGCGTCTTTATGCCCTATACAACCAATCCAAGCGCATCCTTTATGTTCTACTGGGGTTGTTCCTACCAATCGTCGCGCTCTATATAACGGTGGATATATATTTATGGAGTCGACCCTCAGCGATCTCAAGTAAATTTCTACTTTGATCGAACTTTGTGCAAGCTGATGCATTGGTGCACAGTGGAAGAAGTAATCATAACTCCAAACATCAAGTACTGCACGGCTTTCTTCCACATCGGACCTATGCCTGCGATATATGCTTCCATCCCTATCTTATGCTATGATATTTTGCTGGTTGTTCTTGCCATCGTCCTCCTCTGGCAGCACATGGAAGACCGGAAAGGACTCAAAATGAAGCCTAACAGCTTGGTAGTCCTGATCGTCCGATATCATGTCGTATACTTTGTCATGTAAGTTCCCCTTTGTCTGGTGTGTTCTCTGAAAGTATTCATCGAGTCACACTAGGAATTTGGCAAGTCAAATCTTCATGGCGATACTGTGGGCCGACCTTTCAGTATGATCTCTCGTGATTTTAGGTAGATATGCTCTAATGCGGACATACACAGGTAGAAGTGATGAATCTCGTACTGTTGTTCAACGATACCGCGCCATTTATTCTCGTGCCACGTCTTATTATCAGCATTTGGGAAACACATGCTACTGACAGCTGTGTGCATGTCAGTACGACATTCGAGGATTGCGTCTGTTGGACTTCGCCGCCGGTATTGGAGCAGCATGAGATGGACCCGTCCGTCAGTGCATAGTGTTACATACATTGTAGAAAAACAGGGTACATCGATAGAGTGATTCATCGGTGATTATGGAGATGTATCAATTGGGATCCACATCAGCACAACCCTTGCGTGATGCTATCATTGATCGGGAATCCGCTCTTGTACGATATGAACACGTGCCTTGTCACACTACCAGCGCTGTGACATTTTTATGGCACGTGACTACACTTGTCATAACCATGCCAAAGTAATAGAATTTGTGAAAGGTTCTTGACAGCCGAACATATGCATCATAAGGAGCTTCCGGGGGTCTCACTAAAGCGCAGCTCTGTTTCTCAATACGCGGCTGATGTGCTCTTGACGAATGTTAGTGACTAAAATTATCACAAGCTCTTTGTTTTCGGCGTGATTAATTTTCCGGATTTTTATGTATATGTGAAATTAAGCTATTATTGAATGTGTCGTTTCCGGGCTTTGGACCTCCACTTGTTGAAGAACGTTCATTAACTTTCAAGACGGCCACGAACAACGCGGATGTCATCCATGGTGTCTCCTCCTCCATCCTCTTCAATCGCACTTGGCAACATGTCCTCCAGTCCACCTCCAACCCTCGAAGAGGATCTCAGTCATGCTCACTTATGGTCCCAGGATAATGACCAACGAGACTCGCAAGACATGTCACCACCACGTTCAAGCACAAGCACAGAGAAGGGAAAAGAAAGGCAGCTAGACGAAGATATCGATATCGATATCATAGAGAACCCTAGCTCAGAGTCATACCCTCCTACAAATGACGATGCAGCCGAGACGCGACGAGTAGAAGAGGTGCGCTATTTTCGTTTTTGTTCTCGCTCAATAACAATAACATCCTTAATATCTGTTTGCAGAACCTACGTCGATGGGAGTTGGCTGAACGCGAACGACGGAGAGCTGCACGAGAATCAGCGCATGGCAATAGAGGCGCAAGTGGTCCATCTCTACTTGGACAAGTAACACGCAGGGCAAGCGTGCTCCTGTCGAAGCGGCCGTCAATCAGGTCATCTGCAGGTGGGCTGGGTGACCACCGAGCCCTTCAATCTAGAGACTCCATCGACGTTGTACCCCTTGACGACATCGATCAGAGCCCGCCTACGACTGCGAATCCGTTCATACATCCATCTGAGAGGGTTCCTGGGTTTGCATCCCCACCCCTGTCCCCTTTCGTTGATAAAAAGAAGCGGTCTAGCGTAGTGACCAAATCTTTTGATTCGGACTCGAATACGCAACCGGTCACGCTCTCTCCGACATCAACGTCTGTTCCTCCCCCACAGCCGTTAGGGCTACCGCCGCCTCTAACACCACCACCTAAAGGGTCCAGTTCACGCATGGCTCCCATGAAACCCACACCCCCACCAATGATGCATCAGGAAACCGTAGAACCCGAGCAGGAGGTGAGGTGGTGGCATGATTGGTTATGTGGGTGCAGCGAAGGACCAGACCGGGGAGGGGATAACCAGGTGGGAAAGACTCTAACTCAGGCTGTTAACTGCATTGACGGGTTTGTTTCAGGCTGGACGCACGAATCCTTTTGAATGATTGAATCCATGTTGATTTCATCCCCCTTACGACGTACACCTCTGTGTACACCATCGCATACATGTACTATATCAGCAGTTCCCATTCAGGACTAATCGACGCCATTACATAGGTATTGACTTATAGTACGTAGAGGTTTCATAGTGTTTGGACAATTGGCCGCATACATACCTGCCGCTTGTGTTTATTTTTCCATCCTCATCCATATATGCACAATTGATTGCTCATCGCACGGACATTTGTAACCCAGGAGGTAACATATATGTGCATGTCATTATTCCCGCTACGAAGGAAAGCGGAGTGTACAGGGGCAGGACAAGAAGTAGCAAGAAATGCAAAGGGGTTTCAATATGGGTAGTGTATCGTATGTAACATGACGAGTCGTGACTTCCGAACAAGTCAGTACAATTTATACATGCCAATCTACGGATCTTCGGTAGTTGTTATTGAGCAGACGGGAAGCGTACGTTCTTATTCTGATTGTCGTCCGGAGCACCATTATCCAAGTTGGTTGGTCCAGCGTGATTGTTGACAGCCTCAACCTGCAGGTAGTTTTAGTCTGGTAGACTATGCATGGAAAATAAATCACTGACCTCCACCAGTTCCGGTAAGTCATTCTTACCACGGCTATGCCGTCTGGTCACGACTGACTCGATATCCCCATGAACTTCCTCAAAAGCTACGGTAACACCCGGGGGATTGGTACCTGGAATATTCGCAGTAGATTCATCGGTGTCTTCAGGAACCTTGACGGAGCCTCGCTCTACATCTCCATTCGCATTTGAATGCACAATATCGGGACCACGGCGGGACCAAAGTACCCAATCCGGGACCGTAACACGACTACGGCTGTTCCACGTCGTGGTCAACGAAACTGTGCGAGAGTGTACGCCACGGCCCATGTTGAAGAACGGGATAGATAAACCATCTGCATACCGTCTAATTCAGCGAGAAATGAGAACAGTACCCACGACAGTACTTACGAACGATGATGGAACCGAGGACGACAAAAGAAACGATAGGTTGGATGGTTGCGGCGAGATACTGTGCTTGATTTGCAGGCGGGTGTTCCGGAGTGGGTAGACGGGTAAGAGCTAGGCTAGACACAAAAACTGCGCTAACTCCCATCTAGGACGCATTAGTGAATGATGGGGGATGGTATTCAATCGACTTACTGGACCTATATACAGTATTTAGGTAAAAGCGATAACACGACGAGAACCACTCACCAAAGTGACCAGAGAATAATGCTTCCTTCCAGGAAGCAATCTCGGGTACAAACCTGTAGAGCGCCAATAAAGGTGGAATTCGCCTCAGAACCAAAATAGCAATCATGAGGAGAACGAGTTTCCAAGGGGTGATGCCATATTCAGGAGACTTGTAGGCGTCAAAAGGTAGCCAAGCGCCGATGTAGATGAAGCAGCCACAATTCAGGACATAGTCTATCACAGAAGAGAATGTGTCATCTTCTGTCTGTACATTGAAGTGACCGTCCCAAGAAATTGCAGAACCTATATATATATGTGTGTTAGACTCTAGCGATCATGCATACAGTCTGGACTCAGACCTGCTGCAAATGCTGCAAGAAGATCATCTGCACCGAGAGTGCTCGCGATTCCGATAGTAAAGATGGATAGAGCCAGATACTGTGCCACGTATGATTCACGATCTATAAAGCCCTTCTTATGAGACAGCTTCATAAGTTTGGAAAATAGAAGGCCTGGGTGATAACGCAATCAGGTCAATGTACGCAGATGATTAAGCGACTTTACCGACCCAGAACAGCGCCTAAAACAGTGCCAAAAATGACCTGGTCTTATTGTAGGACATGATGAATACCTTACGAAACGTTGTATAAAAGAAAAGACAGACATAGCCATCCCACCAGGAACCACTTGCCAAGAGCACTTCGAACGGATGTCTCTACGGTGAGGTAAATGGATATCGCAAGGAACGGGTATGCAAGACCATCATTCGCTGCGGATTCCGCGGACAATATCCGACGGATATTGACAGGAACATGTTTAGTAGCAAATTTTCCGCCTGTAAAATAAATTTAGATAATGATTAATTATGATGTCATGGTTGATAGGACTAACGAGTGATGGCAGCACACGTAACTGGGTCCGTAGGGGTCAAACAGGCAGCAATGCAAAGAGAGGAAATATAATTGAGCTGCGGAAAGAGTGCTTGTATGACGCCTGTTATGATGATCAGCTGGTGAAAATAAAACTTTGGGAAGATATACATACCAGCGACAACGACCCAGCCAAATGCCATGGTGGGCACGACCATTATGAGTAAACTTTTGGCATGCTCTTTCATATATGCACATGGTAATTCGACTCCAACGGCGAACAAGCCAGTGGCGAGGACGACGCGCATGACCTCTAATGTTACGGTATTTTGCAAGGGGCCCCATTCGCGAGGTGTGAATACATTAGCGACGTAAGGACCTATAATGACCCCGAAGCCGGTGCCGAGGACAACTTCATTGATATAAAGCTGGAAGAGGTATGGATGATTGATTAAGATGGCAAATGGAGGTTATCGAACCTTCTCTTTTACTAGGAGTGATAACATGGAGAACTAGGGACAATAATCAGTATACGCAGCCACCACGTCTAACAGCAGTAAAAAGCAACATAGCTGATAGTGGATAAGAAGCGGGGAGTAGATGCATTGAAAGGAGAATGAGATTGAACGAACCAAGACTACAAAACCACCGAGACAGATGTACGCCAAACCTGGCGCGGACACCTGCAAAACCGAGTTTGTGATGATAAAAAGCAGTCAACAACAATACGGACTTGCAGCAAATCTAAATCCATGATGGCATAAAGAAAAGGATAATAAAATTTTTGGAGGAACCTTGGAAAAAGTTAGTGGGACGTAGTAAGAACAAGAGAGTCAATGAGCCTATGTTGTGGCTCACCAAGTATTTATTGGAGATACGCTTAAGCTTGAGTTCAACACGTGCAGTGCCGTGAAAGACCCTGCCAGGGCGGCCATGATTCAGCACTGAGCAGACCCCGAGTCAATCGGGTGATGATCGCCAAAGAGTACTATGCCTATATATATTGATTAGACTGAAGAGATAGAAATCCTCAACTTGAACGTACGACGCTAGTTGAAAAGCGCCAATAGAGATGAGAGTAAATCACAGATCAGAGTATTAGTACTTGAAAATGTTGTTCCAAATGTGGTTCACCCAGACGATGTAAGGCAGCACTGCGGGAGACCTCTCGTCCCTGGCCGTTTGGTGAGGGACCCCGGGGAGAAGGATAGACAGCTCCGTGTCCTAAAATGTAAATCCCTGGATTATCAACATCGGAATCAAGGTCCGGGCTGCTTTTCCCTTGATCACATCCTTCAAAGTCTGACATTTGAAACGTCTTGGTGTTGGATACCCTAGATAAACTACGTACTAAGAACCTACATGGTGGAAATGAAGTGGTGAATCCATATCTACCAATCAGATAAGTGCGCTATTGAAGTCGCAAGTTTCTATAACAAAGTGTTCATTTCAGCGCTGCGGTAGGTATGTAGACGTCTCCGGATTTCTCTTTTCCGGAGCTATTTTCTAGGCCGATTTTAGCTAGCCGGGTTGGCAGGAGCTTCCGGGGGGCTATATTCAGTCACTTACGTGGGCCAACAGATTCTCCGAACCAATCATCTTGGGCTGGTTTAGATGGGCCAGTGTGCACTCAGTCTTATCATACCCAATAATACCAAGCGAACGATAAAGGACTTATTCTGATACACAGCCTATCTCTTCCTGCTCCCACCGCGACGCACATCCCTGCAACGATGGGTTCGTCTGTATCTAAGGTCCCGGCTAAAGTTTCGGGCACAACATCTTCATCCGAGTTGCTCGATGAGAAAGCTTTGGTCCGCCCACAGAGATCTACGTCTTCCGCAGCGGGTTCCTCGCCTTTGACAACCGACGGTTCAATTTCCTTATCTAATGTCGATACCTGGGAGTCCGCTGCTGCTGCTGACCCAAAGATTCAACTTGCCCGTACAATCCTTGCCCATACTAACATAAAGTCCTCGCTTACCAGTCGTCCGGCCGGGGTTGCAATACCCCATGTTTTCAATCACGAGGTGGAATTCAAAACTGCACCCGTCACAAACCAGAAGTCTAGCGGTAGATGCTGGCTCTTCGCAACTACCAATGTCATTCGACATGAAGTCATGAAGAAGCTAAAGCTCAAGGAATTCCAGCTCTCCCAGGTGACCCTTTATCATCATCGGTTCTCCCCAGCTCCTCATTCACAGAATGTTATAGTCATACCTCTTCTTCTGGGATAAGTTGAACAAGTCTAACTATTACCTCGAGCTTTCTATCCAGAATGCGGACCTGCCCGTCGATGATCGCTTGGTCAACTTCCTCGCGGATGACCTCATTAGCGACGGCGGTCAATGGGACATGGTTGTCAACTTGCTCGAGGTACGCTTTCCTTACAGACAATAGCATGTTATGTCTTCAACGTCTCCCAGACATATGGCCTCGTTCCTCAGCCAATTTACCCCGAGTCATTCCATTCAAGTGCCTCGAGTCCCATCAACACCCTTTTGAAGATGAAGCTCCGAGAGCATGCTCTCACTCTTCGCACCCTCTCTTCATCACTGAAGGCCGATCCCAGCGTCTCGCAGGAGTTGGCTATCTCGACCCTTCGTGCAAAGAAGGAAGAGCTCATGCAAGAGGTTTATACCATCATGAGCGCAACTCTGGGCGTTCCTCCTAAGCCTGACGCGGCCTTCACTTGGGAGTATTACACTGAAGATGGCAAGTATGCGAAGTGGGAGGGTACTCCTCTGCAGTTCTACAAGGCTTTCACAGCCAAATACTCGGTAAGTGTGCATGAGACAATTTTGATGAATGTGCATTCACAAATATCAAGCCGGCGGAGTCTTTCTCACTCATTAACGACCCGCGGAATGAGTATGGCAAGCTATACACCGTGGACAAGCTCGGCAACATTTGGGGCGGGCGACCTGTTCTGTGTAAGCCGTGTTCATCAAGTCTGCATTACAATAGCTTAACCGCTGGTAGACGTGAACACTGAGATTGATGACCTGAAGCAGGCCATAGTACGAGTAAGCAGTTTTAGATTCATCCTTCAATTACCTGATTTGATTCTGACCCCGTTCAGTCTATCAAGGCCGGCCAGCCAGTCTTCTTCGGTTGTGATGTTGGTCAATTCTCCGACTCCGGCAAGGGCGTCGGCATCATGGATACCGACTATTTCGAATACGAAGTAAGCCATTTCTGTCATAAGAATAACGGTTCTAAAAATGCACTCCTTCCCCTTACAGCAAGCATTCAACATCACGCTTGGCCTTACCAAGGCCCAGCGACTGCAGACAAACGAGTCTGCCATGACGCATGCGATGGTCATCTCCGGCGTGCATGTTGATGAGAAGACTGGTCGCCCCGTCCGATTCAAGGTAGAGAACTCCTGGGGTGAAGATAGCGGCGTCCAGGGTTTTAATGTGATGAGTGAGAAGTGGTTCGACCAGTTTGTGTTCCAGGTCGTGGTGCACAAGTCTTTGGCGACAAAGGAGCATGTAAAGATCTTCGAGTCGGGGGAGAGGGTTGTGTTGCCTGCTTGGGATCCCATGGTAGGACAGTATTATTCCGCAGATACCAAGATGCTGATCGTACTATCCAGGGTGCTTTGGCATGAATACCTTGGGGCCTCGTGTAATTTTTATACCACATATATGCCATTTGTTTGTAAGTTTGTAGACTGATGAGTGCTGAGTGTCGGCCCCAAAATGTTGCGGGGAGATTCGTGGACTTGTTGAGCGGGTGTGGTGCTCAAAAACTGAGGCTGAATGTTCCCGGTAAGAACTGGTTGTGACAGGACTGCATGTGTTGGAATGTGAGCTTCTTTCTCTCTTACCTCTTCGACATTACCTTCGCAAAGTTTGCATATATGTAATAGTATTGGCTTTAGTGCTTTTACCTTTAGTCTTTGTATTGCCTTCTTGACAGTAGATAATCACCAGAGTTTTTTTTTGCAACGACAATAGCTCCTCAACATCTGGGCTGAACAGTATAATTCTTTTACTGTTTGATAGCCTGATATTGAAAATACAATGCCTAGTAGTTTTTTTTTCGAGATATGAAGAATTAAGTCCAGTGGAGAGTTACTGTGTAGCAGAGTAGGATTGTCTCAAGAGTTTGCATTTTTGTCACACTATGTCACACCACAACACCCTGGGGGTGACAATGCATTAAGCATTACTACTACAGCAAATCACTTTGCTGCTGTGGGCTCTGTACAGCTCTGTACAGAAGGGACCAAGCTGTGGCCAGCCATTTTTTGGTGGTGGGAAAAAGGTGTTTTGCTGATCATATGATAGTAAGTCAATGGTGATGCATGAAGTCTTACTATTTGTAATGCATAATCATGCATCAAGCCATTACAAGTTGTAAGACAGTCACCCATAGGACACTCAGCACCCAGTACTTGTGAATTGGTCCTCAATTGGAAGGCACCATGATGATGAGAAGTACCTTCCCCTCATAGGTAGAGTTTAGTATGAGAAGCACATCCCCCTCATAGAAGCATTTCCCCACATTTCCATGCAAAATAGACATATGGTATACATTACATCTTGGGGAGAGGTGGCACTGAGATATTCAGAAGGTCAGCATCATTGTCTGAGTCTATGGTTGAGAGAGCTCTGCCAGATGATAAAAAGGGAGACCATAAGATCTGGAAGTAATCAATAAACACCTGCATCAGCAAAACCCTAAGTTAAGGTCCCCCCTTATACAGTGCTGTATACTGTAGAGATATGACACTAGGTTCATCACATGCAGCCCATGACAATGTCACGCTTAGTATTACAGGTTTGAATGTCCAGGTAACCTGTGACCTTACCCGAATAGATTTGCCTGTGCAGCAGATCTGACAGCATGGTGCTTTGCTGCTTGCAACGCCATTTGCAACCATCTGGCATGCTGCTTCGTGATTCAAGCAACTTGCTTCAGTCTGTCATGGATTCACCTTGCCTAGCACTGAATGGAAATGAGTGGAATTGGGGACTCTATGGTTCTAAAGCCTGCCAGGTGAGTCTACTAGTATGATCTGTTTTCAAGTGCCCATCATGCCATTGCAAACTGATTTGTTTGTTGCTTCAGAGTGGCTCTTGTGTGGTCGTGTTTTTGACCAGAGCAAACTGCTGCTTTCTGTTCAACACAAGATCACACAGTTACTCAGGATCCCAACTTCAATGCAACCAACCATCCCATCTCAGACTCTGCCTGTTGCACAGCTACTTGACATCAATCTTTGCGCATCGCTGGACTGCAATCTTAGCCCAGACACTATCATTTTCTCAACAAACCCCCCTCTCCTTAGCCTTCCCAATGATTTCACAGCATGGTCAATTCCCCTGCTCCATTGCATCACTCAGCTCCTCAATCAGTTCAATCAGGCTTGGTTTAATGGTCACACTTCAGTCATCCATCCACTTTCCCCAACATTTCACCTTCCATTCTGGGTTCTTTCATACTGGAGGGACATCTCATGTGCCCTGGAGGCTCATCTCACTTGAATATTGGCCCATGATTGGGTTCTTCAGAGGCTTGAGGATGAAGAGGACACAGGCCATGGTACTTCTGGGTCAGTAGTTGTAGATGAGGTTCTAGATTCACTTGAGCATTTGACATGGGATGTTGACTTGAAGGGGTTTGGTGCTCAGACCAGTCTTTGCACACCAGAGCTTCTCCCTCTACTTGCTGACACAATGATCAATGGTTGTGTACTTGATGCTCTTATTGCTGCTATTGATGATTGTGTGGATGAACACAATGATACTGCTGTCGAGACACTTGATTTTTCAAATATATTATTCCTGAGTGACATGTGGTGGTCAAAGTATCATTTCGACAAAGCCTTTACTCAGCTGCATTACCTTGGAGACTCACTTCACGATGGCACCATACAACATGTCATTTTCCCTGTCAATGTTGCCAATGTCCATTGGGCCATCATTAGCATGGATGCTAGCACACAGATGATCTTGTACAGTGATTTGCTTGGATGGTCCATGCCTAGTTCATATGTTGATGCTATCCACTGCTGGTTGAAAAACCATGGTTTCACACCATTTGGCAAAGGATCCTTGTCTCATAAGGAGCAGATAGACTCCTTTTCATGTGCAATTGCAGCTCTCAATACCATCAAGCATGCTGTCTTCAGACACCACCCACTGTTTGCTGATGATTCGAAATATTGTCTTTGCATGAAGGAGTTTTTGATGTTGACAAAGAGCCATTTCGAGGTTTGTTTTTACTATGTTTTTACAACTCCAAAAACTCATTTCCTCATAACAGTCTGAGTAGTTACTTTCTGAGTCTTTGGAGAGCTCTTTTGCAGATGACACTAGTGATTTCAGTGTGAATTTTCATCATGTTCTCCATCATATCCCAGTCTCATACCAGCAACAAGCCCCTCCCCTCCACTGACAACATCCAGCTCAGTGTAAGGAATCATATTTCTGTAGGCATGGAAAGGGCATATTTACACGAGCTGTCCATTGATCATTTGCACTATGGAGTTATACAACACTTCCCTGTATAGCACACCAAAGGTGCATGCTTTCCCATGCTTATGCACTTCCTGCGCCTGCACTTAGTGCATGTTCCTGCGCACTATTTCCTATCATCCAGGAAGGCTGATTCATGTCTGAACACCCCTTTGGTATGTCATATTCCATGCTGCATGAGTGTAACAAGGATTGCAGTGCTATTACATGTCATTACATACTATTGCGCATGTTCTCCCTATCCCTTCTGCGTCCAATGAGATCTTACTTAGTATAAAGCCTGAAGGTAGCACTATTACTCCCCATTACTCCCCTTTACTGTACTTCCCTAGTGTTTGGGTTTTACTTTATAGTAGTAGTCACCATTAGGGTGTGCACCCTGTGGTTATTGCATTTTGGCTTAGATTAGATCGCCTAATCAAGCCTTGCTTTTTGTCTGCTCCACTTTTGCTCTCACTTTCACTCATGTCACTTCACACTCATTACAAATCCTTACACTGCTCCCTACCTCCCGCATTGCTTGCATGCCTTCACGCACCCACATGCACTATAGGTGCATGCCTTCCCGTGCTTCACTTACTGCGCATTTCTCATTGTGCACTTCACACCTCTCTATATCCTTGTGCATGCCCCCTGTCTACTTGATAGTGGCCTAGGGGCAGTGAGACCTGACATTCTGCCTCACCAGCAGTGTTGTTGATCTCACATCTAGAGACTGATTGCGCATGCTGCAGTCAGTCTTTGTGCCTTCATTGAAATGTGTTTCCTTGAATCTTAGGGTTCATGAAGAGGACAAATCTGTTGGTTTATTCAAGTACTTTCCAACCATGACATGTGAGGAGCATCTCAAATCAGCATGGACTCCTCTCTCTTTGGAGCTAGAGAGTTGTGAGCAGGATGCCCATAGGGTTTGTGTTGAAGGAGTGGAAAGAGATGTATGCTGATGGGAGGGAAATAGGGAATGGAAACAAATCCAATGTGCCCATGAAAAGGCTATGAAAATAGCCACTACAAATCACACATCCAACATTGCTCCTGCCCTCCCAATGACAGATCTTGCCAAGGTGTCTTGCCCATATTGCGAGATTTGAAGAGATGCAAGGGTGTATAAACCTAGTGTTCAACCTGGACACAAAAGGAAGCATGAGGATACTGTTGCAGTTTGTTGTAAGGAACATCGTGTCTACCCATTGATTTTGAGGTCCTACAGGCTTGAACTCCAATGCTCGTATCACCACACTCAGAGTGCGTGCTTCGCGCCTATCTTCATGCACCTGTCCATCCTTTGTCCTTGCTGATTTACTGGTGAGTCATCTCAATTACTACAAAAGTGTTTACTTCAGATCAGAGCATGTGCCTTACATATAGTTACATACATGTTAATTGCTGAATATTCAGGAGCATGCCCTATTTGGTTCAGTACTGTGCACCTTCATGCTTATAGATACAGTATATAGAGACCTTACTGGACCTTTAACTGAGATGCTTCACACACTTCTCACTCCTTAGCTATAGTTTGATTCCAAGAGTACTGAATATACAACTGGATTTATTGCATATCTGCACTCACAATGACCTGCTGTGATGCACAAACTTGGCTAGGTAGTAGGAACACTCCCTAACCAATATGTGGCCAATACCCTGCATAGCTGCTATGTCCTAGAAGACAGTGTTTGACCCTAAAGGGTTTCTGATCTAGGCTCAGGCTCAGAGGTAGTGAAATATCATCAAACTTCAGACTGGTACTGGTGAAAGAGAAACATGCTTATATAAGCCACAAATGTAATGAATGTAAAGGTAAGTAAGTAAAGCTAATATCAGCCCAAAAAAAACTTAATTGTCACACTGCCAGTATGCATAATGTCTTCAAGGATTATCTAAGTCTTCCAATGTTTCTGAATCTGAGTTAGATATGATTTCAATATCTGAATCTTCTGATGTGATTTCTGAATCTAGGAGAAACACTGAATTTAAACTGACATATCCATACATGGAACTATGGTACTGGTGTGCTAACAGTGGGGGATGCTGAACCTACATTTGTGCCTCTGCAGTTGCCGAGGACTCTATCATGACCCACATGTCATTGAAGGCTATCTGTAAGTTTCTCTGAAGAGATGCCTGGCATTTGGCATAGCCTTTGATGCTCTCAGTCTCAGCATCAGGTAGACCCGTTCATCACCCTGCCTGCTCATCCCTCCATGCAACATGCCAAGAAAGGAATGCTTTGACATGCTGCATCTCCTCCAGTAAAAGCTGTACTTACTGTCCAGCAGTTCATGTATGCTCTGGCTTTACACCACTTAATGTGCAGCACTGATGACAGGATTGAAAAAACCATATCAGCAAGAAAATTGGAGTTGCTAACCATCTGCAAGAACCTCCCCAGCTGAGGCACCCTGCATCTCCCAGATCCAAGAGAGTGTCCAGTTGCCTTTGGATTGACCTGCCTCACCCTCTGACATTCTGTGCATGTGAGCTGGCTTGAGCACAGGAAAGATACTCTGCCAACCATCCTCTCTAAGTGTTCCGCATAGCCTGCTAAGTGCAGTCCATGTGTGGTAGTAGCTTTGCCAGCCTCTGTAACATTATGCTTGACCTTCCTGATGATAGCAGCAGCATGTATGTTGGCTTGCTGACCCCAAATGTTAATATCCTCGAGTTTATATAGGTGAGTATGAAGAAGGAGATGCCAGTGGAGGTCATTCAGTGAGTCAGATGCCTGTGCATGGCACAGATCCCATTCAAATTGGCAAAGGTTCATCACAGATAGTGTATGGTGTGTGATCTCATGTACAAGATTTGTACTTGGCACCACTGCTTGATCTTGTGCTGCAGCACATTCATGCAATCTTGCAACTTTAAATGCTGAAGATCAGTTGCATGGTCACCAAGCGCCAAGAAATCTTGTAGAAGTCAATGTCTGGGGAGTTGTCTGTTAGCAATCAACCAAGGATGGCAAATACAAAACTTATTGTTCCTCTTCAATTCCAATGCCTGATGAGATAAGGACAGCCAGTGAGATTTCATGGTGGAGGGAATTGTTGATGCCATTCTTGAGCTCTTGAGCTTGTTCCTGAGAGAGTTAACCTTACAGATGCCTGTGTTATAGCTAATAAACAGTGTTAGTAGAGCTTTAGAATAAATATTGATAACTTACTTGCTGTCATTGAGCTGAAAGGATTTGTTACTGACATGTCCACTTCCCACTTTCAACTCCTTGTTTCCACATTGCTACTTCCTCTGTATGCTCAATAACAAGTGTCTCATTGAATTTGTTGAAGTCATGCTGGTGTTGGTTGCATTCTGGTATAGTGGCCTTGAGCTTCCACAGCAGACTGATACCTAGTTGATCACACAATTGAACAACAACATTTGACCTATCACAATTGCACACTTACCAATATTAGTCACTTTTTCCAGTTGAAGTTGCCAAAGTGGTCATTGAGTGTGTTGTGTCAGGAACCCAGGCCCATTTCACATGTACTGGTAGCCACAGGGTTTATATTGGCCCACTCATGCTCTGGAGCCTTGCCATCTGTATGACCCATGCCCTTTACAAGATTGTGTGAGTAGGCAATTTGACACACAAAAATGTGAGCAGGCAAGTGAAACTTTGGAACCAGAAATGTCACAAATTTGCTGCTATGTTTGATGTGCATCTGGGTGGGATACTGGGACATGCAGTCCCACAGGTGTTTGTTCCATTGACAGGCTATATTATATGATATGTTTAAGGTGATGAGATTCTTGGCAGGTTGCATGGTTGAGAAGAATAGATAGTCCATATTGATATATCTGATGGTCTTATAAGATGAGAAGCAACAATACAATAAAATATGCACTTTCCCCCTTTCTGTCATATCCCATACATTCGCGCTTCTCATCCGAAGTTCCGGATGTCAGATCTGATCAGATCTGATCCACAGATCCGTACTGGATCCGTCACAATAAGCTTCTTCATTCACATCCTGTTCATATAACGTTAAACACTGCTTATTTCCTCCATTTAGTATATCCTCCTTTCTGGTGTATCGGTTATGCCTTCTTCCAGCTATGTTTTACTGATCCATTTCACTTGTGATTAACTTCCAGCTTATGTTTGACTTCTAATAAGCATTGCTTATACATTGCGATACTTTGTGCATAGCCTCTCACGTAGTTCTATTGTATATAAACTCTTGTATATGTCCTATAGCACCCCAGTTCGAATATCATCTTAGATTGTCCTCATTCTGTTATCTGGACTCGAGTCTTAACAACTCTTGTCACCCTCCGAGACTTAAGGATTGCATCTGATAGTCTATATGCATCCGCCTCTATCTATGGATAGTCCATACTCTGTTAGTTTCTAGTCCTAGACTTGTCTAGACTAGTCCTTATACTCCCGTCCAATATCCGGATGCCATCTGGATAAGTATACGATACTATTCCTTGTCTTCGGATAGGAATACGTTACTTTCCTCTCTACCCGGATACCATATGATAGTCGTCCGGACCTTCTCAATAGCCATCCGGATCTTTGGATACGATACATATAGCATTCTGAAATATGGGGCTATACTCGGGAAAGGGGCACAGCATACGAGCTGAGGCCGAAGCCCTTCAGATCCGTTACCCCTTGAGTACGACCTTAACAGTATATTCGAACTCACACCTTTCCGAGTATACTTACAACACTCTCCATGGCACCTACTAGAACTACACAGAACTCCCTCTGTAACGCTGGACTTGTGTCCATGTGATGGGACCCTACACCCATAGTCAATACCTTCACCAGTTTCTCTCAACGTCGCGCTAGTATTTCCGGACCAGCTCAGAGTATATCCGAGTTGATGAACTGTAGGCACCCAGAGACCCCTACATGTACTCCATCTGGATCAGCCCTGGACAATGAAGATCCTAACGATGAAGACGATGATACTCCAGGCGGAAACCCACCCGATGATGAAGGTGGAGATCCAGATGATGAACCAGACCATGATGAAGATGATGGCCTTAATGCTCAGGACTGCGTTTTCATGCGGCTATCTGAAGCCATCAATAACCTTGTGTGTAATAACCGATGCACTTCCTTTTCGGACGACTCCAAAGTCAAAGTTCGCGAGCCGGATACCCTTGATGGATCTGAGCCTAGGAAGTTGTGTGCGTTTTTTGTTCAATGCGAGCTTAATTTCCAGAGCAAACCCAAGACCTTCCATTCAGACCGGGCCAAAGTTAACTTTGCCCAGTCTTATCTTAAGGGCATGGCCCTCGAATGGTTTGAACCTGACCTCCTTTCAGGCGGGCTAAGTTCTCGTCCAGATTGGATGGATGACTACTCCGAGTTCATGCTAGAACTTCAAACTAATTTCGGACCCCATGACCCATCCGGAGATGCTGAGATGCAACTTGAGCAACTCAATATGCGCAAAGGACAATGTATTAATGTCATATCCCATACATTCGCGCTTCTCATCCGAAGTTCCGGATGTCAGATCCGATCAGATCCGATCCACAGATCCATACCGGATCCGTTACGATAAGCTTCTTCATTCATATCCTGTTCATATAACGTTAAACACTGCTTATTTCCTCCATTTAGTATATCCTCCTTTCCGGTTCATCGGTTATGCTTTCTTCCGGCTATGTTCTACTGATCCGTTTCACTTGTGATTAATTCCCGGTTATGTTTACTGATCCGCTTCACTTGTGATTACCTTCCGGCTTATGATTGACTTCTAATAAGCGTTGCTTATACTTCGCGATACTTTGTGCATAGCCTCCCGCGTAGTTCTATCGTATATAAACTCTTGTATATGTTCTTAGCACCCCAGTTCGAATATCATCTTAGATTGTTCTCATTCCGTTATCCGGACTCGAGTCTTAATAACTCTTGTCACCCTCCGAGACTTAAGGATTGTATCCGATAGTCTATACGCATCCGCCTCTATCTACGGATAGTCTACACTCTGTTAAAGTTTCTAGTCCTAGACTTGTCTAGACTAGTCTTCATACTCTCGTCCGATATCCGGACGCCATCCGGATCTGTATACGTTACTATTCCTTATCTTCGGATAGGAATACGATACCAATCCTTACCTTCGGATATCATACGATACTATTCCTTGTCTTCGGATAGGAATACGTTACTTCCCTCTATACCCGGATACCATACGACAGTCGTCCGGACCTTCGGATACGCTACAATAGCCATCCGGATCTTCGTGTACGATACTTATAGTACTCTGAAATACGGGGCTATACTCGGGAAAGGGGCACAGCGTACGAGCTGAGGCCGAAGCCCTTTGGATCCGTTACCCTTGAGCACGACCTTAACAATTAATAAGTATGTTGTAGAATTCCAAAGGCTTGCTTCACAAGTCTGCGGATGGGGTGACAGAGCTTTATGTTGCCAATTCTATAATGGACTTCCAGCTCGTATTAAGGACGAAATCAGTCGCATGGGTAAACCCGCTACCCTTTCTGAGTTCAAAACCCTTGCCCAGACTATCGATGCCCGTTACTGGGAACGTAAGGGTGAAATCTCTAGAGAAACCAAGTCCTCATCATCCAATCCTCCGAAACCATCCACATCCGACTGTGCTAGTTCTCATCTGTCCGGATCTGGAAATCACAGATCTGGACAGAACAAATCCGCTAAACCCACATCCGCGTCTACCTTGTCCACTCCGAAAGCTCCGGATCTTAATACCAAGCTGGGTAAGGACGGAAAGCTTACAGCCGAGGAACATCAAAGACGTTTAGATAAGAAACTCTGCCTATTCTGTGGCAGACCTGGGCACACTGCTTGGGACTGCACTAAGTCAACCTCTTGTGCTGCTAAGGGACGTGCAGCCAAGGTCACTCCTGAAACTAAACAGGAGGCTTCATCCATAGCAAAAAAATAGTCCACAACCCTCCTGACTCTGCACAGGATGAGGGTCGTGTTGACTCGACCCATGCTAAGGAGTTAAGACTCAATGCTGTTGCGCTTTCGAATCTGACTTCACTTTGTCCATACGTTTCACTTCTGGACTATCCTAGTATTCCTGAATTTCCAGCTCTTGTAGATTGTGGTTCCTCTCATTGTTTTATAGAAACTAGTCTCGTCCGAAAACAAAAACTCTGTACATATCCGATTCCTCCTATTCCACTCCACTTGTTTGACGGTACTTGTAATGCTACCATTTCCGAAGCTATAGATCTCTCTGTTTGTTTTTCTTCCAGCAAAGTTACCTCCGAAATGTTTTACGTTACTCCTTTGGATTCATCTTGTCTTATCGTCCTTGGATATAGCTGGCTTTCCCTACACAATCCATTGATTGATTGGGTTACAGGCAGCATCGACTTCCAGATGACACCTCATAGAATGCCACCAACCCCTCTGGCGTCACCTCCACTTCTGGATCCTATTCCTACAGTGGAACCTCACCCTCCGACTTTGCCAGAACCATCCGCTGATAATCCGGTTCCTAATATATCGCTAATCAATGCAGTAGCCTTTTGCAGGGCCTGTAAATTAGAAGGATCCACCCAGTTCGATTATCATGAGTTTGCAGATGTCTTTGATAAGGGAAAAGCTAGTCAACTTCCTCCTCATTGTCCGTACAATCTCAAGATTGATTTGGAGGAAGGATCTGCCCCACCCCTTGGAACTATTTATCCGTTATCCCTGGTAGAGCTTGAAGCTCTTAGAAAGTTTCTTGATGAAAATATCGCTACCGGACTCCTCCGCTCCTCTTCCTCTCCTCACAGAGCACCCGTTCTCTTTGTCAAGAAAAAGGATGGTTCCTTATGCCTTTGCATAGACTTCCGTGGCCTCAACCAGATAACCAAGAAAGACCAATATCCATTACCCCTCATATCCGACCTATTAGAATCCCCTAGCCATGCCAAAATCTATACGAAGATCGACCTCCGTTCTGCTTATCATCTCATCCGGAGATGAGTGGAAGACTGCCTTCCAAACGCGCTATGGTTCCTATGAATGGTTGGTTATGCCTGAAGGTCTTACCAATGCACCGGCCGCGTTCCAGCGGTTTGTCAATAGCGTCTTTGCCAATAGGCTAGACATATGCGTTATTGTCTATCTGGATGACATCCTTATATATTCCCAAGACCTCGCATCCCATAAGAATCACGTCTGAGAAGTACTTCGACGCCTCCGCAAGCATCGGCTCTATGCCAAACCCAAGAAATGCGAATTCCACTCCACGTCCATGGAGTACCTTGGTTATCTCTTATCTCCAGACGGCCTTACTATGTCTAACGAGAAAGTACAAGCTATCGTAGACTGGCCGGAACCTTGGAAGGTTAAAGATATTCAATCCTTCCTCAGATTCGCAAATTTCTATTGTTGATTTATCTATAACTACTTGGATATCATAGTTCCGCTTACACGGCTTACCCGCAAGGATGCACCTTGGAATTTTTCGGATGAGTGCCAGAAATCCTTTGAAACGCTCAAGAAAGCTTTCACTATGGCTCCAATACTAACACATTGGATGCCAAACATTCCTTTGATTGTGGAAATGGACGCTTCGGACTACGCTATCGCTGGCATACTGTCCATAGTATGTCTGGATTCTGAAATCCATCCAGTAGCATTCTATTCCAAAACCCTTACCCCTCTGGAACTCAATTACGATACCCATGATAAGGAACTCTTAGCTATTCACAAGGCTTTTCGGACCTGGCGACACTATCTAGAAGGCTCGTCCGAGCCTGTTGATGTTGTCACGGACCATAAGAACCTTGAGTATTTCACAACTACCAAACTCCTCTCTCGCCGTCAGGCTCATTGGTCGGAATTCCTCCACCAATTCAATATGATCATCCGTTTCCGTTCTGGAAAACTTGGAGCTAAACCAGATTCCCTTACTAGATGCTGGGACGTCTATCCCAAAGAGGGGGATAAGGACTACGCTCAAGTTAACCCTCATAATTTCCACCCCGTATTCACATCCGAACAGTTAGCTTCGTCCCTACGAGCATCAACCTTAGCTTTTCCAGTGCTCCACACAACTGTGCTTATGGATGTTGAACAGCTTCATAAGGATATCCTATCTGCACTCCCTAATGACCCTATCAGATCTGCGTGCATGTCCAATCCTCTGGATGATAGATGGACCATGGACGATAGTGGTTTCCTCTGTTGTGATAATCACATATACATTCCAGAATCCAATGACCTTAGGCTTCGTGTCCTTCGGAATACCCATGACCATCCATTATCAGGACACTTTGGTCAGAATCGTACCCTAGAGCTTATCTGACACAAATATACCTGGCCCGGTATACGCACCTATGTTAAGGACTACGTCAAATCCTGTACTACCTGCGCCCAAGCCAAGGTTCTGAGACATAAGCTATTCAGATTGCTGGAGCAACTCCCTATACCAGAAAGACCTTGGAATTCCATATCCATGGATTTCATTGAACAACTTCCGGACTCATCCGGCTATACAGCCATCCTCGTTATCATTGATCATTTATCCAAGCAAGCTATATTCGTCCCAACTCACAATACCATTACCTCTCCAGATCTCGCTAGACTATTCCTGCTTCACATATTCTCTAAGCACGGAATCCCTTCTCATGTTACTTCAGACCGAGGTACAGAATTCATATCCCATTTCTTCTGTTCTCTAGGAAAGGCACTCGATATGGTCCTCCACTTCACATCTGGATACCATCCGGAAGGAGATGGACAAACGGAACAAGCCAACCAAACCCTAGAGCAATACCTCCACATCTACTGCAATTATCAGCAGGATAACTGGTCAGAACTCCTTCCATTGGCAGAATTCACTTATAACAATGCTCTGAGTGCTACCACTGGAGTTTCACCATTCTTCGCCAATAAGGGTTACCATCCGAACATATCCATCCATCCAGAACGTGACCTCTCATCTGCCCTCACCTGTGACTATGCTATAGACCTTAATGAACTACACCTATTCCTCTGAGAAGAAATGTCTCTTGCACAGAAAAGATATCAAGGACCTGCGGATGCGCATCGGATACCCGTTCCGGACCTCAAAGTTGGAGAACAGGTATTCATGAAAGCTAAATACTTCCGTTCCACTCGTCCGTCCAAGAAACTATCAGAAAAGAACTTAGGTCCATTTGAGATTATAGCTTGTCCAGGATCGCACTCCATTACTGTCCGACTTCCGGATTCTATGCATTCCATCCATCCTGTTTTCCATGTGTCCCAATTAGAACCTGCAACACTGAATACCATTCCTAATCGTATCCAACCCCCTCCGCCTCCAGTAGAAGTTAATGGAGAACCAGAGTATGAGATATCCAAAATCCTAGACTCTAAGCTAGACTGTCGAAGAAGACAATGTCAACTCTTATACCTCGTCCGATGGTCCGGATATGAAGGAACGGACGAAGAAACCTCATGGTTACTAGCTACAGAACTCGGAAACATGTCTGAACTAGTATCGGATTATCACTCAGCATATCCAGACAAGCCTGGTCCTATTCAAAACTGAAGTATACAGATTGTACATAATGGAAACTACAAGTACAAGTAGCGGAAGTTAAGAAAATGGATCCGAAAATATCTACATTTCCATAGACTCCTCATCCGCTCCGGATCCACCCTCCTCACTTCCGGACGCCTTTTCCATCTCCTCATCACCTTCCTCTTCCTCATCCAGACCCATCCGAGCCTTATCCAAAGCGATCTGGGGGTCAAGCCTAAGCTCCTTGAACAAGAGGGCTTGGAATTCCCTCTGTTGCTGGAGGAACAACTCCAATCCAGAGCACATCTGCTCCGTGGCAGCCCTACTTCCCTCGGCCACTTCTATACTCTTCTCCAGGAGTGCATTGGTCCTAGACAACTCCACTACTATGTTGTTAGCAGCAGCAACCCAAGCCTGGTCATCATACTCCATATAATCCGGAGCTTCTGGAGTGGGACTCTGCTGATGCTTCTTGCCCTTGCCCCTGGGAGAAGGGGATCTGGCAGCGCACTGTCTCTTCTTGCCCTTGGAGGCCTTGACAGTTCCAGGCCATCTGGGACAGGTGGCCTTGTCCTTCTGGCAAGCGTCACAAGACTCGATCTATCCGAACGTCAAAAAACACGGATCCGAAGCTATCTGGACAACTCACCAAAGGATTAGCTGCTGCATCTGTCCATTGACAGATCCGTGCCCTTCCGGAGCAGCGTGCTGTCATGCATGGTATATGATCCATACCATGACAGATATACAGATAAGGAGTGATAAGGAGTGATAAGGAAGGTCTTAGGCACCATACTGTTTCCTATCACCAAGTTACTCTACCCATTTTCCTTTATTTTCTAGCTAGTTTCTTTTTCTTCATTCCTGACCCCTATTTTCCTATATCTTATTTTCTTCTATAAGATTCTGTTTCTTTATGTTTATTTTTGTTTTATTTGGCCATCATGTTTTCTCAGAAGCCACCAGGAATATTTGTAAGCTTGTCATGTGACTGAGAAATACCTTGGTTTGTAAGAATTCAACTTGACTCATCATGTTTTGTCATGATTGGTCATGCTTTGTAAGACTTACAGTTGTATTTATAATCCACTTACTAACAAGGATGACTCAACACACCTATGGACCTGGTTTGTAAGCACAATCTTACCAATCCATGTGATGACTCATTCCATCTTTTATTCATGCTTTGTAAAATTACACTTATTTAGTATCTACTTTGTAATTAAGCTGACTCAACACATCTTAAGGTTTGGTTTGTAAGCACATTCTTACCAATCCCTGTGATGGATCATGCTTAGTAATATGGCCTCCCAAAAGGTATAAAAGGAGCTCATTTACACCCTTGAATAAAGCTTCCCACTTTCAGTCTTCTCTCAAATAGTGTGAGATAAAGTAAGATTTAAGTGCAGGCCAATCAGGAGCCTTGAAGTAAGATCAAGAAATACAGTCTCAGGTTATATACTACCTTACAGGGGTTGACTATATAACACAGTACAGCTTTCTAGCTAAAGTTCATACACTACTGGCCTCTCTCTTTTTCAGGAAGGGAGACACAAATTCACGTTCAGCACTACCTCTCTCTTTTTCAGGAAGGGAGACACGATCCAGAAACACTCAGTCAACACTACCTCTCTTTTTCAGGAAGGGAGACACGATCCAGCAGCACTCAGTCAGGTACACTCAGTACAGAAGAACTCCAGAAACCAAGCAGGGATAATCTAACCAAGGAACAAGAAGAGGTCATTTTTAAATAAACCCTCCCAAGAACTCACACGTTATCTACCATGAAGTAGAAAAGTCATAGACCATGTACTTAAGGACTGGCAAGAAGTCTTATCCCATATAATTATGTTATCATTATACGTGCATTGTTCATAAGACCCTTAAGTAGTAGGACATCACTGGAGCCCACCGCAAGGGAGGCTTCTTTTTGTTTTAAGATTATCTATCATCACATAAGCACAAGTTCACTGTTGAACTTACGTACACCACCGCATTCACGAAACATTCATTCTATCCAAAACACTACTGTTATAAATTTGCCAACCAAGGCACCACGTTTATTTGTCAAATATGACCGTACTATCCACATTAACGATTCCCAACCCAGGAACTAAGGCAGCACCTGCCAAGTTCAAGGGGGGATACTCAGAAGTGAAGAGCTTCTTGAAACATTATGAAAGACTATGTGAACATAACAATGTAGTCTCTGACTCCAATAAATGTGAGTCAATCACGCAGTATATGTCCCATCACGTCACCGAATTCGTCGAGGGACTAGCCAGCTATAGGACCCCCAGTTGGAGTACCCTTAAAGCTGATATTTTAAAGTATTATGATGCAGATCTGGACACCAAGAGATATAGGAGAAAAGATCTGATTTCCTACGTCAAAGCAATGCGGGACAAGAGAATCCCCAGTCTCACTGCTTGGAAGAAGTATGTGAGAGGATTTATCCACATAGGAGGATGGCTCGAGCAAGCCAACAAGTTAACAACAGAAGAATATGCCAGTTACTTCTGGGAGGGAATATACAAAAGACTACGAGCAAAGATTGAATCTCGTCTAATGTCAAGTGACCCAGACAGAGACCTTTCCCTAGCCTTCCCAGTAGAGAAAGTAACTGCAGCAGCAGAGAAGCTTTTCCATCGAGACAGATTTGATGCAGACTTATTAGTCTCTGAGGTTGACTCAGATATCAATACTGACTCATCAACCTCAGAAACTTCAGAGAATAGCTCAGAATCTGATTCAAGCGAGTCAGATCAGGAGTTTTTTCTAAAGAATCATAAGACACAAGGGATCCAAGATTCAAAGAAAGGGTCCAAGAAGTCTAGTCATAAAGAAAAGAAGAGACCCAAGTCCAAAACATCAAAACAAGCCCCTATTTTACCAAAGTCCATTGAGAACTCAGCAACTCTTGAACCTTTGGATGAAATGGAAGGACTTATAAAGAAAATGAATGCCATTTCACTTGAGGATCCAGATTATGCTCTATTATATTACAGAGCAACACGTATTGATCCCACAATCAAAGAAATGATAGCAGCCCCTATTAAAAAGGGAGACAGCGCTCCACATACGAACTTCAAACAGCAAGCTACTGCTACACAAGACAGAACAAGAGCACAACCAGGAACCAAGTTCTACCAGCCACCAAACTCATCCATAGATGAACACATCTGTTTTGGATGTGGTGAGAAAGGACATGGTATTCCTAGATGCCCACACATTTCCAAGTTAATCACTGAAGGTACACTTGCCAAAGCAAACTCAGGGCAAATTAATCGAGCAGATGGCAGACCCATCAGACAAATGCCAGAAGAGAGTATTATTGAAGCTATTAAATGAGAGGACCAAGCCCCAGTAGCGCACTTTATTAAAGTACACACAGATGAGGTGGCAAGTCCTAGCCCAAATAAATTCAAAGAGCAAGCAAGAACCGCGTACCTTAAAGATTACAACAGCTCAGACACCAATTCCCAAACCCCAGCTACCCAGAGTACTCACTTTGATGAAACATCTGAAGATAGCGACAATGAGCTATATGCATTCCCCGTCGAAAGAACAACAAGAAACTCGACGCTGGGACGACGAGAATGATATGATGAAGTATATCCTCCAGGGCAGAGTAAAACCCTAAGGAAAACAAATGAGAAAGAGAAAAGAAAGGAACATTCACCCAAGGTCCCAGTCCAGAAAGACCCTCCAAAGCCCAAGTCCAAAAGTGTAGAGCCCACACCAACAGTACCAACAAATAGGGCACAAAATAATGCTAAGGGAAGGAGTCAGTCAATAGGAAAGAACTGGGACAGTGAAGATGTGGTCATGGATGATGTGGATGATATTCACATTGACAATAAGACCACAGTCAACAAACCGAACACGATTCCCGACCAGAAAAACTCAATGCATCAACGCGTATCTGAGTTAGCATCCAAGTATAAACCCGAGAAAATATTGGATACAGTTCTCAAGACACCCATCCGTTTGGAGGTGGGAGAGCTCTTGGGAACATCACGTGAACTTAGTGGAATTCTAGCTAATGCAATCAAGCCGAAATCCCTAAGTATTGACTCAAAAATTGAGGCACATTCTGTATGGACCAAAACACGCAGATTATCAATCAAAATTGCTATGCACTGTGATGGTCAAGCTATTAATGCGATAATTGACACAGGATCTCAATTAAATATTGTTAATAAACATATCTGGAAGACTATTATTAACAGGCCCATAGATATGGCAAAAAGTGTATCTATGAATGATGCTAATGGTGGTGAAGGCAAACTCAGAGGATTAGTTCAAAACGTGCCCCTAAATTGTGGTGGCGTTAACACACAAGCAAATCTGTTTGTCAGCGATCACGTGCCATTTAGCTTACTACTAGGACGCCCATGGCAGCATGGTAACTATGTGTCCATTGACGAACGAAAGGATGGCACATGGCTACTTTTCAAAGATCCACAAAATTTAGAAGTCCAATACGAATTACTTTGCACCCCCAATGGAAGCGATCCTAATTGGGACTTTGAACCGTCCACATGGATCAGTAATATGAGCGAGTTCACCTACTATTGTGGACTTGACAAAAACTTACCAAATTTGGACAGTTTCGGTCAAAACTGTCCAAAAGTCGAAAATTCCCAGCACATGACCCAAACATTTGCAAATGCGCTCCACGCTGAGCAAAATATACACAGCAAGTTAGTCAGCAATGTTCTGACTTACTCAGACAAAGTTAAATCAAAACAAATTCTGAAATCTATAAAGGAGGTGAACGAATTAAGCCCGCGCCCAATGTCTTTTGGCCTCGCACCTGCCAGTAACAGTGTGAGGCATCCACAAACAAACAATAGTTCCCTTTTTGGTATTGAAACCACAACCACAAACGTTCGGACAATGCCGGACCACGCGTTCGACAAAACTTGCGTGGAACTGGCTGATTTCCTTTTCCAGAACACCGGCAACTTCTGGTTCACGACCACAATCCACAACGATGCGCTCACACTGCCATTCCAACCCAGTCCGTTCTTCCCACTCATTGATCCTGATGAGTCCATCCCTCCCTCACCTTCCTATTCACCTGTCCAATGGGACAGACCATCTACCAGCCTAGAGGACCCCATTGTTGTGCCAGCTGAAGGACCTATCCCAGCTGGCAACCTCAATCAGCACGCCACATCCTTGGACTCTGGCCTGGGGAGCTTCCTTACTGAAGACACTCCCAGGCAAGCCTATTCTGATGCCTCTGAACTAACTGGCACCTCTAGGGAGGAAAGAGATGAGCTAGAAGAGGATAGTCTCCAGGAGGAGGAGAATGGTAAGCGCTTATCACTCTACCCTACCAAAGTTCACTCACAGAAGAAAGTTAAAGCATCTGAGACCTTTTTTGACCCAACTGGCATGACTTATAAGGCGGATTTAGCCGAGAACCCTCAAGTTTGCACCTCAGATGCACCAGACCCATCAGTACTCAGTAACGCCCAGCGCTCAGAGCTGGAATCACGCCACATTCACGCTACACCCCACCCAGACTCATGTGCCACCTCAAACATACCTCCAATAGCATCTATTGAAGAGGTAATGTTTGTTTCATATCTTACAGAAGGCGCTACTCACTCAGATCACATCCCAAAGCTGTCTATCAGAGATACTCAGCGCAATCTAGCACATAATCCCAAGCCATCTAACTCAGGCACCACATATCATTCAGTCCCCAACTCAGCACATCTCCTGGACAAGCAAGGGATAGCGCTTGTAGACAAAGTGGTCCCTGAAAATTCAGGAGGTTCGTCTAACAGTTATAATAATCAAGTACAAACTAACAAAGTCTATCCAGACTCAAGCGCCGCTCAAGATAGTCAGTCCAATAATGAAAATAGTGAGCACTTGCAAGTCTTAGGGTTCTATGATGCCCTAAACATGATTCTTGCACACGCAGCACAGCAAGACGAGGAAGAAGAAAATGGGGCTCAAACGGTTAAAAAAGAACGAGATAAGGTGCAGTCCCAGCTGTCTTCTAATTCCTCAACCCCTCTGCCTTCATATGACTCATCCAATGATTCTTTTGTACCCCCGGCTCTTCGGGACAGTGTCTTGACCATCAACAGTACATTCGACGTCTTTTTCCTGCGACTGTTACCAAATGGAGGACCTGTTTCACTCCAAACTTCAAGTACACCAGTGTCTATAATTCCTTCTACACCTCCCAACTCAAAATCAAGTCTTTTCAACGATGAAGAGATGCCGACGCTCACACCATCCAAGAAATATGAATTGCCACCAGCTGAGCCGCCTCCTGTCAAACTTGATCGAGTGAAAATCAACAAATCTATATATGACGAAGATGTACCTATGCTAAGCTTGTCTGCTGAAGCGTTCAAGCCTACATCAGGAACAATTCCATATCGAGGATTAGCTCGTGTGGATGGCAAAACAGCAATTTCATTCAAAGGTTTGACACAAGCTCACGCTGAACAGTACCTTACATCTACCTACACACAGTACAATGATTATCACTCCATCTATATTCCCAATGTTATCCATGCTATTGAATCATTCTGTTTCTGCCAGGACAATATCATCACGAACAACTGGAATGTCCACATGTTTCGAGATGGGACATACCCTGGTCACCCTGTTATCCCTGGGGGTATTAAATTGCCCACAGGAGGTCCTCGTTCAGGACGAACCTGGAAGAAACAAATTCCCGAACTCCATGATCACTGCGCACATACGCGCCACCTTATACATATTCTCGACACTATCTTATCCACTCGTATGCTTGCCGAAGCTTCGACTCGAGCGAAAACCATCAAATGTGACCACCTCCTATTGATTAAGGGGGGACTTTCTAACAAAGATTATGCTGGTCAATACGATGATGTTAACCCATTTTTCTCTGAGACCAAAGCCAAGCGCCTTAATTCATATGCAGCTATAGCTGAGGCACATGGAGAGCCAGAGTGTTAAAGACCATGGCACACCGGGTGCATACAATCTCTTGGAGGGGTGAGTATGACTGACTCAGAAGGGCTTTGGCCTCAGCTCGTATGCTGTGCCCCTCACCTGAGTACGGTGCCCTTAATTTCGGATAAAGTCCAATAAGGTCCTAACAAAGTCTGGAGGACTTTGGAGGCAGACAACTCTGGTGGAGCGTCTGAAGGACTTCCGGATGAGCGTGGGAACCGTCCGGATGAGTGCGGGAAAATTCCGGACAAGTATCAGAAACTCGGATGGAGTTCCATCTACTTGATAGGAAGTAGGATAAGTGCGCATATCAATCCTTGGTGAAGGCATAGGGTAGAGATACTGCAACGGACACAGTCCGAGGCAGGAAGAGTGGTCCAGAGTTCCGGATAGGGGTTCCGGAGCGGACACGGACAAATATAGACTACCCTTAGGTAGAGACAGAGTTGGATAAGGATCGGAAGGAGTGCGAGTATCGAAAAGACAAGACTTTAACCTAAGGATACAATCCTTTAGGCTTAAGATAGAATCCGGAAATGGATGAAGTCTGGAAACGCGGAAGAGCGGAGCTCTGGCCTAGGGAATCAATCCCTAGGCCCAAAGGATAGAGAAGGGGTCCTTACAACACTAATGTGCGAGGACAAGAATGCTGCAAGACTGTATTATATTCGAACTGAGGATCTATCGAGAAGTACAAGAGTTTATATACTGTAGGTAGCTAACAGAATAATCAGAGGCAGTGTCCGAGGCTATGTACATTAGTGCAGTCAAGGATAACGGATCAGTAAGCATAACAGATAAGTAAACAACCAAGTACCAGTAATAGACAAATAGCAAAGATATCGGGTAAGTATAGAACCGGTTATCCGAAAGGTAGAGAATACCAAATAAAGGAATAGGCTGTGTTAACATTATATGGACAGGTAATGAATAGAAAGCTTATCGTATCGGATCCGGAGCGGATAGGCATATTGGATAAAGGAATAGGCTGTTAATGTTATATGGACAGGTAATGGATAAGAAAGCTTATCGTATTGGATCCGGATCGGATAGGCATATCAGATCAGACGGATGAGCGGTAGTTGGTAGTTGGACAATTGCGATTGTGGATGAGACTGGAACTGGTTATGGATGAGGTCTAGGATCCTAATCTAAGGATTAGTCCATAAATCCGACTATACGATAGGTCCAGAATCTGGGATATGACAGCTCACCTCAAAAATTCTCGATGCCCTTCTCATGCCTTTCCCTGACGAAGATACCGTCAGCGCCCTTACTGAATCCCGACTTTTTGATGTTGGAACATCTCGAGACATACTGCATCTCACACATGACCGAGACTTAGTGCTCGGAATCGCTCAAACTGGACTTGTTATTGTTGCTACCTCCCCTTTTCGAACCGAAATGTTTGATGATCCAATCCATTCAAAGGAATGGTACGTACTTTCGGACATCGACGAGGAGGGCGAGGAACCTCAACCCCTGAAATCAAAGAAGTTCTTTCTCTAGTAAACTAGAGGTGAACAGCTTTTTCTCGATACCATGTTTGTCACTCATACCCCGTTTTCGCAGTGATCTTTGAGACTCTTCCATTTCATTTTCGTTTTCCCAAGTCCAAATCTCAATTTCATATCCATCATGTATAATTCCTATTCGACTCTTATGTTTCAGCAACAAAGCTCCTATAAGCCCAAAAATATGGACCCTCGAATTCTCGACTCTTTGCCTATGTATTTCTATTGCCCTTCTTGCCTCAAGTTCCATTTCTGCATCTCGATTAGCATGCTTGTCTTTGCTTGTTCTTATTGTCTCTAGTGCTTTTGCCTACTTACAAAAACTACAATGCAGGCTTCCATGTAAGATAGCGTTGCGAAGAAAAGAAGTAAAAAGTCAAGAAGTGATAGCTTTAGATACGAGTTACCAGTTCTGTAATTCGAGTCTTTTGCGGTCCAAAATTTCATCCGAAAAACTTAAGTCTTCACAAATTCAGACTTTCAGTCTAAGTCACCCTAACAAACCCGAAATAACCTCGAGCACTGAGATATTAGTTTATCCCCAAGATATACTTGAGGATGAAACTATTGATGAGTGCTATCAGAGATTCAAGAAAGACCCACACCATTTTTATTCCTCGACACATGTAGACCAAATGCACACTCCACCCACATTTATAACTGACTCAGACTATGATGAGGAATCAGACATTCTGATTTCATGTGACTCTACTGAGACATCTGAGACTACTCCAGTACTAACTATGTATAAGAGAGTTGATAAGAAAGTTAAGCCTGTGTCAGGAACCTTTCCTCAGGAAGCTCGTGTAGACAGACACTTTCCTCATGACTGTCATATCCCATATACTCACGCTTCTCATCCGAAGTTCCGGATGCCAGATCCGATCAGATCCGATCCACAGATCCATACCAGATCCGTCACGATAAGCTTCTTCATTCATACATATCCTGTTCATATAACATTAAACACTGCTTATTTCCTCCATTTAGTATATCCTCCCTTCCGGTGTAAGGAATAATGCCTCTCATCGTGTGATATGGCGCTTTTCACTAGGGAATACATGGCACGAACTTGCAGCACCACTCTGGGTGCTATCTGCAGCTATTCCTATATGAGGCGCAGCTTTCCCGCGCACACTTCCCGCGCTTCACGATGCGCGCGCTTTCCCGCGCTTGAAGCGCCCTATAGTGCCAGCCATCCAGAAGCATCCATCCACTGTCCACCAAGCTCTCTAAGTGCGTATATTCCTATTTCCCTTATTTGCATATCGTTCCACTTTTATTTTTATCATGGACCCTTACTTTACATACCTTACTCGGTAGCGCTTTGGCTCCGCATGACAGCACTTAGGCGCCATATATAAGCACCAGCAGTACTTACTATTAGGAACTTTTTCGGTTGACAGAACTTTGCACCCACTATTTACCTAGCAGAATATAGTTGAAATCCATTCATTTTACACTCTCTCATTTGCGCATATACGCGCGCACTTTCCCGCGCTTCGCGCAGCACATGCACGCGTTCCCATGCCTTCATTCCTTGCGCGCACCTGCGCTTTCTCACGCTTTGTATTGGCCGACCAGTAGCGCCTTCAGCGCATACAACTAGATCCCTGCTGCACTTGCTTCCCCTTTAGGGTCGAACGCACTTGTCATCTCAGGTATAGCAGACTAGGCAACGCACGACCTACAACAATTATAGATACAGTCAGGAGCTTTGTTTGTGCCTCGCTGTGTTGTAGTTTCTACACCGGTTTATCGGTTATGCTTTCTTCCGGCTATGTTCTACTGATCCGTTTCACTTGTGATTATCTCCCAGCTTATGTTTGACTTCTAATAAGCGTTGCTTATACATTGCGATACTTTGTGCATAGCCTCTCGCGTAGTTCTATCATATATAAACTCTTGTATATGTCTTATAGCACCCCAGTTCGAATATCATCTTAGATTGTCCTCATTCCGTTATCCGGACTTGAGTCTTAACAACTCTTGTCACCCTCTGAGACTTAAGGATTATATCCGATAGTCTATACTCTGCTAGTTTCTAGTCCTAGACTTGTCTAGACTAGTCCTTATACTCTTGTCCGATATCCGGACGCCATCTGGATATGTATACGATACTATTCCTTATCTTCGGATAGGAATACGATACTAATCCTTACCTTCGGATATCATACGATACTATTCCTTGTCTTCAGATAGGAATACGTTACCTTCCTCTCTAACCGGATACCATACGATAGTCGTCCGGACCTTCGGATATGCTACAATAGCCATCCGGATCTTTGGATATGATACTTATAGCATTCTGAAATATGGGGCTATACTCAGGAAAGGGGCACAGCGTACAAGCTGAGGCCGAAGCCCTTTGGATCCGTTACCCCTTGAGCACGACCTTAACAATGACCCCCTTCGAAATTTAATCACTCTAACTCCGCATCCACCAAAATTTATCCCTAGTGAACGATTATCATATGAACGTATGGAGAGCCTAAAAATAAACTCACAGGGATTTCTTTGGCCTGAAGAGGAGAAACTCTTCCAACATATTATGCTCCTAAACCAAGACACTTTAGCCTTTGAGGAAACTGATAGGGGTACCCTCAAAGAATCATACTTCACCCCATATATTATTCCGACCATACCACATGTCCCTTGGGAATACAAAAACATTCCTATTCCTCCTGGGATCCACCAAAAAGTTATTGAACTACTCAAGTCAAAAATCAATGCTGGAGTATATGAACCGAGCCAATCTGCTTATTGCTCTTGATGGTTCTGTGTACTAAAGAAAAATGGAAAGTTAAGACTAGTTCATGACCTTCAACCACTCAATAAGATATCTATCCGAGATGCTGGACTCATTCCTATAGTGGATGATTTTGTAGAATCATTTGCTGGAGCTCAGTGTTACACTGTATTTGATTTATTCTGGGGATTTGATGCACATAAAATGCACCCAGATAGCAGAGATTTGACAGCCTTCCTAACTCCTTTAGGATTGCTATGATTAACCGCTTTACCAATGGGATATACAAATGCTCCTGCAGAATTTCAAAAATGTACTAGCTTTGTCCTGCAGGATGAAATCCCACATGTAGCCAATGTATTTATAGATGATCTTCCAGTCAAAGGACCAAAGACTATCTACCCTGATGATGAAGGAAATCCTGAGGTCTTAAAAGAAAACCCAGGGATTAGAAGATTTATTTGGGAACACGCAAATGATGTTCACCGTGTAATGCACTGAATAAAAGATGTTGGTGCAACGTTTTCTGCTACCAAGATTCAGTTATGCCTTCCTGATGTGCTTATAGTTGGACAACGATGCACACCAGAAGGAAGATTACCTGATACCAAGAAAGTGTCCAAAATCATGAATTGGCCAATCCCCTCAACAGTCAAAGAAGCACGAGGATTTATGGGACTTTGTGGGACAGTTCATATTTGGATACTAGGATTTTCCAAGCTAGCAAAGCCTATCACACAGCTTTGGAAGAAAGATGCCCCTTTTGTTTGGGGAGAGAAACAAGATTATGCATTCAGAAGTTTGAAAGAGCACATATGCTCAGCACCAGCAATGTGAAGCATTGATTATTCTTCTTCAAATCCCATATACCTTTCAGTAGATTCCAGCTTCATAGCTGTAGGAATCATCCTTTCACAAATTGATGATGACGGAAAGAGATGCCCAGCATGATATGGTTCTCTACCAATGGGAGAAGCAGAGTCACGATACTCCCAGCCTAAGTTGGAGCTATATGGTCTTTTCCGTGCACTACGACATTACAGACTTCATATTATTGGAGTAAAGAACCTTCATGTCGAAGTTGATGCAAAATATATCAAAGGCATGCTTAATGAGCCTGACCTTCAGCCCAATGCAACCATTAACAGATGGATTCAAGGAATCTTTCTTTTCGATTTTACACTCCACCACGTTCCTGCTACTAGTTTTAAAGGCCCAGATGGCTTATCCAGACGCCCTCTAGGCTCAGATGAAGAAATAATATCAGAAGATGATTCTTGGCTGGATGAAATTGCCTTACTTTCAACCATCAAGACATTTTCAACACTCCCTTATGATTCCACTCAATTACCATCATCACTCTTGTCAGCTGCTGATCAGGAGCAGACTCTGACAGACATCTACAAATTCCTCACCATGTTAGAAGCTCCAAGCTTTGAAAGTACCACAAAGCGTAGAAAATTCATAAAGTGTACCACCAGGTTTTTTGTACAAAAGGGAAAGATGTATAAGCGTCTACTTGATAGACCACCCTTACTTGTAATTTTTGACCTGGACAAGCGAGTTTCTATCCTCATGGGAGCACACGAAGATTTAGGTCACAAAGGAGTACAGTCTACCTTTGAAACAATATGTTACCAATTTTTATGGCCTCACATGTATACCGACGTTAAACATCACATGCAGTCCTGTCACGAGTGCCAGATCCAAACCGTAAAGAAAATGCATATACCCATCACTATCTCTACACCAGCCACGATTTTCACAAAGATCTACATTGACATACTCAAGATGCCGACCGGGAATGGTTTGAAGCATCTAGTGTTAGCGCGAGATGATCTTTCACGTTATGTAGAAGGTAGAGCATTATGATCAGCCTCAGCCAAAGCTATGGCCAAGTTCTTCTGGGAAGACTTGTATTGCCGATATGGTGCCATAGGACAGATTGTTACTGATAATGGCTCCGAAGTTAAGGGAGCATTTCAAAAGTTACTTCAGCAAGTGGACATTCCACAGATTCAAATCTCACCCTACAATTCACAAGCAAATGGAGTAGTTGAACGTGGACATTTCAATATCCGAGAAGCAATAGTTAAAAGCTGTGGAAAGCACATTTCATGTTGGCCTGAGAAAGTTCCTCAGGCACTTTTTGCCGAAAATATCACTACGAGCCGTGCAACTGGATTTTCCCCATTCTACCTCCTCCATGGAGTACATCCCGTCTTACCCTTCGATCTCAGTGAAGCAACATCCCTTGTTGATGGATTTTATGAGAATATGAATCCCATTGATTTCCTCATGTTACAAATTCGCCAAATTGAAAGAAGACCTGAAGACTTGAGACAAGCTGCAAAGACCTTAAAGAAGGCAAGATTTAAGTCCAAGCTTCAGTTTGAACATAAGTATCACCTCAGGATGCATAAGAAATCGTTCAATCCTGGTGATCTTGTCTTAGTCCGTAATACCCAGATCGAAAAAGAATTGAATCGCAAAACCAAACCATGATACTTAGGACCCTTTGTTGTTGAGAGACAAACCAAAGGAGGATCTTACATATTAAAAGAAATGAATGGGACTCTGTCTAGACGTGGTGTAGCCGCCTTTAGACTAATTCCATATATAAGCTGCCAAGATCCTGCCTTGCAAGAAATTGCTGATACCCTTGTCAACGCTCAGCACTCTGAGGAAAATTTATCACCATCCAACTCCGATTCTTCTTCCCTCTCCCAGGACAACTGACAGTCCACATCATGAATAATAAAGACCACACACACGTATCCAGTTTGCAGCACAAAATTTCTAAATTGTTTGAGATCCTTCTGGAGGACTGTAACAGACTTCATGAAGATTTCATTTTCCATAACATCAGTACTCATTACCAACAAATGTTATACTACTGGGACAGAAGTTACCAGTCAGTGTTACAACAATTATGTCCAACTTGCAGAATATACTTTGAACTTTTCAGGATTCTTGAGGAAGTCCACCACCTTGTAGATCCAGAAAACAGATGGAGAAGAGAGAGATAAAACATTCAACACCATAACCTGCACCTCAACTGGGGACAGTTGCGATTTCTTGTGCCGGGTGGATGTCATGCATGGTATATGATCCATACCATGACAGATATACAGATAAGGAGTGATAAGGAGTGATAAGGAAGGTCTTAGGCACCATACTGTTTCCTATCACCAAGTTACTCTACCCATTTTCCTTTATTTTCTAGCTAGTTTCTTTTTCTTCATTCCTGACCCCTATTTTCCTATATCTTATTTTCTTCTATAAGATTCTGTTTCTTTATGTTTATTTTTATTTTATTTGGCCATCATGTTTTCTCAGAAGCCACCAGGAATATTTGTAAGCCTGTCATGTGACTGAGAAATACCTTGGTTTGTAAGAATTCAACTTGACTCATCATGTTTTGTCATGATTGGTCATGCTTTGTAAGACTTACAGTTGTATTTATAATCCACTTACTAACAAGGATGACTCAACACACCTATGGACCTGGTTTGTAAGCACAATCTTACCAATCCATGTGATGACTCATTCTATCTTTTATTCATGCTTTGTAAAATTACACTTATTTAGTATCTACTTTGTAATTAAGCTGACTCAACACATCTTAAGGTTTGGTTTGTAAGCACATTCTTACCAATCCCTGTGATGGATCATGCTTAGTAATATGGCCTCCCAAAAGGTATAAAAGGAGCTCATTTACACCCTTGAATAAAGCTTCCCACTTTCAGTCTTCTCTCAAATAGTGTGAGATAAAGTAAGATTTAAGTGCAGGCCAATCAGGAGCCTTGAAGTAAGATCAAGAAATACAGTCTCAGGTTATATACTACCTTACAGGGGTTGACTATATAACACAGTACAGCTTTCTAGCTAAAGTTCATACACTACTGGCCTCTCTCTTTTTCAGGAAGGGAGACACAAATTCACGTTCAGCACTACCTCTCTCTTTTTCAGGAAGGGAGACACGATCCAGAAACACTCAGTCAACACTACCTCTCTTTTTCAGGAAGGGAGACACGATCCAGCAGCACTCAGTCAGGTACACTCAGTACAGAAGAACTCCAGAAACCAAGCAGGGATAATCTAACCAAGGAACAAGAAGAGGTCATTTTTAAATAAACCCTCCCAAGAACTCACACGTTATCTACCACGAAGTAGAAAAGTCGTAGACCGTGTACTTAAGGACTGGCAAGAAGTCTTATCCTGTATAATTGTGTTGTCATTATACGTGTGTTGTTCATAAGACCCTTAAGTAGTAGGACACCGGATATTCTTATCTCACTTATTATTGAAGAATCTGAGCGTCGAAACAGAAAAGATAATCGTCCACTACGACACCATGTCAGCACCAGATCCAATGGTGTAGACGAGGCTATGGGAGTGACGGACTCACTGTCACGAGGATGAGGGAGAGGCAGAGGTTTTAGAGGAGGAAATTGTGGTGGAAGAGGAACCGGGAGACCTCGTCCCCCGTGCTGGAACTGCAATTCACGCGAGCATTTCAAAGCACAGTGTCCTGAGCCAGACAAAAATCAGTCTGCAGGAACTACTCGCACTGCCAATGGATCTGCAAATGCAGCTGCTGATTCCAACTCCGAAAGTGACGGAGTCTTTGCCATTGACGAGCTGTCAGAATTCAAGACTGAAAGCTCAGTACCAGATATGCTCACCCTTTCCGAGTCCTCAGATGACTACAATGAAGCCCCATTTCCCGCACTCAATGACGATGATCGATTCTCTGAAGTCAGTGACAATGCTGTTATGTGGGATGACCCTGACTGGACTATATTCCAGAGTATAGCCAGTGGTAACGCCTCTGATGGAGAGGAAGAAATTACTGCTGAAGTACATGATGGACACAGAAAGAACGAACATACCATTGAACTATATGACTCGGGCTCCACCCAACATATCTCCCAATTCAAGGAACTCTTCGACACCCTCTCCACCATTCCCCCGAAAACATTTATGGCTGCAAATAAACAATTGTTTAACGCTGTAGGAATTGGTGAGATGATTATAGAAATACCTAATGGTGTTGAAGTGTCCAAACTTCACCTCACCAAAGTTCTTTATTCAGCTGAAGTGGGGTATACCCTCATCTCCATCGGACGTCTCGATGAGCTCAGTTATTCAGCAACTTTTGCAGACGGAAAATGCACCCTTAGAGATCCTGCTGAAGACATTATTGGGCAAATCCCCAAGTCATCCAAAGGCTTGTACCGCATGGTACATCACGAAAGCAGTGGAAGTGTACATGCTGCATTGGAGACTGTATCCATAATGGAACTCCACAGGCGCATGGGGCACATAGCACCCAGTGCCACTTGAAGGCTTGCCGAAAATGGGTTAGTATCAGGAATCAATGTTGACTTATCAACAAAAGAACCCACCTTTTGTGAATTGTGTGTCTATGCAAAGGCCACACGAAAGCCTGTAAAGAAAGTCCGTGGAGGCGAACGAGCCAGTGAGTTCACTGAAGAGATTCACACCGACCTTTGGGGACCTGCCCCAGTAGCAACCCTTGGAGGACGGAAATATTATGTTAGCTTCACGGATGACAAGACTCGACTTACACACCTTTACCTTCTCCAGCAGAAAAGCGATACTTTCGATGCCTACAAACAGTTTGAGGCTTGGTGTCAAACCCAGCATGGCACCTGAGTCAAGATCCTTCATTCAGATTGTGGAGGCAAGTATCTAGGAAAGACCTTCACCATGCATCTGCAAGCTGCAGGGACTAAACAGAAGCTCACCATTCATGACACACCACAGCACAACGGCGTTGCTGAATGACTCAACTGTACACTGGTTGAGAAAGTCAGAGCAATGTTGCATGAAAGTGGCCTACCCAAAACACTTTGGGGCGAGGCTGTCAGACATGCTGTATGGTTGAAGAACCGTACACCAACTAAGGCTCTCGACGGAGGCACACCTTTTGAGGCCACTACTGGAAAGAAGCCAGATTTGAGCAAAGCTCGTCCTTGGGGATTGAAGGTCTGGGTTCGAACCAAATCTGGAGATAAGTTGGGAGGTTGGGTTGGTGAAGGACGATGGGTTGGTATCGATGAAGCCAGCGAAAACGGATGCCATGTGTACTGGCCATCCAAGTGCTCTGTGAGTGTCGAAAGGAATGTTTATTGTGACCCTGTGGAGGTTACGACAATACCTTGCGAGGGTGTCATATCCCATACATTCACGCTTCTCATCTGAAGTTCCGGATGTCAGATCTGATCAGATGCGATCCACAGATCTGTACCGGATCCGTCACGATAAGCTTCTTCATTCATATCCTGTTCATATAATGTTAAACACTGCTTATTTCCTCCATTTAGTATATCCTCCTTTCCGGTGTATCGGTTATGCTTTCTTCCGGCTATGTTCTACTGATCCGTTTCACTTGTGATTAATTTCCGGCTATGTTTACTGATCCGCTTCACTTGTGATTATCTTCCGGCTTATGATTGACTTCTAATAAGCGTTACTTATACATTGCAATACTTTGTGCATAGCCTCTCACGTAGTTCTATCATATATAAACTCTTGTATATGTCTTATAGCACCCCAGTTCGAATATCATCTTAGATTGTCCTCATTCCATTATCCGGACTTGAGTCTTAACAACTCTTGTCACCCTCCAAGACTTAAGGATTGTATCCGATAGTCTATACGCATCCGCCTCTATCTACGGATAGTCTACACTCTGCTAGTTTCTAGTCCTAGACTTGTCTAGACTAGTCCTTATACTCTCGTCTGATATCTGGACGCCATCTGGATACATATATGATACTATTCCTTATCTTCGGATAGGAATACGATACTAATCCTTACCTTCAGATATTATATGATACTATTCCTTGTCTTCGGATAGGAATATGTTACCTTCCTCTCTAACCGGATACCATACGATAGTCGTCTGGACCTTCGGATACGCTACAATAGCCATCCGGATCTTTGGATACGATACTTATAGCATTCTGAAATACGGGGCTATACTCAGGAAAGGGGCACAGCATACGAGCTGAGGCCGAAGCCCTTCAGATCCATTACCCCTTGAGCATGACCTTAACAGTTCATGGCTGATACAGAAGCATTAGAACCTACCACTCTGACCGAGGCGAAATGCCACCTGGATTGGCCCCAATGGGAAGCTGGAATCCAGGAAGAGTTAGCAACGCTAAAGACTGCAGGAACTTGGAAACTCATTGACCCACCTCAGGGTGCCAACATTGTGGGTTCTAAATGGGTTTTCCGCGCTAAAAAGGATGCAGCATAAAGCCCGACTAGTGGCCCAGGGCTACTCCCAAGTCCCTGGGGTGGACTATTTTGATACTTACGCACCTGTTGCGACACTCGCGTCAATCAGAACCGTTCTTGCACTTGCAGCTCGACTGGACATGGAGATCCATCAGATAGATATCAAAGGCGCTTATCTAAACGGAGAACTTACCGATGAAGAAGTTGTTTACATGCACCAGCCTCCTGGCTTCAAATCAACAGATCATCCAAAGCAAGTATGTCATTTGCAGAAAACGCTATATGGACTAAAGCAAAGCGGGCGCTGATGGTATCAAAAGTTGGTCAAAATATTGGTGGAGAATCTTGGCTTCGCCCAGTGCGATGTTGACCAAGCAGTTTTCTTCTCATGCTCAGGAAGTGAGTTAGTTGTCATTGTCATCCATGTTGATGACTGCACCATTGCTGCATCATCCATCAACGCCATCACCAAACTCAAGGAGAAGATCTGAATGCACGTTGAAATCACTGATCTCAGGGAACTTCACTGGTTGCTCGGTATAGAGGTTTCACGCAACCACAACAACCACACGCTGTCCTTATCCCAGAAATCTTACCTTGATTCAATCATTCGCTGTTTTAATTTCCAGGACCTGAAACCCATCTCAAACCCCATGGAGCCAATTACAAAACTCCACTCCAGGCAGTCACCGTCAACAGGAGCAGACTACGCGGCAATGCGCCATGTCCCATATCGCAAAGCTGTTGGATCGCTGATGTATGCTTCTCTCGGTACCAGACCTGACATATCTTACACAGTCACAACTGTGTCACGCTTCTCAAGCAACCCAGGGCAGCTACACTGGGATGCCATCTGTCATATATACCAATACCTGCTCGGAACAACAGATCTAAAACTGATGTATGGAAGTGTAGAAAGTGTGTTAACAGGGTATGCGGATGCGGATGGAAGCATGGGGGAGGATAGATGCGCAATCTCAGGATATGCCTTTTTGATCGACGGAGGGGCCATTTCCTGGTCGTCGAAATGCCAAGAAATAGTGTCGTTGTCCACAACCAAGAGTGAGTATGTCGCCACGACACACGCAACAAAGGAAGCGCTATGGCTGCGCTCCTTCATCGGACAGATCTTTGAACCTTTTACCAACCCATCACCCTTTTCTCTGATAACCAATCAGCAATCACATTGACCAAGGATCATCAGTACCATGCTCATATGAAGCATATCGACATTCATTTTCATTTTATCCATTGGGTCATCGAGGAGGAAAAGCTAAGATTAATTTTTTGCCCTACTGTCAATATGATCGCCGACACACTTACCAAAGCATTACCGTCACTGAAAGTCAAGCATTTCACTTCTCAACTCGGACTACGTGCAGCTTGAGGGGGAGTATTGGAATAGCAAGCGCGCGCCTCATAAATCAAGACTCGTTACTGGTTACTCTTGTTTTCGTTCACTATGTCCAGCGACACATATGTTTCTCTTATTTGCTCTTGTTAGTTCCCTTTTCATTGTTATTACTGAATCTATTGTCTGCATGGACCAGCACAACAAATATCTCTTGTTACAGTCTTACTTACTTATTCGTTCATACAAGATCATCTAATCTATTTAGTTAGCTACAGAGTCAGATAGCCACCTCAGACATTTGCCTTCACACACAACTGAGGTGAGATACTTTACAGTTACCTTTTATTCACCTTTACTTATATAGCACAGATAGTCTGTTTGTTTCCAGACTCGCACGATTGTATTAATCCTTTACTATATACAAGGCAGGTAGCTCCCAAGCTCCACTGACTATGCTGACTATATAGCACTATATAGTCAGCTTGCTTTTTCCTGATGATCATGTACCACAACTGTATTCTCTAACTTGAATCTACTTGGTTCTTCCCGGTTACTTCATCCATAACCTCTTAAGCTTTAAAAGCTTACACTTGTGATCTTCTCACTTTGCTTTGACCTTTGGTCATCACATCTTAAGATCTCTCAGAAGCCTTTGTTGTCATCACCTATGACTCAGGCTATAGTCATTGCCAGCCGCAAGACAGTGCCCATGCCCTGACTCAACAACCCACTAGTTTCCTAGCAGTTGGACAGTACTTGCAGCCAGCACCTGTACCCTAGGCCCTGCGAGTTTATCCAAGTAAGACAGTACCTGAGTTCAGTTGCTAACAGTACACAGACTCAGAGGTCAGATACACTTTTTTTTGAACATCAAATATATGTTATTTACTTGTAGTACAAATAAGATTCACTTTGATTTCTGCCAACTTCTGCCAAGGGCCCTCGACCTAGTACTGCCGGCAATTGCCACTTGCCAATTGCTGTCGGCAGAATGGCAGACTTCTGCCCACAACACTAATTGTGAGATGTTTTCCTATCACGTCCGGCTGTTGCCGAGATGACGGTCTGTGACAGTGACGTGTCAATTGTTGTGGCACACGACAGTTAATATCTCACTTCTGCAAATTATGATTAAGATGTTTACATTGTACTATGGAAAAGTCTGTTCCACCATTCACGTTGCTCCATGTGCACCAGCGCCGTAAGCTCACCATAAGCATCAAACTTCTTTCTGGTAAGCGAGAAAACTGGGTCTTTCGCTGATAGGCAGCTGTGCTTATCGTCCCACTTATGTAAGTTATGACCCTCTTCCCGACCACTATCATCAACACATCCCAACACATACAGTCTTCTCCCGTCACAACCAATTCTTACTGGTTGGACGTCGAGTGTTGAAGTCTGATGGCCTAATCGCCGGTGCTTTCAGGGACTTGTGTTTCCCTTTCGGTTGGCAGCCGATCTGCTTCGGAATGCTAACAGGGTATTATGCACTCCTCTCGCGGGACATGCCACTCCCCAAACGCGGAAACGAATTTTGGTCGCCGCGGTCGAGAAGCGCGTTAGTGTCGGCAATGACATAAATTAGCAGTTACGTCCGCATCGGTTTTCCTGTTTCCGCACATAATTGAGAGGCCGATTTCAGCTTATCAGAACGGGTATACCAAGAGCAGTGTCTGTTTAGCGTCATTATTTATTACGGCGTGGGGCAACACATTCTCCGGACCAATCATTGCAGCCTGGTTAGAATGGACAACGTACTCCTAGTCTTATCGTACCCAATAAAAACCAAGCGACCTGTAAAGGACTTATATAAAGGACTTTTTCTGGTCTACCCGCCCATATATCGCTTCCTGCTCATACCGCGACGCACGTCAAGTCTTGTTTGCAACGATGGGTTCATCTGTATCTAAGGTTCCTGCTCAAGTTTCAAGCACTGTAAACACGACATCTTCCTCCGAATTGCTCGACGAGAAAGCCTCTATTCGTCAACAGCGCTCTACGTCGCCCATGGCAGGTTCGTTGCCTTTGGCAACCGACGGCACACTTTCGTTGTCTAATGTCGATGCCTGGGAGTCCACTGCTGCTGCTGACCCAAAGATTCAACTTGCCCGCACAATTCTTGACCATACCAACATGAAGTCGTCGCTTACCAGTCGTTCGGCCGGGGTTGCAATACCTCATGTTTTCAATCACGAGGTAGAATTCAAGACTGGACCTGTCACAGCCCAGAAGTCCAGTGGTAGATGCTGGCTCTTCGCAACTACCAATGTCATTCGATATGAAGTCATGAAGCAGCTAAAGCTCAAGGAATTCCAGCTCTCCCAGGTGACCGTCTATCATCATCGGTTCTCGCTAGCTCCTCACTCACAAAATGTCACAGTCATACCTCTTCTTCTGGGACAAGTTGAACAAGTCTAATTATTACCTCGAGCTTTCTATCCAGAATGCAGACCTGCCCGTCGATGATCGCTTGGTCAACTTCCTCGCGAAAGACCCCATTAGCGACGGCGGTCAATGGGACATGGCTGTCAACTTGCTCGAGGTACGCTTTCCTTACAGACGATAGCATGACATGTCTTCAACGTCTCCCAGACATATGGTCTCGTTCCTCAGCCAATTTACCCTGAGTCATTCCATTCAAGCCTCTCGAGTCCCATCAACATGCTTTTGAAGACGAAACTCCGAGAGCATGCTCTCACTCTTCGCACGCTCTCTTCATCACTGAAGGCCGATCCCAGCGTCTCGCAGGAATTGGCTATCTCGACCCTTCGTGCGAAGAAGGAAGAACTTATGCAAGAGGTTTATACCATCATGAGCGCAACCCTGGGCGTTCCTCCTAAGCCCGACGCGACCTTCACTTGGGAGTATTACACTGAAGATGGCAAGTATGCGAAGTGGGAGGGTACTCCTCTGCAGTTCTACAAGGCTTTCACGGCCAAATTCTCAGTTAGTGCATGTAACAATATTGACGAATCTGCACTCACGAATCTCAAGCCGGCAGAGTCTTTCTCACTCATTAATGACCCGCGGAATGAGTATGGGAAGCTATACACCGTAAACAAGCTCGGCAACATTTGGGGCGGACGACCTGTTCTGTGTAAGCTGTGTTCATTAAGTCTGCATTTCAACAACTCAACTGCTAGCAGACGTGAACACTGAGGTCGACGACCTCAAGCAGGCCATAGTCCGAGTACGCAGTTTTAAATCTCTCAATTACTTAGTTTGTGATTTTGACCCCCCTCATTTGCAGTCTATCAAGGCCGGCCAGCCAGTCTTCTTCGGTTGTGATGTTGGTCAATTCTCTGACTCCAGCAAGGGCGTCGGTATCATGGACACCGACTATTTCGAATACGAAGTAAGCCATTTCTAACATAAGAATGATGGTTTTAAAAATCCACTCTTCCCTATTACAGCAAGCGTTCAACATCACGCTGGGACTTACTAAGGCTCAGCGATTGCAGACAAACGAGTCTGCCATGACGCATGCAATGGTCATCTCTGGCGTGCATGTTGATGAGAAGACTGGTCGTCCCGTCCGATTCAAGGTGGAGAACTCTTGGGGTGAAGACAGTGGCGTGAAAGGTTATAATGTGATGAGCGATAAGTGGTTCGACCAGTTTGTGTTCCAGGTCGTGGTGCACAAATCTTTAGCAACAAAGGAGCATGTGAAGATCTTTGAATCGGAGGAGAGGATTGTGTTGCCTGCTTGGGATCCCATGGTAGGACAGTATTGTTCCGCAGATGCAAGATGCTGATCGTTTTATCCAGGGTGCTTTGGCGTAAATACTTGAGGGCCTCGCTGCGTAATCTTTATACCATATATACCACTTGTTTGTAAGCTTGTAGACTGATGATTGCCAGCCCCAAATCGTTGTGGGGGGTTTTCCTGGACTTGTTGAGCGGGTGTGGTACTCAATAACCGAGACGGAACTACGATCCTCTTGCTTGCATATCACAGGTCCATGACAAGAATTACACACCCTCGACACGCTGAGTGCTGAGCTTGCTATCACTTCAAGGCTATCGCTTCAAGATCCCCTCAGCGTATACCAGACAGTAGCTTTGTTTGTACGCGGTACAAACAATTGAAACGATTTCCCACGAAGAATAGTTTGGCACAGATTATGTATACGGTGACAGCTCAGAGATAATCGAAAGACAAAGAGAGTTGCTAATAACGTTGTAGCAATTCCGAGGACATTATGGCCAGAAGATGATAGTATTTCATAACGGCGCTGGTGCCAGCCCCCAACTCTGACACCATGTAAATGTCAACTAATTTTTTTTTTCATTTTGCGGCTAATCTTATGTAATTTTACTGTTATTCGGTCCATCTTGACCAGTTTTAGCCAAGTTTGATAGGACCGAAATCTGTTGCAGGTTCAACAAACTTTTTCCTTTTACCACGCCTTGAATATTCACTCGTGGATGGGTCCCTGAAGGTCCATCTTAAATAGTCATGGCTAACTGGCACCAGAACGAATTAAATCTGTAGGGTGGTGCGAATTCGAAACCTGCGGACAAATGAATTCCCCTCTTATCAGTGACACCTTGACATTCACTTCAAGAGATTCATCTTAACTTGGGAAGCGTCCTGGCCAGACCTGTGGTTACCACATTGTAACGGCGGCGAACCACCAATCCCCGACTTGAATAGGACTGGGCAGTTCGCTATGGCCGACTCCATACAGGTGGCTCGAGATATTCGCAGTTTGATCAGAAATGGGATGAGGATTGTTGTATTCATTGATTAGATAGAGTCTTCGATGTCTGACCAGAATCCATAGGTCAGGGAACAGTATTTCGAGAGCAGCAGCCAGATATGAATGTTCGTCTAATGTTGTCACACTTTGGAATCTGGATCGGAGACACCTGCTTTCAAATGCGGCGTTGTTACAACAGACTTCTTCAAACACCCTTTTAACATTAAGTTTGTTACGGCGGTTCCCGAGTACGCGCTCTGACAAGCTAGGCATCACATCGTCAGGCCTCTTCGATGTGTATGTTAATATCTGACGTTGAAGGGGTCAACCACTCAGAGGACGGCTACACATATTGGCAAAGGCATTTCAAGGCAAGGTCCATGATTGGCCACTCACTTCGAGGGACAACATCAAGGTTCTGGAACGTGTTGTCTGTATCTCCATTCTTTTCATGCGCTCGTGCGAGGAAGCAATCTGACAAGTACATAGTACAATTTCAGATTTCAGATATGACAGGTAAGACTATCGCCCGTTTTTGAACATGAACAATTATTGACAGCAGGACGCCCCCTATGATACGCAGACCACGGAAACTTACATTCAAAAACTTAAAGTAAATCAATATTAATAGTCAGTATGCATATTTGTTTGCAGCCTGGTGCCTGAACGTTTCTGGAATCCGTGAAAAGTTGCAAATACTAGGTTATCGTAGTTCTGCCGACTTCTACCAACCGACCTACTGCCGGCAATTCGCACCTGACAATTGCCACCAGCAGAGTTATTTCATTCTGCCAACAACAGTAATTAATGAAAACCATCTTCTCCACGAGAGTGGAGTCGGAGATGGAGATCGATAAAAATTTCGTTCCCCGGATCTCTTCGGATGCATAACGCGGGAGTCAATACGGAAGCTTGCTCAGCACTACTTTCACCTAGACCATCAGCATTCAGGCCTCACGAGTGGGCTACTGTCTTCTCTGTTGTAGCGAACCAGAGCTTCGACTTGGAGGCGTAAACTCGTTGGTTCCGAAGTATTCCCACATTTGCACAACATTAATCGACACACGGTGTGCATGACACGTAAAATCATTACTACAAGCTGGTGCTTCCTTCCATTTTGTGCTCGGTTCTACTCTTCAGGATATACTCACCAGATGCATATCTGTCCGCCTCGCATTATTGTAACCTGCTATCTAAACAATTCTGCAGTGTCGACCAAGTCTGGTTTAATCTTCAACCAATCCACAACTCCCACATATATAGACGCAAATACGAGGCTCTTTGCTCTGCTTCGCACTGCAAGTCTGGTTCGCCTCGAAGGCAGCAGTTGGTATATGTCTCCTTGGATCATTAACATCATTTTATAGTATCTGCGGAACTCCTGCAGTTACATTTGCGCTCGAGGTTTATGAATTTGGGGTAAACCTTCTCACTCATTCAAAAAGGTCGGCTAAAACCGGATACGGTAAGTTCCTGTATTATTTCAAAGCTCAGATATCAGTTGGTAACGAGTCGTCAAGTTTGGACATGATAACGATGTTAAACGGTTGTTGGTCAAATAAGTTTCTCATCAGTCTCCTAGAGCTTATGGATCAGGATCTCCCTTATATAAATCTATTGGTGCACTCTGCCTTATGATGCAGCTAATGCACGATACAATGAGTGAGTTCGAAATCTAGGCGTGACTTCTGCTTACCATTCTCCCAGAGATCCGATTGTTCCTCCTGCTGCTCGCCTCTCTCCGGGGAGCGTACGCGGTCAACTTCACCGACTGTTTTATCGACTTCAGAAATCATGCGAATCAGACACTTGATGCGTCCGGATTAGTGGATGCCAATGGTGGAAACATAGCAAATACATCGCGGGGGATCTTACAAGCAGTTGGATTCACCTATGATGCCTGTCTTTCACGGTGCGGCCCTGGAACACAGAAGCCCACCTGGGCAAACACTTCGCAGCAGTTCAGTGCCTGGCTATTACCCTACCTTGCGCTCATTTCTCATTTGCCCTTCGGTGCAAGACATAGAGTTGACAACCTCATGTCTGCTATCCTCACAGTCGGTTCACCGGTGCTCGCCGGTTACTCGATGATTCTCACCATTCTCAACGCTCGGTGGATCAGTCGCCGATTTGAGAATGTGTCCTTCCCCAACGCCAAACACGCCGTCCGCATTCTTATAAGCCTTCAACAAACTCCACTGAAAATAACAAATGAAGACTCGCTACTCAGCTCCCTCATTGTCCTGCCAGAGAATGACAACTGGTGGCCAACGATTGCAGATTTACTTGATTATACTCTCACTTGGTCCATCGCATCTGCGGCATCCATTGCTTGGGTCACTGTTGCATACCTATTGACAGTCGTCGGCTCGCTATCGGATGTTAACGGCAATTTCAACTCCAACGGGCAAGGCGCGGTGTCAGTATGGTTGTGGCTCATACCAATCGTTATAGGTTGGCTGCAGCTATCTCCAAAGTGTGACTACGTCCGCATTAAACGGGCCATGGATAATGCAGATGCAATGGCATTTGTAGCCACCCATCATGGAGTCATGAAGGCATCAGACCTTTCCGAAAAACGAGCAATATCCATTGATTCCACTTCGGAACACCCTTCGTCTCCTGATGAAAATTCAACCCCACCCGTCTACAACTATGCCAGGGCCATCCCATGGTCTCGATCGGCGGAGGATGTTTTCGATGCTTTTCGAATGGCCTCCAACAATTCCAGAATGCATAGACCGGTCAGGATAGGTGATATATGGAAGAATGGGGGCGGGAGGAATGTTATTGAGCCCAGCAACAGGTCCGGAAACCCGTCCGAAGTCAATGCTTACTGTAGACTTCCTCGATATGCAGCACCTAGATACGGAATACGTAGCCCATGGGCGTCAGGGATATTCTTCCGCATGTTTATGGCGTCGCTTCTGCCCTTAGCTTTGCAGTGGGCAACAACTGGAGCTGCGGTACTGGTTGTGTATTATACTCCGGCTGTGGTAAGCATCGTGTGGTGCACAAACCTGTACTTGTCGCTGACAAATAGGACACGATAGGGCCTTGGTTGTAGATCTCTTGGTTATATCATCTACGGCGCACTGGCTACGATGGTGTGGGCGATGCTCGTCACGTCGAGTATCATTTCGCACTACACATATTCATACTCGGGCAGAACCAGCTGGAGTCCTTTCTTTTCTATCACAATGCGTCTCGCAAAGGTCCTATCGAACCTTTTGAGATGGGGTGGAAATTTCTTGGCAATCGTCAATGCGGTTTGGGTAGTCACGGCCAGCATGCTGCAGTTTGCGGATGTCTATCAGAATTGTTACTGCAACTCGAGCGTGTTGGGGAGAGGAGTCCAAAATGCATATAACATCATTGTGATTGATCATTTAGACTTAGGTTTAACTGCAGCTGCTTGGTGGGGCGCATTGGCTTTGGCTTGCTCTACCTCCTTGGGATTTGTTTTTTCGATGAGTTTATTGACTGACTTCGTACCTACGTGATGTCTCTGAATACTGCCTCACGCCAGGGCATTTGTGAGCCTTGAAGTGCGGCAGGGACAGGTGTCCCTTACACTAGAAAATATTGTTCTCCATAAGTCTGCATAGCACAAAAGTTTTAGCGGGTGTATATATTATTGTATGTAGGATATCGTAGCGGCGGTGAGCCGCCTGTCCTCGACTCCCTTGACCGGCCAATTCCTTTATTTGTTTCTTTCCCCCGAAAGCTCAACACACAACGTTCCGCTGTGACGATCTGTGCAATACATGTCTCTACTCGTTTCTAGTATCCGACCAGTGTTTCCCAGAGTCACATCGAGCACCATTCACAGCAACCTAGAACAGCTTCAAGTTCTCCCAAGTCCCTTCAGACATGCACGGGAATAGCCTTCCCGTGACCGCCATCCGTTTAGTCCTGGGGCTTCATGTAGAATCTCGTTGGCTTTAGTCAGCCCGATGCCTTTGTACAAGCCATCCACCGGTGAGGTCCAGTTTTCACCGGGCATCGAGGTTGCCCCGAGTTACAGGTAGTAATCTTCTTACATTTGACCGGCCCATTCTGTTTACCTGCACTGTATCAGTTGTCAGCCACTTCCATGTCCCTATTGAGGATGTGGAGAGCGGGAGCCGACAGCGCATTTAGGTTATCCGCATGGTATGAACAAACCAGACAGGATCGGCATTTAATTTGGCTACAAGAGACGAATGCATGTCCGGCAGAACCACGCTAGGCTGATGGGCAAAGCGCTGGAACACAGTATGGTGCACGCCATAACTCAAAATCAAGATCTGTTTCTCTCGGACTGCAGGTTCGTTTTCTATCACACCACTGGTCCACACCTCGGCAATTATCATTGAATTCATGGATGGTTTCCTCGAAGGTTCATCTCAACTTCATCCTGGGAAAAAGTGGTTACCACAACAGAATCTGAATATACTGTGCCAGTGCGGGTTTGAAACTTGCTAATGACGAGGTTTTCTTTCCCTATTCAGAACATGCCTTGAAGATTCACTCACGGATAGTTTGCGTGGAGGTCCATCTTAAATGGTCTTAGCCAGGTGGTTACTACAAAAGTCGAATTGAGAGTTCCTCGGGAGTTCAAACGTTCATCTTCACTGGTCTTGGTCAAGTGGTTACCAGAGTCGAAATCTGTTTCCCTTGAACTGCGCAGGTTCTAAACCTGCCGAACGCAAAGTTTCTTGTGTCGGACACCTTTACAATAGCTCATGGACAGTTTCCTCGGAGCTCCATTTAATTGGTCTTAGCCAAGTTACTACAGAGTCAAAATCTGTTTCTCTTGGGAGTTGGTTCGAAACCTGCTGACAGCATTTTTGCGGTGTATAGATGTTCGGAGGTCTAGTCATTGCGCAAAAACCTCCTTTTTATATATGGTCCGTCCATGAAAGGAACTCACCTTCATACCTTGCGAGGCCCGTCTCAAAACATAAGATATCCCCAAGGTGCGTACGTGCCAACCTAGATTCTCGATAGACTGACTAAAACTGTCGGGAATCGGGATTCATCAAACGAAAAATGTTAATGGGGTCGGAGATCAAAAGAATGCACGCAAGCTAAGGATAGAGAGAGTGTCTGACAGTAAGGAATATCATACAACTTCCCCACCTTCCTGAACATGCTTAATAATTCTGAGAGATGAGGCCTTTGGCATATATTGCCAGTTTGCTATCACTCACAGGGATAGTCAATGTTCAATACTTTTCGGTTGGATGGGCCCCATGACAACCCGTCCCAAGCCAAACTTCCTCACCAGCACACGTCCCACATTCCTCATCCTCCCTAGTCAGAGAAGATGTCGTTTCTAGATAGCCTTGTCTCTGTAGGACATTTAGGCGCTGCATCATCTCGCGTTGGTCTCAACGTTACCGGAGCTCCATCTGTAACTTGGGATGAGCAGATATCTTTCATCACGAATGAGAACTGTGCAGAAGGGAACGAGACACTGACTCCGGAAAGGGTGAAAGAGTTTTCCATAATATGAGTACATTGTATTTGATAGTCCGTCAAAACGCATCCTCATCAGAATCGTCACTGCAGGACAGCCAAAAGGTGTTTCAAAGTTCATAGACCGTGTTTTCGACGTCACTTATAATTTTAGACTCTGGAGAAAAGAGAGCTCTTTCATGTGCGCTTTGGTCAAATTGACTTTCTCAATGTTACAACCATCATGACCGCTGAATGGTATGTCTGGCCGCGAGTCTTTGACATTTTTGGAGTGTGTTGGTATCCTTGACCTTCTATGAGCGGTGTTTCTCGAGCTCATCGCAGTCCACATCTCGAACGGTAAAATGTATCGTTTTCTGGCAAGGACCTTGAGTGATCGTGTTGTATTGTGCCAGGAACAAGTTTATCGTAATCGGTGAACCGGTAAACAGACTTGCAGTATGACGTCTGCCGTGGGGTGGTACTAGTAGTGCGCGGTACTACATAGGAACTACAGTACCTACATTGTTATGCTCCAAAGTATTACAAGAGAAATCTTGGGGTGAGCCTACATTTACTATACAGGTATACATAGGTTTGTCTATCTGGCTGTGCTGAAAATAGATTTTTGAATGCGAGACGGTGCATCAGAATCAACGAGATCTGAACAACCAGTAAAATTTATTCCTGACCGTCACATCAGCTCCCTCCGTCGATGGACGGTCTCGAGGATCGGTAGACCAATATTGCTCGATAAACATCCAATATTCAGGAAGTTCGAGATAACAGGATCGGGAAGGCGTTTGTAACTTGGTTATGCAAAGCATAATGACGGCATCATTCGAGAGGTGATAATAGGGTATTGTATTGATGCAGGACCTAGTACTAGTGGAGCTAGTGATGTCAATGAGAAGCCAAGGTTAACTCAGACGTACCTGAAACATTACGCTGCCGAATGAATCTACGTCACTCTGTTCGCTTGGCCAAACTCGAGATCCATCTTCCTGCTCCACAAGCAGCTTAGGAGCCATCCGTCGCATGTTTCCTTTGAGCGTGGGCATCCAGGAAGCCTGAGAGGTGCTTATGACCTTCGAATACATCGAGGAAAGACCGAAGTCAGCAACACACGCAGTGCCGTCACCATAGATGAGCACATAAAGCTGGAATTCACGTCTCAATCAAATACAAATTAACGAGAAGGGTCGAACTTACCCCATCAATGACACTGTTAGCATGAATTATGAGAAATATTACTACTTCAGGTCTAGCACTGAGAATACCAGCACGTATGATATTGCAGATCGGCTATGATTTTCTTTGTCCCCGTCCCCGTTTGTTGTCCGGTGGGGCCGTGCCCTATGCTGGATAGTACATACGTATGGTGGTCTAAATATACCGGCTATGATATCCCTGAGCTGAGACTGCCGCATCAGTTTGTAGTCTGCATGAGATACAAGGGGGAACTTACTATCCGGGATCTTCTAACGAATAAGATCTGCGTTCTCGGCTCCGCTAGATGCCATAGCCACCGTATTAGTATACTATCTTCGCATGTAAACCCGGTGGTCCGACTCTCGTCGAACAACAAGAAAAACGTTCCCGCGCTAGTACTTTTTCATACAAGGCTCTCATCCCACAATAACCTCTACTCCGTAGAGTCGGGAATTAATATTAGAAACGCGCCAAGCGTGACTCATGGCCGCACCTGGGTTGCCCAATAAGTAAGGCTTATTATACTGGGCGACAAAGCTCATCGCCCAGGCTTATTATAGTTAATTGTGTTAAATCCCAACACCGGCATTAAACCCTGCCCTAAATAATTTTTTCAGTACTCAGAGACTTGTTATATAAGCTATTTACATATAATATTATTTTGTCTCCCGAAAGCGGTAATTGCTGCGCACTACCACCCAAAACATAACCTAATTTGGAAGTTTCACAATACCAATGTTTCCTAGCTACCCCACACCTCACCCTGCTCTTCCCCAAGTAGTAGGCTTGCATATATCATGTAGCTTGGCTATTATACACCCCTTATAACATATTGTACCACTACATTTGTTACAGTAGCCTCATGGGTATCAATTTATACACAAATTATATTAAAATAAGAAAACATCAAAAAATGCGAACATATGATAGCAATAAGACATTACAGGCTCCATATACTGTGTATATAATGTTCCTGTAATATATATGAGCACATATCACCGCAATTCCACGGTATTTATATGTTTTAAAACAGTCTCCCAGAAAAACAACAATGACCGCTTTTTTCTTGTTTTTGTGTATCTTAATAGATAGTACATGATCCCACATGCTCATTTATTGTTTTTGTATACTATATATCATATCTGGACACAATTATATGGCCTCAGAAGGCCAGGTGTGCTATGTAATAGACATAGGGGTGATGTGAGGAGAATGGTCTTCTGGGAAGCTAATAAGACATGTATGTGATATCTAATACTTGGAGCAGGTAGAATACAATGTCATAATACTAGGACTACAAGCTCAGGCTTCTGGACTTTGAGATAAGTGCTGTGGATGGCAATGTCATATTTTACATGTGTGGGAAAGTATGCAAAACATATGGTTGAAACATAAAAATATATAATAGCACACTACACAAGACTTTCTGCGCTATGGTACATGTACAGCGTGATAGGGTAACATTAGAAGCACCATTAATGTCAATCTTGTGTTGTTACAGGTGCAGGTTACAGATATATGTAGTGTTTTCACATTTTTTGCATTGATGCATAGTGTGCCTACAGTAGTCCACACTTAATTTCGAGTTTTTGGTGTCTAGGCCTATACATTACCATACAATGCTCGAATACTATGTTATATAGTGCTTCTAATGTCACCCTATCACGCTGTACATGTACCATAGCGCAGAAAGTCTTGTGTAGTGTGCTATTATATATTTTTATGTTTCAACCATATGTTTTGCATACTTTCCCACACATGTAAAATATGACATTGCCATCCACAGCACTTATCTCAAAGTCCAGAAGCCTGAGCTTGTAGTCCTAGTATTATGACATTGTATTCTACCTGCTCCAAGTATTAGATATCACATACATGTCTTATTAGCTTCCCAGAAGACCATTCTCCTCACATCACCCCTATGTCTATTACATAGCACACCTGGCCTTCTGAGGCCATATAATTGTGTCCAGATATGATATATAGTATACAAAAACAATAAATGAGCATGTGGGATCATGTACTATCTATTAAGATACACAAAAACAAGAAAAAAGCGGTCATTGTTGTTTTTCTGGGAGACTGTTTTAAAACATATAAATACCGTGGAATTGCGGTGATATGTGCTCATATATATTACAGGAACATTATATACACAGTATATGGAGCCTGTAATGTCTTATTGCTATCATATGTTCGCATTTTTTGATGTTTTCTTATTTTAATATAATTTGTGTATAAATTGATACCCATGAGGCTACTGTAACAAATGTAGTGGTACAATATGTTATAAGGGGTGTATAATAGCCAAGCTACATGATATATGCAAGCCTACTACTTGGGGAAGAGCAGGGTGAGGTGTGGGGTAGCTAGGAAACATTGGTATTGTGAAACTTCCAAATTAGGTTATGTTTTGGGTGGTAGTGCGCAGCAATTACCGCTTTCGGGAGACAAAATAATATTATATGTAAATAGCTTATATAACAAGTCTCTGAGTACTGAAAAAATTATTTAGGGCAGGGTTTAATGCCGGTGTTGGGATTTAACACAATTAACTATAATAAGCCTGGGCGATGAGCTTTGTCGCCCAGTATAATAAGCCTTACTTATTGGGCAACCCAGGTGCATGGCCGGTCCACCGGTCACACAGAACGACTCGGATCCAAGTCGCCTATCTTTGCTTGCCATCGGTCGTTCTCGGCTTCAATAATCAATTCGACTCTTCGCCAGCAATCAGTCTATTTCCGCCAGATTTTTAACCTGATACTCATCCCGCAACTGTAAGTGTCATAGTCAATCTCACGACCACAACCATTCAGGGAAGAACTCACCTGCTGTGTTCAAACTTCCGCTTTAATTTAAACGCGCATCTATTCAGAGGCAAACTCTTGGCATACCACCTTCATGTGTGTTTCAGGTTCTAGATCGCGGATCATGCGGTCCACGACCAGCACGTCCTGGTCGTAGACCGTACAATCTGCGACCAGTCTGAAACACTCGAATGACAAACTCGTGCTGTTTGCCATGGTGAATTTGCAGTAGACAATACATTCCTGTTGACACTGGGAAGGAAGATGGCTACTGAATATGATCGCCCTCCGACACGTTGGCCGTCATTCCGCGGTTCCGTGGTGAACAGACCGGGGACTGTAGGCCACGACGTGACTCGGAATGGACGGAAAACCGTAGAATGGAGACCCACGAACGCTGAAGGGGTACTTTAAGACCATTACAAGGGTTTAGACACGATGCGTAGAATGCAATTTGGCTTCGAAGAACACGGCGATGGTTACTGTAACGTGTGGTTCAATCACTGTGAGTTGAACGGATATAGAAGGAACCGAACAACAGTTATCAAGATCTTTGGCGTGAGCACAAATTTGGTTCGAAGACTCGAGGTGGGCGTTGCAACGTTGAACTTTGAACGTTGAAACGTTGGTAGCTGACGGTCAACATCATCGTTTCCTGCTGGGCCAGTGACAGTACATGTACGTAAGTTAGGTAACTGTTTATTATAGACTGAAATTCACTTCAAGCACATTCTATGAAACTTCGTTGGAAAAATGGAAGCCAAGTGAATCGTACATGCTCTCGGTGCACCAAGTACGCAAACGGTATACATGGTCACGCTCGAAAGGCGTTAAGTTAATCCATCGGCCAGTCTGACAGCGCTTGTGACTCCATGCTGATACCCGGGCCCCTATTAGATCCTTACATCCCTGGAAATTCTCCTAGCACACATTCTGTGGATATTAAAACTAGACCGACGCATTATTAGCCGATTTTATTCACGCTAGAACGACACAAATGGTCGATACGATCATGTCAATAGTCGGTTAACGATTCCACAGCTACTATTATAAAACGATCCATGCAGGAAATGCGGCGTTGCTTGCAAGCAGCGTACTCTCGGGTCTAGGCTCGAATCGACGACACGTGTAGCATTACACGATGTTGTACTGCATGCCAAACTAAATCCTACATGTTATTCTTGCATGTGGGGGACATAGCAGGTAGGGCTTCGATGTGCATCGATATTCGATGGCCAAATTAGCAGAGCATGGTAAATGCTGCAGGGAAAAGAAAGCGCGGAAAGTGATGGACGTAACATTGAAGTGATCCATCTGCTGCTTGATGAGGCAAGGAAGATGGGACCCAGAGCGTGTTTTTCACTTGGCGTGTTGTGGGATCTGGTCTCAGATGGAGCGAGTATTGCTTCCAGGGGGGGACGGAATCCTAGCACAGAGTGGAATCTTGTCAGTTTTGGTATATTGTTAGCTGAAGACAACATCGGTGTTGGATCTGTGCCTGCAGACACCCCTCCACGAAATCGAAACGAACAAGCCCAATGATTGTTTTACGAATTCTAGACTTACAGCAGCAACGATGTACAAAACGTAAACTCGGTGTTTTTGCACAGAAACGTATCTATAACGCGTTTTGTTCAAGTTGATAACACATCCTCGCATATCCCGTCGTTGCCAGCCACGTGGCGTGGGACGCGATAGAAACTTTTTTGTAGGAAAACCTAACTCAAAGGACATATGGGTACGCCGGACCGTAGAGAGAGTGGAGTTCGAGCAAGGGCACGTCGTCATGTGGCGACACAGAAGAATACGCGACTTGCGCCAATCCATAGCGCGTCTGATGATCATGTGTGCATGTGTTCGTCAGAAAGAAGTTTGGTTAATCAAGTTGTTGTCAAGCACCGTATCACTTACATACTTTGATTGCCCAGCAGTAAATGAATTGCATGCAGTTTTCAAGGGGTTATGAAACAGAGCTACGGTCGTGGAAGAAGTCGTGCATCCCGAGATTTATTTCGAAGGCTGGAAGCACTGTATCAAAATATTATCAATCAGTCTGAAGCTACTAGGCTAGTACCCCTTGCTATGATACAGCTGCCAATGTGTGTCCGGTATGCGACTGGAAGGTCCTCAGTATGATGCATGTTGTTATACGAAATACGTGAATTATACGTTAACTTACGAAATGACCCGACGGACTTTTAAAATAATGATGAGCGGCGACACAGTCACTACGAAAGCCTTGGCTTGAAAGTAATTCGGGACCGGGGTAAAGGGGATGACGTCGAATTCTGCTGTCTTGGCGAGAATGACCTTGACTCGGAGGTGCCTTGAGCCATAATCTTCTCGGCCACCGGATTGTCAGACACTGTTAGATCTGGTTTATCTTGATCACCGCCGGCTGATAGATCAAGCAGGTCCTCAGCAGACAGTCGTCTATCTCCTCAGGGTTGAGGGCGGAGCCACATGATGCACTCGCCGCGGATCTATTGCGTCGAGTTCGCAGAACCCATGTCGCTCTGTATTTGTATTGTTACCTACTAGACGAACACGAGCATGATGTTCGTTGTCATGTGATTATTGCGGATAGACTCGTCCGACGAGTCCCTGGTGACGGCACAATGGACGGATCTTGCTGGAGAGAATGGTTCAGCGCCCAGTGAGCAAAATGAACCTGTGTCATCATAGACCTGAGTAAACCGCGCTTCGCAATTGGTCGAAAGCAGTTTATCAATTGCTTTCCCGATTTCTTGATACAGTTCGATCTCATCTCCGTGCCCACATTCAATCCCGAGGAATCAGTTCCGGAACTTGATAGTCCATCCCCGGACCACCGGCGCAGGCGGATATCTTGCGTGCCTTCTAATCACTGCTATGAACGTGGAGAATACAGAATGTTTCACTGATGAAAGAAAAGCAGTGCGATATTGTATCCTGCTCAGAGGGCGCAAGGTGAGGGTAATACGCCCTTTCCGAGCTGCACGATCTTGTCGCAATGACGCCTCTCGCGGCCCTCTTATTGACACTTTGACCGCTTTTAGGTCGAGGCCCAAGGGAGAGTATGACATGTCGGACATTCAATGTATCAGATGTCAAAACAATCGGGGGCACATGATTTCCTTTGCGTTCTATTACGCTCTGCCTATCCTGTGTAGATCAGGAGCGTAAGGGGCAGCGGCACACATCAGAAGCCAGAAGTATGGTACTCACGATGCAGAGGAATGGAAACTCTCCATGTCGAATCGGGGCACAAAATGTCTTGCACAGATGTTAGATGGTGATCAATGCTCTTGTCTAGACGCTCGAGGTAAGGAAGACCTGCTACTTCTGTCAAAGACGATCTGGCTTGTTGATTTATACAGCGACAAAGTTCAAGTTTCTCTGCTGAGTTTTAGGGTTGGGAGATAGGTTGGATCTGTCATCAGACATATATGTGATGGTCGCAAGAGGGACCCGTGATCTGATGTAATCAAGCATAGCTATTGATCCCTGCGAGCAATGCAGCTTACACGCATCTGTATAGAGTAAATATGGTCAGGGCCACGTCTTCAACTTAGCAATAGGTGAGCATGACTGACTGTGCCTTCCCGGATGCTTGGTACAGCATTACCTATTAAGAATTCCAATGTGTTGAAGAGAATGAGAGTGTCAATGCTTAGCAGAGTTTCCAGACAGGGCACGCAGCCTCACCAAAAGCGCTCCTGATCTCATATCGATGAGGGCCAAGTGCTCAGATTGGTGAGACCTCATGATGTGACCAAGTGAAACGTGACGTCAGGGGTTGTGGTTAGTTTTGCACAAAAGGGGCAAGTTTCATATAAGACGCTCAGTACCATATGGGAGGATGCGTCCGCAACCTTTGGATGGTTTATTGAATGGCTGATACAGATTGTCCACACAAATCATGCCGTTCACAGGGTAACAAGACCCTCGATCAAGTAATATTTAGTACGTAAAGACTGGGGGGTGTCCGTGCATGAAAGTAACGTGGGACCGGAATATCCGTGGAAGCCATTGAATCTTGAGTAGGTGGAGAATCTAAAGAGGACGGCCGACGAGGTTTGAAAATTAGGACAACGATTAACCCAAAAATGATCAATAGGAGAAGGAAAATAAGCTTCCGACGGCCCGTATTCTTCTGGTATCTGTAAGAGAGGGTGTCAGCGCGCTATGATGATTACGGGTATACATGACTCACCGCGTTGCATGGTTTAATTCTTTCACAGCCTCGGCCATTTCTACCGAAGTTTGTTCAATGTTGTACTCAATACTGTCAAGAAGGGTCCCTTGATCTATCACAAGGACAGACAAATCCTTGAATAATTCCGCTAGAGAAGCTATCGAGTTTGCAATTTCCGTCAACTCCCGGTCGCGGACACGGAGATCGTGATCTTGTATGTTATCTAAAATCTGAGCTTGCTACACGGAGGAACAACGATTTAGCTATACAAGAGACATGCTGATTGATTGTTGCTCACCGCAGCTTCTACGTCTTCGTCAACAGCAGTCAAGCCCTCGGATCCCCTCGAAGAAATAGTCCCCGACGCAATCAGGAGATCTTGATTCTTAATCGCGTGACCTTGTAAACCTAATGAAGGCAACAGTGCGGTCGTAGAAATGATCGGTTTTTGTCAACTTGATGGACGAGGAAATACATACGTTCCATATAGACACGTTGTTTCTTGCGAAACGTTGAGCTGAGTTCTTGAACTCTCGCGGCTAGGCCTCGTTGCACATTTTTAGCCGCGAGAACTTGAAACTGAGTTTTCTGAGCGGAAGGGGGGAATGAGTGACCTTGTTCAGTACCGATACGTTGAATCAAAGTATGGCATCGTCGAAAATCCTATCCGCGAAAGGAAATAAAGGAACGACTGTAAGCACGATATTGACACGAGTCCACGGAGGATGTACTTTGGTTATTTCGGTGGTGGCCGCTTCGATTTCTCGCTCTTCTGCTGTACGGTCCGCGAAGCCGGGAAGAACATGCTTTGCATGGAGTTTCTCCAAAGTGATAACTGAGGTAAAAGGACGGAGATGATGTCATTGAAGCCACAAACAGACAGTTCCGAACACACTTTTAGCCTGTGTGCCGCCCAAGATCTCTTCTACTTGTTCAGAAAGATCGACCCTTTGTTCAAAATGAGTAAAATTCTATCTGAAACTCCACGGAATAAAATATACCATTTGGGAGGCAACTCGGAGTCGAGTGCGAGATGAGCGGAACTTGGATGTATGAGTGTTTCATTTTCATCATCAGCACGGTATGGTTCATCTGAATAGGAAGACTGTAAACGGGAGAAACGTGTTGAAGGTGCTCTTGAATCACGAAATGAAATAAAGAGAAGGGTCCTTGAGCGCGTCGTCGGCAAATACGACGAGCTTGGAGTTGACATCCCAGAGTAAGTTGACTGCGGAATGTATGGCATTGTTTGTACTATTATTTAAAGTACAAATATAGATAAATAATATACGGCAAGCGGGACGGAGGCTTAAAGTCTATTCACTTACTCTTTGTGAAGTATTAAATTGCCGTTATAACACGAGTGAATAGGTCGTGTAAGTTACATATATTCCAATTATTCGGTTAAGAGAAATTCCATGTTAGATGATCCGACCTAGTGTGGAAATAGTTGTCGGAATCCGGAGGGGACTTGCATGTAACCCCGCACTCGGGTTCATAACAGCCTGCCTGCAGGTTGATTTTCTCTGAAAACCATCAAAAGGCCGGCTTCTTTATTCTCGTCACTGCGATTGTTATCACATCGTGTCCGATCGCTCCTTAACTTAATGGTCTTGTGATTAGTACACCCAGTCACTTCAACTCTTATAAAGTTCCCTCTTCATATCCCTTTCACCCCCATTCTTCAGCTCCACTCGTCTCTCCTCCAAATACTACTACTTGCCCTCCGCAGTCACTGCCTTCGGCCTACCCCACACCGGTATGCTGTTCCGTCCTCCAATTTAACGCCCCAGAATTAATCCCTTTCAGTAAACATTTCTCCGGTGCCCAACCCGTCATCACTCGAAATGTGCAATCTTGAAACGTGGGTGTCCAATTGTTGGTCTAGGCCTTCCTTGCTGATTCAGACTCTTTTATTTTAGCGAAGGAACAAAATTTGGATGTGGGGTAAGTGTCTCACGCCTTATTCTCATTAAGAATCCACCCATTCTCACTCATGCTTCGGTTAGCATTACAAGGTGGTGCGTAATCAAACGTCTTCATACTACCAGAACTATTTTTGACCTTCTTTTAGACGCGCAAACTGAAGAAGATCGATTGCTACAATCAGTATTGCATCCACTCTGTATATCACCCAAGGAATTGTCCTGATTGCCATTGCGAACGGGTGAGTGTTACTGCACATCCATCCTCATAGTCTAGTACTCAATCATACACCAAGTACCTCGGTCCCGACGCAAGAGAAACTATCACCCACCGAACAGCCGATTACTGTGTCTCATGTCAGTACTGGTTCAAGGATGGAGCCTCCCAGCGTCGTTAACCTTGATGGTTCCGACCCCCGGCTTCTTCGCCTCATCTATCGAGAAAACGTCTATAATGCACTTTTATTCTAATAATTATCACTCTAGTCACGCCTTGCTTTGCACACTACGCTGCTGTGTCATCTTGTAGTTCTAGGCTTGTTTGTCGCATATTTTACTTACGCATTATCTATCTAGTCACTGTCTTGCGTTGTCTTGTAACACCACACAGAGTGAAACGACATACACGTATATCACCATTTCACAGCAAGTCCAACTACCTCGCTTTCAACAGCTCGATACTGAGTACGAAACAATTCACGACGTCGTGTCTCTGCTCCTTCGTCCATAATTGAAGCCCAATTTTCATGCAGGCTTCCATCTGTGGGGTGACAAAGATCGATCTTGACCTGAGCGGCAAGACGGTCTAAAGGGGTTTCAGGTTCCTGATCATGAGGTCTTGGTGATGGAGGCGGTGTAGGCAAGTCATGCCAATATACCCTTTCAACTTCCTTGGTCCACTCCTTGTTTCCCCATTTGGCGCCTTGCATCGCATTATCTTCCGCTGGCACTGGCATTTGGACACCGCTTTCCTGCCAGTTCCTCGTAAACCCTTCTTCGTCCTCTTTCTGCTCTACTGCCTGTGCAATGGGTTTCAACTGCCCACCACCATTGACACACCCGCCTGGACACGCCATGACTTCGACATAGTCATACCCCTTCTCATCCTCCCCACCACGCTTCTTTGCACGCATTCCAACCAACCTTCCAGCAGCACCCCTCCCAACTTGCACGCCAGCCTCACGACCTACCTTGCGTACGACGTTCTGCAGATTACGGAAACCATAGCATTTCGCGCCTTTAAAAAGCACCTCGTTGGTGTCCCGAGCGCGAAGTGTGAATTCTTCGTAATCAGATGTACGGATGGATTTTACGGTAAGGTCCACAGGGGACGTGTGACTTGTGGTGATAGAGTCGATGAGAGAGTGTAGGTAGGATCCAGAGCTAGTTCCAGGGTGTGATAGGAGCTCTGGGATTTCAGCGTCGAAATCAGGGATACCTTCGTTCTCTACTGGCTGTGAAAGATCCCAGCCTTTGTCGCGCATCATAAGCTCGAGTTCTCCTGTCGTGATTACGCAGTCCACATCCCGAGTCGAATACAAGTCATTGTAGAAGTCCTGCCGCGAAGCCTCTAGCTTCTTGTCGTAGCATGGCATAACTGACACATGGTAGATATGATCCGGTCTATCACGCAAAGTAAATCAACACAATGAAATCAAAGCAACTAACGGGACTTACTGCACACCCCAGCGATTTCCGAACCACGATTTGACCAGAGTTCCCATCACCTGCTGTGGACTCTTCGTCCTAGCGATAAAAGGTAACATTTCAGAGTGTGCTTTTTCAGCATAACATATCCATCCCGGACAGGCACTCGCTAGCATTGGAAATTTCCCGTTTCCCTTCTTCCGCTCAAAAAATTCTTGCGTGTGCTCAAGCAAAGCAATATGTCGAGCAAACGTAGTGTCGTAAACATGCTCGAACCCAAGTATTCGTGTAGAGAATGCTCGCACTCTCCTTAGTATTTGACGAAGACTCACAGGGGAACCGGATGATGACGAAAGGGACGCTGCAAGTGACGCAAGGCTCTGTGGCGCAATGGAGAGCACAGGAATCTTGTGACTTGGCGTGGAAACTGGAGGATTGGAGTCTAAGAAGTTAAGGACCTCCGTGTGGGATTGCAACGTGATCAATACAGATTCGGCCGATGTAATACACCCACTAATTTTGGGAATACGGTCATTTCGATAAGGCTGGAACGAACTACAAGACAGACCTGCAAGCAAGGCAATCATTCAAGCTTATCTGGGCCTGCTGGAGCTTTCGCCCTGTGCCCTTGGAAGATGGATTAGTGGATGCGCCATTTTCTGAGACTTCGAAGTATGATCCACTGGAGTCAATCACAATTTCGGTCTGAAATCAATTCTTAGTCCGATCTTTTACTGCAACTTGCTATATAACATACTGTAGCGGCACCAGGCTCGATGATCTCCTGCGGCTCGTTCACTTGCTCAACGGGTTTGATACATGCTTGAGATGGAGTTAGGAAGTCATTAAGATCAGTCAAGGTCTGCTCTGCGTAAATCAAACAGATTGTATAGTTTTAAGCACCGGTGAACACGCACAAGAGCTCCAGAGAATGCCATTCAAGATGAGGGGAGAGTAGACAAGGATCATTGGATATCGACAAATGACAAATCGCTAAATTGTATTACGTAATCATCAAAAGGCTTCATCAGCTCTACCGTAACTATTCGGAGGTTCTTCCGATTTTAATAAGCGTCCTGGTCAAAGTGGTTACCACAACGGAATCGAAATCTGTTTCTCTTGCAATTGGACTGTGCAGGTTCGAAACTTGCCGAATGACATGACTTTTTTTCTATCGGAACACACCATGACATTGACTCGTGGGTGGCTTCCTCAGACGTTTATTTCATCTGGTCTTAGCCAAGTTGTTACCGCAACAGAATCAAAGTCTGTTTCTCTTGGACTGCGCAGGGTTGAAACCTGCCACACGACAGTTTTTTTTCTATCGAAATACACCTTGACGTGTTCACTCATGGATGGTTTCGTCGGGGCTCCACGTAACTGCTCTTAGCCAAGCGGTTACCACAACAGAATCAAAATCTGTTTCCCTTGGACCGCGCAGGGTTGAAACCTGCCGAATGACAAGTTTTTGTCTATCGCAACACACCTTGACATTCACTCGTGGATAGTTTCGTTTGGGGTCCATCTAACTGGTCTTAGCCAAGTGGTTACTACAACAGAATCAAAGTCTGTTTCTCTTGTACTGCGCAGTTTTGAAATCTGCCGACCTAAGCGACAGGTTGTTTTTTCTATCGGAGAACACTTCGACATTGGCTCGTGGGTGGTTTCCTCAGAGGCTCATTGCAACTGGCCTTAGCCATGTGGTAACCACAACATAATCAAAATATGTTTCTCTTGGACTGTGCAGGGTTGAAACCTGCCACACGACAGTTTTTTTTCCATCGGAACAGACCTTGACATTCACTCGTGGATGGTTTTGTCGCAGGTCCATCTAACCGGTCTTAACCAAGTGGTTACAGAGTCAAAATCTGCTGATCTTGGAGTTGGTTCAAAACCTGCTGACAACATTTTTGTGGTGTATAGATCCTTACAGGTCCATGATGGTATTAACTAAACCCAATCACTGCGCCGAAACCTCCTTTTTATGTGATGCCGTAGTCTGCCCGTGCAAAGAAATTCACCTTCACGCCTCGTGAGGGTTTTCTCGAAAATATATTCTATATCCTCAAGGTGGCGCACTGGCAGAGGTTTTGGGAGATGGCAAATTGATGGCAAACCGATCATGTTCGACAAGGGCCCTCCTCCACTAATGTTGGGAATCAGGAATATTCCAGGGTTTTCTGCAGTCACAAAGGAAGTCTTAAAACTTTGACTTTGAATTTTTAAGATCAAACGACTGCGGTGGAATTGGTGGAGCAAGGTCGTGCAGTACTCTGGACTCAATTGGCACGTTTCAGTACACCACTCGATGAACTTTCTGTTTCGGGTGACACCTGTACGACCTTGGCAGAAGAGTTCAAATGGTTGAGTTTTCGCTTTCGAAACGCGTTCAATTAATCTACTGAAGACCAGTTTCTGCAAATCCGGCGACTGACCATGCAATGGGATGATATTGTCTCGCGCATTCGCAAGCTTTGTGACTTTTCATGTATAGTAGATGCCTCCAGGTTAGTATATTCTCGCATACCCTTTCGTCGACATTCCGATCATCTTGCTTTACGCAGGACACATAGGGCACGTGAACATACTGGCGCGTATATCTGCTGAAGGGTCATGGATACTCAGGTGATTCTACAGAAGACTTCAGATTGGTCACAAAAAGAGATCGGACACTATACCAATGTCAATGGGTGCTTTAGGTGCATCCACGTGAACAAGGAACTCGCACTGGAGAATATTCGGAGAATCAGGGGATTGCTCAGCAATTCGAAGGTCCAGGTGCTGATTGCCCATGATGTTCCTTGGTACAAAGAGGACAAGGGCGGACCAGTTTTCTACCCTGAAGTCATTCCAGCAAAAGTACGATATCTGGAGAGATGGCATACCATGGCCAACTATGTCAGTCACTACTTGACTAGATGGAAGCATCATTCCACTGGAAGAAATGGCACTGCCTCCGCGGTGACTTTGTTGTAACTGCGTGCACTCAGCACAACACCCAAGATACGGCGTAAATTGTGCGGAGACCCCTGAAGTCGATATCCCAGATCGTTCCCTAATTACTTGCTCGGGCATTGTCACTTGCCGAGAGTATATAAATGGGAAAATCATATGCGTGAGCATACTGTCACTCTCCTTCCCATCATCAATCAAGTCAGAACAATCGACTGGGCTGATGCTTCCTCCGCCCCGTGTAGACCAGCCTTTTATGCATGTATCGGCGCTTGAGGGAGGAAATATTCGCATCCCCTGCGATTTGGTTGTGGACGGCAACTCACAGGGGGAATTCATCTCGTGTCCATCTCTTGCATTCTCACTGCGACATTCCGAGACCAAGTCATGGGTTGTCTTTGACTTAGGTATACGGCGCGACCTCGAAGGATACACCCCTCTCTCCCAGGAGCGTATCAAGGTCATAGGGTTCGCCCCTGTTGTGAACCAGACAGTTGCGGAGTCGCTGGTCAAGGGAGGCGTTTCCCCTGATCAGGTTGAAACTGTCATCATTAGCCACTTGCACTGGGATCAGTGAGTGTTATGGAAAGCTTACAGATCCGAAAAATGACTGTTCTTTATTAGCATAGGGGACCATGAGCCATTCACCAAAGCTACATTTGTCGTGGGAGAAGGGTGCAGGGAACTCCTGACTTCAGGATATCCTATAAACCCCAACTCCCTTTTCTCTTCGACCGCCCTTCCGCATGAGCGCACGAAGTTTCTCCCTCTATCCGACTTCAGTCTCCCCATTGGACCGTTTCCGCTTGCATTGGATTTTTTCGGCGATGGCAGTATGTATGTGATTGATGCACCAGGTTTGTGGTATGGGAACCCTTAGAACATATGACCTGACAAGTCGGTGTTATAGGACACGTCGGAGGACACATCAACATACTCGCGCGCACCTCCTCGGATGGCGCGTGGATTCTCCTTGGAGGAGATTCCGCTCATGACTACAGATTGATTACGGGCGAGAAAGAGGTCGCACATAGTATTGATTCATCAGGTCGCGTCTGGTGCATGCATGGAGATAAGGAAAAAGCAGTGGAGAATATTGCAAGGATCCGATCGCTGTTGGAAATCCCGAGAGTGCAGGTATTGATTGCTCATGATTCGAAGTGGTATGAAGAGAACAAGGGGTCTGCGGCCTTCTTGCCTGGTATTATACTGCCATTACCTGCATGAATATCAGTAATCAGTAATCGATTTACTTGAGATCGTTTGATTTACAGTAATGAGACAAATAGGGCTAAACAACAATGCACGAAATAGTTGGGATAAGTCTACTATGTACTTCCCACAGCTACATTATTATCAAGGACTCGTCATTTCACTGATGATGTAGTCCGAAGATTGATTTCTCTACTGCATCTGCATCATCTTCATTGAATCTAATCTCAACCGAATCCTGTAGGACATCGCTATTTGCATATTCTAAATCCTTCACACCACTACTGCCAACTTCGCCGGTTCAGAAGCCGAAGTGCTTTTTGATCGATTATGGCATTACTTTCGTCCTTCAGTGCTCTGGTGACAACTTGAAGAGCACTTTCTGCGAAGTATGAAGTCATACAACTTTCTCACTGGATGTTCGATTCCCTGTAGGACGATAGCAACTGTTCTGTCAACTTGTTCTAGAGATCATCGAACATCAAGCAGTCCTCGCTAAGGCTCCGTGAAAAACTCCCCACGGAGTTTTTGACAAGTTTTTAACTCACCCCCACCTTCGAGGAGTTTTTGACACTAGTTTTTAACTAGTTTTTGACATGTTTTTGACACCCCCAAAAAATGCGTTTTTACTGGTCATTTTGACATTTTTTCGCCATTATAGTGCAAAGGCCCACTGTACAGGCGCCTCTCGCGAAGGCATTGGAATTGTAGTATCCTGTTGTTGAGACACCCTGCTTGCCCCTTCCACCGGCTTCTCTGACAGCAAATCCAACAATTGAGGAACATCAAGACGAGTGTCCTCGTTACCAGCAAGTACTCTCGTATCACATATACAAGTATTTCCTCACTGATTGGTTTGCACACTTATAGTGATATATTGTGGTCCGCCATAGATCACCAACACATTTTTGAAGCAGCACAGAATTCAGAAACTGATTGAGGGCAGCTGCAAGGACATTGACGACTGCAACAAGACCTGGCCCACATTCTTGAAATTCAAATGGGCATGGCGCAGACTCGTCCTTCCGACCTCTGGGTGCAAATGTGACCTCAAGTGCATTATTTAGCGCTGCTTTGGTACTGCTGTAGAGTTCGACCTATCTGATGGAGCATAGTGCTTGAAATTATATTTGGAGTTTCCGAGATGCTATCCGGAAGTTGTGCGAGTGCTGTTCGAAGGTGACTTAATCGTGCATCGTTGCACTCGATATTGTTGAAGAAGTCCATCATTGAGCCGAGTGAGATACCTGATGCTTCAATATATTCTCAATTTGATAGTTTGTCAGTCATATCTTGACTAGTCGTTTGGGATTCTTGGATGTTCAGCTTATATCTCAGAGAGCTGACAGACTATGTTCCTGGGATCAATTGCTGGTATATTTGAGTTCTTGACAAGTTTTTGACACCCCAAATTCGACCCCGAGTTTTTGACATGTTAAAAACATGTTAGAAACGTGTCAAAAACTCCAGTGTTAAAAACTCGGGAGTTTTTAACGGAGCCTTAGTCCTCGCCGACTGCTGGGTTGCTGCCCTGGCACAGCTTTGGCTCACCTCGATGATACCGACAAGACCACCGCTTCCGCACCAAAAGTATCAAGGAAACTTTCATCAATGGAACTTTCACAGACCCACGGCAGACAACACGACTCCGGAGATCACCTACGACTAAACACCGAAGATGCTTAACGGCCTCCCTTGCTATCCCAGACGACTTGGAACATCACTGCACACGAGGTTGAAGGCTACCGCAGGTTGCGCATACCCTATCTTTATGCGCCAACTCGCATGTCTGTAACCTTCAATCGCGATAACGCAGCATCACTATGTAAAGGTTTTTTGTTTTGTTTTTACATACTAGTATGTACTTGACAGACAACGGACTGCCGTTTCTTTCATTTCTGATCGATTCATCTCTGCCGTCTATGTAGAATTAACCTCATTCGCAACGTTCTCTCATTTTATACGATGACGAATGTGGTATATTGAACCATAGCTTGTCCTTTGATGCTCCAAGTGCACGTAACAAAGCGAGATAATATGACAGAAATGGGATAATACAATTGAGGTGACGCATTATGTATGATGTACAAATGTCCGTGCGGAAAGTGTCCACATATCATCTGAGCTTATAGATAAATGAAAAGAGTGAGAAGAACAGATGTAGATAACGTCCATCCCATGCTTCCAAACCTGCAGCATGAGGGCAGTGCAGCGTTGACTGTTTGTCCGGAAAGTAAAGATGGAGAAGAGCTGCCCCACATCTGTATATTGCGATAATAAGTATGAACGGTTTGCGGTGTTGCCCAGCTGGAGTCGTCCCCTGTGAAAAAGAGTTATCCTTCAATGAAATTTTGATGAGTATACTGAAAACCAACCTCCAAAGAACGTCCTGCGAATCCGTAAGGTCAGTGACCGTACATTGCGAGTCACAGAAGAACGCGACTTACGAGAAGTACAACCCTCCAATGGCAACGTTGCTGGTCGTCCTGAAGTCCAAGTTTTGTTGTGATAGCACTTGAACGTCATCAAAGCTACGGCGATGATGAACTTTACATCAGGGCTGCCTGAATGATACATTACTTACTACAAAACAATGTTACCATTCGCGACGACAGAACCATTGTTCAGTTGCACAAGAAGTGTGATGCGGCTCCAGCTGCCATCCAGTTTTCAGCGGGTATGTCAGGGTAAATGGTCTTGAGAAGTACACACTGTCCAGTCTCGAAGCTGAATGATCCTCGGTCGATACTTACTCCGTAATCAGAGTTGCAAATGAAGTTACTATCCGAGCACATGTTGTCGGGAGTCAACATGTATGCATAAACTACACGCAAGACTTCAGTGCTGATACAGGAGCATGACTGCGTTTATACCTTCTCCTTGCGCATTTTTTCGCCACATGAGCCTGGTGCTGAAACAATTAGTGCCATCTGGTTCCGCTCCGCCAGAGCAATCATTGACATCAGGACCGCCTCTAAGCCCAGGAAGTTTTCCCCCTTGAACCCAGTTGAAATTGGAATCAAACGAAAGCTCGTAGGAGAGCAACATGCTCTGAAATTGAGATCCATCTGTTGTATTCCAAAGCGAGTACCATTGAGCACCTGAATCTGCACTTCCGTAGGTACCAGCACCATAGGTCACTTGTAAGACGGGCCCAGAAGTATTTGACATGGTCACACCAGGAGCTGGTGAGTTGGGGAAGGGATCGTTCACGAAGGCAACGTTGCTACCACCGTTCTGGATGTGTCCTTTGCTCAATGACCACTGGGATGTGATGAACGACGATGCATCGGATGCGCTTTGAGTAGCGGAAGGAAAGGGCATCACGGTACTTGTGGTTAACGAGAAGGATGCAGCTACCGATGCGAGATGAATTTGGCTAGCCGCTGAGACATGAGTGTCCAATAACCAGAGAAAAAAAAGTGTAAGTAAAAGAATGGTGAGCATGCCAATGATCACAGATAAACCTGTGTCTGACGACTCTGGCCTGGACGAAGGAGGATTGTAAGTCACTTGCTAGTCAACGCTAGCAACGGCGACTGGTCGCTGGTCGCCGAGGGCAGGCCCGGCTTGACGATGACAATACGCGTGCAGGACCACGCGTGTTGACAGTATCACGTGACCGCCTCTTCAATCAGTCCTTTCGAACTGCGGTACGATTCTTGGCAACTGCGAGTCTTGCACATGCATGCGTACGTCGAAGTTCATTGCAAGAATGTTTGAATTTTTAACGATACTAGTACTACTTGCATACTTATCTGCATTGCCATACCCTGTAAACCTGTGCTCAAGCTTGTTACCGTACTAGTTGAGGCTATTAGTAGTTGGCCAAATAAATACATCATTCACCATTCGTTGTCTCTAGCTTCAAACTTGTAACTTACTAACACGTTTCACGGTAATCTCTTCAGTTGGCTTATGGGCAGTGCTAGATGTTTGCGGCAAAATCAAGAGCAAGAGAGGCAGCAGCAGACGGAGAGGCTAGGCAGCCTCTGCTGAATGCTTCACACGAGGATGTTTCAGCGGATTCAAACCAAGTTGTCTTCTCAGTGGACGATGAGGACGAGGAAAGCAGTGATGCAGAGCCCTGGACGCCCGTGCGGAGGACAGAGCCCAGTGTCAGATTTCAGGAGGAAGTGCAGGTCATTGGTCCACCTTTGCGGTCCACAATGCAGAGCCGAGAGGCGGGTGCGTACTATCTTTATGTTCATAATCCAATGCATCTTATCAGCGCCTGTACAGAATATGAACTGGACTCGGACGATTTTGATGATGCTTCACTAGCTGATATCCAGCGCGAGCAGAGGCGCTCTCGTGGGGCTCGACGAGAACGTACCATGCCTTTACTGGTCGGTCTCATGGATGCTTCTGCCGCAAGGAGAACGCCAGACACGATTATTCCTATGTACGAAACAGATAGTGCGGGGAATGGAGAGGGACTTAGGAACGTAGACCTTGACAACCTCGCTGAAAAACAGTGGTCAGGTGGAGGTCTACTGAACTCGGTTGCCAACATGGCAAATTCAATCCTCGGAGCTGGTAAACTTCTAGTTGTTTATAGGCCCAAACTACTAACAATGAATGATAGGAATTATTGGTTTGTTAGGTTGCAATTTCTGCAGCAGATTTGGCTAATAATATGGTAGGATTGCCATACGCGGTCAGTCAAGCAGGCTTCTTTTTTGGCATCGTTCTTCTGGTCGTTCTTTGCGCCGTCACCGATTGGACTATACGATTGGTTGTCATCAACGCTAAGCTCAGCGGCAGGACCTCCTACATCGAAGTCATGAACAGTTGTTTTGGCCCTAGTGGTCGTGCAGCTGTTTCATTCTTCCAGTTCTCATTTGCTTTTGGTGGTGAGTAAATAATATCTATGTCGCCGTACTTACGATCGATTGCTCCTTCAGGCATGTGCGCGTTTGGTATTATCATCGGCAAGTGCAGGGTTTCTAGTGTATTATATCCCTACCTTACATTTTCACTAGGAGACACGATACCCCATGTCATTCGTTCAATATTCCCTACTTTGCACACGATACCTGTTCTCTCACTACTCACCAACCGCCAATTCATCATCGCCCTGTGCACGACCTGTGTTTCTTATCCGTTGTCGCTCTACCGCGACATCCACAAGCTTTCACGTGCATCTGGGCTTGCGTTGCTCAGCATGCTCGTCATCGTTTCAGCGGTGCTGATCGAAGGATCGCACGTGTCGCCCGATCTCAAGGGAGATCCATCAAAACGTCTTACCGTGATGGGCCCAGGGGTCTTTCAGGCAATCGGCGTTATAAGCTTTGCATTTGTGTGCCATCATAATAGTTTACTCATCTACGGGAGCCTGAGGACCCCCACCCTGGATCGGTTCGCTCAAGTGACGCATATATCGACGATCATCTCACTCGTGGCGTGCTGTACTTTGGCTATATCAGGCTTCTGGGTTTTTACAAATAGAACTCAGGGGAATATATTGAACAACTTCTCCGGGGTGAGCTTTTCTTTAATTTTAGGATGCTTGACATCTGATACATGCGGAGCAGAACGATGCGCTGATCAATGTTGCCCGTTTCTGCTTTGGACTGAATATGTTTACGACGTTGCCCTTGGAGCTATTTGTCTGCAGAGAAGTAAATTGATGGTATGCAAGTCCAGGACAAAATTCGACTCAATCGTTTCAGGTAATCGAACAATACTTCTTCTCGCACGAAAGCTACAATCTTCAGCGACACGTCTTCTTCACCACCACCATCCTCTTCTCATCGATGCTTCGTGAGTCGTTATGCCAATCCCCACAGCTAGAACTAACGTAGGTCCTTGAACCAGTCTCTTTGATCACGTGCGATCTTGGCGTCACGCTGGAGATTACTGGCGGTGTCTCAGCTACAGCGCTTGCGTACATATTTCCAGCTGCGTGCTACCTAAAACTGACTGACCCACATGTTCCGTGGCACTCCCGTGCAAAGCTTCCAGCCGCAGCCTGCCTTGCGTTTGGGGTGGCTGTGATGACCGTATCCCTCTTTCAAGTGATCCAAAGAGCTTACACGCCTCTGGGCGAGCCAAAGATGTGTATGGCATGATCTTCGTTTCAATACAGCTACAGGCTTGCACATTCATACATCTAAAGTAGTAAATAATGCGCGGATCGGACACTGGGATAGTGATATTTATTTAGAATGGATCATCGCCGTTGAACTGCTTCACTGAGCCCTGGTATTTCGTCGAGCTGCACGACGCGAGCACCTTTGGCAACGCTTTCCTGAGCAAGGAGAGGAGTCACGTTGGATTCATCGAAAGTGCTCCATACAGATTCAACTCGACGCAGGGGTTGTTGCTCGTCTGGAAGACCTGGCGGGCTGCAGATTAGCAGCCATACGGCATCATATCCGCCAGCTGCATTGCTCTCAGATTAAGATATAGTCTAGCTCCTGAGGAAACATAACTGACCGCCTGGAACACCACCACCAACCACGCCTGCCTGCTCGATCGACCGGTCAAGTAGGTGGGTTTGTTGCTCAGGTTCGATTTCAACGCCAGCAAGGTCGCCCATTCTCCGCATGAGGTTACGTATCCGCTACAAATAGAGAGTGCGTTCAACTTGATGCGCGATGGTAAGGAACTTTCCTGACCTGGGTAGTTTGATGCAAATCATAAAACGCTTTGGAGATACTCTCCCACTGCAATGCACAATGAGGAACAAGGACTACAAGAAAGGAAACATACTCACTTCCTCTGCAGGTAGGGAAGCAAGTTGCCTAATGATTTGTTCGTATACATCTTTGTTCTGAACATACGACTGCGAAAGGGCGTCCAACTGCCGTGCCAGAGATTGGTTCGATTCGTCAATCTGCGTCCATAGATCCTTCGCTGCATGAGAGAGGATAACAATGAGGCATCCGACTGGCTTTTACAACTCTATTGCGTACCTGTTTCACGGCTGTCTTCGTGTCCTCTCCATTTTAACACCTTACCAACCAAGGAAGGAGTATCACTTCCTGCTTCAACGTCTGCCAGTACCAGTCTTGTCAACGGGGGGAGTTGGATCGGCCGGAAACTGTAGTCCCAAGCACTGGAGTTCAGAACACTCTTCAATGTGCCTGGCGCAAACTGAGAAGAATCAGCGGACGCCAGAAGTGGAAATGCCCCAAACATGACATACTTCGCCTTTCATCAGGGGGTCTAAAACGGTAGGGCCGAATCGCCTGTAAATCTGGCTCCCAAACACCGCGGAAGACACGTCAAATCCGCTGCCCACTTTACCTTGGGCAAGGCAGTGTACAAATTGAGCAGCGTTGTGGGCGAGCCGTCTGCCATCCCCTTCTAGGTTGGCAAAATCCGTCTCAGTTATAGCTGCGAAATGGAGAAGCAGCGCTGAGACGAGCGATGTGATGAGCGCTGCGGAGGAACCCATGCCGGTTTTGTGCACATCGGTCAGTTTCACGCCGTTGTGACAAAAAGGGGTGATTTGCGAGAGCGATTTTGTGGTTCTAGGTAGGCCTAACGACTCCAGCTGTACCAGCGGTCACTTCTCTACCATGACTCTAATATCAAGGGTGCTTACCTGTGCGCGCTGAGAGTAGAAATCGTTGTCACCAACAGCAGCTATATCGAGACCATGAAGGAGCCTCTCCTGCACTTGGGCTACGGAATGGATCTCCGACACGAGATTCAGGGTGTGCTGTAGTGCCAGGTGAACAAATTTATTTTTCCCCCCAATGCTGATCAAGAGATACGTGAGGCGTGATTAAGATGTCAAAGAAATAACATTCACCTGTCCTCTTGCGGGTTTACCTGAATGCCTGCAGCATTGTAGGTCACTGTATATCTCCACTCAGCCTGATGAAATTGGGGAGATCGGACCACGATCTCATTCGCAGAACTCGACGAAGCCTGGATAACGGTATAAAATCGTGAAGATGTGGAAATCACTACCCCTGGATATTGTTGATCAAGGACAAGATATCCTCCTGCTGCTAGAACCTTTCCTGGCGCCGATACGATTGTTGTAGTAGACATGGTGTGATTCGCGCATTCAGAGACATCATACGTTAAGTATAAGTTCTTGTCGCTGAGTCAGCAGCTGTACTCGGATCTGATGGTTATTCGGGAAACGCGTTTATTGGTCCTCATAATCATCACGCGATTCCACTTCAAAGTGATTTAGTTGACCGTTGACTAAATCACTGGATCACTATATGTATAAACGTTTCCCGAATAACCATCAGGTGGCTACTAGTGCTAAGTATGTATTGCAAGATGATTGCAAATGTCACAAGCGGCTCACGATCTTCAGACAATATTATTGCGCGAGGTCAACATAATGCGAAAATGCGAAAATGTTGCAATGTCACTGCGTGGTAGTAGTGATAACGCTGCAACGTGTACCTGTTATCTAAAGATAGCAACCGATGGAAATTGCCTGAGGCTTTTGCTGATGTGACTGTACAGCGACGAAGTCTGAATCAGAAACAGGCAGCCTTAGGAAGCTTAAGAAACCTTCATTCGCTCTACGTAGTAAGCCAACAATGAACGGCTAGGAACGTCCAGCACGGGAAAACCAATGTTTCTGCTGGCCACAAGTTATATTTTTACAGCCCGGACACCGAAGCCCCATCTGTACACTCGTGGGGCCAATCGTCCTTGCAGAATAGTCACGCAGATGCTGTGCCGTAATATCTGCCAATGCACGAATAAACACAGGAGATCCATTCAATGACGCTGCGCGATGCAGCTCCATCCCCAGCTGCGAAGAAATAGTATGCACATCAGTGAGTTGAAGCATTCCCGCTCGTGGCCTAACGTACCTCCTTTCCCTCTTTCATATACTCAAGATCCAGCTCGTAGAGCGTCTCGATATGGTCACTCGTGAAGGCGATGGGAACTAGAATCGCCTCCTTCTTTCCGAGACGAGCCAGGCCCTTGATGGCCTCCCCTGTCTGCATCCCCATCCACGCGGAAGGTCCAACTTGCGACTGCCAGACAAGACGGTATGGGTTTGAGTGGCCGAGTCTGTCCATAACGGCGTTAACAGATGCGGAAACCTCAAGGACATATGGGTCGCCTCGGTTCACTACCGACATAGGTAATGAATGAGCCGAAAACAGGATGACTACGTCTGAGCGTGCTGACGGTTGAAATTTGGCCAGGGCGGCCTCAATATTTTGTGCAACAGCCTGATATCAACAGAAATTGTCAGCACCCTGCAAAACGCACAAAATAATACGAACGTGCCTCGATGAATCCTGGATGAGTACCCCAGCGGTCTATCACGCTCCATTCGATGTCCCCCATCTCGCCTGCCCTTCCCCGTCTGAAGAGTTCGTTCAGACTACTTCCAGTCGTACTACAGCTGTACTGTGGATACTGTGTGAATGCAACTGCCCTCTTCACACCATCCGCCTTCATCCTCTGTGCGGTCTCCTGTGTCAGCGGGTTCGCATAACGAAACGCGACATAAGGTTTGTGCGGAGCCGTCTCTGGGTGCAGCTCGTCCAATAGTTCACACATACCAGCACCCTGCATCTCTGTATACCTGAGAATGGGAGAACCACCACCAATGTCAGCATACTGCTTCTCGATTTGAGGTGTCCGCCGTTTGGCAATGAGAGGAGCCAGAACGCGTTGAAAAGGCAACGGAATCAGGTCGCCATCCATAAACAGATTTTTGAGAAAGTCATAGGTCTCTGGTACCTGAGAGAGAGTTGCATGAGAGAATGTCAAACAAGACGAGATTTCACGTACCGTGGAAGGTCCTCCCATGTTCAACATAACAATTGCTGACGGAGATACCATGCGTTAAGCATGTATGAAAGGAAACGCATCAGATGCATACCTGTAGGACTGGAATGTCGCGTTAACGAATTGAACCATGTCGGATGTGACTAGCACACCTTTTCCCTGTTAACGAAGGTTTGTGCAGCGTAGCCATTCGCCTGGCAGAGCGTGAAACAGTGCTTCCAAGATGACTTAACATTGTGCAGGCGAGATTTGGTGGTATCACAGAGTGAAGAGGAGAGTTAACGACACGAATTCGTGAACCTATCGGAATCCGCAACTTGAATGACGGGTCGAAATTAAATATATCACACGTAATGCGGTTGATTGACGATGACTAAGCCAAAGGGAAATATAGGGGTCAACGTTGTCCTACATACTAGTACATAGTGATGGATACATTGGATATGTTTTTGATACATCAAGATTACACAAGTCTTCGCACCAATATAAAACGACACTAGATCACCGGGGAAAGAATCGAGATATGCGGATATGGTCCCAGCGTGTCAGAAGCAGCTGGGAACCGGGGCCATGAAGAATCGAACCGACTGTATGCCGGAAGCTCAACATTATCAGCTCCTGTACGAAACTCCAGTCCAAAGCCAGTGATTGGTTGTCGCGCAATACGTCTTGATGGTCGACGATAAGATTGTGCGCTTGGAACGGCAACGTCAGGAGTATTGGACAAGTGGTATGATGACACAGGCTCCATGGAAGGAATGGGGGTACCTTCAGGAGTGAGTTGTGAAAGACGAGGGGTAAAAGGAACGAAGTCCCTGCCCTCCCAGGGAGAAAGCGGAGGTGATTGGACTCGCGGATTATTTGGAGGTGGTGGCAGCTCGTAAGCGGGAGGACTGGCCTCAGGGTCGAGAGCCGGAGGAGTGCTAAGATATGATAGAGGATACAGCACCTCCAAAACCCCACTCGTTGTAGCCATTGGCGAATTTCGCACCTTCCGTGAGCAGATGCGAGGATGTGAAGACTGACTTGGTTGTCCCCTTTCCACTTCCGAGTCCTCATCCTGCACAGACATCAATATGTCTCAGGCGTGTTCGATGAGAGTGCTCACCAATTCGCTAGTTCTCCTACACCAGATACAGCTACAACCTAAAACTTTAATTGTATCTGCCATGGCAGAAGCCCAGTGACTATTGATGTCAGGACGAATGTGGGCGCCACCAGGCTCAATGTAAGCCTTGCCACAACTGAGCGTAAGAAGGTTGCAATCTGTGAACATATTACAACTCACCGTTTGTCTGTCCAGAATCCCATCATCGCCCTGCTCGTCTGAGCCCGATAATGAGTTGACATTTTGATTTGTAAAGTTCTCGAGCATGATAGAGCGATTAACGATCAAAGTACTGGTGTGTATCAAAACAATTGAGAAGAAGAGCTAAAATAAGCATGACTGCCAGTAGGCGTCCTTATAGCTATGGGCGGAGGTAACCTTCGTCTAATGCGTTCGGACCGTCGGACGACAAGCAGTGCAAGGCTCGGAAGGGCGGAGGTCTCAATGTCAGATTACGTCATCCGACCTCTCACACGTACAGCATGAACGCATGATTGATATTAGCCACGTGACTATTAAACGATGTACTTCTCACTCACTTCATATAGGAGAGTTTAAGTTACACCGCGCTGGCGGTATATTTTGCGATGAGAGTAAGGACTGCCACTCCGATGAGAATGGAATTCCATTTGTACCGCTTTGATGAGCCACTCGCTTGGTAGATATAAAAACATGACCTTACTATTCTGTGAATTAACTCCCACTCACTCACTCACGATTGATCCGTCTGCATCAATTCCTGTTGAACTCACTGCCAGCCTTGCAGTATGTACCTGAGTATACTTTTATCTCAAGCACCAGCTGACTAACGCGTCAACTGTAATGTATATTTATTTCGTCGGCGCCGAGTGCGCACAAATTGAAGGTACAGCGTGTCGTTGCATGTCCATTTGGCAGTTCACGCTTACCATCGTGGAAGATATCTAGCGTACCAGTCTTTGCGATCTTTATCCAACCAAATCCTTCATCTCCCTTCATCATGATTTCTGCCGCCTCGATCAGTGTCGCCTCCCGGATTACCCTGCAATGCTGCTTTTTCTTCAAATCAGCTATTGTTGCTTACACCAGCCGGGTGATGTCTAAGGCGAAACAAATCTGTCAGCCTCGTTGCATTGTCTGTCTGCTCGTCGATCTCCGATGCAGCTACTTAAAGAATCCCTCAGCAGCGATGTCAAATGCATACCCACTGGCATAGTAATGCTGCGCAAAGAAAATGCTGCCCAATTCGCCATTCGCGAATGACAGTCCGACAAAACATATGTGCCATTTTCATCTTCATCTGATACTTATATATATATCCAATTTATGTCCTATTTAGAGTATACTCTGTGGAGGACAATACGATCTAGTCTAAGGGGCCCCCAGTGCCCCTGGGGCATCTCTGAATCCGCGGATGCCCTGGTGTGAGACGTGCCCCACCAGTCTGTCACGCGCAAATCGTCTAAGATGAGATGCCTTTGAATAAACGTGTGTGGTAGGTAGAATTGCTAGTGGAATAGTATAACGCGTACTTGACCTATACAGGTAAGTACAGGAATCGGTCTCGATGATGTAGGAATGGCCTGGCAGGAGTTGGGGGAAGGACTTTTCCGGATTCGCTAGCTTAGATATAGACGAGTATATGGGGAGGGGAGACGAGGGATATTGGAGGTGGTGTGAACGATGTGAAATGTATGGACGCCGCGTGCTGCGAGATTAGGTCCGCTTGAGTACAAATTCATCTGATACTTCACTTCCCAGAGCGCTGAAGCTTCTAATTTCAGTTGTTCGATTTCAAGCCATGTTGTAGTAGACAGTCGTGTGCAAGATTATCCGCACATCATGCATCAAATGTTGTTGCAATCGATCTATCATCGTGATCTGCCAGGCAGGGATTCACACACGAAGTCGAGCGTTGTTTGATTGAGAGTGATTTAAATCTCATCGAGGGATAACATTGGTATGGGTTCAGGCTGTTGGCAACTTAACAAGTCCTCAACATATCATGCGAGGAAAAACGCATCCTCCAATAAGAAGCACAACTCATTGGGACAGAATGGATATATCGAACATGCGGGGTGCAGCCTCCTTCGCCGTCCGCTGTCACCTGGGGAGTTTTTCCCCGGATTCCCCGGAGTCGCTTCTGATCTCACACACACGTGTGACGCGGCACGTCTTCCTTGTCAGTGCTTCTCTACTACGACCCAATCCGGATGACGCACCAATTATCACAAGCTCCCTCTGTACTGGTGTGTTCTTCTACTGGTGGTTAACTTGATATGTTGTTTTTTTTATTCAACTCACCGCTGGAAAGAGCCTGCCCTAGGTGATCAGGCCATAGACGACTTTGTATTTCTATGAACACTAAAGCCCTCGATTTCAATGATATCCTAACTACAGATACGCAAGTGCGTGTACATCAAATGAGTGTAGTACAAGAGTACATTGAAAGTGGACTTCACGGATACGTGTCGTTATTAGCCTTGTGGTACTAGTCCAGGACGGGGCTTGTGTGCTCCAAATGTTCGTCCCGAATTCGACTTCCTGGAACAACATATGCGAATATGACACACACGTTATGCCTTCTCTCGCGCAGCTCTTTGGGATGCTTCCAAAGCCTTAATTTGTCGTTGTCTGACGAGCCATTGAAATATTGGAAGGGTGATGCAAGAGATTACAATCCAAGAGAATTGGACACCGAAATTTAGTCCAACTGTGATAAGTCACGGTGCTCGTTAAGGACGTTCAACATTGATAGGCCGAGGATACATACTTTCATTCTTGGTGCCAAAAATAATCGTCCGAACTGTACTCGAAACATTGTAGAATGGCATCGCAAAGCCATAGCGAAAGACGGCCGGTAGCACTTCTATTGGATAAAAGGCAACAGATACATTAGCTGTATCATCCACCGCGAGTCAGTGAAGAGCGTCGGGACAAGAGAGAGAAAACCGACATATGATCCACAGGATAAGAAATACCGGAATGAATTTGAAGGTGAGCAGGGTGATCATGGATTCGAGAGCGAGGCCCCTAATTACTAGTGAGCATCTGGATCGTCGTTTCATTGTTGTTGATAACTCACAAGGCAGACATGCTACACCACGACATCATCCAGTAGATGACAAACCCTGCATTCCCAAAACTTCGAAAGATCCAAAGGTCAGGTCGCAGTTCTAGCACTAAAAAATATGACACTCACTTCCTATTAAATGGCACTCCGAACGCCAAACTTAACAGAGAATACATTAGCTATGAATGCCACATATGAGTCAATCCTCAGAAAATCAGTAAAATACCATACCGAGATAAAGAAGTAGAGAGTGACCGGCCATAGCAGGCGGAGAAGAATGAGTGATCGTAACCTCAAACGTTTCTCAAATCCAGATTCAACGCGAGCCGCCAAAAGTTGGTTCTAATCACCACGCAATGTTAGTGAACATTGTCCCGATCCTTCATAAATGTCGTACCGTCAACACGAACTAGAAATGAGAGTGTTAGATATATTCTTCTCGCCAAAACTCTTGAACGTACCGCCAAAATCAGGAGGTAGATAAGTCCAACATAGTCTACCGCAGCAGCCCTGTATCACTAATCAACTCGAGGTGACGAGCATCACTAACCAAAGTGCGTACACAGGGACATTGAACGGTCTTATATCATTAATGGTAAAAGACAATGGTTGAACTACCAGTTCGGGCGCAGTCCGGAGGAGTGTCGAGATATCTGACCTCGACGCTAAATATTGGGAAAAGGAGAGTGCAAATGAATGGGATATGGTGGTCAGTATTAAGGTGACCTGTTGAAGCATATTTCCTGTCAGTGACCTTGTTGGAATGCCTAGAATCTGTGACTTGCTTGTGGGGTGATGTAGCCTCGGCTGTAAGCATCATGCAATGAGACGTGGAACAAACGCAAGGGAGGAGCGACGGACTATATATTCTCATTGCGACCACTGGTCACGTATGCGGTCACAGCTTGTGTTGTGTTATACGATGCATTAGCTGCATTGATCGACGCATTCAAATTAGTCGAGGCCTGGGGATTCACTAATGCTCGATTTAGTGATAGAATGACGAGTTGAGTGTGAATACGTACCAGTAACGGCCGCCCAGCATTTATGATTAAGTAAAGCCTGTGCCACCTCATCTGGCCCACCAGGAAATTGCGCTGCATCCAATATCAGCCAGGACATTTGTTGTGGACCACTTATGTTCTTGAACGCCTGCGTTACTGCTTGTCCGATTTCGCCTCCATCAAAGTCCTGTACAAATGGACATCAGGAAGCGCCAAGACATGATGGAAAGAAGGCTTACCACCACATATCCGGATAGGTTGTGAATATTATTGTACGACCGGCCAAGAGCAGCCCAATAGATGGGTAAAATGCCCCAGATCATAAAGAAAAGGACGAGTACTCCAGAGATGCTGATTTTAAACCAGCCTTTTCTTGCAGCACTCGTCGCTGGATCCTTGTCGAGAAGGCCATGAGAGAATGGTTTGTCCTCGGCATCGGGCAAAATAGGGGTTATGACTGGCGCTGTCACGCGACGATGCGCAGCAGTGTCAGCCTCTGATTTTTCGGTCGTGTGCTCTTGAGATAAGTTATCTTCGGAGTCCATCATATTGTTGCGGGGAATTATGCATTATTGTATGAAAGATACGGGGATGGCTTTTATTCACCGTAGTGACATTCCCGGATTATACAATACACGACATTTGTCATGCGGAGTTAGTAAGCTGACGCACGCCATTCTTGGCGCGGAATTAACCCTGCAAGCCCCTGCAAGCTCGCAAGTAATCAATATTGTCCAATCAATATACAATGCAATATATGATGTACATCGGTGCCTACAGTAGTAGTTCGTCACCCACAAACCGAGACCATATTTGTGGAACTTGGAAAACTGAATACGTATGCGGGTCATGAGCGGTGTCCTCGCCTAGACTTCTTCGGTTCCGTGTCATCCAGCTCAACAGGTCGCTGACACACCGGACATCGGCCTGATACGTCAGTTAACCAAGGGTCGATGCATGTTTTCTGTCGTGATGACAAGTCAGTTATTACCAATAAAGTAAGGGAAATAAGCGCACATGAAAGACATGGCCGCAAGCAAGCAGTCGAAGAGGTTGCGGACCGACTCCCGCATCTTCGAGACGAGGAAGGCTACCTCTTTCTTCTTCAGTAATACGTTCCACTGGTATTTCAACTTCCTCCTCGCGCTGGCGTGGCGAGTTTTCTTCTGCAGGTGGAACCGCAGCTTGTTCTTCGCCCTTCTCCATCGTGCTTGTCTCTGTAGCACTGGAAAGTCGCTTTGGTTCCTCAAAGTCCATCAAACAGATGGCGCAGGCAGCTCTGTTGCCCTCCAACCGGACAAAGGGATACTTGCATTGCTCCCAGTTATCTTCCCAAGTTTCTGGATCTTTGACATCCGACTTCGTGCCCTGCTTGCCGTCACCGATCTCAACGCCTTGTTCAGACTTATTGGATCTACGGCGAAAGAAAGCAAATCGCCTCCTTGGCGTCCGCGAGGCAGGTGCTTTGGGTGGATAGCTATGCACAGGTTTTGGCAAGGAGATCGGCTGTGCCTTTCCATCATCTTCTGGTGGAGGAGGGATGTAGATGACTAGAGGGATACGTTCGACAATGGCCTTGGGAAGTTTATCGACTTCGGGCTTGATATAGTGGGGGTTCTGGAGTGGGTGACGACCCAGGCATAGTAGGATGATACTGTAGAAAAGCTGCAGAGGATTGCCTATCGGTACGTGGATAGGACGACAAAGAGCTAGACTGACCATAATGAAAGGCAAAACCATGAAAACAAGGAAACCGAAAACCAAAACCTCGAGAACCAGGAAATACATTGTGCACAAAATACCAAAAGTAAGCCACCAAACGAGAGGCGAAGAAAGTCGACACGAGTTAACGGATGTGTATTCCAAAATGTGGGCGGTTAGGAACCATGTCAGAGTGAGCATGGATGAAAGGAGTGACAGCCTGGCATAAAGATTATTCTCATCTTCATAGATCTGCAAAAGAAGCTGATGCATACCGCGCATAAAGATAAGAATATGGTGGTGCTGGCTCGTCTTGATTTGGAGTACCACCGGAACCTGTATTCCTGGCTCGTCTATGAGGATCTCTCTGTCTACGACGACTCGGGGGGTCGTTACGATGAGGTCCTCCATCATTGGACGTTCGAGAACGATCGCCAGACTCGGTATCACTTGCTCTCCCTACACGCTCCCTGTTTCCGTTTTATCAGGCACTGAATAGATAAGATCCAAGCAACTCACGCCTTTCGAATTCTAACAAAATTCCAATACGCCAGGCTGGATGACAAACAGGCTCTCACTATCCAAATGCAATTCCAGGCAACGAGCGGTCGCCCACAAGCTTGGATCTGGTGGGTATTTTGCTCCGTCGGGCTGTTGACTACAGAAGCTACGCCCAGTACGGCGATGATAACCGCAACCTAAACAATATATTTCAGTTTATTCTTCAAGTCAAAGAAAGTCGACAGACTTGAGCGAAACCATAAGCCAACGACCACACGACTGATACGAGAGCTTTACGTGTTCTTGATGCGTCAGGACCAATCCCAAAGAAGGCTTTAACTCTCGGGATAAAGGAAAGATATTGTTGAGAGGTTACAGTAGAGGATCTTCTACTTTGTTGTTGCCCTGCAGCGATTGTCGTGCTGGGCGTAAACCAGGGGTTGCGGGGAGTACTACAGCACAGATGAACATCGATCAAAGGGACTTTCATTCCGAGGGCATACTACTCACTCTTCGGCGGTCGCTTCCGCAATTGGTGACGAAGCAACGTTAAAATTCCTCCCTTCCTGTTCGGAGTGATGATGTGACGTTGAAAGGCGGGCTCTTGACGGTGGGTGGATATCGCCAGTGGACTGCGTTCTTCTTAGAGACTGAGCCTCGATAGCAAGCGCCTCTGACATGATGAACGTTGGAGAACAAAAGGAACGGGGTAGTGCCTCGATGTTGACGCCTGCTGTGTGTCAATGGCTGAATGAACAGTGGAGCCTGACGACTCGTGGCGATTAATCAGAACACAAATACTCCGTCTCAGAGGCAACTTTGGCTATAGCAACTTGATGTAAAATCCAGTCAAACCGTGGAAATTGAGAGTTCTTGAAGATTTAAGTAAAGTCGAAAATCGTGGAGGAGAGAACAGGGAAGTTGCCCTAAGCCATAGTAAGCATTCCCAGCCGATGTACTACAGCTGTAGTTGGCAGTGCTTGCATCCCACACAGGCACACAGGCCCATAAAAGCCAACTCTGTTTCTCTAATCACTCTGAAATTTATTGCTTTATGGCCTGTGCTGCTGCGACACCAAGATGACCATCAGGCTGGTGACCTTTGATGCCTTGCATACGCTCGTAGCGCCTAGGTTACCGATTTACGTCCAGTATTCACAGACGTTTGCACCATATCTTGGCGTCCTTGAGCCAGGGCTGCTCAAGCAGTCTTTCAAAATCGGTATGTTTATGATTTCCTGTCAGCCAAGTTCTTGGCCTCAGGTCCCTTAGCGTTAACACAGGTACAAAAGGAAAACCCTGCATATAAGGGAAGTTCTGGCGCTCATGGATGGTGGCGTGAAGTCATCAAACGGACAGCCATCGGAGCTGGTGCCAACCCACAAGGTTATATGCCCGTTTAACATCCTTGTGCAAGTCTAATAACCACCTTCATAGCTGTAGACTCTTCATTGCCGAAAATTGTTCCCAGCCTTATGGAAAGATTCAGTTCTCGACAGGGCTATAAACTCTTCCATGACTCCCTCTCTGTACGTATGTACACACTCGGGCCCCTCTTCGACAGCTCGTGCTCACGGCTATGCTTCGGCATACTACGTAGTGAGGCGACTGCATCAAATGAACATTTATACAGCACTGATCAGCAACACGGACACACGCATGTGTATGTTTTCTAGAAGATTCATTTCCGTATTAGCTAATTTGCCATGCAGTGTCCGTCTTGAAAGATCTTGAAATTGCTCCGTACCTCGATTCAATTATTCTGAGCGAGGCAGTGGGAATAGAGAAACCGGATGCCAAACTATTCCAACTTGCACTTGGGTTCAGCATGCAGTCTGCGTCAGTGCCGATGGAGATGCAGGACAGTGTTCACGTAGGGGATGAACTTGAAAGGTATGTCCTAACGTTCACAAAGTCACGTCATTTCGGAATTCTTCTAGTGATTATCATGGCGCTCGAGCTGCTGGAATGCATGCCCTGCTGCTGCGCAGGGCCGGGCCAGAAGGCGATGGTGAACGCAAGGAGGAGGGTGAGAATCTCGAAGGTGTACAGGTAGTGAATGACCTGTGGGGGGTGGTAAAGTGGGTGGAACAACAATCCACTTGAGAGCTTGTCTGTCGTTGGGTCTTCAAAATCACGAGATTGACTCTACAAAGTGTTCTAGACCAGAAAGTGAATAAGATATCAGAAACACGTCACGAGGACCAATAAGAGCTGGTTTTGCTCGGTGATGTGGGTAAATGACGTTCTACCGTCTGCTCAGGTGAAGCGACTACATCTTCCGCCTTCTCACCCAACTTCAACATTGTCCATCTTATGACACGATGATCTCGGCGCATCACTCCAGCCAGTGTGCGTAGCGTACGAGGCGAGGTGTCAAAATGCATCGTCCAATAGCTAGTAAAATGACAATGTCACCATGAGCTCAATATAGAATACCCGAGACTCACTCTCCAACAGTGTAATACTGTTTATGGCGCCGCATTCGTTCGGGAAGGGTCTGTGTACCATTGAACTGGATATTTCGCACTACACCGCCTTCATTCATCACATGCATCGCAGACATAGTCACTAGGTCTTTTATGTGTTTCTATTTCATAGTCGTGAGATGCGAATTCCACTAAATGTAGAATACGACTCACGTATTCTCTAAAATGACTGGCGATGCAGAACATTTGGTAGAGCGGCATCTTGACGCAGTCTAAATGATGGTAAAGGTACGATCTCAGGAAACGCGGTGGTGTTGTTCACCGTCTTTGCCAAGTCAAACGCGGCGGAGCAGACAGCTTTGAGTAGCCGTGGTAAAATATTCTCACGTATTCAGAGTCGGTCCGGGGGCAGAAGACAAGGTAGCTTCCAGAAGTAGGCAAGTTTGAGGATATCATAAACTACACAGGAAAACAAGTGCGACTCCTTGTCTTCCGAGGAGGCATGATGCAAAGATATTGCTATTTGATGATCACGGTATAGATGGACCACGCGAGACACTAGCTGCGCAGCCTATCATGGTCATGTGCACCCATCATAACATTCAGAAGTTCCATTTCTTGTCGAAGTATCTTCCATGTCTCAGTACTAGTTTGTTAGACATTAAAGCTTCGATGTACGTGTCGGAACGTAGATGGCACAGCAACTAATCCTGATCCGTCACGGAATCTTATCAAAAACCCGGCCTAGGTATACAAAAGTGATGCATTGATCATTCAAAGTGCCACCGGCAAAGGAGTATCAGAATATGCGACCGGACAAAATATATGTCAGGTTCCTTATGTGATATCATAAGTTAGGAGCAGATGACATTAGATCTGATGTGTAAGTTCCAAACAATACAAGTATTATACCCCGCTTACCTCGACACGCGTACAACAGCAGGCGTGACCACGCTATTCGTGGATATCGCGAAGCATACTCGAATCAGCCGAACTGACGCGATCGTATCGGTGTTCGCTACCCATCCGCATATCGTTAGAACACGTTGATTTGATTTACGCCCGAGGGCTGGAAGATTAATGATAGGAAAATGCCGATTGCGAAAATGGGAGGTGAGCGAGTAAGTTGTGGAACCCCGTCGCCTCCGATGTGTCAGTAGACGGCGAAATCATTGGCCGAGGAAGAGGCTGCGTGCAATGAGGTCAAGTTGCAGGAGCTTTGGCGAAGGTGAAACATCCAGAGCACTGCAATATAACGAAGGATCTCGTTCGTGGACCATAGACAATGGTAAAGTGACTCACATGTTACGAATGTCTGGTCCTAGGGGAGCCTTTCTTCTAAAGTCACATTTTCAGTTAATAGAAAAGAGAAGAAAGGAATTGAACATGGTTGGTTGCTAAGCAATCTGGTTTTGTGAAATGTTCTGAACTCAGAAAGAGCTCAGACAAGCTCAGAGTGAAATCAGGATTCTCGGTTCCGGACATAGCAATGACTAGTAGCATGAGATGTACGTTTGTATCGCGTGGAAATCCTAACTAACAAGTCTTGTATTTCCTTCAGGATAAAGACCAAGTCGAACGTGGAGCACTGTGGAGCACAGGGTTCAGCGTTCCGGATCACACCGTTGACAAACGACACCGGCCGCGAAGCTGGCTTCCGATGGAAATTCTTTGAAATCTTGATCTCACTGTTGATAGAGGGATAACCGCATCAGACCAATGACTTTGTACGTTGTTCTGTAGCCGTATTTTCCGAATTAATATTCATAGCGCAATTCCTCACCGGTGCTTCAGGCCTCCTGACCATCTGATATTAAGCTTAAAACGCGTCTCGTGGGAGTTAGCTGGTGTAAACGGCCGCCTCTCCCCCATGAAAGCTAGGGCAGGAAGAGCATGAAATAGTATTTGCTTGGACTACTCAACGCGGACTTGAAACGTGATATTTCAAGTAGGTCACCGATACCGGTGGTCTGTGGTCTCCGCGAGGCTGAACAACAACTCAACTTGAAACTTGCGACATCGCGGATTGGACACTGTCCGATGAAGATATACGGTCTGATGGCGAGGATCGCCTTCGTGATGTTGTAAACTGGAATAACCAAGTCTCCGGTGATGAAGTCTTCTATATCGTAAGTAGCCTGGCCACCGGAGAACCTAATGAAAAGTCACACGATTTACAGCCAACTACCACTCAAGTTGGCCATTCCACGGTTCACAATCTAATCGAAAGTTTGAAGGGATAGCACAAGCGCTCATCGTGATCAGGGAAATTCGCTTCAGTTATGGATCGTCTCTTCTTCTTTTTCTTCTTCTTGTCCTGACAGAGAATTCGCGAGCTTCGGTTGCTGGAGGATCTATATTGACGCCTTCTCCCGTAGAGGGATGTTTTTTTTTTTTCAATTTTTGGTGATTGTCCCATCTCATTTGCTGTGCACCCTGCATTAGTTTCATTTTTGCTATTCCTTCAAATACAAAGCTTGCAACGTTGCAACGCTCTCAATTTCCCGTGGAGAGCACGGTCTCACCAGGTCTGGTCAAGCGCTTCCTTATTTTTTTTTATCATCTCCCGCGTGAGCTTCACGGCGACTCCACGAACCTTCGACATCTTATAATGATTCTCTGTACGTCAATCTGAGCAACTCATTATATCAATTTCGTCTTTCAGGCTCTCCTTTATCCCTTTCTTCCTTTTCAACCATCTTCTCCTTGACATTTCTTATAAACGTCTATCTCCACACGAAAACAACCTTTCCAGTCCTTCTCACAACCTCCACCATGTCTCTCTTCGAACGCACTACAAGAGAGTGCTCAACTAGACCACCGCGACTCCAGCCATCCCCTTCCCTTCCAAATTTACGGTGAGCCGAGGACTTTCCTAAGCCGGGCATCATCATTATTTCAATATCACTCACCCCTTCAACTATAGACCAAGTCCGCGAGAGATGGTAACATCTCGCCACGTGGCTCCCCCGCAATCATCGAACTTGCGTAATTCGGCTTCTCCAATACCCCCGCAGCCCTCTACTAGCAAGGATTCTAGTCGTTCAAAGACTTATACTAGGAAGCCTACGGCAAAAAGTCATTACCTCACGCCACCTTTAACGCCATCGTCATCTCTTCAGAGTGATGGCACCGATCATGATTCCACAGATCCCATTACTGATCTCACCCCCGCCGATTCTGCTCCCGAAAACAATAACAATCAGCATAGCAGGTTTCTGATCGTAAGCACTTTGTAGATTTGTTGAGAGCCATACTAAGTTTCATGTAGATCGGAAATGCACCCAGTGATCTATCCGAGGATGTCATTGCTCAATATTTCAAGAGTCTCTCATCTCCTACCATCACTAGCCCTATGGCGCGTTCCATGCGTCGCTTTTCGACAAAACCGATCCAAAAGATCTTCCGTAGGAGTCCGGAAAACCGGGATTTCATAGTTGCATTTTATGACGTACGCGATGCTGAACGCGCCAAGCGTGTCATTGAGTCAAGGGCGTCTAAACGGATGCAAGATGACAGTAAAGCCATATCGAGTGCGCAAGCTACCGGTATTGCTTGGCAAGAGGCGTTAACATGCCGTCTTGCGGAAACTGGACATTGTACAGAGGTAAGGCCATCTCGTCATTAACGTCCATACTTTACTAATATAATGCTTGCTGTAAGCTTCTGGGCGCCTTGTCTCCCGTCTTTATGACACAGACAGAAGGCACGTTCTGCATATCTATTAATGATACTTCGTCTACTCCCGATTTTACTGCTTCTCGCACCCGGAGGCATTTTGCCATTCCGGTCAAAATCAGGAGTGTATTGGAAAAATATGGGGATGTCAAGGCCTTCAACTGCGTTAATGTCGAAGACATCGAGAGCTCTACTCAGGCAAGTCTCTTGTCGTTTCCTTGTCTTTGTCTGTGTTCCGTTCCGTCATCCGCTTCTTGCAATTAGCCTGTAGCGTGCACTTTTGGCCTACCACGTACGGGTTTCCCTTCCGACCACTCAGTTTGCGACCTCACCCTTCCCATAATTGACAAATCATTAACCTTTTAAACGACCCAGATTTTTCTAGCCGAATATTTTGATGTCCGAGATGCGGACGCGGCTTGGGAAGAGCTAGACGGATGTATCGTGGATAGCATGAAACTTCGTCTTTTCAGCAGGGCCTCCTTACGCGATCATTACACAGAAGCCCAGAAGGAACCATCGTCATTTAGCAGAGATTGCGACATCGGGGGCGAACATGCCGCGGAGCCGAAGACACCCACGGCGACTACTTATTTATCGCAGTCACAAGCCGCATCTAATCCAGCTGCAATTCCATTCCCCGTCTTGAATGACGTCGCTGCGGGCGGTTATTATCCAGAGCGCGAGCAACCCGTTTTCGATTCTCGTGACAATACTGCTGGTAGTCAAGCGTTAAAAGGCAGAAGGAGATCCACAGCAGGGCCTCACGACATTCATACCAATCATTCTGATAGCCGCGGTGAACACACTGACATCAACATCGTTGACACCTCTCAGGGACAGTACGGCAGGCGCAGTTCCAATCACCTCCTATTCGATTCTACTCGCGGCCATTCTCATCAGAAGCTATTTGATGCAGATCATCGAAAGCATAGCATGTATGATCAAGAGCAAGATGTCGCTGATGCTTCTGGCTTAACGCTAGCAGCGACGGGCACGGCGCCACATCTGCCGACATATTATACAACGGAGTATTATCATGGTGCTCCATTCGATGTAAACCAAATACAGCCACCTTGGGTAACATCACCTCCGGTCCCAAATCCCATCACTATGGCGATGCATCCTGCTCCTCCCCAATCTCCCATGTCGTCTCCTCCTGTATATTGGGATGCTATGAGTGGTGGTTGGGTGACCTACCAGTCACACAACGTTTTAGAACCTTGGACCATGTACACGTCGTCGCCTTATTATCCACAGCCATTGCACCCGGTAGCGGAATATCCCTTTCCATATCCCGCATCTTCCGCTCCGCTTCAGCCAGGCACTGTTGCCACGCGCCCGCCATCGCTGGCTCATTCCTCATCTCGAGCTCCGCCTGAGGGTAATCAGTTGGACATCAAAAAGATCGAGCTTGGTGTCGATACGCGGACCACCGTGATGGTCAAAAATATTCCGAACAAAATGACGGACAAGGAGCTTATCACGTACATTAACAAAGTGTGTCCTCGGAGAATTGATTTTCTGTACCTGAGGATGGATTTCCAGAATGGTATGACGTTTGCGCTTTTAACTGTTTTAGCGGATACTGATACGGTGAATGCAGGATGCAACGTTGGCTATGCCTTTGTCAATTTCATATCGGTGCAGGACTTGTTACGTTTCGCGAAGGCGCGCCTAAATGAGAAGTGGTAAGATGCGTACCATGCGGTGAATGACAAGGGCTGACCTTATCGCCCAGGAACATATACTCGAGTGAGAAAGTGCTCCAGATGAGCTATGCGAACTATCAGTGCGTCTTACTCCGCTTTCTTTGATACTGCTAAGTCGAGCCCTATGATAGGGGAAAGGAAGCCCTGGTGGAAAAGTTTAAGAACTCCTGCATCATGGACGAACGTGAGGAGTGGCGTCCAAAGATATTCTTCTCCGACCCCGGGCCGAATCAGGGGCTCCCAGAGGAGTTCCCCAAGCCCACGCATATCCGGAGGAAGGAGCGCAGCTCGTACAATCGTGGAACATTGTACCCTCCAGGTGTTAGCACTGGTGCGGGTCACTTCAGGTATCTCAATGCCGGCAACGTTGGCAATCCTAACCCGCGGTACCCAGCAACCCGTCCTTCCGGTGAGGACAGGCGACGTCGACGTGGCATTGACGGTGGTGTTTCTTTCCCCTCCCTTGTCGGAGCTGAGGCTGAGGATACCACGCGATCCGGGTGAGATCGCGACGGGGTACGATATTCTTTCAAAGGCCTTCACGCCACCGTTAGAGGTGGCTGGTGACCTTTGTTGGGGTGGGAGGGGGAGGGCGCGATGGAAACCGTCAGAGACACGTCGTACGTTATCTTGCACGCCATCCCGATGCCATCCATCGCTATCACATCCACGCATTACGTGTTGTACCGATATCCCCCGAGTTATTTTATGCTTTAACGCTATTTGTTCTTTCCCCTGCGCGTCATTTACTTCATCATTCACTTTCCCCTCTCTCGCGTCTCATTCATATCCTTTTCGCTACACTATTTATGACAGTCGTTGCTGTTGTTTTCGTTGCATTGTATTTCATGTTGCTTTCATCATACAGCTGTTGATTCAGAGTCTCTAATGCCATGTACTGTGATTGTCATTGCCAGGCAATCAATATTAAAGTGAATATCGTGATACATCACTTGGAAGCTACCTGATGTTAGCGTGACGAAAAGGTTAGGCACAAATACTCCGTGCCATTGGGCCGCGGGGCGGGCGCTCCCTGTCAAAAATTGGGCACTAGTGATTTTTTGAGCATTGTCACGGTGTACCTTGGTCCTTGGCATTAGCCTGCGGCCGCCGCTAGCATATCAATTAATTCTTAATAAGTACCGCGGCATGACCTTATTATTAGGCCTCCATAGTCCGTTCGAGGCTACAGCAAAGAAGTTGACACCTCTTTGTAAACGTTTCTTGGGCATTACTACTGGAGGTTATGAGCTGATTGTAGCCGCCATCGCTCAAGAAGTAGGTGTTCAAAAATCAACAACCTCGATGCGGCCATATAGTATAATATTTGAACCAGCCAATCAGAAGTACTCAGTCCTCAAAAGGCAATCAGGAGTTCGTTCAAGTTGTTGCCTCCGCTGCGGCTTAGTGCTGCATTCTGTTCCCCTTTGACAGTATATCCCTGGCAAGTAATGGATTCAGTACTCCTTAAAGTCGACGAAGAGAAGGCACGTCATGCTAAGCGTGTAAAGCTCAGGGAGTTGAACGCTGCTTTGGATGTCCAAGGTGAGTCATAGTACTCGTTCACACACCGGAGGGATCTAATTTATGATTTTACGAACAACAGTAGAGTTGTCCAAGTTGGACTCCTCCTTAAAGCGTCACACTGGTTTGATCAAGCGCATGCGCCAATCTCTTGGTACTGATCAGCGTGACCAAATCCTCAAGGACATAGACTCGTTGTCGCTGGAAAAGTACATCGACGAGATAGCTGGGGCCGCACTAGAGGGAATCGCGAGATGTAAGACGGAGAAGGACGTTTGGAGTGCTGTTGAGGTGAGAAGGAACTTCCATGAACGTCGCATACGTTGACAGCTTAACAATTCCAGATTATTTCAGCTCTCCATAGACGCTTCCCCACAGCATTTACTCCTTCCCTCGTTTCATCATTGTCTGCTGCACTTGCAGCCCCTTCTCGTGCAGCTCTCTCTGCGCTACCTCCTGAACAGCGGGAGAAGGAGGATTCTGCCCGAGTTTCTCGCCAGCGTCCCCTTCTCCGTGTCTGTTCTGAGCTTGCATTAGTCGGTATCATTACTGATGGACAGAGACGAAGTGGCGGTGAATGGATAATGAAAGTATTGAAGGAACTGGTAGGCTCTATGTGAACTACTGCTTGGGGTGTAACTGATGTCTGTGAAGTTGTCTAATGATCCGACGTTGTCATCTTTACCCCTTCTTTCCATATTCTTGAAATCATACTCGAGACCCTATTTGGGCCTGACGCCTCCTCAGAGCAAGCAGATATCTGCTGAAGCAGAACCTGGAACATTATCTTCAGCAACTACCAACGCTACCCAAGGAGATTTCCCAACGCTCTTGCATGAGGACGAGGAACTTGTCGAACAAGAAATTCGTGATCGATTCAAGCGCATGTGCGAAGGTTATTTCGATAGCGTTTCCAAGAAACTCACCATAGAGCACAAGGTATATATAAATATAAATATATGAGGTCTTATCCAGAAACATTAATCCTCCGTTTTCGCAGCGTCTACAAGATCAAGATCGTAGGAATCATGAAGCATACATCCGGTCTGGAGAGATCTTTGAGGATAGGCAACAAGCGTATGAGAAGATGACAAAAGGCTACGAGAAACTACTTGCGAGCTGCCAAACGTCGGTTTGAAAACAAATCTTCCAGCTGTTACAACCATTGATGTGTCTGTTCAGACTCTCGGAACTGCTGTACTTGCCTATGCCGTCATTGCCCACGGCGTCCCAGAAGTCGGATTCTATCCAAATTGGAGGAAATGCCGTCTCAGGTGACGAAGAAGATCCTCTTGTGATTTCTGGGGGTAAATGGGAGGACGAGGAAGAGCGTCGCTTCTTTGAGGACATCCAGGACCTAAAGGACTTCGTGCCGAAGTCTGTTTTGGGCATTGAGAGCGACGAGAAGGAAGATAACGAAGCCGCAGAAGAGAGAGAAAAGGCAGAGAAGGAAAAAGCAGATGCTGAAGCAAAGAAACTAGAAGAGGAATTGGAGGGTCTGAAACAGGATGGTGATGGTGATCGAGTAAATGGAAGAAAAGACGATACCGCCGAACCCGAGGTGCGCGAGGAAGAACCCGATGGGTGTGTCTATCTATCAGTTAGTTCAGGATTGCAGGCTCGCTTATACCGCTTAGTACAATCACACCGACACCAATGTCCCCGATCAAGGCTTCAAGTCCTCCGTTGTCGCCTCAACTCGCTCCTCAAGGACCATCGCAGCTGCTTACTGCTTTGCTTGCACGCCTCCCCGATGCAACAAATCGTGCAATGATTGACCAAGCTGCAATCGATTTCGCGTTTTTGAACTCCAAGGCGGCTAGGAAGAGACTTATCAAGGTCAGCAGTCAGGCTCGTTTCCGATCCGGATTGACTGACAGCTCCATAGTTCCTGAATGCTGTACCAAAGAATCGAACCGACTTGCTTCCTCATTATGCAAGGTTTGTGGCAACTTTGAACAGATACATGCCGGACATTGGTGCCGAGCTTGTGGCCCTGGTGAGCTTTATCTCATGCTCGACAAGGCCCTACGTCACAGTTGTTTTTTCAAGCTGGATGAAGAATTCCGCTACTTGCAACGAAAGAAAAACGTCGTGAAAGAGTTTGCAGAGGTTCGCTTGAAGGTAAATCAATGATCTGCTCGCTCTATTCTCCTATGCTAATTAATATGGAAAGAACATATTATATTTGTCCAACTTGACGAAGTTTCGTGTCGTGCCTTCTCATCTTGTCCTCCACATGTTTAAAGTATGCTTGGACGACTTTTCTGGAACGAATGTCGAAAACATCTCGATGCTCCTTGAAGGGTGCGGTCGCTTTTTGCTGCGCAGTGACGACACTAGGGAAAGATTTGGTACTATGGTCAGTTTACGATGTATGCAGGCTGACAGTCGCTAAAAATGTTCTCATTACAGCTTGAGCTCATGAGGCGTAAGCAGAGTATGCAGCACTTCGATCAAAGGCAGATCCTTCTACTTGAGAACGCGTATTATCAGGTCAGTTCATTGTACCTGGAGGAATAACTTTACTCACACAATTGATGCAGTGTAACCCACCGGAACGAGCTCCCAGACAACAGAAGGAGCGCACTCCTTTGGAACTTTTCATCCGCCATCTTATATACGACGTTTTAGCTAAGAAGACCATCGACAAGGTCCTCAAGCTCCTTCGCAAGCTTGATTGGGACGATCCACTTGTTCAGCGCACCTTGCATAAAGTTTTCACCAAGCCTTGGAAAATTAAATATAGCAACGTCAATTTGTTGGCCATGCTAACATATGACCTCCAACGCTATCACCCCGCTTTCGCTATATCGGTCGTGGACCAGGTTCTCGAAGACATTCGAAGAGGTTTGGAACAGAACGTCTATAGTACGAACCAACGTCGTGTGGCCTACTATAAAATATCTGGGGGAACTCTATATCTATCGGTTGTTGGGGTCGGCCCTGGTGTTTGATACTATGTGGTCGCTGGTCACGTTCGGACATCGTCAGTGTATGACATGACTCGCATGCCTCAACTAACTCCTTTTTACAGCCGAGGGACACCCATTGCCCCGTCAGCCTTGCCCGATGGATATGCCTAGCGATTTTTTCCGCATTCGTCTCGTTTGCGTTCTGCTCGACACTGTTGGCATGTGCTTTGACCGAGGGACTCAGAAGCGGAAACTTGATAATTTTCTTGTTTTCTTCCAGGTAAACGTTGCTCGATACCTTACCTGTGACGATGCTTACACCATTGTTCTGCAGTACTATGTTTTATGCAAAGAAGATCTACCCATGGACGTTGACTTTATGCTCTCTGATTCAATCGAGGCGAGTGGGTCCACTTTGGATAGCACACCTGATTTTAATTCGCCTGCAGGCTATCCGGCCCAAGATGACGATGTATAAGACAATAGAGGAAGCCGCTGTGGCTGTTGATGACATGTTCAATGCTGCTTTGCAGAACGCTGGTTGTACGCTTGCTTGTCGCTTTTTATGTTGATACCCAACTCACAGTTTGAAATAAGTGTCGACTGGTGAGGATAGTGGTGAAGACAGTGACGAAGAAGGTGAACGACCTCAACAACAAGACGAAGATGATGGTGATACGACCGGTCAGGAGTCTTCGGTAAGCGATAGCTTGGCTGAGCCCTATCTGTGCAATGACCAGGGTTTGATTATACCTCCTAGAACGAAGATCGAACTTCGTCTCCTGACCCTGTTGTCGTCCTGTCCACACAGGAGCATCTCGGGCCCTCCGAGGAAGCTGAAGCCGAGTTTGAGAAAGAGCTCGCCAAGATCATTACAGATTCCTCAGCTGAGTCCAGAAAGGTTGACAAGAAGACAGCATGGTGGGATTCTGCCGTTCTCGGCCCTAATGTGCGCAAGAAGCGGGCCGATGAGGGTGATGTCGATGGTGGTGGCGACAACAATCCGGACGGTAACGCCGTGATGCAGTTCACTGTCATTACTAAACGCGGCAGTAAGCAGCAGGTGCGCATCTTTGTCTTGGGCCTCACTATTTTGTCCTTACCGATGATGGAATGGTAGGGTCGCCATCTTCTTGTACCAGCTGAATCGGCACTCGCCGTGCACACGCGATCTGCACAGCTCCAAGACAAGGTAGAGCAGCAACATCTCAAACGTTTGGTCCTGGACTACGAACAGAGAGAGGAAGCGGAAGAACTGAAAGGTTCGATCCACGAAATACAGATATTATACAAACATTAACGCTTAGTTTAGCTCTCGAAGTGCGCAACAGGGCTGGTGCAATCAAGATCCGCTATGTCGGATAGCACTAACTATCGTCTATCGCATCAAGTCCTTATCCACAGCCTAGATCGATGCATCGGCAGCGGCGCTCTTACGTAGCGACAGTTCGTGAACGAGTTTCATACCGCCTCAGCGGCATTCAGCCCTGTCATTCTCGCATGCTTTGTGAAGCTGACCTGACGGTTCCCTTGGCTGTTCACTCAGCCCGTGACTACCATCCGTAAGCCTCGTCACATTGGCTGAAATCACATAGTAACCACGTTTTTGCCACACACCCTTTGTTTTTCTGGCTAGTCTGTAGTGTATCATCTGACATTCGTCAGTATTATGGAGTTCAATTTCATGTATGTTTCACAAGTGTTCGATGTTCGGTCTATGTACTGGGTCCTTGAAAAGCGATACAGATTCTAATCATCTCTTCAATTGTAATGATTAGCAGTACTTTTACAGTACTCCGTGAATACACGACACGCCCACTTGTGCCCATTGCGTGCCCCCGCCCGAAGGGGATTACTTGTACAGTATGCAGGCTCAACTCGTTAACGCCTTTGTTTGCCTTCTTTTTTCGTCATATACACGCAGCTAAACACTTTCACTTTCCCTCTGAACCATGGCAGCATCTCCGCCTCTATAAGAGGACAACCATCTAACCGCAAGGACTCAATTTCGGCCTTGCATCCAAAGCTGACCTTCATCTACAGTGACGGCCTGATCAGTGCGCAGGCGGGTCTTGACAAGGGAATAAGCATTTCTGGTGAGTAGGTCACCACAGCTAGAGAAGTCGACATGTTTCAAGAAGGTGCACACTTCTTGATGCTGATCGTTTGGACGTGTACCGCAAATGAAGTCAAGTACATCATTAACAACTCCGTGTATGCCTGATATCTGGAGGGTTTCCAATAAAGGCGCTCCAGTGATGATGGTCTTCAGCGAGCTGGTGGTAGTAGTGCAGCTTCCAACCCGGAGCTCCCTCAAAGCTCGAAGAGGGTCGGCGTGCGCAAATTCCAGCACGTCAGACGAATGGCTGATGCTGAACAAGTGCAGGACTTGCAAATTGGGTGCGACGACGACGCTAGTGATCACAGAAACCGATGCAATGTTGAAGAGTTTCAAGCATTGGAGGTTGGAAAGTTCGGCGCGGTCATCGCCACCTGACTGCATCGGGATTAGGACCAAATTGGAGAGCACGAGATTCTCGAGTGACTGATTGGCCGTCAAGGCCGGGAGTATCTCTATCCATCCTTCTTCGATGGTCATGGTTCTGAGACGATGCACCCGACTCCACAGCCCACCCATTGAAGGGGTGAAGCAGGCAACTGTCAGAGTATCTAGGTGAGAGTCTTCGAAGTCTGGCAAGAATCTCTCGAAACCCGGACACCCTGTGACATCCAGGTGTTCGAGACGCGAAATAGCTTCTGTCTTGGATAATTGTTGGAGCAGATCGTAGAGTCGGGAGAACAAACTGCCAGATGCTACGAGAGAACGAAGGCCACACCAAGACAATGGCGAAAGTTCCAAGAGGATGGATGGCCAGTCCATCTCTGGTATATTATGGTGAAAAGAGAGGTCCGATATATGTGTCCGAGCTCGTTCCATCCATAATCGTACCTTTCTGGTGGGACGATTCTTCGAAACCACCAGCGTCTGCCAAAGTGAAGGAGTCTTTATAGTCATGCCGTGCCAATGTTTGCAGACATGTGACAACTTAAGAACCTGTACATGGTCTGCAGCAACCACGAAACCAAAGATCTCCGCAAAAATTTCCACAGGTAACTTGCCGATGTGGTACGCCGTCTTTGCCTTGTGCGCTCGCCTTCTTTCGTCAGCAGTCTTTGAGGCATCGGTTGCTTGTGACTTCAGTGCATTGAGTTCTCGACGACGTTGTGCATCGTCTGGTTTGATACGCTCGAGAGCAAGGTCAATCATTTTGATGGCGGCCTCGTCCTTGTTAAGCGCATGAAATAGACGTGCCGAGCGAGCATATCCCTGCCAACGATCGGGAGCAATATCCACAACTTTCTTCGCGTCAAGGAGAGCAGCTCTATTGTTTCCAAGCTTTTCGTGCACAGCGGCGCGAGAATCATAAACGATGAAGGAGTCACAGCCGAGTGAAATGACCTTCGCTTCTGGATTAGTACTGGTCAACTGGACAGAGGATGCGATTGAGAGACATACTTCATCAAAGAGTACAAGGGCTTCAGAGTATTTATTTTTCTTGAAGTTAGAAATACCTTGCTGAAAGCTTGCTTTCCAAGACATTTCAGTGTGACGACAAGAAACAAACTTCGTTGGACGGGTGATGGAACCGACGTGCAGGAGGACTTGAAGAGCGCGTCGCGTCTGTTTGGTGTCACTTGAAGTGGCAACTCTTTCTCACCTTCAGTACGACGCGTGCTCTCGATGAGGACAAGGTCCAGAGTCCGTTTTCATGTCCAACTCCGATGAAGACTTCTCCGATGACTTCCCCGATGACTTCGTCTTGGATGATCAAACGCTGGCTATCCTTGACAAGGAGGAATCCAGGTTCGAGGAGTCCAGACGTGTTAATGAGCCCGATGCAGAGGACCTGCCGCCCCCAGCGAAGCGACAAAAACTGGACACAGGCCCTCCGCAAGATTTCAGTGTCCTCAGTCGCTCTCCTGATGATACCGAACATTTACCGGACATCACGGTGTGCGACGATGACACGTACAGAGCTAAACTGCAACAACCTATCGCATCGATTCCTCAAGCTGCATCTAATGTAAATCCAGCTCTTACCGAACTCGAAAGGCATCTGGGTTGTTTACGAAAGCAAAAAAACGAGGTTTGATCCTTACATTATAAACGAGTAATGGGTAACAATACCTTATGTATGCCTAGCTTCACAAAGATAAATTGAGGCTGCAAGGAGAGTTGCAGCATGCGCTTTCTGCTAAACTCGCCAAAGAAGGGGAAGTTGTCATACTAAGGAAAAACATCGAGAAGGTAACTCACCATCAATCGGTCACCTCAGGACCACTGAAAGCCTAACCAGATAGCTCAAGATCATGCGGCGCAAACAGCGAAGCTCAGGGCGGCCAAGGAGGAGTCGGAGGCCAAACAAAAACAGATGCAAAAAGAAATGAAAGAGGAAGCAGAACGTCTGAAGACATTGTTTACTTTCAAGGTATGGATGAGTTTTAGCTACTCAGCTAGAGGCTAAGGATGTATTTGGTAGCAACATGAGATCGAAACATCTACCCGAAAATCTCCATGGTCTGCGCGCCCCAAGAAAGCCCCAATGCTACCCCCTGCGACGCCTGTGCCTTTGCCTTTGCAGATGCAGAGGTGGAACCAGAGCGGAGCTGTGGCAGGCCCTTCGAGAGTCGTGCAGGAGAGTCCCACCCGACCTCGCTTTGGCGAAATTGTAAATAATGAGCGTACAAGGAAACCAGGGGTTGAAACCCGGAATCTACCATCTGGATTCCAACCCTCCGTATCCCCTACAAAGTCGCGGGTGACAGATTTCAGGAAAGGTAAAAGCAAGGCAACCGACTCAGACCAGACGGGTCCGTTGCAAGTGCAATTTGACGGTGGCCCTCCACCAGCATCACTTCCTTTAGAAGCGCCCAGCCAAATCCGTTTCAAACGGCTCGGGATGATGGTTTTGGTGCGACAGCCCAAGAGGACGTGTTCATGGCCGACTCCAACGCGGACATAGATTTCCATTCGCAGGAAGATGTTGAGATGACTGATGGCGCTCAGGATTCGCAGATCCATATCACTGTGGACGAAGAATTTGAACAGGTGGAGCCTCACAGATGGATTGTGGATGTAAGTTTATGCTACCCATCGTGCTCTGGCTTTCTGTAACAACCGGAATAGTTGCATCGGCTTGTCCTAATGCACATGGAGCCGACTTGCAGGATGACTACATTTCACGCCTTGTTGGGAGTTTCACTGCCGATCGGACCCAAATCAGATGCATATACTTCTGCATGTTCTCGTATACTTGATGTTCTTGCCAATGTACCTGCTCAAGAGCATCAAGCTTGGGAACTCGCAGCCCAAGCAATTTGCGGGGCTCTAACAGAAATGGCAGATATGCTGGCCGCCTCTAACCATGTATGTGTTTGATATGTATTCTGTTCTATTCATGAATCATAGATACCTCCCTCAGATAACGTCTTTAGCTGCCCTTTTGAGCCAGCTGACTCAAATAACGTACACTCTTCCAGCACCTCATCCATATCTCTTGGTGGATAATACGACGGACCCCGACGAAGGCAGGGTTCCTCGCATTCTCGCCGTGATATGTTCTATTATTCAGGACCACGTCAGTAAACTAGAAAATCACGATACTGAAAAGTCGGAGCTAGGTCTACTTGCTAAGGAGTCACTCGCATTACTGGAAGCCCTGTGTTGGAATACTCCGAGTGACTTGGAAAATAGGTGAAGATGACATATTCCCTACTCAACCATGGCTGATGAATGATACAGGCTAGCCTTCGTACCTCGTTGCCCTTCTGTGCTATCGATACTTCTGGATTCCTCTCGGCCGATGTGGTTTCTTTTTCAAAGTACATGCATACTTGCTCGGTTCTCAACTCGTGAGCATGACCTTCCTGCGATAATCCACCGTCTTTTGAATAATCACGCTTAGGACCCGTTCTTTTCCAGTCTCTTTTATCACTTCCTGACACCGTGGGGCAATCACAAGACTATACTCGGCTCCCTCATATTGAGCGAATGTGCTCTCTCTTGACTGATTCCAGTAGAACGGGTGACGAGGTACTTACGACAGTGTAGTCTTTATGTGATATACTTACCCCACGACAGGCTGATGGGATCAAGCGACATATCTTGACATTTTTTGCTATGCTGTCCGAGGCTCATCCAACTGCTCACACGATTATCATTGAGTCGCAGTCCGTGATACCCTCCATCATTGTTTATTTGTATGGGCTGTCAGCACCTGTGTGGCAAGGCGACGAGGCAATGGAGTCTGACCCCCAGGCCGCTTCAAGGTAGCGAGTTTACTGCCTCAAATCGATCCCATTTATATTGTTTATTCAGAGTGATTCAACGAATGAACCAAACGACCTTTCTCTTGCACCATTTGATGTTTAAAGCTGAGGCCCCCTTAGATTGCGAGAACGTCTAGAGCACGCCCCACGGCACTACAACGGTCTTGTACATCTTTTTGTTGTTACCATGGGACGCCTCAGCTTTGCTGATGTGCCTGAGTGGGTGCAAGAGGAGGACAAACAGGACTTGGAAAGAGTTGCCGGTATGCTGCTGATTGCATATTATTCATGCTTCTGGCTAATGATGGCACAGGGCTTGCCAAGGATCTTTTGGAGTTGTTGATGGACGCCCCACAGATGGATGCGATATGGGCCACATACCAAGAAGGGCCAGACGAAGAAATGGAGGACGATGAGGAAGTGGAAGCTCGACGGCTCGCCGCCAACGTGATCTAGTGTATTGTATATGATATGAGAGGCTGGTCATCTTCCCGAAGTCGTCGACAATATCTTTGCGTATCTGCCGATTCGTTGGTGATGGCATTTAGGGCCATACTAGACACGCCTTCAGCTCTGTGTCTTACAATGCAGCAGTGCGAGAAAATTTCTAATAACTTTGGTATTATGTCTTTTTCTACCGTGTGAAATTCTCGATCCAAGAGAATGAGCTCGCCGTGGTCGGTGCATTACCATTAATTAATCATTCGTGCCATCGCGATTTGCGTATGCCATCATTGAAGGGAGCTTCTGCGTTTTACACATTGCAGCCTCCGTATCCGAATGACTTGCACGAGTATCTTTTCGCGTGGTAATTGAATGACCCAAATTTTGATGCCACACCCAAGTATCATAAGTACACTAATGCACTAATGCGTCTTCAATTAAAGTCCAAGTGAACATGAAACTGGAATAGCTTCCAAATCCGTCGATTAAGAAGCGTTTGCCGGGGAAATACCCAGAGACTTATACCTTCTCAGAAAACGATTCCGGACCACTGTTCGATGAAACTGAGATCTCACCTCGTGACAAAATTTCTTGCGCCACTGGAACGCCTTCTTGTCTGCATAACTGGTTGCTTCCAAGATCTGTGCTCGTTTTACAGCGAGAGCACAGGCTTCTGCACGATATTTGATAGTCCAACGTCGTCTTAGCTTTGCCTGAAGTAATTAGTAAGACACAAATGAGGGAGCCAGGCGTCTAGGTCGTGCAACGTACGGATAGGGCGGAGTTATTGGATTCAGCAGTTTCCACCACTGGCCAGTTATCCACCGCCGTAGACTTGACCTCACCAGCACTTTCAAGCCACAGTTGCCAGAGACAGTCTTCCCAGTCGAGTGATCGAGATCGGAAAAGAGAGAAACGCTCGGTACACCACGTAGGATAATCTTTAGGAAGAACAACAGGGGACATCGGGGCGAATGGATAGTGTCCTACGGCTATTGTTGCCCAGTACAAGAGGCTGCAAAGACGTCGACCGAATGATAGAGCCGTACAAATTACTTGAGAGGTGCGAAGGCAAACCATCCGGGAACAGGACAACTCGATCAGTTGGCGCCAAGAGACGAGCCACATTTAGATAGGCATTGGCGGACCCTCCAGAAGAAGAAGAGACTTGGAGAACGTGGAACGACAGACCGAAAGAGGCATGGGTATCAAAGAGGCTCATAAGTTCTGGAAATCTTCTAAGCATGGTTAGATAAGTCCGTTGAACCCGACCGCGCAGAGGTTACGACGACCAGAGACATGGGACCTATGAAACCGTAAGTGATTGTGTTGCGTGACAAAAGGCCGAGTCCAAATCACCCGGCCAAGTCGCGAGTGTGCTAATGGTGTCGTGCAACCTGTCTTCTTCAGTCCACAGGCAAGCGGTGAGGTCACTGTCCAAAGACAAATGTGTAGACAAGGTGAAGATCTCCAGATGACCAGGTGGCGGAATATTGGGAAACGCGATGGACATTCGCTGCTGAACCGATAAATTTGAGAGAGGGGAAACACGGTACAATGTGTCTGACACGTCTGCATCTTAGAAAACGGGTGTTCCAATATCCTTAACAACATACTTGGGGCATGGCCTATGTGTGGGCGGCCGGCTGCAACAGCACCTCGCAAGGCGCTATGCATTTTGATAGATAGGAAGGCAACGCTCACGCAGCAGTACAGAGACAACAGAATCCGCAGCCTTCCTAGGTGTCCATAGCGGAAGCGGTGTAGGTCCTCGAGCAGGAATCCAGGGAAGTTAGGTTATGAATCGCACAACACCAGACAACGGTCCTGAATGGGAAGAAGCTTCGACTAGTACGCTTTGAAGGTGGGGTGATTGGCTTTTGTCGGTATGAACTGACGATTGGTTCTCAAGATGGACACCCGCCCCTTTAGCATGACGATGATATGAACCAGCTGAAGATAAGTAGCTCTGGAAACTGCCTGAGCCTGAGAGAATTTGCGGATCTTTGTTTAGTTGAGGTAGTGAAGTGCTGGCGCCGAGTTGGTTGGTAGGTTCCATGTTTGGAGTTGTGTCCCGCAAGCGTAATATCAATCCTGAAAGTGATGAAAGTGTGATGGTGTGTATTATTAGCTGACTAAGTCTTCCCCGATATTAAATCGCAGTCACCACTGCTTGATGAGTATCGCTAATGGTAATTACTCGTCCTCCTCAACATCACCGAACTCAAACATCCCAGCACGGTCGCGCTTCGCTTCAGCAACTGCAGTTTGCAGTTTACTCATAACGTGCGGGTATGCACCAAGATATTTACACCCTTTGCGGTCAATTGATGCCAGACCCTCGCGGAGTAGATCAGCATTAATGCAAGCTAAAGGATCTTGCGCAGCGATGGGGTCATTGGATCAATGAGACGCAGGTGAAGCGTTGCGCCTTCCTTGTAGTCAATGTTGGCGACAAGTTTGCGACCCTCGCATAATTGACGGAAGCGCTGAACAGCATCTGCGTGGTACTCGCTTTCGGAAGCCACGAGCCTGACGAAGCTATGCACAACATCATAAGTGCTGTCAACGAAAAAAAACGGAACTGCGCTACCTTAGGCGAGCATCTTGCGCTTGACCGGGCAGGGAGCGGAACTTGGGATCGAGAGGACGGATATTTGAAAACGAGACACTGTCTTGGTTTCCATAGTCAATAAATGTTACTTCAGCCTCCTTCTTGATTGAGGATGCACGACGAATCTTGGCACGGTACCATGACCCATCCGAAAACTTGGCAGACACTAAGTCTCCTGCCTTCGGCACGAATTTTGACGGTGCTGGTTGTGCGACGCGATGATGTAGAGAAAAATCGCGCATCAGCTTTTCTAATGTTGCGATGCCTAACGTACATAATGAGAAATGGCCATTCTAGTAATTCTGTGCGAAGCTTACCTTCGGTGTTTAATATTTGTACTGAGAAACTGAAGCCACTTTCTGCCCGGACATCACTGATAATGACATCTAGATATTCCGACTTCAAACATCCAGGATCGTCTTCAGCAGGGGGAGCCTGAGCAGCCTTCTCTGCCTCTTCATCATAGTTCTCCCATAGCTTGAAACATGATCAAACGTCGAAGGAAATACATCAATATTGTGGCTTACATTTTGCTGTGCTTGCTTGGCTTCTGCCTAATATAATGACATCAAAAGTTTGATACTCGAGGATCCAGGCAGTGCTTACTTCAGCTGCGTACAACTGTGTAGACCAGGACAAGCCGTCGGCGGAGAAGGAATGTACAGATGCAAGGCCCTCCTTGACTAGCGAAATTGCGACATTTTCACTTTTCAACCACAACGTTCCGATGAAACCGCCAGACTTGTCCACAGTGTCCACTTCAAATTCCACATCGCGTTGCATGTACCGACGAGTTGCAAAGTCTGCAGCCTCCTGACCAAATGGTTCGCTCCTCTCGGAAGGATTACGTGCCGTTCGAGGCGCTCGAATGCCTGAGAAATAATGAGGCATAGATTGGAAACTGTTTTTTGTCAGTCTTACCATTGAGGACCAAGGTGAGCGACTGGTTATCTTTAGGAAGGAAGAGCCTTAGGAAAAGAACATTTCAGAACTATTCGTCAGAACATAGTGTTAAACCGCACTTGAAGCGAGACCCCGAGGCAACATAGTCGACGACAGCGGATACCTTTCCTTGCCTCTTGAAGCCATTGATGAAAGTAGTGGCACGTGCACCAGACTAGAAAATAAATCTGAATCTGGCGGAAGCGGATATCAAAAGATATACATACCTCTGAAATGTTAACGGGGGGCTTTACAGCCGGCTGTTCTTTACCAGAGTGGATACCACGGGTTTCAGAAACAGCGCTGAGTTCAAGAGTTAATATTATCTAAAGTAAATGAGGGCACCGCAGTCTTACGCTTGTTCCGCAGCCATCAGTTTGTCGTAGTCAGAGGAACGGTCCTCATCATCACGTCGATGGCGGACAACGGAGGCAAGGCCCTTTTCTACTAACTGCTCTGCAATGTTGCTTGATCGGAAATGTAAGCAAATGTAAAACGCAAAATGTGTATCTTGCTTACGAGCTTTGGTTTCCGTATCGGACTGTAGCGCATTCGCGCTCCTCATATTCGCCATCACGAGGGCGAATGAAGTCAACCGTAACTTTTACATGTTTGCCAATAAGTTTCTTCCGAAGGAATTCGCGAGCTTCCTGTGCATAGTAAGCCTGCTTGGGATCGGAGAGTCTGACAACTATCAGAAGACGTCAATGATGAAGGTATACTACTTACTTGGGACCTTTCGTTGAGCTGAGCTGCAACCGGCGTTCCTTGCCACTCTCCTTATCAACGACGGATATTTGATCGCCACTCCATACTCGGATGACAGTTCCGTCAAAGATGCGCGCGTTTCCATTAGCAGCACCATTTGACTGGGTAATCGATGCAGACGCAGTTGGCACATTGGCGTATAGACACGCTCGTTTTTCTTTTGCAACTTTCTCGGCCGCACGTAGGCGCTCCATACCTCCTCCTGCAGCCAGCATACCGGCGTGCCAATCGACAACGCGAGCAAGCCCAGCTGCGACAAGATGTTCGGCTACATTGCCAGCGGGATGGAGAACTGCAGCAGATATTGCCAAATATACTCTCAGAGACAGAGAATGACGTACCAGTACCAATAAATATTGATGCTGGTGGAGGTGGTGCACTGTTAGCTCCGGCTTGGAATGGTGTTGCTGTCGAAGTTGGCAACGACAGTATAATCACTCGTACAGATCGCTGGAGTAGCCTAGACTCTGTGAAGAATTTTGCCTGCAGACCACAATCCAGACAAAGTTATTTGAACATGTGAATTGACTTACTTCTTCTGCCCAAGGCTCTGAGGGTTCTCCTTGCTTTGGGGATGTCCTGGCACAACGAACACCAGCAAGTGCAATGTTGGCCATTTGATGCTCACCATCCGGCATGAGAAGTCGGACCCGCAGGGTAGACCCGTCCCGCACTTGTTCCACGAGTGCTAAAAATATGAATCAAACCAAGCACTGCGGTCGTAAGAAGACGTCATACCATCAATGGACTTGCCTTTCCACTCCGAAACAAACGCTTGCGAATCAGTTGGCATTGTTTGGTGCACAACACGAGCCTGCGGAAATGACAGAAGCGACGACAATTGTATGGCAGCCGAAAATACACACCTGGGGACCATGAGAATTCCATAAGCCCTTTCCTGCCGCCTTCGCTTCAGCTTCGATGTCACGTTTTCGGTTATCGTCCTCCGAGGGGTCCCGTTTCGATTCCTTCACTTTGGCCCAACCGTTCTTCAGCATCTCAAAGGCAACATCCACACCCCCGATTTCAGCCGTGCCAGAGTCACGCGTGACGTCGTCGTTGGAGGGAAAACTATGTGTAGAAGTAAATGAGATTTCTTTGCCTACCGCGAATGCACGCAGAAAATCGCGGGACTCAAATGCCCATGGCTAAAAACGACTTCAATCAGTGCTAACGATAAACGCAGCGACTGTGTCTTACCTCGTCCTCTCGAGTCTGGTTTCCCATTCTCGGAGCCACGACATCAGCAAGATGTAGGACTCTGCAGAGTGTAGCGGGTCAGACTGTGTCACTTTCTCATTAGACTTCTCTGAATTGCACACCTCTCCTTGGGACTCTGTCCTTGTGGTCCTGTACGTCCACGCAAAACGAGGGTGTCGCCAGAGATGACGGCTAGATTTCATGCCTTGGGATTAAAAGAATGTGGAGAATGGAACATGTTGGTGCACACACATTTTACAATCTACACGCAACAAGTCAGAGCCGGAAAACGAAGAAACCATTCGGACCTACAGCTTTGAGGGACATTCTGAGTGTTTATCCAAGAAATACTTGAGCAAGAGGTAGATGCAAACGAATTACTGTAAGTTATTACAAATTTAAAGTGCTTCACACAAGGAGATCGCTGTCAGATCTATGGGAATTGATTTCCTTTTTCTGAATTGACGTAAATACCACGACGCTCTATAGCCTTGAGGAAGTTTGCAGTCAAAAAGCCGTACAAATTACACGCAGTCAATCGCCTACATACATCATGGGCTTTGCCCACACATACGGGGAAGTAATGCAGCGCTTTGAGCGCCAGATTGTGTTGCTATGCGCAATCACCAAACTAGCAGTGTCAATCAACACGTGCACACCACGGGTGGGGTCGTATGCCCTGACACAGGCTTAGCTACTGCGCACATATGAAGTGCAGTGTCATTGCAGATTCCAGGAACACATTTCCATTTCTTATAAGTTATACCGACTCCTTCAAGTTGTTGCGCAAGCAAGCCGATGTCCCCTTCTCGCTTTCATGAGCATCTCGCCTCTGGTCTTGACAGCGATCTTAACTTGCCCACCTCTTCCACGGAACTCAGCAAAGGAAAAATACCAGACAGTAACAGAATTGACGTCATGGCACAAATACGTACAGCAACGATGACCCCTACGCCCCTCCAAGAACTACTAAAAGACCCTGCTGTTATCAACACGCTCTACCACACCGATGGGAAGAAGAGTCGTAGACAGTCATCCAGCTCACCCCGCTACTCTGCGTCGACGTTGATGAGCCTGGTGGTGGCAGAAGAAGAAAAGCAAGCACAACACCTTAGATCGACCCTTCGGTCGACAGGGGACAGGCTCGATCAAGAAATGCGCAGGGCAAAGCAGGCTGAGTCTAAAGCAGAATTCGCGGAACTCCGAACGCAGGACCTGACTATACGTCTCAGTGCCGCTGAAACGGGCAAGCACTACGCAGAACTCGATGCCTTGCGTGCCAACGAAGAGATACGGCGGCATCAAATGCGCATCGAAAGCCTGGAAAAACAGGTCACAAAACTTCAGGCTGACATCCGTCTCTTAGAGAGGCAAAGAAATGAAGCCGATGAAAGCGCATCACGAGCGCGGGATACTGCAAGAAAGTTCCAAATCGAACTTAGCAAGCAGCAGGCAAAGGAGAAAGTAGTAGAGGAAAGTTCGATATATGGTCGGAAAAAGTGGTTCGTAACCGGGCATAATGAGGGTTGGGATGCTGGGTACGCGGAGGGCTTTGACGACGGCAGGGAGGACGGGTTTGAAGAAGGTAGACAATATGGCGTCCGCGAAGGACGAGAGTCAGGATTCAAGCAGGGTCACAAAACGGGTCGGAAAGAGGGATTTGAAAATGGCCGAGAACAAGGTCGGCACGGCTAACATTAACTTGCACTTCATGCCTTTAACGAAGTTTTTACTGCAGAAGTCGACGAAAATGATTATACAGTGAGTTCTGACCCGTTACATCATTATTTTTCCATTAAGACAGGCATTTCTGCAAGGCACAAAAAAAGGTGCAACAATGGAACGAACGCAAGCAGCGGTCTTCATCGCCAGCCCAACTCGGTCCAATATGGTTGAAACGTCCACTGTATCATGATTATGCGGATATGACCCGATGAAACATTTGACAGAAGGGTATCACATCTCACACTGGACTCTTTTTATGACAGATAACACACCTATGACTATCGTTTACTGTATGCCATGACTGATGGTCGCTTTTAGTTGAATTTTGTTCGGACACGAGCACCGCCCAGGAAACTTTGGCTAGAGAAATAGATAACTTAATCTGTTCAAGGATACTGTGATTTATTCCAAGCGTTTTGATTGTACTCAGGCTTTGAAATTCATGCGTGGGAGATCTGATAAACATAAACTTGCTCGTTATCAATCAATCATTTCAGTCATGCTTTGATCGTTGCGATTAGATACGTCAACTCTTACGGACACAGCGTTCTAGACAGTGCCCCCTCCACCTACATATACTTAATTACCAGAACCTGTTTCATTCAACTTTTCTTCCTCATCATGAGTTTCGCACAACCCCTTCCATCGCCTGGTCTCACAAGTGGCCGTCGCAGGCCGAAGAACCTCCCGAGTTTACCTCCGTCTGCGTTCAGCGCACCGGGCACAGGGACTTCTGACATGTTCCCTTTGCCTCCAACTCCAAGTACACTATTTCCAGGCGAAGTCATTGACGCTCATCTGCGGTCTGAGGCACTTGAAAGTGCTGCTCTTGATTTGGCTGGCACTGAGGTCGCGGGTGCCGTTTTATTGTTAAACAACCTTTCGGTGCCAGAAGGGTAAGCTTTTGACTTTGGAGGAAAATTTGCATTTCCTTATCTTGGTTACGAAACTCAGATTGCAGTCTTCTCTCACACAAAATGTTCGAGTACTTTCCGTGGCAGCTCCCTTCGAGCTTAGCGCCGTCCCATCAGATTATTCAGATCACTCAGAGTTATCTGGAATTCCTCAGTCTCTTTACACGTCATACACAGTTTCGCATGAGGCACCAGAAGCTAAATCTCAGGCCATCGAGACTTGAAATGGGCATTCTCAAACAGCCGCCTCGTGGATATCGACGTTCAAAGTGACATCATGTCGAATGCCGCAAAGTACGAAGGGTTTGAAGATCTTCTCATGAAATCCACAACCGATCTTCCTGGAGACAGGAAGGTTTACATAGTTCTTTGTGAGCATCTTTTGCCCTTAAAGTGAGTGTTTGGAACTGACCAAATTTCAGCCAATATATTACCGCCACCCCATGACCTAAGCCTACCAATCGTCAAGCTACTCGCTGATCCAAGTTATCGCAATTATCAAGCACACTCTGCATCCTGTCATTGTTTCCGAATCTCTATGTGAAGTTCACGCCTCCCATGTGGAATCAAACTGTGCCAGGTCCCGGAGATCCAACTTCAGAAATGGATCAACATCGTGAATGGAAACGAAAAATCAAGATGTTCAGTAAGTTCTTGCGTATATATTCTTATATATTGGTACAACACTGACGAACTTCCGGCAGTTGGTCCGGTGTTGGAAGCGTTTGGCTACGAGCGTATTATTTTTGGAACTTCACCTTCCTTGGCTTCATCGTCACTCGTTAACCCTGCAGACTGGTATGCGCTTGTGCGCGAGTCATTTGCAGAGCTTGCGGTAGAGCAGGACGCGATTGACTCGATCTTTAGTTTAAATGCAAGGAGAGTTTACGGAAGCCCGTAATGCCCTCATGAAGTTTACCAGCCCTGTACAAATATTCCCATTTTCTTGAGTAGTTTTCGTAATCGGACGATATCGATGTATGCTTCGATGCACTGGAATTTTCAAAATGAATAACGAATCATGTAAAGTACCTCGGACATTGAACAACACGATCTTACGTAAGGGAGGCTAGTATATTATTAGGGGTGCTTCCATATTTGGAATAATTAATTGACACCGAGTTTCCTTTCTTGCACGGCGTTGCTTCAACCAGTCCTGTCGCGGCGATTTTGTTTTGTAGGTCCATTCAGAATTTGCGTGATCCATAGTTTCGCTCACTTCCTGCTAAGAAGGGTATACACTATATCACACTTGTAAGATCATCTTACAACAAATTTTACTTATCTTCATCATTTCGGACCCACAGTAATTGACAGCAGCTAATCGGCGTGGTTGTCACCTGGTCCCACCAGTTGGCAGTCTCTCTACCTGTAACCATTTCCTTCACCAGTAAAAGTACTCATACATCGAATGGGCAGCGACAACGATACACAAATAGGATATGGTAGACGTGGTGCCTCATCATCGTGAGTGCTTGAGTCTCTTCTGGTCAATGTCATCTGCACACTTACCAATCACATGAGGCTAGGAGCAGCAGAGAGTCTTCACCCGCTGCTGTAAGTAAATCTTCTCTTTCTGACACGTGTTTCTCCTTTTCTTCCACTCGTCATGGCCACGCAGTTCTCTCACTCATCCTATGCAACCTTGCAGAAACGGCAGAAACGGTCTTTCACACCAAATTCTGACGATGGGACCTTCGTAGTCCCCGAACCAGTCGAAAATAATGCGGACACATCTTCTAGAGATGGTACTCCAGCGCCATTGATCCGTCAAGCAGTTGGATTCTCATGGCAGCCGTCCGTGCTTCCTATTCCAACTGTCAACACCTATCAAGCTGTCCTCCCCTCAAATCCAAATGCAATACAATTTCTCCCAGGGCAGGCGCTACCCAAGAAAAAGAAAAGAAGACCTAAACCGGAGTACTCCGCTCAGACGAGCCGCTTTAGACTCTCTCAGGTACCCGAGCCCACACCAGGACACACACCAGAACCCTTAGCACAGCCCACAATATATACTGGCGGGGGTCCGTATTCTTCGATGTATCGTATCAGCAACGCTGCATCGCCTAGCGCCAGTGTCACTATGTCTAATCCTTCAGTCGCCGATGGTGCGTCACCTGGGGAATCTCATTCCCCGGTCGTATCTTCTACAGTAGTATCCGGCACACATAGTTCGTATCATACGGTACCGGGAGTATACAATAATATAGGCCCAAGGGGCAGTCGCGCCCCAGAGCAACTTGACGGACCAGCCACGCCTGCCAAGAATAAACGGAATAAGAAGTCAACCGGGCAACGCACTGCTCAGGACCCTGGTTCTTTAGCTCAATCATCATCCTCTAGCCGCCAACCTCAACCACCTCCTTCCTAATATGCATCACTCACGCCCAGGAGCACATTATCGTCGTGATTACGAGGCAAATCTAGGTTCGCACTCACCCTCCACAAGTGCAGTAACTCGTCAAGAACCTGTGGGACCGACTTTTAGTAAGGTGGTAGTCTTCACCTTGCTCCCCCGATCTAATGTTTCTGCAGCTGCACAAGAACGATCTGCAGCACCTCCAGCCTCTGGAGGACAAATTCGACCTCTTCGGATGTTGACGCTCCTCATTGAGGATATCAGAAGTGGAGTTCCAGATCACCAGCTTGCAGAGATCAAAGTAGTTCTTCGGCCAGGGGAAGACCCAGACGGTGGTTTTTGGGCAAATGCAAAAGAAGTCTGCGAGACTTTGCAAGCCGGACCGTCGAGGATAGATGGTATGTTACCTTGACTAGTAGTTCCTAGTTGTAATTTTGTTTCACAGGTCCTGCGAGGGTGTACACACTTCGTGGAAAATATCGCCAGTTCTTCATGCGTGTGGATGCTGATAATGTCCTCGAAGTAGAACCGTGCAATCTTGGTGTGAGCAAAGAGCGCACACTTGAAGTCGTCGTCGAAGCTGTACGTTTGGTTTGACGTGCTGATATGTCACAAAGGTGCTGATTTTACTTCTTAGCCTGTCCCGAAAGGTCGATTACCTCCACCTCCCCGGCTTCCTCTTGAACTGCCACAGATGTCTAGCTCTGACTCTGATACTGCCCTATCACCCTCCCGACAGCAAGTATCAAGACAGGCAATGTATTCAGGAGTCACACGCGATATGCGCATTGATTTATTGTCACAAAGTGATTACCGCCCCCAAAAGAGAAAACGACACTCCCAGAGCCATTTATCACCTCTAGATAAAGCACCACGAAGCTCAGTCCAGAGGACTCCTTCTCCTAGTCGCACGTCGCATCGAGTGAGACAGTCGAGGCATGGAGACCAAGAAAGTTATTCTTCTGATGAAGACGGTGTACGAGAAATATCGCCCCCCATTCCTGGGCGCCACGCTGAGACGGCAGATGAAAGGGACGACGCGATTGCCAATTTCATTCGATCGGACATTGAGGGCGATAAGGAATGGCCTCGGTGCATGTCGATCATCTCTCATGGAGGCCCAAAGCGTGTTTCTGACGTCTTGTGGTCTTACAATTACGTCGAAAACAGAGTCAAGGAACACGAAGATAGGTTAACACCATCACACTGGGATGGTGCGCCAAACTCCAGGGTTGAGAGAGTGAGTCTACAATCTGTGATCCAGTGCGGTCTTAATTTATTCTGTTACGTAGCGACATGTTTGGCGTGTACTGAACCTCACTCCTGAATGGGGAGATGAGTGTCGGACTGTTCTCACTCTTGTCAGCCATTACGGGAAGTATGGGCGCAGGTATCAGGATCCGCACGTCATCAACGAGATTGACAGTACGGCAGCTCCTACAGAGAAGACTTGGAAACGGTTTGTTAAACTACTGCAGTCGGTTGATACGCAGTATTTGTCCAGCCGATTAAATATGTGAACGTAAGCTCTTCACGGTGGATTTCAGCTCTTGTATCTACACTACGTCACCTCTTCATAATAACTTCTCACTCGTACTTTCAATGCACACTCGTATAGATACATCAAAATAATAACAATTATATGCTTTTCCTGGTGTGACGGCAGTATCTATACGACGATGAAAGGGTAGATAGATCAAGGTGCAAATTGAAATATCTGTAGCTATAGAAATGCTATCCTTCCCGACTCAGCGAGGCTGAGCGAGCACCAGTGATGTTTTTTTCTTTCGTGTACTACCTCCTAGTCTCCCCTAGTCATACCATATAGAAGGAAGACAGTCAGTCAGATGGCACGGCTTTCAGATTCTTTGCTTCTATAGCATATACTCGGCCTAGCAACGTGGTGCATACAACTAGGTATGAATTACCACACATAAGAAGGGCAAATTGTATGCGCATGTTAAAGAGATAATTTGGAATATGCGAAGGGCTGTTCCACCAGCTGGTGTAAAACAATGACAGCACCGTAAATTGACTCAGAAAGAAAATGCGATGATAATAATACTACAAATGAGTGCAGTCATGCTCTCGTGGACCGACCTGGTAGTGTTAACAGGAACGTGTCACTACTCAAGAAGCCCGAGAATTCTCAATAGAGGTCTGTATTAAGCTGTAAAACGGTTGCATGCGCTTAGTGACAACATTTTGTTAAAAAATGGCGAACTACATCATGTGAACACTCACAGCATACTGCGCTCTTGCCAATCTTGGGTCACAAGCAATGCTTGACTCATCTGCGACGTTTTGATGAGCTAGGGGTGTCCAATTCGAGCTGGCTATCGCTGTTTATTCGAAGGTCATCTAACATGCGCTTCCTGGATGTGCCAATATGTAATACAGCAGTGTTGGGCTTCGGAGAAGGGACGGGTCGTAAGGGTGATGCAAGAGGGGAAGTAGAAGGAGGAAGTTGGGTTGATAGGCGAGGATTAGGAACAGACCTCGCATGTGAGGTAATGACGGGCTCTTCGGTGAGAAGCATAGTTGCTGAAATTGACGGTCCTCTGGTCGACATTTCAAAGGTGGACATGGGTGTCGAGGCTTCTGTTGTCGAGTGGTGGAAATCAGGATCGAAGGCTGACAGCCCTGTATTAGGCTGCGCATTGACAGGTTCAACCTGAGCATGAGAGAATTGCAAGGGGTGTCATCAAATCAAGACCAAACCGAACATGAAACAAGGCAACATCCGCATGTTAGGTAGGTTGATCGAGAATTATTGGAAAAGCACACACCTTTGCAAGTTTTTGTCCTTCGGATAAAATATCAAGGCAAGACCGCAGACCCTTCAAACACCACTCCATTTCCAGCCAGGGGATAATATGATCAGTCCAAAAAGCCTGGAATATACGATTGACCTTGTCATCCCATGGTTTGGGAGCACGCGAAAGATGTACGGCCCAGTTGTGACAGGCGTACTTGAGAGCGTCGGAGGCTGATTGACTCCGTTCCTGTGCTTCGTTTGCGAACTTCTCAAAGGCATACATAGCATGGATTATCTCCCTGTCTGGTAGAAGACTTTCTGGTATTACAGAGGTGGGATGATGGTGGTGTCTCAATGCCAGGAACACAGGAAACATCAAGAAATCTGGCAAGGTCTTGAACTGCTGGATTACCTGGAAGGCTGGCAGTAAAGGCACGTCATTAACAACGACATACTTGTCGATTGCTTCCAATGTCGTCACGAATTCTTCTATTGTCACCCAGACGGAGGCCGCAGGAGTGGACTGCCACGCTTGACCATGAGGAGTCTGCAGCCAGTCTTGCCCACACGGAGTTTGCAGCCAGTCTCGTCCTGCCTGTGTCTGCAGCCAGTCTTCCCCTCCCTGTGTCTGCAGCCAGTCTCGTCTCGCCTGTATCTGCAGACAGCCTTCCCCTCCCTGTGTCTGCAGCCAACCTTCCCCTCCCTGTGTCTGCAGCCAGTCTCGTCCTGCCTCCATCTGCAGCCAATTTTCCCCTCTCTGGCTCTGCAGCCAGACTTGTCCTAACTGGGTCTGCAGCCAATCTTTGCCTCCCTGGGTCTGCAGCCAGTCTGGTCCTGCCTGGGTCCGCAGCCGGTTTCGTCCTCCCTGGGTCCGCAGCCAGTCTTCCCCTCCCTGAGTCCGCAGCCAGTCTTCTCCTCCCTGGGTCTGCAGCCAGTCTTCCCCTCCCTGGGTCTGCAGCCAGTCTCGTCCTGCTTCGGTCTGCAGCCAGTCACGTCCTGCCTCGGTCTGCAGCCAGTCTTTCCCTTCCTGGGTCTGCAGCCGGTCTTCCTCTCCCTGGGTCTGCAACCAGACTTGTCCTGCCTGGGTCTGCAGCCAGACTCGTCCTACCTGGGTCTGCAGCCAGTCTTCTCCTCCCTGGGTCTGCAGCCAGTCTCGTCCTGCCTGGGTTTGCAACCAGTCTCTTCCTGCCCGAGTCTGCAGCCAGTGTCGTCCTGCCTGGGTCTGCAGCCAGTCATGTCCTGCTTGGGTCTGCAGCCAGTCTTGTCCTGCCCGGGTCTGCAGCCAGTCTTCCCTTCCCTGAGTCTGCAGCCAGTGTCGTCCTTTCCGGGTCTGCATCCAGTGTCGTCCTGCCTGGGTCTGCAGCTCGTCTTCCCCTCTCCGGGTCTGCAGCCAGTCTGGTCCTGCCTGGGTCCGCAGCCGGTTTCGTCCTGCCTGGGTCTGCAGCCAGTCACGTCCTGCCTCGGTCTGCAGCCAGTCTTCCCCTCCCTGGGTCTGCAGCCAGCGTTTCTCTCCCTGGGTTCGCAGCCAGCCTCCTCCTGCCTGGGTCTGCAGCCAGTGTCGTCCCCCCTGGGTCCGCAGCCAGTGTCGTCCTCCCTGGGTCCGCAGCCACTCTTGTCCTCTCTGGGTCTGCAGCCACTCTCGTTCTCCTTGGGTCTGCAGCCAGTCTCGTCCTTCCTGTGTCTGCAACCACCCTCGTCCTCCCTGGGTCCGCAGCCACTCTTGTCCTCCCTGTGTCTGCAGCCAGAATTGTCCTCTCAGGGTCCACAGCCAACTACGCCCGTCTATAGTCCCCAGCCAAGATTGTAAATCTGAAGTGCGATCCCCTCGAAGCCACAGCATACAGATGACAGCTGACAGTGGCTCTAGTGGCCGAATAAGGAACGCTAATGAGTCTTTTAACCTATGGGGGTCCTCGGGTTGCAGAACTTGGCTCTGCTTCTTCACTTCTGAGAGCGCATCTAAGAGGGCCGTGCTTTCTGGAATCTCTTTCATCATCAAGCGAAGAGTAGAACTAACGAGTAGGGAGTGAGGTGATGGGATATCGCGTACTTCAGGGAGGCCGCAGTTTGAGGGGTCGGAAACATAGTCACGAATGGACGAGTGATAGATATCCACGGGGAGAGTGCTGTCTGTAGGGATATCCATGACGGACCGTAGTTGTATCAGTGTTGTCTGCACATCCCTTCCCAAACCAGGTCCAAGAAGTGTTGAAATTTGTGAGATGGGAAGAGGGTCTGCGAGGGCGGCGACAATGGACAGGTGCAGGTATGCCCGCTTTGGGTCAGCACACGTGGAGAGGATGCAATCGTAGAACTTGTACACCTCCGTTCCTGCTAGTAGTTTGCTCGTCAGCTCGAGCATCAGCTTCAATCGATCATGAGGATCCGTATCTTCGTCGTCGATAACAAACTTCATCATCGTAGACGCCACGATGAAACGTCTGCCCGCTCGGCTCGCCAGTTTTGCAAGGTCAACCTCCGATGGCTGCGGGAAATCGGGATGGCGATATTTCAGCTCTTTGAAAGAATGCCGCAAGAAAGTACAGATATCGTTGTCGACGTCTGCGCCGTCCAACGAAATGATACCACCCTCCCCAAAAGTTCTTACGGGTATCTCGCGCACCAACGGGCATACCTCTTCGCTCTGAAAGGTTTTGCTAATATGCGATTCCGAGCGACTTGTGAGCAGAATGTGGGTCACAGGTAGATCAGGCTCACGAAGAGCCCGTGCAAGGGAAAGAATGAGATCGGTAAGCTCGTGTTCGGATGTGCATTCATCAAGCGCATCGATGACAAACGACAAAGGCGGACACCCACGCAATCTGGGTTGGAGTTTCCGGAGAGGTCGGAGAAAGAGAGCCTCCATCTGGTCACAGAGAGGCGTATCTGGATCCAGTAGAGCGGGATTGTCACGGATAATTCCATTCATATCATTCCGGATGCTTGGAAAATTGGTGGCAAGCTGGTAGGCAAGCGTCGCAAAGAAATATCCAGCAGTGCAGCGTTTCGTGTTCTTGCGCGAGAAAAAGAATGTTCCCGCTAGCCGCTTTTCGACATTCGTGTCTTTGGTCACTTTTAGATCTCTCATCTTTTCAGCTACAGTGAACGCAACAGCAGACTTTCCAACACCTGCCACGCCATGCAGCCATATAAGTTGATTATTCTCTTCGTCCAGTAATTGGTGGATGTATTTGAGGAGATCGACCCGGGTCCTCTCCAAGCATTTTGGGTGGGGCTGACGTTCGCGGGAGTTATATTGAGCGCCCTTGACAGCGACCTCAGACAGCTTTGCCCAAGTTCCTTGAAGGACTGTCAAAGAGGTCAGAGAGCTTGTGAGAGATAAGGGATGGAAGTACTGACCTTGATCGTCACTCATTGACAAAGGTTGCGATGTGTGATGGAATGGACTAACTGAAAGTACCACTACTCAGTAGCTGGGTTCGAGGGTGTGGTCAGAAATGATCTGGGCAATAGTTATGTGGAGGGACGACGTACGAATATTTGAATCGAAGCTTGTAAGGTGTGACAAGACCGAACAATGCAGATGTCGATCGGTGAAGAGTGCGAGGCGCGATAAAGATCGGATGGATGAATGGATGTTTCAATCTATTGAATATTCTGCTATGGAAAGCTCGCTGGATGGTTGTGGAATGCAGTTGAAGGTCGAGTAGGCGCTCACCATCCAGAACGTGCAGGAGGGCAAGAGGCTGCACACTAGTTCATTGCGAGGTTGAACGAAATGGTGAAGTTCTTTGAAAGCAGCCAAAGTCACGCTGGTGACACCAAGCCGAACGTTGCTGTGGCGGAGGAGGGAATCACGAACAAGATTTACAGGACCTTTCCTGCTAATCCCATTGTACACCCAACCCACAGCACTATAGAGCAGCATATCGGCAATTTTTCGAACATCCACGACAACATCAAGCTCATTGCCGCATCATGGAGCACATGATTCCCGTTCTCATGTAGCACATCCTGCACCATACAACCACTATGATGTACTACCTGAATATGGACTCCGAATTATCATAACTTTCAATCCAAGGATGCGCTAGTAGGCAAAGAACTTATCAAAAAGGATCATCATTAAACAAGAATGCGCAAGCAGGTAGCAGGGAAACAAGTAACATAGATATCAATTGGCGAACTGTCCACGTGACCTCGATTCTCTGGAGCAGGTCGCTAGTGACACGTCTCACTGGGAAACACCAGGTTTCCTGATGATGACGGGGGCCATTTATGATCAGGTCAGTAGGGAGTATCGTGAAGTGGCTGTGCTGATAGCATTGTGGCGGCGTGAGTGATATGAAGTTTTTTGACAGTATCGTAGCATCATGGGTGTTGTCCCGAGTGGTTTGAAGATTGTGGGCCATGGTGAGTATCGTTCGTGTGCTGTCTTGAGTATCTTGAGTAATCTCACTTGATGGTGTCGTGGTTTCAGTATCGTGATGTGTCACGATAATGTTGTATTATTCTGGTCGGCTTATTGCCCTTGACCTTGAGCCTGAGAGGGTCGTTGTTAAGTAGGTGGTAGGTTCTTGGCGTTGTAGTTAGTAATGGAGCCGGGAGGGGCAGGTGTGAGATGTTGGAGGTGTCAGGGAGTGCGTCGCCGGACTGGTTGGCTGGAATCGAGGTTGGGACTGCATTTATCCGCTGGGGAGGAGCCTTAAAGCTCAATTCGCGCGACGCGAACCAGGCTCCGAAACAGAAATCACGTCGACTCTGGAAAAAGAGGCGACGTTTGGCGGTTGCTAGCCAGCGTCGGGGAGAGCATCGCCTGCGCCATGCCAGCAACCCAGTAGTCGACGAGGGTTATTTGGTCACTATGAATCTGTTCGTAGACTTGCGCAAGGTGACCAACTAGTACTAGTAGCACTTGAAATCAATGAACCTTTCTTACATCACCTGCAATTGATTGGTGTGCCTCGATTTGTGTGTATTTATAGGTACTCTATGCAGAATCCAGATCCGTATATTTTCCTCAGTGACTTATGCAGTCAATGAACCTACTTGATCATGATATTCTTCCTGCTTCTAGCTAAACTATTTGTCAAAGGAAGAATATTCTTCTAATGTGGGCCCACAGAACGCAAGCCTTCCGTCAATCAGTGATCATATATCCATTGTCATGCATACCACTGCCGCTGTGACATAACTTCTGATAGACCGACCGTCTGCGTGGGATGGCGCTTTGGTCAGGGTTCTCATGATTCTGCATATGTAATGTTGTTTTTATTGTGGAATATAGAAGTGGGCGTCACTAGCGCTCATCGTGCTACTCGAGTTATAAGGCCCTTGATTCGTCTCCATCCCCCAAGTACTGCATCATGCAGATGTTCATCCCCTCTGTATTATCGGCCCTCAAGGCCCTATTGAAGGGCCCAACCTGGCTATGGAGGATAATCTCCATATTCTTTTGCAGGAGAAAGTCACCGCCGCCACCGTCGATACCATCCTCGGCTTTACATTCACCATCCGATCCATCGTACGAAAGTGCTCATTCGCAGCATCAAAGATCATATGAACGCACCTACTCGCGGCGGCAAAGATTAACTCAGGCTTACCACCCATACCCGCCAGCGCGTCCAGTAGCTGAATATTCTCGATCCTCTTCCCCTCATCGATCACCTTCGCAGTACACAACCTATCAGTCTGATCGCCAACCGACTGTACGATTCCCTGCAGAACCCACGCCCCCCGTATCTCCTGATGTTGCTCCGGTGACCAAGCCTGTTCGAGGGCATATTCCTCGTGTCTGTCTTAACATAATACATCTGGCATTTTTGTCTACTCACCTCGTCGACAGCGATTACGTCGTTCTTCTGGACCCGAATTGGCTACAAGAGCACTAGAGGTTGTTGTGACGCCTATTGTGATTGACCTCCACGAAGATCCCGCTTCTCTTCGTCTCGAAGCTAAAAGAGAAGAAAGCCGCATGGCAGAATGTTTCAAGCAGAGCTATGAAGCGTTCGATCGTGGCGATCGAGAACTCGCTGAAAAGCTTTCCCTGAGGGGTAAGACGCACAAAGCCAACAAAGAGCGCTTAAATGTGGCAGCCAGCACGAAAATATTTCAAGGTACGAGACTAATGGGCGGAGCGTGCAGGATTCGCCAACTTACATCCAGCCTCATCTAGAGTATAATAAAGTTTGTTGTTGTTCTTATGAAACACGCCGCTGTCCAATGCTTTTCCCAGGGACTCATCGGGTCCGACACGATTGATCTACATAGACTCTATGTCTCAGAAGCCAAGATGTACTTCTATGACGCTGTTCAAGAGGTTCGGGATCGCGGAGAATTGTTACTTCATGTGATCGTAGGTAAGACACCATGTATCGCACACTCAACTCCAGAAACAGGTTTCTCATTGATTTCAAAACTGCTCAGGAAAGGGAAATCGCTCCAAAAATAAAGTCGCGAGGATCAAACCTGCAATCCAAAAATATGGAAGAAGGTATGGACACTGCGAGCGTACCCCCATAAGTTGGTTCTCACCGTAGATGTCATGCAGTTTGGGTCTGGGCGTTGAAGTGGATCCTAACAATGATGGCCGCCTTGATGTTTTGATTCCAGCTATCATGGACGGCAATTTTTCGTAATCCCCATGTGCCCACACGCGTGCGTGCTTTTTTGTGTTATCCTTCCTCTTTTCATACTTGAGTGTGGATGATACTATAACACGTTTTCCAATTTATTGTCTTTTGGGGTCGTAGACCCTATGTTGGACATAGCCCTGTACACGGGGGCTTACCCCCGCTTATCTATCGTATGTTTTGGTGTAGCGTTAAGTATATAACGTTGTAGTGATATGGTGTAAGTACCAGGTACCGTAGTCTCGAAGCTTCGATTCACTGATACGATTGACCGAATGAGAACGGCACTGGGAGGGATTACATTAATAAGTCAAAGGTTCGACCATATCCATGTCTTGTATTGTACTTACAAGTTGATCTACGTACAAAAGAGAAGGAACCGCCTGCTGGTTCACCCCGATCGGCTCAAGGCAGACACCAGCACATATAGGAGAAAGCAGGGTACAGCCTTTGTATACGAAAATTACGCATGGACAGGACCAGTACAGGACTTCAATGAATATTTGAATCCTGAATGCAGATCCAGTGTACCGTGTAAACGCAGCATAGGCGGAGTCACTGTCTAACGAGAAAGATCCGGGGGATTTCAAATTTGGCAGCATCCAATCAAATCGTCATTCCACTTAAATTTATACAGTGTATCGTTCAGTACATCCCTTAATTACGAGATATATGTATATATCAGGTAGTCTACACATATCAGAATTTTCTTCAAGCGAGTTAAGTGTGATGTCTTGACCGCTGCCCTTTCCACGTTTCCTGGAATAATGGACACTACAACGAAAATCAACTGGTCAGTACCACTCAAAAAAATGGATGACGCGACGATGGACATACAGAACATCATAGGGATCAGACCTCATGGGTAGCAGCCCAACCCGGAGGAATGAGGACACGTCCTTCGGGTCCGTGGACATTATCGGCGATTGCAGAATGGCACAGCTCTGAAGATTTGATGTGCGCACGAAGGAGATCGTGACGGCACTTCACGACTCCGCACGCGGAGCAGCGCACCTTGATACCAAGGTGAGCAAGGAGGTGCCTTGTCATGCTTCCCTTCTTGAGTGTCTTGGAGCAGCCACCCCATGTACAAATTGTACTGGTGGCGTCCGGACCAGTGATTCCGTGTCTTCGTAGATGAGTGGATATTGCACTAGTCGTGCCCTCTACATACAATCCACAGAGGGCCCCATGCAGTTGACACTTATACAGGACAACTGGTTGACTGCTTTGATTCACTCGAAAAATTGTTTCGGGATCCATATGAACGATATCGAGAGACATGGCTTTTCAAGTGCTGGTAGATTGTAGTTAGAAGGATATTATGCTGCATCGCTGGTCAGTAACAAGTTGATCTTTGGATATAGGTACCAAACGTACCAGAGGGACTAAGGGTGTGTGCTCAAGTAGAGAGCTAGGTGATCAAAGGTTTTTGATATACTTGCCTTTTGATTGCAGGCATTTTAAGCCTACCTGAATGAGATGGCATATTCCACGCCAATACCTGAATGTGAGTGAGCCGCGTCCGTCATTCTCTATATATGAAGCTGTATACATATCGTCAGTAACGAGGAGTTAGTTATCTAACTCCGAGTCCCCCGGGGCCGCTGTGCGATTACTATATCGAGCGTCTGCGTTAATGTATAGGACGTGATGCGACGCGTGTTTTCTGCCTGAGGGTTTTCAAGTGCGTGAGCCTAGTAGGCTGCAAACTTGTTGAAAGCACAATGATTTCAAGTGAGACCTTTCTAATTTCGCCTACCTATGATCTCGACTAATAGTGTACTTACGCTGATTTTATGTTGAGGCGTGAAACCTTTCTCGACCACTGTCGCAGTTCAAACGGAATGTTCCGTGCACTATTCCTTTATTGATTCAATGAGTGTGGATGTATTCTATACGATCGCGCTTTTAGATCTGGCCGAGAGCTATGTTCCTTGTAAACGTACCTATGACATGAGCCATGATGCATGTGCATGTATTTGTCAAAGAAGTTCCGGTGAGCTTGCATCAGCAAAAGACCTTATTGTTTTGCATGCTTACAGTGAGCTTAGCCTACATCAGCAAAAGACCTTGTTGTTGTCTTGAGGGTGAGCTTACTTACATCAGCAAAAGGCCTTATAAATTATTCAATTGTCTTGATGCTTACGGTGAGGTTACATCAGCAAAAGGCCTTCTTGTCTTGGCGCCTACGCCAGTGATGGAGCAATGCGGTCGGTATATTCACGGGTGCAACTCCCGTAAAACCAACGTGCCTCCTCGGGGCTGACCTTGACAATGATTTATAGATGGTTTCCTAGGAGGTCCATCTAACTAGTCTTAGCCAAGTAGTTACTACATCTGTTTCTCTTGAAGATGGTCCGAAACTGCAGTGTATAGATCCTCGGGAGGTCCATCTTAACTAGGCCCAGTCATTGCATCGAGACCTCCTTTTTTGATAGTCTGTCCATGAAAAGGAACTCACCTTCACACCTCACAACGATCGTCTCAGAAACATAAGATATACGAGGTGCGTACGTGCCAGCCTTGATTCTTGGCAGACTGACCAAGACTGTCGGGATTCACCACCAAACGAAAAATGTTAATGGGGCCGGAGGCCAGAAGAATGCACGCAAGCTAAGGACAGTCAAATAAATGATGTGACCTCCTCGCCTTTAGCTTTCAAATTATTCTCGGTCGCATTAGAAGGACCAACGACCAAAGGAGTCCCATTGATGAGGCTTCGGCGAGGCTGGAAGAATTGAAAGTGGACCGAATCATATCGTCGGAACAGACTATCTATTGCCACCGCAAGACAGGGGCGTGACCAGACAGGGAATATTCAGAGATGTCAACAGAGATAACGGAAAGCTCGAGGCACCATACAGGAGTAGCCCACCAAGGCATGCATAACGGGAAAAGGGGGCTCTGCGAGTGACAAGCCTTCGAACAAATAAGGTGTCAAGTGATTGTAACCGAACACGGGGGTAGCCGGCAGAGGAGGGTCGTGTTCGACAAGAGCCTTCTTCCCTCTCAAAATTATTTCTTTCAATGCAGGGTGGGCACGGGGAGGACATGTGAGCGTTTAAATGTATTGATGAATGCAGTAGTGTCAAAAAAAAAAATACATGACGGGTAATATAAAAAGACTGGCGCGTGTTTGACGGTCTTTTACTCATCCGGCACTTCAATATCCCCCGAGTTAATACCATCGATGACATCGTGTGGGGGCTGCCCATCTACTGTGCAGCCAATACTCTGGGCCGTGCCCAGAATCTCCTTCGCGCCGCCAGCCAAGTCCTTTGCTAACGACTTGGACCTCATCGTTCGGGCAATTTCAAAGATCTCGTCAAGAGTGACATTGCCCGAGTGCTTGATGTTCTTCTCCTTCTTCCGGTCACGAGGAGGCTCTTAAATAAGCGATATGAGAGGGGAATTGAAATGGAGACAGGACTGCGCACCCTTGAGCGCCCGGATGACCAGGGAGGAGGCGGAAGGAACAACGGAGACTGCTGCTTGCCGATTCTGGATCGTAAGCTGGACAGTCACCCGTAGACCCTTCCATGCAGAGGTAGCTTTAGCGATATCTTCTCCAACCTTTTTGGGCGACTGTTTCATGCTTCAGCTTCCCGTCATTGTTTGATACCAGACTGCAGACACATACCAGACCGAGAGGACCGATTTTTGGGGCAAGTGCCGATGATGCACCAACTTCACCCCCTGTTGCCCGTAGGTAGATGATTTTGATTTCGTTGGGGTCCTAAGATGATGGTCAAAAACTGCATTACAAGCGTAAAATAGAATAGCAGACGAACGAGCTTGGGGGCCATGGCGAAGGTGAGGAGGTTGGTCGCTATTCCCTAGGGTGGCTAAAGATTAAAGTTCAAAATTCGAAGCAACTGTACAGTACCTCCGCTTAGTCATATATATTCCCACGTCTCAGGTTGCTTGTCCGCAAGGCACACATTTCGTGCGGTCACATAAATGTCACCAAAAGTCACAGAATCGTCACTGGTCGATTTCGAAGTCCGCTCAGCGCTATTTATTAAGGGCACGAAGTATACTAGCTATGTAGTTACTAAGTGCACGCAGCAAGAACGTTAATAGCTCTAGCTTTAATAGAGATAGCAGAATGATGACTGCTGAGAAACAACTAAGGGTGCCGGTGATAGGTTGGTAGATCCGCATTACTCTAGACCTTGTCCCCGATTGAGTTGCCCGTGTAACCCATCATAGCACCCTGCTCGGCCAGTCTACGCTCTCTGAAGACCTGTGGGATAACCAATCAGTAAATGGTTGCACAAATTGTATGGAGGACTTACCCTGCGATAACGAATACGCTCAAGAGTAACCAAAGCTACGATAATGATAGTGATACCCGTAATACTTCCAAACACTCCAAGTCCCACCGGCAATACCTGTAATGACCTCCCAGGCATGGAGAACGCAGCTTGAACGGTAGGGGTCGCAGACATAGAAGCGCTCTAGAAATGAATTCCATGAATCTTGATGAGACGGCAGACATGAAGCAGTTGACTCACGGTTGAAGTAGACGCAACACTGCCTGTAGAGACTGAATTGACAACATTCACGCCTGTCGACATGGTGCAGTTCTGGACCTCCTGAATTTGATCGCCAACGGGGGTGAATGCGAGGACACAGGTCTCATTCATTGGGCCATTTGCACTGCGAAGATTAGCCCCGCGATCATTATAAGAATTCTGGCTTTAGCTCACGTTTGGATTGACATCGTTGTAGTGACTGTGGGGGGTACGGCAAGAACGGAAGACGTTGCTGCTCGGCGACGAGCGATAGCACCGTGTTCACCAGATGGATATGCATTGGCAAAGCCTAGCGAGAACAACGCAAGGTAGGAAAAGAGCACAAGCTTAGAGAACATTATTGTTGAAGGACTTGTTAATTAAAATGAATGAAGAGGCCTGCTCTTGGTTTCTCGGCGAATCCAGTAAGAAGATGGAATTGAAGACGAAATGGAGTGCGAGATGATGCCACCAGGGCGTTGAAGGCAAAGACAATGGAAGGTATCCTTGAAATTGCCTCCTTCTATCACTCAGACTAAATAGGAAATTCCTCCTGGTACCAAAGTCATCAGTTACAAATTGCAGCGCCCGTTTCATTGACAACAGCATCGATATCATGATATATATATCCACACAGGTATTTATACTCAACGTTGCATCCCACCCTCCACAGCCTTGTACGCCTTTCCCTCACGATATCTTTTCTTCTCCAAATGCAGGTTCATCAAAACCCCAATCACCTGTGAGATGAATTGGGTGATCCATTGCTCGAAAGCAAGTGAAACAGCAACATTTGTAAGCGCAAATACCGCTAGCCATGCTCTGCCAGAGAATGGGAGGGGCATCAACTCAAGAATCAGCCTAAGGGGTTTCGGAGGTTGTAACAACACCAGCAAATTCAGGAGCGATAAACCGATGACTGATGCCATCAGCCAACCTACACAGTTGCATCAAATTAGAACGGCGCAGTAATTGTTACGGCGAAGTACAGACCGTTTGTCCACATCGACTTGCGGTAAGGAGGGCCAATGCTAAACACGGCTGCGACGAGAATATACTGGAAACAAGATACTAAAAACAGTGATGAGTTCTCAAAGTTGGTGGCCTTGAGATGGGCACCACCGCCATAAGGGTCTGCATCCGGTGAACGGTACCTTGTTTCGGACAAGCTCAGATCAGTGGCCTTCGGCGGTGCAATGAAACGTTTTACTGACCAATCCTGGCGCCTGACCCAGAAGAACGTCCACGTTTGAACACCACTAGTGATTATTATCTGCCCAAACAGACTGGCGAGGACCTTCTTTGATACCAGGCTAGCCGTGGGGCGCTTGGGATATATCCGCGGATATGGGAGAGTTCGTCCCACTAAGTCCAATTAGGACCGCCTCGAGTAAAAATCCACCGAACTCACTAGAAACGGCAATGGGAATGATAATAAAGAGATCAATGTACAGGAACTAAAAAGACACGTTCAGCGGGAGCAAATTGGTTTGTCGGGAAATTACCTGGAAATCTCCTAAGGACGATGCGAAAGAGTATAGCAGAGTGACCGTCGTGAACTGGATCATGGAATACAGCGCCCTTGCAAGATATCAGTAGGTTCACAAAAGCAGAAAGACGATCCTATCACATGTATTTGAAACACGAAAAGCTGGTGACCAATGCGGCCCTTCCTTCCTTGATAACCTCGATGACGCAACTGATGTCGGGTGTTCTGCTGGTGAAGGGGGCTGCAACAGACGCCTCCGCTTCAGACAGCGAAATACCAACATCTGCAGCTTTGAGTGCCGCACAATCATTCGCGCCGTCTCCGCACATTAGCACGGTGTAACCCAAAGTCTGCAGCCTTTCAACAACCTCGTTCTTTTCATCGGGCGACATTCGAGCAAAGATCTGGGTCTTGACAAGCATCTGAGGGCAAGCATCAGTCCAGATAATGTGATACCCGACCAAATGACCTCACCCGCTGCATAGTTTCAAGAGGACCGTGGTTGATCATCCATCTGAATACATCACCTGTCACGACCAACGCACAATCCTGATACTCGACCTCATGTTCTGCTACGGTAAGATGTGGAGGTGGAGGTAAGGGTTTGAGGCTGTAGTCGTCCAGTTTCCAAGAGGGGTCATCCATAGAGGACCACTCCAGTTTCGACATGGGTGTATTGGCATTTCCTGAGGTTGAAAAAGCCTCGTAATGAGTACAAAGTTGGTGGCATTGACTGCTCACCGTGGATGAATGCAGGAGCGAAGACATGTGCAGCTTGGCTTACTAAATTGCACTCTCGTGCGACGCTGACAGCAGTCAGTGGGTTATCTCCAGTAATCATCCTACATGCTAGATGCGCAGCCCGGAGGGTCTGGATGGCAGGTGTCGTCCCCGGCTTCAACTTATTCTCAAAGATAATTAATCCGAGGAAACGAAGATTCGATTCCGCTTGCTCCCTATAAAAACCTTGAGTAACCATGGAGCCGAAAATTTTACACCTAACCTCTTCAGCTTTTGAGCCTTCAGCCACGATAAACCTTCGATACTTTTGCCGGCCATTGCAATGACACGGTACCCACGCCTTGTGTAGTAGGACAGCAGGTCATCATAGTCCTGTGGAACTGTAGAAAAATCGGCATCCAGAATCTCGAGGAAAATTAGAAGCTAACATGAGTCCTTCTCGCAGATCTCCACCATGACCTCTGGAGCTCCCTTAACGTAGATCTCCATACTGGTGCTCCTGAGTCGTTTGACCACGACACTCATCCGCCGTAGACTTGAAACGAATTCAAAGGTGCGGATCACACCAAGTTCAAGGAAATGAGCATGCTAAGATGTAGCAGTCAGAAATGCTGTGCACTGCCTCATATCAAGACCCACCTTCGTCCCCGTCTTAAGAGCATCTTCCAGACGGAATTGAGCACTCCCGGGCGGTCGCACAACAGTCTGGACAAGCGCAGCTGGTCGTTCGCTGCCACTTCTTCCTTTGATAATGCCGGTCCCTGCGACCAGTCCCTCCTCAAGAGTCCACTTGGTAAACTCGAACATCTTGACGTCCAGTGGATCGCCAATAATGTCGCTGTCCACCATCTTCAAGGAATGGCACGTCGCGAGTGCGTGAATGAAGCTCGTACGGTCGTGGATGGAAGGTAGATCGTGGACGTTATCTATGAGCTCACCAAAGCGGTGCACGTTGCGGTCGAGGGAGCGCACGCCAAGAATGTCTAATCCATCCTCTGTAAGTGTGCCTGTCTTGTCAAAGCAGCATACGTTAACTTTTCCTCCAATGTTGACACGCGTGGGCGAGATGCAGAAGATTCCAAGTTTGCGAAGACGTCCGATGGCAAAATTCGTCCCGATTGAGAGGGTCGCCGGAAGAGCGGGTGGAACCACAATCGTTATCAAGTCGAGAGCACGGACCAGGATCACAGACCATTTGATCTGCATCCAAGTGAGTAGGATTCGTATGAGTACACCATAAAACGCACACCGAGTCGGACAAATTGTACAGCGCTGGCACAGAAACCAAGGATGGCAATACATGCCAGAACCACCAATGAAACGAATTGAATCACGGTAAAACTTGAATCCGACCGGTTTCGGGAACAACATGGACCTGACTAGTGCACCCTTGGTCGTGTTGAACCCTGTTGTCCATGAATTCATCATCTCTGCAGACTGTAATAGACCTACCTGTTCTGACCACCAGCCCAAGAGCAGGTTGTCCTGTGGTCCCGTCACTTGCAAGAGCACCACGGATGCGAACCACTCTGGTCCCTGCATGAATAAAGCTCTTGGCAAGCTCACCCTGGGCGTCCTTGAGATCCCGCCAACGAGCAATATCATCGTCCTTGGCTGGATTCTTCGAAACAGGTACACTCTCGCCAGTTAGCATGCTTTCGTTCACAATCGCGTCGCCAGAGAGAATAAGCATGTCTGCAGGGAATAGAGACACACGTAGTTCAGAAAGGTTTACTATATCTCCTGGCACGAGGTCGGTGGAGTCACGCTCAACCCCTGCATGATCATGAGCTAGAGTAAAGGACAATGAAAACACTACATACATCCACCGTCTGCATAAACCATAACGTCGCAAGAGAAGCGAGACATCTCCCGCATGCGCTTGATGGTCTGAGAGAGCGTGAGGATCTTTCGTGACATGCTCAGGCGTCTATTTTTTCACCTTCTTGGTATCAATCAGGGTTGTCACAACACTCAATGTAGAGATCAGTGCAATGCAGAATGCATAGTAATAATAATCGTCCAATGACCAAAGGATGATGCTGGCCACTTGAAACACGTAGAATGGGTGGATAATCTACTATAAGGTTAGGGGAGGCCATGGGTCCATGAACACTGGACTTACCTCATCAACCAGGAGGGATATCGTCGACTTGCCTTCGATATCGACAATGTTCGGTCCAAACAAGATTAACCGTTGATGCCTCACGGACTGAGGAAGTCCGTTCTGGATGGACTGCAGACCTGTCCACGTCGGATCACGCCAGTTCCTGCTTGATGCTCAGTATAAACGAGGGGGCAACGTGATAATCCCACCTTATCATGCAGAATAATCCAGTGTGAACGTCAAGTGCAAAACGTGAGTATCTATAATCGACAACATGGAGGTCGTCAAGAATTTCTTGTCTCTCTCCGTTATCGCCCAGTGGCAGCACCTGTGGTCGTCCATCCGCTTCTGCAGGAGAGACAGGGAAAACAGTTGATCGGGCATATGGATATGCCAAACGCTTGACAGGGAACAGTGTGATGTCTCTGTGTGAAGACTAACAACATATGGCTTAAAGGTAATTCTGCAAGACGTTTATGGCGTTGCGCACCTCGACGACGACACAACCATGCTTAATATCTCTAAAAGCCTTCTCTTCTACAACGCATCGTAGCCATATACGAGGGAACCAGTGACCCAAGAGACCCACGACACCTAAAGTTGCAGCACAGCACAGTCGCCAGAGCCACTGCCGCCAAATGATAACTTCATAGCCCACGAAACGAAAGGTGTTGTCCTCTTCTGGTACATATATGGTTTGTCTGCTTGGCGGCCCGGGGGGTGGAGGATTTAGAGGCTCTTGAGGTATGTCTATGTCTATGCGCACCTCGTCGCCGAAAATTGCATCAGCAGCAAATAGAGGTAGATGTGAGCCTGCGCTTGGAGATGGAGGGTATGAACCATAGTCTATTTCATTGTGGAAAGGGTTTAAGGGATGCGAGCCGTCAGACTCTGTCTCATCATCTTCCTCTCCGGACGAGTACCCCCATCGCTCGTTCACTTCATCTGCATGAGCGAATTCTGACCCTGCATCTGAGGACCTTCGTCGTGATTTTCGGGTCGAAGATGCAGATGAACGTCGTGAAAGCGAAGACCTGCGCTCTCCTGTACCACGGCTGAACAAGTTAGCAATGTTTTCAAATACAGAGGACCGGTTGAAGGTGGGTGATATGGATCTCCTGCGTCTACGCCCTCTGTGGTTTATGCCCTCATCGTCCCCTCCCGCTTCTTCTTCACTATCAGACCTCGTCCCATCCGCCGCCAGTGGAACTTCACCATCTGTGCTCATTCTCCGACTACTACGTCCAATTGACTCCTCACTCTTCATCCGGCCCCTGGACCACTCCCTGCTTCGTCTACCTGCAAATCCATGCTCTGTATAGGACATCCTCGACATACTCGTAGGTATAGATTCTTGTCCTGGTCCGTCAAACATGGCGCCTTGTCCGCTGTCCCCGCCATATGATGAATGGCGCCGCGCATGGGCAGCAGCAGCGTTGATTTCGATGGCTGACGCGCCCTCTGTATAGTCGTGTGGCTCACTGGGGCCAGTTAAGGCCATTATTATAGTAAAAGGTATGTACCAGAACTTCGTGGGACGTTTGACCTGACGTCGTTCGGTTCGCATTCTGGGAAGCGGCTGTAATCCGGCAAGTGCCGTGACACGACAGACAGCGTGAATATTGCTGGACAGAACTAGACGAAGAGGTATGCATGCAGGCGACATATGTATATAAGTCCAGCAAATAAATTAGTTAGGCTGAACTAGCCTAGGTAATGCCATATCAACCAGAAACAGAAAAATGTGAACACTCCGCCGCCAAAGAAGATGTACATATCCTGCGTGCTATAAAACTTCAGCACCTCGATCCAGAATTGAAAATGTTGTACTTACCTTCTCCTCTCGATCCACCCTATAACGTCTCGGCTGAGGCCCATTGTATTTGCAGCATCCAAGAGTCGTCTCTGAGTCCCCTTAAGAACATTCCGTTGATCCACCAGATTATCCAGTACTTCTCGCCCTTGCGCTAGGAACTCATCCAACCTTGTCTCCGTATTCTGGATAAATGAGTGCTCGCGTAATGCATGGCCTTCACGAAGCGTTGAGCCTGGTAGTGGTGCTTGTGTCCGAAAAGGTGACTCGGAGTGTTGTGATGGGGATACTCCGCCGTTCAAGGCAGCAGCAGTTGGCGTGAACCGTCGTCTTGTGTCAGATGAAGGTGATAGCATACTTGAAGGACCACCTAGAAGTTCGCTTCGCTGTGCCGCAGCTCTCTATACTTATATGTGAGATCTGCATGCTGAATGTAAAACAGCTGGACATGCCTCAGTTTTAATCAGCTCAAACTGACCCTTCAGCTCCGCATAGTCGGAGCGGAACTTTTGCACACGCCTGCAAAGATGATAGACATATTAATTCAATTAAAGTGTTAAATGCGTATCACATACATTTGCCCTTTCTCCTGCCTTGCCTTGATTGTCTCCCTCTTGGCCATTAAATCATAATCCTCAATGGTTCTGTGCATCGCAGCGAGTGAGGCGGATATCTGTCCTAACGAGGTGGGTCCGTGAGTTCTTGCCACTACCGAAGCCCCCTCTCCTCGAAAGTAAACAGGTAATTCAACAGACCTAGGAGGGATGCTGAATTGTCTCCATTACGCAGCCGCTCGAGATCAGCAGTGAGTGAATTTGTTTGCCGGACGCCATGCGTGTAGAGGGAGTTCATAGTGTAGTGCAGCCAGCTGCTCCTCTAGAGCCCTCAAATGGATGTAGTTTATGACGAGTCTTGTTGACCAACGTGTCGGTCACTTCAATATGTCCGGCCGGGCCAGCCGAGATATACCGAAGGTTTCGGCATTCAATCTGGCAGCTCTCCGAACATGACAGCATTGCATGCGAAGTTTGTCGAAAATGAAAGAAATCTACTACAAGAAGCACAGAGTGGAAAAATACACGATTGACAATTGAGGGAATGACCTGAAATCATCTGCGTTTTCCCTTCCTTGAAGATTTTCCTCCGGCCCGTTCTGCCTTTTCCGTGCGTCGCGCCCGCTGCTTAGAGCGTTCCGCCAAACGTGCCGCCTTCGTCTGATATTTGACACTCTTCGTCTTCTCATTTTTCTTTGCCTTGCGTTGTGGCTTCAAAGGATCATTCTGAGCTCTATCTTTCCCTTTTGGCTTCACTGGCGTGGAGGAAGGAAGATCCGACTGATCAGCGGGTGCGGAGCCGGTCATGAGTGGGCCATGTAAGAAGGCGGCGGGATCGAAATCTTCAACTACTGTCACAGTAGCAAGTTGTTCTTCGCCTTCATACTCTCCATTTACCGCTCGGTCCTTTTCATTCCCCGAGGAGCCGAGCCCCTCGCTCTCATCATCTGTTGAGTGTTAATGATCCGCAGCACAACGCACACGGTGATCGATCACCTATGGTAGCACCATATGCCTTCTCAACCTCCGCAGCGTTCTGTGCAGCTCGCTCTGCTAAGGCGCGCCGATGCTAGTTTAAACGATTACACTTCTGGAAATGGCAAAATAACGGGCTGAACACTGACACACCTCACGTCGCGTGTCCAGTCTTTCCTGTTTTTCCCTGAGTTTTGCCTTCTTTATAGCCGCCTCTTTCTTTGCGACCTTCCGCTTGTGAAATCCAGTGAGAAACTCTCTAACGAGGACCGTGTGTGAAGCCCAGCACTCGCGGATCTGTAGCATGCGTACCTGCGAGCATCATCATCGAATACAATTTCCTTGATCTGATTTCGTTTATCGCGTTTTTTCGCTGCGACTGCTCTATGTGACTGTGTTAGAATGGCGAGATTGGAGTTCATGGAGGATAGAAGGATAGTTGCCGGCGGTCCGGGAAATGAACGGGATGTGCTTACATAATCCGGAGGCGGAGGAATACAGTACTTGGCATTTATTGACAAGCTGTTGGCATCGTATTCTTCTTTCGTCTGGAAATGGGATTATAAGATGTAGCTGCTCTCAGGCGCACTTTTTTTTTTGCTCCTTTCCCCCACCCATCTAGAGCACTGACCTTTCACTTTCCTCATCACCCTTTTCGTCGCCGAGCCTGATCAATGCCTGATCTCGCTTTTGCAGATACTTCACAGTCAGTTGACCCCGGTCAGGGTTCGGGACACGCGACAAATCATGATTCTATCAATTATCACATGCGCCCGCCGGCTCCAAGAGGACAGAGGTCACCTAATGACCTCCACGCTCTTTACGACAACAGTAGCACAAACTTCATTCCCTCATACTCCCAGCCTACATACTTTGAGCGTGTCTATCCGCTCGCCAGCCCACAAACATCAGCACAAGCTCAGAATACACTCCCGCCGCCATCAACGTTCAGTTATTTTGCAGTACCCCCTCAGGGCCATGCTGGGTCATGGCAAACACATGTATCAATGTCAATGGTCCAGCATAACTCTTATCCCCCTCCATCTTTCCCGCCCGCTCAACTCGCTCATAAAGTGTGGATACTAGACTGTAAATCTTGTGGCACATTTCTCACCAATCGCGGTATGAAGGTGAGTTAATTTTAGACCTTAGTAACTTTTCGATTCTTTTGTCATGTGAGAGACAGCTGATAACCCCAAAAATCTGTTTTCCAGGCTGTTCTACTGCTCAGACCTAACGTCTCTCTTTTTTCCACCGATGCACTTCCAATAAATTGTTCCGCATACACGTCAAATCCGGACGCTCTCCGCCCACCGCCCTGCCGTCCATCAACTAATGTATCTCCCCCTCGGACGTGCGAATGCCTGACTCAGACTCTGTGCTGTCATACTTGCGGTACAGCCGTCGGCTATATGATCGTGATTCCAGTAAGATTCCTGGTGTGAGAACTGTGTGAAGCTCTGATTGTATTGACATGTTTTATCAGTGTTCTCGATGTACGTCGTCGATTACGGCGACTAATCGCGCGACCAATGGCCATCGCTTCGTCTTCCATTCTAGTGAAATCCTCGCATCGGAACGATATCATATCCCTGACGAACCAGGGGTTATTCCAATAGAATTCACAGCACCTATTTCTCCTCCTCCTTTGACGTCCGCTTATTCTGCGCTATCTTCTGTCGACGGTCCCGCTTCCTATCGGCGTATTTTACACCCATTCCCTTCCCAGCCTTCTCCTTCCCCCACCTTGTCCCATTCGTCTTCCGAATCTATTCCCACACCTATCTCAGAGTACGGAGACCTGGGCTCAACACCACACCCATCCACGCTCGATTCATATCTATTCGCAACATCAGCTTCTCCTCGGCGTTCCCCACGTCCTCTGCCTCGGTCTCCATCCCCTCATACATCGGCACCACAGCCGATGCGGTCTTCGTCACAACCTGGTAATCGGGAGCTCGCGCCTGAGTCAAGTGGAATGCCTGTTGAATCGCCTGTTCGTCGGCTGAAGGCGGGGGATGTGCTTTATTGGCACCACCTCGCTAAGAATGGCGAGATCCCAGGGGTGCAAGAAGATCCGCGTGCTAGGGTGCCGAAGAAGATACATGGACCTAAATTCTCGGGCCGCTGAGAAAACTTAGGTTGTCTGGACGACATTCCTCGTTTTCAGGGGCACAAGTTGCCCAAGCACTTTCGATTCACGACTCATCATGACCCTGTTGTTTACGTCCATAAAAACAGACTTATAATGGTATCTATTTCCTGATCGATATGTTTCATTATTCATTGTGCAATTACACCGTCTCTCACAGAATACCACGATACCCTCATCTTGTCCCCAATGTATTCGTCACTCGCGGACTCGCGCAAATAGGTCAATCACATTGTTACATACTATCTAAACCTGATCCACTTGTCCTTGTTGACACTCACTTAGAAGAATTGTTTTGTTGAGATGTAGATCAGAAACAAATAAGAGTGATCGTCAGCTGACTGCGAAAGGCAAGGGCACTAGACCACTGCTTCTCCAGTCACGAGTCCACTTGGCTAAACTTACGCTTACAGGTTCGAACACTAATAAGTCTGCTATCGGGTAAATCTCGGAGCATGGATAGTCGGACTGCTATCTCGTGGACTCTTCTAGCGGTCCGCTAACTCAACCTTGGCTCCACTGCTGCAGTACTTAAGGTTATACTAAAGAAGATCATGCAACGCTGCACATCTTCTTCGCTATGTCTTATCTAAAAGTTTTTGGAACAAAGATCGTCGATGGGGATGGCAAAGATGTCGTCCTCAAGGGAGCAGGTCTCGGAGGGTGGATGAAGTGGGTTGTTATGCTTTCCGCACATTCATGTATCTTGATCTTTCTCCCTCTGATAGCATGGAGAACTTCATTTCTGGATATCCAGGCTGTGAATTCCAGATCCGTACTGCTCTTGCCGAAGTCGTAGGACCTACCAAATCGGAGTTTTTCTTCGACAAGGTGAGTCGGTCTTTGTCTACGGTATTGTTCCTAGTTCCGATGGGCAAGCGAAGTTCCTGGAGTACTTCTTCCAGGACGAAGACGCCAAGTTCTTCAAGAGTCTTGGACTCAACTGCATTCGATTACCCTTCAACTACAGACACTTCGAAGGTACGTACATGCCTTGAGTTTTTGTAATTCGTCGGACTTATGATGTCGACCAGATGACTTAAATCCCCGTGTCCTGAAAGAAGAGGGTTTCAAGCACCTTGACCGTGTGGTTGACCTCTGTGCCCAACAAGGCATTTACACCATCCTCGATTTGCACGCTGCTGCAGGCGGTCAAAACACCGACTGGCACTGTGATTCTGGCACGCACATTGCAAATTTCTGGTTGCACAAGGACTTCCAAGATCGCACAATCTGGCTCTGGAAAGAACTTGCTAAGCACTATGCTAACAACAAGTGGATTGCCGGCTACAACCCGCTTAACGAACCCACTGACCCCACGCATACCGCTGTAATCAAGTTCTACGATCAAGTCTACGATGCCATCCGCTCGGTTGACACAGAGCATATCATTTTCTTCGACGGAAACACATTTGCAAGTGACTTCTCACATTTCGGTGATATGCACAAGAAGTGGCAGAACACCGCGTACTCGATCCATGGTATATTCTTGAACCACTGTTTCTGTGATTGTATCTGATAGATATGATAGACTACAGTGGATATGGTTTCCCCGCCAGTCCAGAGGACTATGTCAGCTCCGACGAACAACGACGGAGAATGAAGAGAAGCTACGAAAGGAAGAGGGAATGGATGGATCAGCACGGCCTGTGTGTCTGGAATGGCGAATGGGGCCCAGTCTATGCTAGGAAGCAATACGATGGCCTTGCTACAGATGCCATCAATGAAAGACGGTACAATGTTCTCAAAGACCAGTTGGCCATCTACAATCAGGTACATTGGCACTGAATACCGTCTCTTGCTCCTGGCTGACACAACACCAGGATCGTCTGAGCTGGTCGATCTGGTTGTACAAGGATATCGGATTCCAAGGCATGGTCTACGTTTCACAGGAAACATCGTATATGATCCTACTGAAGGACTTCCTGGCGAAGAAACACCGTCTTGCTGTGGACGCTTGGGGTGCTGATACCGCTAAAGTCCAGCACATATATCAACCTCTTATCAATCATATCACGAAAGAGATACCGCAGGAGAACCAGAACCTATATCCATTCCCAGTCTGGAAACTCTCCGATCGTGTTGGTCGCCTATCCCGCAGTATACTGGTGACCGAGTATCTTGTCAAGGAATGGGCAGAACACTTTCGTGGAAAGAGCGAGGCTGAGCTCGACGAAATTGCTAAGAGCTTCAAGTTTGAGAACTGTCTGCACCGTGACGGATTGAACAAGATCTTGATGGACGATGCACAAACGTAGAGTAGTAGTTGGATTGCAATCGTACAGACAACAGCACTCACTTGGTTTGTACTTCAAAAATATCGCCCGTAACACCACGAGTATGAGGTTATGTGATGAGGCAAGAAAAACAACGCAATTCAAGCCAGGTCAACTAATCTAGTCCCAATAATATGCGCCCTACATGTACAGTATTTAGAAGCACACCATCATGACCAGGTAACCGCCGACGAGTCGACTGCCAGTGTTAACTTGGTACTTACACTGGGTCGCAACTAACCGAATCCGCACAACATCGATATCGATCCCACTTGGGCATAGCCTTGTAAACCATGGTGTCATATGGCATCACGGAATGCTCCATTCAACGTGGTCAACGTAGGTGCCATATATAACCGTGGCCTGATAATTAAATTGCATCTCAGACGAAAATGAAAGATTCTGGAGTTCAATGTTCAACGTTCAACGGCAAGAGAGATCACCATACCCGGAGCGCCTCTCAAGTAAGAAGTCTTAGAGTGAAGCAAACATAGTAGGTTACAACAATGGCATAAATTAACGGGAGACAGCACTGACAACAGTGAAAGCGAGCGAAAGGAAACAATCTACACAACCATTCTAGATAATAATAACCCAAGAAAGTTATAATGGATCGATATATGATGACGGATACTAACTGACAAGGTAGGAGATAAGTGTACTTATGGAGATCGTCATTTCCATACAGTCAATGGTCGACGACATCTACTCGGTTTGCTAGCCACTGCGCAACAAGGCTATGTAAGCCACCCTGGACATGTAGGAAGTCAAGCACGCTATGACCGATGATGCTGCCACACTGTTCTGCTCGCCCAAAACCTGATAGGCAGTTCTTTCTATATTCATCTTCTGAGACATTGACGATAGAGGAGACTGGTGGAATGGATGGTGACTCATTCGTGAGTCCAGAGTAACTCCGTAGGAGCACAGGCAATGCGATGAGAGTCGGCAGGTCGGAAGTAATTCTCTCGATCTCCTCCAGAATTGCTTCATGTGGCTTGCCGACCTTGAACAGCGGATTGTCTATGTTTTCAAGCAATGTGGCCAAAGCCATTAAGTCAGAAAGCGCTTCATCGACAGCCTCACGAGCCACGCGTGTCGCAGCACACTCTGCAAAAGGACGTGGAAGGAGAACCATGAGCTCGCAGAGCACACGTGCGTCAGCAGCCGCAGACGGAGTGACCGAGGTGTTGGGAGGAGACGATGGCCGTGAAGGAGGTAGTTTAAGAGCAAACCGTGTAGGGGATGGAGTTACCGGTGAAGTGTTACCAGAAGTGGCCCGCTGCCTCTTAGTTAAGGGTGTCGACTGTGGCAAACCCAGCGATGACGTCGGCTTCACTTGGGGTCGATTAGCAAAGGCCACAAGCGCTCTCCAAATGATCGAAATCAAGAAAGTCGCCAAGGTCGTCTGGGAAGGAAGGGTTGTCGTGTACCGCACCAATGCACGTGCGTACACAGGCATGAGTGCCTGTAATGATACAATCGATGGGTGAAGGGCTTTGGTACCTGTCTTAGGCACAGCAACAGCAACAGGATTCTCCAGAGACTCAAGAAGAGGTACCAGTTCCGACTGGATGGCCGCAATGAGCGGATTCACAACACGTCCTATGAGGGAAACAAGACCTTCACGAATCGCCTTCAATCCGTCTCCTCTGGCATCATTGTCTAAGCCCAAACTCATTTCATCAAAGCTTTCTAGAAGCTCTCCTGCAAAGCCCGCTGCCGCAAGTGCGTGGAGCTGAGTTGCATTGGGATTAGGTGCCTGCACAGTGGGAGCTGGTGAGGAAAGGAATGCTGGCGAGGAAAGGAGGGGAAGGAGGAGTGCCGAGAGGTTACTGAGTAAGACAGATAATGGCCTGTGAAGTGAACGAAGAATAGCCTTGTGCAAGTGGGGATTGTTTTGACATGCCTTGAGCTCACTGGTTACAGTAATTTAACTAAGAATGGTGCTATGGATGGAAAGAAGATACTCACGAGGCAATTAGAAGTCCGAGAGCTCGCCCACGACCAGTAGGAATTGGACGTCTGCCTCCAACCAACTCGCCAACAGGCACTGGACCGGTGGGCTGCACCATTGCCTTTGAGACTGCCTCACTAAGTTTAAGACTGAGGGCCTGTAGGTAAGACCCATCTTGCACAAGCGGTGTCGGAAGCGGGGAGGATACAGATATCGAAGAGGACGATCGTTTGAAGCCGCCGAACGAGAGCTTGGTGAGAGGTCGGGATGTCCTCTCCAAGACCATGGCGGGTTCGGAACGGGAGGGGGGATTTGGTGATGTGGGGCGACTACTGGGGCGGAAGGGATTTGGGTGCTTGAATGAGATCATTGTCGGTAGTATAAGGGTGTCTGAAGAATAAGGTGTATCGCGAAGTGTAGATATATATTGTTGCGCTCCAAAGGCAGGTGTCTGGCTCTAAGGATCACAATGAACTTGTCCCATCAGCTGACAAGAATGAAGATGTGAAAGATAAGTCAAAAATCTCGACTAGCGCTAAGCTTAAGGAGGACGGTCTGTGTTGACAAGGGAAACTGCAAGAGGTTCGAAAAGGATGGTGTGAGTCAGGCGTGGAGTGCTGCGAGTTATGGACATTGAACGGTCAGCAAATAACATGCCAGAACGTGGAAGACGTACTCCAATGGTAGATACAAAATCATAGATTGGTATGAAAAGCGATCCCAAGTGATTCTTAGTCTACAGCTGTAGGGAAGATTTCCTGGTCAAATTTTTCGTAGAAGGACTGAGTTATATTCGATTCACAAATTTCCCACGGCTCCATGACGCCGTCATACTAGGGGCTGACCGGTTGACCGGTCTACCTATCGGATCAACAATATTGGATCATTTGCCGACTCGCACGATGAATTTTCCGAGCAATACGAATCTTGCAATCTCTTGTTCCGGGTTGTTGTGGAATCAACGGACTCGCCTGAAATGGCTCAATCACTTGTTGACCTAGCCTTACCTCAAAATTGTATGTCTCACCGGTAACATTTTAACAAACACAGACATCTGATAAGCCAATAGTAATCTGATCGCATGACAAACAGCAGGGCATCTTATATGTCCTCCAAGAGCCTCTTGATAGTGGTTCGTAATTCAAGATCATCGCACCGGAGACGCCACAGGCAGCTTTCTTCTTCACTCTCCCGGAGACGGAGGGCAGCACCTTGTTTCGGCTCCACTAAGGGTGGATCAGATGAGGTAGCAACCAAGACTTTGAGCTCCCCTGACAGCCACACGGGCCGGAACAAATATAGATCTCAGTATGGTTCTATCTTGCAGACCGGTTTTTGATGACAGACATACCTTCAAATGGTGGCTGATCAACTGCAATGACTCTCATGGAATGCTGTAAAGTCTGTAGAAGTCTCACTACGTTGTCCATCGACGACTCGCACCAGCCTCGGAGATTGGAGTTTTCCATGAGATCCCAGACTTCTTCGAAGTCTGGCTCAGGAGCCGGAAATGTCACAGGCACTTCGCTGAAGGCAGTATCGAGCGATATGAGATCATCACGAGACACCTGATGGCACGATTACATTAGCCTAAAACGGGTACGTTCAAATTGCTCAGGACACGTACTAAATCTTCGTTCGGGGGCGTCTTCGAATTCCGAACGTGGTCAAGCTGAATTTTGTAGTCAGACTATGATTAGGCATGTACAGGAAATTCTCACCTTGCGCAGGTCTTGTAGGGGACCCTGCGCGGCAGCAATAGTCAATTCTCCTGGGGTGATGGTCTTTGCAAGTTCAGATGACATCCCACGTTCACTTGCTCGTGAGGAACTTCGTGTCCTGCTTCCCGCACTTGAGAGGGTGCCTTCATTTCTGCGCGGGCTTAATAGATGCCTTAGACTGGGCACAGCCTGAGGAGTGCCATATGCTTCGTAACGTAACTTTCTGGGAGATAAGCTAGCTCGTGGAGGCGAGCCCGACGAAAGTCCGTCTAATGCCGACGGAGACTTTATATCAACAGGCGTTGAGGTGTTGGGATTTGATCCATAAGTTGTTAGAGCAGCAAAAAAGTCCGGAAGCTACTCTGAGGTTAATTTCAGTGGAAGGGAAGGAATGAACGCTGCCTTGCCGAAGATGACGATGCTTGAGCAATGATACCGGTGAGCACATCCCTTTGACCACAGTATGTCAAGAACAGGTTACACCGCTGATGGGCAGGTCATTTCGAACTTCCATCAGACGGCAACGAGACTCACATTCCGAATACGCTTTCCGGAGAACTGGGATATTTCGGTAACAAGCTCCGAGACAGTGTGGGGAACCTGGTCGCACTCTGCAGACATCCGGAGCATAGATAACAGACATGCATCTTGAACTGTAACTGCTACTTCCTGAGTATACATCCAGTGATTCAAAACACATCTCGTACGTACCACCATATGAGACAAGTCTGCTAGCTATTCCCTGGAGTAGTGCTAGGGGTGATGTTGCTATCTTTCCGCAGTATTCACAAACCAAGGCAGCAATAACCACCATTAGAGTTGGTCCAATTCGAGTATCTGATTCTGCGACAGATACCGCCAATGCGGTAACGCACGATATACGAGACGTGATATCATCTAGGGCAGTCAGTGTGAATCCAGCAACAAAATAATTGCACATACATTCCCGGATGTAGGTAAGGATCATCTCAACGCCTACTTCAAGGACAGACATGTCTTCTGTACGACCTTGGGTGTCACCCTCTGCAATGGCAAAGAGGTCCTTAAGGTAGCTAGCATATTGTTCCCCGTCATTTCCATGCTGAAGCTCGCCAATATCAAGTAGACAAGAAACATATTCCCCCTTATCAGATAGAGTTAACCCAGTAGGTAAGTTGTGTAGTAACTGCGTGCTATACGCTTCGACAAGGGAAGGATCGACCGCTTGTAGGACCCTTAGGGTCTGAGGGCGTTCTATATCAGTATTGCAGCGTCATTGAACACAAGCTGTCGGCGCTCACTATCTTTCGGACAAGTCTGTCATGTGAATCAAGAAGTTTCATCACCTCTTGAACCTCCCATTCGTCTAAGATTGGTATTGTTCCTGGCAGGGTCCCTGCCCAAAGAGTGGGGCTCAGGCAATTTAAACACGAAACAAACAGGTACTGATCGTTAATATCCTTTGACGTCAATAGGTGCCGAATGCAGGCCACTGGCGACAGAGACTGCTGTGTTTGGCATTCTCGGATAACCTCTGCCGGTACAGACGACAAGACAAGAAAAGCCTCCCGCAGCATCACTATTAGGTAGATTCAGTAAAAGTCCTGCAACGTGACTACTACTCAAGTCACCTCGCATTGGAGGACTGGATGTGCGCTTGACAATGTCAAGCACTATGCCAACGTTTGGATTTGATAGCCTGCTCACCCGTCAGATGTCAAATTGAAGTTGAGCGAGTGGCACGTACTTGGCCTTCCGAAGGGCTCGAAGAACCAATAAAGTGAGAGATTGGGACCGACGACCGGGTCTTTGCCATACAATTGGCAGGAGAGCGTTGACTTCATCATTAATAGAATCAACTTGATTGAGCTAGATGCACAATGTCATTTCCATTTACACCCCATCAAAATACACGTACTTTTATGGCTGCTGCCATAGCGCAAGAGTCTATAGAAGGTAGCGTACGTTGTATCCGGAGGACCACTGCATCCTCTAGTGGTGTTAAGCGCGAAGGGTCATTGTGTAGCAGCGAGTGGTATGCCAAATAAGCTCTACGACGAACTGATATGCTGATTGCAGAGTTAGTATGCACCAGCGATCACAAATACCTTGGACTGACGACTTGTGCATGAATAGGGCCTGCAAATGCGATTGTATTGCGGGTATCACTTCATCATTTGGCATTTGAATTAAGACACTGAGAGCGAGGCAAACACGTGCTGTAGACGAGCTTTCTAAATCCTAGAAAGAAGTCAGTCTAATATTTGCGGCATCACGAGTGCATTGACCTTGCGAATGGTATTGACCAACATGAGCTGTAATTCATGATTTGGTGGCATAACTTCAGTGCAAAAAACAAAGCCTATAGTTGTTTATTATTGACGTAGATCCAGGGTTCAAGAATGACAAACACCATACCAAGTTGCTTGTCACGCAACGTCTGCCCCATTTCAGCCAGATTGACAGCTTGTGGCAAAGCGAACGCGAGCTCGCCAGGATTAACGTGTGTCAAATTCATGGAGCAGTACAGAAGCATGATCAGCTTCTCCCTGCATTCTTTCTGTATATCACGTCTACTCAAATGCATTTCAAAAATGCTGCTGCTTACGCACGAGCGATACACCTCCAACAGCAAAGTGACGTCTAATGCCATCAATTTCGCTCATGTGGATCTGATCCGCTGCTTGCGAGGACTGCGCAGACTCTACTTTGCGCACCAAAGAGTAGTGAGCGCGGCTTAGAGCGCCAGAGTTGATGAACGTCACATCCATCTGAGAACAGAATAAGATGGACGCGGAGGTTTAACGTGTTAGTGTTGTGTTAGTGCGACAGAAGTCGCGACATAGGGATGAGCACGTGAAAAGGTAAACAAAAATCAACATGGCCTCCTCCTCGCCACAATCATTGGCAACCACTGCACATTCATTCAATAAGATCCTCAATCAACCCAGGTCGTCAAAATCAAAACGCTCTGGTGATGTTGATGAAGGAACAAAGAAATTGCGGCGGATGATCCTGGTCGAGGGCATACCTTCCGCAGCTGTATGTTTCCAAGATTCGAACTTGAGCTATGCCAAGTGATTGTTATAGGATCCTACTCTCCGGCCTCGGATTTGGAAAATTTTACTGCGCGTCGATGACGTTTCGGCCTGCACATTCTTGGAATATGTTGCTCGTGGCCCTTGCGAGGTTCGAGAGAAAATAAGGAATGATACATTCAGGTACGCCATAGACGCCCGATATCAATCCGAGTCGTTGTGCCGATGCTTCCTGTAGGACTCTAGCAACAGACCGAGGTTTCAAGGAACGAGTACGAGAGGATATGCTCGTCCGCTTGTTGGATGCTTTTGTGTGGCGCAATCATGGTGGGTACAACCTCAACGTGAGACAACAGAAGAGTGATTGGCCTTTGTAGACCGGCAAGAAACGCAGCAACTCGGCTTTACGTACGTCCAAGGGATGAATGTACTGGCTGCGCCGTTTCTGTACACCATGCCTTCAGAACTGGAAGCTTTCTTCTGCTTCGCCAAGTTCATCGAGGAATGCTGCCCACTATATGTTCAGCCTACGCTAGAAGGAGTGCACCGTGGTCTCAAGGTAGCAGTTTTACGGTCTCTTCAGTGCATTGCTGAATTCCTATAGCTACTGGACAGATGTTTGAAGATAGTGGACCCCGAACTGTTTGCATATTTGCGAATGAAAAACCTTTCGGCTGAGATATATGCGTTTCCATGTGTGTGCTTCAGCCACAAGCATGCGATATGTTGATGATAATCACTTCATAGCTGTTCTGACACTCTGTGCATGCACGCCACCTCTTGACCAAGTGCTCCAACTATGGGATTTCCTCCTTGCATTCGGTGTACATCTCAATGTCCTATGTGTTATTGCCCAGCTACTTCTCATGCGAGATGAAGTAATGGTATCAACAAGGTTATATCGATAGTTTTGTGGTTGTGCACTCCATGCTTATCTTGATTCTAGTCCCATGCGCTTACTGCGAACATTCCCGCCTCTCGATGCAGTTCCAGTTATAGGCATTGCAGTAACTCTCGTTCGCGATCTCCCTGTAGATTTATATGACGAACTCGTTCGACACCCGTACGAAATCACTCACGTGTAGCCTACACCTTCCTGCAGACCGCCGCGCTCGAAGGTTTCTTCATGTATACTAATTTTTTAGCATATCATTTTATGACATCCGTGTTGTATGTAGTCCCCTGTAATTCGTCAGCCAACCTCAGATTATGCTCTTAAGATCCCTTGAATACGTGCCATATATCGCTCACTGACCTACTACATGCTAACAACGAAAGCAATGTTTAATATCAAAGGTTACAAAGTCGTCAGGCCTGAGCTCTTTTTTCACTAGTTACTAGCTGAGATTGTGAGGCTGTCACGATGAACAACCGACACTAACAGTGACACGAAACCGGATAACGTGGATGAGCGTATGGATTCGGCGGTACGGTAAGAAGGTAAGGTGTGCGTACAGGGGGAACACAGTATATATATCGAACCGTCCAAACAGGGAACAACAACCGTCACGTGTGCGTAGTAAGCGTCATGCTTACACCCTTCCCCACTATCTTTGTGATCGTTCTTTCTCCCAAACATCCAAGGCCTCGCAGTCTTCGAGGTCACGCCGCGCAATCCATTCATCGTCCTCCTCTCCGAATCCAACCCAGCGCACCAAGTATCGTTTACCGCGGCCAACCTTGCGTTCATCGATGATCTTTTCGATGAAGTTTTCTAGCTGACCGTCTTCAGTCACCACAGGACCCGGGCGCGGGAGTTCACGAGCGGGGAATAGATGCGCGTCATTCATGTGGTACGGACGTAACTGGCTGATGTGGAATGTAGGGAAGATATTGGGCGAGTTTGGTAAGTCGAGAGTGTAGGTCGATGTTTCTGGGTGGGCGTCGAGTACTGTGTAGGGGCCATCGTATCGGGGCATGAATTTGGCAACGTGGTTATCTCCCTTCTGCATGTATTCACGCCTTCGATGTTTTGTAGCGAGGAGAACGCGATCTCCGATCTTGAAGACTATGGTCTTAGCACGATGCTTGTTCGTCTGAGTTGCCTGTGTGGCTTTTGCGGCGATCAGATTGTCTTGAGCTTCAAGGAGGTCATGTTTGAGCTGTGACAGCAAGTGTGACGCCCGTTCTTCTTCAGACCCGACAACAGATGGCGTTGTGTCTTCCATCAGAGGAGGCAACATTCTTGGCTGTCTGCTGAGATGTAACTGGAATGGAGAGTACCCAGTACTGGTGTTCACCGTATTCATCATGTGGAAACGTACCCGGGGAAGCGCTCTGACCCAGCCCTTGTGATTTCGATCGACATAGTAACGCAAACATTGGTTCACGGTCTTGTTTGTGCGTTCACTAGTGCCGTCTGTTTCAGGGTGATAGGCCGAAGACATCTTCAATTTGATACCGGTTAGTTTGTGTAAAGCACGCCAGAACTTTGACAAAAATAGCTTATCACGATCCGAAACAATCTCTTTAGGTAGACCATTTTCACAGTACCAGTGATCGAAGAAGAGTGTTGCGAAGTGTTCTGCCGAAATGTTGTCCTTGCACGGCACCAAGCGAATATCTGCGTTCAGATGATCAGTGATTGAAATGAGCATATTATACCCATTGTCCTCAGGGAGGGGACCGATGAAGTCTACCGCCACTGAGTCACCGCGTTCATCGGGCACAGGCAGAGGATGTAAGGGGCCAGCTGTCGATGTCGTGTTGGATTTGTTGCGCATACATGATGTGCACGACGGGATGTATGATTCGACCAGATCCTTACGCATGTTGGGCCAGTAGTACGAGCCCCTTAACAGTGCATAGGATTTGTCAGCTCTGAAATGGCCGGCCGCGTCGTGAGCCGCATGGAAAAGGTGTTCACAAAGATTGTCGACACGCGGGATCACTAAGCGGTCAGCGATATAGAACAAACCTTTGTCATCTTTTCTTAGCCCAGGCAAGGAGTTAAGGAGGTCGTCTAGCCGACGGCACCAGGGGTCGTTCTTGTATCCTTGGAGAATCCGTTCCTGCAAGGACGGGTCGCTCGTTATGGTTAAGATAGCTGCGCACACAGCCTCGGTATTGTTTGTGTCTACACATCGAGAAAGTGTGTCAGCAGCCTCGTTGTCTTCACCTTTAATATAATGTATGCTGATATCATACTGAGACATATACTCAGCCCATCGAGCTTGTCGTCTGGACAAGTCACGTTGATTGTTGAAGTTCTGCAGCGTGTGACGGTCAGTAAACACATTAACATGTGTACCCAAGAGATCAAGTCGCCACTTCTTCAATGCTCATATGATCGCAAGCAACTCCTTTTCATGCACAGGGTAATTGAGTTCTGCGGGACGAAGCTGTGCTGAGTTGAATGCAACAGGCCAAGCCGATTCTCTGGTAGGACCCCATGACAACATCGCGCCCGTAGCATAGTCCGAGGCATCGCACGTTAACCAAATTTGGTTATCACGCGGATTATTGTGATCGATAACGGTGAGACATTGTGGGCTGACGACGAGGGTTTTGATGGCATTGAATGCCTCTTCATGTTCCGAAGTCCAGACAGGGAATTTGAGCTCGGCTGCCTTTGTCGTCAGTGGTGTCAGGACTTGTGTGTGTTTGGCGACATTTGGCAAATGATCAGCGAGATAGCGCACAAAACCCAGAAAAGATCGAACGTGCTTAGCCTTATGAGGCCTCGGCCAGTCAAGGATACGCGCGATCTTTGAGTTATCCGCGTCAATACCTTGTGCCGAGATGTGGTGCCCTAAGAAGTCAATTTCCGTATTAAAGAGGGATGTTTTCTTCACCGAGCAATAAAGCTGCGCTGTTCGAAGCGCTTCTAGTACCTGTTGAACATTTTTCTCATGTTCTTCGAGCGTTTGCGACCAAATGATGATATCATCGAGGTAGACGTGGCAGATCTTACCGATGAGATGACGCAGGGCTGCTGTCATTCGTCGCTGATGCACGGCTGGTGCATTTCGCACCCCCATGGGCATGACTGTCCATTCATACTTACCCCACGGAGTGTGGATAGCGAGGTATTTCATATCATCAGGGTGAACTTGCATCTGAAAAAACGCGTTAGTCATGTCGATTTTACCAAAGAACTTGCCTTTAGCGCAGTCTTTAAGTATTTCATCGATGCGGGGCAAAGGGTGATTGTCGGCGATCGTGTTCAGATTGAGTTTTCTGAAGTCATTGACCCATCGTGGAAGTACCGTTGGGTCTGGCTTCGGAATGATGAATGATGGGGAGGACCATTCACTGTCTGAGTGACACAGCCATCCACTTTCGACGTGTGAGTCCAACAACGTTTTCCACGCATCGCGATATTTCTTTGGACAGTCGTAGGATCGTTGTTGTACTATTTTGTTAGCATCTTTTAAGTTGATACGAAATAAAACGTCACTGGGCATGGTATCGTTGTGCGGAATATCCGAAGGGAAACGATCTGCGAATGACGATTTATATTTCGCATCCAGGGCCTTCAATTGCTCTTGGTAGCAAATTCCATCTATGCATGATTGTATCGCTGCTAAAACGTCAGTACCCCGGACCTGTTCGCATTCGTTATCCACAATGTTCTTTAGTTCAGGAAGCACTGTCTTGAGTTCGCTGACGACGTCTTGCTTCATCCAGAACAGTTTTGGGCCCGATGGTGATACACGTCGAGGAGGGGGTGCATCACGTCTTAGTGGCTGCAACAAGTCATAGTTAGTCTCTTTAACGATGCAAGTACGCAGCTCGTGATCGATGACAATTTGATTATGTTGCAAAAACGGTCCACCCAACAGAAGGGGAGTACAAAGATTAGGCGCAATAATGGCGCGTACGTTTCGAGAGGTGTAAACGTTGTCAAGCAAGGTACATGATAATTTGACGTAATGTGTGAAAAGAAAAGAGTCTTTGTCTTGAGACAATGCAAGTGAGACGGGTATTGATTTTGCAAGCTTGCGACGGCGCAATCCGAGTCGTTTAACAAGTTCTTCACCAATCAGAACTAAAGAAGAGCCATGGTCAATAAGAGCAGAAACGGTGAGAGGAGAAGATACGGCAGGCCCGTTAACTAGGCACTCCCAGCGAAGGTGAGGGGTTTGTAGCGGAGCCACGCACTCTTCGCCCAAGTCAGTTCCATTGCCTAGAACTGCGGACGGCATAACCACCACGACGGTCTCGGTGTCGTCGTCTACATCAACGGCTGCTACGACTTCTTTCTTCTTGGATTTCTTCGCTAACACTGCTGAGGCTGTCAGTGTCTTGTACAAAGTGCCATCTGGAAAACCCTTTGGACAGCCTGACGAGGTGTGACCAGCGAACGGCTCCCGGCACTTGAAACAACCATCGTTGTCTCGCAAGAGTTGTCGTTCAGTGTCAGTGAGAGCCGGCAGACGTGTGAACGGCTTGGAAGAATCTTTAGCCTGTGAGCTACCAGGCTTGGCATACGAGCGCGTGTTGGTGTTTGGTTTCTTGTCGTTGACGGAGCGTGCACGTTCATTGCGCAAGGCATTCTCTACTGCTTCCTTTTGCCTGGCAAGATAATGAAGACGTTTCTCGTCAAGAACGCGAACCTTTTCAATCCACAATCGCAAGTTTTCTTCAACGATACGTTCGGCGTGATAATTGGCGGCGAGGTCAGCATTTAGATGTGACTCGAGATGGTACAGAATATGGACATCGGTCAGGTGGGACGTTGTCCCCCTAAGGAGCGTGTTCTGGCTCTGAATGTCGATAGCCCATTCGCTGAAAGGGCGTTGTCCTTGTGAGGAGGCCAACATCTTGCGCCTGACAGTATCCGCCCAGCCGGTGGGGAGCCATATTTTGCAAACCTCGGCCATGTATTCTTTAAACGCGAGAGCATCGATCTCGTCTTGATTGGTAAGATACCAGTCTTGTATGCGCGGGTCTTGCATACCCCACGCAACCTTTCCAACCATTTCTTCTTCTGGCACGTCCTTATGCCTAAAGAACTGAGTACAACCCATTTCCCAAGCCCGCAGTACCTCTGGGGTCACTTCGCCTGGTGTGAGAAACGGCGGCTTGCTCGTGGACGCTTGGTCGACTCGTGCAACTTTGGAAGCCATAACTGGCGGAATAACGCGGTAATCTGAGTCGCTTGAATCAGAGTCTGACAGCACACGTATTGTGGTAGGTGCGAGAACTGAAGAACTTTCACTTTCGTCGGAATCAGAGGATATATGCGTTGTAGTAGGCGTATTTGCCGTATCAACAGGTGACGTCACACGATCAGGTGACAACACCTGGTCAGGTGATGACGTTCAGTCCGGCGAGGTGTGTACCAAAGGTAAGTCACCCAGTGCTTGGTTTAGCCTTGCACGACTCCTTGTTGTGATAAACGACGAAGGTACAGGGATGCGAGAGCGGCGGGGCGGCAGTTTGAGTTGTTTTTACAGTTGGCGGGTTGACCATTGTGGTCAATTCCCTACCCTAGTAGCAGTGAGGTTACGGTTTTGCAAACAGATACGCTCAGTTGAACGTTAAAAAAAAGTGTGAGGCTGTCACGATGAACAACCGACACTAACAGTGACACGAAACCGGATAACGTGGATGAGCATATGGATTCGGCGGTACGGTAAGAAGGTAAGGTGTGCGTACAGGGGGAACACAGTATATATATTGAACCGTCCAAACAGGGAACAACAACCGTCACGTGTGCGTAGTAAGCGTCATGCTTACAGAGATCTGGCAACAGATCGCATCTGATGTGTCTCCTACAGACCATCTGGGGGGTGAGTTAGGAGTAAGTATAATATTCAATGGCACTGACAGCCATTACACCTACAGGAATTATCCAGCAAGCTGGTCACGTTATGAGATGAGCTAGGGGGACGAGGAGTCTATAAGGACAAGTACAATCTCAGTCTCTTGACAGAACTCTATTAACGCTAGCTAGTATACCTATAAGGACAAGTACACTACTGCGCATTAGATTTAAGTAAATAGAATAATAAAGTCAACGTACATCTCAGTCTCTTGACAGAACTGAGATGTTAGTGCGCTACTGCTGGCGCTTTTGTACCAAATACCTTAACTACTGTAAGTATGAATGCGAAACATAAAATAGTACTGGACACGAGCCGACGTCAAAGCGTCGCTCGTCAATGTCCTTTTTGGCTTGTGCTCGTACCTCTCACTGACTACTCTGTGCCTAGGTCGAATCCGTCGGTCTTGATTCCTCGTCTCGGGTAAGTCGGATCCCAACAGCTGGATCGTGGACTACCAAGTAGTGCAGTACACCGTATGACATACTACTTGGCAAATTTCTGAAACACCTGTACATCGCTAACCTGCCATCGAGCTATGAAACAGCACAACAAGGGAGGACACTGGGGACGGGACGCAATCAAAATAGCTCTAACTGATCGAATTTATAGTCCAAAGCTAGACGCATCTATTATGGCAGCAATAAGCGACTGCAGTCGTTGTAAAAACTTTGGTACGCCACATCTCCACTCACTATTAGAACCAATAATGCGCAGGCATCCCTTTGAACTTCTGGTAGGAGACTACCTCACACTCCCGAAGGCGAAAGGATATAACACCCTAGGAGTATATCTCGATACGTTCTCGCAACATGTCTGGGCATTTAAGTATAAATCAGGAGGGACAGCTAACACAACCATCGATGGCCTGGAGCAGATCTTCAAGAATTTTACAGCATCCGAAACATTCATGACGGACGGAGGAAAGCACTTCAATAACGAGGCAGTTAGAAAATTTTGCGCTAAGTGGAATTGTAATACTCACATCATCGCCGCATACTCACCATGGGTCAATGGTTTAGTCGAGGGAGCAAATAAGATCCTGCTACACGTGTTGAAGAGATTGTGCGCACCAGACCTAGGAGAAGACAGTCACAAGGCACTATCGTGGGACGAGCTACCGCTCAATTGGCCAGATCACCTGGACGATGCGATCATAGTGCTTAACCATCGCATTCTCCTGGCACTCAAGTTCTCGCCAAAAGAACTACTCCTGGGACAAGTGATCAACACCCCACGCACAGATCTAAGCAATAGTACATCCGCAATATGCACATCAGATGTCAGCACGCAAATGGCATACGTGGCGCAACAACAACTAGATGGCTATGATGCCGCAGTCCGACACACCATCAAACGTAAAGCTGCGTTTGATAAACGGGTCCTAGAACGAACACCAGGTGAAGTAATCTTTCATAAAGGGCAGTTAGTTCAATTTTATCGCAGCAATTTAGATTATACATTCGAAGCTAAACGGAAACTACTCCCCAAATGGTCTCCACCCCATCGCATCGTCACAAGAATCCGAAACTCCTACAAGGTGGAAACACTAAAAGGAAACGCAATCGCAGGAGAAATATATGCACGACGCCTACATGCGTTCATACCACGGGAAGGAACCAAATTAGCCGAAGAACAATGGAAGCTTGAAGAACAATTGCCAACGCAGGAGAAAGAGAATGAAAACGAAGAAAAACAGAGTGGAGACCTACAGGAGAGAGGACGCAAGACAGACGAAGGAAACGAAGAAGACCAAGACAAAGAAACAGACGATGACGAAGACCAGGAACCAGAGGATAGGGAGAAAACAAAAGAATGGGAGAGGAAAAATAACGAGAATGAAAACAAAGAGGAGGATCAAGAAGGCCAAGGATGAGACAATGAGAGTGGGAGAGATCAACGAGAGGGCGATGAGGACGCCACCGGGGTTTTTTTCAAGGGGGGCACTTGGAGTGGGGCACCCCCCAGTCAGGGGGTTGCAGAGACAGGGGGTTCTCCAGAGGTTCGAGTAGCTTAGTCAGCAGAGTGTGCCATCCAGTGCGAGAGAGTAGACACAATGATCATCCCACCCGAGCACTTAGCATATTCACTGAAGCTGGAGCTACCGCTCCACCGCTTCATCCTCGGCATCATAATCAACATCCGCTTGCCCAACAACCTTAATGCAAGTCATCTTCTTCGAGCAGTGCGGGGGCTACTCAACTTCCTATATCTCATGCAATATCCTTGTCATAGCTTGGAGACACTTCACTCACTAGATGAGGCGTTGGATCTTTTCCATGAAAATAAGGACATTTTTATTCAGCTTGGTATCCGAAACAATTTTAACTTACCGAAGTTGCACACTGCACACCACTACCATCTCATGATCACACTGTTTGGTACAACCGATAACTACAACACTGAATACACAGAACGCCTCCACATTGATTTGGCGAAGGATGCTTACCGTGTTACCAACCACAAGGACAAGTTTATTCAGATGACCTGCTGGCTTGAATGAAAGGAGAAAATTTTATGGCACCAGAAATATGTTAGTTGGTGTCTTGCTGGTGGCCACCAGTTTAAGCCCTACCATTCATGTCCACCTGATATGACTTTCAGTCGTGAATTAGTCATGACAAAACATCCTAGCGCGAAGGCTGTCAGTATTCAAAAACTAGTTGAAGATTACAGTGCAACTCATTTTCATGAGGCCCTTGCATGCTATGTTGCACACCACAGTCAAAGCAACCATCCTGCTCCTCTCTGAAATCGAGCACTTGATCATTTGGCGGGCGACATTCGTTTTCCATTCCACAGTCTGCCCATCTTTCACAAGATCAAGTGGTGCTTGATTGATACTGGTGGCCACGTGAAGGGACATGTAACCTTGGACAGTGCCCATGCAAAACCACAACAGAAGCTGGGCTCTCATCTCATTGATCACTGGTCCGATACAGTTTTGGTGAGCCTTTGCAAAGACTCGGTTACAAATGATCTCGAAGGTGCATGAATAGGTACCATTTAATTGTTACTCACTGCTTACCGGCTTGTTTAGGTTTCTGCGTCGGTCAAGTTCGAGCTATCTTTTCCTTACCACCAAAGTCAATACAGCTACTCTTTCCACCAACAGTTAATGTTCCTCCTCACCTTGCATACATCGAATGGTTCACGCCATTCCCATCTGCTCCTGACTGAAACAATGGACTGTATAAACTGTCAAGATCAATGCATGGTAGCGACAGAGTGGCTAGTATTGTGCCGGTGGGTGATATTGTGTGTAGTGTCCACCTTATACCAAAGTTTGGTGACACGGCCCCACGAGAATGGGAAGAGCAAGACCATTCTAGAGGCTGTAACATGTTTTGGTTGAACTCATACATAGATAGACATACATTTTCAATATTCAGATAAAACTCGCTAATACTTGACTGTTTCGAAATAATTCATCTTGCAGCCATGTAATTATCAATGTTCTTCCTAAACACAAGTGATTAGAAAGAATTAGAAAGAATTATACAAATTTCTCCTAATTACGCGAATTTAACCCGGGAGGGTTTTCCTGATGCTTTGAAAGTCCAGTGTTGGGGTGACGCTCAGAATCAGACATGACAGGCTTTAAATATGACGGCCCAGATGAGACAATAATAATTTGATTTGATTTGTGTAAAATATCTACATGATAACCCAAAAGTTGTGTTATGTTTGAAAATCTCTGAACGATAACCAAAAGTCATCCACGTGGCTTCTCAAAACTCTAATTCATTCTCAAAAGTCATCCACGTGGCTTCTCAGAACTCCGCTCTGGGCACAAAATTCGACCACATACATAGTACCTTTAAGCAGAGTTCTACTCATGCCCTCATTGTTGTCGACGATGAGCTACGTAGCGCCGCACGTCGGGGCACGCACGCGTCACACAGTGCTGGGGCGCGTGATGTACTTGCACTTTCCTTGTATGGTAATTATTTATTTACTAGTTGCATTTTGACTGCTTTTGCTCAAGCTGCAACGCCAATTCGCAGTGGCACCCTCTGCAACGACCGCTAAAGAAGTTCCGTGCATCAAGTGTAAGTTCCTGTTTTGATTAAGACCATCCGTGCTCTTGTATTTGACAAGCTAAAAGGGCTGACATGTTTTGGGCGCCAAGAGTTTGCAAACCTTGCTGTGAAAGCTGATGGACTTGTCAAGCAGGACGTCTTGCATGCAAATACATTAGGGAAGACCTTCCCGACTTATCCCCAATGGACTAATTGCTGTGGTAGTAGAAGGGCAGGAATTGGTGCAATTGTTGGTACCTAGCATATGGTGGATCTGTATTGCTTCACATGCCAACAATATTAAACAGTGTTACTTACCATACTGTCTGACATTCATGGGTTCATGAGCATTGACATGGACCAACTCCCTCTCCCACTGCAGAACATCATCAGAGCATTTGATGAGCTCAAAGATCAAGTTCGTGTTGCTCTTCTCACACAACTTGGCGATGCTGCACGTCTCCAAGTTCAAATACATTCATGTGAGCAGCTTAGACATCAAATCAATATGGTGTGTATTTCCTTCATTCAACTAGGCGACCGGTACTAAACTACATCTGTGCAGCATCGCGACCTTATACCTGATGCCACCTTAGCCACCATGTGCTCTAGTCTGGATGCTATGGTGTCTGATCTTGAGCAAGCCAAAGAGCGGTCAGCAGATCATCCGGACGCACCTCCTATCAACCCCGTTGCTGCAATTCACACTGGACGGCGTGGCCGTCCCCGCCTTGAAATCGATTCTGATGTCCTCCAAACTGCATTGCAGTTTGGAGGACCAACAGCGCTGAGCAATGTCTTTGGTGTTTCATCACGTACAATTCGTCGACGTGCCTTGGAAAGCGGGCTTTCAGAACCTGGAGAGCCAGTTTATGTAGAATTCATTGATGATGATGGCGTTGTGTCACGTTTTTATACATCATCCACGGCATCACAATCCACCTTATCTGACAATCAACTAGATGCAACAATGCTTCAGATCCTCACCCACTATCCTACTCTAGGACGACGCATGATTGATGGTCAACTACGTTACTTGGGCATCATTGTACCTCGTGCTCGCATTCAGGAATCTTATACTCGTGTCCATGGCCCTCCTGTAGCTGCCTTTGGCATCCGCCGCATTACACGACGGGTCTACAAAGTCCAAGGCTACAATTCTTTGGCGCATCATGATGGACAACATGGTAAGTGATTATACTTTGACCTTGGTACATCACTACCATGATTAACTAGGTCTTATCCGCTGGAAGCTCGTTGTCCATGGATTTATTGATGGCTATTCACGGTACATGACAGGCATTCGAGCGCACAATAACAATCGTGCTCTTACTGTTTTAAATTTGTTCATGGAGCTCATTGAAGTACATGGGCTCCCAAGCCGTGTTCGGGGAGACCATGGAGTTGAGAATGTTGATGTTGCACGGTTCATGGAGGCTGCTCGTGGGACAGGCAGGGGTTCATATATCTGGGGTCGGTGAGCACTCAGCCAGGCTGACCATTCAATTTAGTATTTAAAGAGATCACAGGAGTGTACACAATATACGCATCGAGCGGTTATGGGTTGACTTTACGAACGGGATAGGATCCAAATGGAAGAAGTTTTTTCAAGATCTCGAACTTGGCAGCGGACTTGATGCTGATAACCCTCATCACATATGGCTGGTCCATTACCTTTTCCTCACCACTCTCAATTCTGAGATTCACGTATGGGCCGAAACTTGGAACAACCACCGCATGAGTACTGCCGAACATGGGATTACGAGCCCACACCAGCTGCGCTACCTCAGCATGCTCCAGCATGGTGCACGTGGCTTTGAGCCACATACATTTCATGCCCCAGAGGATATACTTGAGGGTGATAGCCTGGAGGAATATGGTATTGATTGGGATGCCATTGACAGTTCTCGAATCCGTTCTCACCACGATACTTCCAACCAACTGGACAACCTCGCTAATAATCCATTTATAGCCTATAGGCCTGATATGCTTAACGAAGTGAACGTGGATGAACCCAACTGCCCCCTCTCCCCTGCCCAACTCGAGCAGTTGCATGCCTACCTTTGGCAATTTCCAGATGATGGGCAAAATGTCACTCGCAGGTCTCTTTGGGAACATGCACTTGCTAAGTGTATTCAATTGATCTCATAATCTGTATTGTACTAGTTATTCTACTTTAGAACTGTGTAGATAGAAGATGTAGAAAAGGCGGAAGGCAATGACGCCCGTGCATTTATGCCAGTTGAACGCTCCAACTCCTGCGTGATAGCAACAGACTTGGACTCCTTGTGGTTGCATGAGTGATCGTCGAGTTATGTACTTACATATACTTGTAATATACTCGTCATCGTCAAACTATTGTAGGAATAATGAGATACAATTTCCCCACCAGAACGTGCTATCATCTATGATGAGTATGAATGTCAACACAGTACTAGTGTAGAATAAATATTGGGTCTTACCTAGCCGAAAGAAGAGAGACGATTATCGATTGTCTCGAGGCAGTAGTATTGACATACATTCAACATTTGGGAGCGCCACGGCAGTCACGCATGATGCCCAGGTGTTTGTGCTGGGCGTACCTATTTTGACGCGCATGTGACGCGGTGTGACACGACATTGACGAGGCCACTGACGTGCTAATGCAAGAGTTCCTATGTTCTACATTCGACTCACACACCAAGTTGTACGGGTTCATGACGATTCCTTCATCAATTTTATTCACTATAGGGTCACATACTACTAGCTGTATCAGCTGATGGCTATTTTCTTCGCACTAACGAGCCTTGACGCGGTCACTGACGCACCAGTATTTCACATCGAGAACCCATACTACTATCTACTTCAGCCAATGACTAGTTTCTTTTCCTCTCTCTCTGGACCCTCTTCGAAGCAAGTCGACGTTTAACTGACGCACATTCTCCAGCTGGCAGCGAAGGGTGACATTTCACGGGCGCAATTTCTTCTTCAGCCGATCATGAAGGAGCTACAACGCCGGACAACTCGTCTGCAGACGTAACATTATCAGAGTTGTCGCTGAATAAGGGACCACGCTGTCAATCACACCAATTAGAGATTTATTGAACAGAATAGGTAATCTTTTCCTTACTTCAAGCTCAGTATCGCTGTAATCTCTTTCTATAACCCATTCGTTAGGAATGTTGAGATACACACCCCACCACCTGTGATGTTGACCAGCATCCAAACCCCACTGCAGGTCCTGCTTCTTCAGAATCTTCGAACATCCTTGCTTCTAGTGTGGTCAGGCACTCGAGGTCTACGTCAGCCATGAAGCTGTCGGCAGGATAGCTTATCATGAGATCAGCCCAAGCCATCTTCAACAGCTCACTGTTGTTCCAGTCCTCGTTCCGAGCTTGGACGTGTTTTTTGAAATCACCAGCCTTTCGATGAGCAACAACGAGTGTGAAGGCGTGCACCAAAGGCATGCCACAAAGCCATTTTTCAACTTGACTGGAGGCACCGGGAATGTTCTCAGAGAACCAAAGGCCGTAACCAGTCAATGTCACTCACACAAATTCCACGCCTCTTGACTTGGTCCTGCCAGTGTTCGTCCACGAGATCTCCTTGCTCTACATCACTAGGAGGTGATCCGAGACTAGATGGGAATTTGCCCAAACTACCTGCCAGCGTACTCGATTGCGTGCAGTAGCAGGGAAACTAGTAGCGCCATACGACTGAATCAGCCGTACAGGATACCAATACTTTCCAAGACGAGCAAGAGCTCCTTTGCCAGCACTACAAGTGAGTGGTCAGCCATATCTCAGCCAAACTCGCTGGCCAAAAGACAAACATCAGACGTGTGTGAAGTGGAGCCATTTTTTTCTTGCTCGTGGCTTTCCTGCTGCTCCTGGGCCATGTAGGTCAGCTCATGCAAGTAGTACACCTATATAAACTTACTTGCGGGTCGGCAGCACACCTTTCGACTGCTGCGTTGAGTATCCGTCGCAATAAAATGCTGCTTTGGGGTGAAAATAGAGGATAGTTAAAACATGTGCACTCCATATCCTAAATCACTCACAAAAGGTATGGTATATATAGATTTCTGATTGCCCGATACCAATTCTTCTTTAGACCATAGGAGTTGAGGCTGACGCTCAGGGTGGCGTTTGACGCGGCACTGACGAGGTCTGACGCGGCATGGATGAGGTTTGACGCGACTGTGACGCGGCACGCAAGTGAGCCTTGATGCGGCATAGATAAGTGTGCAGGTTTATACTAGTACAAAAGCTGCGAAGATGTTGGGAGAATTTGCCGTGGTATGAGTAGTGCCTGACCCAGCCTGACTGAAGCTTGACATGATGTGGTTGGGGCTTGACATGGTAGTACAGAGTACAGAGGCTATATCAGACTCGACAAGGTGGAGTCGAGGCTTGGCATAGGGAGATAACACTTCACACTGCTGTCTGAAAATAAACATTAGATCGATGGTTAGAGCTAATGCAATACAAATACGGGATGCACACAACATTCCAAAGTAATACGAACACAGAGGACAAGCACTGTAAAATTGGTGAGAGGTGAATGCAGCACTCTAGGGCCTGTACGCAGATAGATAATCATATGTTGATGATTCAAAGTGTTTGGAATTCATTTCGAGTGACCTAAGATAGTATTTGAGCCCTACCCTAGGATTTGTACGCTCCACGATAGTCATCACGTGAGTAGTAAAACTACGAATCTAAACGAAAGTCTAGGTTGGCACCACAGCTCTTTGATTCAGCCGAGACCATGCGCCACCGCCCATCTTCCAGCACACACTTGGCCCCAGTCACATAGCGTTCGCCGCACCCACAACGTCACCTCGCACGCCAATTTACAGAGCTGCGGCTTCGGCCAGCTTGACCTCTTTGAAATAGTGAGTGACTGCAAATCTGAAATTCGGGTGCGGCATTCCCCAAGAAGATGAAGTCACAGAACGTGAGCTGGCACCTGTTTATCCAGTGACGCAGCGCATGAAGATTGGCTGCCCATACACTACCTGTGTACAAAAGCCTTTTTTTTTTTTTTTTAACTCAGAGGGCATCGTCAGGTTTCAGCGATGATATTCACCTCACTCACCACCATAACCATATCTGTCGCAGCCATGGCTGGCGTAGCTATCACATCTGAAAACATCACCCATGGGCCTACCCTGCCACCCCCCTAGTAAATACTTTCGCGCAAACATTAGACCACCATGCTTACGGTTGATATCCACAGATACAACAGCATGCTCAAGGGGCATCCCAGGCTTTAACAACGACAACGATTTCGCGTATTCTTGCGGGCCTGATGGTACAATTACTTCCTACGAGGCATGTGCGTGTGCATATTGCTGTATCGTGCAACAACAGGATGGGATAGTCTGTCCGAATCCGGGGGGCCCTGGCTGGCAGCCTAAGCGAGGGGCGGAGTAGCAGCCGTTTTGTAACATTTCTTACCTCGCTCACGATATGCAGGTATACAGTCGTGGATACACCGCTCCACCGTTAAGCCTGAGTGGGCTTGGAATCCGGGTGTTGATGTGCTCGCTAAACTCAGCCTGCCGCCGCATCAACGTCACGACACTCACTCTTAACACTGATACTATCACTCCAGGTGCAGTAACTGTGACCGTATAGATAAACCTCTTCTTGTTGTTAGCCCGTCTTGATCTTTTTGTTGTGCATCCCAGAAGCATATATTTTTACTTCTGCTAAATATCATCAATGCGTTGTCCTCGGTTACTGGCACTAGCACTATTAGTCAACACCTCAGATTATCATGATTGTGTCGAATGACACGCCTCAGTGCGACTAAAACAGCTCGATCGAGCAAACTAAACGGCTACGGTCAAATTATTTCTAGCCTATCGTCTTCGCGTGACCTCAACTTACAGGTGGTTTGTTTCTGCACCACGGCTGTCGCATTCTCTGGATTCAGGTAAACAAGTTGTATCTCTGCAAAGTGGGCGAAACGTCAAACTCGAACTTGAACTATGTGCTAGTCAGCAACCAACTTAGGATTATCTACGAACAGCAACCTGTACAATATTTTATAGCAAGCGACGAATATCATCGCACTTTATATATCTGAACGACAGTCTCTCCAACTGCCGTCGTCTCAGAATTCTGTCTGACAGAATAATGGATCTCCACATCAAGTTCACGAGAGTTAGTAGCGCTTTTCTTGCAGTAAAACGACCCCGTCACAATGGTGCCTGTATTCGTTGAGCTTCAGTCATGTAGATTCAGAGTGGAGATGTGCAACATACCGTCTTCTGCATGGATCGGATCTCTTAATAGGAATATTGTTTGTAAGCTCGTCACCCTCTTATCCTCTTTTTGCTTGATACCAGGACCTGTGCTTGCACGGCGTTGTGGAAGTGCTTTCCCACCCACAGGCCATACCTCAGCAAGTGTCACGTAACCCTCCTTCGTCACCTTAACGGGCACTTCAGGAGGGACTGATTCACCCGTGGTCATGAAGAACGTGTCAAAGTATAACACAAACGCGTGGATTTTGGTGCGTTTCGGAGTAGTTGAAACGAGGGTGAATTGGGAAGTGAAGTCGAGCTGGTGAGTTGTGATGTCATTTAGGTGGAGGTCCTTGAGGAGATAAGGTTCGCTCGCCATGGAATCGGGCCCGACGACGTCGACAATGGCTTCCTCATAGACATCATTTGCCATGACCGACAAATCGAAGCCTGAGACGTATTTTTGAAATCATACCATACAACAAAAAAGAACGATACACACCGTAAACATCACTCCAGAATCCTACGCGTTCCTTCAAGATTTCGCTACCTTCACAAAGTCCGAACATGATCCTGCACTGGCTCGGGGACATCACGCCTCCCTCTGGTTTCAAGAATCTGTCACACGCTTGCAGTACAGAGTCGAGCATAGATTCGTAGAGCAATGCGTAGCCCATCCATTCGAAGACGATAATATCGACGTACTCGACATCATCCGGGAGGGAGATCTCTTCAACTTTACCACGAATGACGCTGCGTTTGCGTGATCAATTATGCAGAACGGACAGGGAGAACTAGTAGATGCTCTTACGTGATGACATTTTCTAGCCCGTTTGCTTTGACGATCTGTTCAGCCTTCTCGGCGATGTTGCTTGCATCGACGGCATAAACATGCTTTTCCCCTGACTTGGCGGCGAGGAGGGAGAGTATGCCGGTGCCGCATCCAACAAACAGCATCGCGGAATGGGATAGGGTTTGTGAGAATGAACGACGCGTAGGTGGAAGTGCGAACTTTGTCCTGGATCATAACAGCGTGGATGTCTTTTCACAGCATATGAGATCTTGAAACACTATTAACCCTTGGAAAATCACGCACCATTTTCGCAGTAGCTGGAGAAATAATGGGTGTCGTCGTCTCGTGGCAATGGTCCTGTTGATGAAGGACCCGGTTCGTTGATAATCTCTGCGAAACGCTCCGCATCAAACTGCTGACCGACGAGTGACCGGTATTTCAGGGCCCATATGAAAATGTATCGCTGGCTAATCAGGTCTGCACCTTGCTTCATGGAACGGGATCTCCGCCTTCGTGCACTTGTATCAGCCCATGCATAGTCTAGACTCTAGCTGGTATGCTGGTGCATTTTTCTAACCCTAAACCTATGGACACAATAGGTTTGATAATTGCCGACACTCACTGCATAGCTCACCAAAGTCATACCGTGATGACGAGCTTCATATGGTCGAGAAGCATACCAGCTTCTTGAATGATGGTGAGATTGAGCGCGAATACTTATGGCAAAGTGTAACACATAATTACTGGGATTGGAATACATGCTGCGAATTCTAGTCACGCTGTGTGAATACTTGAGACTGCAATGGATAAAAAGACGGTGCAAATTCTAATGTGCAAATATCAGAGACGGTGGATGAGCTGCGAGTGATGATACATGGATACTTGGGGAGGAAACGTATGCAGGTGATGGTACATCAATACTGGGCAAATATTGGAAACGAGTTGGTGCCAGCACATCATTAGACAGTAATAGGCATTCTGGCGTTGAAGCTATCATCACCGGCCTCCAAAAAAGCATAATGTAAGCAGCGATCAAAGGCAGTCAGTTCTTGGGGATCATTGGATGGGTTTTGCAGGTATTTGATTAATGGTGGGTTGATGAAAACGTCCAGTGTGTAGAGGCACGTATGAGGCAGCGGCGGAATGACATCTTCATTGATCTGCAGCAAGTTAAACAGTGAGAATAGTTCACAGCATACACAAAGAGACAACCTACATTATATTGACCGTTAAATGTAACACTATCTGGAATGTGTTGCACGAGATTGATCTGGCATTGTATCATTGGATGAAGTACATAAATAGGCAACATATGCATTGCGTACCTTGAATAATCGGAGTGTAGTGGGTGGAAGAAGGTGGATCCCACTCAATACTTTGACGAAGCGGCGGGCACGATAATTAGGATCAGCAGCAGCACCTTCTTGAACGGTGAAAGCAGAAAATAAAGGGTCGTTAGGGTGTCCACTACCCCGAAGATAGTGATAGAAGGCATCTTGGAACGACTCAAGCATTGGAGACATATGTGCTCGGAAAACTGCATCACCATCTATTTCAAATCGTAACAGTGGGATTAGTGCATCCACTGTAACACGTCGGTTGAATATGTCTTGAAATATCTTCTTCGATACTGGCGACAATGACTACAATGCAAGTTGCTGTCAAAGGCCTTAAGACGAATGATATCCCTTACATGACACAGAGATCCCAACGATGTCGTCAGAAACATATCAAAACCATCTTTGAACGCACGGAATTCACTAGAGTTGATTATTTTTGCTGCAGGATGTCCTAGTAGTGCACTGCTGAAGAAATCACGTTTGATTTGTGGCCACTGATCGTTTGAGGCTTGGACAATCTCGCCATACTGGAAGTGCGTTTAATATTCAAGTTAGTGTCAAAAGTCAAATAATCACTGTAGTGATGCGACTCACCGTAGAACCCATATGTGTTTGAAAGATACGCACTAGTCTAAGACGATCCTGCACATTGCTAGGCATTTCTCCACCATGCTCCACTGGAAGGAGTATAAGCGTCTGCATCAGAGATGGATGAAAATGACGAAGCCATGGAAGGTCCATGATAGCATCAAGACCATTGATAACGCATTCAAGAAGGGCTGGTGAGACTGGGTCAGGCCCATTGCCGACTTTGATCATATAGATCGCTGCAAGTCGACCCAGAGCAAACACAATGTCAAGCTTCTCATCAGATGGAAAACTTGAAATCTTAAGGGTGACATATCCATCATCAAGCGTCTCACAAGTATCACCTTCCCCTCCATCACTGCTGTTTGTAGAAGTGTGGCTGGGCTTCCACGATATGCACTTGGCGAGGGCACTCTCAAGAACATGACGCAATACCCCATCTCCAATGCTGTCGGTAGCATCTGGATGTCCACTGGTCAGAAAGACGTATTGGTCAGCCTGGGTATTTATGAAGGAAAAGATTATATTTACGCCTGCACCTGCCATATTTTGGAAAAGATGTTTAAGCGATCCTCAGGGGCATCTGGACTAATGACAAAGCTTGAGGCGTCATTTGGTGGCTTGTATGAATGGGGGTCGTCCATGTGAAGACGCTGGTGTTTGAGCCAGCCAACAAGTCCATTCGCAGCGTGGATTATAGATTCTGCTTCAATGTGGAGGATGCTGGTTGAATGACCCACATCTGCTGATGCGTCAATACTTTGACACAGTTGATCAATCGAAATGAATGATGCAGTATCGAAGGGTATGATAGGTGACCCGGTGTCATCATATGAAACTCGTGGAGCATGCCTACGAGATCCTCGTCTAGGTCTTGAGACATCCAGAACAATGTCAGACAGAGAAGCTGCGGCAGGTTGTGACTGATTAGGCAGTGGGGTAATAGAATTATGTGATGTGGAAGGCTGGGAGTAGGGACGCAAAGGTGACCGTGGTCATTCAGTAACATTGCGTGGACGAGTAATTTGAACCAGAGGACGCAGGTCTATGAGTCTTTCTTCAACTGCTGGGTGAGATTGGGATTCATGATGAAACAAAACACTGGTGTTATCAGCAGATGCATGAGGCGATGCTGACCGATCACGATTATGATAGCGTGGCACTGAAGCTGACACATTGCTGGTGGACGAGGCAAAAGATGGTGTGCTGGAAGCTGATGTGCTTGTGGCAGGTGTTGATGGGACGGACTGAGTGTATATGGCAGGTGATGGTGCTGGAGTGCGAGTCTGTGGCTCATGTGGGTTAACTGAATCTTCTGGTGGGCACGCAGAATTGCATGGCACTGTTGTGAAGCGATCAGGGATGTCAGGAGGGTCTTCGTAACCTTGAATAAGATGCGCAATGACACGGTTGGCGAAGCAGTGGTGCTGGTATGGAGACCCTTTGATCAATGGACCAATGACGTCCCCACCTTTGGGGCCTGTAAGTAATTGGGTTAGTAAATGATGCTTAGTCAATTCGCACCAACATACAAAGGTATACAAGCGATACACTGGAATCCTCAGGGCTCTTGATGCGCTCACACCTCTTGAAGAACTTCCCAGCTTCTAACGTTTGCCAACAGAAACTGGAATCTACCTTGAGGTGTCTCCTTCCCTGAGTCGCATTGGAATTGCCTGGTTGCAAGAATCTGAAAGGCAGTCCATGGAACTGCAGTCGTACTTCACGATTAGGTGCGTCAGTGGCTAATGCAAGAGGTTCAGGTTCCCATGCTGGAAATTTTAGCCCGCCATCATGAGCCATCTGCGTCACTGCATGGAGGATCTGATTCATGACAGAATCAGCATCACGTTGTCCAATAAGAGTGACAGTGCGGGTGAGTCCTCGTTCAGTGAGAAACTGTAGATCAGAAGCTAGTTCTTCCCCACTCCGCAAACGTCGGACCTGGCTATGTTCATCATAGTCAGACGTGTAATCCAGCATGCGCTGCACATAAGATTAGAGTGAGTACAAGATAAATTACACTTATCACTTACGTCTCGGGGTATGAGAATCAGCTGGATTCGTAGGGTACGCTGAGTGTTGATGACAATTCCACGGCCACGGCCACGAGTGCGTCCTCGTGAACCATTAGTAGTCATCAAAACACCCGACATGGGCACTCCAAAGGCAGTATGACCACGGGTGACCTGCAGCTGGGAAGCTTGATGAGCAGGTGTGTATCCAGTGACCAACGAAGGTCCAGAAATCACAGGAGACTGGTACAGTGGAATCGAGTGTGCTGGGAGATTAGAAAAGAAATTATCATTCGTAGATGGTAGAGTGGTGGAAGGAACACGATATGGCTGATTGTGGACAGAAAGTAAACTGGGTGGTGGCTGAACCGGTGTGCTGGACTGGGGAGGTGCAGATCCTGTTTGCGCATGCTCGCTGTAACGCTGACCGCATGTACATAGTTGAAAATAGTCCTCGATCTAAAGAATTAAATGCATAAGTTCTTTCCTGTCAAGGTCGAGTTCGGAATATGCGTATGGGACGGAAAGAAGTTCTTTCGTGTTTGTTCGTTTGTTCACGTTGTTCTTTCTCGTTGATTCATTTGTCCTTGCATTTGTCCGGTTGTCTTCGAGTTTGTTCGCGTTGTTCTTTTGCGTTCATTCGTCTGTCTTGTCCACCTTCACCCATCATGGCATGGGTCTCGAGCAAGCGGGAGACTCCCTGTGCTCCATCAGTCGTCCGCAAGTCAATTCTCAACAAGTTAATTCGCCATTTCCTGTGCCGTCTCACTCAGGATGGTTTAGTCGCCCCTCCCCACCCTCGCGCGCTCGGGGGGGGAGGGCTTTCCCGTCTCCACCGTTTATCTTCGCATTTTTTCATTTGTCCTCGCGTTCTCCCATTTGTCCGTGCGTTCGTTCGTTTGTCATCGCGTTGATTCGTTTGCCCGCGCGTTGGCTCGTTTGTCTTCGCGCCCTTTCGTTTGTCTGCGCGTTGGTTCGTTTGTCCTCATGTTCTTTGGTTTGTCCTCGCATTAGTTCGTTTATTTCTTTTCGCGTTCGTCACATTTCGTCTCCAGTCTCCATTGAATATGTTGGATCAACGTTTGGCGGCAAGAACGATCACTTCATAGTCTCCACCGCTGACGATGCTGTGTCACTGGAGATAACCTCATTTGGGATCGAGAATCTGCTAATCTTCTTCATCACATTTATCCTAAGGACCCTGACCAGGATTCGACCTGTATATCATGCAATAATCTCGCAGGTGACCCTTTCGCGTTTGACGATGACAGTATTCGTATATGGTCAACATTTTTATGTCTTACTCCATAGACTTCATCTCATGATCCACAACATATGACACCGTCCGAATCGCAATACAACTACTCTCCTAGAGGATGGCATATGGACAGGATCCCCCTGGATAATTTCCTCAATATGGGATGGAAAGAAGTTCTTTCATGTTCATTCGTTTGTCCTCGCACACTTTCGTTTGTCCGCGTATTGGTTCGTTCGTCCTCGCGTTTTTTTGTGTGCCCTCCCGTTTGTCCGAGTGTTGGCGTTCTTTCGCGTTGATTCATTTGTCCTTGCCTTTGTCCGTTTCGTTGCGTTCCTTTGTGTGTTCCCATTTCTTTGTTTGTCCTCGCGTTTGTCCGTTCGTTCGCGTTGTTCTTTTGCGCTATTCGTGTCTCCGCGCGTTTGTCCCTTTGTCCACGTTGTTCTTTCGCGTTCGTTTCTTCGTTTGTGCTGGCGTTTGTCCGTTTCTTCGTGTTGTTCTTTTGCGCTGATTCGTTTGTCCGCGCGTTTTTCCCTTTGTCCGCGTTGTTCTTTCGCATTTCTTCGTTCGTCGCGTTTTTTTGTGTGCCCTCGCGTTTGTCCGTTTTTTTTGCGTTGTTCTTTTGCGCTGATTCGTTTGTCCTCGCAGTTTTCCCTTTGTCCGCATTGTTCTTTCGCGTTGTTTCGTGTGCCCTTACGTTTGTCCGTTTGTTGGCGTTGTTCTTTCGCATTTTTTCGTGTGCCCTCCCGTTTGTCCATTTTTTTTTTGCATTTCTTTCGCGCTGATTTGTTTGTCCACGCATTTTTCCCTTTGTCCGCGTTGTTCTTTCGCGTTTTTGTCATGTGCCCTTCCGTTTGTCCGTTTGTTGGCGTTGTTCTTTCGCATCGATTCGTTTGTCCTTGCGTTTCGTCCGTTTTTTTTTCCGTTTCTTTTGCGCTGATTCGTTTGTCCGCGCGTTTTTCCCTTTGTCCGCGTTGTTCTTTCGCGATTTTTCGTGTGCCCTCCCGTTTGTCTGCTTGTTGGCGTTGTTCTTTGGCGTTTGTTTCTTCGTTTGTCCTCGCGTTTGTCCGTTTCTTCGCGTTGTTCTTTTGCGCCGATTCGTTTGTCCGCGCATTTTTCCCTTTGTCCGCGTTGATCTTTCGCGATTTTTCGTGTGCCCTCCCGTTTGTCTGTTTGTTGGCGTTGTTCTTTCGCGTTGATCTGTTTGGCCTTGCGTTTGTCCGTTTTTTTTGCGTTGTTTGTTGCGCTGATTCGCTTGTCCGCGCGTTTTTCCCTTTGTCCGCATTGTTCTTTCGTGTTTCTTCATTTGTCCTCGCGTTTGTCCGTTTTTTTGCGTTGTTCTTTTGCGCTGATTCCTTTGTCCGCGCATTTGTCCCTGTGTTCGCGTTGTTCTTTCGTCTTGATTCGTTTGTCCTCGCATATGTTCGTTTGTTCGCGTCGTTCTTTCCCATTGATTCGTTTGTCCTCGCGTTTGTCTGTTTCCTTGTGTTTCTTTGTTTGTTCCCGTTTCTTCGTTTGTCCTAGCGTTTGTCCGTGTTTGCGTTGTTCTTTTGCGTGTGTCCTCACGCTTGTCCGTTTGTCCTCGCGTTGGTTCGTTTCTCCGCATTGTTCTTTTGCATTGTTTCTTTTTTCACGTTCGCCCGTTCGCCCTCGCCCCTTTTATATTATCGAAATCTCCAGCGTCTTTCATTCCTTCCTGCTACCTATATGTAGACCGGATTTGTCGCAATTCCATTTTCCTTCCACTAGTGGAGGCTTTCAACTTTGTTCAAACTGTTTAGCCATAGGATCACTGTTGATCCCATCACTCCTATTTATGCTAATGCCCTGATGTGAGGCATACCCAGTCCCACGGAAGCTCCCTATGATGTTTGGCCGAAAATTTGCCTATTTGAGGGCCTTGGGGAGCCACTCCAGTGCTCCAAACATGCCAATGTCTGTCTGTATGAATCTGCATGATCAATGAGTGCCAAACATCTCTAAGTTTATCTAGATTATGTTACTTGGCAAGGATATATATTGTGAGGTCCGTTCTGTGCAGAATATGTGGAAATATTCCTCATGATGATGTGCCCATGGTGGATGATACCCCTATGTGGTGGTTGCATGATGACAACAATATGCCAAAGGTAGCACCACATTTTACATGCAGGCAGTGTACATTCAACCTTCACACTCATGCCTCAATCAACCATCTCATTTTTAAGCATGGAAAGAAGGCACTTCTAGGCAAGTGTGATGGAGCATGCAAGTTGTCTCTCAATGTGGAGAGGCATTGAAATGCACTTACTTCTGTTGCAGTTCTGCAGAAGTTGACAAAGTTTAAGATTTCCAGTGGGCACATGTTAAGAACATAGTTTTTTTAGCTTGTTGTATCTTTAGATATAGTGCATTCACTTGAATTTTGCCTTTCAAATGCATGATGTTGCCTTGTCACACTTCCAATGTGACATTTTTGTGACACAGGATGACCCTTGTCTGGTTTTGCCTATTTGATGCTCAAAATCATGCCTATTTGAAGGCCATTTTGGAGGGTCTTGATAGCTGAACATCATAGGGAGCTTCCAGGGGCCTGCATACCCCCACATAAGGTGGTGCATTAATGTATTGTTCCACCTGTGCAGCATTGTTTCTTTGAACTATGTATAGAAGCTAGTGAGCAATTACAACAGTATCATACACAAAAATGTCCCTAAACTCAAAGTGTAAACCCTGCGACAAGCCCACAGCATGCAACTGACCTGTGAAACAGCAGAAAATCATCACAAAGGACACTGCTTGAACTTTGGCTCTTGCACCTGAATGATCTTCTTGTCAAAATCTTACTCTCATTTTCACACAGTCGACTTTGTCTCACAAGTTAAGGGAAAGGCCCAAAATGGAAGCCTGTGTCAACAATAACCCTAATGCATTGTCATCAAAGCATCCAATGGTGGTTACCAGACCTGACATAGAGCGTGCCTTGATTCTGTGGATCAGGCACATGGAAAATAAACATGAAATGGTGACTGGGCCTATGTTACAAGAGAAATGGAAAAGGTTTGAGGATGAGTTTAATGTCCTGGACAATGAGAGACTGTTAGGGGAAGCATGGATTCAGTCAATTTGCAAAGCCTACAAGATCTGTGAGTACTGACAGCATGGGGAATCTGGATCTGTGGACACCAAAGCTGTTTCTGCAGAACAAGAACATTGTCGCAGTATTTTAGCAAAGTTTGCTCCTCAAGATTGGTGGGACTTTGATGAGACATCATTCTTTCCATAGTGAGTGTTCATTTCATTTTGTAATTCACAGTGCTTAATTTCTTTATTTTTAGTGCACCTCCAGATCATGGTTTTGCAACACAACAAATGAGTGGCAAGAAGAAGGAGAAATTTTGCATATCCATTAGGTTAGCTTGCAACACAGATGAAAGTGAGAGGTTCAAGCCTATTTTTATTGTCAGGGCAAAGAAACCACGATGCTTCAAGAAGCAGTCACCAGAACAGTGTGGGTTCTATTATCAAAACAATAAGAAGGCTTGGATGACAGCAGCTCTATTCGAAGAGTATGTTTACATGATCCTGTGACTGTTGATGATACCTAATGCACTGTCTAGATGGGTCAAAAAGCTTGACCTTCAAATGAAGTGACAAAACCAGCATATCTGCATGTTTATTGATAACTTCTCTGCTCACAGCATCTCATATCATCTATCGAACATGTATTTCAGGCCCAATATGACACCATTTGTGCAATCATGTGACATGGGAATCATTTGATGCTTCAAGGCAATATATTGCCATAATTTTTGCATGCACACGATTGACCTTGATGATGCTGGTGAACAAGACATTTATAAACTCAACATTCTCACAGGTATGACAATGACAAAGCAAGCATGGTATACCATTACATCCAAGACCATCAAACATTGCTGGAATCACACCAAAATCCAACTGTGAGTCAATTATTTGATGTTCTCATTTTCAGTGCTCAATTTTTCATGGCAATGATCCAAAAGCAGGCCTAGACTCAAGGCCTCATGTTGATGCTGCCACATGGAGTATTGTCTGCAAGTTTGCGACCACCGAAATGTCCCTTCCAGTAGTCAAGAATGACCTAAAGGCTCATCTTCATGAACACTATGTAGATTCAGATTGGAGACCAGCATCATGGATGCCAAAGGTGATGCAGATATGGCTTTGAATGCTATAAATGCACTTGCAGAAGCTGCATCTCGTTGCACCAGCCTCAAAATTTGTATTTGCGCACATCCACAGCAAGCAGCTGACCAACTTTCCTCCACTGAAGCTGACCTTATGTGATCTGTCGACAATCTCAAGGTGCACAATTGTATGATACATACATGGATTAATAGAATTTGCAAGATGCAGAACATATGAGGTGAGTGCAAAGAGGGTGGAAATGAATGTGAAAGAGGTGCAAGAGGGTGTGAGAAGACAGGCAGGTGTGAAGGATTGAGATGTGTGAGATGCATGCATTTGAAGGAGTGACATGGTGACACCTTTGTAGCTTAGAGAATAATGCAATCCATCCAAAGTCCACCTAGATCATGCTCAACACCATCAACCTCCAGTAAAATGTTGGAGCTCATTCCAATCACAATACTGCTGCAAAACATAAAACAAGTAAGTAAGTGATATGTGTCAATGATATCTCACAGTCCATATTGTATTTTCTGGTGCAGAATAAAATGTCTAATTCTTGCATGTTCTGAGGAGTAGTATCCTGCAATCATGTTTAATTTTTTTGCTCTGAACATGATAAATTTTTTACAACTGTTATCCAGGAAAAATATACTGCAAACATCATTTATTTATTCTTACAAAACATGGGGGATATTTCACAAATTTCCACTTACCAAATATATGAAAGAAATTTTGAGAGCTTCTTGGCTTTTTGTCAACAAAACATTGAAAAAAAAAAAAATCTTTTTGTCATATTTTCTGATACTGTTCTTGGATCAAACATGTAGTGAACTGGATGAAGTAATTGAGACTCTTGGTGCACAGAACATTTGAAAAATACAGACAAGAAAATTAACATTTTTGTAAGCTGGTATTTAGAAGAGAATAAATGGAAAATTCAAAATTATTTTGGAAGGAACATGACCAATTTTTGCATCATGTCCCACACATAGAAAATGCTTGATACATGAATTAAAATTTTTCAATGTTTTAACAGGCAAAATGAAAGGAAATTTCTATCTTCTCAATCAATGTTTTTTGAATGTTTGGTAGAGGAAAATTGGAAAATGCCTGCAGTGAATGCATAGATCTACAAACCAGTAAGACCCATAACCGAATGGTCTGTCCTCCATCAAACCAATAGTACAATCTTGAACTTCATTCTGACCAGGAGCAGTCACATTTGGCTCTGAGGCAACCGAGTGGGAAATGCAAATAGAAGTTGAGATTGGGTGTACATATTGGGGAGGTATACAGTCCTGTCTGGAATATCTTCTTAGTAACAGGCTGCACGTAATCATGGCCGGATGCTACACGCAAAGTCATCAGATTAACATTTTGATCAACAAGTTGGGAGGATGCACGAAATTGATTACAGCGAGCATCTTGAAGTGTGTATCGCTGAAGATGTGACACAGGTCTTCCCCTGAAGAGATGGCCATTGTATTGATGACTGAACGTCGCAAGCACCTCCTCATTCCTGAATGCGATATTGGTTTGCCCTGCCAATACACCGCAGCACTGAGTCAGTCACTCGTTGCCATGAACATAACAATAACAGAACACACCTCTTGCGCAATTTTTCGGCATGATATGCTTTCCAAGTGACATCGAGCTGCAACGGCACTTGAGTCATTTGACAGCAACACTATTCCACTGTTGCGCACGAGCGAGTACTTCAAAAAGGAAATTAGTGGCTGTGCCCATGAATCGGTGCAAAGAATTTGCTGTGTCTGGTTGACCTACACTACTGGTATATATATCTCATCCAGCTGATCTGCTTCTGAGTCCACGCACATTCCTGAAGCCTTAGTATCGCAGCACTAGGCCAAAGATAAACGCACTCCGCTCCTCAAGCTCAAGCTCAAGCTCAAGCTTCATCCTTCAATAACATGGCCCCCCAAAGGATCATACATATCCCTGCGGACTCACCATTTTTATTAGCCAATATCCCCTTTGGCATATTTTCCACCCAATCGCAAGTCCAGCATCTCATGTCTACTGATTCATATAAGTTGGTGCTCACTGCTGATTATTCTCTGCAGCCCCACCCCCGTCCTGGTGTCGCTATAGGGGAACTGAACATATCCGCAACCTCAAAGTCCTCGTGCTTGAGGGGATATTCATGGATTGCAAAGTAACGTTTCCAAGTAATGTCCTCACGCATGTAATTAAATCCCTCTTTTCATGCTTCACCTTTTGTGTGTTGATTCCACTCACAGATGACCCTTAACGCCTTCACTGCTCTTGGAAGGCCCACTATATCTGGTGTATGCACATACATCCAGTCACTCTTGTCCCAATCCTCCTCTCCCATATACTCGAACCCTTCCCTTCTCGAGCGCTGCACCATAAAGCAAATAGAGGCAACGATGCACCTTCCATTGAATATTGGCGATTTCACGGATTTCACGAGTTCTAAGACAGTAAGTGTGGAATATGTCATATTCGGGAAGGATAGCCTGATGTGTGCGATACAGCATGCAAAAAATACGCACTCAGGACATGGACATGGGGGTGTTGATGCTGACATGTACGTCTCACAACTCTCTTCACTCACCCTCCTTCAGACTATCAAACCTATCTCATGATATCAAACAGGTTCCATCCTCCTCATACAGCCCCAGGACATGTATCCACCATTCTTCCTTCTAGTACACCTATTGTACAGCCAGTGGGTCATCTCCCGACCAGTGCCTCCCCAGAAAGGTCATATTCTGGGCCCCTCGAAGACAGAGCCCTCGATGATCTTCCCTTAGACACTCCCGTCCAATCAAGGACACTCGCTCGAACAACAGGATTCTTGCTCGCACCCACAAATAAACTCGATTTTGAGCTCGAACTTGCATTTTTTTGATTAGCGTCCCGACAAAGTACTTTGAACGCATGCCAGCAGAGAAAACAGAGGAACATATATTTGGAGTTGTATTACTGAATGATTGGAGTGGTGCGTTCGTTTTTTTATTCACTTTGTATCTTTTTCAATTTTCTTTGGTGTCGTTGGTGTGTGTGTGCAAATGCTAAGCATGCTTGTAAACAGCGCGAGATATACAAATCCCGGAATCCCTCCCCTTTGGAGCATTTAACGCAAAGAACTTCGCGAGCACTATCAGCCCGTGGGTTGTCACCCTTGATGCGCTGGAACTGTTCAAGATTGCACATGACATACGGAGGGTCCCATCGTACTTTGTGGATGAGGGAGATGTGACGTATGATATCTCGGTCAATATGAGGGTGATTCCAGGTGGATCAGTGGAAAGGGAGATGGGGGTGGCGAGATCGTGCTTGAGGAATTCATATTGGACGTTTCGGCAGATGGTGCGTTGTGTTTCTATTTCATCTGTTGTGGGGTATAGAATTGTCTTTCTGAACTATCCAATGTGCTTTCACTCATTTTCCTGCAGGACACAACCTCCCTCTGTTCCCTCGTCAAGCAGCGCAAGCACTTCCCTAACCGAATGTTCTTACAAGACAGTGATGAAGTTGTGTTCACAGCTTGGTGTGGCTCTCCCCAAGTAGGGAAACGCACGTGTACGGGTAACACCGCGGTTTGTTGCTGACGGGTTTCGCAGGTACGGGTACGGTGTACGATAATCATACCCTTGAGCATACCGTGGCCATTCACCGCGGGTTGGCGGTGTTTGGGCAGGTATGACTTACTGAACCGGGAACCTCAGTGACAGCCACTAAACACCGTCGTGTTGCCTTCCTCTGAGAGCTCGAGGATCACAATTATCGAGCTGACACTTCGCTGTAGAGAAGCTTGAGTCACTACGAGTGAATTTATTGATAAATACGAGAAATCTGCTGAAACTACTGATGACGTCGTAGCAGACACGGTCCGTATGCAACATTTAATCCTACACTGACACTGACAACTATACAGAACGAGGATGACTTTGGCGACTGCTCACTTGGTTCCATGGCTCGTACTACTAGTAGCGAGCTGGATGAGTTTCTTCGATTACCAACTGTGAAGACCAAGGACCCACTTGCTTGGTGGCAAAACAACTGCCGTGCTTATCCAATGTTGCATCGGATGGCACTCGACTATCTCTCTGTCCCAGGTATGTCACCCTCAAGTGCTCCTTCAATCAATTAGTACTTATTATCTTGCTCAGCAACATCAACTGCAGTTGAACGTGTCTTTTCGCAGGGCCAGCAGCTCCTTCACTTTACTCGCAACCGACTCGCACCATCAACAATTCGTGCCTTTCTCTGCCTTGGAGCCTGGGGCAGAAGTAATCTTCTGGCAATTGAGGACCTTCTAGCATCTGTAAAGAGTCAAAAACGGAAGAGAAACGAAGTCGAGGCTGAGGCAGACGATGAGGAAAAGTATTTGTTGTCATTAATACACTCTTCTTGCTAATGTACCCGCGGTGTTCAGAGACACCGTGGTGTTTCCAATCTAACCGCGGTGTTGACGGGTCGGTGTGTACCCATACCCGTGACGGGTACGGTGTTGGCGGGTACGGGTACGGTGTCAGCTTTCCGACCCGCGGTGTTACCCGTGCGGAACCCTATCCCCAAGGAAGAGTGGGATTTGGAGAGTGTCGCGGGGTAGTGCTGCCTGCGAGATTGTAACATAACTATACGGCATGCTGAAGATACATAAAATGGCAAGAGGCTACTATTATTGATGATCGTTCATGCGCACGGCGAAGGCGGGACACGCAAAGCCATACAAGCCGTCAAAAAGACCCTCGGAGGGGCTCCGAGTCGGAGCTCAGGGAAAGCGGGCAAAGCCTAAGCAGACTAAGATGAAGACAGTACATGCAGCTGGTTATAATTAATTAATTACTATACAAAGTAAGTGCTGCCAGTGGTATGAAAATCACACACCCGCCATACTGTGACCGGTGACCCGACGCTTGGGTGGGGCTCGCCTTGAGCTCGCCATTGATAACAGGATGACTTTTGATAAAGCACGTGGATGACTTTTGTGCATAACATCCTGATTTGGTAGCCACGTGGACGACTTTTGTAAAATGATTTAGAGTTTTGAGCCATGTGGATGACTTTTGTGGAATCAATTCGAGTTTTAGTTATAACATCGATTTATTTACTTTATCGTTTTGATTTTATTTTGTCCAATACGGTCCCTCATATTTAAAATTTAAATTCTCAAATGTTATAACCTCATACATGATTTTACAGTTTTCAGCATTGCACAAGAACATGTGAGTGGGGACCTTGGTCCTTCGTCTCAACAACTATGATCCAAAATTTATGCCATTGGCTCGTGTCACAGCAAACTAAACTCGTTTACGCAAGACATAATTTTCCAGTTTTCACCATTGCGCAAGGGCATCACACCCGTGCAAGTGGGAACCTTGGTAGTGTGCTTCGACAATCAAGAACTAGAATTCATTTTATTGACTCATGTCATATCTTGCGTCCATAGACCAGTGTACATATAAAACGGTGCATTGAGGCTAAGCCAGCGGGGCTGGCTGACTTGAAAAATCGTCTTTCCTTCATAAGGTCAAACATTGTAAAGTAAACCCCCCCACCAGATTTATGGAAATTGTTGTGATTGTTAGCTATATATAGTTATCTATGATATTCTAGTCTGTTCACTGGTTCGCTGATGGACCTGTAGGCGTGCTCAATTCTTAAGTTGTCAGGTCAAGAGTTGTCAAGTCCCACCGTGCCTTAGAGCCAAACAATTTAGCCGACCGGGTGAGGCTCCATTTGGACACCGCAGCCACCGCGCTTACTCTGCTTTATCAAACAATATTCATCGTAACACAACACAGTGCGCTCGTTATGCAGTGAAAACAGGAGCTTCGTGAGCTTTTAACTGTCCTATCTGTTGGGGATCTCACAACGCACTCGCATCGAACTTGAGCACTTTGTTTTCGCTGATGGTGATAATGATGACCACAGTCATCGCACTGCTGCATTTCCCACAAGAACAAGCGCTGGACTTCAAGTACTCGCGAGTATGCTATCTGGTGCTGGCTCGCGCGGCTCATACAATCAATGAAGAAAATGTTTTTGAATTCTTCGAAATTTCCTTAAGTCCTCTGCTGAGTACCATTAATGTCTTGTAAAACATTATAGACACCATGTGACGAATCAACGGTGTTATATGTGTCTACAAAGATATGCAAAACGAAACATTGAAGTCCATCACCCGGCGTCTGCCCTCGGTCATCCCAGATGCATACCGGGTTCTAACCCTTTCTGGGAACCGAAATGACGATTGCATAATGGTACAAATAAAGAGTTGACAACTATTGACCGTGACAACTTAAGAATTGAGCACGCCTTGTTGCCAGGCATTTAAACGCTGAAGCTGGGACCCACCCTTCCTCTAACCACTTTAAATCCCATCTTCCGTTGCTCAGACTAATCCTCCGAGTCAATATCAACTATTTCAAACGATGACTCGACGCGGTCAATCAACGAACTCAAGGCAAAATCCTCCTGAAAATCGCGCATTCAGTAACACAACCACTGCTGAAAGTTCGGTATGTTTTCTAATGAAGACCACTTCTCATTTTACTCGAAACATTAACTCTGATGCATCTCTCATGTAGGGCAAACGCCGTGGCAAAATTCGTCGGTTTCTGGCAAAGGTTACCAAAAAGATTTCGGTGAGTCGACGAAGACCCTGAGTTTCCTGGAACAAGGCTCATTGATCGTACAAAAGCATTCGAAGGATTCCCGCAGCAGCGACCCTGTTCTCCCGAACGCTGATCCTGAAGGTGCCTCATCGATTCCAGATATCAAGGTAGCTCACCTTGTACTTTATGCTCTCTCTCGCTAAACTCTAGTGGTCGCGCAGGATCAGGATGCTCCCTCTGGTCCGGAACAAGGCGCCGATCCCCAGTTGGCACTTCAGAACGCCAAAGAGGCTGTCAAAGGCATGAATCTACTTTCGAAACCTGTGGAATCTGGGGTATCTGCAGCACAAAATGCTCCAGCGGCTCTCGAGGATGTATACAATGTCCAGGGCACATATCTTCAACCCCTCAAGATATTTGACAAAGTTATCGGGGAGCTCGCGGATGTATGGCCCCATTCCTCCAGTGTTTGGAACCGAACTAATGCTGTTTCACAGGTACATCCATATGCAAAGATTGCACTGGGCGTATTGTCTTGTGCATCGAAAGTATGCTTGTTTTCGCTCACATTCCTATCACCGGCTGAAGATTCGTCGGTGCAGATGGTAATCGCCCAATCGGATCGCGACCAAGCAGTGCTCGGTCTTGTCAACAAGTTGGATCAAGTCTACGGCTTCATGATACAGGACGAGACACTTGCCCAGATTTCATCTATGCGCGGTATCCTTGGACAGATCTCTCAGCAGACCCTTGAATGCGCCCGCTTTATCAGAGATTATTCAAAGACCAAGAGCTTCTGTGAGTCTTCAAGCTGTTGCACGTTCCACATGATACTCAGTCTTGTACTATCATAACAGGGAAAAGACTCGCGAAAGACATTCTCACTGAAACAAATAATCAAATTCAACGATACAGCGATGTGTTGGATGCGCTCATGCAAAACTTCAGGGACCAAGTTACTCGGGACGTAGCTATTTATACCTACCGTACAGGTAAGAACTGTACTTGCTTCTGATGCAACGGCCATTCATTCTTCTTCAGGCGAACTACTGGACCTCAGCGGTATAACTTATGCAGCGAACGCAGGAGTAGACACCAGGAAACAATGCCTTCAAGGGACGCGCACGGAAATACTGTCCGAGATCACAGATTGGGTCAACAGCACTGGAGACGACGTTCCACGCGTGTTGTGGCTATCTGGCCCTGCAGGCAAGGGCAAATCAGCGATCGCCCACACGATTGCTAACTGGTTCAGCGATGCGGGAGGGCTTGGCTCTTGTTATTGCTTCGACAGGGATCGAGAAGCGGACCGTCGCCATGAGAAGATATTTTCTACCATCGCGCGCGACCTTGCTGACCGTGATTTTGGGATGAGACGAGCGTTAGCAGATACGGTTCAGCATGCCAGTGCGCTCAAGACTACAGCTGACGTCGTCCAGCAATGGCAGGAGCTCCTTATGGAACCACTACAGAAGATCTCAGAGTCGACCGTGGGACCTGTCGTGATCGTGATCGACGCGCTGGACGAGAGTGGCGCGGCCAAGACACGATCCGACCTTCTTCGCATTCTGTCTGGTACACTCCAGAACTCTGGTGTTCCGCAAATCACAGAGCTCCCAAAGAACTTCCGGTTCATCGTTACATCTCGCCCGCTTCGCGACATCCAGAAAGCATTCGCGGGTGCTGAACACATTCGAAGGATCTCAATGGATGACATTCCAGCAGAAGTCGCGGAACGCGATATCTACTCCTACGTGTCGAAGAAGCTGGAAGGGCTTTCGCAATTTGGGAGCGAAAAGTTTGCAGCCCTCGCCAAGAAAGCTGGTGGTCTTTTCGAGTGGGCACGTCTTGCTTGCGAATCCATCGAATCACCCCCACCTGGTTTATCCTCCATTCGGCCCTTCAATGTTATAGTGTCCCGCGATCCTGTCAAACGGGATCACTTGTTGTATGATATGTATGAATTCATTCTTATGGAGATCCTACGAAAGGATAAACACGCAGACCGCGAGATTCAGCAAACACAGCTAGCGACATTTCGTTCCGTGATGGGACAAATTCTCGGGACAGCTGAACCCCTCCCTTTGAATTCTCTGAATGCCATGCGGAGCCACTTTCTAGATGAAAACGAGCGTTACGCAGTGGAGGATATAGTAGAACATATGGGATCCCTCCTCAGCGGCACCACCAACTCATCTACTCCAATCCGACCCCTTCATGCATCCTTCCGCGATTTCCTGACGGACCAATCACACAGTGGAGACTTTTTCGTTGACGTGTCAAAAGTACAACACGACCTTGCTTTCGCATCACTTCGAGTGATGGAACACGGACTTTCCTTCAATATGTGCGATCTAAAATCATCATATCTGCCCAACTCCGAAGATCCCAGACTGCGAGAACGAGTTGAAAAATGCATCCCCCCACACTTATCCTATGCCTGCCGATTTTGGCCCATCCACGTACAACCGACCCACTTCGATCCAGATCTCGCCACAGAAATAAAATCATTCTTTGAACATGAGCGATTGTTCTTCTGGCTCGAGGTACTCGGCCTTATAAATACGCTCAGCGGCGCAGTCACCTCCCTTGCTTTTATTGGCAAGTGGTTGAAGGTGAGCACATGGTTATTGAGTGTCAGATTACAGGGTCGCTGACGCGCAATGACAATGACAGGGTCAGACTGGATTCGAAGATGCCTCATCCACTGCAATGGACGTGCAGAGATTCGTCCAAGTCTTCGGTGGCATAATCTTGCACAGCACACCTCATCTCTATGTATCAGCACTGCCGTTTTCACCCGTCAACTGTGCACTATCCAGAACGTTTTCTGCACGATTTCCTAAATCTCTTCGTGTAGCATCTGGGCGTGATATCAACTGGACAGCTGTTCAGACTGTGATCACCGGGCACACCGATCGGGTGAGCTCATTGTCGTTCTCGCCGGATGGGACTTGCATTGCGACTGGATCATGGGATCGCACTGTACGGCTGTGGGATGCAGCGACTGGGCAGCCAGTAGGCAAGCCCTTGCTGGGGCACACTTCTTCAGTTAACTCGGTTTCTTTCTCGCCGGATGGGACACGCATCTTGTCTGGCTCAGCCGATGAGACCGTGCGGCTGTGGGATGTAGCAACATGGCAGCCCATTGGTGAACCCTTACTGGGGCATACTGGAACCATTTACTCGGTCGCTTTCTCGTCGAATGGATCTCGCATCGTGACAGGTTCGGAAGATAAGACAGTCCGGCTGTGGAACGCAGCAACGCAGCAGCCAATTGGTGAACCCTTACGGGGGCACACTAATCAGGTTAATTCAGTGTCGTTCTCGCCGGATGACACTCACATCGTTTCTGGTTCAGACGACAGGACTGTCCGGCTGTGGGAAGTAGCAACTGGACAGCCAGCCGGTGAGCCCTTGAAAGGGCACACTTCTTTGGTCACATCAGTCTCGTTCTCTCCGGATGGGACTCGCATTGCATCTGGTTCGGCTGACAAGACGGTCTGGGTGTGGGATGTAGTGTTGGGGAAGCCTGTCTGTGAGCCCTTGAAGGGGCACACTGATTGGGTTAGGACAGTTTCGTTCTCGCCGGACGGGAGTCGCATCGTGACAGGTTCGGACGATTGGACTGTCCGACTGTGGGATGCAGCTACAGGGAAGCCAATCGGCAAGCCCTTGTTGGGGCACATTGGTTATGTCTACTCAGTCTCATTCTCCCCGGATGGGACTCGCATCGCGACTGGTTCTGGAGATAACTCCGTCCGACTGTGGAACGCAGCTACAGGGCAGCCAGTTGGTGTGCCCTTACGAGGGCACACCGACTCAATATTCTCACTCTCGCTATCGCCGGATGGGACCCACATCGCGACTGGTTCTTGGGATGGCACTGTCCAGCTGTTGGATGCAGCGACAGGGCAGCCAGTGGGTGAGCCCTTGCTGGGGCACACTAAAGCGGTTTGCTCAATCTCATTCTCTCCGGATGGGACTCGCATCACAACTTGTTCTGCGGATAAAACAGTCCGGCTGTGGGATTTAGGGACTGGGCAATTAGTGTGTGAGCCTTTCCGCGGGCACACTGGTGAAGTTAACTCAGTCTCATTTTCTCCGGATGGGACTCGCATCGTTTCTGGTTCGGACGATCAGACTGTCTGGCTGTGGGACGCAGGAACGGGGCAGCCAGTTGGTGAGCCCTTGGAAGGGCACACTGATTCGGTCAGATCAGTATCTTTCTCTCCGGATGGGACTCGCATCGCATCTGGTTCGGATGATAAGACTGTGCGGCTGTGGGATGCAGGAACGGGGCGGCCAATCGGTGAGCCCATGCTGGGGCACGCTTGGGCTGTTTACTCAATCTCATTCTCTCCGGACGGGACTCGCATCGTTTCTGGTTCGTCGGACAAGACCGTCCGATTGTGGGATGTAGGAATCGGCCAATCAATTGGTGAGCCCTTGGAGGGGCACACCAATTATGTTCATTCAGTCTCGTTCTCGCTGGATGGGACTCGCATTGTTTCTGGTTCGGACGATACGACTGTCCGGCTATGGAATGCAGCCACAGGGCAGCTAATTGGTCAGCCCTTGCGGGGGCACACTAATTCGGTCAGATCAGTCTTATTCTCGCGGGATGGGACTCGCATCATTTCTTCTTCATGGGATGGGACTGTTAGGGTCTGGTATTCAGCGATTGGGAAGTCATTGCAGGACCACGCTGAAGAAGACTGTTCAGCATTCTCTTCACATGTCAATTACATCCTACATCCAACAACGGTCGTGCCTACACCCAACACTGTGAATGATAGCTTCATTTCCTTCTCATCAAACTCAACACATGCATTACGTGACACTACTGAGCTTCTCGCAGGCACCGCCCATGGTGACCTCAGGTCGACGTTCGCTGTCCTTGGAAAAGATGGATGGATGATGGGACCCAATGGTCGACTCTTATTCTGGGTACCACTCGCTTCACGAGAGGCATTTTCCTATAATCCTCAGACCGCGTTAATCATTCCCAGACGGCATGTCGAGCTTGATTTGAGCCACATGGCCCATGGGACACGCTGGCAGCACTGCTACGAGGCGTCAGTCTCTAGCCTTTTCCCTTCTTCGCAGTTAATAAACTCGATCCTTGTAGCTCTTGAGTACGATGATCTTGTTCCTGTAAATTGATTTGCGGAGATCCCAGAGACGCTTTATGGAGTACGCTGTCAGATGTGCAATTAATTCATGGTCCGTTGTATATATGCGTGACATTGCATTCGAATTCGGGGTAGGTTATGCGCATGTCACGTTAGAAAAGTGACTGGGTAGTATGTTTTCGAGAGTATAGAGAAATCATAGGACAACAAATGAAGTCATCCGAGACGTCGAAATGAATGGAGAGAAGAGTGTGCTCAATGTGCCTCCCAAAGTAGATTCAGGAAACAATAAATTGCAGCAGCAGCTGGGGTGCGTTTAGATATTGCGCAATTATCTGGCTTGAGTTGCACACAGCACACACGGGTTTAAGCGTCGAGAGAACTTGGTCAATGGGAAACAACGTGGTTCATTGCATACAGTACAGCATGAGTATGGTGACAAGAGTATCACGAGAGTGATGGGTACGAGGATATGCAATGTGTGAGACGTGGGGGAACATGCAAAAATTGAAGAACAAATGGAAAGGAGGAAATATATGGGTACCTGAGACGAGCAAAGCAAAAGGCAATACGGGAGACAACCCAGCTGGCCTTCATCAAGGCGTATAATCTTGGGCACAGACATACCAGGTGAGCCCAGTGCGACAATGAGCTCGTCCTCCTTGGAACATCTCCGATGATCGGTTGATGGGGATGACGAGCAGATGACAGGAAGAGAATTAGGATGCTGTTGTGGAAACTGTTCGGCCTCTGCATCTTGTCTGCATCCAAACCGAATTTCTGTCAAGCAAGTAGCTATATGAAACTCTTTGCAATCAGCGGCTCATTTGAGTGTAGTGTGTTCATCCAGGGTGCGAGTCGATTCTTGTAAGGCTGGAAGTGAAGTCGAAGAATGATCGAGCTGCTTGAAACTGCATCGCGCGCCTGGACTTGCCTTTCCGGAGCAAGTCTTGGGCAAATTACTCACGATGAAGATCTTTGTAGGTGCCGCGAAGGGGCCAATCACCTTCCCAACTTGGAGTACGAGCTCCTTAGCCAAGACCATTGTCATTCAACAAAACGACAAAAAAACTGATACTTTGATTGTAACGAAGGCAAATATGGCCTGTCCCGTCAACTCGTCAGTGGTACCGATGACTGTCGTCTCGGCGATTGCATACATGTAACCCTAACTCACTGGTATGTCTGTGAATAACATGGTGTTTTCATAGTCTCACTGAGGCAGACGGGTATAGGCATATTGAAGATAGGCGCCCAGTCAATACATTGGCAAATATTGCTTCAAGGCTTGTGGCCAAGTGTATGACCTGTTGCCAGTCATTTAAACGCTGAAGCTGGGACTCACCTTTCCTCTAACCACTTCAAATCCCATCTTCCGTTGCTCAGACTAATCCTGCCAATCAATATCAACTATTTCAAACGATGACTCGACGCAATCAATCAATGAACTCAAGGCAAAATCCTCCTGAAAACCGTGCATTCAGTAACACAACCACTGCTGAAAGTTCGGTATGTTTTCTAATGAAGACCACTTCTCATTTTACTCGAAACATTAACTCTGATGCATCTCTCATGTAGGGCAAACGCCGTGGCAAAATTCGTCGGTTTCTGGCAAAGGTTACCAAAAAGATTTCGGTGAGTCGACGAAGACCCTGAGTTTCCTGGAACAAGGCTCATTAATCGTACAAAAACACTCGAAGGATTCCCGCAGCAGCGACCCTGTTCTCCCGAACGCTGATTCTGAAGGTGCCTCATCGATTCCAGATATCAAGGTAGCTCACCTTGTACTTTATGCTATCTCTCGCTAAACTCTAGTGGTCGTGCAGGTTCAGGATGCTCCCTCTGGTCCAGAACAAGGATATCCACCACATTTGAGTCCAAGAATGCTGCCACGCTTACACCACGTTCTGACAATTTCATCCTCGTGTCCTACATTGCTTATCACCACTACCGCTCCCTCAGTTGGGTCGTCAAAAAATAATCAAATTCTCTGTCGACTTTCTGCCGTATAAACGCAGATCCGTGTCTCATCGTATGATTATGGCTTGTCTAGGGGAAAGACTGTCTGAATCAAAATTATGATGCCTGTAAGTCTGAATGTGTCTATATACCGATGTCATGTCTTCTCCCAGGCTGTTCGTTATAGGTCGGATGATTGGATCCTGTACTTCCAGAGTAATTTTCATGTATTACTGATGTACGTCGATTTCTTTGGTTTACACATTTCTTCCCGAATACTGTGAATTTGGCTCGCTTCAGGGGCAGGTTTTTGATAAGTACTACTCAGGTGGTAAGTGTTACATCTCAGTACTGGTGTTCTGCTAATCACAATGATTTTCAAGAGGTTCCAATCAAACGTTAGTACCTTCAGGTTAGATGCGCAGGCAAAACTCGAGGATACTGCAAAAAACTGCAGTTATAAAGTTATCAATACAGCTCCTTCGCGTAGTCGACTTGTAGCTAGTCAGCATCTCTAATCTTCGATAATCTCCCAACCCTCTTCGACAATAATCGGAGTAGTCTGGTGTTTTCTGTCTGACTGTGTTGTTATTTCCGTTATGTCTGCCTCATCACGATACTTTGTCGCCATTGTGCCTATGATCCTGATCCGCTTGATGCCGCCGTCTGGGTAAATTGATACCTTGACATGCGTGTACTGCTCGCATGGGTTGCTCAACCGAAAAAAATGCATGCGGTGGGGACCCAATTTGACGGGTGATAAAATTATATTCCAGTCATCGCTATTTGCATCCGGTGCGATGTCTTGACTGTATATGCCCCGAATATCACAACTCTCTGGAAAGTTGCCTTTGAAATGGATGGTATCGATGACTGCCGTTGACAAGTATCCTGGAGCACCCCTGAAAGAGCGAATGACACTTAATTAATGGTCTATAAGCGAGTAAAAACATACAGTTTGATAGTGACCCAGTCCTGATGATCTTTTGTATAGCTCCTTTTGGTTTCCCATCCATCCCCCATATCTTTCCCTGTGGTCTATAAGAAAGGCCATAACTTGTTCGAAATTCTGGTGTCAACTGACCTCGCCCCGGAAGAAGAAGATTTGAGCTTGACCCAAAATGGTCGTCGGATGTAGCAACGACCTTTCCGCCCGTAAAGATATGAGCGAGGTCAAAGGGTTCTACAGGATTTGCAGGAAATGCGGGCACGACATGTCCATAAACGCGAAAGCGGGCCTGCAAAGTATGAAGCATTTACAGCAAACCAGCACATGCGCACTTACAATTCCCCCATCTGGATAAATTCTAAGTCTAACATAAGTAGCCTGTCCTGTCGCAGGTATCTTGTAAAGATGCCGACGTGATGGTCCCAGGTGTACTTTAGGAAGGATGCTCTTCCACTGGGACATCAATCAGCGCCAGCTTCGTCACAGATAATGCCATGAGCATGACGCGTACCGCTGTTTCTTCGTTTGGAAATTCGTACGCAGCATCAACAGAAGCCTCTGGTGCCTCATTGCCTATGTAGCGATATCGTCAAGTTCTAGTCCTATATCAAGCGATAACCCGGGTATACCAATGAAGTGAGTTGTATCAATGTCAAAACCAGTGATTATCCCCGTCGTTCCCAGCTTGATTGTACACCTGTGTATAGTATCCTCTCGCGAAATACGTTGGTTGCACAAAAAGTACTCACCAGTCATACGTTAGGTTGTGTCGCCGTGTTTCCCATCCGCTATATAGCTCCCCGTTCGGTCCATACTGCTTAGCAAGATTTACGGGCGGCTGTAAACTTCCATATGGAATTAAGGCGTCAAGTAACAGAGTCTAGGGCTGACCTCGACTAGCAGGAGTTGGTATGCCTCAGCAAAGAATTCATCAGAAACATGCACTACCTGTCCTCCTATAGATACACTTGATAATTCTGTAAAAGCCAGCTCAGTTGAAGATGGAATTATGATCTTTGACAGCTGACCTATCGTCGACCCAAACTCCTTGAAGAAATCTTCTAGGGGAACCACCTTGTACGCCATCGTACATTGCATTGTCATGATAAGCCTGCGCAGCCGGTCACAAGATACAATTATAATTAGAACAACCGCTACCGCATGTAGAAACATAGGGTTGTTGAATATTGTAACTTGCAGCGACAGATTCAATGCGACAGCGACGTAGGATAGCTACATCATACGAAATTCTGACAAGGATTTAACGCTCAGCATCTTTTGGAAAGTCACCTTGACTGAAGCGAAGTTTCGACGTATGCGTAGAATGATAAATGCCAAGATCCTCATCTCCATCTCCCTCTTCATCCTCATCCTCTCCCTCATCCTCTTCTAATAGTTGGCTGCAATCAAAATACCCCCCGCAACACTCCTCAGAATCAAGGCTTGGCGATGGGCTCATTGCTCGGTCTTGCGAACTCGCCGATGAGGATGCAGGAGTTCGATCTATCCGTTGTCTATCATTAGGAGACAGCATCCGGTTTTGAGGTGCCGGGCAGGTCCGGGATTCTTGAAGAGCAAGCACATGTGAGGGTAGAGTTGTACTCGGCTGTGAGGATGCTTGACGAGGGGAGGATGACTCGGAGGGACGAAGGCCGCTAGGACCTGCGGGTGGTTGTGAATATGATGGTATTGGTGCTTGCCGATGATGGAAGGAATTGTGATCCGGAGGGACTGGCGTACGAGGTGTGGTGATCTGTTGGAAGCGCGCGATCGATGCAGAAGCGGTTACTAGGTCGCGCAATAGCTCGGATGATACTTGTACCTGATGAGGAATCTACAATGGGTTACCTGTTTCGACGAAGAACTGAAGTGTGACATACAAATTGTTGTGGCGAGCCAAAGGGCATAGCAGCTCGAGCTAGTTCTAGCTCTCGTCGTAATCGCACATTCTCATCTTCAGCCTTTAGACACCGTTGCTCGAGTTCGGTAAGATATCGTGCCTTGCGCGCTCGGTAATTGCGCTGCTGGGTGAGCTGTCGCGTAGGAGGAGCAGTCAAATCTCTCTTGCGTCCTCTGACCATGTTTACCGTATGGTATGCGATGGATACGTTTCAGGGTGGGAATGTTTCAAGGATGACGGTCGCAGTGTGCTCGTAACCAGTACTTGACATATACACGCTGAGTTTCCGTTGAGTGTTCTCTGCATGAGACGACGACTGGGCTATTGCTTACCAATTTTGTGCCTTTAAGTCAGCCACTCGAGTGCCACCCGACCAATCCCTGATCAGTGCCGACCCTGATCGTTGCGGTGCTTTACAACATCGGTAGCAGCGCCAGCACCGGTCCCCAGCTCGCTCATATATGCAATCCATTTCCAGCTCATTCCAAACTGCTTTCTTCCTTTCGTTGTTATAGCTCAGGTCAGCCTCCAAGAACCCCCGAGTCAGAGCCACCTTCCGTTGCTCTATTGCCAGTTCTGTTGTTTTGGACCTGACTGTCGTTGCCCAAGCTCGCCCAGTCACATAAACTGACGTGTGTTGGACTTCAGATTATGCGCACCAAGCACTTGGGAGGTTTCAGCTTTTTAGTCTAGTCAAACGCAGATATTTTCCTTCTGTGACCCCATACTCGCACGAGTTAGGAAAAGAGGTACCGCTCAATCGCTCAAACAACGAATGATCACTCAACAAAGCGAGCTCCGTATGATAAGTAGAAAAGTTGTTGAGGGCAGCAACGACCGCGACAGGTTTTGTGCCGATGGCCACAATCTTCCGAACGAACGAGCGAGAGGTCTCCTTCAAGATCACCAAATGCAAACGTCTTTAAACAAATCCCCATGATAGTCTGGGGAATAGTGCAACCACAGAGGATCATAATGTTGCAACATAGCCGAACAATAAGCAACGGAGGGTATGTGAGCAAGTCGGAGAGAAAAATAACGGGTAAAGACAGTGCAATGGTTGTATCCCTCAGATTCAATGTGTGCGTGTCCAAACTTATCAGTACTAGTGCCTGTCCGTCGAGGTCAATGCAAAAACAGGAATCATCAGATATCACAGTGACATGTCATTCCATTAAATCGTAACATCGTCGCATCTCGTCCCTTGTGTAATACCCGAGAGACGAGATACGACGACAAAACAAACTGGAGCCAGGAGTAGGACACTGTTGCGTAAACATGTTCATCAAGCATGCAAGACACAACAGACGGGCTGGGCGTTTGTACAAAAACAACGCCATTTCGAATTGCCCATGACAAGAGTCAGTAAAGCCCCAAACCAAAACTACACGCACTAGTATAATGCGAGTAATTGCAGGGAGGAAATCAGAAACTCCGAAGGCAAGAAAATCGAGAAGCAGTGTCCAGTGTCCACCAAGCACGGGTGGACGACAGAGGACGTACGAAGATCTAGACGAAAAAAAAAACACGAGCTTATATAATGTTGCAAATGTCATACATTGTTGTCATTAGTGGGGCGAATGAGACGCGTCAGCCAAACCCCGGGATCAATCGATCACGTACGACACGGCCAAATTTGACAGAAACGACGGGATGTTTGCATCTGACAAAACCCTTCTCTCAGTAATCATGGGATGTTTGGGAAATCATGCACACTAGTACTGGTACAGATCGGTCGCATCAGAAATTGTAATACACCCAGACCGACGTGGCTGTCCAATGCACCACACATCGCCCTCCAAGTATCCAGGGATATGCCCACAACGTCTCAGACGAATTGAGTTGCAGCGCGTGACAGATGGTCTGACGCACGCACATAGTCGCGATGATCATCAACCAGAGTTTCTGATTGTACAAATTTCCATTGATCAATCTACATGTGAAGATATCAATCATTGGATGCCCCAGACCCTACGTATCAGTAATTCGAGAAGAACGCTTGGCCCCGGCGTTTCTATGAGGCATGCTACGCCTTTCTGTCGTCTCTGCTCAAATCCCGGTTCTTCTACCTCTACTCTCGCAGGCACCGCAGTGGACTCGAGGAGCCCGTGCCCGAGCTGGTGCAGGTCTAGCTGAGCTTGGACTTCTGCCCGATTAGTACCAGGTGCATATGCAGTATTATCCTCTCTTCGGTCAGTGACAAACATGCCACGAGTAATTTCTCCGGTCCTTGGTATCAGGTGAGTAATAAATCATTGGGAACCCACCGGCTCGCACCGTTCAATATCGAATGTTCGCTCGGCTACAGACCATCCAGTTGACATTCCAGGAAGGCCACCAACTGGGTTGATTTCAGGTGGGTTCTCGATTGCGCACCAAATGGCAACAATGTCATGCAATTCTAGTGCATCCTTTCCCCACTCGAGCATGATTTCCCTCGTGCGTTCGAAAAAAGAGCTGGTGAAGTGGACAAGAGGTGATTTACCATCTGGATTCGATGGTTGGGCTGTAGACTTAAATGCAGGGTCGACCTTTTGGGCATAATGCGGGAAGGGGAGTTCGTGGCTGGTGGTGATATCTAAGGGAGCGAGTACTACTCTGTCAAGCGGGAGACCACTGGTGAGATCTGTCGGTACTAGAAGTTCTTTTGCCGCGTAAGGATCGGCATAAACATTAACTGCACATGTGAACAAGGTTAGTGGGATTTTTCTACAAGAACACATCTTGAACTTCTTACATTCTGCGACCGAAGTAGTGTTTCCGGGAACATCTAAGGCTCCTGCCATGGCAATGACTCGACCAATTTTATCCACAACCGTTTGACGGTGTTGGCGCACAAGTTGTGCCAGGTTAGTCATCGGACCCAGGACCACATATGTGATGCTTCTGTCTGGATGCGATTCCAGTAAACGCAAGGCCACCTCGACACCTGATTCATTCACCAGTTGAAAATTGTGGCAGAAAGACGAACTTCCGAAGTCAACATTCAAATCAGGGTGGCGTTCGCTTATATTCGATAAGCCATCACTACAGTAACAATGAGAACCCATTTCCGAAGTTAAAGAGAAACTTACCGGCCGTGGAAGTATTGAGCAAAGTGTCGTCCACCTTCTAAGGGTCCCTCTGGTCCAACTACAAGGAGGGGCGGGACTGTAGGTGAAAAATTCGGAAACCTCGCGGCATCTTCAGGGTGCAGCGCAATGTGACGCCCTATCGCCTGGTAAAGCTTGTAGATGTTGTCACTGCGGAGTCACATTTAGTTATTTTGAAACTTAGATTGAGCAGCACCTCAACTAAGCTGCGTGAACATCGGTGTTACCTGTGATCAAATATCAATGAGATTCCCATTTTGACCTATCCCGGCACATTTACGGACCAAATGAAACGATATATGCAAGGATTTCCAGTTCAGGGGATGTAATAGCAAGCAGGCTGTCGATGCTTTCAGAACAAAGTTTCTCTGAATTGGCGGAAGGAGTTGAACACATACATAGCTAGAGTGTCGTCCACGCCAGGGTCAGTGTCGACTACAATCCATGATCAGGAGTGAGCGCATCGTGTTCGACCGATCACTCACTGATGATCGGCGTCCTCATCTTTTCTGCCATGTTGCTAATGACCAGATGGTCAATAAACGAAGTCAAAGCAAACAGGGAAGAAACCCTTTATCGCTTAGATCACGCGAAAGCGCTCTTTATCGTTTTATCTTTGACAGTCCTCGGTGGAATTAAAATCGACAAGAATGGATCCGTGGCAAATGTCGAAACATGGAACGAGTTTCTAAGATAGTTGTGCCTCCTATAGAACATAATTGAAGACGGCGAAATCGCAAAATGCAAACTTTGCAAGAGCGAGATTGTAGTTTGCAATAAGCTTTCGATCGTAGCGCTGACGCGCCAGTAATCCAGTACCCGACTTCACCGGCACCGGCCACCCTTCTTCGGACTGCACCATGAACACTGATGTTTGCTTTATCGCTCAACTGCCATAGTTGCCAGTTACAGTAGCTCCATTTGAGTCTCAAAGAAACTTCGGAACAGAATGGATTGTATAAAAATCATTGGAATGAATACACCAACTCAATTGTATACGTAGCACGTAAAATTCTCCCATGAGATCCGGACCTATTAACAGAATAAAGTCAGCCAAAGGCACTGCGGAGAAATATAAAAGTATCAGAGATCTTGGTGGAAAATTGGTCTCATTGGACTAGCCTCTGAAGTAGCAAATATTGAAAGAATAACATCATAATGAATGATGCGCAGTCACTCAGACTCACCATGCTTAAAAGTTAACGTTGACCAATCTCCTGGTTAGCGCTACGCCACGTTTGTGAAGGAGGTAAATTTGGGAGGTTGGACTTCATAAAGCGGAATTTGCCGGGGAACTATGCAGCTAAAGTCACGGTGGCTGTCACGTCACGCCTAACCTTAGGCGATACTCATTCGCGTCCCTCTCGATATTCAGCGACTTACGACTAATGGCTGAATCCTTGCGTTTCCTTGGCTCCCTCCCCGGTCACAAGGGATGGGTTACCGCCATTGCCACCTCTTCGGAGAACCCAGACATGATTCTGACGGCTTCCCGAGGTATGAGTAACATTTTTGCATAACTTTTGTTAGTTGACTTTATGGCGCAGACAAGACCATCATTGTTTGGCAGCTTACTCGTGATGAGGACACATATGGCTACCCCAAACGAATTCTTCACGGCCACAACCACTTCGTCTCTGACATTGTCATCTCTTCCGATGGTCAATTCGCCCTTTCCTCCTCTTGGGACCACACCCTGCGTCTCTGGGACTTGAACACCGGCCAGACCACTCGCAGATTCGTCGGCCACACCTCCGATGTTTTGTCTGTCAGCTTCAGCGCCGACAACAGACAGATTGTCTCTGGTTCGCGTGACCGAACAATCAAACTTTGGAACACCCTTGGAGAGTGCAAGTATGATATCAAGGATGATGGTCACACTGAGTGGTGCGTGGGAGTCATGCTTAAAAAGAAGATCATACCCTGATGATACAGTGTAGGGTTTCATGCGTGCGCTTCAGCCCCAACGTCATGAACCCTGTTATTGTGTCTTGTGGATGGGACAAGGTTGTGAAGGTGAGCTTTCCCTAAGATTCATATCTCTGGCTATACTAGTCTAGCGATTTTATATCTTTATTTGCTACTTCGAGAGTGATCACCCGATGAGATAATATTTTCCATCAGATCTAGGAATCGCTCGTAGCAATGCCCTAGTATACTGAGTGCTAATACCACCTTGGCAGGTCTGGGAACTCTCCAAGTTCAAATTGAAGACCAACCACTACGGCCACACCGGCTACATCAACACCATCTCTGTCTCTCCTGACGGTTCCCTTGCTGCATCAGGTGGCAAGGACGGCATTACCATGCTTTGGGACCTGAACGAGGGCAAGCACCTTTACTCGCTTGAGGCTGGTGACATTGTCAATGCTCTTGTATTCTCGCCCAACCGCTACTGGCTATGTGCTGCCACTGCCAGCTGCGTTAAAATCTTTGACCTTGAGAGCAAGTACGTACTTCTAAATATTGTTGCGGCATCTAGCTTATCGGCGTGTTCCCTAGGTCCATCGTTGACGAGCTCAAGCCCAGCTTCACTGACGTTGGCCCCAACTCACGGGAACCCGAGTGTGTGTCGATTGCATGGTCAGCAGACGGGCAGACGTTGTTCGGTGGATTCACTGACAACCTTGTTCGTGTCTGGACTGTCACTTCTTAAAACCCTCCGTGGAAGTTACGTGATGGAGGACACCTTGAGGTTTTACCTATGCATCGTTTTTACTGTAACTGGCTGCTTGCATCTCAAAAAAAAACATTGCATCTCTCGATTTCTGATAAAATCTACGACTTAATGAAAGTTCAGAAAACCCCTGGGGTCTCAGCTTCTTGCATGTTTCGTTGACGTTCTGCATAATCCCAGCGATCCAGGCCTCCGAAGTCGATCTTCATCGCGCCAGAAGACAGGTTTACCTGCAGTTCACAGATGTGAGACACCCTAGCTCTCCAACTATCTGCCCTACAACGATAATTAGCACTGGTGACCAAGTGTATTTCATCGGCCTCACGTTGCTGTTCCATACATGTCTGAGCTGGTTTGACTGACCACCCGCACGCATTGATCACTATTGGACTTCGCGTCGTATATCCACAGGTTTTTCCCCACATAGACCTCCTGCCAGCCATCTGAGTCAACTAATCTGTTTGGAGGCCGGATGCGTTTAGTATCTGGTGGAGGAGTGGGGGCTTGTTGGACATCCACATCATTAAAAAGGCGAAGGGCAGCAAGATTTGAGATGTTGGTTAGCAGAGCACGTTCCTGGGGTAGAGATGGATTGACGACGTGAAAGATTGCACTGAGAGAGTTCTCATCATCAGATTCATCGCTGTCATCTTCTGCTGTCGTAGTTGCAGCGGTGCCATTCGGATTTGCTTCGTTGGGCTCAGGTTGATCATCCATCATCTTGACTTCTTCTTCCAAAGAGCTGGCTGCAAACTCCTTCTCTCCTTCTTCCAATCGACTGTAGAAAGCCAGCCAAGCAGCCTCATCGGAAAAATCAGTCCGCAAAAGGATTCCCAGTTCTTCTCTGTTAGTCGACGCTTCATCAAAAGGATCACTATCCATGTGAAAATCCGCATTGTTATCAGTACCGCCAGCAGTGGTCTGAGATATGTTTGAATGCCGGAAATCTTTTGTGAACAATATCATGATTTGTTCAGTGCTTACAGATGACAGCGTTTTCTCGCCCGAGGCCCAGAATTTTTGTGCAACCCGGAGCTTCCATCGTCTACGACCTTCGTTTGGCGATTGGCTCTTAGTCGATGCGTAGTGGATCTGTGATGATGATGAACTCAGTTCGAGCCTCCTTTGAGAGAAGTGACTGAACTCACGAGCAACCATTCCACGAAAGGACTTGAAGACATTTTCCGTGCTAGTACGTCGGTGCTGCAACTTTACATAAGGTTATCCTGATTGTTTTGCCAGGTCACCACTATACGAACAACTTGAACCGGCACTTCGGTCCATAATTAGTTCAAAGACGTCATAGACTCGAGCCTACAGAGCATTTTTGATCAAAACTTGGCCGATTATCGCGCGATTGTCCGTAGATGGTCCATGGAAGAAACTTTCATGCACGGGCACAGATTGTCGGTCCGGGTTTCCAGTGGAAGGAGACGATATCGGCTGGGGTGGTCATAGGACCTGCGCAGCACTCACACCCCCCATGCCCGATTGGTATGGATATGCGGGAGCCCCGCCCAGATTTCGTGATCCGATTTTGACAGTGCCCCATGGCGACTCGGATCCATATCATTTGCTGACCTCTAGTGCAATTTTGTCCCGTAATATAAGCGTCGAATGGTTCTCAGGCATAGAGACGCGTGCCCATCCTTTCCTACATGACGCCTCCTACAGGAACTACTGGTGAGTGCTGAGCACAGGTTCACTTCCGATATATAATTGAACAGAATGTAGGAGCTCAACTCGGCCGAAGGCAATGGGCCTTTGCGTTCGCCCTTGTGACGTCTCTATTTTTTACTTGTGAGTCGTAGACGTCCTTGTGGTGTTGGGACCGAATAACGAAGTCGAACTGCAGGGGGTTTTGCCTATGGTGTATGAATTTCCTGCCTTTGCATATTTACTCCACCAGCTAACCGAAACCTTCGATAACAGCTTCTTGATGTGCTCAATGCACACTTCCAGACCGTATTTGGGATCTCCAAGCTTCAGAGCACGCTCTTACAATTAGCATACTTTGTAAGTGTCTGGTCCTTGGTGACGGTGTGATCGATCTCGTTAATCGCGAGTTAGGGTGCCTATTTCGTGTGGGCTCCATTCGCGGGTATATTTGTAAGTAATATCAGTGTTTCCCCAAGAGAAATACTGATTAAAGCAGATGAGACGAGTAGGATACAAGGTGACTTTTTATCTGGAGATCCATAAACAAGATAACGAACATATTTGACTTATAGAAAGGCATTCATATCGGCCTTAGCTTGTACTCCATTGGTATTGGTGTCCTCATATTCGTAGAATGCACAGACTCACCATTTCTTAGGCGCCATATTCTTCTGGCCATCCGCAAAATACGAAACGTATGGAGGGTTCGTTGGGAGTACATTCGTAATCGGTAATTTAACCCGCAAAAGCCACATCATCATTGTACTGATATCTTATCTTAATCCAGGTTGCGGCCTCTCAACGCTCGAGGTTGCGGCCAACTCCTACATATCTGTGCTTGGCACGCCTCAGTATGCCGCCGCCCGTTTGAACTTCAGTCAAGGGTTCCAAGGTGTTGCATCCTTTGCTGGACCTTTGATCGCTTCGCGATGGTTTTTCACTGGTGCCAATGCGACAAGTCTTGGCACTGTGCAATGGTTTGTCTGACATATTTTGCGCAAGAGCCGACTAAGCTTTCATCAGGGTCTATCTCGCAGTTGCTGGCCTCGGTATAGCACTCAATATACTATTTTTGTGAGGCCGATTTCTGCATGACAGACCAATCCTAACCTTCAACAGCTTCTGCAAGCTACCTGAAATCACAGAAGATGCTTTGGCTCAAGAAATAGATGAGGTCGGCATCAAAGATGGTCAAGGACCTTTCTGGCAGCAATACCGCTGTATCTTTGGGTTTGTTGCCCAGACTGCCTACGTGTGCGTTTGTCCAGTTCTCTCCAGCTTGTGTAATGAGCCCTAAATATAGCTCAGCGGTGCACAAGTCACCATCGCCTCTTTTGCCGTCAACTTTCTCGTTGATCAAGGAATTGGTATCGACCAGTCAAAGGCTAGCGAGCTCTTCTCACTCTGCCAGGTCACCTTTACCGTAGGACGGTGAGACACAACACGTTTTTCTACCTTCATCTGCATTCTCAATCTATTGACTCATAGATTTGTTGGTGTACTAATACTCAACTTTATCGACCCTGCTTTATTGCTAGCCTTCTACGGGTTTTGTTGTTCGCTGTTCTGCCTCTTGGTCTCCCAGCTTCCTGGGTATAACGCTGTCGCATGTCTCTTCTGTCTGTTCTTCTTCGAATCTATTTGCTACCCTGTACGTCCCTTTTCTTTTTGAGCTACAACTTGTTTCTCATGTGCTTTCAGTGTATCTTCACCCTAGGTACCAAGAACCTTGGAGTACACACTAAGCGGGGCTCTGGTCTTATTGTTATGGTGGGTCCTCTCGTCTACTGGCTGTGCTCGATTCAAGGTTCTCACTACACTCAGGGTGTCGGAGGAGGGGCTTGGTACCCACCTGCACAAGGTGCCCTCGCCGACGCAACATCCACCCGTCACTCGTATCTTGTCCCATTGTCAGGTTACATCGCCATGACCATTTACGCCGCGTAAGATCCAGCATTTTTTAAAGCTTGCGTGGTTCTAAGCTCTATACAGCGGCCTTGTCGTGGACCAGGCGAGGAAGAACGGATTCTCATTCCGCAACCGTGATGAGCTTACCGCCAACTTGAGGCGCGCCACCGACAATTTCACTCCAACTGAGTCGCTCCCTGGTGATGTGAAAGGACGCTCGAGCAGTGACAAGAAGGTGTCCAGTGACGAATTAGATAAGGTCGCATGAAAACACATTCACGATAGAGGAAACATGACCTCCACTAGTATAAGCATTCACTACCCCACAGATATTATTACATGTCCATGTATACAACGATGCCACTGTCATCCGGTGTGTGTCTACGAATTATGCCTGAATGACGTGAGTTTGTATGATATTCATCAGCGATGTCCTTGAACTGCTACATGGTCTACGATTTACCCGAATGTAGCTCAAACCAATCAAATTAAACTGGACCTCCGAGGATTTATACACCGCACAAATATTGTCAGCAGGTTTCGAACCAACTCCAAGAGAAACAGATTTTGATTCTGTTGTGAGAACCGCTTGGCAAAGACCAGTTAGATGGATCTCGGAGGAAACCATCCATGAGTGGATGTCAAGGTTGATTCCAATAGAAAAAACTGCTTATCAGCAGGTTTCGAACCTGCGCAGCCCAAGAGAGACAGATTTCGATTTTGTTCTAGTGACTACTTGGCTAACACCAGTTAGGATGTGCCCCTGAAGAAATCATTCATTCATGAATATCAAGGTGTGGATGTGAAAAAAGCCTTGTCAGCGGGTTTCGAACCTGTCGGTTGGTTTAATAAAAGGTTTAGCTGAGGAACAGGTTGGAATGTGGTCATGACCTGCGCCACACTTGCGCCTTACATCCCCAGATTACTCCCGATATTTGATATCATGATGGTCAGATACGTCTTTCCCGGGGTTCTAGCGTCATGACCACGTAGATCCTCGATGGCATCAGGTTCACACATATTCAAATTATTTCCTGGCCTTCAATCAGCAATATAAGTGTCGGAGCATTCGTGCAGACCCGTGCCCTTCCTTTCATTGCCGTCCGAAAACATGGCACCTCCTGCGGGACCAACGGGTAAGCATATCCTTATCCAATGTTTGAACGTGAATGGTTGAATGGGATGCAGGAGCTCAACTCGGTCCAAAACAATGGGCCTTCGCGTTCGCTCTTGTGACGTCCCTGTGCTTCACATGTGTGTAGCTTATTTTTTTCTCACTAAACTAAACTATTAACGATGTAGAACTTGCAGGGGGTTTTGCATACGGTGTACGAGCTTTACCTATTTACTATTCTGGATGCTGCAACCTTCGGTGATAGCTTCTTTCTGTGCTCAATGCACACTTCCAGACTGTATTCGGTATTACCAAGCTCCAGAGTGCTTTTTTACAGCTGGCGTACTTTGTGAGTGTCTGATGCTCTGGGATGGTTTGATCTGTTGACCAAGTTAGGGTGCTTATTTCGTGTGGGCACCATTCGCTGGTGTAATCGTGAGTAATATCTGTGGTTCTTCCACAGCAATACTGATTAAAGCAGATTGGACGGATAGGATACAACGTGACCCCTGATTATATATGTGTACGCATTAGATAACAGCTGATTTCTGTTTACAGAAAGGCATTCATGTTGGCCTTGCCTTGTATTCGATTGGTATCGATGTTCCCGTTAGTCAGATGCATCAACTGACCGTTTCTCAGGTGCCATATTCTGTTGGCCATCAGCGAAATTCGAGACGTATGGAGGGTTCGTCGCGAGCTTATTCGTAACTGGTATTTCATTGCAAGAGCTATATGGACGCGTTCCTGATATCTGATCGTCTCTAGGGTGCGGTCTTTCAACGCTCGAGATTGCTGCAAATTCCTACGTAACTGTACTTGGCACACCTCAGTATGCTGCGGCTCGTTTGAACTTCAGTCATGGATTCCAGGCAATCGCAACCTTTGCCGGACCTTTGATTGCTTCACGCTGGTTTTTCACTGGTGCTAATGCGACCAGCCTTGGAACAGTACAGTGGTATGTCTGTCTATTTATACTCGAGCCATATTAGAGTCTCTTCAGGGTCTATCTCGCGGTTGCTGGCTCTGGTGTAGCACTGCATATTTTATTCTTGTAAGAGCAATTTCCGAGTCAGAATTGAAGATCAGTTCTCACCTTCAACAGTTTCTGCGACCTACCTGAAATCACAGAAGAAGCTTTGGCTGAAGAGATAAACGACTCGAAGGTCGGCAGCCCAGGACCTTTGTGGAAGCAATATCACTGTGTCCTGGGGTTTGTTGCCTTGACTGCCTACTAGTGCGTTCAGTTAGCTGTCTTCAACTTCTGCGATGGGTCTGACATACAACACAGTGGCGCACAAGTGACGGTCGCCTCTTTTGCAGTCAACTTTCTCGTTGACCAAAAAGTTGGCATTGACCAGTCAAGGGCTAGTCAACTTCTCTCGTTCTGCCAGATCACCTTCACTATATCACGGTGAGTGATAGTTCAACTCCAATCTTATGGCCATTTGAATGTTGTATTTACAGGTTTATTGGTGTAGCAATACTCAATTTTATCGACCCCGCCTTATTGTTGGCCGTTTACGGGTTTTGTTGTTCACTGTTCTGCCTTCTGGTTTCCCAGCTTCCAGGGTATCGTGCTGTCGGATGTTTCTTTTGTCTCTTTTTCTTCGAGTCTATTTGCTATCCCGTACGTCCCTTTAGTTATCGAGCTTTTAATCATTCTTACTCTCGCGTAACATGTCAGTGCATCTTCAGCCTCGGTACAAAGAACCTTGGAGTTCAAACCAAACGTGGCACCAGTCTCATCGTTATGGCATGTCCTCTGGCCTGCTAGCATTTCTCGTTTCAAGGTGTCTTACTAAATTCAGGGTGTTGTGGGCGGGGCTTGGTACCCTCTGGCACAAGGTGCCCTGGCCGATAGAGCATACACCCGTCGCTCTTATCTTGTTCCAATGTCAGGTTTTCTCGCTGTGACCATTTATGCCATGTAAGATCCAACTTTTCACAAGCTCACATTGTTCTAACCTCTATTCAGCGGTATTGTTGTTGACCAGACGAGGAAGAGCGGATTCACATTCCGCAACCGCGATAAGCTGTCCGCCATGCATACAGCTGATTGTTGTTTAACCGACTCGCTCCCCGATAACGCTAAAGCACGCTCGAACAGTGAAAAGAGAGTATTCAGTGATGAACTGATTGCGGTCGCATGAGAAGTGGGGAGTCTCGACCATAAGAGTATACCATGACCCACTCAATTAGTATAAGGCATTTAATACCGCTCAGGTGTTATCTCATGTACATGTATCGAGACGATTGTTTGAAAAATGCCGCTGTAATTCCGAGTGTCTGATGTTGGGCGAGCCTGTTTCATGTGTCACACAGCCGACGTCCTTGAGCCAGCTATACGATCCACGATCTGTTCTCATTAATTTAACTCAAGAATTCAGCTATATTGATAAAGGACTCTTACAGGTCGAATGTATGGCAATGACAATAGGTTGCCAATGAATGGTAGTTGGCGCAGGAATGTTACGACCACAGGGAAGAAGTCGCTGAATTTGGCTATCAGATTAAATTCTTCGTCAGTTAAATGCTCCACGTACCCAAACAGGTTCAGGAAACCAAATATCTCGACAATCATTCCAATGAATGCATACTTCATGAACACGAGCAGAATACCGCCAATGAAGCATGCTGTTCCTCGAAGCTTCTGCTTTCGCGCGAAGAAGTAAAATGTCTTTTGAGGGCCAATAATCAAGGTGAGACCAGACAAGAAAAGCATCTGCGCAAGAGCTTGTTATGAGCAATGAATGGAAGGCGGAAACTGGGGTACACACGTTTCCTAGCGCTAGCAATGCAGCGTCGAAGAACAGCATGATACCAAGGAACATGAATAGTGTCCCAAAGGTCGTAAGGGCCACGCCAATTTCTGAGATACATTATTCACATTCAACGTTCAACAATCAAAGCAGACAGCTTGGGTAGACTCACTTTGCGCATCAGACAACCACATGTCTCCAGAGTTCAAACGTGTCTTATGCACAAACTCTTAGGATTTTTGAGAAGCGTAGCTATCACTGGAAAGACGGTAGGATGAGAAATAATACTGCGTGGCAGGGTGTGTTCCAATTATGCCGTGGACAGGGTTCGTAAACGCGGAAGTCGCGTAGCTGACACGTCACACTATTTGAAGTCACAAATCGTCAGTGTGTGACCTACATGCAACATTCCTCAAAAGTCTTTACTGGTAACTGGTACTGTGGCTCCAAGTTTGCATGGCAAGGTTTTCCTGATGTACTTTACTCTGAACGAGGGCTTTTCACACTACTATCCTCCTTCTACGTGATCTCAATCAAATTTGCTGCGATCAATCGAGATTCTGATGGACACCCAAACTAATCACTATAAAAGCGATGGACGACGGTATACCTGCAGTGTGCACACACTCAAAGTCTCAAATATGCCACATCCCGATATGACCTTAGTCTCAGATGATCCCGCTTGGTGGTCGCTCATCTTCTGTTATGTTGCAGGTTCGCGTAGAGCAATTGAGCTGCCAATGGTCACGTCTTAATATAGTTGACTGTCGCTTCGCAGCTGCAGGCTATGCTGCGGTGGTATACGACTGAGGTGAGCGGCATAATACTTCTGAAGGACCATTGATATGTACACATTATTTAAAATCAAGAGCTTGTTTGGATCCTGCCAAGTCTGCACAGTGCAGTATATTTTGCCTTAGACCTCGAGATACAAAGCCAGATGTATGATGTGACTGAGATGGCATTGTGCGTAAAGCTGCTCTGTATCCGACTGAGAAACTGAAGACTACTGCAAGGCACAGCAGCAAGCTTCAACAAAACCCTCCCTACTTCGTAGAATGGGGGAAACTGTACTAGTCCTATCTTCGAGGGAGAGAACTACGATGAAGTGTTCTATACAGGCATTAGACTGTCTTTTAGTAACACTAAAAGTACACAAGTTCAAGGCCATCGTAATGGCAGGAGATCATCTGGACAATAAACGCAGCCATAACTCTGAAGAAATGAAGACTGAGACGACGCCGATACTTTCAAGTATAATGGGACAGTGAATGGTATTTGATTATCCGTAATGGTACACAAGTCGGGTTCAACGATGAAAGAATTGACAATAATGGTATGTATAGATCTAAAATATTGATCAATTTAATAAATGAGGGTGAACGAGAAAACATGTCACGAACATTCCACCGGGTAGCTGACATTCAAAAGCCCCAGTATGGGCGCCTCAAGCACTCTCTCCGCGTCGTTGTTGCTCCTTGGCGGCAATAACTCTATCGTATGACTCCCTCAACGGACTTCGGTGTGCAAGGATGGACACGTGTGCACTAAGATAGGGTGGTGGGAGTAACGGGTGCACAGTTTCAAGGTTGGTGTAAAGGCTAGTCGCAGGAAAATGCGAGGTATATTGCGGCGTTGACGGACGGGTGGTGGGAAGCTGTGCAAGTGATGACAACGCTTGTACAGAGCTCGATGAAGTTGATGACATAGATGACAGGGTGCGAGTGCGGTCATGTACGGCCTTGAAATAGAGTGGTTGGATATGTGCTTCAGTTGGAAGAGTGACCACCGAACGTGCAGATGATATTGATGATTTGCGGTTGGGTGGTGGAGCATATGTAGTCTTGATGCTCGACGGTGAAGTGCATATTCTATCCTCCGCATCATGAATCTGGGTGGTGGATATGTGCGCTGGAGCAGCTTCAGATGTGATGGTGAGCGGGGCGAGAGGCACCATCCGTGGTGTCACTGGAGCTGCATGGCCATATGACTGACCTCGGATAAGTGGATGTGGGCGTAATGGTGCATCATTTCTGCTTGTTGTCGAATGAGTAGATGGTGGGCGCGTGACTGACTGACGCTTGTGTGGACGCGAGCGATGAATAGGCGAGGTGTTCTCTGAGCGAGTTTCCATGATACGGCGCTCAGGAGAAGGGTGCTGTGAATGACTAGATTGTTTCACTTGATGCCTGAATGTGGCTAGTGCTGGAGCCGGTGATGCATGTGCAGCTGACACAGCTACAGCTGATGACGCTCGAGCTGGTGCCTCGGGGCGGATGGTAGGCACCCGTGACATAGAAGGCGGCTGTGCTCTTGGAGTTTCCGGGCGTTGTATGAGTTCATCAATGGGTGGGGCCACGGGGAGCGAATGTTTGTGCGTCTCGACTGGTGTCCGGGACCTGCCACTGTCTGAGCTCACACTGCTCGGAGTTGCTTGCCCACTCTCGCTAGAGACCCACTCATCGTCTTCATCCGCACTTTGGCTAGCGATAGTAAATCCAGCTTTAGGTTTGCTAGTTGTCTGCCGCTGGTTTGAAGGAGGCGCATGGCGTTGTGATTGAACTGGTAGCTGCTCCCTTGAAGCAAGACGTGTCGAGCTATTCACTCGAGGAGGATACGGTGAAGTATTTCTTGAATGTGACTAAACGAAAGAGATCACACGGTTCAGCCAGAATTTCTGAGGGGTTAGCATTGATGTGACGCACGTCATGAACTAAGCCGTTTTTCTTCGTTCTTTCGGCTTGTTTCGCTGGAGCAGGATCTTTCTGCGTAAAGTGAAGGTTCAGTGCTGCCTTGGAGGAGCCTCCTGACGATGAACGGGAGTGTGTACGAGGGAGGCCCGTTGCGCCAGCGCGGTGAGCTTTGGGAGGCATGTAAGAGATTGAGTAGAATTATTGGGTCTCCGCCAACTAATCACTGTAATTTGCAGTCCCGACAGTAAACAACAACCATCATACTTGCCAAATGCCATGCCCACTGGGGAACAACGTACGTTTTTTTATCATTGAGAATGGTGCTCGGGAGTTTGCAGCTTGTGCAAGGCATGTGTCGGTTCATCTATCACGACACCTTTCATGCCACCTGCTGAATTTCGTGTGCAACACAACTTTTCAGGTCTGCATCTTTACATGCATTTTCTCTGTTCCATGCTATGGAGCTGTTCAACGCTTGTCTCACCCGTCACTTGCAGTAGTAAGTATATGATTCGAATGCATTGCTCAAGGTCACAAGTCTTTTAAGTAGCTGTCCGATTCAAGTCCGAATATCTCGCCACAAAACGAATACTACGAGAGAACCTGGAAGTTCGAAAGTTCTGTCTGTCCCGTTCTGTCTGTCCCCATCATCCGATAAACTATGATTACGCCACTGATCGTCTCACGGGTCATGCCCACGTTTGCCTCGTCAGCAACAGGCCTCAAGGACATATCATTCGTGAGGTTGAACTGCCCGCGGTGATGCCCAAGGTGGCCCAAATCCTAAAAAATAACGTCCGAGATTTTGGAGGCGTTCCGAGGCGTTCCGGACAGCTAAATGAGGGTCGGACGGTCATTTCCAATTTTCCGGTATAAGTATATATCACTGGGATTTAGAGCAGGTTCTCCTGTTCCAACTTCCGAGAGATGTGTTTTCATGCTGATCGTCTGGTACGGATCACTAATAATATCACATAGGGAGAAGTCCAATTGAGTTCATCACTCGTTTATCCTTCTATCCCCAAGATCACGACTGAATTGTTACCAGTGAAATGACAATGCCCCAGGCACATCGCAAAGCTGAGGGAAAGACCCGTAGAATGATATTTGGTGTAAGGATTACCAATCGTCCGACGCCGGAAGTTGACGATGCAATGCTTACATACCTCTACCACCATCAGCGCACCGCCAACCTCAGTCAGCACGGACCTACCTCACATCCATTTCAGAGCTAATCCCTCATCATTGCCGACCCTCAGCTCTCTGTTCTCGTCACTGCCACCTTACTCTCAGTTCGCAGCTCTAGAATCTGTCAATAACTCCAGGACTCTCGTTATTCTGTCAACATGATACCCATTTATTCTGCCACTTACTCGATTCTCGTACCCTCTCTCGTTCCTGCCATTCTACCCTGTCAAGCGCGGCGCCACTCCCTTCTGCCTCCGTTATCTCATAATCGTTCGGCGTAGTTATAACCGAGGATCCTTACCGTTCGCAGTATAAGTAGCCCATGTATAGTTCGTATACTACTGACAAGCAATAGAAGAACTCATATTAGAGCCCCATTTCATATTCATCGTCCAGCAGCATTTATCATCGAAGTATATCGTCACGAACTGGTCACATTCATTGCCATAACGCATTCATTTTCGCTTATCTAACTCTCTAGCGCACCTACATTCTACAAGTAGTCTCCACACCCCTTTCGTACTCGCAGTCCCTACTTGCAGGATTGCTTTTTTGAATGCTTCAAAAGGAGTATCGTATCCGAGTTGCGTAGTCGTTGGATCTCGATGTACCCATCCGTATGCACTAGTCACTGCCCGTGCTTTTGATGATACTATGGTTCTTCTCTTGGCCTTCATTGTTGCAAGACGGTCCAATGCCTCCATATAAATATAAGTGGTCCTTGGTTGGCATATACCGTCTGGAAGAATGTATATGGGTGGGTCTCATATACTGGTGGTCAGGGACTCGACCCGACATCTATATTTCAGGTGACCCATCCGTGTTCGATTAATGGTACTGGAAGTTGTTGTCACCAACTCAGACAAAATTACAATGTTGATACAACGATCACCTACTTGACAGGCCTGCCATTGCGACGAATAACTGTATGCTCCTTTGCAATCCGAGCTGCAGCTCATGTCTTGTCACAGCTGTGGCGTGTAATAGAACATGGCTATGAATCAGTACCAAGATCTCATAGAACGTTAAGTATTCTATCATGTATTACAAGCAGATTCCTCACTTCGCTAGCGTGAAATTGACCTGCACAGAGCTCGGGCCCTTCTTGCTATCTTGCTGAGTGACCCTCAAGAAACATATTCAGGGGTTATGAGTGATCATGCATAGTATTTTATCAATATTATGGGGATCATCTATGGATACAAAATGCAGTCAGAACGATGGTCTCTGCTGTCGTGCAATTGGTCAAAATCCTTGCAAACAGGCCAAACTCCTCAGAGAACGGCTATTCTCTCAGCATTTCCTTTTCGTAAGTTGACATCGATTCGATCAAGTGCATGCTGAAGATTTTTCAGTTGGACATATCGCCACCTGGTTTCCCGAGAGTTTCGCTTCGACGCCTCTATAACATCTCTGTCCGGTGCCCGGGTCTTGTCGCCGGAATCGAAAGCAAATAACTTGAATCCTTTTGTTCCGCCTCAGCATCGACATGAAACAGGAGCGCACGCAAACTACACATATCAGAACAATATGGCTCAGTCTGCCACTTTCAATACTTCCAGCCTCGCCGAAGTCTCGTCGATAGACATGCCTTCGGTCGGTCGGTCTCCCAATACAACCGAGGATGACTCGGACTTGAAAGCTAAAGGCTCGGGGTAGGTTACATCATTTCCCCAGCTGTCAGACTGACTCGGTCCTTCGCTTGCATGCATTATTTCTGGCCCCATCAAACATTTTTTTGTTAAGTTGTCGAGAATCTAGGTTAGCACGTACGCACCTCGGAGATATATCTTATGTTTCTGAGACGACCCTCGGGGGGCGTGAATAAAAAGGCTGTTTCGGTGCAATGACTGAACCTAGTGAAATAGTCCTCCGAGGATCTATACACCGCAGAAATGTTGTCTGTAAGTTGCGAACCAACTTCAGGAGGAACAGATTTTGGCTCAAGTAACTGTCCATGGGTGAATGTCAAGATATGTTCCGAGAGAAAAAATCTTGGCCGCAGGTTTCAAACTTGCACATGCAGAAACAGATTTGGATCCTGTTGCAGTAACCACTTGGCTAAGACCAGTTAATAAGAGGTCCCGAGGAAACTATCCAAGGTCAAAGTGTGTGGCGAGAGGGAAAAAACTCGTTATCGGCAGGTTTCGAACCTGTGCGGTCTAAGAGAAACAGATTTTAATTCTAGTAACCACTTGGCCAAGACCAGCGAGGATATATCTCCGAGGAACTGTCCATGAAAGAATCTTCAAGGCGTATTCTGATCGAAAAAAACCATGTCACATCGGCAGGTTCGACAGATTTGGATTCTGTTGGGGTAACCACCTGAATAAGACTAGTTGAGATGGATTTCAAGTCCAAGGGAAACATATTTTAAGTTTGTTATGATAACCGCTTGGCTAAAGTAAGCCTGCGATGAAAGCATCCATAAGTGAATGGCAAGGTGTATTCCGAGAGAGAAAAATCTCGTCGGCGGGTTTCGAACCCGTGCAAGCCAGGCGAAACAAATTTCAATTTCGTTGTGGTAATACTTTGGCCAGGATGTTTCCAAAGTCAAGATAAGCCTCCCGTCTCGTAAACCTATCCATGAGTGAATGTCAAGGTGTGATGAGACGTTCGTCGGCAGAGTTTCGAATCCACGCCACTCAAGTGAATATTCAAAGGGGTGGTAGAAGGAAAAGGATGGTTGAGCAGGTTTCGAACCTTTTTGTCCTGTCATGCTTACCACTTGGCTAAGACTGGTCAAGGTGGACTTCTGTGGGGCGAGTCGACGAACATCGTACATTGACAGTAAAATCACATAGGATTAGCAGTCATTTGCCAACGCAAAATGAAATAAATAAAAAACTAGTTTGCGTTCAATCCGACGGTCGCAAAATAGGCCAGGAATAAGCGAGTCGGGGGCTAGCGCCGTCACAATATCGGTAATGGGCTTGGATCAAGACATGCCAACTTCGTCCGGGACAGCAACGATCGTTTCCAATCTCTCACCGGGAACCTGCTGGGACGTTAGTCTCTCCCAGTCGGACTAAAAGAGAAGGAAGACAGCCGTTTCTTCTATATTCTGGAACGCGGACCTCGGGAGGCCTGGCCAAAGAAAAAAAGTTTCTTCTCGCGTGGCAATAGTAAATATAGCATGCTGGATGTATCTCTTGGCCGCAGCACGTATCGGGTATCTCGGAGGTAAGCTTGAAGGATTTTGCCTAAAGTATCAACCAAGTATGAGTTATGGAAAAGCAGTACAATAAGGACTTGGGCTCAAATACTGTGGACGTCATCATGCTGGTCATAAAAGCATGCTGGATGATCGGTCGTTTTGGTATTCTGCGAGTAATCTGGTGTACTATAGAAATGTTTGATAAGTCTAATGAGCCCGCATAAACCAAAAAACCGGAACTGACAACGGGACTCCCGCGGTAAAACCGCACTGTTTGCATAAAGGCCTCGAGTTTTTCTGAATGTCAGGTCGCCGACATGTGCGCCTAGATGCGATATTTTGTCGGATGATACACACCGTTTCCGTAGAGGGTCTAATCCCTTTTTGTCTCCGCGATAACTGTTTAAGACGTAAAGGTCTACCTTGAATGAAGTTGGTAACCGACGATATTGACTTGCAATATTTTTAGCTGTCGGGCCCTCAAGACACAGTATACCTTATCTTCACGGCGGATCGAATTTCAACGACGCTTTCTTGTGGACTGCCCCCTCGGTCTGTATGCCATCCAGAAGCATCACCTTGGGCCAAATCCGTCCGGCATGTCCCCAGGAAGGCCAGAGCTGTGTAACAGCAATTGTAACGAGTACCTGATTAATGAGACAATTAGTGCGTGTAACCGGACCAGTTATAGTAGGAAATTTCCCTAGTTATTCAGGTTCGAACCTCAGTAGGACAATGCCTATACCTACTATCATGGTTGGGGAATTACTGACATGGTCACGGTGACTACTACAAGTTGACCTGAGCAATTTTCTCAGGCTACAATTGGAAGTCCGCGGTTTTGTGCTAGACCTTCGTTTTATTCTACTTCCCAGTCTTGCAACTGGCACCCTTTTTTCTGACGAACACTGCCTGAAACATGCTAAAGCAACACCCAACATATTGGCTGTATGATACTTCTAAACTCCATTAGGTTCATGCTCGCCAGTCACAGTCTGCCATAGAAGGTGCCAGCAATATCACTTGAAATAAGAGGTCAATCCAAGGTCAATCTCACATGCGTCGAGCTGGACGAGAAGTTGGCACCATAGAAGTTCCGTCGTCAATGATGAACAGAATGTTCTCGTTACTCCTGGGATCATATGTATATCATATGTCTAGCGGCATGGTCACACTCATTCGTCGAACTACCGCTGTCCCCCTGGTAGTTTACCGAGACACTATCTAAACTCGGAAGCCTGGGGATCTCCAGGAGATAAGCTCAGGAACGAGCACCAAGGAGGTATGCAGAATCCTCAGATCTGGGTCCTTGAACTACTTATCAAACGTTCCGTCACACACTAGGACACCACCAGGCTGCCCGATCATCAATCTGCTCCACAAGATGATCAATACAAAAGCCGAGCGCAGAAAATACTGTTCGGTGCTAAATCTCAGCAATGAAAGTGCTTCGTTGAGATGGTTCCTGGTGGCCAGCATGAAAACACGAGGTCTCCATCATGAACATTGTTAGTGGATGATATCAATACTTCAGCACTTATCATAGTGGAAGAGACGCATTTTTCTTCTATGTCACTATCAGATATCGCATGGATTTTTGATCACCGACGTCTTCTTTCCCAGTAAGTGTGGTTTAGGTTTAGTTGTACACCAGCCCTGAGCTTGAGTTGTGTTGAATAGCAGAATCCTTGGCTGGGCCGGAAATGAAGAGAGAAGGACGGACGCGAACTATGCATCCCCTTTCGCCACCGATTAGCAAGACACAGGTGCGAGATCACAAAGAATAATACACTTGGAGGAAATTTATTCAGGGCAATGTCAAATTATAACATGAGCGCATTAGCATATTGCATACTCTATGGGCTACACAAGCTGCATTCGCTGCAGACATGCAGGTGGCCCCACGAACAAGGCGAATAGAAGTGCAAATGATTGTATGAAATGACAGTCTGACGTGAAGAGCCTGCTAATCAATCGAAAGAAGACTAACTTCCCCTGGCCCTTCCATCAAACGTCGGTTCAGCAAATTGTAACCCCTCATGGTACTACTCATAGTCAACCCCATCACTGACGGGCATTATCCGTGAAGAATGGCCAATGTTGCAATGTTCGAAGACGCCGTTGTTCGATGGGCGCAGTTGCATTGAAAACAAGAACATCTGCATATTCATCATATTATCGACGCAAGGCGCAGCACACTATCATCCTTAGGTGCTTAACAATGGTTGGTACTTTTTCAGTCACATATACGGCCACTATGTATGGGGTAACCAGAAAGGGTCTACTGCGCTCGCCTAGTTCACCTCACGGGCTTATGAAAATGAAACCCTTTCCTACGATGCCATGACGTCGGGGGTGCTAGCATTCCATCTTTATTGTTTTGTTGTGGGCTAACCTACCAGTTCCCTAGACACCGAATCCGATCACCAATGATAACGCTCTTATCTCGCCATTGATTACAAGCAATAAGAATGAAGGCGAAATCAATAAATTGACTCCTTGCTGCGGCCACGTCCCCAGAAAGGGACAAGGAGTTTAAGGCCATCCCTGTGATTGCGTTTGGCGCTTCCGCCAAAGTGCAGAGGCACGCCCCACCAGGGCCTGATCGCAAAGACCAAATTCATCATCATCCAGGGGATGTGGCGTACACTCGTTACTGCGAATCGCTCATAAATCAAACACCCGAGGGCATACAAGGGTATGCACGATGTTCCTGGGAGGTGAAACTTTGAAGAGTCGCCATATCCCAGGGAGACAGCAACATGTCACAGAGACACAACTTGAACGATCATCAGCATGACTACTGAAAACAGGGATAATTTACTTTTACATAGCGCCATAGTCTACATGCATCGATCGAGGCTCCACCTCAGTGTGTAAACAGGAAGGAAGTGCCTGCGGGGTCTCAATTGAATATTGAATGCTCACCGTGACCACGCTTCAGTCAGGTACAACCGTAGGCTGATGCCTTTCAAGTACTATGGTCACAATAACTGCTCACTGACATATAGGCATTGGATCAACTGAATTTATTCGGAACGTCGAGTGGTTTTTCGAAAAAGGAAACGCTTGAAGAAGCCGTAGACAGTTAACAAAGTGAATTTCCACGAAGTTTGTGAGTGTAGGTCATGTATGTCGCCAGTCCTATCCATGACTCCCTGCAGTTGCCCTGCAGTATGCTTGACGGGTTTGTCAATATTGCCTTGTGTTTACCTAGCGTCCTTCCACATTACGATGAGATACAAGTTCACTTTGCCACTTCCCTCGTGCGACCTAGATAAACGATGGACGTGGTACAATGGGTTCGCAGCGGCCGCAAGGAAGCGTGTTGCCCGGCAATCTTATCATTATCTTGATGACGTTAGTTCATCTCGGAAAACCAAATTGCACCGCTAACTACCTCTCCGAATGCTGGAATACGAACCATGTCTTTGCTCAGAGATGCCAGCATCACAGCAAGGTTTCGTCGAAGCCATCATCAGGGTACTTGATAGTCCCTAAAAATTTCTGGGAGATCCGGGGCCGTGAGCGGTCATTCAAAGGCTGTGCGTAGGTGTCTTCCTTCTGAAAGAAGCTCACGTACACTGGCAGCGTTCCTTGGATGGCTTTGCTTCTGCGTCATATCGCGACTAGCCATGGATTCTGGCAAAGATGGCGGGTCTTGACCTTCCCAAGTTCAGGGATATTGCGTCACTGTTATGCTTCTCCTAGCTTACTCCGATGGTGCCGATGTCGATCCGTACAAGTTTCCGGCATAGAAGCACAATCTAAACAAGCAAACTCATACAAGCTCGAACACGACTCCCAGCACACAAGGAACGTACGTATGTTCTAGGAGGATGATCCGTGAGCGGTCATTCAAAATTGTACGTAGCTGCTGGAACTCAGCCATAAGGTTCAGTTGCATAACTCTGCCTTCTAAATGAAGCTCACCTGCATGCAAGCTCCAGCGTTCCATCAAGTGCTTAGATAAGTCACATGTGCAACTTTATTGCGTCAAGAGTGGTCGGAGTGGGATGGTGACTCAACGGCTGATTGTTGGCCCTCGACTCAGACTCGGCGGGAACTTCCCAAGGTCAGGGCTGTCGCGTCGCGGGCACGAGGTTGCTTTTTCTGCGATGGAGATGCTGATCCGCGGTGAAAATCCAAACAGACGAACCAAGTCACGTCTCTTCTGAAAAACATAGGCTCGAGCACCACTCATGTGGTATTCCAGCTCGTCTATAAAGGACGTACATTGCAGTCTTTGTTGATAAAGGTGGAGTAGAGTCATCAAAGTTTTTCTTCGCCTGATCCAAATTTTCTCAGAGAAGATGTGTCATTTCATCATGTGAGCAGACGGACCAAGAAAAAAAAATATTCTAACATGTTCGATTATATAACTGGAACAAGCTTGAACTTCTACTGGTGAGTAATCAGAACCGTCAATGTACGTGTTTCTAGGCTGGCTTATTCGATTGTGCCATGATGCAGTTACGAGATCATCTCACACGTCTTCCCCAAGGGTCCATACAATAAATCAATAACGGCAGAAGTTCTGACAAAGATAGCTTCAATTTTTGAAAACGTTCGCTCTAGTGAAACCTATGACACGAGACTGAGTTTCATCGGCCTCCAATACCACGTATGTCAATTGCTATGACATTTGTTTCGTTGTTTTATCCAGTCACTTACCGTTATGCGTTCGTAAAGACCCTTTGTTTGAACTTTCCCCCTGAGTTTCGAATACTTGAATCCATCAGGCTCAAATTTTAGCTTCCAATCGGTCTTCTAACAGGTTCCCAGTCACGGTCTTCCGGAGCATCGCCATGCATTTTTTGCTGCTATTCGGGAACAGCGCGCGGTCTGGACTGTGCCTTCAGTGGATGAGCAGGCAATACACCTTTCTCGGAATTGATGAGGCGCGTTCGAGCCTTTGTTGCCATCATTAGTTATGGCGAGAGCGACTATCGATATTGCTGCGCAAGCTATGCTTATATGGATTACATCCTTATGTGACCCCTCATGTATTTGAAGCTAGATCGCAGTCACTACGGTACCGTCGCTGGCGGCACGATAAGATACACCCATACATCCATGGTTCATGAAACGAAACCATCCTACGTACCGAATATTAGAAGGTACCCTTTTCTCGAGCTCTCGGAATGGGACATGCGCCTAAATATTATTTCAGTCAAATGCAACGGCAGCTCCGCGGGTCGTTGGATCGACTAAAAAAATCGTAGGTGTCTTCAAGCCGGACACTATTCCCTGCAAATGAATTGTCTAGTTTGAGTCTTCTTTAATCAAGATCACGGATATTGAAAGGAGGCTAGACAATCTATCAGCTCTGAAAATGGGTTCTGCTCTGGTTTTGTACGGGAAAGTTACTGATATATCCAAAGATCTAGGATGCGGCGTCGACCGAAATGCAGGGACCTTTGAAAATCGAATGAGAAGGACCCCCTCTCAGGATCAGGCCCAAGAGTTGTTCGTGTTCGGACTGGCGGACATATGCATGGAATCTATATTAACACACAACAATCGAATAGGACGCCGATGATATGATTATGAGGCAATCGAATAGAACTTCGAAGTGCGGATGCGGCGTCCGAGTCCAAGCGCATGATCAATACCGATAGAGTAGGAGACTGAAGTAGGACAGTGATACTGTCTGCTGATCTGACTCTGAAAGCGGTAACGGTTGCTACTTTGGTTTTACAAAGGTGAATTGCGATTATATACGACTTGTAGCGTCACCCTGACCACCTTGCACCGGAACATTCCTACCCTTGCAAAGATTCCTCCATCACACGCAGCGGTCAGGCGGTTGTGTTCGGACATAAAAACTGGATTAACAGGCCAATGGGTCTGATGGTGTAAACGAATGACATCGTGTGTTACGGCGTCCAAGACCAGAAACTAACTGCGGTGGAGTAGGTCCGATGGAAGCATCTTCCTAGATCTCTTTGTTGTGAGAGGCGCTGCTGCGGGAATGCCCTGTGCCCCCGTAAATGAGGGCTCCTCACAGAACCAGAAGCTCTGCGGGTCGCGAGGTCGGTTCCTGCGTAAAGTTAATGGTGATCGATCGACATGTACATGACCATGTACGTGTGAATACGGTTGTCTCCAGAGGAAGGAAGCCGATATGAACGTATCAGATACCGGCTAGCTATGGAACGTTTCGTAGACAATGGGTGGTTGAATGAAATGCAGTGATGCACGATGCGTATTGAAGCGCGATAGCGGAAGAGGGTGGCGTGGCATTGCTATATTAGCATTACAATAGTGGTGCTATGGTGTGATCATGCACCATACATGAGCATTTCATTTGATTTATGCCACGTCGGTATGATAAGACATATGCCCCTAAGGCCCGTAGGGGCTTCACTGTTAGGGTACGCAGCATGCGGGGTATGACAAGATAGTTCTAACGTGAAGCTGAGTGGGAAGGATACTACCGGGTAATCGCGGAAGCGAATAAACAAGGCAAGGAAATGAAATTGATTAATGGCGTTAGATACATGTTTTTTTTGAGTGAACACATGGTCTGAAACTAATTATGGTATGTGAGCATGTGGATCTACGGTAGTAATAAATCCACGTAAAATAACATGAGCTCGTCGTTGAAGACGACGACGACGATAGCTGAATGAAACATGATAATATCAAAGTATACGTGTCAACTGTAATACCAGTACTACTATTACTTTGTAGTTAATTGGTACAAATTATTTCAAAAAGATTTCAACTGCGGGTTAACCGTTTAAGGAAAGAAGGCCGAATTGTAGCACATGGGTATCGTGGCTGTATAAACCTAGCCTTTCTGTTTGGCGTTGCAAAGTAACTTGAGCTCTTCCCTCCATCCCTCCGTAAGTTCATTTTTTTCTGCCTCGAGGCTTTCGAGTTTTAATGCTCGTGAGATTCGATTCTTTCGTCTAAACCAACAAAGCTCACGATCCTTATGAACAGATACGCTATCGACCTTTCTGCTACGACACACAGCGTTGAATGCACTAATATACTACTCTCAGAAGTCCAGCAGGTTTCTGAAGACTCTGAGCAGTCCGACAACGACGACGACAACGACAGCGACCACAAGCAGTCGATATCGTTTTCAAAGTCTTCTTTGACGTCGTTCGTAGTTCCCAGAAAGCGTTATAACTATCTCTCCGTTTCCCGACTACACGAGCTCATGTTGCAATACTCCGCCCAACCAATTCCTCTTCCTCTTCCCTATAAACAGAATCGTACTAAAGATATTCAACAAACTCGCCATAATGACTACCCACATGCACATGCACCATCTCGTCTTTTCAATAGGCGCTTCGCCAAAGAACCACTTCGCAAACAACCTTCTTCGCTTCCACCTGTTTTACCAATTTCTATTCCAACTCCTCCAAGCCCAATTTCTATTCCATCCCCACCAATACCACCATCAAGCCCAACTCTTCCTTCCGTATCTTCTCTTATAGAGGATGTCTTGGCTCCAGGTGACCTCGTGGGCGAGGACCTACTTCTCCAGGGAGAACTAGTTCGTCCTTGCGTCCTCGCTCCGAGAGACATGAATACTGCAAAAGAATTCGAAGTCGTTCGTAGACTAGGAACAGGCAGTTACGCAGTTGTCTATCGTGTCCGTGAAGTCATCTCCCGCGCCCCAATCAGCGACGACGGCCACGTCGGCATCCTCGACCTCGATCCATCCCCTCCACCTATCGTTTATGGCAGAGACTTCGCCCTCAAAGTACTCTCAAAGGCAAATCTCGATTCCGACGCTCTCACAGCACAGCTCACCGAAGTTACAATCCATCAATCCCTCTCCCAACATCCAAACATCGTCACACTCCATCGTACACTCGAGACTGACGCCTTTCTCTTGCTCGTCTTGGAGTTTGTCCCTGGCGAGGATCTCTTTTATTTCCTCGAGCAAGCACGCGATCATTATGCCCCAGATGAGAGCGCAGAAAGCAAGACTCCTCCTACTCCCTCTCTTCTCGCCTCTCTACATCCCTCCGCATTGCTAAGCCATACCCGCCTCAGACTCATTGCAAGCATGTTCGCCCAAATGTGCGATGCAGTCGCTGCATGCCATGACCAGCATGTCTTTCACCGCGATATCAAGCCAGAAAACTTTATCGTCACGGATGGCTATGCACCTTCTTCCTCTTCAGACATCATGGAACGCAAAGTCCTAGTCAAGCTCACGGACTTTGGCCTAAGCACCAACGAGGTTGAAAGCGCCGACATGGACTGTGGGAGCGCACCCTACATGAGCTTTGAGTGCCGTAATAATGTAGCCCCGACCTACAGCCCCGAGAGGAGCGACGTCTGGAGTCTTGGTATCGTCTTGATCAATATGTATGTCTCTTTTCCATTGGTAAATAATTTCTAATGTTGGTGTCAGGTTGTACCACTATAATCCATGGACAGACACCTCTGATGGTACCTGTTCCTCTTTTGCCCTTTTCCGCGCACATGGCGCCCACTTTTTCATGCAGCGCTTTACGGGCATGACCTGGGCCGTTGCCGAGTTCCTCACTCAGCGCGTATTCGTCCTTCCCCCATTCGACGCTAACCACATGCCCGTCACCGCCCGTCAATTTGGTGCATGGGTCAAGGACCTTCCTACCCTCCTTTGCGACCGTGAGCCTTCCCACAGAGGCCACAAGCGCGTTCTCAGCACGGCCTCGTCAACACAAGGCCACCCCCTCTCCTCATGCCCGCCCTCTCGTCGCCCCTCCTCCCGTGCAGCACTGCGCACACCACTCGTATGCAGCAGGTCATTGAGCAGAGCTCCAAGCGTCGGTGGTGTCCTCGTCGAAGAGCCCGAAGATCTCTCTCGCGAGCGCCAAGACGAGCACGACGAAGACGACGACGGTCGGTCGCGGTCGACCAAGAAACGGGGAAAGCGCGGGTCGCGAAAAGCAGGTCAGAAAACGACCACGGATGAGACCCTCCAGACGCTTGCTGTTGCTTCGCAGAGCTTGGCACGGGAGATCAGTCTTGCAAGCCGTGGTGCGAGCCGCTCGTCGCTTGGGATCGTTGATTTGGACAGGAATGCAAGCCATGCTTCGAGTGTCGCGAGGCATGCCGCTGAGACGGAATTGCCGAGGCCTGTGGTCGTGAAGAAGCCGAGCAAGTGGAAGTTGGGTTTCGGAAGCGGGAAGACTATTCTATCCACGCCTACACCCACGGAAGAGGCGCCGACGACAGGCACTGCGAGTAACGTCACCACTCTCCTGATGGGTCTCTCTCAGCCTCCGCCGAATCCAAACAATGGTCCCAGACCCTCGCCGTACATGTCGCACAGCAGTATTAATGTCAACTCGAGCGCGAGCGTGAATGGTAGTGGTGTGCATACGCCGCTTTCAAGACAGCGGAGTCCGGCGGATGAAGCGGGTACGTGGGCGCGCGGACGGAGACCTGGTTCGTCTACGTTTAGCACTGCGTTTTCTACCGCTGCTCCTTCCATCAACATCAACGGCAATGGGAACGTCAATACAAGCGGGAGCGTAAGAGGTCATTCACCACCGGGAAGCATCCGAAGCTCCAACTGGCGAAGCTCAATGAGCAGCGCAAGCACCAGTACTTCTGCATTCACGCGGTATAGCAATTCAAGTGTGAGGAGCGTATCGACGACTGCTACGAGTATGAGTAGTGGGAGTGGGAGTTGGAGGAATGGGGGGCAGGTTGCGGCTCAGGTTCCGAAGAATATCAAGAGTACGTTTTCTTTTCTTTTTAATTTTGTATAGAAATGATGTTGACGTGGGTCGGTCACAGTCATGAATGGTGTTCCATGGGAACTCGACCAGCTTCCACGACAGCTGCATCCTAATCCCACAGGCGATATATTCGGACAGCCCCCCCAGCGGAAACCGCGGACGAGGAAATCGAAGCTGGATACGATTAGCGAGAGGCCTGTGCCTTTGAGGGATGCTGCTACTAGTACGACAGATTTGGGAGGTGTTGGGGGTGAGGAGGACACGCCGAAGAAGGTGCAGAAGGGCCAGATCAATGCGCTGGCGAAGATGCTCTCTGCTTTGAGGCGTTGATGGAGATGTGTACGTTGCGAAAGTCGGAAGTGTGTGTGTGTGTTTTTGTTGTTCTTGTTAGATGGCTTATGGCCTGTAGGTGCTGTTGTGGAGGAGGCGGGTCGATGTATTGTATGTTACCCAACTACTTACGGTGCGAACACCAGCCTTTTTTATTGTTGTAATCCATCCGCTCATGCTGGTGCAGGCTCAATAGCCGTTGTGCATATTTTGTGCTACTGCTTCTTATCTGTTGATAGTCATCTCCAACCCAAACTCAATTCCTTGGCGCAAACTTCAAACTCGTGCAAAAACCCATAACCAAACCATCGCATTTTTCATTAATTTGTTGCAAAAAAACCAAACTCAACCAACTACACTCGTTCGAATATTGCTCTCGGACTGTATTACACCATCACCATTACTATAGATTCCATTTTTGAGAAGGTTGCGGAAAAACGTAAATTCATTTTGACCTTTTGTCGTTCGTTGTAGTACGTGTACGTTTTCACACAGTCATTCATTTGAATTCCAGTCATCCTCTGTATGTTATATTTTGCGGTGGTTACAATTCAATGATTTTTGGTGCGCCACGTGCGTGTGTGTGTATGCAAGGAAGGAACTCGGGAAACGCCAAGGGAACGTGAGAGGGGGATGAAAAATTATTGGGTGCCTCTAGGATGACTACTAAATGTCAATCTATGACGCCAGATGATGAGACAGACCGGTGACGAAAAATGTCGCCGGGAGTGCGTGCATTGGTGCACAGAACACAAAGAGCCAAGCTCCTAAGCCTATGGGGGCTTCTTCAACGAATGCTGCAGCGCAGCAAACGCCATATTCTGTTCGATAGTAGGGAGCGTCGAAGTGTCTCCCGTAGTAACGCTTGAAGACTCGCGGGTGCCTAAGATGCTGAACGACGGGCGATGGCGGACTTGAGCGTCCATCGGGGACGCCGAGCGAGAGGAACCGCTATCCATGTCACTATCCTCCACCTCCGATTCCAGTGCAAAGCGGCCCGAGCTATCTGTCCTGATGAGGTTGATATAATACTCCTGAAGGACTTCTCGGGTGCACTGCGATAAAAAGCAAGATGTGAGAAGGAAAACGGGGGGAGGAGCGGGATCCTTGCGAACCATTAAGCGCCAGTCTATTGCACGAAGGAATTCGCGTTCGAGGACGTTTAGTTCTGGGACGGGTATACCGCCTACGCGGGCGTAGAGAGCGTTTGTGCAGAAGGAGTCACAGAGGCCTTTACTGCAGACTGTGATGGATGCGATTATGAAGCGGTGGCAGGTGAGGGAGGAGAGGGTGAAGAGAGGCATGCGGGCGCAGATTTGGTCGACGTAGTGTAGGGTGAGGAGGAGGCATGATTTCTGTGAAGAGGTTATAGTGAGCTGCTGCTGGGATGGATGGATGAATACGGACCTCGACTTTTGTCCATTTGATTATGCGTCGGAGATAATCAAGGACGCTGATGTTTGGTGCGGTTCTCGAGTGAAATCGGGTGAGGCTCTCGCTAGAAATGAAGATGAGGAGGGGATGATATGGAAGGTAGGGGGATGACATACGGTAGAAGTGGTATCTTGTCATTATGAGCGATCAATCGCTCGAGCATATTAGCTTTAGATGACCATTAGATCTGAATGAAAGGATTGAATGGATTTACCTATGAGAAGAGCAAGATCATCAATCTCGGTGACCTCAAATGCAGCGGGCAACGTGACCCTCGTCGATGAGTGCATACTGTGCACCCATTGCCGCTCCTAATGGAATAGAACCAAAGAATTGATTGACAGTTCGAATTCTAAAAAGAAGTGTCCTCAACATTAAATCAGATTACTTCCCCACACTACTAAATAAATTCACATTCCGTTCTGGCTTGGGGCCATCAAATACCCGCTTCATTCAACTGACCTGGGTCACCAGGGCATAATGAGTCTCAGACGGAGTATCATAAAGGCGGAGGCGTTATGGTGCGTCCAATTTGCAAGCTCTTATTTCATTAACTGAGAGCCCAATCAGTTGCATTTCCGCTTTATTGCTGCTTCAACTCCCTCTTTACTTGAAGATTTGACCAGTCATACGAGTGCAGGTTACTGTGATCCAACGCAGCGCTCTCTTCAATTTCTGCACTCGGTGTGTGGCCGTTCTCCAATCGGATACATGTTGCAAACCTTCGTGACATCACTTACTCACTTGCAAGATGTACGTGTGCACACCAAGCCTTGCCCATACTTCAACGAGTAGCCACCCTAGTAAAGTCTATCATGAGGAAACAGGGCTGGAATTTTCCGTTACTGCTTGGTTCTTTTTCCGAAAGCCCCAAATTTGGTTGGCAAGTTCCTTCCAGCATTGCCTGAAGCTTCTTCATAGAGTCACCCACCATACAGGGCTGAGTGAGCACCAGACATGTTAGCTATTCATTGTGCTTGCGGACACACATTCAGATGTAAACAGAGGGGAGCAGATTCTGTTGAGATTGCGCCTTCTATGGGCTCCCAACACGGAAGATCAAGTTGTTCAGATCATACTCCACGAGGCAAGAAATTTCTTCGTCAACGTGTTCAAGTCATGACCAATTAATACTTCAATAGCATACCCATAATGACTTGGCCCTCACGACGATTCTTTTAACAAGTTTCGAGCTGCACTCGAGGACAAGTATGATGCACTAGTGCACTCTAGCTATGTCGGTGAAGATTTCTTTTCCGACTGGGCGCAGGAGCATCACATGACCTTCCTCCACATTCAGCTAGACTCAAAACTCCTGAAGCTGCCGAGAAGAGGCATCTCGCAAATGGTGCTCTCGGCGGCGGCAGGCTACATAGGAAGCCGCAGAATCACTGCAGTGCAAGACATCGATCCTCGTAAACTGGTCGCACAGGTCCTTCCTTACGTTTTCCGTCTCCTGAAATCTATACGTTAATAATACCTTTCGCGTAGAAAGCGTAATGAAATCGAGTGTGGGTCGGGTACACTTGTATAGCGAGAGCGGCCAAGGTAAGCATCGAATATATCATCGACCTTACCAACGATTCCCCTCCAAGACCGTGATCTTGTCTTACAATGAGCCAATTATACTGAAGTGTGCGGTATGCTTCACTGTCCGTCCTTTCAACTCGTCTAGGACTGCGAGTCGATCGCGTGTTACTGCCAGACATCGAAGTCACAGGGTAGTACTTCCGAATCAATCTCTAATGCACAAAAACAGTCTAGAGTTATTACAGTGAGGCAGCTAAGCAATACCAAGGACCCCACGCCTCCTCACAAAATCAGCCGAGACCTTAGCTGATGGTGGGCAATGGGATCTGCACGCTCGTCAACGACCAACAACATGTGTTTCACAGGGCATCTTCTAAATCCTTCTATTGGATGGACTTGTATAGCGTGTGATGAGGCTGACATACCCCACCAGTTTTGGTCTTGTCGATTTTGGCAACAGCGCGATCAAGACGGAGAGCACTTACGGCTAAAGGATGTTGTCTCTGAAACAATTTCGCATCTTAGGGCTTTATATTGAAATACCCTGACTGTGACGGTTACGACGCAGGACCCTTCACTCTAACAGTTTTCCTCTATTGTTGTTTGGGTTTGTGCAGATGTGGTCAGTGCGAGTGAGTCGCAATTAGTTGTTTGCCGATCTGGGTGGAGGTGATGTGTTCATTGGAGATAGTCATGGAATAATTTTTTATTTCAGCTACCTGCGTCTGGATCATGGGTTTTGAGATTCCTCTCTAAGTCCATTCTGATTCGACGATTGATGACTCGTTCCGTAGACTTGCATTTAGTCTGATGACATTCGAAGAGAAGCAGCATTTCTGTCATTAATTATAACTTTCAGGTTCTCAAGATTACCCGGGCCTGCATTACCCGACTTATCTCCCGGAACGTCTCTTCGACGATAGCGGTCTTGCGTTTTTGAACCTGGAGTACGTCAGATGATCGATGATAGCTGACAAGCGCCAACTACGTCTCCGTGGTTGGTTCCTCTAGAACTTGTTGTATACCTGTGCTACGCTGACGAATATCACTCAGATGGACTGCTGGTGGAACGCGACGACCGAAAATCAAGGTTGGCGTCTGGGTAATCATATAGATTTGACCGTACTAATTTTGGTGACAGCCATCGACCGCGTGGACAAGAGAAGACTGTCTTTGTGAAACACTTCATAGTGAGACTTGATCTCTGTTCATCATATCTATTAAACCTTCTTCAAGGTCGGTCACACCATCGAAGGCAACATAACGTTTAAGGAATTTAAGAGACAGGTAGCTTGCGCTTACGTTCAGACCAACGCTACCTGCTTCCAAGCTGACATTGAGAAGTCCTGCTCTCGAAGTCATCTTGAAACCAGCTTAGCTCAGAGTGGAATGGACCAAGTATCAGACTTAGTGTCCTTAGCTCCAAATCAGTATCTGTATGAGTTTGGTAGCATTCGCGCGACTCTGGTAGCCTCAATGTGAAGAGACCGAAAGAATCCATCATGCCCGTTTCTTCGAAGATCTGGTCTTTGCAGCTGGTATGCGACGACGTTTTGCCTTCTGTGGCTTTGGCTATCAGTGGTTAAGATTGCAATGACGCGAAGCCGACAAAAAAAACCCGCCTTCTGGACAGGTTTCAGTGATTTAGAAACTTGAGTCAAAGGTTATAAAGGATGGCTATGCTTGCCTTCCCGCATTAGTGTCGTGTGCTGTTGGCTGGTGGAAGGGCCTGTGTGAGACTTGCTGGCTGCTAGTGACGAAAGAGCCTGAGTGGGAATTGGGAATTGGATTAAACGTTAGGTATGGGACGGTAAAGTACAGAAATTTGTCTGTTGGAGCGCTGGTGGTGCCGATGCAGAACGTAATAAAAACAAATGGGAAGATCTCTACAATCATCAGACTTCGTTATGCTATTGTGGAACAAGGGACAGGTATTTAGAACGTATCACTACTCAATAAGCTGGGGAGAACTCTTGGTAAATGCACACAGGTGCCAAAGCTTCCGTTGCCGCCTTTCATTGGGTTGCATGTTGACGGATTAAACACTGAGGATGAGAGGGAATTACAAGGGGTTTGAAAAAATGGAAAATAAAACCGAACCTAGAACAAGGCAATACCAGCTTGGGATCGGATATTTGGGTGATGTATTGAGAAATATGAGAAAAATGCATACCTTTGCAAGTTTCTGCCCTTCAGATAAAATATCAAGACAAGACCGCAGACCCTTCAAACACCACTGCCGTTCGAACCAGGAAAGGAGGTGACAATTCCAGAAAGCATGAAATTTACGGTTGAGCGCGTCATCCTGTAGATTTGGAGCGTTCGAGAGATGGTTGTTCCAATTTTGGCAGGCGTACTTGAGAGCGTCGGAGGATAATCGACCTTTTTGCTGCGCTTTGTATGTGAAAGTCGTGAAGGCCTTTACAGCATGGATGATCTCCCTGTTTGGCGGACGATATGTTGATGATGCAGAGGCGGAGTGATTCTGGCGGCTTAACGCCAGGAATGCCGGCAACATTAAGAAATCCGACAAGGTTTTGAACTGATGGATAACTTGGAAGGATAGCAATAAAGAGAATTCTGGAACGATTGTATATTTGTGGATCGCTTCCAATGTACTTGAGAATTCTTCCATAACCACCCAGAAAGATGCTGCGGGGGTAGATTGCCACGCTCGGCCATGAGGCGTCTGCAGCCAATCTCGTCCTGCCTGGGTCTGCAGCCAGTTTCGTGCTGCCTGGGTCTGCAGCCAGTCTTGTCCTGCTTGGGTCTGCAGCCAGTATCGTCCTGCCTGTGTCTGCAGCCAGTATCGTCCTGCCTGGGTCTGCAGCCAGTATCGTCCTGCCTGTGTCTGCAGCCAGTCTCGTGCTGCCTGGGTGTGCAGCCAGTCTTGTCCTGCCTGTGTCTGCAGCCAGTATCGTGCTGCCTGGGTGTGCAGCCAATCTTGTCCTGCTTGGGTCTGCAGCCAGTATCCTCCTGCCCGGGTCTGCAGCCAGAATCGACCTGCCTGTGTCTGCAGCCAGTCTCGACCTGCCTGGGCCTGCAGCCAGGCTCGTCCTGCCTGAGTCCGCAGCCAGTCTCGTCCTGCCTGGGTCTGCAGCCAGTCTCGTCCTGCCTGGGTCTGCAGCCAGTCTCGTGCTCCCTGGATCTGCAGCCAGTCTCGTCCTATCTGGGTCTGCAGCCAGTCTCGTCCTGCCTGGGTCTGCAGCCAGTCTCGTCCTGCCTGGGTCTGCAGCCAGTCTCGTCCTGTCTGGGTCTGCAGCCAGTCTCGTGCTGCCTGGGTCTGCAGCCAGTCTCGTCCTGCCTGGGTCTGCAGCCAGTCTCGTCCTGTCTGGGTCTGCAGCCAGTCTCGTCCTGTCTGGGTCTGCAGCCAGTCTCGTCCTGCCTGGGTCTGCAGCCAGTCTTGTCCTGCTTGGGTCTGCAGCAAGTCTTGTCTTAGCAGGGTCTGCAGCCAGTATGGTTCGGGCTGCAGCCAGGTTGGTTCGGGCTGCAGCCAATCTTGTCCTGTCTCGGGCTGCAGCAAATCTTGTCTTGCCTGAGACTGCAGCCAGGCTTGTAAGTCTTGGGTAGGCAGCCCGGTCTGTGGCTGGTCATCTAGATTTAGCACTTCTTCGATCTCTGACGAGGATGAACCATGTGAAGCTGAGACGCTGCACATTTCCAGCATCGAGGTTTCGTTGAATTCTAATCCTGCCTTGGTCTGCAGCCAATCTTGTCCTTCCTGGGTCTTCCGCCACCTTTCTCCTCCCTCGGTACACAGCCAGTCATACCCTGCATCTGTCTGCAGCCAGGCACTCCCGTCCTCGGTCCCCAACCAAAATTGTAAATCTGAAGTGCGATCTCCCCGAAGCCATAGTATACCGATGAGGACCGACAGTGGCTCTGGTGGCTGAACGAGGAACGCTAATGAATCTTTTAATTTTTTGGGGTCATCAGGTTGCATGGCTTGGCTTTCCTTCTTCAGTTCTAAGAGCGCATCTAGGAGGTCTGTGCTCTCAGGAATCTCCTTCATCATCAAACGAAGAGAGGAATCAGCGAGTAGTGAATGGGGTGTTGGCATATCGTGCACTTCAGGTAGGCAGCAGTTTGAGGGGTCGGAGACATAGTCACGAATGGACGAGTGATATACATTCACGGGGAGACTGATATCGATAGGAATGTCCATGACAGACCGTAGCTGCACTAGCGTTGCCTCGACATCACGGCCCTGACCAGGGCCAAGAAGTTTCGATATTTGTGACAATGGCAGAGGATCAGCAAGTGCAACGACAATGGACAAGTGCAGGTATGCCCGCTTGGGATCGGCACACGTGGAGAGTATACAGTCATATAACTTGTACACCTCCGTTCCAGCTAGCAGCTCGCTCGTCAGTTCAAGCATCAGCTGTAACCGATCGCGAGGATCGTTGTATCCGTCATCGACAAACTTCATCATCGTAGACGCCACGATGAAACGTCTGCCAGCTCGGCTCGCCAGCTTCGCGAGCTCACCCCCCGATGGCTGTGGGAAGTCGGGATGGCGGGATTGCAACTCTCTGAATGAATGCTCAAAAAATATATAGATGTCATTGTCGACATCGGCACCGTCTAGCGAGATGATGGTAGCAGGGCCCTCCCCAGAAGTTTTCACTGGTATCTCGCACACCAGCGGGCGCACTTCTTCATCCTGAAAGGCTTTCAAGATATGCGATTCCGAGCGACTCGTGAGCAGAATGTGGGTCACGGGCAGATCAGGCTCACGAAGAGCCTGTGCAAGGAAAAAGATGAGATCAGTAAGCTCGTCTTCAGATGTGCATTCATCAAGCGCATCAATGACAAATGTCAAAGGTGGACATCCGCACAATCTGGGTTGAAGTTTCCGGAGGGGTTGGAGAAAGAGAGCCTCCATCTGGTCGTGGAGAGATGTGTCTGGGTTTAGTAGAGCAGGATTGTCGCGGATAGTTTTGTTCACACCGTTCCAGATGCTGGGGAAATTGGTAGCAAGCTGGTAGACAAGTGTCGCGAAAAAACATCCAGTCGTGCGACGTTTCGTGTGCTTGCGCGAAAAAAAGAACGTCCCCGCTAGCCGCTTTTCAACATTCGTCTCTTCTATCACTTTTAGACTTTTCATTCTTTCAGCTACTGTGAACGCAACAGCAGACTTTCCGACACCAGCCGTGCCATGCAGCCAAACGAGCTGATTTTTCTCCGTGCCGTCCAGGAATTCGTAGATGTATTTGAGAAGATCAACCCGGGTTCCTTGCAGACATTTTGGGTGGGGCCGACGTTCACGGGAGTCATATTGAGCACCTGTGACAGCGACCTCGGATAACCTCGCCCGAGCTCCTTGAAGGGCTGTCAAAGAGATCAGAGAACATGCGAGAGATAAGAAATGGAAGCGCTGACATTGATCGTCACTCATTGACAAAGGTTGTGATATGCGAGATGCAATGAACCAATTGGAAATACTAGCTCCTTCAAAGGTGTGATTAGAAATAAGTTTGGCGGTAGTTACCTGGAGGGACGACGTACGAAGATTTGAATCGAAGCTTGTAAGTTGTGACAAGACTTGGGTCGCGGAATGATTCAACTGTTGATTGATAGAGAGTGCGAAGCGTAATGAAGATGGGATGGACGGATGGATGTTTCAATCTATTCCGCTATGGAAAGCTTGCTGGATGATTGTGGGATGCAGTTGAGGGACGAGTAAGCGCAGCGCTCACCATCCAGGACACGAGGTTGCTGTGCGGCCACACAGGCGTACGTCTGGATGTCACTCACATTTATGTAATCGAAATCAGGCCACTTCCATTGGAGTCATGGAATAATAGTTCAGCTTAACACGGTAGATTGTGGGTTTTGAAATTCCTGTCCAAGTTCATTTTAATTCGACGATTAATGTCTCGCTCCGTACACTGACATATCATTCAAAGAGAGGCATCATTAGCTGTCATTATGTAATTATAACTTTTGATTCCTCGGCCCGGGGTCTGCTTTACCCGACTTATCCCTCTCCTTCAATGATGGCGGTCTTGCATTTTTGAATTTGGAGTACTTCAAATGATAGCTGACGAGCGCCAACTACGTCTCCATGGTTAGTCCCCTGGAACTTGTTGCCCCGCCCAACGCTGATGGATATTACTCAGATGGACTGCTGGTGGAACGCGGCGACCGAAAATCAAGGCTGGCGTCTGGGTGTCCATATATATTTGACCGTGCTAATTTTGATGACAGCCATCGGTCGCGTGGACAAGAGAAGACTATGTGAAACACTTCATAGTGAGTCTTGATCTTTGTTCGTCACATGAATACTCATCAAACCTTCTTCAAGGTCGATCACACCATCGAAGGCCGCACCAACTTGCGTCACCTGCTTTCAAGCTGGAAACATTGGGCTTCCGCTCGTTCTGGTTGAAATCTGATATGGCAGCATTGCGCTTCTTAAGGTCCATTGATCCATGAAAACAATACTGTGATAGACGTTCACGGTCCAGTGCCATAGAGATAAGTGAAAGGAAGGACGTGAACTGCGAGAAGACAACAGTACGGAAATGTATGGGTCTCAATCTCAAAGTCGTCCTGAAACCAGCTTAGCTCAGTGTGGAATGGACTGTGAGAAGGAGGACCTACTGATGTTTTGTACCAGCGCATTCAGTTCCGTGGACGATCTAAAACCATGTAAATGTAGGCACACTTCTGACATCGATGTCCTCTTCTTTTTCGTCCCCTGTGGACTTCTGGTGTGGACTATCTTGACCAGACGGCCGGAGAACCTTAATTAGGTCTTGTTCCTTGACTGGTTCTTACGAACATATTTGGCATCTCTCCGTGCACGTCACAAAATATGACATGACGCACTCTGTATAAAAACATCAACATGGGTAGATGAAACGGACCATGTTGGGCGCACCATTGATGCATACAAGGGAAGATGAACGCTGTCTGTATCACTGGGCATGTCAAGGTTGGCTAAAACGCTTTCAGCACATGCCGCTTCTCGACAAATCATGTTCTGAGATGTCATTCATCAGGGTGTCCACATCAATCGCTCCATCTTTGGAGTATCCAAAAGGTTTAGACTGTCCCATCGCTAGTATCAGTGATGAAAACTACATGAAGCACTGCCCGGCGCAGTTTTCAAAGAATCAGGATATGTCAGGCATCGAAATTCTCACCTCATGGAATGTGGGTGTAACTTTTATTCACGAGCCCCTTCGCATCGAGTTGCCACTTTGCCACATTACAAATAGACTCGTATATGTTTTGTTCTGCAAGTCTGAGGTGCAGCATATTAACAGTGACCTCCTTTGCAAGCAACTCAACGATGTGCTTTCTAGAGTTATCGCGCCTGTTCTTCTATGTCGGAGGACAATCCCGAGAATCACTTGCACTATCTCTATTACTTTGGGATCGCGAGTGAGGAATAGCTTCAGCCTTAACAACGAAAATCGATGAGAAGGGTGGACACAAACGAGCGTAAGAATGAGTACAATGGCCATGATGTATACTCCAGGAATTGGCTAACACGAAATCAGTTAAACTATTGCATAGTACACTTCTATCACTCGCAGAAGCGAATGAAGATCCTCAAGTTTATTGACGGTGGGAGTTCCTAATCGTGATTTAGCATCTTGATTATGAAAAACACCATAATCACCTGTTACGGCCCTTCTACGTCTAGCACAAAGAGCACACACAACTCGTGCAGTCTTGCTTGTCCTGGACTTACAGTGACGAGTTTCGTCCAAGATGACTTGTAGTCACTCTATTTTGCAAGCTGTTGATCGAGGAAGTTTCGTTGATTCCTAGGACATACCTTGGAAAATGGAAGGTCGACCACCGGACTTGAAGAGTTTGGAGTATTCAGAGGTGAGTATGCTGTAGGAGGATGTAGTAATCATGGTGATAGACGTATCATCCATCGGGGGGAAAAGTCCTGCCTGTTCCGCCCATGTCAGACAGTGACTTTAAGGGTCCCTGGTGCACTCGACCGCTGGAGTTCCTCATGCCACTGGAAGAGCAGGTAGGAAAAACAACCAACGTTACAGAAGGGCCTTTGGTATGCTTCTTCCTTTGTCCAAGAGCTCTTGACTGAAAAGTTTCAGCTGACGAGTGCGTGCAAGATCCCTCGAGGTTCCGGACTTCGGTTTGTAGTATGAATGAGAGCAAATAAGATAATGGGTTTTCCTATTCCCACTGAGATGTCGGCTTTCTTGGTCGTTTTGAGTGACTGCGATTTTAGCATAGCACCGGGGGTGAGTTACTTCTTTTTACCGTTATCGTTCTTGGGCTGAGACTCGTCGCCCGGTTTGATATAATGTATACGGCGCCCCTTCCGGGCATTACCGACAAGGAATAATTGCAGGATGATCTTCCCATATTCACCTGAATGTTCAAACCTTGAAAGTCACCTCTTCTTGTTCTTCACCAAAAGGACCTAGGTGGTGCCAGCAAAGAACTTCTGATAGAGGAAGCGATTGAGAAGTTGAGTTAATTGCCAATTGGAGATCTGGTCACTCGGTCACCCCGACCGGCCCGGGAACATCAAGTTTTCTGTGCTGGTCGTGTGCCTGCTGATCTCCGCAGAGTATGTCAAGCAGTAGGAGGCTCCATGCAGTCAACGTGCTCAGATATAGCTCGAGGTCATCTCGGTACTTGCGGTTAATTCGAAGAGCGTCAGGTTGGTGGCGAACGGTATAACATCTTGGAGGAGTACCCCCAAAACAGTGAGTGCAAACATGCACTCTATTTCTTCATGGCACGTCATCAGAGAACTGGTGAACAAATTGGAAAGACATAGATAGCAATATATCATACGTAATCACAAGCATCAGCACATTTCTTCTATCGAGCATCACATGGTCATATTTGACCTTACACAGGAAAGGAGAGTTGCTTATTGTCTTACACAAGTTTGTGATTGAAAAAAGACACGCACGTTGCTCGACCTCGCACTTAACGGCAAGGTGAAATCACATTCAATGATCAAGCTAGATTATTAACAACAACCACGTTAAAAGTAAGTTTCGCGGTTTCGAAACCAAGATGAGAAGACATGATCTTCCAGAGAACGACGGTTGTTCACCGAGTGAGCGAGAACATATTGTTATTCGGAAAAGCCGATGGTTGAGCTAATATGTGCCACTTTGAATTTGAACACATCATGGGTTAAATATCTAACGATCGTCTACCGTATATCAGTTGGAGTTTTGTGCGAAAAAGCGTTACCCCTGCTCACTAGCCGAGGTGCGTCCACCGAGCGAACGACAAGCAACCCATGTTCCGCTTCGACTCCCAAAAATCACACCGAAGAATTCGTGCTCTAGAACTTAAACAGTGCTACGGAGATTGCTCAGATTTGTACCGTCCTTTGAGCACGAATCCAAACCAATGTCCCGCTTCGAGTCTCCAAAATCACACCAAAGGATTCGCGCTCTAGAACTTAAACAGTGCTACGGAGATTGCTCCGATTTGTACCGTCCTTTGAGCACGTATCCAACCCTATGTCCCGCTTCGAGTCTCCAAAACCACACCGAAGGATTCGCGCTCTAGAACTTAAACAACGCTATGGAGATTGTTCTGATTTGTACCGTCCTTTGAGGATGAATCCAAGAAAGTGTAGTGCTGCAAGCGTGGCAGTGGCAGTGCTAAATTGTAACTCGTGTAATTTTTGACACCTCTCGATTACACTCACCTCCGGCCTCGCAAGCCCAAAATTTCTAAAGATTTTATAAACTACTGAGTTATCTCACAGGTACTTCAAGGCTGCATGAGCATGATTTTGAGCATTACATAGTATTATTCCGAAAATCATTAATAGTAGGGTTTGCTGCAGTGGTGCTTGGTTGCCGCAATAAAGACGATTCTATTGTCATCGATAGAGATGACAAATTCCTATCATCATCAGGAAAGATAGACCTCCTCAGGGATCTGAGAACAAGGAAAGTCATGTTGCACAGCTTACCATCCAAGCTCGAGAATATGTAATAGTGTGTTATCGATAATTCTTCATTGGATGGATCATCGGCATTCTAAATCCACAGTCCAACAAGCTGCAGAATTCTTTCGACTTCAAGCAATCGTTTTCGAATCTCAGGGCATTGGCCTCATCACAAGTCATTCAATGTTGTGGGGACGAATAATGTATTTGGTCCATTGCTACAGGAGCATACTAGTTTGACCACTCACAAATTCTGATCAGACATGTTAAAATTGTCAATTGTGTATCAGGATGTCACGCTTCATCACATACAAAATGTATTGTCATATTCAACAGCAGAGGCAAACTTGTTGATAGATCACACTCTGTATATCAGAAAATAGGCCCATCACATTTATTAACCCACACGCAGATCAGGAGAAATTAATATCATAATGACATCAGTAACCGAGAGTATAATGTATGACTGGAGTATACAGTTGGGCGAAGAGGATATAGCGGCTACTAAGGAAAAGGTATTAGAGTGGGACGAGCAAGTAAAAACTAGTCAGAGTCAAATGCGGCGTCCTCCATCTGCAGTCTCTGGGCAGCGAGACTACAGACAGACATGTGGTTAATCACATCCGGCGTCAAGTCTTGCCGATGGTTTCTTCCGAAGACTTTTCTACGCAGGGTGTTAGCGATCGAGGTGAGTTATTGATAAAGTGATGACTTACCTGGTCCACCAGTCAAGAAGTTTGTTCACCCTCGCAAGTGCAGCTGGACCTGGAGGATCCTCGAAAAAGTCTACAATGTTGTTCCAAAAAAATTGATAGTCAAAGTCTCCGTCGATAGTGTGCCAGGAGGTGATATTGGAAAGCGCGAATCGGATCTGAAGAGTTCAGCTTCAACCTTACGGTAAGAGGAAAGCATCGATACTTACTTGGCAAGCTACGTATGCGATCGCGCGAGGAGTTACCTTCCTCATACCTATAATAGAGGCAACGCATGTCTTCACTTTGGTGTGATCTGATCGTCTCCGAGCACGTCGATTATTCTCGATGATATCAATGCCATCGCCATCGCCATCAACTTCATTGGCGGAGGAGGGAGAAGTGAAGATGGCTTTGAAGCCCTGCAATGCGATGAACTATAATTCAGTAAAAAAATCAGGCCGCTCACCATGACTAATAGCTTGGACTTAAAGAGGCCGCGCTCCAGATTTTCGGCATCGGCTTCATAATTATCATACATGAACAATGGCCACGAGTTTTCAGAAACGATGAAGGCAGCCGTACGGTCACGAATGCCAGCCCTGACGCTGGATGACATGTCAGTAACGTCTGAGTGAGAAGAACTATCACTTACGCTGGGTCCTCCCAGCACCACTCCGCTGGGCAGAGTAGCTTACCGCACGCATCGTTCACGAAACCTCGATGGTGCTTATCGTCTGCTCTGAGGAGCGAAGACGGGCGGCACTCAATGTTAACCCATGAAGCCACGAGCTCTTTGAGAGTTCCCGTGTCGTCACCACGAGCTGAGTCTGCGCCTCGCTTAAGCTACATTGTCAATTAGTAAATAAGTATAACAAAGATGCTGGGAAAGACCTTTCTGAACATATCCTCTGACTCCTCACAATCAAGACTTGCCAGCTTCTCATGAAACCATGGTAATGTCTTGGCGAGTTCAATGTAGCCGCGTTGAAGATGGTTTTGTCTGTTCGTCTTTAAAACAAATGCTGCATCATGAACATGGATGCTTACTCGATCGTGTGGTCACCGTCCAAGTCTTCGCAACGCTGGTCATTCTCGGCAACCAAATCTTCTATGGGAGTGTAAAGGACAACCATCCTACGAAGTGCTCGTCCCTGGGAAACGTAGTAGGTTGTTTTTCTACATTCAGGAAAGTTAAAACCCTTTTGAGAGGCCGAGAACGTTCATACCTTTGCTTTATTGCTTTGTCCTGTTTCAATCTTTGAACCTCTTCTTCGAGGGCGGAAATTTTCCGCTTCGCCCGAGCTTGAGGAGACGTCGAGACACAAAGAGATATCACTGGAGGAGGAGGGGGAGGAGGAGTAGGAGGAGTAGGAGTAGGAAGGCCGCCAGTACGATCGTTTTCAGCCATCGACATACCAGAAATGAAGTAGAAAGAATTGGGAGGAGAGAGCTCTTATACTCGCCGTCTATGCCGAATGACCTAGTATAAGGTGAAGACTTGAATGAATTTGTCTCAAATAAGCAGTAGAATTCTTGCCTTACATGGTAGCCCAGAAAGTGTTCATCACGTCAATCAGGAAATACGCGAAATGACAGGCCGTGTCTTGACCTTTTCTAGTAGTCCGGTCACAACCAAGTTCTGATCTAAGTGTTGTCAATGACCTAATATCAAGTGAAGACGTTAATGAATTGGTCTCGAATAAGTAGTGCGACTCTTGCCTTGCTTGGTAGTCCAGAAATGTTCTTCGCGCCCGAGGAAACACGCGAAATGGTCATATCGGTCGTGTCAAAGCCTTTTTGGGGTTAATATAGGGACCGATGAAATTGAAGTTATCATGGTGGTACTACTAAAGGCGACCACGCTGACCAGGCAGTTGAGGGGTGAGTCTTGATTACCGTCAGTATAGACTTGAATCCACCGCAGGGGAGTGTGAAGACGAACCTTGGCGCTACTGCAAGAGATGAGACATTGCTGAATTCTTCATTATATTAACCATGAGTTGCCGAGTCCGATCTGTACGAGCTGCTTCCTGAGAGGGCTATTCGTGGTATTGCTAGGGTTGGGACTGAAATTAGACTCCATCGCTATGATAAAAGACGTACTGACAGCAGAGAAAAGACCAGACTGATCGAACAGCAGTGTCAAAACGCGTCAAATTTGCTCTGCGCGTAGGGTGTCGTCAGCTGCGATCGCTCGGCTTAAATTTCGCTCACAATGCACTTAGAGTTGGCTGGTCCTTCAAGTTCTCCGGCTCGCTGAGACAATGCAGCCAATAAACGCACGGCTCTGAAACCTTCTTGCCAGTTGGGACCACATGGCGTACGTAGATCTTGGCGTTGTGTGCGATGAGTTGTGATGTCGTCATCAATGACGAGGATCTTGCCACCGGGATGGGAGGTGGGCACTTCAGTAGGTCAACTAGATGTAGATTAGCGATATGCGATTGAACTGATGAGATACGTACTACTTGGCACATTCGAAAGTCCTTGGGGCACCAGCCTAGTATTCACTGTAGTTGGCGAGCCCACGTACGAAACCAGTTGCTGCAATGGAGTCACTGTATACAACGGATGCACCACCGCCTGCGACCATTGTCCAGACTTGGACACGACCGGTGGGGGCAGTGAGCTAGAGAGAGGCACCGGTTGAAGTATCGAGTTTTTGAACGTATGCTATATAGAATGAATACGACACGCTAATGATTGACGACTACGCACCTTCTTCCTTTAGGAGATCTCTGCCAAATGGAACTGGCTAGGCCATGAGCGAGCCATGGTCAGTGTCTATCAGTTTGGGCCAGTTGTGCCAGTTGCCGCAGCTGGAGCGGTCAAAATCACAACACGCGCGATGCCAATAATAATGTTGCGGACTTGAACAAAAGCAACGCTGTAGTAGTTGGTAGAATATAAAATTGATTAGAGTTAGTAGTTGAGGTATGCATTATCTACTTGGACGTTCACCTACCGAGATAACCGCTAGCCCCACAACAGTTTTTTCAAGTATAACCTACGTGGCACGTGATTCAAGTGTGCACGAGTATCTGAGGGACTTTCCGCCATTATAACGGCAAAACCGCTAGATTCGAGGATTAGCTATTTCTTTCACGAGGACAAATGAAAACATACGCATCAAGGTGCCAGTCAATGTGACTTTTAGTTTAGGGTTAGTACCTTCCTTGGCAACTCAATGAAATGGTGCATACCAGTGCAAGAACCAGGGGCCAGAATTGTCGGTCGTCCATCGGATCACCTCCATTGCTACCAGCGCTTACCACATCACAGCGAACGGAGTTTACGTAATTCAAGGTTTTGTTACCTGCACTCTGTACGACATCGAATGCATGCTAATGATCTTCAGTATCAGGATGCAACCATGCCATCGAACTTAGCGAACTTACTCCATGAAGATGTATGGGATGCTGGTACAATGTATATCAGACACATAAGCATTGAAGGAAAGAAAAATACGTACGGCCCCGGGTCCACCTGGACCGACTGTTGACATTGTCAACTCCACCACTTTGTTGGCCTCTAGAATGATGAGACGGCTCTTGAGCTCCGCTGAGAATTTGGAGCAGCACAGGAAGTATCGCTGACCCGCGAAAATCTGGAGCTCATCTACTACCAAGGGTTCGGTCGGCAGTCCATCCGCTTCGATGACAGTTAAGTTGTGGCCATCAACGGAAAAATAGAAGCTTGGGTCGCAAGACATTGCAACCAGGCGCATGCGATAACGCTTGCCCTGCTCGACATTGATCACAGCAAGTTCAGACGCGGGTCCGCCAGCATATCGACCGAGTCCATTGATAAGCGAGGAGTTGGCAGTTGTACCTATGATGTGGCGCAAGATGGGGGCAACAACATGATACCTAGTGACACTACATTGAGCAGGCAAATTACCAACATGCATGGAACTCACCAGTCGGAAAGTGTGATTACAGTACTTGCTAGCAACAACATGATGGTCAGAGGATAAATATAAACTAAATGTTTACTCACCATCGTCGACATCGTACATGTGTGCCAAAGGGTCTTCGGGATCATATATTACTGGGCCTCCCCTCAGACCATCACACTGTCACGGTTATACAGGTCAGTCCTCTACTGCATGTGCAGAGTTCGAGCGATAATTACGGAATAACGACTATGATACCAGTAGGTGCCTGCCTGGTTCGGAGCGGAGAAAGAATGTAAAAAAGAGTGGTTTTGCGCAATGGGACATTGTGTGACGAAGGACGTCCCATCGGTATAATTCGTTCCATTCTGGAAGAGACCGTGCCAATGCTACAGTAAATAAGGTCAATCAATGACCACATGGATGATTGAATGATGCTTACGACACTGGTACTCTTGAACATTGAATCGTCCCTGAGTTCGTTGACCACCTCGACGGCAAAGTCATCTCCCTAATGTGAGGTCAGCATTGGTGCACGAAAGGAGGTCGACGGATGTTCACCTTCTGGGCCGTAATCAAAGGTCCAGGGAACATGCCGTTGACTACAGTTGCTCTACTTGAAGTCGGCAGTAAGCTTTGGGCGCAATTGCAATAAACTCACGAGCGTTCGAAACCATCAGGAGCGATGACCTTATTCCCTATAGTTATTCTAGTTTTTGGGCCAAGCACTCCTGGTTGAGATAATGGGTAGGACTGTGAACGAGATACAACCGATGCAGCGTTAATCGATGAAATAAGAGAAACAAGATAAGAATAAACATCGCAAATGTTGACAATAAGTAGCACTCTCTTCACCGGGGAGAGAGGTAGGATACGGGATAAGATTATAATGAGGAACACATACCTCTCGTAGCTTTTATTTCGCAGGGGTAGATAGCCTTGAGTGACTCCCGGTTCAAAGCTGTCGTTATCTCGATTAATTCTCCGGTCTGAGATCATGCCGAAACAGTGACCTCCAGCGCCTTGGACATCTGAATACCAACAATGTACCGCCCCTAGAGTTAGCAACTATCTGTCGACGCGTTGGGGAATGGTGGCGTACCGCAACATAATGATTCAGACATAACATAAACTAACTCAGACGGAGGCCAGCACAGCCAACTGAGCTCGGATGTCACATAGCAGTGCTAGGCTGCCACGACACCTCGAGTAACTCCTCAGGTATAGGAAAGAATGCAGATGGCTGGTGACCCCTCGTCGCGCAATGGGCATGCCATGTAAGAGAATCGATTATCTGAAAGAAATGGCCATACGCCGTAAGGAACCCAAGCGACCTGTTCATAACCGATCAAAGGATACAGCAAGACTTTAGCCTGTGGGAAATAAAGCCTGAATTGTAAAAGGCAAGTAGGCTTACGACGTAATCATCACTGGTGTTGATTTGACTCCACGTTTAATGACACTATCAGTTCTAGAGGCAACGAGGTGACTTTGACGCTAGCTTGGACTGACTCGGATATCATGCCAGTACGATGTTTTCGAAGATAAAGGCACAATATCAATGTAAATGCAATCACGCTGTTGAGGACTGCTGAAAGCACCCAGAAAGTACATATTATGTAATATTTAGAATCAATCCGTTTACCATTTTTGTGCAAACGATAAGTACAAGGCCGCACCGTACTCTATGTGCATTATGTATTTTGCGATCGACCCAATCCAGGCTTCACGTGTGCGTCCTCGAGTATAGTTTACTTAAGTTTGTAGGTGAGCAACTTATATTACACTCCTTCCACTGCTGCTCGCTACCAGCTATGTTACCAGGTTGGGGCGATCAGCAACACTCGACTGAACAACCCCCTCCCGATTCCCATACGTTCAACTTCCCTCACTTCGATGACTATCAACACGATTACCATACGGCTAGCTCTCAACTTGATCAGCTGTCGTGGCCGTCCCAGCCTGACTCGTCGCAGTCTCATTCTCACTATCACCACGATGCGACCACACTGCAGGCACAGGCAGGTCCCTCAAGTTATCCTGATCAATCACTGTGGGCCTTGCATCAGCCATATCATTATACGCCCCAGGATCATCATGATAATGACCTAGGCGTCGCCATCACAGTTCCAATTCATCATCCGCAGCCTTCTGGACACCCGCTGCAGGACCAGCTCGTCCATCCAAGACCTCAACGTTTTTCAGATCTAGTTCCACCAGCCTTCTTGAACGCGTGGCAGCAGTCTCCCCCCATCTCAGCTGCAAGCGCGGCGGCGAGTGATGCGATGCTCAACCCATCGTTTTTTCATAACTCAGAGCCAATGTCGGCCGTACCCAGCCCCACCCATCCATCCGATCATGTTTTTGATGAGGTTGTTCAACATTCAATTATCACTCGCTCCCGCAACCGCCCCAAGGAATCCAGCGGGGCAACTCGCTCATCACGCCGGAGCACTAGACTTACCAAAGCCAAAAGCACCGCGACTGCGACCGCAAGCTCAAGCGCGCCGTCGATGGGACTGAAGGTTGTCCCATACGGCATACAAGAGTTTTTGGGCGAGTGTAAAGAAGCAATGAGAGCGAGTGCCTTCAAGCGATCGTTATTACCCTCGCCCGATTCTCTGAGTCAAATGGTGAAGTCTTCATGGGACGTCGTGGCCAAATCCCAGACTGATGGTAAGGTTTCCGACACTTCAAGTCATCACCGGTGTGGAACTGATTGGGAGCAGGAGTGCTTCAGCACTGGGCATCGGATAAGCTAGAAAACTATCGGATCTCAAAGCTGGAGCCCGTCCTCGTGGAGATAGTCAACGTACTGAAGCCGGTCGTGAGGTCGTTCGTATATAATAAGTATGGCCTCGCATTTGATTACACCGTGGCGTTAAACCTCTCGCATATCGCTGAGCGCGCGACACGAGTCCAACGTCTGGTAGAGAACGACGTATTTATTTACGGCCGAATATCTGTACGTGTCGCAGTACTATCAGCCTTTGATGATGATCCACTCATGTTTCACGTTACTTCTTTTCAGGTTGAAGGAATTACTGTCAATGTTGCCTTCGCGAACCCTACCATCCTCGCGATAGCATCATACTTATTACGCGACAGCGAACACCAATATCACCAGTATATTGGGAATGATCTCAACGTCAAGCCGTTACTTGCAACGACGGCTACTTTCTGCCGGTGGGCGCTGGAAGAACGCCGCACAGGGAGATTTATTGCAAGCACGTTTGTGCCAGATGCTAACCGTACTCATCTCAATCGCTATAAGCTGTTGTTGGACGGCGTAAGCCCATCGCAGATGGCCGCACTTACATCACTATTGTTTACTAACAGTTTTGCACTCACTGGGCCGATTCTGCTCGCCGGATGATCAGAGATTCTACATAGTATATGCGAATATCAATGTACATACTTGGTATTGTGTCTCGAGCCTTTTTAGGAAGTAATTGTTCAACTGTATGGAACGGCTCTGGAACGGCTCGGCTTGACTTGGCTTACCTTATTTGGAATGTCAAAAACTTCCCAAAGCGAAGAATGAACACAGCGGTTTCTGGACCCTATAGGCAAAGGTGAAATCTTGGAAAGCCCAGATCTGAATCGCTGAACTATATTATTTCAAGGTATCATATCACGATAAGTGACCGGGAACCAGCAAGTCGACTCGGCGGGGCTCAGGTCGTCGAACTGGTCGCATTCACATTTTTGTCACTGAGACACTACCGTGGTCTCGTCATATCATACATATGGTATACCAATAGTATACCCCACAAATTTGAACTAGTGACCCGGAGTCGCCTGCTTCAATGAGGTTCTGGTACCGCAAATCAGTGACGGCATCGATATTACTATGGCGGACTGTGACTACTAAATCTTTTTAGGCAATCACTCTTCGTTTCGGTGAGTTGTATCATGACAGCCCGATGAATGATATAAAGGCTGGGTAGCTCGGAGAAAAGTAAGCCTAATAGTATCATTGGTTCATGATGCATAGCAACACTCAGAGCCCCACTTGTTCGAATACTAGTACTCATGACCATGATAATCAGGAAATTCTCTCGCGTAATATAAACAACATCATCGATTCCATTCCATCGGCTCGCCGACGCACTCGTCTTCAAACCACAGCTTATCTCCTTGGTGCCCGTCAAGAACTGCCCGAAGTCACCGACGAGGAGATCAGCCATATCCACGCTGTTCAGTTGTGCTATCCGTCGGAAGCTCAGGCCAGTACGGAAGAAAGACCCGAGCAGCCTCAAGCTTTCGAGAAGGGTAATTCTGATGGTCGTCTTGAGTAACTTATGCAAGATACTCACGTCTTACTAGTCGAGTTTCGTGTTCCTTTGAACACCACGGACAAGAATATATCTACAACATATGTAGACCATTTTTACGCCGAGTCAGATCATCCCCTAGATATATTCGACTCCATGAGGGCCACAATGAATCTTCCGAAGACCTACGAGCACTTGGGCTGGCGCCTGTCTACAGCCCGTCGCACAGACCCACCACATCGCCTTCTGACTTCTCAGGATATCGCCAGTGCTTTCAAGGCTGTGAGGGCGGAGCATATGTCTGGACGGAAAAAGAAGAAAGTTGTGATCGAAATCGTCAATACTGTAAGTGTTCTGCTGATTGCAAAATGGTGACATGACAGCTCGATAACTTCTTGCCGTAGATGCCTGTACTAAAAATAAAGCAAATAAAATCGCAGGCAGGTATGGTGTCCGACCCATCGCTTTTGCTGTATACGAAGGAATTCGAGAATGTGAAGAGAAAATTGCGTTGCTCCGAGCATCAACTCGGAGATTCAGAGAACACGTTCTGTTGGCGGGATGTATCGCATCCAGACGCTCTACATTATCCGATATGTACCCAAGACCTTCAGGAGTGGGCTAAATATCTGGTATGTGCACGTTTATATGCCTCTAAGCCTATTACACGTTCATCTGAGGAATTTTAGTACGACACTCGAGATCCGGATAGCGCTTGTATTACTCTACCCAGCACACCTTATTTCGATGACATTCGCAAGACACGCAAGGCAAGAACTGCGTCATCGCTTCGACGTGTCCCAACCGAGCTCATATCGCCCATCATACATAATCACGTTCACCTCTCATCTGCCATCGACGACGTGCGGGCTTCCAACGGTGCGCATTCCGGACAGCAACTTGAAAGTCAGGGCCATACTACGGCTCCCAAACCACTTAGGAGGACATTTGCACTCTACATGGAGAGTGATGAAGACACCGATGATGATGAACCGCCGAAAGACATTGACGACGTCCTTGCGACCATCCATTCTCGTTACCCTGATATGGACTTTCCCCAGTTTGGGAATACGTTGAAGGAGCGCGGCATATTGTATCTGCCGACTGCAGCACATTTTGGTAGCCGATTCTATGTCGAGAAAGTTGGTATGTCGGAGGGCGCTGCGTTTACATTTCATACTCGTGTTTGTAAAGCCCACATGAAGGAGGAACGTGCGAAGGCGCGGAGGAAGGCTAAAGGGAAAAAGAAGGCACGAGCTGATGACACCGACAAGGAAAATATTCAAGCTCTTGAATAGTATGTGTGACTTATACCGTTCAAGTCTAGTATCACCACGAGTAGTATGAAACCGAAGCCTCAGCCTGGCGTGTGCGATCACAGTCACAACTTTTTTTATAGCTTTCAACTTACACTAGATTTTTGGAACACACACATCATGATGCGCTCTTAAACACTCTAATTAACTTCACTTGTTAATAATTCAGCGTTTTCCCCTCCCTCCAAGTTATTACCTATTTTTGATGGCTTGCTGAAGTTCCTCAAGCATTATCACTAACAAGTCCCGCAAATGGAGAAGTGCCACGATTGTATCGGCGTATCCTAATACCCCCGGGCCGGGTTTGACCGTCTGTAGTACTGTCATGCTAAGCATCTAAACTCACAATTGGTTGGTTGATTGGGTTTTGAATCTGTAGGTTTATGCACTTAACTGCTTTTTCAAATTAGCTTTAAGAGCCAGTGGTACTTTCTAAGGCCACTTTATCATACGATAGGGTTAGTTTCGTGGGCAAAGGGTTTAACATTGCTCACCAACGGACGATACTGTAGTGGACTCCTAGTGAGTTATCGAACTCACTGGCACTGCTCGCTACTCACCAATGCAATGATGTAATTGTGTAGTGACAGATCTTCCCAGACTCATCCAGTATTCCCCTAAAGTCTGGCTTAGCAAGTGGGCTGCGCCTGCCACTGTGCAGGATGGCACTGGCCCGTTAGGGCTATATCGAACAGTAATTGCCGCGGCATCTGAAACACAAAGGTACGGTAGAATAATACCGTACTAGGAGTGTTTACTGATACCCGATATGTCACTATTCTTTTCTCTGTGTGAACATCGAGGCAGTGGTGCTGACTTGGGCAGTTTAGTAGCACCTTGAGAAACTGGGCTGCCAGCTTACCGTATTCTTTAAAACTCCGCAGACTCACACACTAATGATACCAGTTGATATCAATTCAAATCTTCCGAGTCGACTCGGAAGTCAAGCTACAGGTCCCTCATCGTGACAAGCATACCAACATCATGGCCTCCCCTGTTTTTTCTGCATTTTCCACTGCAGTCCTTAACCCTGCTTATTGTGAGACGGGGTTGGGGTCACCTGCTGATATTTTTGCCAAGCGGTCCGTGCAGGACGACGCTCCTCGTGTCACCAAGCCACTCCCTTCACACCGCGACAATGATCATAGTCGGATCATGGAACCTCTCAACTTCAACCAACAACCATTCAACGAGTCTTCCCTTGATCCCTTATCTTGTGCAACCCAATCACCCCTTCCAAAGGGCCTCCCCCCCGTAACACGCCATATGTCATGTTATGCAAGACGTGCTGGCCCCAAATTCAAGCCCTATCAGCTAGGGGGGAAATTACCTACTGCTCTAGAACACCGGTTTACGACGAAGAACCTTTTGAAGCGCAATGAGGCTGATCTCAGTCTGGTAGATGTCCATCAGGTATTATCCTCGTCTATACCGGGTCACATCATATTGACAAACATTGTACCAGGGCAAAGATATTTTTAAAAGAGGCATGAAGAATATGCCAGACACCACCGTCTACACAGCTGTCATTGCAAAGCGAGCTGACGTTGAAAGTAAACGTTTACAGGCTCTCGCCACAGCTTGGGAGCTTGAATCAGCTGAGAAGCATGCACTACTCCTCCAAACTATTTTAAGGGATTGTGCTGAACAATATGTTGAGAGCATGACAGAGGCTGCCTTTTTCGAAAGACTCTTGGCCAAACGTACGATGCAGCAGCTCGAAGACGACGCGGACTTCACTGTCGCTGCATATAGTCATGATTTTACTGCGTATCAAATTGCAGACTTGCAACTTGATCATCTGGAGGAGATCGGTTCTGAGCGGAAGTTGTCCATGGAGGACGATGGTTCTGAAGATGCTGAAGATCGCTTGAAAGCATGCGTGGACAGCATAATCGCAGAGTTGGAGGTGGAAAATGTCAACACTGTGACCTCGGGCTCTCGGAGGTGAGGTGATTTTGTGATATGTTGTCCAAATACTGATTGCGTTGCACACAGCGCACTATAATATCAACATCAATACGCGGCGCAGTATTCCATGATATGTATAACATGATTCTTCCCAGCTGGCAGATGGATATTTGGGCTACTAATAGATCAATGTTGACTGCCAAGCACTATATTGACCAGGATGTCACAGTGTTTCTTGAGCGTGTATCAGGCAGGACTTTATTAACGATGATGTACTAGTATCGTTACTATGATGAGCTTGGTATCAAGTTATCCGAGTCAGGCCGCTAGTAGCACTAGTAAGGTTAGTGGTGACAGGATAGGTGACCATCTACTAGTCATTAAACATTCTGAACTTTCTTGCCTTCCAACTCAGCCTAGTCTCCAAGAAAACTTTTGCGGCTGCCAAGGCCGCCCGCAGGGAATTTCTACAACACCAGGAAGACTCAGTCTGTCGGACAAAGTGAGCCTGTGTACTTCAAACGTAAGATCGGTTTGTAGTGATGAGTCCAACTCTAGAACAAATCTGTGCAGAGATCGTAATCGGATGGACTCAGCTTTCCATTGCAGAAGATCATCTCATGATTACGACTCGGATGGACCTGACTCAGAGTGCTCGGGTGACAAACATCTACTACTACTAAGCCTACCATCATAGTGACAGAGGCAAAGAAGGCACGTAACTGTCATATACTAGTATGATTCGAGACCGTCCGAGTCAGACCGACTAATGCGAATGCAGGCAAAGAAGAAGAAGAAACCAGACCAGTAGCATCCGACGCACTGATGGTCAAGCCCTCAGCAGGCTAAACCCGCTGACTCGGAGGCACCAAAGGTCTAGCAGCCTAAATCCGTAATCGGAAAGGCGGGGGAGAATCTTGCAGATGGTCTGGATGATCTAGACACGGCGCTCGCAGATCTTTCTCAAAACTGCATCTAAGATACTACCTGCCAGTTGACAGGCTCATCAACGCAAAGATACCTAGAACTCCAAAATGTGACAGCTTCCTCATCATCAACTACATCTCTTACATCCATTCTATCTGTTTCAGTATCCAACCTCGATGCAGATTCCAGAAGCAGAAATGCGCACATTCTTTGGCGCAAGAGTCGTCATAGCTGCAAAATCGTCAGAGACAGGCTTCCTCATCTGGTGGCTTCAAAAAATGGAGGGGCGTTGCTCCAACCCAGACCGTCTGAGCGTCGACAACTTACACGACCCCATCCATCATGGAGCATGATCAAATATTGTGAAGGTCTCTCTTCTCGCCCATCGAAGTGCAAGAGTGTCACAAAGACCTTTATGCATGCCGTATTGTTAGGAGGTAGCGTTTTCTTATAGTATACTTTCTCATAACGCTCATAGTCATCCCCGCGACTAGATCCTGAAGTGCTGTGGAGAGTTTTGCAGAAACTCCTTTGGCATAGCGATACCTAGCAGACTCAAGATGTATCACCACCAAGAAGGTCAGCGGTCCATTTTCCCGTTATCAAATCATATTAAAATACAGCCAAACTGTGGAATACGCGGATCGGGCACTCTTCTCGTATGAACGTGCCTTCTCAAGGTCGTGAACGGGCTCAACTGCGTCGAGAATAGTCCCTTCTGCCTTGCGTTATATCGGCCGGTCACGTATGTTCCTCTCTCGTATCATATAACTTCTGGGAGACTAACCTGCCGCAGTGATCTCCAGCGTCGCGGATACATCCGTACCGCATTCGAATTTGGGCGCCTGCTATACTCCCATGAACCATGGACGGATCCCCACAGTGTGCTGTTCTATCTTGATTTCACTTCCATCAAATCAGGTACGAGGAATGGTTCTTGTATGTATACTCCAAGTTTGCTGGTGCAAAGACGGTATTTGAGGATCATTTGAATGCGATCACGCTGCCTGGATGGGCGTGTACGAGCGTTGGTGCTTTTTTCGAGGGAAAAAGAAGGTGGAGGTAAGTTTTCTGATCGTACCGTCAAGGGTATACTGATCTTGAAGTGGTAAAGACGGTAGGGAGCAGTACGGACGCACTGAAGCAGGCTACGCTAACCTTCCAAGAGGTGGTACCACTGCTGGCTGACAAGTGTAATATTTTGTTGTCTCCTGAGCTGCGCGGACATAGAACATTTTCGGATTCAAACTGATGGAATGTACGTTGGATCAATCTGTCACATACCCACGTACTACTGACGGCCATTGAAGTGGGCTGTCACCTGCGCAAGCGTTCTCCACGAGTCTTATCTCACCTCCGAGTCTATGCTCAATGATCCCTACCTCTCTAGAAATCCGCTTCACATGTGAAATGGTTCGAAAACACCGCCAATTGAATTCAACCGTCGCTCAACTTCAAGCGCCCAACGCTCCAATCTGACTCCTGAGCGGTTCCTCAAATGTACGCCTCGACAACGCTTCGCTGATGTCGACTGACTTATCCTAGTCCTCGAGCAAAGCTTCCAGAACCTCACCCCCTTCATCCCACGCTCTCAGGCTGTCTTGCAAATAAACAGCTTTCACGCGATCAACTTCCACCGCTGACAGCATCCTCCGAAGACAACGACGCCCCTTTGCAGGCGCAGAAGAGATCTTCAACATGCGTCCTCACTGACAGGACACACGCGCACTGGAGCAACTCATCCTAGACACAGGCGTCAGGGTGCAAATCGAAACGCGGTTTGATGGGAATTCTGGGCTGGCAGGGCTGTTGTGCAGTTCGTGCAGATGTTGCCGGATGAAGGCGCTGAATGATGTGACGCTTGGTCTTGCGATGAGTGCTGGGGAGGGAAGCGTTGGTGCGCATGATTGAGGACACAGAGCTAACGACATTTCTCATAATTCAATGCTCGAGCTCGGACTCCTCACGATTAGACTACTAACCGTGATCCAAGTTGTTGACGTCATTTGGATGAACTTTGTTCAATTATATAAGCAAAAACCTCACATTGTGGTAGCTTATTACTCAGGCTTTAACTTGAGCGCAGCGCAATGCGCCGTTCTGAGGTTCTTTGGACTGGGTTTCTCTTGTTTGTTCTAATGGTGGCCTGCGGCGCTCCAGGTTGCTCTTGGGAAAGACCAACAGACAATCGCGGACTCACTAGGCATCGCACATCCTGTCGCTTCTATAAGAGAGCTAGCACTCTCGCAAGCCGGAGGAGACAAGACCGCGCAAAAGAGGCAGTCTTTTCGAATTTGGGTCGAAAGCCTGGCAAAGCCGCAGTGAGTAGCTTCAATCTTGCTTTGAAATAGAATATTCAATTAGTGCCAATGTCAGCTTGAGGGAATCTTACCTGTCCGATATACGAGAGACGGTCCGAGTCTCAAACCAATTGCCCCTTGCGGACTTATGAGTCTGGGGCCAGTGTCTATATCTCGCGAGTTATGCGGTACTTCCAGTCTCCCGGAATCGCAACACCACCGCGACACAGAGAAGGAACAAACCAATGAAATCGATGTTGAGATGGGTAGCAATTCGGGAAACATGGAGGTTCATAGTAATTCAGGTTTGTGTCTTGTTCGAAGTTCTGACGTGTTTACAAATTGCTCGATTTCTTCAGAGGAACCCGCAGTTCCAAGGGGACGAATTCCGAGACCTCTAGATGATATGGAGCCTTCGCACGACGATCTCAATCATTCCGATAATACTAGCATTGTATCAACTCAGGTAGCTTTACTGCCCGCCCGATCCAGAATCAAGCGCGTTCTCTTGACGCTAAGAGACACCCTCCAGACGTCATTCAGTTCATTTGGACTCTGCCGACTGTACCCTCGTCGGCCTTCATTCGAGCCTGATCGGTTCATTCCATCCTCGTTACTCGCAAAAACATCTCCGATAGCTATCGAAGGAACCGATCCTGCACCGAACGTCTTTGCGCCGCCCTACCCCTTTCCTAACATGACGATTTATCGTCTGATGTCCTGGATGAACACCGGTAGCCATTTGATATCCGAAACCAAAGTCTCGCACCTCGTTAAAGATGTGATTCTGGCAAATGATTTTGACTGTGAGCATCTTAAGAAGTTCTCGGTGAGGCGGAGCTTGCGAGAGCTGGACAAGGATGATAAGGGGAGAAAGGTTACTTTTCCAGATGACTGGGTCGAGACTGATGTCACCATTAACATTCCAACGAAGTCGAAGGAGGACGCCCCTCACCCATACACTATTAATGGATTCCATTATCGCCCTCTTGTCGAAGTCATACGCGCGGCATTCGCAGATGTCCAAGCAAGAGCATTCCATCTCCTGCCTTTCCAACGGTTGTGGAAGGATCCTTTGGACGGCCATCAAGAACGAATTGTTGATGAGCTCTATACTTCTGACGCATGGATGGAGGCTCAGGACAAGCTTCCGAAAGAGCCTGGGTGCTCACTGGAACGTGTCATTGCAGGTCTTATGTTTTTTTCCGACGCCACACATCTGGCAAACTTTGGGACTGCGAAGGCTTGGCCGCTGTATCTTTATTTCGGAAATCTGACGAAATATGCGCGTTCATCACCCCAATCAGGAGCGTGTCACTTGGTAGGGTTTTTACCTTCGGTAAGTCCTCTTTAATGTCACATTTTCGTCTACTGCTGTTGACAATGTCAGCTTCCTGACAGTGTTAAGGACGTTCTGAGTAGCCTGTCTGGTATATCAAAAACCGGCATGGCGTCTCTTCATGCACACTGCCGCAGGGAGCTGTTTCATTCCTGTTGGGAGATTTTGTTGGATGAAGACTTTGTCTTCGCATATCGGCATGGTATTGTTCTGAAGTGTGTCGACGGAATAACGCGGAGGGTCTTCCCCCGGATCTTTACCTATTCCGCCGATTATCCTGAGAAGTACACTTTTTCGCGATTTTTTCAAGAAAGTTGAGTTGCTCATCAACTTTCAGGGTATTAATTGCTACCATCAAGGATATGGGCTTATGTCCGTGCCCTCGCTGTCTCACACCGAAGAACTTGTTTAGTTATCTCGGACTCATGAGGGACATGAAAAGCCGTTTAACGAAGCTTCGAGTGTACGGTATGACGAAGGTTATTCAGGCCCGTGATTTTATCTACAGATGCGGAAATACTGTAGATGGTGTAAAGGTGGAACACACCCTTGGCGAAGGTTCATGGGTGCCTATTATCGTACGCGAAACTATTTTCTTATCATTTTATAGTCAGTTCAATATATTAAATTGCAGAATCAATTCGTCGCGAAGCTTGGACCTCTCGGTCTCGATCCATTTCGGATGCTCGTCGTCGACTTTATGCACGAGTGCGAATTAGGTACCTGGAAGGGACTATTTACGCACCTTATTAGGCTTCTCTATGCCATTCCTCGGGGTACTGAGCTTGTCGCGACCCTCGATAGCAGGTACGAGGAGTTTGTAAGGAGTGCTGCTGCCTGCTAACCAGTTGTCACGCCAATTCTTAATCTCGCTCTAGGTTTCGACAGGTTCCGACTTTCGGTAACGGCGTCATTTGGAAGTTCTCAAATAACACATCTGAGATGAAAAGGTTAGCAGCGCATGATTTTGAAGATATTTTACAGGTTTTTTTTGGCTCATCTGTTTCCTATATTTGACCCGCTAACAACTCTCATCGTTAGTGTTCCATTCCCGTCTTCGAGGGATTGTTCCCTACCGACCATGATGCGGTTGTGCAGTCGCTGCTGTACCGATTCGCGCAGTGGCATGCACTTGCCAAGCTCAGACTTCACTCTGAGTCTACGATTGATTTTCTTGGAGAAACGTTCAAAAAACTGTCACAAAAGTTAAGGAAGTTTCGACGCTTTACCTGCGCTGCTTTCAATACTTTGGAATTACCCAAGGAGAAAGCAGCTCGCCAGCGAAAGGCTACTAAATGCTCTGAAGCAGGCGGCGCCCCTCCAGAATCGAGTGGAGCGAAGATCAAGGTGTTCAATCTGAGCACCTACAAGTTTCATGCTATGGGAGACTACGCAACAACCATCAGGCTCTTCGGGACCACTGATTCCTTCACTACGCAAATTGTATGTACCATCTATGCTCATGGTTTGTACCTGAAGTTAACTTTGGTCAGGGAGAACTCGCTCACAGAGCCCTGAAGGCATTCTATCCGCTAACCAGCAAGATAGACACACCAGGGCAGCTAGCTAAGCATGAGCGTCGGCGCCGTGTACTTCGGCGGGTGGCAGAAGCAGGTACATCGTCCTCTGGCGGTCAATCGCGGGCCGATCCCCCCCTGTCAGCGTCCTCTGAACAACATCACTTCATCGCGACTAATCGGAACAATCCAGTAGAGATTTTCACGTTTATTCGGGAACACGACGGTGATCCGACTGTTAAGGTAGGAGTTGCACTACATCTTAGACGCAGCTGTGATTTACTCACAGCGATTACCAGAATTTCTTACCGAGACTTAAGGATCATATCCTCTATCGACTGCGGGAATTAGATATTAGTTATTGTGACCACTCCTTCACGGATGTGGAACGTAACTCCGTCGTCATCCCTGATAACACAATTTACGCGGTGCAGACAATGCAAGTGTACTACACGACTTACGATCTGAGGCGCGAATACGATACCATCAACCCCAGAACTCACGGGGATATAATGGTGTTGTCAGGGGAGGTAGCACCTAGTCATCCGTACTGGTATGCCCGTGTATTGGCTGTGTTTCATATGGAAATTTGGCTTAATGTTGGGGGTCAACCCATCAAGCGGCACATCGAGGTGCTCTGGGTTAGGTGGTTAGCAACCCTACGGAACTATAAATCTGGCATAAATCATGCTCGTCTCCCAAAGATCGCGTTTGTAGAGGAGTCGGACACAGACGCGTTCGGGTTCCTTGACCCGGGACAGGTAATCCGAGGAGCCCATTTGATTCCCGCTTTTTCCTCAGGACGTGGTATAAGCTCGCTTCGCTATGGAAAATCGCTGGCACGTCCCGGGGGCGAGTTGGACGACTGGGAAGAGCACTATGTCAACATGTAAGTACAGGCATCCGCATTTTCGTAGCGTTTAACCTCAACCTTTGCGCCAGATTCGTTGACAGAGACATGTTTATGCGCTACACACATTTCGGTGTCGGACATTCAACAGTGCTACGAAAAATCACGAGGGACTGCTCCGAGTCGGTGGCACAGACCAATATTAATGCCGTGGACATTGCAAACATCGGTGATGACGAGGATGTAGATCATGAAGTGATTGGCGATGACGAGGATTATGGTGAATGTTACGATGATCAGGAGGATGGCGATGAGGAATGCGATGATGAGTTGAGCGATGAAGAACTTGAATTGCATGACGGTCACCGTGGTGTTCAAGTTGGGGATGACGACGAAGGATATGGGGATACCGATGACGAGTTTGATGATATTTCTTTCTAACAGCTCTGAATACCTGTATTGCTTTAATTCCATTGCTGTATACTGTTTACTACTCCGAGCATCGTCTATAAATTCTAGAGACCTTTTGGTGAGCGGTCACGTTCCTTGTTTGTTCATTTGTTTGTGCTGTTGAACTTTGGCCTACTTTGGCACTAGCCTGAGGACGGTCTGACGGTCATTGGTGGTGCATGATAGTCACACCGTGATCATGATCATGATGGAGTCTGGATCTCAAGAAACGTTGGATAGTGAGATCACCAATCTTTACAGCGTACAAAGGCGTGTACACATCCGAGTCATCCGAGTCTTCACTGATTCCTCAACAAAAGACAACACCGTGACAGGCCGGGAACTTCCGGTAGTAAGAGTTTTGCTGAATGATCATCATGATCGCGTTGAATATCTAGTACAGGTCAGTCTTATTATTCACTGGGTGTTTGCCAACGGTTATTCATCCAGCTCGTAGAGATGTGCATACTAATAAGCACGAGGTTGATTTGTCACAGATGATCCGATCATATCATTAGATGATGATCATGAGCCGGCGCCTACAATTCAAAACGAGCTGGCGGATATCTTACCTCTAGCGAGCGCAATGTGTGTGTTCTTCCGCTCAGAGTGCACAGTTCAAGCATGCTGCTACCAAAGCAGCTTGTACTCTTCTATTCCCACCAGCTGGCTGTGCGTCTGACTCGGACTCCAGGCGCTCAGTGAGCGCCTCCTCAACCTTAACCCCGATCACAAAACTGTCGTACAGGTATGCTCCTGATTATTCGTTGCTTCCCGTTAAATCATACTATGTGAAGGATTCCTGGAAGTCAATTATACGTCAGTCTAAAGCAAGCTTGTGGCTGATTGTGATAAACTTGAGGCCGATTCGGAAGTCCAAAGCGTTCTTCTGTCATAGCTCGGGTACACGCACGAGCCTGACTCAATGGTATCGATGTCTGCCCCCTCAGACGACTCCTCCGTTTCTCTGCTGCATTTATACCGCTTGGCATTGCCACGTCGAACATGTCCGATGGTCGTAGCTCTGGCCCAGTCACGTAAGTTCCATTTACATTCACAGTTCTGTATCTCACGACAGCGACATTTATTGATATAGGGTCCACTTCATTTTCTAGTGCTCGAGCCTTGGCCCAAGCTCAGAGACTGCTGTGCGAAACCCTTGGTCTAACCCTTCAAGAGACTCTTAGTGCTAGCGAGCTACATTTTGCCCGTTGTAGCTAAATTAATCCAATTGCAGAAGATAAGACTAAATGTACTCGCAATCTACACTGTATGTTGACTGTCGCATCATGAACAGTTCACGATTCTCTCGTGTGTGCCGGTAAGGTCAAGTCGCAAGCCGGGCCAAAGTTTGACAAGCAAGATTGAAGAAACGTCAAAGGGCCGTGCGAAAAGGCGCGTGTCTTCAAGTTGTATTGGTAACTCAAACTTTATGTTGGTAAACCATGCAGGTCATACTACTCACCATCAAGGATTCTAGTAAATCTCGGGGCTCGCACACTATCGGTAAAGTTAAATCTGAGTCGTCTTTCGGTTTGCTTGGCAGGCTAGTGACTCGTTACTAACTTGGTTTTGTCCTCCAGGGAAGTCCTCCTCTTCAAGTTGGAGGACATCGAAGAGTTCATGCGTGCTATCGAGAACAACTTGACGCCGCTCAATGGCAGTGGCCTTACCAACTTTCTGGGAACATATAGGCTAGTATCTGAAGGACTCTACTAAGAACATAACTACAACTTCCATTTATTTTCATGTGCTTATTTTGAGTACTACAACTTGTAGTAGATGAAGTTCCAGTACGTATGTGATATTGTGACTTGGCTTGATAATCGTTTGCACGGGCCACACATGTCCGCTCCTAATTTACATTTTTCAGAGATAACTTCTGCTTGAGTCTCAGTAGCAAATGGTGACGCGGCTTGCGGTATTTGCACGCACTGTGCCTCAAGAAACCTAGTGTGAATCGAAGCGGTAAATGCATGAGCCTGGATAATATTGTAATTGAAGCAATATTCGAACCCCGTGATATAGACTTGTAAATCCAACATAATTGGGGGAATATGATATTGCTCAACGAGTGTGACCTTATTTAACGATCGTACCTTGCCAGTCGTGATGGTACAGAGTCGTGACCTTGTCGGAAGCTCTCATACGAATCTAGCTTGGATGACCAGCGCTAACGGCGTTGTCCAAGATAAAGTCTTGAATAATCTTGTAGCTCGAAACATAAATAAGGGAATATGATAATGCTCAACAGGCAAGACCAAACTGCGCTATTACACCTTGCCGGCTGCAATGGTGCAATATCGGGACCTTGTCGCGAACTCCTCATGGTAATCTAGATTTTCCGACATCCATGACTATGTACCAATAACACAAATTTCTCGTAGTACGCATGGCCATATTTAGCCAAAGCAAAATTATGTCCTACCATAGTTCTCACGGCCACCATATCAAGGACTCATGCGTTCACTGATGGTGGCGCGGAAGTTCCAGTTCATCTAAGAAGTAGAACGTAGTTTACACGACGCCGTCATGGTCGTTAAGCGAGCAATTCGCGTAGGCTTTTGCAAGAGCACTAGAAATTATTCCTTAACAAATCTGCGACAATGCTGGTCTGGACTCTACTGACATTCTTAACAAACTGCGTATGCGACATACTGCTCGTAATAAATGGTTCAGAGCAGACATCGACGGTCCGGGAAGATTTCATCCGCGACAACATCATGGAGGTGTTCGTTCATCAACTTGAACGCAATCAGTAGTGCAACAAAGGCCGCATTGCTCAACCTCAGTATTGATAAGAGACAGTGAGAAATCCACAAAGTGAGGCGGTATATAGTAGGCTCTCATCTTTCTCCTTACAAAGACTCTTTTAGCAAAACCCAGGACTAAAAGCCCCACCTGGTGCAGCAGCTCGTGCTCTCTAGAAAGAGAAGCAGCACAGAGATTTGTCCGTTACATCACTGGTGGTGCCGCGTGTCGAGGAGAGCTTGAAAGATGCAACGGCTGTTCCGCTGATGGAAACCTGTAAGACTACTGTAGAATGATACAGAATGTAACCAACAAAAGTACATGCGAAGATACTTTTTTACATAGTCATCAGCTGGGCTAAGTATATCATGGTACAAGCGGACAGGCATTCAGAACGTATCGCTACTCAGGAAGCTGGGAAGTACTATTGGTAGGTGAACACGAGTACCGACTCGGAAGCTTCCGTTGCCGCCCTTCATTGCGTTGCATAAAGCTGAACCTAGAACAAGGCAACATCAGCTTGCGGTCAGACATTTGGGTAGGTGAATTGAGAAATATTAGAAAAATGCATACCTCTGCGAGTTTCTGCCCTTCGGATAAAATATCAAGGCAAGACCACAGACCCTTCAAACACCACTGCCGTTCGAGCCAGGAAAGGAGGTGACGATTCCAGAAAGCACGAAATGTATGGTTGAGCGTGTCATCCCGTAGATTTGGAGCGCACGAGAGATGGTTGGTCCAATTTTGGCAAGCGTACTTGAGAGCGTCGGAAGATAATCGACTTTTTGCTGCGCTTTGTGTGTGAAAGTCGTGAAGGCATTCATAGCATGGATGATCTCCCTGTTTGGCGGACGATATGTTGATAATGCAGAGGGGGAGTGATGCTGGTGGCTTAACGCCAGGAACACCGGCAACATTAGGAAATCCGGCAAGGTTTTGAACTGCTGGATAACTTGGAAGGATAAAGGAAATTCTGGAACGATTGTATATTCGTTCAATGCTTCCAATGTACTTGAGAATTCTTCCATAATCACCCAGAAAGATGCTGCGGGAGTGGATTGCCACGCTTGGCCACGGAGCGTTTGCAGCCAGTTTCGTCCTCCCTGAGTCTGCAGCCAGTCTCGTCCACCCTGGGTCTGCAGCCAGTCTCGTCCACCCTGAGTCTGTACCCAGTCCTGTCCCCCCAAGTCTGCAGCCAGCCTTCTGCTCCCTGAGTTCGCAGCCAATCCCGTGCTCCCTGAGTCTGCAGCCAGTCTCGTCCTCCCCGGGTCTGCAGCCAGTCTCGTCCTCCCCGGGTCCGCAGCCAGTTTCGTCCTCGCTGGGTCCGCAGCCAGTTTCGTCCTTGCTGTGTCTGCAGCCAAATTCGTCCTCGCTGTGTTTGCAGTCAGTCTCGTCCTCCTTGAGTCTGAAGCCAGTCTCGTCCCCTCCGAGTTTGCAGCCAGTCTTGTCCTCCCGGGGTCAGCAGCCAGCATTGTGCTCTCTGGGTCTGCAGCCAGTCTTGCGCTTCCTCAGTCTGCAGCCACTCTCTTCCTCCCTGGGTCTGCAGCCAGCCTCGTCCTTCCCAGGTCTGCAGCCAGTCTTGTCCTCCCCAAGTCTGCAGCCAGCCTTGTCCTCCCCAGGTCTGCAACCAGTCTCGTCCTTCCTGGGTCTGCAGCCAGTCTCGTCCTTCCTGGATCTGCAGCCAGTCTCGTCCTTCCTGGGTCTGCAGCCAGTCTTGTGCTCCCTGGAATTCCGGCCAGTCTTGTGCTCCCTGAGCCTCCACCTGCAAGTCGCATATCATGGATTGGGCCTCGACCATGACTTCATTGAAGTCTATTCCTGCCCCTGTCTGCAGCCAGTCTTGTCCTTCCTGGGTCTTCCACCACCTTTCTCCCTTGATACACAGCCAGTCATATCCTGCATGTGTCTGCAGCCAAGCAAACCCGCCCTCGGTCCCCAACCAGACACACCCATCCTTGGTCCCCAGCCAGGCACTCCCATCCTCAGCCCCCAGCCAAGATTGTAGATCTGTAGTGCGATCTCCCCGAAGCCATAGCATACCGATAAGGACCGACAGTGGCTGAACGAGAAACGCCAATGAGTCTTTTAATTTTTTGGGGTCTTCAGGTTGCATGGCGTGACTCTCCTTCCTCAGTTCTAAGAGCGCATCCAAGAGGTCTGTGCTTTCAGGAATCTCTTTCATCATCAAGCGAAGAGAGGAATCAGCGAGTAGTGAATGGGGTGATGGCATATCGTGCACTTCAGTGAGGCTGCAGTTGGAGGGGTCGGAAACATAGTCGCAAATAGACGAGTGATATACATTCACGGGGAGACTGGTATCGGTAGGAATATTCATAACAGACCGTAGCTGCCCTAGCGTTGCCTCGACATCACAGCCCTGACCAGGGCCGAGAAGTTTCGATATTTGTGACAATGGCAGAGGATCAGCAAGTACAGCGACAATGGACAAGTGCAGGTATGCCCGCTTGGGATCGGCACATGTGGAGAGGATACGGTCGTATAACTTGTACACCTCCGTTCCTGCTAGCAGCTCGCTCGTCAGTTCAAGCATCAGCTGTAACCGATCGTCATCCCGCGCTGGCTGCGGGAAATCAGAATGGCGGGATTGCAGCTCTCCGAATGAATGCTCTAAAAATATATAGATGTCGTTGTCGACATCGGAACCGTCTAGCGAGATGATGGTAGCAGGGCCCTCCCCAGAAGTTTTCACTGGTATCTCTCACACTAGCGGGCACACTTCCTCATTCTGAAAGGCTTTACTGATATGCGATTCCGAGCGACTTGTGAGCAGAATGTGGGTCACGGGCAGATCAGGCTCACGAAGAGCCCGTGCAAGGGAAAAGATGAGATCGGTAAGCTCAGGTTCGGATGTGCATTCATCAAGCGCATCGATAACAAATGTCAAAGGTCGACATCCGCGCAATCTGAGTCGAAGTTTCCGGAGAGGTTGGAGAAAGAGAGCCTCCATCTGGTCGCAGAGAGGTGTGTCGGGGTCTAGTAGAGCAGGATTGTCACGGATAGTTCTGTCCACATCCTTCCGGATACTGGGGAAATTGGTGGCAAGCTGGTAGACAAGTGTCGCGAAAAAATAACCAGCCGTGCAACGTTTTGTGTGCTTGCGCGAGAAAAAGAACGTCCCCGCTAGCCGCTTTTCAACATTCGTCTCTTCTATCACTTTTAGACTTCTCATTCTCTCAGCTACTGTGAACGCAACAGCAGACTTTCCGACGCCAGCCGTGCCATGCAGCCAAACGAGCTGATTCTTCTCTGTGCCGTCTAGGAATCCGTAGATGTATTTAAGGAGATCCACTCGGGTCCCTTGCAGACATTTTGGGTGGGGCTAACGTTCACGGGTGTTATATTGAGCACCCTTGACAGCGACCTCGGACAACTTCGCCCAAATTCCTTGAAGGACTGTTAAAGAGGTTAGAGGGCATGCTAGAGATAAGAAATGGAAGTACTGACATTGATCGTCACTCATTGATGAAGACTGCGAAATGCGAAATGTAATGAACCGATTAAGCAAGCAAGCACTCGCCGTCCAGTGCGGCCGCTTGCAGGAGGGTACGAGGCTGCTGTGTGGCCACACAGCCAGACATACGTCTGACCAGTGGGCTCAGCGCCCCCAACTGGAGTGATTTGTGTCGATGTCACTCGCATTTAGTCTCAACAGAATTTAACATTTACTTAGGTCTCTCAGTTGACCAGCCGCACGACTCCCAACGAGTCTGAAATTTTGTAGGACATCACCTTATTTAAATATTAGCAACAATAGCTTGTAATTTCGCAGACTCCACTTTCATTAATATTGTAGCTCGACGAGCCATAGTAAGTATTAATTGTATCTGATAGACATGCTCCAGAGTGGTAAATTCAACCTATATTCCGGGGTCCTGTTTGGGCTCATCTTAATCATCAGCATACCCATACTATCAAATAAATTCACATTTCGTTCTTCCGACAGAACATTGAAGCAGTACATAAGTGGCTTGGGGCCATCGAACACCCGATATCAGCTAGTCGTGGCAACATGTGGGGAAACGTTAATGGGGATAGACGCGTCAGTTCTGAGTGTCGTTCAAACTGCCTTCGACGCGAATGATGACCAGTAGTCGACCTAGGGTGTCCTACTTGTTTGCTATCATTGACGAATCTCCATATGATGTCCGGACATATACAATTCGGGTATCATTTAGTACGCTACGTCTGGTACAGACAGCATAAAGGCAGAGGCGCTATGGTGCGTCTTCGCAAGCTTTTATATTTCATCAGCTGAGAGCCCTCGCTCAATTCCCTCTTGTAGGGTGTTTACCTGAAAGAGATGAAGATATGACCAGCATAACTGATCATATTTTGTTGGGTTCATCAAGCCTTTTCTCAATCCATAGTCTTACTGGTGCCCCAAGATTCTGGCTGTCCGTGAAGTCTTCCAGAAGAGGGACATGCTCGATTCCCACAAGTTTCCAATCATGCTTCTTCAAGCGAGGCAACTCCTCTCGTTCCTCGCGACAAGTTGATACCTGGAGACTTGATGTTAACCAATCATGAAAGACTGGAACACTGCATCTGTTGTCTTGGAGAAAACACCGCTTTTCTTTATTAGTGTATTGTGGTTTATACGATCATCATCGACTCCTTGCCAATGGACGAATAATATCTCCCCCATCTCAATATACCACAATTGGTTTATGATCTCGTCTGTGCAGTGTGGAGTTAGCTATTTGGTGGGTGGCGTGGAAAGTTGACGACTAGTGCATAACATTATGACCCGTCGGCGCTGATCATTGCCACCAGACCCAACTCGTCATGGACCCTAAATTCATATGTCGAGTCTTCCTAACCGTGACAATGCTGTCAAAACTAGTAGACATAGAAATGAGAAGCATTTCACGACTGACTGCAAAATCTAGAATTCTCCAATTAACAGGCTGTTGCATATATGCCTTGCTGTGAGATATACATAGTAAAGACTATCGAGGACTGTTGCATGTGCAGTCACTCTGACAAGGACATAATTACTTTAAACAAGGACCCCGGAACACAGAAAAGGAGTCAGTATTCGGAATTCGCCGGACGTTCTCCTCTTGAATTCTGTCGACGACCTCTCTGACAACCTCCATTCTTTTTGCACAACAATGAGCTCTCACGACAACGAGGAACTTATCGATTATGAGGATGAGCACGACGTTATCCCTAATGGTGCAGTCCCGGCTACTTCTACCAACGGAGCAACGGCGTCAGCAGCGGACGGCGAGGGCGACAAAGACAAGAAAAACTTCTCTGGAATACATTCAACGGGCTTCAGGTTCGTTTCTTCTCTGTGTTGTCGCAAACTATGCTAATCTTGCAAATCATCTCCTTTTTTCACAGGGACTTTTTGTTAAAACCAGAACTTTTAAGAGCTATCAGTGACTTGGGTTTTGAACACCCCTCAGAAGGTATGCTTTGGTGACGTTCAGAACGGTGCTCTCAACTCACCAAACTCTTTTTCGACAGTTCAACAAGAATGTATACCTCAGGCTGTTTTGGGAATGGACGTCCTCTGCCAAGCAAAGTCAGGGCATGGTAAGACGGCGGTTTTCGTGCTCGCAACTCTGCAACAACTAGAGCCTGTCAACGGCGAAGTTTCCGTCATTGTGCTTTGCCATACCCGCGAGCTCGCTTTCCAGATAAAAAACGAGTATACGCGTTTTGCTAAATATATGCCTGACGTGCGAGTGGGCACGTTCTATGGCGGCACCCCTGTTCAAAAAGATGCGGAGATCCTTCGTGACAAGACGCGGTGTCCCCATATCGTTGTAGCCACTCCAGGACGGCTCAATGCTCTCACGAGAGAAAAAGTTTTGGATGCGAAGAACGTCAAGCACTTCACTCTGGATGAGTGCGATAAAATGCTGGAACAGCTCGGTTAGTCTCATCCTGCAATTCGATTTCGGCTACGATTCCAACCGCGCCTCCCCGTTGCTCTTTGTTTGATTCGCAGACATGCGTCGGGATGTCCAAGAAATCTTCCGTGCAACACCTCACCACAAGCAGGTGATGATGTTTAGCGCTACACTAGCAAAAGAAATCAGGATTACGTGCAAGAAATTCATGGCAAATGTAAGTTGTGAACTCTTTTGGACGAACTTTTCGTTGATGCTTGCTGCAGCCTTTGGAGATCTTCGTTGACGACGAGGCGAAGTTGACGCTGCACGGATTGCAACAGCATTACGTGAAGCTTGATGAGAACGCGAAGAACCGGAAGTTGAATGAGCTACTAGATATCCTAGAGTTCAACCAAGTACGAACCATCTTCCCTGAAAAGATGCAGTTTATTAACGATTTTCAGGTGGTCATCTTCGTCAAGTCTGTTGCAAGAGCCGTTGAGTTGGACAAACTCCTAGTTTCATGTAATTTCCCCAGTATCAGTATACATTCGGGCTTGGCTCAAGAGGAGCGGTGAGTAACTTTGAATGATTTTGGGCGCTCCGTACTAAATACTTGATGTAGTATAAATCGTTACACTGCCTTCAAGGCCTTCGAAAAGCGCATCCTCGTCGCAACCGACATCTTTGGTCGTGGCATTGATGTCGAACGTGTCAATATCGTGATCAACTACGACTGCCCACCAGACGCCGACAGTTATCTTCACCGTGTCGGCCGTGCAGGTCGTTTCGGAACGAAAGGTCTAGCTATCACCTTCCAATCCAGTGAGGCAGATCAGCAAGTCATGTCTGCTATCCAACAACGGTTTGAGGTCGCCGTGCCCGAGCTCCCTGATCACATTGACCCCGCTAGTTACAGTAAGTGCCTGGCGTTCGTGTGTATTTGACTGTGAACTTATGGCATCCTTTTTCCTCCAGTGACGTCGTAATCTTATTTGCGCTTATCCCTTATTGATACTGTTGTTTTCTCATAGTCTCTTCCCAAACACCCCGTGATTGTCGAGCATATGTATGTAATGTTATATTAGCAGGCCATCGATGGCATCATTGTGCTTTTTGCTCTATCATCCAGTTCAAAGTTCGGTGCAAGTTATAAACACCTCAGACGCCCTACATCTGCACAGATTCTAAGCTTTCAATGAAACAAGAAGGAAGTACTACCTCGTAAACTACATGGAACAATTTGTCATAATTATGAACACTTGGGGTATGGCCACGTACGATACACAGAAACCACGTTTACAATCGCAACCAATAATTACTCGCGACGCGCGCTCTTTCGCGTAAACCGCCTCGTCGCAACCTGGTCTCCGAGCCCGTAGCGTTACTTTCTTGCCTACTGATCAAGGTATGATCAATGTGTTCCAATACCTCTCCCCATTTGGCCTCTCGTGCCACGCGGTCAGTACCCCTCGATAGTAAAGACTCGACGTTGATTTCTCCCAAGCACGGCAAGACTGCCGAAAGCGAGACGGCGACCTGCAATGGTTGTTCGATCGGAGAGAATCCAACATGAAAACTGGTGATATTTGTGTTGCAAACCCCACATCCTAATTTCTCAGCCGTAAGCGAATCTACCTTCGTAGCGTCGAATACCAAACCGAGGTTTCTGAGACTGGGGCAGGTAGAAAGTAAGGCCACGAGACCCCGAAAAGTGATGTTGGGTGGCGTCCGCCAGAAACACTTGGTCCCAAGGTAAAGGCACTCGAGGCGTGGCCAGGACTTGACGATAGAACCAAGGGCATCGTCATTAAGCAATGACATACAAAATGCCGAAAGATCAACCTCTTTCAGACCGGAGAAGTGCATGAGGGGAGTGAATGTTTGGAGGGTGAATGCGTTGTCGATATGGTCAGCAGGCTCGAGTACTACGTCTAGTAGGAAACACTCCAGAACATCGAAAATGAGATGTTTGTCCAACATGCGCAAGGCACATTCGATGGCAGTCGCGGGTTCAGGAAAGGCAGGAACGAGCTGCAGCTGTCTGCATGGAACAACCCACCCTGCTACTGAATTTCCACTTGAGGTCAAATTAAACGAGTGGATGACCAATTCGTCCAGGTAAGATGTACGAAATTGAGATATGAGGGGAGGGAGAAATCCACTGAGGGTGATTCGCAACTGTTGAAGGCCAACGAGACGAGATAACCAGGACAAATCTCCGCGGCTTGGCAAGACAAGAGTTGCCTTCTGCAGGCGTGTGAGCCCACAGAGAGCAAGCTCACTTACTCGAGGACACATTGCATATGGTCCGACGAATTCGACGACTTCCAATTGTGGTGAATGTCTGCTGAGACCTGATAACACTGAAGGCATGATGTTGGACCAAAAACCTTCTGTCGGCGGAACGAGCAACAGATGAATGAGGTTGGGGCCCAGGAGGTAACGCATACATGACTGGAGGACATCAGGACATCCTTTGCAGCAGAGTGTTCGAAGGCCGGGTACCAGCAACGACTGTGAACAAAAACCCATCATGGCGTGGACGAACTCTGCGTCTATGCCTCCGAAAAGATTTGAATGCGTGTTTCCCAGAATTCGCACCCGAGATGCATATTGCTCGAAGACCGACCAATATGCTGCAGTTACGGGTCTCTGTATGAGCTAACAGTAAAATCATAAAAGGTGTCAGCATGATAGGTTAGAATCGCGACGTGTATGCAGTACATACAAGCTTCCGATCACCAGTCATGGTCCATAAATCTCGTGGAAGACAAGCGAAAAGTGGTTCCAAATTATCCAGCTTGATCCATAACGCATCTAAAGCTATTTCTTTGAAGGAACGGCAGACCTGAGAGAGAGTGGCGAGAGAACGTCGCGCGACTCGCTGAAAGTAGTGATCTCCAAAATTTACTAAAGAACCATCGGTGCTGTAGACACGAAGGCTGGTGAAAATGAGTTTTACTATCTCTGGAATGAGCAAGCAGGCATGCATGGAGTATTCGCTTGTGTGATGCTATGAGTAGCTGAAAAGATAACCGTGCGGGAGGAGTGCAATCAACTTGGAGGTCTGTTGCAATATTAGACGCGCTTTGTACTTATCGTCGAGCAATCACGAAATTCGAACGTCGAAGTTATTCAGCACAATCACATCGACAAATCGATAGATTGATGGATAACGGAGCCTGCCTTAAGCTTGGATCGTTGTCATGATATAGATGGATCCACAGCCTAGATCCTGGGTCGCAGTTGAAGAGGAAAAGAATACTCGCTTAAATCCGTTAGTTTCTTGTAGAGTAGCGCCCAGCGCCCACGTGCTGTTTCATTTCCGTAACGCATTGACGCGACAAGTACTGTGATTCTGTACATCATTGTAAACTCATCTAGCAACGACATGCGACCATATAACGATGTAAGGTGAGCAATGTTTCAGATTCTAGTGTCAGAATCTAGAAACATCGTTCACGTTCCACAGCACGGTACTTCACTGCAACAATCACGATAGATCTATATCCATCTCCTGCTCTCCTTCGTCGTCATCATTCATAAATCCCTTCCGCTTCAAATGCGGATGACAAAGCTCCCTCTCCTCCGCAGTCGCTTCAACGTCGTCCTCATTCCAATCACTCGTTGCCTCCCACTCATTCTCAAACTCTATATCCAGCGCTAGTTCGGCGTTTTCTGTGTCGCTCAGTGGCAAGAAACTCGCAAGCGTGAATGTCGAATAAGACGGGACTGCAGGGCCAGAGTGAGGCTGCGCCTGAACCCACCGTCGTTCCCGAAGGCGTTTATGTCGCTCTCGGTCTTCTTCGATACGCTTGAATATTTCGCCGCGAGAGAGATGGGGTTCAGATTTTGCTGTTGAAGGTGCCGCAGGTGTTGAGGTCGTATCTGGTACTGAGTCTCTAGAAGTGAGCAGCGAGAGGACTTCGTCGACTTTTTGTGGCTCTATTATTCGTTTTGTGCGCCAGTTTTCCAGGATCTGTAAGTTTGTGGATTAAGCAAGTACCGACGCAAGGGCTGTATGGGTGTACCTGTTTGGTGCTGGGTAGATTAGGTAGCCCTTGCCTACCCACAGGCACAACGCATTCCACAATCTGCGTCAGATCCCGCGAGACGTAGTCGACATACAACGCATTGTTGACTTGTCTACTTCTAGTACAGTGCCATCATTTAGGGTCAAGTTACCAAGTACGATGGAACTTACGATGAAGATGACTGTTCTGGCAGTTGATGTGCCTTCGCCAGTAGCGACGTTTCACAAAGGGAGTCAAGAAAGTAAAGAATATTTATGCGGTGATTGATGGAGCCCTGCAATTGACGTCAGATATTATCCCATGATAGAGGGACAAAAGTACGCTGCATCGGCGAGGAGATGATATCAAGAGTCACACTCACCTTCTGACACTCCTCAATAATGCACTCCCACAGATCCTCCCCGCATCTCGAAAAATACTTTAACGCAAATGCAACGACTTTTTGTATCGATTGTTGTGAGCTGCTCGCCATCGATGCAAATCCACCGCATACATTGAATTGAACGTCAGGCAGACGTAAGTTGTAGTAGTAAGATGTACATGAGCGGGTGACAGACGGAGAGAATCTGACGACTTACGCATTCAGCTTGCGAATGAGCCCCAGGAACTGCATTCTCACTTCGAATGGGTCATGCATAGTTGCAACGTTGAAATATTTAAGAATCACAACACACGCTTGTGTTGTTGTTGCCGATGACGATTTCCTGTAGAAGTTATGGCTGATGTGAATCGAACTTACTGTTGTCAGACGAATGTCGAGCGCAACGCGGAAAATCCCGTTCGAATTCTGTACTAGTGAAAGACAACTACAATTCACTGTCCCTAAACGGTCCAGATAACAATTCATAGTATGCCATCCTCGCCGCATCATCGTGGGACCCTGCCCGGACTTTCTCATCTCTCGCCCTACAAGCATCGATGCCCTCGACAACCCTCGCCTCGCCTTGCCGTCTAGCCCCCCTTACGAGCTCGGATGTACGCGGTAGCCGAAGATCCTGGTAGTCTATGAAGACTTGTGATAACAACTCTGTTGAAGGCTGGCTAGCAGAAGGGTTGTATTTCTTCAAAAGCCGCATAATATGGTAAGTGTCTTCGAACGCTTGATTAGCACCTTGCCCCAGATGCTAGGTACGATGGTATCAATCAGTGCTACAGAACTCGATGATGAAACTACATACTGGGCTCGTGGGGTGAGCTGCATCGCCCAGAAGAACGACTCTTCCCTTAAACCACGACTTGAGTTCAGGTCGGTCGTAGAGACCATACTGTCAGCAAGCCGTTCAATGTTTCAGAGAACTGAAAGTTTGTCGCAAGAATGAACCAACCTTTACAATCCTTTGGCCGGTCTTTACCAAATCTCCCGCCCCATATCCCCAATCAGATAGGGGTCCTCTTCGAATTTCGTTCTGTTGTTCTACGTGTTGTGTTTTCCAATCCTCCTTGATCTCGGCTTCCCGAGTGGTGATCCTGAATCCCAAGTCAATCAGAAACCATAAACAATAATTGAAATGACACTCACGCCCATGACGTCTTGTCCTCCGCAACAGGGTACGAAACCATATGGCGACCATTCCCGTAATTATTCACAAACTTTCCCCGAAGAGCAGGTGGTGTTGGAGATAGTCCACCGAACTGCAAATCACTTTCATATCAGCCTGCGCCTCAGAACCATCACCAAAAACAAGCGCACCTGCACCAATCCAGTGAAGCTTGCCTTCTCTTTTCCAAAGAGTGCAATTCGGGTATTGCTATGCAGCCCATCACAGCCTACGACAAAGCTCGCCGTATCCTTGATACCATTCGCGAACGTGACTTCTACTGAGTCCTCGCTTTGCTCAAACTCAATTGCCTGGTGACCCCATCTGATCTCAATACCGTGCTTCTCGGCCGTGACAATCAAAAACCGATGAAACTCTGCACGCCGGACTCCGATCAAGGGGAAACCGAAATGTTCTCGCATTGTATCTGGCGAAATATCATTGTCGATGAGAATGTCCTCCTTTCCATCCAAAGAGGAACAGTGAACCATCCGATCTGGAGAATATCCAGGGATCTGTTCAATGAAGCCGGGGATGAGTGATAGAACACGGAGACCGTTTGGCTGCAGCCTGCATACGTTGTTTAGTACGACAACGAGGAAGAGGCATAGATACTTACATGAAGCTGAGTCCACCCTCTCCTGGACTCTCGAGTCTTTCGTAAATAATGGGATCATAGCCTTTAGCCTTCAAGAAGATCGCAAGAACGGGGCCAGCGATGCCAGCACCCACTACTATGACTCTGGTTTTCGCCATCTATGCAAGTGATCGGCTTGGGATGAGCTGTGCAATTTGCTCGTGATGCTAGGGTAAGAAGACGCCCCTTTGCACGCATTTTATATACCATCCCTTCGGGTGCGATCAGAGAAGTCAGCAGTTCAGCCGCACAGGTCGGCACTTCTGAAAACGCGTCACGGTGACGGCAGGTGACATTTCTGCGTGACTTCGACACTTTTAACTATCTCGTGCATTCAGTTCTGCTTCAATCGTGATCATTCAACCTCATAATATGCCATATTAATGAGATCTACGTCAAGGATTTGGTGTTCAAGTAGCTGGAAATACGAGTTTAGTGAAAGTGCCGGCTTCTGCGAGGTGCCGATTGCGCCGATTGTACCCCACTCGTGCTGCCAGTGACAAACCCTGTGCGCCACACAGGTACTGGGAAAAGCATTGGTTGCATAAACTCTTCGCACTGTAATGATAGTTGTTCGGCCCAGGGAATAAGGTCAGTGACTATTCTTATTCATGTAGTCTCTTGAGGTCCGGTACAATCGGTCGTTTCAAGAAGCAGTTTGAGTTATAAGAATAACCAGTTGTCTATAAAATCCATCATGATGCGTACATTTCGTTGGCAACATGACGTTGGTATGATCATGCGCTCACGATAGTCCCATTCCACGTCAGCGTCGCCGTATACATATAACGAGTCAACGGATTGGTGTTTACGGTTACATGAAACACCATGAACCCACCATCAAGGCGCGGTGTCGCACCTCCAGGCGCCGTGAGGCCATCGTCACCAGTTACAAGCAACGGCGAGGAAGCCTTAGTGTATGGCCCGGAAATGGATGGCGCAGTTGCATATGAGATGTCATAGAGATCGGTATTGTAGCAATTCGAGGAGAAGAAAAGCACGTAGCTATGATGTTTGTGGTCAGTCCCTGATCCAAGTACATATTCAAATTATATCGACTTACGTTCCGTTATGCAAGATAAGCGCCGGAGCCTCGATAAGGGGTCCATCGGATTGCCCCCTGTCCAAAATTTGGACCGGTTCCCCAGTAGGCGTGACACCATCGGTCTCCATTTCCTGGAGCATGATGGGAGTGGAATATTCTCCATTAGCATTCCCACAGGGTCCACCTCCTCCAAGACTGCTCCCATCCACCTTGTACACTATGTAGCGTGTACCGTTAGTATCCTGGAACCCTGCGGGGTCAATTGCACCACCGCCTGGAGTTTGACAGGCAATGGGCTGCGACTCAGGATTGTACGGTCCAACAGGGGAGGTGGAGGTAGCAGCTGCTACGCAATGAGTACCTTGTGAAGTTGACCATGCAGCGTAGTCTGCAGAATCATACCTTCGTTCAATATCATCTGAGGTATATGAGATTAAGACCTACACATTACAAAGGTTCCATCCCCTCTGTCGATGACATCAGGTGCCCAAGTACTGTTTACAGTTGCCCAAGACCCTACATTCGGGAGTGCATCAACACCAGACTGTAATTCCCAAGTCACACCATCATCAGGTGACGTTGCAACCTGAATGTTGATATTACCGGAGTTGGTTGCAAATGCATAAGTGCCCCCACTGGTAGCAAGGATGGCAGGATCAGGAAAGTTGGCAGAAATAACAGGGCCATTGACTGTAGCCCAAGTCAGAGGGAGGGCGGCCAAAGAAATTAGGGCGAAAAAGGTCCTGCTGAAGCTTGGCATTACAGAGGGGGGCAAAAGAAGGTTATTCCACAGAGGTCTGGCAACACCTATGATGCAGGCCTAATATAGAGGACTTTAAGCGGGTCCACGGCCCCATCTGGCAGTACATTGGAGTGGGATTGCATCAGGCATTGTGAGATCATTGGGAAGTAAATACCTTCGGCGATCACTTCTTATAACTTTTCCTGTGTCGGTTTCTTAGTCTCGAGCCAAATGCAGTGCTTATCCACTGCAGGAGCAGCATGAAGGTGTTGTCGCCAAGGACATGGCTGCTGTTTGATGTTCACGACATGATGGATATCAGGACTCCAAAGATATTGTAGTCGCATGGTTTTAGAATCTAAGCATTACATCATATGCTGACCTGTGTAGAACAGGAAAGCAAACCCCACGACCGAATCATCAGATCATTGCTGAAAGCACCAGCTGATAATGCACTATTTGTATCGGGCAGCTCCTACACACCGGCAACAATGAATGGCTGACCTACGAACTGCATGCTTCAGCCGCATAACGGGGCGCAATCCGCGGCACATCTAAGAGTGTTGCTCAAGGTTGAGCGCACCACTAGTATGTAGGGACTTCAACGACGTGTATTGAATGGGCCGCGCCAGCCTGATTATCTCTCCGTGGCAGGTACCGGTGGGTAGGCAGTACTATACATCGATTACCAAGAGCACATCTCGCCATGAGCAGGGTGGGAGAGAGAACCAGCCAAACAAATACCAAAGGTGGTCATCTTCGTTGGGCTGATCCTCCCGCTTTCCATAATCTCCCGGTCTCGTCCATCCTCTCCATAAATCCGGTCCCACTTGGATCACAACGCATTACAGTGATTTCATGCTGAGGCATAGCTACGTGCAAACTAGACATCCTTCTTGGGAGGCGATGTCAGTCGGATGTGTGCAGCCTGCAACACGGGCGGTGCGTTCGGTTTTCGGGCAAGTTTCCGAAGGGAAGCAACAAGATATGCGAGCTAGTTTTGCTGGCTAAGCTGAAATACACGAGCTGCGTGATATTAGACTCACTAAATTCGGATCCAGCGTGGGCAATTTGCACCACTCCTCTACAAATTCAACATAGACATCAGCCATGCCAGAGGCGTTCGTGCTTCCGGCGCCAACAGCCGCGGAGAACGACTCATTTGCAGCTTGAAGGGCATCAATGAATTCTTCGCCTTCTGCCATGGCAGAATCATCACTATTCTCCTGAGATGTAAGCTCTCGGAGTTTCCTTGTCGCCAGCATTTTTACCGCGTGAGGGTCGTCCTGTAGTGTATCTTTGAGAACACTATATAGATGATCAAGAAGGGCCGTGCGAAGGCGCTCTTGGCTGGGATACGAACGAATTAGGACCTCGAGAGCTGAAAATAAGCTTATACTAGGTAGAGCTGTGGTCCGACTTAATTTGAATCCTTGTAGAGGAATGACAAACGGACCTTTGACAGCGCTCGAAATCACGGACTTGACGATAGCACCATCCATAATGGCTTGCCGTGCCCTCTCGCCTTCATCACCTCCTTTCTCAGCTGCTATCTCTTCTGGGGTTAGCGGCGCCATATCTTCCTTGGCAGTTGTCTCTGCCTCAGCAATAGGGTGATCTTCCTCATGAATTCCCAGCACAGTCCACCTTCGTCTCATCCCTTCGACGAAACCCATTTCCATTCGCACGTACTCTTTCCACATATCGACGCTGTCTGCATTGAGTCGAAGACCACGCTGAAGGAGGGCACGTGCCGCAGAAGGGGACATGTGGTTAAGTTCGTGAGAGGCGGCGATGATATATAATGCAGGGGTTCTTGGATGGAGCTGGAGAGCCCTGTATGCACGGTTAGAAATGAACCAACCAAATTTCAAACTGGACGCACCTAGCTGTTATGCGCCCTACTAGTGAGCGAGCCCCCTCACGTTTTGCGACTTGAATATATTGTATCCACAATCCTACGTCCGACTTGAATTTCTTGAGCGCACGTTCAAATATCTGGAATTGTCTGCGAACAAGAGCGTAATCTGATATTGACGGTTCGGTCTTTTCAAGTTCTGAGAGTAAACCATAGAACAGTCAGCGAGTCGGAAGCCTTGAAATATGGACATGCCCAGCACATACTCAGTCTTTCCACGCGTTTCCGCCTCAGCTGCTCTAGATTCATCTCATACGCTGCGTATCGCAGGAAGTCACTCTTTTTTGGGATGCGACGGACAAGTGCGGTTTCGAACTGAGTACGTTTTTTCACGATCTGCTTAACCTCAGACTAGAAGCAAATTTTGATAAGACTTGAGAAATGTAGTATGAGACCCACGAACTTGGTTGAACAAACTTTTTTGCACGAGATCCTTGAGCTCGGCGAGCATCTAGGGTCCGTGAGTTCAAAGTCAAGCCCTTGACGGAGTAACGAACCTGCTCCTGCTGAAATTGCACCCTCTCCATGCTTAATGTGTGGAAAGCGGTCTCCCGGTGAGGCTATCAATGCAAGTTCAATGGTAAGTCTGAAATTGAATGGAGAGTATGCGTTCTTTCTAGTCACTGCGAAATGATCAAGATAATTTTATTCAAATAACTTAGCTATTACCGTAAGCGGCTTATCATTATTTAATGGCTCCCAATATCCTGTTGATCTGAGCCGGCCGGGGAGATTACAATAAACATTGCACGGACAAGTTTCATTTGAATTCCTAGGTAACAGTACATCCCTCTTGATAAACATTTCATCCTAGCCAACAACCGATCACCCTTTGTTCCACACTCGCCCAGGAAGACTCCATACCCCTCCCCGCCTCACAACATCTGACATATACCCTGTCTCAACACCTGGCGAAGCTTCAACCCAAATACCATGTTCCCCAACTACACTACCATGCCCTCCCAATGTAACTCGTATTTCGAACAGCCCGTTCCTAGACACATGCCTTGGAGAGGTGAGCACAATCATCGGGGCAGGGCATGTTTCGGGACCATGTGGCTGCTGCATGGGATCAGCAGGGGTTGAAAGATCCATGCCAAGATCCATGTCCACACCCCCACCCATGCTCATGCTCAGCCCTGGAATGTCCATCTCCATCTCCATCTCCAAATCGCCCGGACCGAACAAGCTTGCACCACTGCTGGAGCCTGCGCTTGCAGGAGGGCCCATGCCAAGCCGGCTGTGTTGTGATGTAAACGGATCGACTGGTTGGGACAATGCTGATAGAGCATTGGAGGGGAGATAGACGTTCACTGGAATAGATTGTGGCGCAACTGTTCCTGCGAGGACCGAGGTAAGTAGGCTAGTTGATGCTGCGTCTTGTTCTGCATTTGACGGTCGTTGGGGTGATTGCAGCACTTGGGTTTCTGGCGACCATTGAAGTATGCTCAGTGATTCGTTGAGCCAGCATTGTTCTTTAACAACCTGGTAGAAATTCCCTAAGCATGACTTGAAGGTTTGGTCGAGATGAAACTTGCCTCCAATACTCGCGAGATTTGTTTTACGGTCCTCACCGGAATTCTCTGGAGGAGAAATCCTGGTTCCAGAGGTGCTAGAAGGCGGAGATGTAGTGGTGGATGGATATCATTCGGTGATTTCTAGATCAATGTCAGTATGTGTTTGTATCTGGACGTGTTTCACACACATAAGTTGCAGTGTAGTATTCCGCTGATAAATTTTTATTGAGCTAAATCAGGTACAAGTATCAACATACGCATATGCTTGTTGCTGTAGAGGAAAGTGACTGACCAGTAAGTCAACCCAACTTCTACCAGTTCCTCCGCTTCCAGTTGTCTGTGAAGACGCCACACCAAATTCTCCAAAGTTCATGTTGTTCATATTACCTAGATTCGACATTGAGCCAATGCTGGACATGCTCCCCATTGAAATCAGGTCGATGGGCCGAGACTCGACGATTCCTTGAATTATACGCATACGGTTCTGGCACATCACCACGCCATTCTGTGGTAGCTTAGCGGTGAAGTCGAGCACCCACATCTGCGAGGGGGCGGTTAGAAGCGCGTGATCTCCGGGGACATCGCTCGGGTTTATCTTGTACTTTGCTTCAGCGCAAGGGACCAATCTCAGCGTAGCGATGGTGACATCTTCTAGAGTATCAAGCATCGATGTCTTGAGATGTGCTAAAGGGATATCAATGTTCCACGTTAACGGTTGTTTGGATGGCGAACAGCTGCGAAGGAGTTGAAGATATACGCGAGGTGAAAACCAAACTATGAATGATAGCGAAGGAATAACGAGAAAGGGTAGGGGAAGGGCATGTTGTGTCAGGAATTTGTCGAGAGTTTGCATCTGCGGTGAACTGTGAATATCACGTCAATCAGGTATAAAACGAGCGCGACAAAAGAACAAACGTACGCAACCTGCTTTCTCATATGATCTGATACTACTGTTGGCTCCATAAACCAGCGAAGTCCTTTTTCGTTCTCGGAGGCTGCGAGCCCGTCGAGCATCATGAGATATCGTAAGTGTTCTTGTATTGCACGGCTACGGCGTGCAGCTTCAATCGCAGGATCCTCTCTTGAGTGTCCAACAGCCGTATCTATGCCAGCAGCACGTCTCGCTGCATTGATCCAACGAGTCACTTCCCACGCGAGAAAGGCGTCTAGCTCTGGTGCTGCCGATGAGTTCCCGTTACTGCTTGTATTATTGGCGAAGGACGTCTTGACAGCAACATGGTCGTTGATATCAATGTCAAGTACAAGTACTTTGCCTGCGAGAACAGTCGTAGACCCATCTACAAAAGCTTCCATGCCAAGATTACGGCCCCATTCCGCGATCTTTGCAGGATGGGGAGGACTTGTGTCTGGATAAATTGCTCTTTTGTCTCCTTGCAGCAGAGACGAGAGGGAAGCAGAGGCAGCAGCTGACTGGTAGATTGAAGACGTCAAAGTCGTGTGCTCCTTCATGAGGGCCACGAATTTGGTGGCATTTTCACCAAGGGGCAGGTCATTAAGTTGGTTCAGCGCATGACTTAGGCGGTGAGTTGTATTGATGACTGCATCGAGTTGCGCAGTTACTGTAGTATATTCAGTGCTGAGAGGATGAGCAAACTCGGTTGCTTGGGTAGGCAATGTGGAGTGCACGAGCACATCGTGTACAGCGGTCAACAAAGATGGATGGGACATGCGGTTTCTTGAATTTGAACTTCATCTGGTCAGAAGAGGAGTGCGGGAATTACCGATCAACATGCTGCAAGTGAGACTTAAGCTTGAACTCTCTCGACCAACTTGTGGTGCGTTTTTTCTCTCCCAAGGACCTACGTAGTCAAAAAGAAGGGACGCTTTATTTTTCCTTGTCTATCGCTTGCTTATAGTGGAAATGCTCATGGTACGTGAATACGATAATCGCGATCGATATGCCAGTACTTACTATCAGTGGCACTTATCACAGCGCAGAATGCATGCCTGTCTTCTGAACTTCTATACGGTTGGCCTTGGGAGAGTCCTTCCTTTAACGTTATTTTGTGGGTGCCAGTTTGCCTGCTCAACAAGAAGCGTCTTGGGTTTCCTTGATTAACCCACGATCATAATGGACTGTAGATTAGAGCCTTTGAATGTGAGGTGATAAGCATACCGAGCCACGATGCAGCTTCAGGGGTCTCTGGATGCCCACACTTATAACCTCATAGTGCAAGCGGTCTCAGGTCCTAGTGCGCCAAAGCGTTATGTCCATAATCGAAAAGCTACAAGAAACCTCAACTTCAGGTTCCATCACGACGTTATTTCGTTTGGGCTCCGTAGAAGCTATTTCCTCTCTTACAACTAGCAAAGCCCCTCTTCACTCTCCTCAGGTTGCAGGTCTTGGCTGGCGCCTAACTATTCGCACAAAAAAAGTAAACAAAGAAAAGAAACACCAGTTATGCTTCAATTCCCGTAGTTGTCTGGATGCATGGCGTGGTACACTGGCCAAGGTCACGGTCTCTTTTCCGTCACATCCTGATGGTGATCCATTCTTCCGTACCACATCTATCGCCGTAATGCTAGGACTTCGCGGTTTAGACTCAAACGATGATCATCCGCTGATCACTGGCGATTGTTCCACTGAGAAGCTTGCAAATGTCCTCGTCTCGCTGGAGGTCACATTAACCAACACACTGACATGCAATCCATTTGATGTACCTGCACCTACCAGTGCTGAAGCGCCCAGTTTGTCTCAGGCTTGCTCTGCCCTTCGTGCCCTCGACCAATCGCTCAAGACGGGAACATCATTTGACATAGTATTCCGAGCTTATAATCGTCGTTTGCCCCTCGGAAAGGTGTCCAGACCAAATCCGATTTATGCGAGCACCTCTGTACTGCAAACAACTCTGCCAGACTTTGGTATGTTATATACTTATTCTTATCTATGGTTGCTGAGTACCTTTGGCAGCCGGAGGAAACTCTGATTTGTCCTTCCTCTATGAACTGTCTGAAGGCGACACTCTCCCTTTCACTTCTCCAGACAGTTATGAATACGATTCTGACAGTGACCTGGATGATGACGATTTCGTGAAAAATAACAATCCCACACCAGTAGACAATGAATCACACGAAGGTTTGCTTATTTATTTCCAGTGTTGAAGCTTTGATCTCATGCCCATTGATCATCATCCCACAGACACGACTGATTCTGGTTCGATCTCGTCTTTCGCTAGCATTGAAGGTACTGATACTCGAAACTTCATACATATGTAAGATTGACAATTCGATCTTACAGCTGGACTTCAAGAACAGCTAGGCAATCGGCCGTTGCTTTCGGAAGATGCTGGGGTGGAACCAGCTGTGATTGGCGAGAACTTGAGACGTGGATCTCGAGTCATCCTCGTAAAGGGTGTTGCCTGGAAGACGTAGGTATGATTTTTGTCTCAGAGGCGCTACTGAATGGAGTTTGCAGGTGGCATGCTTTTGTTTATTACTGTTACACTGGCATCATCAACTTTGCAAACTTGCGGTCTCAAAGTACGCCTGACGAGCAGAGTCGCTTAGAAGATGGTCCACCACATTGCTCCCCTAAGTCGATGTATCAACTAGCTAGGAAGGTAACTCCATGAAACTTGTGTTGATGTATCAATATGAACTCAAACTTATAGCTCAACAATGAACCATTATCTCGACTCGCTTTAAAGGCCATCGAAACTAGATTGTCCGCGGCCAACATACTGGATGAGACATTCTCCAAATTCACTTCTAGGTATTAGTGATCTCCTTGTACATCTACCCGTTGCTTACTACCACTCCTCAAAGTCATGACGCTGTCAGAGTAATGGAAACTGCCCTTCTGCTGAAACATAGGAATGCATCTGAAGTTCTGGAGAGCCTCCCAGTTAAAATGGAAGCTGTGGCCAGGGGTGTTATACCCAACGCTGGACAGGTTCTCACTGCATTAATTATGCAGACACCTAACCGGGATTGAACCCGATAGTGTCGCTAACCTCCGTTGAGGGTCGATTGTCGATGGGTCTCATTATGCAGACGTGTGGCATGATCTTTGCATTGTACTACCAACCTCAGGCTATCACGTTCACTGTTGCTAATAATTATGACCTGCTCTACGAGGATTACGTCCACATGTTGTCAAACTCGTGGAATGGTAAATACCGAGTATGGTTTCGTTTTCGATCTGCTCCGTGCTATTCTGAGATGATGGTTGTTGCTCTGGAATATTTAGAAGACGCTATACCAAAATCCCTAAAGTTTACATCGTGACCCAGACTCGACATGAAATCCATGCCAGACCTGCTCCCCATTAATGAGTCCTGGTCGATGGGTCAAGACAATGATTGCTTGAATTGCACGGATACGGTGTTAGGCCATTCTGCGGTGGTTTCGCGGGTCAGTCACTGGGAGCATATGATCATCTCTGAGGCATTGCTTGAGTCCATCTGGAGTGTTGCTACTTCAGCGGGAAGGACTTATTTCAGTTAGAGCACTGTTAACAACAATTTCTTGACGACAACATGCTGGCGGAGTACTTGTTTTCTATTGATAAAACGCCAGCAACCTTACCTACATACCTACGATAGTGTAAAGCGGGAGCAAGCCCCCCGCGAACAGGGCTATGTCCAACATAGGGTCCTCGACCCCAAAGGACAATAAAATGATTTTTTTTTAAAAAAAAAACAATTTCTTGAGATGGGCTATGGGTCGATATTCCACATAAACGATGCTGAGCTCCGTCAAGGGGTGGCAGGTCAACGATTTAGGCGGCGAGTTGTATTGATGGCTGCACCAAGTTACATGACTAGTAATATTTGGTGTACTAGGATAATCGAAATCAGTGTTCACACATTTACATGCCAAAGACACTCGGAGGAGAGCGGAAGTTACCGATCCAAACACGACTCGGAGTTAGTATTCAAATATTCATGAGTTGCATCTCATCATGATAACTAGTAGACCTTCTGCCTGGGAGAGACCAAGCAGTCCTTCCTCAAACCTTCCTCTGTGGGTTCTAGTTTGCACGTTGGACACTGACAAGAATCATCTCGTTAACCCACGACCATAATCGACTGTAGATCCGAATCCCATTGAGTAATTAAGATAACTGCATACCGAGGCCACGATGCAGCTTCAGGGGTCTTTGGATGCCCACACTTATAAACTTGTTGTAGCAGTGGTCCCAGGTCCTACTCATACCAGGACCATAACCAATGTCCGTCATCGAAAAGCTACAAGAAATCTGGACTTCGAGTTCCATCACTACATCATTTCGTATAGGCTCCCTAGCCGATATCCCTGTCAGGCAGGCTCTTCATTTCCCGGTTGCGGGTTTCAGCTGGCACCTGGTTGCTCAAAGAAGACCACCGTACCGCCACAATCATGATAGACCTTCGAGGTGCCAGCTATCTTTCAACTCCCGTAATTGTCCCACTGCGTGGCATGATACACCGGTTAAGATTACGGTTTCCATCACGTCGCATCTTGATGGTGATGCACCCTTCTGTGTCGAATCTATCGCCGCGGTCCTAGGCACCGAGCTGCTCATTGCGTGTTCCAATCTGCAGCTTCAAAACGCTCTCGTTTCACTGGAGGTTACCTTTACCAACCCACTACCGTGCAATCTATTCAATGTGCTTGCCAACGTCATGCTCGTACCCGGCGCACCACTGGCAATCAGTGCTGAAGAGCCCAGAGTGCCTCAGGCCTGCTCTGCCCTTCGTGCCCTCGAGCAATCGCTCAAAACAGGGACATCATTTGACATAATATTCCAAGCTTACACTCATCGCTTGTCCCTTGGAAGTGTCGCCAAACCAATGCCGATCTATGCAAACACTACTGTGCTGCAAACCACAACACTTTTACCAGATTTTGGTACGTTCTATTCTTATTTCTCCTTCATGGCTGCCGCTGAGCATCGTTCGAAGCCGCAGAAGAACTTGATTTCTCCTCCCTCTTTGAACTGTCCGAAGGCGACACACTCCCTTTTACTTCTCTAGAAAGTTATGAATACGGATCTGACAGCGATCTGGAAGACGACAGCGACAATCACAGCAGCAACTACAACAATCTGGCGGTGGTGCAACCTGCAGAGGAGTTGACCACTGGTGATGAAGCTTCAGCAACTCATGAAGAGCGATCTCACACTCCAGAATCTCCCGAAGGTTTGTTTATTTGTTGAAGCTTTCATCTTATTGGTTCATCGATTAAAATCCAAAAGATACGACTGATGTCGGTTCAATCTCGTCTTTCTCCAATTTTGAAGGTCTGAAACGTAAAATGTCACATGTATGTCGAATTAACGTTCTTATAGCTGAACTTCAAGAGCAGCCAAACAATCGGCTATTGCCTTTGGAAGGTGTTTCGATTATTGACGAGAACTTGAAACGTGGATTCCGAGTGGTTCTCGTAAAAGGCGTCGCCTGGAGGACGTAGGTGCGATTTTGTGTCACAGGAGCACCACTAAATCAAATGTGCAGGTGGCACGCCTTTATTTATTATTGTTACACCGGCATCGTCAACTTTGCAAACTTGCGATCTCAAAGTACATCTGATGTGACACTTCAGCAGAGACCACATTGCTCCCCGAAGTCGATGTATCAACTGGCCAGGAAGGTAACCCCATTAAACTTGCGTTGATGCATCTGTATGAACTCAAAATCACAGCTTCAAAATGAACCATTATCTCAACTTGCTTTCAGGGCCATCGAAACCAGGTTGTGCGCGACCAACATACTGGATGAGGCATTCTCCAAATTTACGTCCAGGTACTGACGACCCCCTCATACTTCCTGTTGCTACTGACCCCATTCGAAGGCATGACGCCATCAGAGAGATGGAAATCGCCCTCCTCCTGCAACATAGGAGTGCGCCAACAGTTTTGCAGGGTCTCCCAGCTAAATTTCAAGCTGTGGCCATGGGCAATCTGCCCCACGCTGCATCGGCTCTCACCGCGTTATACCAACAAATTACACAGATACCTGCCCAGAATTGATTCCGATGGCGTACGTCGTTTGGGTCTGTTCGTCGTGTGGACTCCACATTGTACTACCAACTTGTAACGTTTACTGTTGTTGAAACGTTGATATTTCGCTTGTTGTCGAAGTCGTCACTGTGTCAAAATTGGAATCCCGCTCACTGTTTAGTGATTTGCTACAGGATGACCTAAATATGGAGGTGTGGCACTGCTTTCTAGATAAGAGACTGCTCAGAGAGGCGCCCAAGCATCCTCTTGTTGTCTTCATCCACTATGCAGAGGGTATCTGATTCAGTTACATCAATCTTCCACTTGGAAACTAAGGACGAACGCCTTGCCACTTGCCTGCAAGGGGGTTCAACCATAGTTTACAGCGAAAAGTTCGGATTGGGGTGGCGTTTTGGGCTGCAGTACGCGAAAGGAGGTTGGGCTTTTGCTAAAGTGAAGGTCTACCTTGACCACACCCATTGCTCGTCGGCGACTGACACCGCCACGGTGACTGTTTGCCTTAAAGACTCGGATGGGTCTGGTTCACTGGCAAAGGTTCCTTCTTTTGACAGCAGAACAATCTCAATCGCTGACTTTGGCCATGGGCCACCCACACTTCTTGGCTCGTTCTCGCCATCCACTATTATTGCACACCCTTATATGTGGTTTAATGTCACCACGAAAGCAAACTTTGCTCCAGTTATCGCTGACCCCCTTATCAATACTGCGTCTGCTCTCAGGCAGTCCATGAACAACGGCGAATTCGTCAACGCCAAGTACTATGTCTTGTCCAAGCGTAAAACTTGGAGATCTTCAGGAGAAACTCGTTTCATATATGCGAATAATACAATTTTAGGCTATGGCGCCAGCCAAGCGCCAGTTCTCCCTTGTGGGTGGTTTCTCATTTTACCCGGTGGACGAATAATAATGAATCTATTATTTAGCATTATTCACTTACTGCCAGAGCGAATCTGAGCTGATGCGGGATGCCGAGCAATATGATTATGGCTTCGACAGCGACATTGAGGAAGAAGAGGTGAAAGAGAAAGAAAAGCCGAACCCAAAATCGAAACAGAAACCGAAGGGTAAAGAACTAGGAGCGCCTAGCCAGCCCCCACCTTATCATTGTAGCCAGAGCTATTACCCTGAAGCGACACCTTCTGAGTTCGATGCATCTGATACCACTTCCGATAGCAGTGCTTTAAGTTCGGACGATGAAGGTGAGTTCGTCTCCTTCTCCCTGCGCCTGGGGTGATCCCTCATGCTGAGTCTGCTATTTAGACTTCAGCTGGACGACATGGGCGGCTACGCGGCCTCCAGGTTTCCGCTCGACGGACACACTGAGGGCTGAGCCGCTGCCTCAACCCCCTTCTCCGACCCAGCACATGGTATTGGTTCGGAACACGGCATTCGCAACGTAAGATACAGCTGCTTTGACTAGCTCAAAATGACTCAAACTGCTTGTGTAGCTGGGCATCCTACGTATACTATTGCTACACTGGCCAGGTTTCTTTCTACCCCCTAAAGTCCAAAGATCCGCTCAGCCGGCGCGACAACACAACTCAGACTTTACGCTGTTCTCCCAAGTCAATGTACCGACTTGCCATCAAGGTTGGTGTATCTCCCGTCCTTTGTGGCACACAGATTAACAAGAATCCCGAAGCTCAAGAACGCACGTTTGGAAGCTCTGGCATTTCAGGCAATCAAATCTAGTTTATTTGAGGGCAATATCTTGGATGAGGCTTTCTCGTGGTTTACAGCTCAGTACGTCTTTCTTGTTCTACACCCTGATCCACGTTGATCCTCGATCACCACAGGTACCCCGATATTCGAAAAATGGAACTAGAACTCCTAATAAAGTTCCGTAGCGCATCTGAAGTATCAAATCGTCTGGAGAAAATTCTTGAAAGTGTATCCCGAGGAGAAAAACCTTATGCACATGCTATGCTTCATGCCTTTTTAGCAAGTTTGACACGGCAGGAGGCAGGTGGTACAGTGAAGTCGCAATAGGCATTCTATCTCTTGATCAGTGTTGTACTTGTAGGTCGTGTGTTCTTGATGTTGTCCTTGTTTTTTTTTTGACATCTCCTCGTACGTTGTGGTGTTGTATCATTATGAACTTGCTTGGAACTTGCCAAGCATGTACAAGCTTTACGGACCTACTGTAATGTTTAGCAGTGAATTATGACTCCGCGTCGCGCAGCTGTGCGGACGGAACGGCCGGGATATACCCCATTCGCACATATCTCCATTCATTACCCCATCCGGATGTTGAAATTGGTCTTTCTTGCTTAATTACGATCGTGACAGTTATCCCCGTCGTTGATCGAAATGTCAGTGATCGCGGGCCCTGCAGCTGCTGCGCTGGCATCGCTGTGCCCTGATAACGTGACTTTCCTTCGGTCACTCCCCAAGGCAGAACTTCATGCTCATCTTAACGGATGTATACCTATCAAAACAATACTGGAACTTGCCCAGCAATGTTCATCTTCTAGTGAACATACAGCTGAGGTTGCAGAAACTATCGAGAAACTCGGGTCTGGAGTTGATTTTAATGAAATATCCGACTTCTTCTTTCTGATGTCTACTATCTATGCTCTGACCACAACTCCGGAAGCAGTCGCGACCGTTACTCGTGCAGTCCTCCAGTCGTTCCTGAACCCTACAGGTGATGGCGCGGAAAGCCCTCAGTGCACGTACCTTGAACTACGGACTACACCTCGCGCGACGACACACATGACGCGAGAGAGGTACCTCACAATTGTGCTTGATGAAATAGAGACGTATCCTGCCACTCAGGCCGCCCTAATCGTGTCCGTCGATCGTCGCATGAGTGACTTGGACGTTGCAGAATGCGTTAGTCTTGCCATCGAGATGAAGAACAGGGGCAGAAGAGTTGTAGGCATTGATGTATGTGGGGATCCACGCAAAGGTGACATGCGATCTTTCACTCAGCACCTATCAAGAGCCAAGGGTGCCGGTCTTGGGCTGACTGTGCACATCGCAGAGGTTTGTGATGTTCACTCTGTTGTATGCGACTCGATGATGACGCTCAGATTTGTAGCACCAAGAGAATACAACCGAGGATTCTCTGGCACTCCTTAGTTGTCGTCCGGATCGACTCGGACACGCAACATTCCTTTCGGATGAACTCAAGGCTTTGTTCTTTGCAGATATCCCGCAGACGGAATGCGGCCCATTGTCTGGATGTGTAACAGGCACAACAAACCCTCACACAGCCGGACTCAGATATCCCTCTCACCCACTTCACTCCGGATTTCCAAAACTCAAAGTGGGTTATTTTTTGCGCTTTGTTTTAGATAGCACTGAGTCTGAGGAAGCGAAAGTGCAGATGTCTTTCTGGGCAGATGCAAAGAAATTCCCCGAGCGACCTGCGATTAAGGATACTGAAGAGGTGATCAAACAAGTAGAGCCGCCAAATAACGCGCGCGCGAACAGACGGTACAAGCCATGCATCGAGATATGCCTGAGCTCCAATCTTCTGTAGGACCATGCATTGACTCTGCGAGCTATCGAATCGAATCTTTCTTTTAGAGGCGGTTCTGTCGCGTCTCTCGACGCGCATCATGTTCACTATTATCTGAAGAACGACCATCCTATCGTCATCTGTGTAAGCACGCTATCTGACGTGTCATAGGCTTTTCATCTGACGTTTTGCATTATCGTTAGACCGACGACACACTCCCTTTCAGAACGTCTTGCCTTGGAGAGTACTCTTTGCTTCTAGCGCAGCCTCCGCTAGGCATTGGCTTGAGCAGAGATGATGTTGCTAGAATCGCACGGATGAGCATGGATGCTGCATTTTTGAGACCTCGTGATCGAACTAGATTTCAATCTCGATTATGACGTCGAATTTAGAGGGGATTGATTCTGGCCCTAGAATACTTACTGGTCATGTTATTGTCAAAGCATGACGGTAATGTTTACTACTGTTAATGGCTCGTTTGACACATGTCGAGAGTTTGAAAAAACTTGCTTGCTTTCGGATTAATGCACGCATATAGTAGCACTTTGGTCTGACTTACTATTGCAGGGAAAGAAACATGGTAACAGGAAGACGTAAAAATGGGTCTACACATGCAACACGAATCCTCATCGTCTGCCTCCTTAAGCCACTTCAAGAAGGGCTCGTTAGCCTTCCTCATTTACTTGCTCGTCTCCGTATCGACATACTTCTCGCTTACATGAGAACCCCAATGAGTCAAGACGTCGATCTGGTACAGGACCACGAGAGTCTTGGGGACGAAAGGCTTGAGGTGACTGAGTCCGGCAAGGCGCTCGATGTCACCCAACAGAGCTTTTTGTTACTTCTCAGAAGTGATGATCTGTACATTGGGTTAGTAGAATTCCACGCATATCAGAAAAAGGTAAATACGAGCTTTTGCGAGCAGGACCTTGTACGTATTAACCTCCTTCGCAAGTGAACAATTTTTGGACAAGAACGAGGACAGTCTTGTATTTTTCCCGATGCCGAATTCTCGCGCCTTCCGGGTAGATTTGCATAGCACCAACCCCACTTCGCTCCTGTTCTGTTCAATACAACAGCCAAATTGAGTATATGGGCCGTTCACATCGCCATCGCTGTCCTCGTTATCTCCCAAGTTTCCAGTAGAAGTTTCCAGTAGGAGTAAACGAGAGTCCGCAAACTTGAATGCCTCAAGGCGAGCCTTGACAGCCTTGGGAGAAGTATCTGACGATCAACGTTGAGCTACAAGTTTAGTTTCTGAACTGAGTCGGCTTTGAACTTCTTGGTAAGCTCGTCGTCACTATCATCATCAGACGCGCTACTGTTCTCGTCGCCAGGAACCAACACAGCTGCTGAATGTACTCCACCACGAGTTCCATCTGTTTTCTTGCTCTTCTTGGACGGGTTCTTCAAATGAGCTCGCGCTTCATTCAACACCCGTTCCTTTACCACGAGTTTCGCGATCCCCGACGACATCCTCGTTGTGGGTGTGACTATTTTGAGGATGAGAAGATCGGCCCGTCTCAGGGATCTTGCATGAATAACAAAGCACAAGTTTCTTGAAGACGTCGAGAAGTCCCGAAGGCGTGAGGCATGATGAACGCCGTCGACGATATTCATTCTTGTCATCGAAGAAGGCCTGTGCACCGAGTTCACAGCTGCAAATGTTGGTAGGGTACGTGGAAGGACGAGATGGGGCACGAGCGACATCCGCCATGTTAGGGTCGGCAGTTTTGATGCTTATTATCGACGTCGCGACAGATACTTATTCACAATTCCTCCAGAGTGCATGCTGGGTAGATATAGTTAACACTGGGGCACGGCTTTGTTGATTGACACTATATCAAAGAGAATGGAAACGACGTACGATACTTATGAACTTTTTCCCGAAACAAACATGTATTTGCTGAGATATTGAGTGGAGGTCGAAGCATAAGATAAAGTCTTCTGAGTGGGACAGGTAAGCAGACAAAAACATTGCAAGGAGACTTTGTGGTTGTGGTTAAGGACAAGGAAGTTTGCAGAGCATCATCACATCATCACATCATCACAGTGATATCAACGAGCTTTAGTTCTCAGAATAGATGCGACTCGCTATTCAGAGTCTTCTGGCGCCTATGCATCCTCCGCTCATCTTCGTCCAACATGCAGAAAATACCTGATGCAGTGACATCAATCTTTCATTTGGATACTAAGGACGAAATTCTTGCTGCCTGCCTGAAAGGCGATTCGATTGGCATAGTTTACAGCGAGAATTTTGGACTGGGGTGGCGTTTTGGGTTGCAGTACGCAAAAAGAGGCTGGATTTTTGCCAGAGTAAATGTCTACCTTGATCATACCCATTGCATCTCAGAGACAGATACCGCTACGGTGACTGTTTGCCTCAAGAATGGGCCCACTTCAGAGGGCCCTTCCTTTGAGAGAAAGACAGCCTCAATTGCTGACTTCGGTCATGGACCGCCCGCACTTCTTGGCTCTTTCTCTCCGTCCAGCATAATCGCACATCCCTACATGTCGCTTACGGTCACTGCGAAAGTTGACATCGTTCAAGCTATCGCCGACCCTCTCGCCGGTACCGCGTCTGCTCTTAGGCAGTCCATGAATGATGGTACATTCATCGACACAAAGTACTATGTAATATCCAGGCATCGGAATGGAATATCTCCAGCAAAAACTCGTGTTTTATACGCGAATCATGCACTCCTAACACAGGACGTTGACGTCTGGCAACTCGGGCCCCTTCCTCGTAGATTGTCGAGTTTTGCCGTCTTGCACATTGTCACATGCCTCTTACTCCCGTCTATCTGCCCTCACCTCTCATACCCCAATCAATATTTCCTCTTGCTTACGCACTTCCTCGCGAGCATCACCTGGTGGTTTGTACGTAGACCACCTGATGGACAAACGACATATGCACATACAGGTTGTTTGCTCGTGGAATACCAAAGCGAGTCTGGCCTGAATGAGGACGTCGAGCAATTTGGTTATGACCTAGACAGTGACATCGATGAAGAGGAAGAAAATGAGAATGAGAATGAAGGACAAGAAGGACAAGGGGCGCGGCCTAGCACACCCACGCCTTATTATCCTTATTCTCATTCCCTTTGGACACATATTGAGTCCGATTCAGATGTGTCTGATACTGCTTCAAGCAGTGCTCTAAGCTCGGGTGATGATCATGATGGTAAGTTCGGTCTCCTTCTCCCTGCGGGTGTGACGTGCTGAGTCTACCCCTTAGACCTCAGCTCCACGGTTTATGCAGCTGGGCCGCTGCTTCCAGGTCTCAGCTCGACGGACACATTAGTTCCTGAGCCGCTACCTCCACCTTCCCTCCAGACCCAGCGAATGATGCTAGTCCGGAACACAGCATTTCCAACGTAAGTCGCATACGGCTACTCTGATTGACTCAAAATGACTTCAACTATTCTTGCAGTTGGGCGTGCTATATATACTATTGCTACACTGGACAGATTTCTTTCTACCCTCTTAAGTCCAAAGATCCATACAGCCGACGTGATAATTCCACCGAGACCTTGCGTTGTTCTCCCAAGTCAATGTACCGACTTGCGGTTAGGGTCGGTACAGTTTTCTTCCTCCGTGGTACACATATTAACAAGGGTCCCGAAGCTGAAACATACGCGCTTGGAGGCTCTGGCATTCCAGGCAATCAAGTCTAGCTTGTCCGAGAGCAATATTTTGGACGAGGCTTTCTCATGGTTTACAGCCCAGTATGGGTTTCTTTTTTACCCTGCGGTACTTGTTGATTGTCGATTACTACAGGTATTCCGACATTCGACAAATGGAGTTAGAACTACTCCTGGAATTCAGAAACACTTTTGAAGTGGCAGCTCCTCTGAAGCGGATTGTTGATGCAGTTTTACAAGGAGAAAAGCCTTATGCACGTGCTATGCTTCATGGCTTCATGGCGCGTTTGGCACAGCCGGAGGCAGGTGGTATGCGATGAAGCCGCAGCTCTTATTTATGGCTTAAACAAGTGTCGTTCTGTGTTACTGTTTTTTATACACCTTCTCGTTACATGCTCTACTGTCGTATGTCATGGAATTGTACTATTACAAACTACAACTTGATACGCATAGGCTGTGTGGTGTGCATCAGGAAAATTCCATCTGATTGAGCTTGAGAGCTTCAACGTTTGCACGGCTTAGTCCATTGAGAGTGATTATGATTAACTATGCTCGAGGTTGTCGAACCGCTGCGCTAGGCCTTAACATCTTAAAGTTAACATCAGGTTAGATCATAAGACTGATGTAATGAGGGACAGGTTTCTAGCTATAATATTGATTGAAAAATAGTCGAGGATGGGCGTCTGTGGCACTGCACATGGTAGCTATAGTACTGTGCGCAGTGTAAGTATGGTGACCCAACCCAGACATTGCAACTGCCAGTGTCAAATCTGCGCGCGATCCGCAATGCGCATATCCGGGACGATTAGCCTCCGGGACTTTTTGCTTCTTTGTCACCATGTGTCACACTGCCGGTATCGCTACCACCGGTAGCCTTCTTTCTGTCTCGTACTCAATATCTTGTTCATACGTAGTCCCACCTCAGCGTTGTCTATCACATCTGCTGAGGTATGCATACTACAACGACTCGTACGTATCTAGTTTTGCTAACTAGACTTTGTCTAGGTGAATATACTGTAGCGTTGTCTATCACGTCCGCTGAGACTTTCAAGTTGTCTAGCTGTGACTTCTTTCACGTCGTCCCCAAGATGGCGAGGCAAACTGTGACTGTCAGGGACTGTGTTAGGACCATTTTTTTTCCACTTACTATTATTAATAGATAATCGTTGATATCTGAGCGCTGAGCTCCCGGCCACTGTGGACTGTCCGGCTACGAGTGTCAGGTCGGACGAGGTGCTGAGCCCGGCGGCTGCATTGCCAGTCTTGTTGGTGCTGGAAGCGGAGGTGCAGTTCTTATATTATCATAACTGCACTGCTACTTTCAGCATCAACGAAAATCAGATTCTGATATTTGTTAGTGTTTCTTTCACCAACGAAACTCAGGATCTGGATTTTGTTACTGCTGGTCTGCGTGTCTTCATCTCCAAATGAATGTTCCTTTTGGGACTCAGATGCAAAGATCTTCGGGAGCTTCATTGAATGCGAGATTGTTGAATCTAGATGATGGAGTTGGACTGAGGGAAAGAGATGGAAGTTGGTATTCCAACATTTTACTATTCAAGTTGAGTCTCCGCGTTCACATTGGTCCTCGCCAGTTCCGACACTGCTCGATGCTGTGCCCTTCGTGTTACTCCTCGGGAACAATCGCGACCCTTCCAATATCAACATCTACCCCCTACCAAACCCATGGACGCTTTCGATGCCCTTTGAGCAAACAAGGCTCGTCAATCTTCAACCCACCCCCATCAAATCATCTTCAACCCACTGAAACAAACGGAGAAAGAGCTCCTGGTCCCGGATTTGGGCGCGGACAAGGTTTGAAGACTCGCCACACGAAGCGATGGCAAGTGGACGATTTGCGGCCATATTGACTTTGAAATAGGGAGCGGCCCACGATATGTCGCAGCTAGAGGTGTGTCATCCACTTCGATTCCTCAAATCTTGTAATCATCACCATCGACGACGCGCATGATTTAGACCTCAACCTCGCTGCTCAGAGTCCTCAGGAGGCACCATTTCATTACGGATCATTGAATTCATGAAAATCGAGAAGTATGTGCTCGTGCGATATATACAATACTAGTACTAGACAGCATTCAGCCAAGCCTTTCGACGATACCATAGAAAAAATATCATGAAACATAGATAGCATGCAGCATCATAATAATGGTCATGTAGGTGGCCATGTTCCAGCGTAAGGGCGTTCTCCCCACTTCTCCCAGGCGTGTTCACCGATGCGGCGCACGGTTCCCTGTAGTTCCGCTTTCAAAGCTGACCATCCTTCGTGTCTTACAATCTCATACGCACTCGAAAGCGACCATGGAAATGACGGGTAGGGCGGCGAGAGTTGACGGGAGTGTCCAGGTAAGGGGTTCAACTCTGGGTAGAGAGGGTCATAATAGACGGTATAAAAAAGTCGGCGAGCTTGGACGTGTGCAAATCTATGAAGACAGTCAACAAATCAGTGAGAAAACTTCCATACAGTGGAGAAACCTACCGCCACATCGCAAGGACAAAGATTATTTGGACCACAACGCCGAGCAAAACCATACCACGATGGAATGAACTGTTGTCACTAACGATAGCCGGCTGGTTGGGAGAACCGATCAGATACGACCACACCAAATGTATATACACTTTGTCTTACCAAAAGCCCGCTTCGGCTTACAACGTCCTTCGAATATTTGTGCATCAGATCACGTTCTTTCACAGATTCGACACGCAGGGTCTGAGCCAACTGATTCCGAGCATGACGCGCTGCCCTCGAAACTTCTTCCAGCTCTTCGAGGTGGCTCGTGTTCAAAGCAAGATCATCAGCAGACCTATTGCAGTTCACATCAATCAGCATTTTTCTTGAATCATACACTGGCGATATTACCTGTCTCCATCACTTAGCCCATCAGCCCACTCCCGGAGCGTCTGCCGCATCTGAGCCAGGGTTTCCGTGCGACCAACGGGTGAATCATCATGCAGGACTAGCAACTCTTCTTCGAATAGGGGTTCAATCACAGGGACAACTTCTTCCTCAATTTCTCTTCCCATTGCATCGACAATACGGATACTACTCTTGTTTTGAGCACGAGGAGTGTGAGGAGTTTCGGCTGATAGTAACGAACGAGTTGTGTCTTTCGCATCCAGGCGCCCATCCGCAATATCCTGGGCATCAGCCGGTGTCGGAAGGTGATCAATTCTTTCCCGCCCGAATGCATCCACAACCTTGACGGTAGGGGATTTTCTTAGCGAACGTGGCGATGGTATATTAGGACGAGGTATGGGCGTTGTAGGGTGTTCAGGAGTGACGGGCCTCGCTGGCACTGAATCATGTACTACATCAACATGGGCAGAACCATTGGTCATTTTTGAAGGGACGCTCTCCGCACGACGTGGGTGGCCATCAGGTAGAAAGTCAGGCGTAGATACGCGCCCGGAAGGTAAAGGTGATTTTTGATCAACTTCAGCAGTTGAAGCCTCTGATTCCGTGACGTCAAAGCGTACTTTGAGAATACTCTTTCTCCTCCCAATAGAACCAAACTGGGACTGATCAGCAGAACCATTGTGTCCATTCTGAGTTGTAGGTTGATTTGGAGTGAGCATCCATGCACCAGGGGGTGCCGGGGTGCGTAGAGGAAGAGAATTAGCACGCGACAGAGAAGGTATTGGCGTGAGCAGTCCATTGCCTGTTGGGGCCTCAGTCTTCGAGTTCCGCTCGGGTTCAGAATTGGCTCGAGGCAAAGGTGTCGATGACGCAGTCGGAGCCAACTCAGATGAAGTAGGAGGTGGTGATGTCTCCCTCGGGTGCTTGGGCGGAACGGGCGTAGCAGCCCACGCTCCAGGAGGTCTCGGAGTCTTCATCGCGGTGTAATTCGGATTGGCAAGGCCATCCTCATCCACTCGCGCCGGTGTGACATCCGCCTCACGTGTCTCTGCTTCATCTTCAGAAGATGAAGGGAGAACAGAAAGATTGGAGAGGTCATGGGGTGGAGACGGCGTGCGGACGTCAAGAATGGAAGTGCTTGACGAAAGACGACGCGGTGGCGTTGTGAGCGCAAAGGTAGGAATGACTCCAGAAGTTTCGTCCTGAAGAGTGAGATTGGTCATTGGCGGCGTTCCTGGAGGTGTGAAAGATGATGGCATGGTCTGCTCTTGGGGCTGAGAGTTATCTAATGGAGAGTCCGGAGTAGGAGGTCGGAACGAGGTTGCTGAAGTTGAGGTAAGCGCTCTGTGAAGACGTGCTTCATCGTTGGAAGAAACACCAGGTGTTTGAACAGGTGAGCGTTGTCTTGGTGGCGAGGATGGTGGTGACACCAGAACCTCTGTCTCTGCCTCGCTGGGAGGATCCTCGGGGAAAGAATTGGAAAGTCGTCTGTCTGGAGTAGTCGATCGCGGAGCAAACTCCGACACAGATTCCTCATCACTCGCTGCATATTCTCAGATAAGAAGGAAAATGACAAGCTAAGGGAAATACGGATCTTACCTAAAACCATATCCTCATCCCCAAATGTACCATTCATGATAGTATGAGGGTGAATACTCCCCACTGACTCAGTAAACTCCATTGACCGTTTGCGATGACTCTTCTCCTCATCGTTGGCTTTAGGCGTGGATGAAGCAAAACTGCCACTGTTAAAAAGACCATTCCTCTTAGATGTCGAGGGTACTGGAATCAAGCTTGACCTATTGACGCCTGATGCCCGGCTGGATGGACGTGAGCCTGGAGTCGGCGACGGCGAAGAGATGGGTGGCGTGTGGTGATGTGAGGGATCAGGCTCCTTATTGTTGCGTCCGCCTCGTTTAGGCGAACTCTCCATATCAAAAGGGGGAAGCTGATGACTCCGCGAAAAACCCCAGCCGAATCTTGAAGCGGCCGCAGGCTTGAGTGGTGTAGTATGGGGTGAGGCTTCACCCTTACTGGAAGGAGACGGCGGAACTGCACCCTGAGGTGGATGAATTGACGCTGGTGCATCGAGCACTGAATCCACTTTGCCTTTGTGAGAATGCGACTTCACAACCATCGGTGAGCCCTTGCGTTGAGCCTCCGGAGTGAGGCGAGGTAAACTAGATGATGCACGCAGACTCCTTCCACTATTGCTTTGGGAAAGATGGACACTCGCAGAAGTCACTTGATTTCCATTGCTGCCGTGACTATGATGCCTCGCCGTGTTCCATTTGGGTTGTGGGGAGTTCCAATTTCGCTCCCGTTCATGGGTTACCTCTCGTTCTTCTTCCACTTCTTCTGGATCTCGTAATGAGTCGTAACTAGCCTGTGAGCTGGCAGGTGAGCTGGCCCCAGATAGTCGAGAACTGGAACCTCGTCGTTGAAGGGATGCAAGGGTTGGTGTCGCATACGCTGTCACCGATGGAGGTCGACTGGGGTGAGTGTGGGAGTGATTAGAATGCGAGCTAAGACTTGAAGACGGTCGAGGCGGTGGGTGTCGTTTATTCCATTCTCGTTCACGCTCGAGGTAGCGGTCTCCGTCAAGCTCAGCCATCCGATCACGATCTGGAGATCATTAAAGCGTTGTGAAGTGAAAAGAAATGATCGCTTACGATCCGCCTGTGAGCTCATGGAACCTGACCTTGAGCTCCTATCATCATCAAAACTCCGAAGCGACGCAACGCTATCCCTTCTATGCAGACTCCTGCCGCTGAGTGGTGAAGTTACTCCGTTCAAAAGGGACTTGACGTGAGAGGGCGACGTCCAAGGTATTTCTTGAGAGTGGCGTCGGTGGAACTCTAATGAATGTTGGTGATGCAGCTCAGGGGTGACAGAACGTGATGGTGCTTTAGGACGGTTCCACTCGCGTTCGCGCTGGTGCATCCGGTCTTCTTCATGGGATTGTTGTTGCTCTTTGACTATATTACTATGATAAGCTCGCCTCGAAAAAATAGTGACAAGTGTTATCTCACAATCAGTATCAGAAAGTGATGAACTTGCTCTTGGCCCTGTGTATACTGTAGGTGGAGTGACGTAAAGGCAAAAAGGCATCACCTACCTGGCAACTCGAGACTGGCACGCCGAGACTGATCATGATGTCGCAAACTTCCGCGTAATGAAAGGGAGGAACGGGGCCGCAACGGAGTGGTCGATGGGCGACTGGTGCTTGGCCCAGACATTGGTGCAGGTACTAATGAAACAAACAGTGAGAAACGTTGCAGTAAGCTATTTTGAAAATGATTGCCCACAATCATCAGATGTATCGAGATCTCCCATAGCATGCTGCATATCTGAATCTTGATCCAGGAGATCTGATTGAATGGTCAGGGGTGCAAACATTGCAAATATACGACCTTACTAGAGTGAGACGCTAGCTGGGAAGGCAATTGGAAGGTCCTTTGATATGAACTTGTACTTCTTGGAGGTGATGACCAAGTGGGATCAAGCGGTCGTAACAAGGTCGTCGTCGAATTGATATTAGCATGTTCTTCCAAACGAGGCTCATCTGCAAGTAAGGAACCTGTTTCGGAGGGTTGAGAAGTAACTGATACACATCAATCAGATGTACTCGTCACAATGGTATAAATAAGCTGACCGTCATATACCGCTGTAGGTAAATTTTGATCGAGGAGCCGCGAGTGGGAAGACATGAGGCGTGCACGAAGGGTATCAAACGTTGTTGCATGAGAAGACCGATATGACGATTCGGACCCTTTGCTGGATTCTTTGATATGTATCGTGATGAGATGCCAAAGATGATGAAGTAAAGAGAATCGACACACTTGGTTTATCAACCTCATCATCACTGAGACTTTTTCTTTTACCCTTATGCTGTTCCCTTTCACGGTCGACAACAGGGGTAATGTCCATCTCACTGGTGTCAAAACTGTTTCTACGCGGTCTCGATTTCTGTGGTGTGTCCCCAGGCTCACGTCTGGCACGAGAGAATAAATCCTTCAAGCTGTCCCGGGTAACGCTTGGAGTAGCAGGTGCGAAACGAGATGACACAGAGCCAGTGCCATCTTCTGATAGGTGTGCAGAGGGTCTTGTAGGAGGCGATTTTCCGTTGGGCGAATCTAATGAACGTGCTAACAAGGCGCGGAGGCGTGCTGCGGGAGTTTCGGAGGGTGCCACAGAAGAAGTAGACGGTCCAAATTCAGAATTTGGACCATAGCTGTTTGAAAAAGAAGCAATATTTCTGAGTGGCATGCGAGGAGTAGGCTGATTGTCGTCTTCATCATCGACAACATTGAGCTGTGATCGTGCGGAGGAAGGGACTGCAACTGGGGTAAAGTCCATATCACTACTATCCTGAACACGAAGACTTGGTGTATGGCGGTTAAGTCTTAGACGAGGCCTTGATAGTGAGTTTGATGAAGGCGTGTCCATGATCGGTGACCTTGTCGGCCAACTGGCGCGTGAAGCGTGTTTCCAGCGTGTTCGACGCGCTATTGTGAGCTTGTGATAAATTAGGAAATAAATTCTATTGAGAGACGCTCAAACTTGCCAAACAAATCAAATCACTCTTGCAGGGCGGCCATGGTCTACTTAACGCTCATAAATGATGGCCGCACTTCTATTAATGACAACCCCTCAATAAGAGCAGCAATGGCGAGCAGCTGTTCAATTTTCCACCGGGAGGCACTTCCCATTACATAAATTAGTGGTGACAAAGCCAATGTCTCAGCAAAGTGTTGTGCCACTAAAGCCAAGTTGCCATGCGCAAAGGCAACCTCCCCGAGTTCACGGAATCACTTAATCTGTAGGCCACCTTGCATATCACAAGGCCATCTGGTTGCTTTGATCATTAATACCTGTACAGACAACGTCCCAACGGACAGATTCAGGATTCAGTTCCTCGGGCATTTGTACAATGTTTTGCATGATATACATTGCATGCCTTCGCAAAGTCCTACCTCTGCAAGCCCTTGAATTACGTCCCAGAGGTATCACCAGCAAATTGCAGGACATCTTCTAGATTCCTCTTGATCTGGACGTGTATTTCCCATTATACAACATGGTCCGTCATACGGTGCCAAAACCTGGAGAGCAAGCCCCAGCTGCCTCAAACCCGTCTTCACAACAAGTTCTCCCGCAGAAACTGTGAATGTGTACATCTGGGAAATATCCTTAAGATTCAACCCTCAACTTTCTTTATACGCCGCAGCGGGATCGGTTGGTCTACAGCTAACGCTGCCAACTTGATTTCGCCGCCGAGGGTTCTCCAGAGGCAAACCGGAGGGACTTCATTGTGCACTTACTTACTTTGAACTGTCATGCACCCAAGGGAACAACCGCCTTCCTTCGAGAACTAGGGGAACATCATACACATCAATGTATCATGTCTTGCACAGGCTACACTTGACGATACTTAGACGCATTGTCTGATGTAATTCATGAAGTATATTAACTGGAAAGCCATGCTGAACCGATAGCAACTACATTAGCCCGTTCGTAACAATGCAGTGCATCAGTGGGTTTGATTGTGCTACAGAGTGTTACAGAGCACTCTGTAGCTAATTTCGTTGCCCTGATGTAGTTTCTCCCCTCGGGACGTCTTTCGCCAACCTTTCACGCATACCCATCGCTTCCAGAGGCCTCACGAATGAGTTGCTCGCGACAGCTCGTCGCAAATAATTTAAAAATTTTCCCCGCCCTATTTTTCCCTTACGAATCTTTCTTTTTTTTCCATATCTTTGATCCGTTCGAATCCAGCTGCTGATTGAAGAAGTCCATTAACCTAGAAATGTGTAGCCGGTCTCACTGACAGATGTGAGAGTCGTACTGCTTGTTGTTACAGCAAGTCACGAATGAAAAAGTGAGTATGCACGATTCTCCAGTACCTTAAAGAGAAACATCCAAAGTGGTTCTCGAAAAGCAAACTTATTACATTGGCAGACCTAATCGTCACGTCTTACACACCAACTAAACGCTGCTGCTTCATATCTTCTTTCGACACGTTCCATCAGTTGTAGCAAAGCACCGCGTACTCCTGCAATACCATATCAAATGAGATCACGTCGACCCTGCTGGCATTTGTACTCACCTTGACTTTCATCTCTGTGGAGTTGTAAGGGATGAAGCAGCCATCCCCGAACGACTCGCACGCCTTCCCTGGGTGCACGGCTCCGTGGTAAGGAGCTTGGGCAATGTACTGAGGAGCACCTCCGGGCTCCCGGCCACCTTCAACAGGTCGAAGTCCATTGAGAGCTGCCAAGCTAAACTGACCGGAAACGTTGACCCATCGCACGGCTTGAGAGTTCCCAACAAGGATTTCGTATGTATCAAGCTTTTCCAACGAGTTCAGTAGATGATAACAGCCCAGTTTGGTTTGCGCTTACGTGAATCTCTTCCTTCTTGAAGCCGATCACAGCTCCTTTTTTGAAGACAGAGCATGCCTTTCCGATCACTGGAGTAGACATCATTCAGTCAAAATTATGAATAGCATCACTCAAGACGTACTGAGACCACCCTATAGGAATCACAATAAGTGGCTGACCAATAAGCAAGGCTGTCAGACTTGCCTCGCAGTAAGCACGACAAATATACAAAGGCGCGCCGCGCTCAAATCCACCCTCGATAGCATTCGATGGGATGTTCTTGCCTTGATTGAGGACCCATGCTACTGGATAGGAGTAATTTCCGCTTCGGAAAGCCTGGGTACGTTGCTCTGCATCATGGAGCCAGTTGCCTCGCGACCAGGCTTGCGCCTGTTTCTAGAGAAAACCGGAGTGTCAGATCTGTGTCAAGACATGATGGACACTAAGTATACCTCCTCCTGTTTCTTGCTGTGTTGATTGTGGGCAAAAACACCAGCAGCAAGGGCACCAACGCCGGCCAGAATGCCCCCTCCGATCTAATGGAAAAGACGAATGTGATGATGTGAGTAGTCTATACGAGTGAGAAAACATACCTCGAGCTCTTTCTTCTTTTTGTCGTCAATGTTGAACCAACTCGACTGACTCTGCCCATGAGTCGGTTGGAAGTTGCCTTGAGGGGAATGGTAAGGTTGCTGCTGCTGCTGCTGTTGCTGAGGAGGAGGTTGGTTGCATGATGGTGCGCACGGTTCAGATTTGCAGTCTCCGCTCCATTGACCAGATTGCTCATGATGTGGAGCGCACGGTTCAGTTTTGCAGTCTCCGCTCCATTGACCAGATTGCTCATGATGAGGACTGCGGTGGCAATCACCGTCTTCCATGCGTCCCCATAGGGCAGGTGTCACGGGCGGAGTCCAGTCACTCTGTAAGCGAAGCTCGTTAGTCAGTCTAGCAACGAGTAGCACTGACAGTGGTTTACCTGAGATCGGTGAGGCTGAATGATCTTGTACTGGACACCTGAAGGGGGTGGGTTTATTACTCGGAGTAAAAGGTGGATGGAAACGGACCTTCATAAAGGACTCTTGAACCGTCATAGTACTGAGTTCCAGGTTGCCAGTTTTCAATCATGTTGTGCTAGAGTCTACGCAAAGTTGACAATTGGAGTGGGGTTGGTTGGTTGTGTCGCCGTCAGTGGGTTTATATCCCCCTGGAAACGTTTCACTTTGCGCCGGACTCGGAGATGACGATGCCATTTCTAAAAGATACCTGTTGGAGAAAAAGAAGCTTGGAGGTCTTGGCTGACCCCCAGATTTGTGCATGAACGGGCGCATGTGATCTTTTCAGGATCTGACTTGATGACATCGGTGGAAAACTCCAAGTATCGACGGGCGGACCTAGCCAGCTGTCCATTATCTGATTTCCACGAGGCAAAGATGACAAGGACTAAGAGATGTGATCATGGCATGAGTTGGCCTCGAGGCATACTAGATAATATGGAAGACACTTGCATTTGTCGTGGAGTATCTCCGAAGTTCCCTTTTGGCGACTGATTGTGCCCTTCCGAACCACAGGAATCTTCAAGTCTCCAGTGACTCGATCGTGAAGTAAGAGGATTGATTATCGGAGGTCCTAGTAGCGTTCAAGGATAGGGCCGTATTAGCGAGAGTGAAGATTTGACCCATGTATCGTTTATGGCACATTGTTACCAACAACTTGTTTCCACCCCGGACCTAAGGAAGGGATCCCAACTCTACTGAACTGCTTCTTCCTGTCATTGTTGTGGTCTCCGGAAGAAAGTAATCGAGGGATTAAATGACGCCGTCTTATCAGGTCATTACGTACGCTCTCCAGAGCCGAATTTCAGAACACGAACGGAAAAGTACAACCTTTTTAAAGCCTCATGAATGCGAAAGGGTGATTCAACGCACGTTCACCTACTTTATACGTAACCTTCACGAGCTCCTGGTCAGGGTATCTAATATTTCACCCCGTGCCACCTCAGGCTCCTGGCCAGGGTACCTATTTCAACTTGTACCATCACCATCGATAACGATCAATCTGTATTCACGATGAGTACAATCGAGCCAGTTTTCCGCATCATTCCCACTATTCAGAACTACGATTGGGGGAAGAAGGGAAATGACTCCAAGGTTGCGGAATTTGCTTCTGGGGCTGGAATACGTGGATTTGCTTTGAATCAATCAGTTCCTTACGCAGAAGTAGGTGATCTAGAAGCACGGTCTCCAGCAGATCTGACCGATGGGCGTACAATGACCAGCTTTGGATGGGCACGCATGTGAAGTCGCCGTCAGGAGTGGTTAATAGAGAGCAGAACCTTACCCAGATCTTGACTGAGAACCCAGGCTTGATTGGGGACCAGGTATCTCGACGGTTCGACACGACAAACGGGAACCTCCCTTTCTTGTTCAAAGTCTTGGCCATTGGCAAGGCCCTGAGCATACAAACTCATCCTGACAAGAAGACATCAGAGAAACTCCATGCCGAGCAACCAACCGTTTACACTGGTGAGAGTCCTTGTTGACATCACCCTCGAGTCCTCATGTATAAGTTGTGCGAAGATCCGAACCACAAACCTGAGATGGCCTTGGCGTTGACAGATTTCAAGGCGCTGTGCGGTTTCATGCCGATTGCGAGGATCGCTGAATACGTCACAGCTGTTCCCGAATTCAATTCACTAATCGATCCGTCTATCGTGGCAGAATTCCTGAACTGTACCAATCTGTCAGAGTCAGAGCAGAAGGCAGTCCTTAAGAAGCTCTTTGCAGCACTCATGACCGCTGACGTTTCCAATATTGCAACGCAACTTCGGACACTCGTTGCGCGTTACCAACGCGGAGGTCAGAAACCTCTAGAAGATGGTGTCAAAGACCTTGTCCTGACATTAAATGAGCAATATCCCGGGGATGTCGGAGTATTCTGCGCATTTATGCTGAACTACGTCCGAATGACTCCTGGACAAGCTATTTTTCTGGGAGCTGGAGAACCCCATGCTTACGTCGAAGGCGGTATGTCTTACCCTGTTGGTATCCAGCTCGCTTAAATAATAATCTGGAAGATATTATGGAGTGCATGGCCAATTCGGACAATGTCATTCGCGCAGGTCTTACCCCTAAGCCCAAAGACATTCCAAATCTTGTTTCGGTTTTGACCTATACGCCATCAGATTGGCAGAAGCATATGGTCAAACCGGTCGATATCACACCACACACTCGCAAATATGATCCCCCAATCCAAGACTTCACGGTTCTCCAGGTTAAGACCCAAAAGGGCGAGATTGAAACTCATGAGGCTATTCCAGGTCCTTCAATCGTAATCGCCACCGAAGGTTCCGGTCGGGTAAGCTGGAGTGGCAACGAGTTAGATTTACAGGCTGGAAGCGTCATCTTTGTGGGAGCTGAAAAAAAGATAAAGATCACTGCCGGAGACTCCAACCTGGTTGTATTTCGCGCGTATGTTACAGCCTAGCTCGGTAATAATACCGTAATTAGAAGGACTGAAGATGTTCGAGTGTCTACAACAGCTCCATGCAGAACATAAATGACAGTCGATAACATTAATATTATCAACGATATGATGGAAGCTTTGATCTTTTATACTGTCCATTGCAGTATGCCGGAGAGGAACCCAATCATCAGAGTAGAACTAATCTAAATATCAAAATCTATCTCAACATGTCACCGTTACCAAGTACAGAGGTTCCCACGCATCACTCTCGCGCTGGATTTCATTCTTTATTTCCTAGGACGCCCACACACTCGCTCATTCATTCCGTATAATGTCAATTGTGAAGGACGATATGAGCGAGCAATCAGATGACATGGCTCATGCACAGACGAGCTGAGCATCGAATATATCCGACTTCCGAGTGGTGAGAGTATAAGAATAGCTACGGAATTCTCCGAAATACCCTTGTGTGAACCAAGTATTCGTAATCATGCTGCTCAGAACCTAAAACAGATAATGCACACTCCCTCTTGATTGACTCCTTCGTCCTCCACTTAAAGCGGCCACCGTCACTCTCGTTCGTGCCATGAAACGCGCAGTTCACACTCCCTATTTTTCGGTTTCTTGATCTCATCAATATCGGTCTGTGTCTCGAGTGATTTATCTATTCACCAGTGCATCACAGTCCTACCAGGTCCCATCCTGTCATTACTCATGAAACCACTGAAACTGGAGTTATCACACATTCATTAACTTCGCATTCAATGCGTGTATCATCTCCCCTCCTTCGTCATCGCTTTCATTCCTACTGCTTCCGTTCCTGTCCACATCATTTGATTGTTCTTTTCTTGTACAACAACCCCCTCCTCTTTGTACAACTTCCCACTTTCTTTGTACGACTTCCCTTATTACTGCGCACGTCGATCGTGTTTCATGACAAGGAGTTGGATACGACACATGTATGTACTTTTGGTCGCATTTGTACTAATCAGCGTGTACATGACTTAGAAAAAAAGTTGTGGGTTCTGCTTGTGTTGTAATTGACAATGTCTGCCGCGAAGTCGACTCGGACGCCGTTAAAACCTATGTTAGATCAATGAACCACATGGTGTTATTGATGGACCAAGGCCGAACTCCTCACACGACTGTAGCAAAAATACCAAAAGAATACTTCACAGGTCGCACTGGCAGGTTACCGAAATCACGAACAATTCACGTCCAGACATTCTGTGCGAGTCACTTCATTACACAACTGATACTTTGATCTCATCGATATCCCTATTCCCTTTCTACTTCGGAATTCATGCCGAAACAGTTATTTCGATCGATGGTATCATCATTCAAATCACACTTCGGCAATGTATATATGTGCTTGATGGTGGTATATCAAGCACGAATGCGATTGTAATACCTCCACCAAGTTCCCCCACTCGCTTACTCCCATCCTCTAATAACATGACCATAATCTCGGACGATTCCTTTTGGTGGCCATTCATCAATGCGGATATTATTTCCAGCTATTTTGTAGGTTCGTGGAGAGTCAGCCGCATGACGACGTTAATGACTCGATTAACCTCGGCTGCGGTTTCGCAGTCGCCTCTTCTATCGGGGTAATATACGATTGGGGTGAGCAAGATTAAGTATGAAAAGACCAGTGACATCATTGTGGTATTTCTAGGACTTACATTCGGACAAGAGGTACGTTGACACCATTACCGGAGCAGCCATCTCGCTGAGAACAGTTTTATAGGTGGAACTGGTCTGGGTGAATGCACTCCTACATGAAAAGAATGATGTGAAACAATAACTAATTTACGGCAGAGGCAACGCTGGTCTCTGATGACCGTTCTGTATCTCATTGTATATGGCTTCTATTTTTAATCGTATTTACCAAGTTGTACTGACGCGAACATATCCTAGGTACGATATGTTGGAATAGGATATGCTGTGTACGTTTCGATTATTAAGTCAGTGATGTTGTCCTCATTACCCATAACTCACAATCAGGATGTACATGTTGGGTATGTCTCCTCGCATAGACTCTGTTTCTTTGTTGTGACGGGTGGCATACAGCCTATCTTCCAACAATTTCGATGACAGATGCAGTAAGCATTCCACACTGATGCCTTCCATTCCTGTCCAAATAACTGAACTACTGTGCAGGGGTGAGTGAAATTCTTGAACAATTCACTGGTTCAATATAACGCCTCTTACAGTTGTGAGTTTGTTTCGAGCCTGTGTTCCTCCGAAGCTGATAACCAATGAATTGTCAGGCATTTTCATGTACAAATCACTAAATTGGACGAGTGAGGCCGTAAATGTGATATTGGGCGGTGAGCTATACACCTCCGTGATATTGACCTGGCTGAAACATCATACAAGTCATCATGATTGCTTGGTTACATGCCATGTATCAGCGATCCAGAAAGGTGCTGATATTTCTCGTTGTCATCTTTCTGGCCATCATAATCGCCAACGCAGTGATGCTCGCGATAGAGATGATGCAGATTTCAGGGGGTAAGCTATCACTATAGTCTATGTATGAGATTTTTAAGTGCATCAAGCTCACTAACAAATACCAGAGGAATTCGTTCTCTCCGGCACCCATCAGTGCCTGATAAACTATGCTGGAGATATCCAAGTTTTGTATTTCATGACTTGGATACCTGCCACGGTATGGGAGGTCCTTACGCCGTGTTTCGCGGTCTGGATTGTTGTGAAGTATTTCCGTGAACTACGACGAGGTATCACCGGGGACTGTCTCACAGTGTTGATGCAAATTCACGTTAGTTACTTTGCAAGGTGAGCTCATAATGTGAATGCGGTTATCTTGCTCCGCTGACGTTTTGCACCTGCTAGTTTTTTTGCTATCTCTTGCTTCCGGATCGGTTTAGTCTCTCCAACGCTCACATCGGTATGTCGGTCTGTCACTGACCTCCTACATACGACCACGATTCATCATTTTTATAGGACATATTTTCACTGGACACTCAGACGTATATTGGTCTTGCTCAGATATTCCAGTCCGTGCAATTGTTTGTGCTGGGACCGCGCCTCATCCTCGGAGTTCGAGAATATCATGCTGAGCTTGTGATCAACTCTGATACAGCAACCACTGTGACTTCAATTGCTTTTCAGGAGCGCGTCCATGTGTCAACTAGCAGTAGTGTGTAGCACGGGATGCGCTTATATGATTAGGCGGGTAGTGTGCAGAGAGCGAGAGAATTTGCTTTTATTTATTCCAGGTTTTGTCGTGGTAGTTATTTATGTAAATTGTGAAGTAGATATAGGTCATACATGAAATTTCGGCGAACTATGAGCACGGATACTACCTGACGTCGAGGATCACGCACTCGATCTCAGGAGTGCTGTCAAGATCGTAATGGCTGGTGCAAGTCTGTTCGTTCCTGATGCCATCACTGAAAGATATCGACCTCAGAGAAGTACTTGACTACTCAAGTGGTGTCTCTGAACCTTTTCAGCACCCCCGTTCATCCTAGTTGTTCCAGAATTACGCACTGAGTACCTCAAGCAGAATATTGACTCGTTGTTCAGGCTACTTCATCCCCATCGAGCCCAAGCAGATCCAGGTTGCATGGCCATCGACATTCGAATTGGGATGGCGAGGCGAATAGCTAGACGTTGGCCCGGGATGGTCCGACTCGGAGCTAATTTTCGAGTGTCGTTAAAACGAAATGGATGCGTGGTGTACAATATACAAATCAGTAAAAAGAATGATTGTATATCAACATCTGTTCAAAATCTTGAAGCATTGACATCCGCAAGCATGGGCGACGGGGAACTGGACTATTCCATCAACGGTCCGAATTTGGCTCGCTTACATAAACTTGTCACTGAAAACGGTGTTCATATGCCGCTGCGGCTCAAAAGCAAGTGCTTGTAGCCATCATGCTCCCCTCAATTGTACTCTTCACAGGTCTCGTCAACCTTGTGTCTGGTGCGGCTGTGAAAAATATACGACCCCTAGTAATATGGCATGGAATGGGTGACACCTACGCATCTCCTGGTATAGACCGCTTTCAGAGTGAAATCAAGGAAATGCACCCCGGCATATTCATCCATTCCATCTTCATCGACGAGGACCCAAATGTAGACCAGCGTGCAACGTTTGTGAGTATTCAGACTGCTATTATATGGGTTTATAACTGATATCCGCCAGTATGGCAATGTGAACCAACAAATCGTACAAGTTTCCCAGCAGCTCGCTGACATACCCGAGCTCAGCCGCGGTTTTGACGCCATAGGATTTTCACAAGGAGGTCAATTCCTTCGTGGCTACGTGGAACGCAATAACAGCCCGCCTGTGCACAACTTGATCACGTTTGGGTCACAGCACATGGGTGTATCAGATTTGCCAGCCTGCAACCCATGGGATCTACTTTGCCAGGTCGCGCGCCGGGCAGCAGCCAGGGGTATGTATAGCGAATGGGCACAAGAGAATCTTGTTCAGGTTAGTCAGAAAATCCCCTCATGTACTGTGCTACCATTAACTCCATAATCAGGCTCAGTATTTCAGAGACCCACACCGGCTCTCGCAATACATGTCATCAGGGAGCTTTCTACCGGACATTAACAATGAAGTCTTGCTCCCATCTTCTCGCAATTCATCATATGCGGATAATCTTGCCTCGTTGAATAAGCTTGTCCTTGTCCTCTTCCTTCAAGACAAAACCGTAGTCCCCAAAGAGAGCGCTTGGTTTGGTTCCGAGCAACCTCTTGATGACATCACTATGGACCAACTATCTGGATTCGATCAGACGCCGATGCTCGGTCCACCGAACGCCAAAGACATCATCCCGATGCGTCTACAAACCCTTTATAAAGAAGACTGGATAGGCCTTCGACAGCTTGACGAACGTGGGGGAATTGAATTTGCGACATGTCAGGGGGAGCATATGCAGATCGGTGACTGCTGGAAAGATTTGGTTGCTGAGTGGGTGGGAGAATCTTTGGGCGCAGACTGAAGCGCATCCTGGTACGATTCGTCAAAATGACATTACACGGTCTGCTCACTGCTAACGTAATTATCACCGCTGTTGATAGACAATGGTTGAATGTGTTTTATGTGAAACAGACACTGCTTTATGATTTGATCTACTAGTTGTTCACATCCCCGCCACCCCACGTTAGTGGGCACTGCCAAATGCAAAAAATTCTCATCACCGAAGAGATCATCTTGCAAAGCTGCGCTGATTTTTTTCCACAGCTCAATATTTTCGTACTCACGGCGTGAGGATTGGCTGAAAACTTGAAGCACCGGACTCGTTGTCCCAATGAGCATGTCAATCGGGGATAAAGACAACGTAGTGTGCATGATGAATTGGGTCGCAAATAACTGACCCATATCTTGAGCAAAATTCTACGAGACAAGGCAAATCAATTCAAAGTCGCGATGCCAAGGAGTTGGACTCGGAGCGCGAGCGCCGTTGAAAACACTGCACAAAATTATTATGTAATTTGTCACCTTGGTTCAACTCATCGCGTGATTTCCCCCATTTAGACATCCAAAGCAGTCCGAATTTGTGCCGAAGAATAATCTGGTGAGAGTTCACGCCCACCTGTGAAGGCTCAAGTTCCCGATTTCTTACTTCCCTCGACATTACTTTCCTTGCTCTCCCTCTTCAAGTCATCAACAATGTCTGGCGCAGCATCTGCAGCCGCAGGGTCGAAATTCTCCGCGTTCATGAATCATCCAGCCGGTGCGTGGGATGTCCGTTGATGCAGAAATGAGCGCTGACCCCCCATCGTGGTCACAACAGGCCCGAAGACAGTCTTCTTCTGGGCGCCATTGATGAAGTGGTGTCTTGTCGCTGCTGGTGTAAAGGACTTGAGCCGGCCAGCAGATAAACTCAGCATATCGCAAAACGTTGGTGCGTAGATGCGTCATTCGCTCACTGCGACTCCGTTTAAGTTATTCCCGGATAGCGCTCGCATGCACAGGTTTCATCTGGGTGAGATACTCATTGGTCATCACCCCGATAAACTACAGTTTGGCAGCGGTAAGGGTCGCTGGGTTTTCATGATAACGATCACTGATGTGCCGTCGCGCAGGTGAACTTCTTTGTTGGCTCTACCGGTTTAGGACAGCTGGCCCGGATCGCAAAGTGAGTTTCAAGTCATGCAGCAGTTTAAATTTTATGCTCACGGTCGAGCAAGTTACCGGTACAATGGAGAGGCAGTCAAGGCTTGATTAGTTTTTCTTTACAGGTTTACTATCTATTCATGCTTCCCTTGCAATGTCACTTGGTCCAAGCTCACGAGTCATTCTTTTTCTAATCATATACGTTCATATAAGTGGCCAAAGCTCCACAAATCGTTCTTGTTCGATCGTGTACACTGATATATAAGTGTACCTCTGCTCGAAAAAGGTATCATTGACTCCTACTCTTCTTCGTTCTGCTGCTGTCACTGCTAGTGGCTTTATCCTCGGAGCTCGACCCGTCAAAAATTCCCTGGGCTACGTCCCACCATCCACCTTCCGCTAGTAAGCGGTTGGCAGCCTTGGCAATGTTTGACATGATATTTTGAGCGTCATTACCCTCCTGGTTCCCCTCGCGTTCTTGATACTGCCATTGCTTGTGTTTCTCGAAAGACTCCCACGATCTGGGACGGTCATTTGACTTTGACTTGTGTGGCGTACGCGCCTTGGGTGACCGTGATGAACGCTGAGTACCAGGAATGGACTCGGCTTGCCCATTCAGCACATCCCAGATGAATCCGCCTAAGGTGGAGACAATGCTTGTGTTCCCAACACCTGTGCTCTGTCCCATGTACCACCCCAGCCCTGCAAAAAGCGCTCCTAAGATGGTTCCCCATTTGATGAACCAGATGCTGGTTCTAACCATCCAACTGGTGGTCCTATATAGGCTGACTAGTGCGAGATATGCAGCGAGGAAGCTGATGAGAGGGGGAATGATAGTTTGAGCATCCCATTGCCATGGTTTGGAGGCGATTAGGGATGAGATCAACGAAATAAGCGCAGTAAATAACGCAAGCGAGTGCGAGAGAAATGAGAGCAGAAATGAATACAGAGGTGGGGGTAGCTGCTCGGCGAGGAAGCCAAGGAGGGGGTCTAGAAAGGCTGGCAGTGGAATGTCTGCCGGATCCATGGTTGCCGTGATATGGCTTAATGCCTCGAGTTTCAAGTTACAAAAGTCGGTGTTCAAACCGTGACACGTCTTGCAACGAAGTACTTATGTAAGTGACCGGGCGCGGTATCGTTACATACTGTTACGTGGCTGCGTGACAGGATGTCACGTGCAAAGTAAATGTAAAGCAGATTACCAAATAGAGAGGGAGAAATGAGATATTCACAGGGAATCAACCAATCGGATTGTATCGGCATGATGCCAGCCGATCGAGCCGACCACCGATACCCCTACTCCGACATTTCCTGAGAGGTATTCGCTCCGCGATTATGCACCAAACATTAACAAATCTGATCGCGTATAAGTTCGAGCTTATATCAACTTTGCTCCTTTCCCAAGAACTTTATCTCATATCTTCATCTGCCCATACACCCACTAGTACTCTTTCATATCATGGCAATGAAGCGCAAATTCGACCTTGACGCTACTGACGACTGCCCCCAGGTCATTTTATTTTATCAAACTTACTACTTCCCCACTCTAATACTCGCTCATGTGTATCAGGTCGCCAAGCAAATGAAAATGGTTCCCTTCCCCAACTATGAACCTGATACCGACGTTGCTATGTCTGAATCTCCTTCATCTGACGCCGTCTCGTTTTTCCCTGAAAATAACCATACTCGCCTTCATTCTACTGCCAGCTCGTCAAGCGGTTTGTCTGTATATTCGGATGCTATCGACTATAGCTCTCGTATGTCCACCTGAGACTTGGATGTTACCCGCTTTCACTGACATCTGCGTGCTTCCAACAGCTTTGTACCCTCGTCTTGCCCAGGTAGTCGACTATCAACCAGATGACTCTGACAAGGCGGTTGGGCTGTTACAACCTGCAAGTTCATTCAGTCACCATGGGTAAGTACAAGGAGAGCTCGTCCTTGAATATGGTTCTAACTCGTCACTCCCCCCCGTCTCCACAATGTCATGCTTTACAGCTCGCATTGCTCACAAATACCCAAGCTTCGTGTCGCCTGCTCTGCTGGTCCCGACGGCTCAAGGACGATGTGGAGCTTTTGTGAACAATGCGGCGCGATTTCCATGGTGGATTCGGACTGAAATCTTCGACAGACTTGGCACCTTTTTTTTTATTTTTTTATTTTACTGATTATCCTTTCGTGATTTGCTTTTCCCCTGGCTCAACTGGTCAAGTCTAACAGTATCCGACATCGATCCTATATCCGCCTCCCTGCGCCGCTAACAGTTACCATCACCTCTATCTGCCTCCTCCGACTTCACCGCCCTTTTCGTGATCAACATCCGGTCAATCTCCGAACTTCTGACAACCAACCACTCGACATCAAAACTTCGGCCAAACATCATAATACTGCACTGCTACGTTTGCTAAATATGCTCTCGCTGTACATATCTTGCTCCGTCTTATCATGCTCTGTTGCTTTGACACCAGTTACGTGTGAATTAGCGAGTTTTCCTGGAAAAGCAACTCGAATTTTACGTAAGAAAGTCCCTTTTGAATCTTTGCTGGCTAAGTATATATCGAAAGTTTGATCGAAGTCATACATAATATCCACGCCACATCGAACACTGTTACTGTTAGCATACGCCATGACCCAAACAACTTTGCTTCAATACGAAGCACCATGTAAGTCCGATGCATCGTCACCACTTCTTGAACATACTTGGTAAACTTGATCAGGGCCTGTACACGCGCTCGATTGGTGCAAGTCAACTGCACCTGGACATCAATCTCGTCCACGATCGGCTTTCCGTCTCGGAATTGCATCCTTCTCTGAAGATTATCGAAATCGCATCGCTATCGTAGGACTTCAAGATGAGCGCGTCCTTGTTGAGGATGATTATACCGATTACCCCGACTTTGTGACACTGGTGGAGGCGAACCATGGATACCCAGCCACCAATCTACAATGGCAACCTGCGAGTGCGAGCGGCTTCTCGTGGACTGGCAAAGCGCCAGCTGCAGAGCTACTTGCCACAACTGGAGATGCGCTGAGGGTTTGGGAGTATTTTGGAGATGCACCACCAGCGTCATCGGCTTATGTTGGGAGGCAGCCTACGGGTGGAGGGCATCGGTTGACACTTAAAACGGCACTGTCTGGGGTACGTGATTGTAAACCACGCCTTGATTCAAAACACTGATGTCCTCGTGTGTGCCAGCAATCCAAAGTGCAAAGCCAGTCCACTGGTCCACCATTAACTAGCTTCTCTTGGAATGAGAAAGCCCCCAGCTTAGTTGTCACGTCGTCAATAGACACGACGTGTACCGTCTGGAACATCGATACGTCCACTGCCATAACACAACTCATTGCCCACGATCGAGAAGTTTACGATGTTGCATGGCTTCCAGGATCGACAGATATATTCGTATCGGTCGGGGCAGATGGTAGTCTTCGTGCATTTGACCTACGGAGTCTCGAACATTCTACTATTCTGTATGAAACACCAGCACCCAAAAGCGGTGCGCCTGCAGCTTCAGCATCATCACGTCTACCTACATCACCTCTGCTACGCATTGCATTCAACCCTGCTGACTCAAATTATATGTCCACATTTCATATGGATGGACAGGATGTGCAGATTTTGGATATGCGGAGTCCTGGTCAGCCAGTAATAGAACTTAGAGGGCACCGCGCGCAGGTAAACGCGATGGGATGGAGCACGACAGATAGACCAACGCTGGCTACTGCAGGTAGGCACTACAATAAATTATCTCGTGCCCGTGTTCGACCTGAACCCTATATGCAGGGGATGATTGTCAGGTTCTACTTTGGGACCTTGCTACCTACACACAAACGGCAACCTCTCCTCGCACCGCAAATTCTCGTTTAAATTCGCCGCGGCCAGACGTGAAGAAACGTGTGGTCAACGATCCGATTATGGCCTATTCTGCGAGCAGCGAAGTGACCAATCTCGCATGGTCTCCTCAGATACCAGGGATGACGATGAATACGGGTCACTCGACAGCGCCTGGAGAGTGGCTAGCGATTGCGAGCGGGAAATCTATCAAGGCACTTAAGGTGTGAATTTAATTCACTGGAGGATTGGAAGGATGATTATTGTAATTGTACTTCACATGGGAGTGCGCTTGGCCTTTTAAACTGTCCACTCTATGGCCACAACACATCAGAATCTGGCTCAACTTCTTTCGTGCTATTTTCGCTATCTCACAAACGCGTGCCCACCTGTTCTTATATACCTCGTGCTTCATAATGTCGTGGTGACAATGATCTGAAGACGTACACAATTGAAGTGTAAAAAATAGTTAATATTGTCTGAACGCTGTCACGGTATCTATGCTCGTATGTAGTATTTCTGACTACTTGAACAACCGTTACAATATTTTTCACAGGTATGAAGATCTCCGTTGAACCTGAACGTCCTGGTACTACCCGTGGTGATATCCCTGAACACGAATATAAATAGACTGGATATACCTTTTTCGTTTCTTCGAGTAGATAGGAACTTATCATTAATATGTAATTGCCACAGGCCGCCACCAGATCTCAATTGTCGCAGGCACTTTTGCTCGATTGCTATGGCACTGGGCTTCGGGTAGATGGATAGGTGGAGGGTTTGAGGAGGAAGAACTCTCCGACTCGGATGCCGAACAAACTACAGCATAACTCACGCCGCCTCGGCTATTAGATATGGTAATTCGGGCCGGTTGAAAGTTGTTCCTCTATTCGTGCACATGAGTTCCGGAGGCTGGATAGGCTTTCTGATGCAGTCCGCACTTGTCTCACATCTGTTTCACCGCGAATTTCAAAAAAACACGCATGCTCAATTGCAAGGAACTTTTTGGATCAATCGCATGACGCCGCGTATGACCTCTGATAAAGATGCGACTGCATGCACGGAGCTTACTCAGGCCCTCAGTCGATGTCAATTATAGCTCGTATAATTGACGCTTATCTCTCTGCGTTGCTTCTAGTCCCCCAACATGGCAGCTCCAGCAGGCAGTTTTGATGCAGAGAACCAGTTCATACAGAGAAACACGTCCATCTCCACGAACTCTGATGGCAAACAGGTAACTGCACCCGTTGTGGACGCTGGGGGCGATCTGGAGAGTGCGGAAGAAAAGGATGAAGGGAAGCAAGCAAGGAACACGTTTGACAAGAGACTCCGTGTTTTCATCCTGATTGCCCTCGCTGCACTCATCCTAGGGTGGTGGATTTCTTCCACCATTTTGACAGCGACACGCGGACAATGGTATGACGTGCTCTCCGAGTCTTTCAATTAACAAACCTTAATTTTTCTCGAAGGGTCGTGCAGACAGTGTTTGCGTGGTTTTTCTTACTGTAAGTAGTGATCTTTACGCAATATTATCTCACTTGCTGATTATTCGCACTGTTAAGCATTATCGCATTCCGCTTCATACCCAATTCGGTGGTGACAGAGCCCATTACCGCCGTATGGGTTCCATGCGTCCAGGTGCCTTGGTACAAGCTTCCTCGGACAGCGAGATTGACAATTGGATGGCTCTGCCTTCTTGCCATCGTGTTTGGATCTGCCTTCGGATTCCCACCTACTGGCGTGAGTTCTGTTGACTTGAGTTTTTGATAAGCTGATGTCGCTATAGCACAGCGATTATGGACAACGAGCAATATCAGTACTTGGGTTATTTGTCTTCCAGTGTGGTTTCTACTTGTGTTCCATGAACAGATCGGCTATTTGCTGGTTAGTGCCTCCCTCTCAATCTACTGCACCTGCTAATTTAGAAAGTAAGGCCTACTGTGATAGTTGGCCTTTTCCTTCAACAGACTATTGCTCTTTTTGTTCTCAAGACTGGCGCTGGTTTTTCCATCTTTAAATACATTGCGGATCTCGCAAATGATTTCTTATCGGAAGCTGATGTCGGAGCCGAGTTCTTTTTCGATGCAGCAACCATTGCGAAGAAATGGTTTTTTGTGAATGTGGTATGAGGATGGTGTCCTAATCTCGAACGCTTGACTTGATAAGATTACAGCTCGCCGCCGTTATTTTTTTCATCGCCACGATTCAAATGCTGTACTATGTCAGTGATTAGGCTCTACTTTGAGCCCTCGGTGCTAACTTATAGCAAAGCTTGGCGTCATGCAATGGATGGTCAAAGGATTGTGAGTACATGAAACGCATTATTTATCGGAGAGTGAGATCCATCGTTTTCGTAGTGCATGGCTCTTCTTCAAGCTCATGAACGTGTCCGGCGCTGAGGCGGTCGTTGCAGCCGCATCTCCTTGGGTAGGCCAAGGAGAGTCTGCGTGTTTGGTCAAGCCTTACGTTGATATTATGACTCCATCGGAACTTCATCTTGTCATGACTTCTGGTATGTTCGCAATATTTTTGCCATCGGAATGTTGATATCTATGATACCAAGGTTTCTCCACTATTTCTGGATCTGTTTTGACCGCCTACGTTGCCCTGGGCGTCCCACCCCAGAATCTCATCACCTCATCCGTCATGAGCATACCTGCTTCTATTGCCATCAGCAAGATGCGGATTCCCGAAGTCGAGGAACCTGTTACTCGTGGTCGAATAGTAGTGGACCGTGGGGATGCGGGAAAGAACCAGCCAGCCAACGCCCTTCACGCATTTTCTTTGGGAGGTCTGTTTGGCCTGAGTGTTGCGGGACAAATCCTGTGAGTCCCATAAAATGTCCATCGACAAGTCACTTAGCTTAGTCCCATAGCACTAACGTGTTGACGATCTTGTCGCTCGTCGCTACCATTAATGCTGTCTTGACATGGGTCGGCCGTGGATTCGGCATCCACCAACTTACTCTTCAACTAGTCTTGGGATACATCGGGTATCCTATCACCTTTTTCTTGGGTCCGCACATCCCTGTGATCTTGAGGTATCCAAGCTAATATTTCGCTAGGCGTTCCCAGCGCTGAGATCCTCCGAGTCTCACAGCTGTTAGCGACGAAGCTAATTGAAAACGAATTTGCTGCATACCTAGGTACCTTCGTGACTCTGACTTTCTGACATGTAGCTGATGCTTAATTATTGCAGAACTGTCAAGCATCCAAGCGAGTTCGAACCCGCTGTCGCAGCGTGCCTTTACGATTGCGTCGTATTCCCTCTGTGGATTTGCAAATCTCGGATCGCTAGGTATACAGATTGGTGTACTCAGTGCTTTGGCACCATCGCAGGGCAAAATCATTGCGAAACTTGCGATGTCCGCTATGTTTTGTGGATTTATTTCGTGCGTTCTTGATTTGTCCTGTTTTAATTTAATAACGAGAGTTTTTCTACAGAACTCTCCAAACTGCTGGTATTGCGTGAGTACTTGTACAGTCTTGGTTGTGACGTCTGAAGGCTAACTCCACTTCTCCTAAAGCGGCATGTTGGTATAACACGATGAGGGCAAGAGGTATTGTCAATGATGCTTACTATAGACTTCGTATGCAGAGGTGACAAGCGAACCCGCAGAATAATAGTAGTCAGAATATAGTTGGTGGGCCATTAGGTCCCAACCAGAATTTCACATCAGCAAAATAGGGGGGACTTGTACAGATCTATAAAAACTCGTCCAGACTCACAGAACCTACAGCTACTAAGTCCCCCTTGTACAGGCCTGTACAAGGTGGTAAATACCGCTTGTGAATTTCGGATGCCAAAAGAAATGTCATAATGCTATGTGATCCACACATTACATCACATGATCAACTTGACACAATAATTCAGAATGAATTCAAGACCTCAGCAATTATAAGCATAGTGATCAACTAACACATATAAGCACGAATAGCCGCCGGATACCACTATAAGCCACAAGATGATTGTTATATCCTAATAACAATAGCAATATACTGTACAATTGGGCACCACCATGTGACTGTGACATGCCAGGTCAATTCAATTCAGCATACTAGTAGTGTAACAATGCCAAAAAATTCAAGATTTTTGTGAGTAGATCTATAAGCTTCTAGCTACAATTTGCACTAATTTTCAAGGTTCTACATATGTGTTGTCGTTGAGTCGCAAAATACTTGTGCAAATTGATTTGGATTACTGGGCCATCTTTTAATTTTTACTTACTCCCCCTAATTAATATATTGCTTTATATACCATTACGATTTGTTAACCGGTTCGCTGATGTGAATAGGCGGAGGGACGACGATATAAGAGGAAGAGAAGTATCATATTATACCCAACTCGGTTGCCAAACGAGCTAAGTTACTCACGTATCTCAAACACAGATACCTCATTCGGTACTATGTAATCTGAGCCGGTTGTGATTTGTTCCTCCATCGGAGACCATCGAATGCATAGCCGGTAGGTTTTTCCTTTTTTTCTGGTGTCCGCATTTACATATGATTTCGAAACTTAAAAAACACGCATTCCAAAGGAGCTGTTTAGATCCATATTAATCGCATGACGCCGCATACGACCTCTTCTGAGGAAGGTGCGGCCATATGTACGAAGGTTACTCGGGACCCCACTCGATATTAAATACAAGTTGTATAATCGATGCTTATCTCCCTCTGCGTCTCTTTTGGCCCCCAACATGGCAGCTCCAGCAGGCGGTTTTGATGCAGAGAACCAGTTCGAATTCATTCAAAGAAAGACGTTTGTCTCCACAAACTCTGACGGAAAACAGGAAACCGCACCCGTCATGGTAGACACTGGGGGCGATCTAGAGTGTGCAGAAGAAAAGGATGAAGGGATGCAAGCGAGGAGCACGTTCGACAAGAGACTCCGTGTTGTCGTCCTGATTTCCCTCGCTGCACTTATCCTCGGGTGGTGGATCTCTTCCACCATTTTGACAGCGACACGCGGACAATGGTATGACGTTGTCGACTGATCTCCATGTCTTTCGATTAACAAATCTTAATTGTTTTTGAAGGGTCGTGCGGACAGTTTTTGCGTGGTTTTTCTTACTGTAAGTAATGATCTCGACCCAACGTCACATATCCCCCTCCCTGAATATTCACACTTTTAAGCGTTATCGCGTTCCGCTTCATACCTAATTCGGTGGTGACGGAGCCTATCACCGCTATATGGATGCCATGGGTCCAGGTGCCTTGGTACAAGCTTCCTCGGACAGTGAGATTGATAATTGGATGGCTTTGCCTTCTTGCCATCGTTTTTGGGTCTGCTTTCGGATTCCCACCCAGTGGCGTGAGTTCTGTTGACTTGAATGATTTTTTGATAAGCTGATGTCGCTATAGCACAGTGATTATGGACATCGAGCAATTTCAATTCTTGGGTTGTTTGTTTTCCAGTTCGGTTTATACCTCTGTTCCATGAACAGATCGGCCATTTGCTGGTTGGTGGCTCCCTCTCAATCTACTGCATCTACTGATTTAGAATGTAAGGCCGACTGTGGTAGTTGGCCTTTTCCTTCAACAAACCATTGCTCTTTTTGTTCTCAAGACTGGCGCTGGTTACTCCCTCTTCAAATACATTGCGGATCTCGCAAATGACTTCTTGTCGGAAGCCGATGTCGGAGCCGAGTTCTTCTTCGATGCAGAAACCATTGCGAAGAAATGGTTTTTTGTGAATGTGGTATGAGGGTGGTGTCCTCAATCTCGAACGCTTAACTTGATAGGCTTACAGCTTTCCGCGATTATATTTTTTGTCGCCACGATTCAAATGCTGTACTATGTCAGTGATCAGGCTCTACTTTGAGCTCTCATTACTAACTTATACCAAAGCTCGGCGTCATGCAATGGATGGTCAAAGGATTGTGAGTGCATGAAACACATTATTCATCGGAGGGTAAGATTCATCGTATTTGTAGTGCATGGTTCTTCTTCAAGCTCATGGACGTGTCCGGCGCTGAGGCGGTTGTCGCAGCTGCTTCTCCTTGGGTAGGCCAAGGAGAGTCTGCGTGTTTGGTCAAGCCTTACGTTGATATCATGACCCCGTCAGAACTTCATCTTATCATGACTTCTGGTATGTTCGCAATATTCTGCCATCGGAATGTTAATATTTATGAATCCAAGGTTTCTCCACTATCTCTGGATCTGTTTTGACCGCCTACGTTGCCCTGGGCGTTCCACCCCAGAATCTTGTCACCTCATCCGTCATGAGCATACCTGCTTCTATTGCCATCAGCAAGATGCGGATTCCCGAAGTCGAGGAACCTGTTACTCGTGGTCGCATAATAGTGGACCGCGGTGATGCGGGAAAGAACCAGCCAGTCAACGCCCTTCACGCATTTTCTTTGGGAGGTCTGTTTGGCCTGAATGTCGCGGGACAAATCCTGTGAGCCCCATGAAACGTCCATTGACGAGTCACTCAGCTTGGTCCCATAGCACTAACGTGTTGACGATCTTGTCGCTCGTCGCTACCATTAATGCTGTCTTGACATGGGTCGGCCGTGGATTCGGCATCCACCAACTTACTCTACAGCTAGTTCTGGGATATATCGGGTATCCTCTCGCCTTTTTCTTGGGTCCGCACACATCCCTACGATCTTGAGCTATCCAAGTTGATATTTCGCTAGGTGTCCCCAACGCTGAGATTCTCCGAGTCTCACAGCTGTTAGCCACGAAACTGATTGAAAACGAATTTGCTGCGTACTTAGGTACTTCCGTGACCCAATTTACGGATGTGTAGCTGATGCTCAACTTGCAGAACTATCAAGCATCCAAGCGAGTTCTAACCCCTTGTCGCAGCGTGCCTTTACGATTGCGTCGTATTCCCTCTGTGGATTTGCAAATCTCGGATCGCTAGGTATACAGATTGGTGTGCTCGGGGCTTTAGCACCATCGCGGGGCAAAATCATTGCGAAACTTGCGGTGTCCGCTATGATTTGCGGATTTATTTCGTGCGTTCTTGATTTGTCTTGTTTTTTAGTTTAGTGACGAGAGCTTTTCTGCAGAACCCTCCAAACTGCTGGTATCGCGTGAGTACTTGTATGGTCTTAGTCGTGACCTCTAGAGGCTAACACCGTTTCTCTTAAAGCGGCATGCTGGTATAACAAGAGGAGTATCTCGGATTGAGCTGTGGTGCTTTACCTTCTCGCCATAATATACCTGACCCTTCACTAGAAGGGCAAGAGTCATTGTCAATGATACTGGCTGGCCAGCCAATTTCCAATACATGCCAGTGACTCTCATTGAGGCATAGACACTTCGGATCACTCATTGCATAGAGAATGCAAGTACTATGACTGCTTCAGCGACTTAGATGGAGGCATCTTGGAAAAGCGGGCACTTCAGGTCTTATTTTTGAATAGGGCGTTTTAACGTTCTTCGTTGTTGGTAGCCTTGGAGTAGCAAGCTGCCTAGGGACTTTCTTGACCTTCACACCACTGATAACTGCCCTCCAACATGGCGAAATTCGGTAGTCTTGAACCATCACCTTCCATCCACACGCACGTCACAGGAGCACGCGAAAGTCAACGTGGACGGAGAGGCGATGAGGAAACGGGAGTAGCAAAGGTGGAATTCGAATCCGATGACGCAGTGGACCTACGTATATTGCTCTGGGAGCCATTGAGGGTTGATGAACCGAGTGTTGAGGGAGTGAGAAAATGTTTCATTGGACAACGCAAGTGAGCAGGACACTGGTACGAATGATGGAAAGCGTGTTCGTGTGGTTGCAGACGGTGGGAAAGGCCGCTATCAGATAAGGGGTTAGAATGGAAGGAAAGACATACAGCAATGCTCTCGTTATGGACAGCCTTTGTGTCGGTTATGAAATCCATGCCGGAAATATTGCCTGTACGCTTGGGAAATTTTGTGAAATACCTCTGGTTGGGCATCGTTGCACTCAGTACATTTGCTCAAATCTGCCGGACGATGTAATGGTACATTGCCACCGAGAAAGATGACGTCCTCGTCAACGATGGTAGTCATTTGGACTTTGGGGGGCAGGGATACCTCGTGTCTGTAATGTTCGGAGGTGGAATTGGAGGCGTAGTAAGATAAGAAAGTAGCGCATCCGATCTAAGGTCTGGGACGAATTTCGAGTCAATCACCTGACGAACATCGAAATTCAACCCGCCCGAATGACCTGTCCTGACATCCTCAAAATATAGATATTTTATGGAACATTAGTAGTCCAGCCTCTACGATTGTAATATAGGTAAGCTCCGCCGAAGCGATAACAGCAGCATGACGCAGTGGAAGCGTGCAGGGCTCATAACCCTGAGGTCACTGGATCGAAACCAGTTGCTGCTAGATAGATTCATTATGTTTTTGCCCCCCAATTGATTTTATCTAACCAGTGCACATAAAACTTAAGCTTCGCCTTCTAGTCACCAATTCTGATACAGTAACTTGTGAAGAATATGAATAATGGAGTCAAACTAAAAATGTATTTTAAATTGACGGGCGGGTCAGCCGCCATGTAAGTAGAGGCTGCTCCGCCTTCATCGATCACCCTCTCCATCACCTCACTGAATTACCGCCTACCCGCCGTGCTATCAGTCCGCCTGGCATTATAAGCAATGCCTCCAACTACTGCCGCAACACTTGCTACAAGCATGGGGAAACGCAGAATTCACTACCGCATATTCGGACACGCGCATCGGGCTGCCTACGAACGGACAATCAATACGACGCTTGCCGAGTACAATTCATTCTTTACATATCCAACATCCACACCTTCAGCGCAATTGGTGCCTACACCACATGTGGAAAGTACTGCGAGTGGTGCCTTCTTGCCCGGGCAACTCACCACGGGAGAACAGGCACCAACGGGCATTCTTGCTCAGCAACTACCTCCTACGATTCCCAACGAGAGGCCGGGAGGTAATGTGTTAGTGGCGGTTGCCGTTGCCATTGTGGTTATGGGGAGCTTGGTAGGTGTTATCGCCGCAGGGGAGATCATGAAACGCCGGAAACGTCGCCCAGATACTACAGAGGGGAGTAACAAGGACGAAACAAACTTAGCGCAGGACAAAGGGAAGGAAGTCTTCGACGGGAAAAGTCTAGATTCATCTATATCGTCGCTTCAGAATTCGCCAACGTCCACGGATAGTCTGGCGCTTCATTCAAAACACGCAACTCGTCCCGTGCAGAGAACAATACCATTCTGGTTCTCCCGGATCTTCCGGAAGGCTGAGACAGGCTTGCATCGCAGGAACGCGGAATCCCCAACGGAAAAATCACATGCATCACACATTCCTGCAGATCGATCAGCAGAGTTGCCGCAGCGGACGACGTGGTCGGATTTTTCATATACGCTAGAACCGGAGTCCTTAAGTTATCCAAGGCCGCTTTTGCATTGTATACTCGAGGAATGTGAAGATGATTGTCAAAGCCAGAGCGGCAGCGAGATCGCCCTCACGTTGGGCCTTGCGATACAGCGTTCTCTAGATTCCATTGCCATCACATCATCTGTCCACGGGGCATCTCGAGCCAGATCATTTGCCAGCCTTCGAAAAGCAGCCAAGGTCAGCTCTATCGTCGAGGAGAGATACGGTGAAGACCGAGGAGGCGCTCCGGATGTAGGAATTCCGGGCTCAGTATCTACAGGAATGAGCGTATGCCCCTCTGGCTTGGAACTGGTACCCACGGCGTCTTTGCAGACCCTCGACACTGTAGCAAGCGCAGACCGCGAAAGCTTGAGAGAGGAGATATTCGAATTGCGGAGGGTTCAGACGAGGAGCATGCAGATGGACAAGCCTATTTTATTGTCCCTGGGCTTCAAAGAAGCAGGCGACGAGGAAGAGACCGACGAGGACGATAAGCCATTCGATACAGAAACTGAACATGCTCCCAGCGATAGCACTATGACACCCTCGACTGCAAACTTGCTTCTTCCGCCAGGATGCGATACAAGCCTACGGCCCGACCTTCGAGACCTCCTTGGATCCCAAATGACTCTAGCGACCCTGGCAAGCAGCTACAGTGCAGTGGACCTTGATGACTTTCCTCTTCCTCCTTCCATTGTACTGCCACGTCCATAAATTAGAATCAAATTAGCCAATTTCATCACAACGAACAGAAACACGCTGCGGATTGAAGGCATTCATGAAGGGAAATTGGACTCAGCCCCACAGACGTTGGCAAGCCTGCCACAAGCCTCATGTCATTGGCTAGCTAAGATTGAAATCGGAAATGTAAATGTGACACACGCGTGTGTGACTGCGTGTCACATCATCTATTGTTCTCTAGCCATGAGATATATATCCATGTCGTTCCGGCGTTGCACTGAACCACTAAATTTCCCAAGTTCTAGGTGATATCAGAGCGCGTCATGATTTCAGTCTCAATTATTTTCTTCAGTTTCTCTTCTGCTGTTGCTCTATTCTTTCTAAGTTATGTTGTATACCATGTCATCATAGCTCCCCGATCCAATCCCCTCAGAAAGTTGGCTGGACCACCTTTAAATGGGCCACTGCACAATCACATGTCGCCTGTACTCGAGTAAGCTCTCCGCCTCCCACTATACTTTTCTGCTCACTTTTTCTATCAGCCCATTCAGGTCACCTAGGACTCATGCTGCCTATGTGGAGAAATACGGCAGGAACGTCCGTATAAGGGGGCTTGGTCCTGTGAGTGACTGGTCTGTAATATATGAGAGTCGCGAATAACTGTTCGACGTAGTGGGACGAACGCCTCCTCCCCCTTGATCCTGTTTCTGTTGCACACGTGCTAAAGAACAGCACAATCTACGAGAAACCTTGGCAATCTCGAAGACTTATTACGAGCCTCATTGGTTGCGGTATGTTGGCTGCAGAAGGCCATGTCCATAAGCGTCAACGGCGCGTCGCCACCCCTGCATTTTCCATCCAGAATATGCGAGCACTTGTGCCACTTGTCTTTAGCAAGGGAGAGGAGCTCAAAGATAAGTGGATGAATATGAGCCAGGCAGTGAAGGAAGGGCATGTAGCCTCGGAAAACCCGAACTCCGGCCAAGTGGAAATTGACGTCTGTCACTGGATCAGCCGAGCTACCTTCGACGTTATCGGGCTAGCAGGTAACTCATGTTGGGTCTTACATCCCGCCTTTACCTGACTATCACGCATCACCCACAGGTTTTGACTACCACTTCAATGCTATACAGAACGAGTCGGACGAGCTTTTTGCTGCGTATAAGGAGATGTTCGAGATTGCCGTCTCGCAAGGAGATGGAGTCAGGACAGTTCTGGGGATCTACTTTCCCATCGTAAATAGGCTTTTCGTACGTTTAAATAAGTTTTCCTGTGAATGCAATCCTGACTGAGCTTTTCAGCCTGATAAGAGGGCCAAGACCGTCCACAGATGCCAAGAAACTATTCGCCGCGTGGCAGGAAAGCTAGTGCAGCAGAAGAAAACCAGAATTATGGATGGAGAGAAGAGCGGTTCAGCATACGCCGGCAAAGATCTACTAAGTCTGCTGCGTGGGTCTACCGTCATTTCTTTCGGTCGGTCGGCTGACAGATTCGTAGTGAAATCAAATATTGCAACGGACCTTCCGCCCGATCAGCGAATTTCCGACGAAGATATATTACACAACATTAATACCTTCATGTTCGCAGGTTCCGACACGACATCTCTCGCTCTCACGTGGACGTTTCTTCTCCTTGCAAAACATCCAGACGTGCAAACTCGTCTTCGCAAGGAACTTCTCTCTATCGTACCAACCACTCCACTATCCCGGCTGTCACCCGAAGAAATCGAATCCTTACACAACACCCTGCAGAACTTACCATACTTGAACAACGTTTGTCGGGAGACCTTGCGTCTAATCCCTCCAGTCCATTCTTCCCTCCGTGTTGCAACACAAGATGACGAGATACCTGTTTCATACCCTGTCCACTTGAGCGACGGCACGATTTCGGAACAAAAGTCTATAAGTGTGCCGAAGGGGAGCTTCGTGCACGTCCCAGTAGAGGCTTTCAACCTCGACAAGGGCATGTGGGGACCCAACGCCTGGGATTTTGAGTAAGCTTTTTGTGCTCGCTTAATCATGCCGCCTCACTGAAAGGAATTTACAGCCCTGATCGATGGGATCATCTTTCAGAGGATGTGCTGTCGCTTCCAGGACTATACTCTAATCTTTTGACTTTCTCCGCCGGGCCGAGGGTAAGCTTTTCTAAGTCTTCGTCGACATCGCTCATTTAGAACTTCAGTCATGCATCGGGATGCGTTTCTCTATGATCGAGATGAAGTCATTTCTATATATCCTTCTGACGACTTTCACCTTCACCGAAACAAACAAAAGGATCTACAAGGCCAACGTGTAAGTCGCATACATTATATCCAGGATGCGTTCTGACACCCTGTTATAACAGCGTGCTTACACGGCCATATGTTTCTGGACAATTCAAAAAAGGAAGCCAATGTCCACTCATTGTAACACCACTTAAGTCGATTGCCACCTCCTAAGACATATAAGTGTATCAACATCTACCATGTGTTAAACACGCATACCCCCTACATACGTCGACGCTAGTACATTTGCGGAGATTGACTGTTGTATCTGTAAATAATATTACATTCAGACTTTAACCCACAATATCACATCACCTTTACTCTACACACATGTACTCGCGTGCACAAGTATACTATTAGGTGCTGATCTAGCTCTGGGTTACTCCATCTGAAGACATATCGCTGTTAATACACTGTTTTTTCCGCCTCGACATCAACATCAAACAAGAGCAAATACAAACTACACATCAGGACGATATGGCTTGGTCTGCTACTCCTAATTCTTCCAGCCTCGTCGATGGACATCCTTCGATCATTGACTCTTCCGATGCGACCAAGGATGACTTGAAAGCTAAAGGTAGGGAGGTTTTATCATTCTCCTAATCGGCAGACTCACTCTGTCCTTATATTGCGTGCATTCGACGAATCCCGACAGTTTTAGTCAGTCTGCCGAGAATCTAAGTTGACATGTACTCAGGATATATCATATGTCTCTGAGACGACCCTCGTGAGGCGTGAAGGTGAATTTCTTTTCATGGACAGACTATCACATAAACAGGCAACGACTAGGCCCAGTTAAGATGGACTTCATACACTGCAAAAATGTTGTCAGCAGGTTTCGAACCAACTCCAAGAGAAACAGATTTCAACTCCGTTGTAGTAACCACTTGGCGAAGACCAGTTTGATAGACGTCCGACAAAACTACCCATCAGTGAATGTGAAAGTGTGTTCTGGGAGAAAAACCTCTGTAGTTCGGCACGTTTCGAACCTGCACAGTCCAAGAGAAACAGATTTTAATTCTGTTGTGGTAACCACTTGGCTAGGACGAGTTAAGAGGAACCCAAGGGCCTGAAGAATCAATGTCAAGGTGTGTTCTGATTTTTTCTAAAAACCTTTTGTCGACAGGTTTCGAACCTGCGCAGCGCAAGAGTAACAGATTTTGATTCTGTTTGTAGGTAACCGCTTTGACCATGACGAAGTTGAGATGAGTGAACTGTCCATGAGTGAATGTCACGTACCGTATGTTACGAGAGAGAGAAAACAAAAGCTGTTGGTTCCGAACTTGTAATTTCACATTCCAAGAGAGACAGATTTTCAATCATTTTGTTGTGGCAACCACCTGGCTAAGACCAGTTAAGGAGTGAAATTTCAACAAGGCGTCTTCCGACAGAAAAACCTCGTGTTTCGAACCTGCGGACTCTGTCCGGTCTGTGATCAAGTTCGACGAAAATTCGCGTGAGACGGACTTGAACCGGATATCAGCAACTTTAAGTGCACTGGCAAAATCCAAGGGACAGATTTAGAATCTGTTGTAGCAACCGTTTTGACCGGGAGAGAGATAAGATGATCAACCTCCGAGGAACTGTCCATTAGGTGTGTTCCAGAGTTGTCATCGGCAAGTTCCGAACCTGTGCGGATTTTGACTCGGTAACCAATTGTCTTAGAAAGACCAGTCAACACCAATCTCCGAGGAACTATCCATTCGAGGCGTGTGCTGACAGAGAAAAATAAACCTTGTGGTTGCACAGATTTTGATTCTGTGGTGGTGACCACCTGACTGTTGGCAGGTTTCGAACCTATGCTCGCGCAGTCTAAGAGATAGATTTAAATTCTGTTGTGGTGACCACTTAGTTAGGACCAGTTAAGATACACCTCCGAGGAGATCATCCATGAGTGAATCTCCGAGGCATGTTCGGATAGAAAAATCTGTTGGCAGCAGGTTTCGAACCTGACCTTTATCTGCTGTGTCCTTGGGTAAGACCAGTTAACATGGCCCTCCGATAAAGCAATCCATCCACTGGTAGTGCACTGGTGTTGTGATAGAAAAAAATATTGTCATCACTGATGGTAGTCTTCAAACCTGTGCAGTCCATGCAAAACAGATTTCGATCCTGTTGTGGTAACCACTTAAACCAGGATGATTGCCAAGTCACGAACCGCCGAGGAACTGTCATATATCAAGGTTTGATAAGAAGAGATATCATTTGTTTGTCGGCAGGTTTCGAACCTACAGCACCCAAGAGAGCAGATTTCTAATCTGTTCCAGTTGGCTATAACTACTCAAGACAGACCTTGAATCAAGTGAATCAATGAAGAATCCATCCACGAATGAATGTTCAACGCGTGATAAAAGGAAAGGATTGTTTCGAATCTACAACATATTTTTATTTTGTCACACTTACCACTTGGCTAGCAAGACTGGTCAAGATGGATGTCTGTAGTCGTCATACGCATTGACAGGGATTTGCAGTCACTTGCAAAGAATCTTGACTAGTGATGGGGAATAAGCGAGTCGCGGGCTGGCGCGGCGGCTTTTTTGCTGATAACTATTAATTCCCACGGGGTTAGTTACTAGGATCGTACAGCCACTGATATTATTATATTATTGTTGACCTCGAAGTGCAATAATAAAAAGACTACTAGTTTGCGTTGAATTCGATGGACACAAGACATGCCAGGAATAAGCCTCAGTGACGCCTGTGCCGTTAAGATGCAATAACTAGAGACACTCAGTGCTAGTAGACCATGAAACCAATCACGTCCGTCGCGATTCGGCACACAGGTCATAAGTTGCGATCGTAGACATCATACGTTGTCGCTGCTAGGAGTATGGATGTGGGGGAACTTCAAACTAGCAACATCAGGCTCAACACTGGGGTCTGCTCCTCGTCCAATTTATTTTTTTGAACATCAAACTCAAGTAGGGAGTGGCCGCGAAAAGCTGATGGAATTATAGTTTGGTCATGAGTAGCATTTGTAACAAAGCTAAATAATATCAATACATAGCTACCAGATCTTGTGATACAAAGTAAAATACAAATCAAAAGAAAGCACACCCACTCTGACCGCGCGCATCAGTTTAACACCGAGCTCTACGACAATTCCTTGACACCTCTATATCCCGTGATATTCCTCCCCCAATTCGCTATACCCTGACTCAATCTAGCAGCGACTCTGCCTAATTTCGATGTCCGACGAGGGGGAGGGGGCGGGGGAGGCACCACATCCATCTCCATGAAGGATCTTATAGTTAACTCTCGGTTCTCCGGGTACGGAAATAACTTGGCGGCGCGCTCCTGTAGGCGCACATTGACAGGACCAGTCGCGGCCCGGGGCGCCTTGAGATGATTCTGATGCGGTGCCATGGGACTCGAGAAGTGACGTCCGTGTCCCGAACGAGAGTCCGGAAGATGGGCAGTGACGCTGGACTGGTGCTTGCGCTCTCGTATGGTGGTGAATGTAGATGGTCCTCGGTCCTCCAAAGGTGCATTAGCCTTTTCTACCTCACTGGACTTCCGCTGATGCGAATTGTGCGCCTTGAGCCTTGACAGGCTAGTCTCAAGCCTGTCGAGTGCCGAAACACGTCTCACCGAGGGAGCTGGGAGAGGTGGAAGCGGTGGCGGATCTCTCGTAGGTACATAGGACGTGGGTAAATCAATTGCGCCACTAGACGCAGCACGCACGACTTGTTTCTCCACGTTGAAGATCTGTCCGCGACGCCTCAGGTTGCTATCGGTAGATCTGGCCCTACCAAGACCTAGTTGTCGGTGCAGAACCAAATCGCAGGGATCCACCGGATAGACTTCATTCGACGTAGTCGCTAGGATGACAGGCACATCCATCGACTTGGCAGCTACCGCACCAACTTGATCTTCACGTATAGAAGCATTAATTCCTACGACTGAACCGAAGGCCACTGAATGTTGAGGTACGACGTCAAGAGGCTGATCCACACGTTGACAGGAACCTGACGAAGTTCTGTCACACACATTGGCACCGTCCTGGAGAACACTGGGACTCCTGACGAGCGCAGCAGACTGATAAGACGAAGGTAGGCCCAGGATCTGTGAGCTTTCATGACTATCCTGGATCAATTGATCCAGTGTATCGGGCCCCGGAGGTGTGGATGCGATCGAGGACTGGCCTTCCATCGTCGATTTTCCAAGCGGGATGCCCACCATCTGGCTAACTTCATGAAGAAGCATACTACAAGATGCGGAATCTTCAACACCGTCACCGTCCTCAACTTCTGCTGCCTCCCATGAGTAATCATCGTCACTCTGAGTGCCTGAGGCTTCATCTTCACCCATCTGCAGCTTCGATGAAGACTCTTTCACCCTCCTATTTGAACCCCATACCCTTAGAAATTCCCTGACAGCAGTAGTTTCGTCCTCTGAGAAAAGGTTACAGACTTCTGGACGTGACGGTGGGGGTAGGAGGTCGTGACTCAGTGGAGATGGGGGAGAGGAGGACAAACGTGTCACCGGCAAGTCCTTTGCAAGATATATGGGAAATTCGTCATAAATGGTGTCCTTTGACCGAACAGGCTCTCCAAAATCGCGGCCAAAACGACGAGACTTGCGAACGTCGAGCATATGTCCTGAACCATGCTTTGATGGCACACAGCTTGCCGTGGTCAATGATATTGGCGTTGGAGTGTCTGTCAGGTGTATATCGTCTGGAAGAGGCGGACTGGCCTCATCAGCCACGCAACTGAGTGGAGATTCTGTGAGCGTTGAGTTTGCCATACCCTTCCCGTCTCTTTCTCCGAGAAGATCCAGTCGTTGGAGATCGCCTCGAGATAAGTGGGCCAGCGTGTGAGTGCCGCTGCCTGACTCTGAATCTGACTCATAGAATTCAGAAAGAAACGCGGTTATAGGCGTCACCTCAGGAGATGCGATGGTGGGCGACGGCGAGTAAGAAAGTTCGGGGGTTATGGGTGATGGTGTTTCCTGGGTGTGAGAGCTTCCAGACCAAGACAACGTGCTGCAAATATACAAAGCGATTTTTAGCGATGAATACAAGGTCATTTGGAATACACGAACCTGTAAGTCGATGTAGGAGAGAGAGTCGGTACCGAGGAGACAGCGAGGTCAGACGACCGCGATGTATGTGATGCATCCGAGGACAAGCGAGCGTGGACGGGGAAGGGTGAAGAGCTTTGGCGCGGTGACGCAATGTTGTGGCTGTTTGAAAAAGATTGATCATAGGAATGTGAACGCCGGGACGGTCTGGAACGGGGTTTCCCCTGCATCGATTGAATAACAAAATTAGTCGGCGACATGCCAGACGAAAAGCGTTGACGATAGAGTGGTGTTCAGCTTTAAACATTGCAATCATTAGGGAAGATCCCAAAGCTACTAGTCGGGAATACTCACATAGTCCACAGAACGTACGGGCAGGCTAGATTAGCACAGGATTTAACCAGGACTACGATAGAAATATGTTAGGCCGCGACACAGACTTGTATCATGTGTACTGCAGGAGGACGTGAACCTGTGACCTTTGAAACGAATCGGTTTTGTTGGCGCACTGTGTTTCAGGGGTGATTGGAATTCAATCAAGTGCCGCACCGTCAAGCAACCGTTCACTGGCAGCGTCTCCAATCCAATCAGACGAGCGCAAGTACCGAAGGACAAAGGAGACTAGGGGCACCACCTGAACCTCGAGGACATACTTATAAGATCTTTCTCTACTGGTCCCGCCGTGCCCGCCCCCCTCCATGGTTAAAGAGTTTAACCTCCCCGCCTATTCTCATTCGGAAGCTGGGCGCTGATAAGTAATCAGCGCCAAAAAAATATTATCACCACTGCACTGTACTGGTCCGGGAAGGATGAAGAGCAGATACTGAAACCGGATAATTCTCAAGGCCGCGTGCTCGGATTGCTATGCGTCTGGGTCTGGATTCTGTGCTTGGTATTTAGGGAAACGGCAGATGTGAACCGCACCAGTACTTGACTTGATGCTCTACTTGATGTTCTATTTCACGAGGAAGCAGGACTCCGACAACCGTAGGTGTGCGATGTTCGGATGATCGAACTCTTTGTCCCCGATCAACATGATTCACGCAACAAGCAAGCAGTGTCCAATTGCAAGTTCTAGGAAAGAATTTTTCCACAACTTCGTAAATTATATAATCAATCAGCCAATCAAAATCATTCGTGCGTCGACCGGTCATACGCATCATCATCGATCACATCGGTCGTGTAAGTTCATGGAAACATGCATGAGCATATGATTTTTCAGAGATATACATGATAGAACCCGTGCCAACCCTACACCTAGTACCCTTTCTTGCCAGCCGTAAGCTGTAGGTGAGCACTGTGCTCGTCATAAGGTACTTTTGATACAGGAATCTCGCGCCACAGGTCAGGAGTGAGGAACGCGTAAGTTTTCGTAATCTAGAATATATGTAAGTGCAACACAATGAAAAAGCTAGAATATACATACAGCAGCAAATGTGGCCTTCAAGAAATTACCCATCGTTGCAGTCGAGCCCTTCGACTGCGTGTAGCAATCCTCAACACCAGCAAGCTGAAGCAGACGCTTTGATGCAGGAGCAGCAACAATACCAGTACCACGAGGAGCAGGGATCAGTCGGCACATAACGGAGCCGACCTTTCCGCTGACCTTTGATGGCACAGTGTGGGGCTCACCAAGGGCTGCACCCCAGTAACCTCTTCGCACGGGGATGACGGAGAGTTTAGCAAGGATGATAGCGCCACGGATGGCAGTTGCGACTTCTTTCGCGCACTTCACACCCAATCCGACATGTCCGTCAGAGTCACCGATGGCAACGAAGGCCTTGAAGCGGGTACGCTGACCGGCACGGGTCTGCTTCTGTACAGGCATAATCTTCATGACCTCATCCTTGAGTTTGGGCAGGAAGAAGTCGACGATCTGGTACTCCTTGACGGGAAGGGAGAAGAGGTAGATCTCTTCCATAGATTTGATTTTACCGTCCTTCACGAGACGGCCAAGTTTAGTAACAGGAGTCCTGCGAGACCATATGTTATATGGCCGAGCGCAAGTAGAGAATGGATGAATACAGACCACTCCTTCTCCTCATCCTTGCGTCCTCCTCTGCGGGGACCGCGACGACCTCTGCCTCGGTCGCCTCTTCCACGTCCGAATCCACCACGTCCGCGTGCTGCGTCAGCCATTATTTGTAATTTTACTGTGCAGGTGATAGTTAGCACTTAAGAAACGATTGAAGTCAAGAGAGGTAGGTGTGTATGAGACCACATCCGACAGCGTATCGATGCATCCATCCGAAATGAGATACTTGACGTCCGCCGTGCAGAACCGTCTAGATACTCAGCTGTGTGCGATGGTATAGGATTGAACTCACGTCTTGAAGGTTCGTCGGTGTTGGGCTCGCTGTCGATGGTAGTGTCACCGCTGTGTGTCCTTCAATGCAGCCGTAAAAGGCCTGCCCTGAAGCGGTAATATGACCCCCTGACACGTTTCATTTGCAGTGTAGCCAGTGTAACACGTTCTCATCGCACGATTCCAGCTCAAAAAAACCATGAGAATATGATCTTCGTAGTCCAGTTTCGTCAAGGTGGCTCAATTGGTGGGATACACCCTGCATGTGCTTGCAACTGCGAGATACTATCACTAATTAAGTGACTGGGGGGTTGTGGAGTGGCAAAGCGGTGCTGATGATAAATACGAGCACAGGTTTCATCCCACGCCTTTAACTTCCTCCAAGCCTTGAGTCAAACCTGACTTTTTAGCATTCCCTCTCAACTACGTAACAGTTTTCTAACCCCAGTCACGTTGGCAGAACATGTCGAATACATCCACGTCCAATTTTTTGAAACAGCAATTTAGTATTTGCCCCGCGTATGCTCTTCACCCTCTCTCGCGCTTGGTTTTGAGCTGACTGTGGTATCCAGCAACGGCTGTCAAGCCGTTGGAGATGGGGCTTTCTCTGCTGACATTACTCCTAGTGTACTTGCCGTCTGCCACATGCAGGGCACCGGCGACATGTACTACTACTCTACTACGTTCTCTGGTGGACCCGGGGTAAGTCATTGGTGTCATCATTATCAATTTCAAGCACTGAGACTTTTTCAGTGGCGCGTTTGACATCCCTAACGCTAAATGCCCTCCTGATAGAGGGTCGTCGGACTGTGTGACAGGCAGTCCGGCGTCTTCAATTTCCTCTTCTTTCTCGCATTACTCATCATCTTCCAACACATCCAATGATTCACTTATGCACCCACCATACTCGCCTTATTCATCTGTGGTTTCGCCTCGCGACATTCCTATTAGAGCAGATTCGCCCTACGACATTGCCACCCCGCCTTTGACACCGGATGACGATGAAGACTGTACCACTGGTATAATTACCAAGCATTCAAAAGATGCTCTGGATCTTCTTTTGGCCATCTTTCCTCGTGATGGATTGAGCCTTTTGCCTTATGCTAAGAGTGTTGTCGTCGCCGCCCCAAATATGGGTGTCTCTTTCGACGGTGTAGTACTTGAACTCCCTGGGAAGACCAAGACACTTTACGTCGATGGCAAGAACGCCCAAGCGGTATCTCTTCGCGAAAGGTGCGTTGCATTTTAGAACCTAATCTCGGTACTTACATGACCGCCGTAGCATTGTGGCTCTCCTCGATTTGGCCGACGAACAACTCCAGTGCTCAGCTTTAGTCATCGCATTCAACAAGGTTTCCCACGGTCTGAGCGAACTCTTACATTCACTCATGTATGTTGGGGGGAGCGTTGTTACTAAACCACCATTCCAGGTTAATCCTGCGTACATTCTCGTCGGCGTGGAGATTTAGGTGGACGGTCAAGGGAATGTGAACCAACCTTATGTGGTAGGAGTGGGCATGATATAAATTATTGTTTCTTCATTACTGTATGCAATCAAATGACTGCTTTCTTGTCGTTCAATCATACGCTGACATAGCTGCTTGTTACATGCTGTGATTTAAGAAAGACTGTTAGCTAATTTGCCTCGAGGCGCCTGAAGCTAATTATGGGATCCTGGGTCAAGCTGACCCACTGGGCCTATCGCAAACAACGTTTCTTTTTCATTTCGATTATCATAACATGGGGTTGCTCGACTTTCTTTTCTCCATCGTCAAAGCGATTTGCGGAGAGTCGTCTCAGCCAGAAGGCGAAAAGCCTACTGGTGTACAGAGACCACCGCGACCACAGGAGCCACTATCTCCTCTTCCAGGCGGTTGGCCTACTCCCTAACATGATCGTTTAAGATACCAAGTAAGCTCAGTGGGCTGCGCGTGATCCACGTGTCTTCAAACTTACAGTTCGTTTGTAGGACCAGAACCAAGGCAATCAACAGAATGAACACTACACGTCCCTTCGCGCCAAAGCAAACCAGGAAGGAGACGCTATGGCTAAATGCTTCCAGCAAAGCCACGAAGCATATTCTCGCCGTGAGGGTGCGCTAGCTAAGGAACTCTCAGAGAAGGGCAAAAAACACGAACGTACCATGGAAGCACTGAACGCGGAGGCCAGTGCATGGATATTCCGAGGTATGCTGAGTTTGTTTGTGTCAGTCTGACTTGAAGTTTAGCATTTGCGTCGCACAGAGAACAATTCGGTTTGTCACATGCTAGTGATCATTGAGCTTGGTCGGTTTCTGATACTTCTATAATGCTAACAGGACAGCAAGCCCGGCGAATTAGATCTGCACGGACTGTACGTCAAGGAAGCCATATCATACTCTGATAAAGCTATCAAGGAGGCTCGACAGCGGGGGGATTCACAGATCCGCCTCATTGTTGGTACGTGAAATATTGAACTTTGACTATGGTACATAACTCATACATGGTACAGGCAAAGGCTTGCACTCCAATGGCCATGTTGCTAAAATCAAACCTGCTCTAGAGGATTTGATGAAACAGTATGTATGGCTTGTGGGTCCTCTCTGCATATTAGCTAAACTATTTCTGTCAAAGGCTCAATCTTCCTGTCGAGGTGGATCCACAGAACACAGGCGTTCTGATCGTGCAGCTTGCTTGATCATCCAGTGTGATACCTTTTGTGAACACTGAATTACCCGACGGAGTCACGGATTTGATCACATGCACTGCGGCCGCAATAGTCGCCTCCCATTCAATCTGCGATTTTGCTGAACAAAGACGTGATATTGATGTATTATATCTATTTCCATGTATACCACTCTAACATAACCTCCGATGCTGTAAACACAAGGTTAACATGAGGCGGCGTTTTGACGGTCAGGGTTCCCACTAGTTTCAGCCATCACAACAGGACCTTTGTCTCTGTCCCCCACTTATCATCATGGAATTAGAGACGTTATACATCTTCATGGACTTGGAGATGTTATACATCATCTGTGGATTAACGGCCCTCGTGGCTCTAATAGCCCTAGGCTTTAGCTTCATCAATCTCTCCCCGCCACCGCAGCCGCCATCCTTGGGTGTAGGTTCACCATCGGATTCACCTTACACGCCAATTTCCTCGCAGCAAAGGTCGTACCACCAACCACTGCACCGCCAGCTCCCGCCACTGCGTCCAGCAATCCAATATCCCGATATCTCTTCAAGATATTCTACACTTCAAGCGCCTTCGAGTTCGCAGCCCTCGCCGTATCAGCCCCATCGCCTGCCGAGCGCACAATGCCCCCCACTAGCCACCACTCCCCTTTTATCTCGTGATGCTTCGGTGCCCAAGTTCATCTGTTACACCCCTCAGGTTTGTCCTAGCATGTTACATCTGCTGTTTACTCACCTCTTCGATATATAGCAGCCAACTCGTCCAGCTACAAGGGCGCTGCCGGTACCTGTAGTGCCCGTTGCGATTGTCGCCCGTGAACGTCCTGTTACAAGAGCGCCACAGGTACCTGTAGTGCCCGTAGTGATTGCCCCCCGTGAACGTCCTGTTACAAGAGCGCAGCAGGTGCCTGTAGTGCCCGTAGTGATTGACTCTCATGAACGTCCTGCTACAAGAGTGCTGGGGGTACCTGTAGCGCGTGTGGTAATTGACCCTCACGAAGACCCCAAGTCTCTTCGTCTCAAGGCTATACAGGAGGGAGATCAGATGGGGAAATGCTTCAAGGAGAGGAACGAAGCGAAAGCAAGGAATGAACAACAGCGCGTTAAAGAGCTGAACAAGAGGGGTGAGGCACACAGAGTAAACATGGTGCTCCTCGACAAGGAAGCCAGCGCGAAGATATTCCAAGGTACGAGGTAAATTAAAGGAACGTGCACGATTCAGAAAGCTTACGCGGACTCCTGCCTCATACAGAGAATAACCAAGTTTGTTGTGTTCTTTCAAGGGCAGCGTTGTCTGACCTTTTTCAGAACCGCAGAAATGAAGTCGAATCTCCACGGACTCTACGTCTCAGAAGCCCGGTCCTATTCGACATCGCTGTTCAAGGAGCTCGGGACCGTGAAGAATCGTCACTTCGTGTGATCGTAGGTAAGACATAAAGATACCTTTCACCTTTGTTCAGCGACAGTGAAACACTTAGGAAAGGGAAATCACTCAGATAAACATCCGAAGATCAAACTGCAATCCGGCTCACGGGGGAGGTCCGCAAACCAGTACGCGTTTTGTGAGTTTTTCTCATCATGGATGTCGTGCAGTTGGGATGTCAATTGAAGTGGACCTCGCAATGATGGCTGCCTTATGTGGTTGAAGTGAACCATGAATGCCAATTTTCTTGTGATGTCCATGTATCTTGCAACTCGTGTAATTAGTACTAATTACTAATGGCAAGGGTTCCCGATCACGAAGTGGAGTTTTGTCTCCAAACAGGACTGATGCGGGGAAGTGCATGGAATCGTGTCACAAACGCACTGTACAGCGGTAAATTCTCTTCTGTGATCTTCAATCTTCTAAGCGTGCGTGCTCGTGCAGATGACCACAATTCTCAATTGTCAAGGTGGACTACCTCGCAATGATGGCTGGCCTTATTTGTGCAGTTTGAATGAACCACGACTGAACTGCGAGTCAATTTTCTTGTGATGGCACAGTGTAGTCATTATGCAAACTCGTGTAATTTGTAACTAATTTTCGACTAATTGGGCCAAGTGGTTGGGGTAACTTTACGATTAGCTAAGTAGCAGGTGACCTTGAGCGGCAGACATTTTGGCTAGCACATACCGTTATCCGAGTCAACCCTGATACCAGCAGCAAGTTCCATTTCTCACTAGCACTCTTGGGTGTACATACTCCTTAGTCCTTACCCTGCTTGCACAAGTGCAGAGTATATATGCTGTCAGACAGAGCAACGAGATACTGTGCTAGCTAATGTGAAGGAACTCAGAGAAGGGCAAGTAGCCTGAGCATGAACGCACGGTACCATGGAGGCTACACATCGATGGGCTTGGGTGGTTTTTGAAACTTGAGGGCTCCCTCCATGATACTTACTAATTCAAACAGGATAGTCAACCAGGCGAATCGGATCTGCACAAATTCTATGCCAAGAAGCCATATCATACTCGGATAAAACTATCAAGGAAGCTCCGCAGTCATTGAGGATTCACAGATTCACTTGATTGTTGGTATGTGATACACAGGATTCATGCTAATCAAGGACACAGGTATCGCGGCAAAGGCCTGCACACAAATCAGAATTATGACGCGAATCCATTTCGCTTAAATCAAAGAGAACTTGATAAGATGGTACGCATGCTTGTGACTTGTCAATGGACCTACTACATACCTTCCCGCTTATTAGCTAAAGTATTAGTCACAAGGCAGAATATTCTTGCGATGTGGCCCCACAAAACACAGGCGTTCTGATTCAATGTGCTATGAGCCCGTCTTACGCGCTCGCCTCTGATCAGAACATCGATGTGTGTGCGATCAATAATCATATGTCCATTTTCATGCATACCTCCGTGACATAACTTCTGATAGGCCGTCCGCATGGGATGGCGCTTTCGTCAGCTTGACCCAGGGTTCTCCCTTGCCTCGTGCATATGTAATGTCATCTTCATCGTGGAATATACATGTGGGCGTAGCGCTCGTTGTGCTACTCGAGTCTACTTATCGATAAGGCCTTTGCTTCTCCACCCCCCACTGCATCATGCAGATGTTCATCCCCTCTATACTATCGCTCTTTGGGGCCCTATTGAAGGGCCCAGCTTGGTTGCTACAGAAAGTAATCTCTGTATTCTTTGGCAGGAAAGAGCCCCCGCCGCTGCCGACACAATCCGCAGCTTCATGTTCACTATCTGATTCACCATACGTATACGAAAGTGCTCACTCGCAGCATCAAGGATCATATGAACGAACCCGCTCGCAGCCGCAAAGATCAACTTACCCGCCACCGCGTTCAGCAGCCGAACACCCTCAGTCCCCTTCCGCCCATCAATCACCTTCGCAGCAAAGATCAACTTACCCGCCACTGCGCCCAGCGGCCGAACACTCTCAATCCTCTTTCGCCTATCAGTCACCTTTACAGTACACTCCCCGTCAGCCTCATCGCCAACCGAGCGTACGGACCCCTGCACAACGCACGCCCTCCGTATCTCCTAGTGTTGCTCCGGTGATCGGGCCTGTCCGAAGTCACATCCCTCAGGTCTGTCTTAGCATGATCCATCTGCCAGTGCTGTCCACTCACTTCTTCGAAATCCTTTCAATCACCTTTGCAGGACATACGTTCTCAACCTCACCGCCAACCAAGCGTACGAATCCCTGCACGACACACGTCCCCCGTATCTCCTGATGTTACTCCGGTGACCGAGCCCGTTCGAAGTCAAATCCCTCAGGTCTGTCTTAGCATGTATCCATCTATTAATGCTGTCTACTCATTTCTTTGACACAGACATCACGTCGTTTTTCTGGACCTGAATTAGCTTCAAGAGCACCAGAGGTTATCGAGACACCTATTGTGATCGACCCCTACGAAGATACCGATTCTCTTCGTCTCAAAGCCAGAAATGAAGGGAGTCGCATGGAAGAATGTTTCAAGCAGAGTCGCGAAGCGTTCGCTCGTAACGAAAAAGCGCTCGCTAAACAGCTTTCCCTGAAGGGTGAGGCCCACAAAGCCAATATGGTGCGCTTAGATAAGGAAGCCAGCACGAAGATATTTCGAGGTATGTGACTGATGGACGGAGTGTGTAAGATCTTCCAACTTACCTCCAGCCTCATCTAGAGAATAATCAAGTTTGTTGTTGCTCTTATAAAATACGCTACTGTCCGACACTTTTCCCAGGGACACATGTCCGACAGGGTTGATCTTCACGGTCTCTTTGTCTCAGAAGCCAAGGTGTACTTCAGCAACGCTGTTCGAAGGGCTCAGAACAGTGGGGAATCGTTGCTTTATGTGATCGTAGGTAAGATATCGTCCATAACACATTCAACTTCAAAAACAGGTTTCTCATTGATTGTAAAACTGCTCAGGAAGGGGAAATCACTCCGAAAACAATATCGCCAGGATCAAACCTGCAATCCAAGAATATGGGCAAAGGTATGTGCATCGCGAATGCATACCCACAAGTTGGTTCTCACCATAGATGCCATGCAGTGTGGGTCTGGACGTTGAAGTGGATCCTCTTAATAATGGTTGCCTTGTTGTGAGTCTTGATCCCAGCTAATCTGAACGGCAATTCTTTGCTATCCTATGTACCCACACTCGTACGTGCTTTTTGGTGTCATCCTTCCCCTTTTCATACTTGAGTGTGTACGATACTATAAGTGTTTTGGTGTAGTATGTAACAATGTATCATAGTGAGGTGTAAGCACGGTAGTCAATGCTTCAAAATTTACTGATTCGGACTTGATTCGGACGGATCGGAACGAGACTAGTAGGAGAGACTGATATTAAGTTAAGGTTCCACTACGGCTCGTACAAATTGCTGTACGTACAAAGGGACTGCCTGTTGGTTCATTCTGGCTCCAGATAAACACGCTGGCTGGCTGGCTAGCACATTATTAAGTTAATCTTACGACGCCTACTCCGCACCGATGCAGCGAGTGCCCACTTTCCATTCTCGAGTGTACACCCTCTTTATCTCACTGCAAAGCTCTCGTTCGTACGCGTTCAAAAGCACCAATCCCTATCCTTATCCAACACAAACGAACCCTCAACCACACCAGATTTTCCATTTACCACGAAGTGCAACCCAGGAGGATGTGAAACGGAGATGCACGTATCATCTTATACTACTGCTGTCGTACCGCCTAACACAAAGCAGATTATGAACTTGTCCGAATATACCACCCGGACTCGGCTGTCGCTCGCCACTATCCCTCCGAGGAGTCGCAGGCACGATTTCAAGCTATTTCTAGAGCGTACGATATACTTCGAGGAAAAGCTTCTTCTGGCGAACCGGTTGAACCTACCCACAAAGTAGATCCTATACGATGGTCAGCTAGGTCGCGTCGTCCTCATTTCGACGATACAGCTAGTGATGAGCGGTGGAAAGAGAGGGTGATCATGGGTACTGTATTACTGGTAAGTGTTCTTAAAACATTTCTTGCATGAACTGATTCGCGACGGCCCATCATCAATTTGATTTTAGACTCTAGCTGCATTTGTCGCACAGACTAGTTGGACTCGGCAGCAGGCTATTGCAGAAATGTCAAGTCATAGACGGTCACCCCATCAAAGTAAAAAGTCAGGGAATGGCGATGGCGCTCTTGCTGCAGACCATGAAGATGGATGACCAGAAGGCGGCCTTAAATGCAGCCAGGGAGGTCACGATCTTTGCGGCAGGCGTTGACTATCGCACTATCCGTTTCACCATTCCTCTGATCAATGACCATTGCCGCGGTGTACAATGGGTGCCTCCTGCGCACATGTACTTATTGGTTATCGGCAGTTTATGCCTCGTGCCAAGTTGTACGACTTTAATCGATCTGCTAACCCCGTCCAAACGTACAAGGACAGGGCAGGGGTAGTATTCCTCGATGTCCACTATGTACGTCAGTATTTTGATTAGGGTTAAGCAGGTAGTCGAAGGTGATAGGAATGAGGACAAATTGCAGGTTGCACCGATGTCCTTGAAAAGAAACACGGGGCATATTCACTAGCCATGCAAGAGATAGAGGCTGTCCTGGGTGTGGGAAGTTCTGACGAACACAAAGGTGACGGTTTTGTTGTTTTAGATATTCAGAAGTTGGCAAGTGCATCATGGTTTACAACGTGTGTGCTGAGGGGAGATGTTATGGAATCTAGATGGTGGTAGTGTGGCATCCAATGTCGTGCACTGTAGGTAGAAGCGAACTAGCAGCAGGCAGTGCTACCTCCAGAAGACATCTCAAGCCTTATGCGTCAATCGACCAGAACGCACTGGACTGTCCAACATCGACTTCTAGATCTAGACCATGTAAGTCTTGAATTTGTGTTACAATTACAACAGGTTCCATGTCATTAATATTTATCACGACTATGTAGTATACTTCCAGTTTATTACCATATTCCATTAGTATTGTGTGCTCATCACCTCGACGCAGCAACCGCATCAAGGACTCCCACTACCTGCAGCAACATACGGAATGTTCCCATATCAAGAACCACTCATTCTTTGTATGTTTCGTTCCACCAGTTTTCTCTCTGCGGGATCCCGATTGTGGACGTCTTCGCAACACGAGGTCAAAGTGTGTACTTTTCCGAGGATCATAATACATTGCTTCTTCAGATGCCTGGAACACTCCGTACCATGAGCGGGAGAAGGCACTGCCTCATCTAACACCATTGTCTCGAGTCTTTGTGCCTCGAGCCACTGGCACGGACGTCCAATATTATCAGCGAAGCTATCCCGGCGACCAAATTGCTCGGCGATTCTTGCCAGATACTTTTCGCACTCGGCAAATAAATGCTCCAAGTTGCAGCTTCCTCCCCTCTAAGCATAACTTTAACTTAGGATTATGAACTTTCATTAGGTCCGGTCAAAGCATGAAAGCCTTGAATGTCTAGAATGACAACGAGGGAAAACGAGAATGCTCAACAAGGTTTGCACAAGTGTGCCGCCTCCTCGGTAGATTCCATTACTTGATTATACCATTCTAGATGTCTTGACCATCAACTCTAGATCTCAAGCCAGCTTGTCAAGGTTTCTAGTAACCCTGATTAAATTCGTCGGGAGTTTGCCCGTTCCTAATTTACTGGCATCTTCCGTGATACACAACCACGGTCATAGGTTTGGCCCAGGCCCTAGCCCTGGCCAAAAGCGAAAGATCTCACGACTTTCCGATCCAATGGAATCTCCAACAAGCGGTGTTAAGTCTGTAAGTCTTATTGAGAAATAACACAGGGGAGTACAATGATTTACTTAGTCTGCAGCTTCAGTGACCGATCTCATTGCCTACAGTACTTAACTCACTGACTAACAAAGTGCCGATCCATATGAGATACGAACTAATATTACACCAAGGCAATTGCTAGATCGTGTCGCTACAATATTAATGAATATGTCAAACAAGGTTTCAGCCGACGTGGGCGGCATTTTACGGGTCTCCATTTATCAACAAGTTATATTTCTCATATTTCGCTAGAGCAGTATACAACAATAGACGGATATAAATTTAAAATGACAGTGCTAGTGACGTAGCCTTCCAGGGACTTTTTATCCTCTTGTGAGCACCGGTGAATTCACTCATCTCTTATTGATGCATATGTAACCCCGTTAATCTTACCGGTCACTTTTGTTGCCAAAAAATCCAACTCTGCCAGCTTTGAGCGTGTAGGTAGGATGTCAAGTATTACAGGTTTGTGTGCTGTTCCTATTACGGTCCGAAAGCGGAACACGAGCAGCCGACTCGCGACTTGCCGAGAGACTCCCGCGAAGGAAGACTGTGCTCATGCACATGGCGCGATAACCTGAGCGCGTGTGCTTCATATCTCCCTGACAGATCATCGTGATGGATATCGTTAACGTTCCAAATTGAGTACATTCAACTGATCTCCTGGTTAATCTACTAGCGCTAGTAGGGCATGCCGCTAACCATATGTCTCTACAGCGATACCGCATAATCTTTTCTTCGCGACCTTCTATCCTTTTCCGTACATTTAACCGATTTTTGTGTAGGCGCCCATCGAGTTACATCACAAGCATATGGGTGGAGGTGGAGCAGGTGGAGCAACTCGAGAGACCTGACTAGCTGGAGGAGTGATGTGACGTCGTCGTATCGTGGTGTGCAAGCTTAAAGTTTCTTAGACGGCCTTCCTTGGACAAGACCAGCCTCAACAATCGTTAGACCCTGGTCACCAGCATTCATGGCATCGCCTTTTGCTACTCTCCCGCCTGAACTCCTGCTTCACGTCTTCTCACTAGCATCTAATCACCGCCCAACTGCTGTAGCACTATCGCTTGTCTCGCATTGGGTGCGCAATCATGTCGAACGCAACCTTTACCATACAGTCTCCCTTTCATCCAGTCGTTCCCTCGTAGCGTTTATTACTAGCCTCAACTCCAAACCACATGCCTTTGCGCATAATCTAGTGAAGAGGTTGAGCATCACCGCACTGGGTCCTATCAGCAATATAGACGAGGTGCTGAGAAGGTGCACTGGCGTTACGAGTCTCGTTTGTGGATTTTCTGTGCCTTCATACCTCCATTGCGCCCGGAGCTTAAAGCAGCCCGTCGCGCCACCAGAAATCACGACATTTCGCCTTCCTATTACACCCCGCGAACAACTTCTGATAGCGCTCGCTTGTCGAGATGGCATAGACATGTCCATAATCTCTCCTCTAGTCACCCATCTCAGAATCCAGCTAACGCCTGCTACGACGTTCGAGAACGTGGCTCGTCTTCGAGAACTATCTCATCTTACGCATCTGGCGATTACGTATAGGCATGGGTTGTATGGAAATGTTAACTCCATCAGGGAGATGATCAAACCTGTTTTGGAGGAAGGAAGACTGAAGATTCTCGTCATTCATCTCACGGGTGCAGGGAGCGAGGCGCACCGCAAAGAGATCGAAGAGTGGCGTACTGGATTTACCCTCGAGGACATTGATAGTACCTCTACTAGCACGCAGAAGTATCTTGGATGCCTTCCCCGTACCCTAATTATAGCGAAACGCGCCACACCTGCTGTCCTCCTTCAATGGGAACAGGGGGATGACATATGGGCCTTATGATATTGTTCGTAGTGAGTCCATATCATTGCAACCTGTTGGTCCATCACGTACCAATGCTGGCATCAGTATTCTTAATATAATAATAATTGATACCGCAGACACTTCACCTATCAGATTATCTCGTACGACACAATCGACGTTATTCCCACCGCAGGTCTAAAAAATTCAATTTGCGCCGCTCGTTCGGTGAGATATAGCGAATACGAATTGGCGATAAGCTAACGTATCTCGTCTTGCGTCTCTCTCACTGGGCCCAGGCCTCAGGACCGCCGAATGCAACCCTAGCGCTATTTATTTGACTCATCAGCTGTCGTTACTCGTGAGCGCGGAAGTAAATGTGGAGCCTGTGATTCATTGACTGGATGTACATCTGAGTCTCAGACCTGTACGAAAATATCTGCGGCAGGGCCCGTGTGACCCCATCTTTCGTTGTGCTCGTGATCAATATTCGCGATTCACGATGAGCTAAAAGAAATCATACCTGTATAGGGAATATTTACATCATTCTCGTCAGGCTTTGATAGTCCTCTTTATTGTATGCAGAAAACACGGTAAAATCTAAGAGACGTAATCCACGGCGAAAACTAAGAGGGATGATATGTAAACTAGAAATAAATACATCATCGACAGAGACCTCGACATCAAGCGTCATGAAATTGATCATGGAAAGTCGTTATATACATAAGACGGTGGCACCCTTGTCTACCTATTGATGCTAATATTGCCCGGCATACGAGACGATATGTCCCTGCGGGTACTCACCCCCTTTGGGGTGCAGAATATTACTAGAACGAGGTGGAGGAGGGCCGGAAATCGATGAACGAGGTCCATACGATTGTTCCCACTCAGCTGCTGGCCACCCGTACCTACGGCAAAGGACGACGTGAGGAGACTAAATGTCAACGAAATAAAAGGCAGACCTTGAATCAGAATGAGTAGTATATGTGTGATGTGTGGCGTCGGCACGCATTTGGCCATTTCCACTATGCTGAGTATAATTGTTGAACGATGGACGAGTTGCAGGTTCAAACTGTGGGCGTGACAAGGGAGGCTGATTACACGACAATCTTGTTTCAGATCCGTGCACAAGACTCGCGGGCAACATTATTCCAGAGTCGAGGCTGGCAACCGAGGCGTTCGGAGCTTCTAGGGAATGAATGGTGGGATGATCGTATTTGTGAGAATGAGAAGATTGTAAGGACGAGGGAATAGTCTGCAGCTGATTGCTCCAAGAGGTAGCCCCGCCTTGCGCCGGTCCATGGGTCGTCCACAAGGGTAACACTCCAGGAACTGGATGCCTAGTAAGGTGCGGAATGTCGAACCACCGAGGACTGGTGTTGGCGGGCTCGGCCAGTGGAACGTATGGATATGTAGTAACCGGCGGCGGCACAGGATGATACGCTGATGAGCGATTAGGGCGATAATCGGGAGGATAAGCATGATGTTCTGGTAGCGGCAATAATGTGTGTACGTCGTCTTTGCCCCCATGGCTTCGGAGTGACAGATTACCTTTGTGGCCACCGCTTCCAGAGCTGCTGAGGCTGTGTGGCATTGAAGCACTAAGGTCCTTTCTAGGCAGCAGGAAACCTCAGTAACGATCAAACAATATATCACATCACGTACAGATACATCTCGGCATTTCTCCATCGTGGTTTCAGATGTTCAAGCACTTGTATGAAGAAGGAGACGTCATCAAGGAGCTCTGCCATTGCAACCGCAAATGTTGGCTTCACATCCTCCATTCCACCAGACTGGAGTTGTTTGCGCTCTTGCCATTTCAAATCCCAAAAGTTCATGAGAAGGATCGCAGCGCACATGTGTGACCCGCAAATGAGCGTGGGTATATTAGATATACCCTTTTGAATCTGCGCCCGCAGTATCTTCGCACAGGATTTTGATGCGTTGACACAGACACCAATACAGGGAACCGGCATGTTTGCATGTGGGGGGGCATTTGAAAGGGAGCGAAGTGAACCGGGCAAAAAAGGACGATAAATGAGGATGTGGGTGAGGTAGTAGGTGGTATACAGCGTAATCGATTGGTTGGCGAAGAATGCATCTTCCATGTGAGGTGACCATTGCACTGCAATCAAAGCGTGAGATGGATCGACGCTCATAATTAATGATTACTGACAATGAGAAGGCACTGAGTCGACCCATTCAGTCATTGCGGTACTAAGGTGGTTCAAAACTTCATGCCACCGCGGACGCGCGGCACTAACCAACAATTTGGACCTGTCAAGGGCATACTACGCCAATAAAAGTTTAGTCACTCGTAAAAAATACCGGCGGGGTGGGAAAACGCACAATGGTCCTTAGAGCGTATGCCGAGATTTTAGTCAATTTTAGGTAGGAGTTGAACCCTGCTATCTTCGATGGCTTTCCCGGCGGTTGTTGGAATGCCTTCTCAGGGTCTTTGGTTTCCCAGTATTCGTCATCGACTTCCAGGGGGAGGTCGACATCGAAGCTGGATGAGCATGCGTCAGAAGGGTCACGGAAGAAATCGTGCGACTTACTCTTCCTCTCCGGAACAACATGGTCGCCCAAGAGCAGCACTTCCTATGCGGTCGTATAGCACAAGTACCCAAAATGCTCTTTTCCACAATTCCTCCTCAACACTTGGCTTTGTGCCGTAAATCTTCTTGCGGTGTGCGCCAACGTCCTGCGCTTTGCGAAGGCCGATACTGATGAAGAGCCATCCCACTGGATGAAAAGCGGTACCGCGTAGAAACATGCCTAGCAACTATGGCAGATAGGATCACATCACTATTATTTTTGTAAAGTTACTCACAGACATGGTCTGTACCTCAAAAAGGCCAGGGGGATGAAACAAGCTGCGAGAATCGCGATGAACATCTGCAGAGAATGAGATCCATGAGCACAAATAAATTGCTGGCATACCAACTGCTGCATTGAAGTACTTCCATCCCGCTCTTTGCCACTTACAATCCTCATCGGGTATCTCTGCCTCCGGTATGTCATACGAACCATCCAATACACGGGGATCATCAGACCAGCGGCTAGCAACAGCAAATAACGCCAAGCACAGACATCCAAACCACGGGTCATCTTCTTGAAGACCCTCCCGCCATTGGCGATCAAATGTCGGCCGATGGAAAAGCGGACATTGAGGGTTGATATGGAGAAAGAATAAATTGATCAAACTGTCGCTCAAGTCAGATGGAGGGAATTCCTTTGTTAGCGAATCGCGGAGCGTCTCGAGCCTGTCTTGGAAGCTCTCGAAAGTAAATTCCCACTAAACAAGCGATGAGCAATTTGATGCCCGATGAGGATAAATGCTCACTGAAGGCGTGGACCAGAATTCTGGCCGTCGTATCGGCGTAGAATTTACAGAACTCGTTGATTCCGGTGAACTGCGATGAACCGACCCACTCTCAGCATCAGTCGAGCCTGACTCTTGGGATATGCGGTTGATGTGTTCATCGCGAAGTTTTCGGGTTGGTTCGATGAGCTTGAAGCAGCTACTCTTGCCATGGAAGCGGACTTGATTATCCAATTGATCCTGTTCCTGGGCAGACTCGAGCCCACGAATGGTTAGACGCTTCATGCCCCGGGAAAGACTCAATTCGCCGACTTCTTCACTCTCCGAGGATGTGTATGCGTCCGATGATAAGTCTGTATCAGTGCGAGGGGTGCCCGCGGAACGCCGGCTCCTGACACTCACGCTGGATGAAGGCAATAATTTGCCAACAGGGGGTAGACTGGTACCGACAGAAGGTGATCCATGAGGTCGCAAATGAGCGACCGGTGATGAAGATTTTTCATCTGGGGAAAGACGATATTGCGGTTCTGCATCATGCTTCCAAGAATCACGGACAACTGGTGAACCAAGTTCTTCCGAGAAGTCAGCCTCAGGGCGGAGCTATACAATGATCATCAGTCAGACAGGAGTAACAGGGAAGACAAGCCAAATAGTAGAAGATAGATTGGAGTTTCCATCATTTCTAGGAGACATGTGATGGAGCGTGAGGGCCTGGTTGCATTAGAGGACCTTGACACATCCTCGAAACACCCACTGTGCCAGAGATTAACAAACGTGAGATTTACGCACCCGCTTTAAAAGTGCCTCCATTCTTTCCAACCTGTCCTCAAGACCGGTGATATATCTGCATATAATTTCAATCCTATTATCAAATTAGTCAGAGAACGCAGGTAACACATACGCCTTTGGAGGTCCTCTAGGCTTCGAAGCCTCGCTGTAAGAACAGTAATCATTAAGCAACTTTCACTTGTATGATATCCTCGGACATACACATAAGTACAGGTCTTGCGATTCTGTACACAGTTGGTACAGACATTGTCAGACATGCGTGGGCCATCACACTTGGTCTTCCTACGGCGACAAGCATCGCAAGCCCGTTCGATCTTTCGCTTTTTGTAGGCGCCTTGGTCACCGGAGTACGATGAGGTCTGCTGTAGAGTGACCATAGACGTGCTGGCCATAGGCTGCTGGGATATCGTATAAGGGTCGCCAATATCTACGACATTGGACGAATAGATGTTTGAAGTGTAGTAGGGGCGAGTGGGATGCATATGAAGAAGTGTGTAAGAATGCGATGATCAAAAGGAGGGACAAGAGAGGGATGATTCAGGAAGATCCACGATAGTACTTCGAGGGAACTAAAATAAGACGGTCACAGAAATACAATCACAAACTGGCCTGATGTTCGGTAATCTAGAATGATTATTGGACACAGAAGGGAGCCTGCGTGAAAGGTGTGAAAGTCAAGGAGAAAGGATCAAGACTGGAAAACATGATTCACGACAAACCAGGTTAAATATTTTGGTCAGCAAACGTTATTTCCCCCTTGACATGAATTCACTCTCACGTGCTGCTGTGTCGGACTTTTAAAACTCCCGGTGCCGTAAGCAAAGCCGATATGGACAAATGTTTGACAAATGATAAATCTCTAGCGTCAATCCCCTCGAACATATATACTCTCATGTCGAGATGAATATATTCAATTATAATATTCTTTTCTACCAAAAATTACATAATTATGACACCTTAAAGTATCCTATGCCATCGAACCCGCCGGCAGTCTAGTGCGATCCCTGATCGTGCCGCCGGTAACGGGATCGCTGAATCACAAATTTCGAACACCAAACGATTTCGCTGGTCTTCTTTTCGGTCCCCATCGAGGAGCATCTTCTTTCCTTGACGTAAAGCACCAACATCCAGGCCGTTTCTGTCAGATCGTCCAGGCCTTCTACTAACAAAGTAAAACACTTAGCAGGCTTGTATTTAAGTGTTAATCTCCGTGGTCACTCAGTCATTAAAGAGTTTTGTTGGTGGTGAGTCATTCCAAATGAACAGTTAGTGAAGTGTTTCCTGACGTGGCACCTGCCACAGTAGCTCGAGCTTCGCTTGATAAACCTTGAGAGACCATTATGCCATCCCGCATATCCTTCCATCACTTTATTCGGCTCCGTTCGCTGGCCACGCAACAACGCTTGGTTATCCGCACACGGGGAATGAGCTCATCCAACTTGAATAGACCTTCTCCTCCTCCCCTTCCACGCGAACTTCAACGCGAGTTTGAAGAACTCCAGCGTAATGCCCAAATGCCCCTCTCATCTCTAACCCCCTCCCACGGTGAGACAGAGGCACAAATGTCATTACACCCAGACGCTCGTAAACCGTTAACGCCTGAATTTAACGGTGATGTCAATCCTAGAACGGGCGAACAAGGAGGTCCAAAGAGGGAGCCCGTCGGGAAGTGGAGTGATGACGGCGGTGACTGGAGTTTCAAAGGGCGTGTCTCTGACTTCTAGTCTCACTTGCGATTAGATTTACTTTATAACCAAAATCATGATAGGCCATCTGCCGGGTTGCTTTGACTTTACTACCTCGAAACGCTGACAGTCTTGCTACTCAAACCTATCCCTTCTAAAAATTTGATTGATGGAAATCAACGAGGAATCCATGACTTTCCAGGCCCTGCATTAAAAGATCAAAATATTTCACCTGGATCTTCAATTCGAACTCAAGATTATAAACGACAATTCTCCATCTTTTCATTGCAACAAGTGAGCTCGCTTCTGTGCTCAAGTCAACGGAAGTAAGCTCTTCAAGACCTCAAGATGTACTAGTACAAGCCCCTAGCTTGCAAACAAAAGCTGCGCTAAGGAACCCTTGCATTCAAAGAAAACAGTTTGGCGTTGCACAAGATACAGAATTATGAAAATATGCACATTTTTACCAGTCGCAGGAACGTCATCACATCACCTCCTGATACCTCTTGGAGCAGGGACACCACGTCCCCGACGAGCTGTCATTTCAATTAGATCACAGGTTTCAGAAGAAATAAACAACCATACCATTCGCTAAATAGTTTCATCAGCCAGTGAAGCATGCGACAGAAAAACACAAGAACGGACCTCTCATAATAGTCGCGCGACCACGCGCAGTACCAATACCTCTTCCACGCATGGCATTGGGACCAACTCTTTTAAACCTAAGTAACAAGGTCGGGTTGATCTCGAAATCCAATCGTATGCAACTTACATGGGGGCATTCTGCAGCATATCTGGCACGATGAAGAATCTGACCATACTTCCCCTGATATACACCTGGTCTAGTTGTGATACACGGCCATCTCGTCCCGTCACTGTTATATCTCTGAGTGAGATGTTCAAGTTATCTTCGGCTAGCAGCGTAGATGGATCAGAAAGGATCTATGTGATGTTCGAAAATAGACTTACCTTCAGCGAGTTTTCCACGATAAAGTTGGCCCGTTTTGAGTTCCACGGTAACGATGTGTCCCAAGGACTCGTGGAGTAGCTTAACTGGCACACCAAGCCCCGTGTTTGCCATTTCCGAATGGTTGTCAGTGTAAGAGTTTGAATTCTTTGGCAGTTGTGTTGTTTGGTCTTATTTTGTGGCGACAAGATCAATTTGTGTCCTAAATCAGGTGAAGACTCCTGTGGTGACAGCGTGGCAAGCGAAGAGACCGCCGTGGGTCGGCTAATATGGTTTTATCGTTGTGACACCCAGGCTCTGCTGTCAATCGACTCTTTCAAGTTCTTCAAGTCGACTGCAGCAACTGTGTATGAGTTCACGTAACATCGCGCGATTTCCTGTTAATGCTAATAGAATATCCTGTTGCAGTGACGATGTCAAATTTACCCCAAAATAATTCCGCCTCATCTCTCCTCGCACCTATTCAATCTGGACTTTTGAGTGGCCCATCCGATACCGATTACCGCAGGCAACGACTACAACGAATTGGCAGCTACTCAGCGCCAATAGCACAAAATCAAGCAGACGATGAGACCACTGCGTTACGCGCAGTTCCCAGCAGCACCGGTTACGGGACACTGCCCATTGTTCACCCGCGTCGCGCATACACCCAATCTGATCTTTTGAATACTGGTCGTCAACTTACTCTCCCAGCCCTTCCTCTGACGCGAAATGTTACTGTCTCTGTTCCAAACACTCCATCAGCCTTCTCACCAACATCTACACGGGACCTCCGCAGTCGGATTTCTCAGCAGCGGCCCATATCTGCTTACGATGCACAGCTCGTGAATTTCAATGCTGATACCGCAGACGCTGACATCAACGTTCGAACTAACGGATTCCGCGTATGGTACTCCTCGTTCTCCTCGATTGACTGGCTTCATGATGCGATCAAAGACTCGGTCCGATTTGCCCGGCTCCGGCGCGGCAAGTCCATCCGCTCCAGAGTCCGACTTGTATTCGACAAGAGCCTTGGATGGATCATCGTTACTGTCGTTGGGTTCCTCACTGCCGTAGTTGCATTTCTTGTCGTCCGTGCAGAACAATGGCTATTTGATGTGAAGTCAGGCTACTGCAAGACTGCATGGTGGCACGCACAGCATTTTTGCTGTCCCCTGCCCGATGAGTACGGGTCTTTGGATGACCATTGTTCCGCTTGGAGGACCTGGTCGGATGTCTTTGCAGCATGGACAGGCAGCGTATCGGGGGGTGGAGAAAGTGTTGTGCAGTATCTTGCGTATACAATCATTGCGGTAGGTTTCTTGGCTGTGTTCTGAGTTATGGTTACGCGACTCTAATGGATTCTTAGGTTTTATTGGCCAGTACTTCATCGCTCCTTACAATATATCTCACAGAGTCGACGTCCTTCATCACTCGTAAAGAATCCGGAGTTCTGTCTCCGCATTTCGACAAGCGTGGTGAACAGACTGCTTCGAGCTCTTCGCAGCCCAAGCGTGGCGTAATGTTTTACGTACGCATAAGTCTTGCTATATAGTACCCATACTGATTATGGCCTGCAATTACAGGCTGCAGGGAGTGGAATTCCGGAGATCAAGACAATTTTATCTGGTTTGTGAGGGTCAAAGATGAAAGGCTGTCTCTCAATTTCAACTTCTTCTATTGATGCAGGTTTCGTCATTCATGGTTATCTTGGCGGGCGCGTGCTATTCACTAAAGCGCTTGGACTGGCTTTGTCGGTTAGCTCAGGATTGTCTCTTGGTGATTACTTTTGCAAACTACTTTTGGTACATGTGTGCTGATGCCTGAAATTCAGGCAAGGAGGGACCTTTCGTCCACATTGCGAGCTGCATAGGCAACATTGTCAGTCGTTATCATAGCAAGTATGAAAATAATGAAGGTCAATTCCCAGTTTTCGATCTTCTTTCTATACTCATGTGTTCCTCCAGCCAAACGTCGTGAGATACTCAGTGCAGCATGCGCGGCAGGTGTCGCTGTTGCATTTGGGGCACCCATTGGCGGTACCCTATTTAGCTTGGAAGAAGTCTCTTACTTCTTTCCGCCAAAGGTAGTATATTTCCATTGTGCGTGAACAGTTTCTAAATCTCTTGTTGGATATTTCAAGGTTATGTGGAGAAGGTAGGCACCATTTTTTTAAGACTACTGTGTATTGAAACCAATTTCTTAGCTTTTTCTGCGCGATGATGGCGGCCGTAACCCTCCGGTTCCTCAATCCTTTCGGAACTGGTAAAGTTGTATTATTTCAGGTCACTTATGACAAGGTCTGTCACGCAGTATTTGACTGGTCACTTACTCATTATATCCGACAGGATTGGCATGCATACGAGCTTGTCTTTTTCATCCTACTTGGAGTTCTTGGAGTGCGTATTTCCGTTGTCTCGGAAGACTTTTCATTAAACTAGGATACAGGGGGTATACGGCGCGTACTTTTCCAAGCTGAACTACCGTTGGAGTCGTGACGTTCGTGGCGGAACATGGTTAAAGGCACATCCAGTTGCAGAAGTCGTTCTTGTGAGCATCACTTTGTTTGTCCGTTATCCAACCATCTCAATGATGTAATAGGTGACTCTCGTAACCACCGTTTTGTGCTTTTTGAATCCTTATGCGCGCATGGGGGGCACAGAGCTTGTTTACAACCTCTTCTCAGAATGCCGCACAGGTAGCAAAAACAGCCATTTTAATTTGTGCGTCCTGGATCCAAGTAAATTCGACCATGTTTGGCCCGTCGTGCGAGCGATCCTTGTTGCCATGATAGTCAAGGGTTTCCTGACCATAATTACATTTGGCATAAAAGTGCCGGCTGGGATTTTTATACCCACCCTTGGAGTAGGTGCATGTGCCGGACGGATTGTTGGCATTGCTGTGCAATGGCTCCAGTACCATTACCCGGACAGTACTGTATTTGCTGTATGCGAGGGTGACATGGATTGTGTCGTGCCTGGTCTTTATGCAATGGTGGGAGCTGCAGCGGCCTTGTCTGGCGTCACTGTGAGTAACCGGCTATCAAGTCCTCGGTGCCACGAAGTTGATTTTAGATCTTCAGAGAACAACGGTGTCATTAGCGGTCATCATGTTCGAACTGACCGATACCCTCACATATGCTGTCCCTGTCATGCTGTCTGTTCTCGTTGCCAAGACTGTAGCCGACGCCCTGGAGCCTAAAGGAATTTATGACCTGGTGATCGAGTGAGAAACTAGTCCAAACTCCACCGGCCCTCTTGACACTTTTCACAGGCTATCTCAACTTCCGTATCTAGACGCTAAACATGAATACTTGTGGTCAAATCTGTCCATCAATGAAGTGGTAAGGGCACCATACTCGTTGTTGAGATGTGACTTATTATCTCTTCTAGACCGATCGAGATGTGGATGTGATCAGGGTTGACCGACACAACACCGTTGAAAGTCTTCGGGACCAATTGCAATTACTTCTGAGTGCTGAGCAAGATGATGGAGGTTTCCCCATTCTCAGGCCAAGTCGCGACGAAGATGGTGTGCGTCTGGTTGGTTATATCGGTGCTAGCGAACTAGAGCATGCTCTCAGTAGATACCCTCGTTTTCTTCATACAAACACAATCTAACCAAAAATCTAGCTGTCGTAGCGGAGGGAGCTACCGAGGAAGTTCGCTTCCACACCACCAGTACGCATGAGGACATGGCTACTTCATATTCGTCCTGGGTGGAAGAGCCAAATAAAGACGATCCATTCGATTTCAGCGTATACATGGATCAGGTATACTTCTTTCATTCAATTTCATGGTGTACAGATACTCAAACGAACGTAGGCGCCATTGATGATTCAGTCCAACTCGCCTTTGGAGCTTCTTCACCAATTCTTTGTGAAACTTGGCGCTCGTTATGTTATAGTGACGGACACTGATGGTGACTGTACGAATATTTGTTCGCTTCCGTTCTTGTTGCTGAAGTTGCACTTTTCAGATGAGGGCGTAATCAACAAGAAGACGTGGCTAGCATTCCTCAGCGAATTGGAGGAGAAATCATAATGGACTTGCAACCTGCTACTACGATTGGTTCATTGGCTAATGGACGTGATCAACAGACACTTACATATCATGGGATTATTCTGTGGATACTGGATGCATACCTATACCAAAGTACAAAACTGACGGAATTCGCATGTTTATAGTTATTGATCTCAAGTTATCACAATTACATATTAGCAATACTACGTATATTTGTACTACACTCAGTAATACTATAACCTTATGACCACTCTAGTGGGATCGCGTTGTACTAGTACGCGTTGACCGACACCATATAACATGTCTTCACGCGTCTCCCAAGCCGCTGCCAAATCTCCCGACCCTTATGAGTTGGAACGGTTAGCAGAAGAGCTCGTTGCACGTGAGCTCGCAGGGTCCAGTTATGCTCCCCAAACTACTGCCTCGACAGAGCTGCCAATCTATGTCCCACTATCGCATGACAACCCTCATCTAACTGCGGAAGTGTTTAATGTCGAAGAGTTTTTACTCTCCCGATCACACACATCTCTACAAGACTTGCGCTCAGAGCTTAGAGACTACCTCACCTCGTTAAAGGAGGAGTTGGTATTACTCATCAATGATGACTACGAGGCATTCATCAGTCTAAGTACAGACCTGAGAGGCGAAGGCTCGAGATTGGAGAAGCTCAAGCTCCCACTCGACGACTTACGGAAACGCATCTCGGTGAGCATTACCATTACTCCATGTGTTGTATTGTCCCGCTGATTCGCTATGCAAGGAGTCGCGAGCTGGCCTCCAGGCTACGCAAGACAGCATTCAAGAGACGCTCGATGCCCGTACCCACTTACGCGAAGAGAAGGTTCATATTCGATCTATAGGGTCCAAATTCTAACTGAAGCGTCGGTCTTCAGGCACTTCTACATCTCTTACTCAAGATATCAGAGTCTGTGACCAGACTTGAAAGTCTTCTTCTCATCTCTCAGGTTACTACGTCATCACTTGAAAGCCACAACAGCAATTATCAGTTCCATCTTCCGGCCTCTGCAGGACAACCTACCGATGCCAAGTATTCATATTTCTTTTTCTTGGTGTAAGCGATCTAATAGAGTTCCAGGAGCCAAGGCAACCGCGCCAAGCACCTTTCCAGAGTCACTGCTGAGTATACTCAACTTCTGTATCACATCGAGAAGGCAAAAGAAGAGAATTGCGCTTTTGTGGATGAAATACGATGGGTTTGTCACGACTTCTCATTCATAGTGCGATTCTGATAGAAGTCTTTTTTTGGTATATTTGGGTTAGCGCATTGACCGCATACAATCAACTCTCACATCTGATCTAGACCATGTTTTCTCTGCGATCCTGAACTCCCTGACGGACATTAAAGCAGGAAAAGTTCTAGACCTCGAAAGGGCCAAACTATATGTTGATTTAACTGAATGCTTAAGGATTTACGATTCTTTACACCTTTGGAGAGTTGCTGAAGAGATACTGCGGAGAGACGTAATGCAGGCCTTTATCAAGAAAGTATGGGATACGTATGACCGTCTTCCTCAGAAAGAAGTTACTCATCTTTGCATCTAGACTATCTTTCCTGATGCACTAGCTGCATCACTGTCACCGGTGTTACCACACACTCCACTTCCTGCCGCACTCTCTACCCGTACAGAATCATACGGGAGCGCGCTGTTGCCCCGTACCCCATATACCCCATTCACTGCATTCGCCATTAAACAAAACCCCTTTGAGGCTTCACATGTTTCTGGACCGGTGCACTTGCTCGACGAATCTAATGATGCACTTGCAAAATTATACAACCAGATTCTTCGTTTTATTGAGCGAGATTTTGGGCGCATCATGGAAATTGCCGAACGAGTTTCCCTTAAGGCGGGTTCAACTAAGTCACAATCAAGTATAGCATTGGAAAACCATGACTTGGAGGACACACAACAGGCTTCTGTGGATGGCTTCGAGATCATGACCAATGTGGTGTGGGCAGAAGTTGGTAAGGCCATTATGGACGAACTTGGCACTGTTGTATTTGCGCCAGGAAACCCAAACGAGTTCCGCAAGGTAAGGTTCTATAGGAATTTGTTTTGTGATGCCTTGAATGTCGATTCTTGGTTGTAGCATCATTCTACAACGCAGGCCTTCATCCGTTCTCTCGAATTTTTGGCTCCTTCCACGCATTCTGTGCAAAACATGCGTTCCCATCCAGTTTTCACTGCATTTCAGCGACGTTGGCAGCTCTCTGTATATTTCCAGCTGCGGTGGAAAGAAATAATCACAAAGCTAGAAGAAATATTGTCATCGCGAATCCTGGATCCAGAAGCACCAAACTTTACTCCTGGTGAATTACCATTGACTTGGTTTCAAAACATGTCCCTAGCTAACCATTCTCAAGGGCGCAATGAGTTTGTAACGGCACAGGCTGCTGACATTTTCTCTGCAATTGCTTCGTGCTGGAGTGCGGAGGTGTACATTCCCGACCTTGCGCATCGCTTCTGGAAATTTACTCTTCAGGTACTTCCTCCATATTGGTCGTCAGGCGTCGAAGTGAACACATTTCTAGCTCCTCAGTCGATATCGGGAATGGTTAGAAAGCTCACTGCCACCTGCAGGAGGGTCTCCAGTAAAACCTGCCAACATTACGAATGATCAGGCATGTATTTTGATGAATGCCAGAGCATTCGTTGACCTTTTCATAGATCTCAGCAATTGCCAACCCTCCAAGATCTTCAACACCTGGGCTCACGTCAGAGACGACTATTGAGAGCACGGCTGCTGACGAGATCTTACTAAGGCAGTTTGCAACGGCTCTCGTTGATATTCGAGCGATGACGAGCCAAGTCTTGCAATTGTGGAGAGAAGAGATTAGCATGATGCTTCCCGATACGTCGATAGAAGACGATACGACGGAGGAGGTGCTAGAAGGTTAGCCTAAATGCGATCCATCTTCACAGTGCTCAACTCAACATCTGCAGTCGCTCTGAGAACTCAGCTGGAGCAGCTCGGTGCTCTTTCTACATCACTGTACAGCCAAGCTACAGCCATATTATCCAGGCGGTGTTGCGATGCCCTGTTGCCCGTTCGATCTATTCCTTCGCAGTTTAGAGCAATGTCCAACAAACGACTACCCTCTGAACCAAGTTATTTTGCACCCACCATCCTTCGCCCAGTAAGGATCTTCTTTGGAATCGGCAGTGTCAATGGTCCTGGTGAACGACTCAAGGAGGAATTGTTGAAGGATGTCTCAACTAATGTAGTTGACAGCGTCTGCCAGCGGTTCGTATGTTCTTCCAGTGCGATTCGCATGATTTTGACTTGATTTCAAAGGTACATACAGTACTTGACTGCGATGAAGAAGACCGAGGAATCTCTGCGACGACTGAAGAAAGGAAAAAAGTCGACGTTATCTGTCTTCGGATCTGCTACTACTGGAAAAGATGACGGAAGGGACGAAGAACGCATCCGTGCGCAAATGATACTAGACGTCGAAGCGTTGAAGACAGAAGGCGAAGCCCTAGGGGTCACCATGCAATCCATGGACAGTTTTATAGTCCTAGATCAAATGGTTCGAGCTGAATTAGTTGACGGCGATCTCTGATAATTACCCATAATTTATACCCTTGGCTGGGAGCAATATTTTCAATTACTATTCGATTGCAGTAGGAAGATCATAGATTAGGTACGAAACATGCCATTAGGAATCCAAAGTTGAGCATCTGAGATGGTGTATAGTCCCTGTCCGTGAAAGCCTAATCCGAATGTTCTCGACATCTGCCTGAGAAGGAAGTAAATTCTGACCGCATGATGAACATACACCGCAAGATGGCGCCCAGCCACGCATTTTCTCTTTTGCGTATAATTCTACGGAATCAAAGACATCCCGGTCAATGAGATGTTTTGAGATGATTAACATGTCTCCATCGGTTCGGTACGATTCCAGCATGCCAGTCAGAATCGCACGGAACTCCGTATATAGGATGCCCGTCGTGCCGGAGTGAATAGCAGGATCCACCAAACGCTTGAACAATCGAGGAAACGATACTGCCTGAGTCGAGCTTACAGAAACTAAAGATGCAAACGTCTCTTGGACAATAGCCCGCAAAGTCGACAACACCTCACCCTCGAGCCCTGCATCGCTACCTTTGCTAGTGGAACAAGAGGCTGAGAGGGTTTGCACAGTATGAATCTGACTACCCAGAAGCTGGTACCAAATGTCCTCGAGAGGAACCTCTGCAGGAGAAGAAGAGCTGGAATGTTCCATGCATACTGATATACCGCGCCGTCCAATGACTTGCAGGTCATTCAAGTATTTGTTGACTAAGTCCGTAGAACCAGGAGCTGGCGAGGCTAGAGCACGTGCGAGATCGAGCGTGAGCTGTTTCTCATATACGTCGGCCTTTGAAAGGGCTTTCCGTGGCTGCCCACTGTAATTGACGGCCCATATAACAGCATCATACGCTCCTGCTTCCTCGCATATACTCAACGCCGTCGGCCAGTCAATGCCGTCTTGCAAACGTTTAAGGACGGAAATGACACCAGAAGGAGCAAAGCGACACTGCAAACTGATGAAGCGGTGGCGAAGTCGGCTGTTGATATGAGTCGGGGAACTGGGAGTGGTAGAATACTGTTCATATTCACTGTCAGGGACCAGGTGATTGAGGTAGATAAATTGGTCACGAGCATCCGACAAGGGGGGTCTCTCAAGTGCCGTCTCATGGAGTTGAGGGGCATACTTGTTTAGAAGAGACGCAGTTGCAAGAACGTCGGATTGTAAGAGTTGATCCAGTGAAGTGGTGAGAACATTGATGACATCGCCAGGAACCTGCTTTTTGTTGTCTCTCGCCGAAATAGCAATGGCTTCTTCCAAACCGCTGAATATTTCTGAAGGGTGGAGTTCGGGATCATGAAGGAAAGCGGTGAGGAGGGGACCCCAGCATCGCTCGTGTCGGTACCGATTACGTAAGATGCGATAAAATCCAGCATCTTCAAAGAGCTGAAGAACTCGGTCTCCATCATGGGGGGTGTAAACCGACAGGAGATACTCTACTGCGAGCTGACGGTCCTCTCGCGTTTCCACTTCAGGCTGAGTGGCGAGTGCAGTAAGAATGTTATGAAGGACACTAGGTGCGACTTCAATGTGGTAGGGGTACTTCGGGACGTTCCGTGCAATGAAGATGTTCATAAACGTGGCATCGGATGGTGAGAGATCTTCACTGGACATGATATCCAGTAGAATCCTCACTATCATAAGCCGACTCATGCCTGGGAAGTCGTGTAAATATGAGTCCTCAAAAGCCATGTCCAAGCAATGCAGGAACGATTCAGCATCGAAGTGGAGCAAGAATCGAGCATAGGGATATGTTGGCTCCATACCGCTCTCGTCTTGGGATGTCAAAACCAGATTTCCTCCTTCAGTGGGCCAGATAGTGGTATGTCCGCTAAAAAGGAACGAGTACACATCCTTTTTAGCGAATGAAGCCTCATCTGGCTCCATAGGCTCTTGGCTTGGATAGATTTGCCCACACAACACGGTCGCCAAGTAAGAGTAGATCTTATAGGCATTCTTGATAACGGTGTCTGCAGGTGCTGGGTTCTGTTGTAGACTACGGATAAGGGCAAGGGATTCGATGATGGGAGAGACATAATCTCGCAGTGCGCGAGTGTACACATAAACCAACGCGTCCCATAGCTGGTGGGTTCGACAGAGATTGATGGCTTGGTTGATGTCCAGGCAGGATGGCTCGATGTGCCAGATAATTCGTTCTGCGAGATCCGGACGTCCGTCCTCCTCATGCAGCGCCACCAGTCGCTGTGTGATGCGAGGAGGCACTGAAGGGATGCTGCCATCCAACACAAAAGGTTCGAGTTGATGGAGGAACATCCGGTAGATGCCGGCGTTTTCGTACTCCTGGAACAACTCTTCGAATAAGAAGTCAAAGTCATCCAAAGCAATACAGGCACGGGCACATGTTGCTACCAGATCTTCAAAGAGCGAGGTGCGATCGACACCACGTCCATCAAGTGACGCATGTGTGCCATCTGTCATGCGGTCTTCAGAAAATGCATAACGCGAAGACGCCACCATCAGGTCGTATATTTTATCAGCGATTACGATCTGACGTTCTTCCGGATCTTCAGGGAGACCATTACGGTTGCCAGGAGCTTCGCCTGTATAGTACGTCCGGGTCAGATCGATGGCACTGAGAAAATCACCCTGTTCGACGAAGGACAGGATCCTGTCAGCCCAGCTAAGTAAGGTACCAACGGATAATTCCTGTCGACCCTGACAAGGGTGTCAGTTCATTCTTGGCTTCCATATGGAAAGAATGCAAAGTTTTCTCTCACCAGAAGGAAGAGTTTTCCTTTGTAGGTCCGAATACTGTGGGCAATGTCTCTCACAGATTCCGAGTAAGATATTGAACCGTTTCCCGTGAAGCTTAGCGAAGGCGATACCAGAGAAGAAGAGTCGAATCGGACGGTTTCAACCATTTTCATGATATGTACGTCATAGATACTCAAGGCGCTTGGAGTAAATATGGCCACTTGCTGTCAAAGAAGGAGCATGAGAACTGATACGCTACATTGGAACGAACTTACATTGACATTAAGCCATTGGATGGCAAGTACAACATCATCCATAATCCACTTTCCCGCCTCCTCGAACACCAGCGTGCCGACTTCTATTTCGCTCGTTTTCCCTGTGCGACTGTTTGATACGGCCTGTTTAATCTTCTGTTCGTGTACACGTAATAGATATATGTGACTCCCCCACGAGTACGAGAGGACAGGATGAGTTGGCGTGGGTCGTGGTCGGTTTCCGCTCTTTGCGTTCTTCGTGCCAACTGTATTTTCCGATTTCTCCGTAGAACTATCTTGAACGCTAGGGAACCATGCAAGACATCCTCTCCTTCGATAAGCAGGGGACGACAATTGTTCTTCATCTCGCATAATTTTCAGCCATGTCTTCGGAGTAGGCTTCAGGCCAACGACAACGAGTTTTGTGGGCGTCAGTAAGGTAGCAATCTGATATGCATCAGTGGGATGTGGAAGAGGTCCCAGGGGAAGGGTGCTCATTGCCAGGATTGTATTGCGTGGTCGTCTTCTGCGACGAAAAGAAGGACGATCGAGCATGTTCTGTTGGGAAAGTGGTTCTGCGGGATGACTAGAGATACTAGCTTCGGGAGCATCCTCTCCATGATAGTTCCCAAAAATGCGTATCGTGTCTGATGCCTCCACAAATAAGACTTTGCCAAGGCTGTGATAAAAAGACAGTCCGTGCTCATCAGCGGAGACCACAGCGGTATGACGGCCAGCCACGAATGATATGTTGATTATACGGGAGCCTGGAAGATGTCCTTCCTGTCGGCCAGACGTGACAGCGGCAAGACTAACAGGTGTCACTGTCCGAGCTGCAACCTCGGGGTTTTTCAAGTCGAAAAGTTGGATGTAGCCCGTAGTATGCCCAGATGCGACAAATGTATGGTCGTTTGATAGCGCGACCGCAGAGACGGGCCCAAGAGTTGATCCTGAATGGGATTGATTAGATGATCGATGTCGGTTCAACAAGTTTAGAGTTACCCGACGAGTCACTACCACATATACACTTCAATCTTTGCTTGAAATCGAAAACGAATATGCGACCCTTGTCTGTCCCAACGCAGATAAACCCATTGGCAGCCAGGACCATGGGAGCTCCCGTGATAGGATCCCCGAGGACACTCGATACCTTTGCGGGTTTCTGGTCGTAGAGATGAGACCCTGCACTCCGAAGTGGCGACCACCGAAATACTTCTCTCTCCTGACTTATCAGAAGTCCATTATTTCCAGTTGAAGGAGACGATGTCCGCGAAATCTCTGAAAAATGAGATGGAGATGGGGAGAAATTATTTATAGCTTGGACATGCGGCGATCCAGTGCTGGGTGCAGGGGATCCTTGGGGCGTAAAGGAGCGAAGTCGGGAGACATTTGGATGTAGGAATGGCTTTGGGAATTGTAAGAAGGGCCCGTTCGGCGCAGGAGACCCTACTCTGCTATGTGGGAGAGAGGACATAACTAAGGAAGCGGATGTTGAAGCGCTGACGTCCAACTGAATATCAACACGCTGCACATGCATGAGTACGTGTCTAGGCCATGAGGCATGCCACAGCTTACTGGCACATCACGAGGTAGTTCGTTGGAAGCACTACTGCTTTCCTGCAAAAGCACCTGTTCCACCTCCTGTTCCTCGGATTCATCATATGAATCTTCAGGCCCGAGAACGTCTCGCAGCTGGTCCCGATAGTTGTCGCCTGTAATCTGATCAGCGTCTACACCGTCATAGATGAAGCCGCCATCATCTTCATCTGTTTCTGCGTCACCATGCTCGTCGTCACCGTCGCTGAGCAATTCCTCCATTCGCGTGGTGTAGTCTCCTACTTGATCATCTTCTACTTCCTCTTCATTGCCGGAGAACGTCGGCGACTGTCCGAGGTCGAGAAGGGGCGGTAAAAATTCATCCTCGCTGGTCGAATGTGCCAGTGTTGGTGACATCAACGCCTGATGGTCGCGGACGTCGTACGCAGCGGTGACCTGCGTGCGATTTCTCCGTTCCGAATTAAGTAATTTGATTTGGTGGTATCACGTGCATGGAGTAGATTGGATGTGTCGAACCACGCGACCGATGTTCATGCATGCTCCACGATGCTTTCCTCCACAAATTCGCAAATATCGGGAGCTGGCCAGGTTATGTTCAGCGTTGACTAGGACTTTTTTTTTTTTTCATTGTCGCACTTTGTCTTTGATATAAAACGTTATGATTTTCGTTCTATATTACGTCAAGTACGGTGGGTATAAATATAGCAGCCTCGATATGGGATGTCAACACATGGTTTCCTCAGGGCAGAGTTAGAGAACTCGCGCGACACTGAATGCAAGAGTTGGTGCCATATCACAATAATACAAAGATATGCTAGTGAAGTGGTCAGGAAGTAGTAATGAGTGATGGGAGGGGTACATTAAAGATTAACACCAAGTCCGTGATTATCCTGACACCATTCTTCGTTCCCGCTCCCTCGTCTTCACGCCCGGACCAAACCGCTCCTGGAAGCTTATCAGTTCTTCCATCAGTTCTTCCATCATCTTCATCGTCGATGGCGCTGGCGCATTCCCATAACTGGTATCCGAGGACCCGTCGACAGAGATGGTGGCGGTACTGTCCAAAACCATAGGTGAGCCCATGGTGTCTCCTCCACCGACTTCACGATCATCATGAGGCGAGAGATTGGTGGAATTTGAAGCCTGTGCTTTCAACGCTTTCAGCGCCTTCTCTAGTGCATCCCTCCGACGTCCGCGGTCAAGCGCTCCGGCTTGTTCCCTTCCCACCCACTCTACCAAAGCTCGCACGCGCTTGTTCATATCCCCAACACTCATTCGTTTACTGGGCCATTTGACCTTTACACCCCTCTCCATGGTCCGGTCGACCGACTCTCTGGGCCCAATGCCCGAACCGCGGACTTCCAGAGGACGGGGCGTGTCTGTCGGCAGCATAGGTTCCAGGTGGGCAAGGTAGTCTGGTAAGTTCCATGACGTAAACATTGGTTGTTGTGAGACAGCATAAGCATGGGAATTGCGGTATGCGCGAGAGTTCTCTGAACTGACAACTGTGACTCCACCAGCGCGCCTAGTAGGGTCACCTGGCACGCTCCCAGCGTGAGAAGATGGAGGTGGTCTTTTGGGTGTGGGGTTTGTTTTGTTCCGGACGCTTGCCGTAGGTCGCTTACTGGGACCGGCAACTTGAATTTCATTAAGTCACGTGAGTTTTGTCCTTGTCACTGGATTGTTATTGACATGACATACCTTCTTCACTTTCAGCGGCAGTGACTGCATCTTGATTAACAACTGCTGTCTTTCGTGATCCACCGCCTCTTCGATTGCGGTTGCCGGACTTCGCGCCGCCACCTGCCTTTTTGACTGGAGGAGGAGGTATCTCCTCTGGCACGGCTGTGACTACCTCTGGCTGACGATCAGAGGCAGTGGAGGCCGATCGTGTACGTTTCTTGGGTAGACTGTTATGACGTCAGATAAACAGAAGTACATGAATATAGCAGGAATACTGACACGTCGTCCTCTGTACGCTTGCGCTTTTTGCGACTGTTTGAATCTTGATCTTCATGGCTTTCAGCCTGACCATTGACACTCCCATTTGTTTGAGCGGGATTTGGTTCTGTCGCGGCTGCAGCTTCTGCTGCCGTCGCTTCAATGATCTCTTTTAAGCTCTCGTCAAATGCCGCGTCGCGGCTATTCATCGTGTTCCTTCGTTTGGGTGGTTTCAAAAGGTGTGTCGGAGAGTGTGATCGTGACAGACGCGAAGCAGTGTGGTGTGAGTTGGCAGATGATTGACGAGGTTTTTTGGCTAATCTCCTATGGAAATGAGACTAGTCAAAACAAGATAGTGGACAGAGAATCAAAACAGCCTACTTCAGAAGGTCCAGGTGACGCTCAGGCTTGCATTGTTCACAGTGATATTCGTCCTGAAGATCTGCTTCGTGCTGGTACCCCATGCATAGGCCATGCTGCCAGACATTGCAGGTTTCACACTGGACCATGAACTCTCCTGCATCGGCATCTTCTTCTGTCAAAAAGTGAGAAAATGATCGATGTGTAGTAGATGATAACATACCATTCTGGCCACATATGCAGCGCGTGATTCCCTGTTCCTCTGGGTCATCGTCCTGAGGGTCTGCGGCGCTTCCGGCATTAGAGTTGCTGAATTTAGTGGAAGCTGATTCGATCAACTGGTCAGTGGATGTTGAGTTTTTCTCCTTGCCATTGGCCTTGCGCTTTGCGCGCCCGTTTGAGTTCCCATGGGTGGAATTGGTGCCATTGGTATGAGCGTTCTTAGTAGGGACAGGCTCTTCGGGATCCTCTTGCTTCAAACGCTTTGTGCGGTTGTTGTTGCTGTTAGAAAGTATGGCAGGACGTGTGATGGGCTCCTTTGTTCGAGGAAGGGACTCAGAGGCCGGTGAGTCTGGAGATTTGGAAGTGCTAGCTGAAGCAGATGGAGCAGAACGTCTTCCTGAACGTCGTGTTTCTCGTGGTGAGAGAGGTGGTCCCATTGTTGAGGACTGGGCCATAAACTGGTGGTGAGCAGGGAGAGGGGAAGAATTTGTTTGGCAAGCTTGTGGTGGATCTGAGTATAGTTTGACTTTACATTTATTTAGGGCTGGCAGCACACTTGTTATCTTCCGACTCTTCTCTGCACAATCGTTCAACTCTTTTCGTCACTTCAATTCCTTCTTCGTTCTTCTATCTCACTTTAACCAGTTTTCCGTTGCAGTTGATACAAAGAATGATGGCTGAAGACTATTCAGGTCCTTGTTAGGTACGGTGGTCGTTCAGTGGTATTGGGTACTTTTAAGACCATACTTGGTGCGTTCTTATTCTCTATCTTTCTAAAGACTCGCTAATATTAATCCTCAGACTGAATGAATATGTTACAAGTCGAGTTGACATTAGTGCTTGTCTTTGCCAGTGTTCCCCATATACCCCGCCGTCATGATATCTCAAGCACGTGATCTGTCCACGAGTGTATGACGCACGTGTCATTTTCGCGTTTTTGTACCAGCCTATATGGTTTTTGCGCGCCATGGAGTCCAGCTGGCTGATAGCATAAAACCCATATAGTATATGAATCCATTTTCCATTGGACTACTACTAGTTAATTTGGTATCACGGTGCACGCGGCGGTTTCAATTGTTCCGGCAAGCACCGAGTCATTTTCGTTGTCGGTTACATAAAAGGTTTTCGTTTGCGCGTAGATGTTATAACCATGACACCAGGTATTGCAACTCTAGAGTACTCTTCTAACGCACCTCAGCCTCTCAGCTATCCGCGCTTGTCTGCACATCACTTGCTATCTTCGAATGAACCCGATTACCTTCGTCTTATTCTCACTTCGAAAGTATATGAGATCTTGAAGGAAACACCCCTGGTTTACGCCCCAAATCTTAGTGCAAAACTAGGTAATCAGATATGGCTGAAACGAGAGGATCTGCAAGAGGTTTTCAGCTTCAAAATTCGAGGTGCCTATAACTTCATGGCAGGACTATCTGATGAAGAACGGTGGAAAGGTGTTATAACATGCAGCGCCGGTTAGTGTGCGTACTTGCGACGTGCCATCTTGTGATTTTCTCATCCAAATCGCTGACTTGGCGCTTTTAGGCAATCATGCGCAAGGGGTAGCCCTCTCTGGCGAACGTCTCGGGATACCCTGTACCATCGTGATGCCAAATGGTACTCCGTCCATCAAAGTTCGCAATGTCGAACGTCTCGGTGCAAAGGTCGTACTCCACGGTGTTGATTTCGACGGAGCAAAGGCAGAATGTGCAAGATTAGCTGCCACTCATGGACTGGTATTTGTCCCACCGTACGACGACCCGCTTGTAATCGCAGGTCAGGGTACGATTGGCATGGAAATATTAAAACAAATACCAGACTCTGACAATCTCGATGCCATCTTCGGTGCAGTTGGTGGTGGCGGTCTTGTCTCCGGAATTTGTGAATATGTTAAACGCATAGGCAACCCAAACACAAAAGTGCGTGGTGTCGAGACTTTTGATGGGGATGCCATGGCACAGAGTCTGAAGAGAGGGGAGAGAGTGACTTTAGCCGAGGTCGGCCCCTTCGCAGACGGCACAGCGGTAAGAATCGTAGGCGAGGAGCCATTCAGGATATGCCAGAGACTATTGGATGACATAGTCCTAGTTGACAACGATGAAATATGCGCCGCTATCAAAGATATCTTCGAAGGTAAGGGGTCCTTTCTTCCCCGTAGATGATTTATCCTACCCATAAACCTAGAAACTAGGTCTGTCACAGAGCCTTCTGGAGCCTTGAGTCTGGCAGGCTTAAAGCGACACATCATAAATCAAAATCTTGTCGGCGCAAACCGAAAATTCGTCGCTGTTGTCAGTGGAGCCAACATGAACTTTGACAGGCTGCGTTTCGTCGCAGAACGTGCAGAATTGGGTGAGGGGCGTGAAGCACTTCTGAGCGTGGTGATGCCAGAGAAGCCTGGAAGGTAAGTTCTTCATTCCAAGTCATCACATTCCATCACTTGCGTCCGTTATTCACTTGTTGACTTCTCTTCTCCTCGTACCTATACAGTTTCTTCGCATTACACTCCATCATCCACCCGCGGGCAACAACAGAGTTCATATACCGTTATAATGATCCAAATACCGCACACATATTCCTCTCATTCAAGCTAGATACCTCATCTCGCAAAAAGAAGTGGGGAAGGTGCTTGAAGAAATCAAAAATCAAGGGATGACTGGATATGATGTCAGCGATGATGAAGTTGCCAAGTCTCACGCGCGGTACATGATACGTGGGTGCACAGCGATCCCGAATGAAAGAGTGTTCCGGTTTGGTAGGCATCCTTCTCATATTTGGTATTTCCACCTCGCGCTGTGCTTATCAGAATCTCATTCCAGAATTTCCTGAACGACCTGGCGCTCTGCGCAAGTTCCTTCAAGGTATTTATCCTGGATTAGGCTGGAATATATCAATGTTCCACTATCGCAATCACGGCGCAGGTCTGTGCATTGTCTTCTTTGTCGTCTTTTGTTCCCTCATGAACTTGTCGCAGACCTTGGCAGAGTACTGACGGCCATCCAAGTTCCGCAAGAAGACTACGCGGCATTCGACGAATTTTTAGGCAACTTGGGATATCACTATGTGGAGGAAACTAACAACGAAGTGTACAAGCGGTGTCTTGCAGGACAGGTTACTCTGAATGAATCAGCATAGGATCTATGTCCGGGTTGAGCGTGGGTATGTCGGCAGGCATACATTTCTATCACTGTTGGTTTGATCCGAAAATCAATTGAATGACGCTTGAAGCTGTACACTTGCGAGAAATCAAAGATGAGCCGTAGTGTGACATTCTAAAATTTTCTACAGAGACCGTCAGTGAACTTCCTACCCCTGATCTCAGATGAAAGAAATGTTTTTGAGGCGGTCGAAATCAGAAAGCTGAGCGCTGAGAAGTCCTGTCTTCGCGTGAAGGGTCAAGTATAAGCCGAAGCTTCGCGTGCATGATTGCTTGATTGAGTCGATGTCATTGAAATTCTGTCGCACGACATCTCTGGAAATCATGTGAGGATCTTGATAACATGGAACGGTTACGCTACGATGATGTGGGGAGTCTAGACTTTACAACGAAAATCTATAATTGCTGTGAGTGCGTAGGATTTTGCTCAAGGACAATAGATGACATAGAAAGGCACAGTAGTACTGGTTTTTTTTTTTGAAAGTGGCACAAATATTGGACAGTGAGAAAAAGAAAAGAGCGCCGCGAACCACGGTGGAAAATCTGTCGTCAGAACCCTGCCTCATCGGCAGTTTTTGTCATTTTTTAAATTATTTTAGAATCAATGCAAGGATTTACGAGGATTGCCTGGTACTGGCCGATGGGCTCGTTACAATAGAGTTGGGAGTGGTTGAAGAGTCGCTCTTAAAAGCGCTCAGGAGGAGATTGTGCAGTGGTATATGCCTGCTTGACGGGGCGAACTGCGTTTACAGCAGAAGGGGACGAAGGGGGACTAGGGAAGCGTTGTTGCATCTCCAGAATGGCTTTCATGGCCATGGATGTGGTAAGACCGCGGTTTCCGATTCTGATACCGGAGGACCCATATTTATAGATCCACCCGATTTCCCAACCTCCATCTTCACATTGCAGAGGAAGCAAAGTACGAAGATCAACGTCGTTGCGTAGTCCAAGGCAGGCACAAAGCCGGAGGCGCATGGAGAGCGCTAAAGCGTCACCATCAGCCCCTATGCGCTCTTGAATACGTTCGATCAGTAGCGGCTTTATGTAGGCCGCCAAGTAGACGTCGTTGCTGATTTCAAGTAGCCGGCCAAGGAAATAAAGAAAGCACTCTGGGGTCGTGTAATATCGCGTACCGTCGAGATAAGCTCTATGCAGGAGCACCTCACGTATCCAGTGAAGGGTGCGATTGAGCTGATGGCCACGTCCATAGGAATAGAACAATGTAAGCGCGTTAACGCACACGACCGGATCAAACCGAGGCCGCCGGTGGTCAAAGTATGTCTATGATTACTGGGAGGTTGGCCGACGCATGGGAAAAAATAACTGAGTGCATGTACCTGAATAATCCCGTCGTCATCAATGTAGTCAAGCATGTCATCCATGACGGAGTGTGCTACGTGTTCAGGGCTACCCATTACGGTCAACCCAAGGGACGTGGTATCCAGGTCAAAAGGAAACTCTTCAGTAGTAAGTAATGGTTTTCCTGATAACAAATCAGCTGTTGAATAATGGTGGCAAACATTTGGTATATACCCTGGAAGAAATTCCACGTCCGATGTGTATCAGTCAAATTGACGAGACCCCTGACATGCTGTTCGATGAGTGCAGGAAAAGAGAGGTAATCCTCTTACCGGTCATTAGTCGCTTCTAGTATCAGGAGCTGAGCAAAGTTCTCCCGTAAGAAAATGCCGTTGTCAGTTACAGATAGGAGTTTCTTCGCATTCACGGTCAAGTATTGTCCGCCCCTTTCGACAGGATCTCCAAGTAGGTTATAAAGTGCGCGGACAACTTTACGGTGATCGTCAAAAACAATACCACGCATTCCAAGCGAACGCGCAGAGAGGACATTCTCCATTTTATCGTCCACAAAGATGGTGCGGGAGGGGTCAGCCCCTGTACTTGAAATCACTGCCTTGTAGAAGCCAAGGTTAGGCTTCCGCTCGCCCACGTCGGCGGAGGTGAAAATGTTGTCGAACAACGACCAATCAGCAAGCTTGGTACGAAGAATTTCATAGTCAGGCGCAGAAATATTTGACATGGCGAAGACATGTAACATCCCGTCCGAGCGTTCTTTGAGGTGTCGAATAACCGATATGAGCTCATCGTTGGACTGCAGAGAGTCACGAGCATCTTGGAACGCACGACCAACCTCTGTGGGGCTTACAGAGAATTCGCCGCCAACCCTAGCATAACACTCAGCCTGAGAAATCCTTCCCCTCTCGTAGTCAATCCATGTGGGAGAGGAAAGAATTTTACGTAGGATGTTTGGGGATATGGAGGTTTTGGTCTGCGGGGACCAAGAGAACAAAACATCACCAATGTCGAAGATGAGAGTGTTGTAATTCGAGGTGGAAGACATCAGGATCAATTAGGTGTCGCAGGTGTAGATGGAAAACGGGGCACGATGGAGCATATATTTCTCCACAGATGGCTATTTGAATACTTGGAGACAGTCCAACACCGAAGTGGTAAGCTGCTCTGTGCCTAACTGTGACATTAGCAAACCTCTGCAGATTCGCAATCTGAGGCAGAGATCTTACATACAAGTTTTTTTTTTGGTCGGGGGTCTGGGACCGCGGGAGAGTCACGGCGTTTTACGTGCTGTCACTATATGCTGGGGGTTTAAATCGTTGAGTGGGGAACGCGAAGCGCTAGTTATATCTCAGTCTCGAGAAGGAACTCGTACGAATTATGTACCTAGTAGATCTTCTGACCTTTAGCAAATTGTAAGAATGGGAAAGAAAATAACGGCTCACATCTTGGTCTCAAGAAGGAGCTGAGATGCTCGTACGGGTCTACGCGTAGCTTTTTACATGTAAGCGTAGAGACGAATATGCGTATCGGAGGAGATAAAGATTTCAACATGGACGAGCACGAGCCGACGTCAAAACATCGCTCACTCCGAGCGCTCGTCTAAGCTCGTTCCCCCTTTGGTTGTGCTCGCAATCGATCATCCTCTCATCGTTCCTGGTTCGGATAGTTCGGACTCCGACACAGACCACGACCTGAGGCATTTATGTCTACCATCGTATACGGTAGGTTGCTAGAAGAACAAAATATGATAGAAACACTTCACCGAGCTGGATATTTCGTTGCGATTGATGTCCTGATGAAGGAAGGGACTACGCTTCGCTGGTCAAAGGGACAGGGATGTCATGTTCCAGAGACGATCAGAGATTTCTATCTGCTGCCACAATTTCCAGATCTGAAGGGGAAGGCGCTGACAAGGATGTCCTGATCCACCAATCGACCCTACAGCTTCATGGGATTCATTATCGAACACTTTGCGAACGTGGTGCCCCTTCCGCTGCTTGATTTCTTCATTTCTGTCTGACGGTGTCGGATATTTAATGGAGATGTGAGCATGCCCCCTCGACGTTGATTGAAATTACTTCTGGCTGACATAAAACAGGAAACTTTGAGTGATATTACTACTAGTGAGTACTGACCTTGGCGGGCAATGTGCTATCACTGAAGACCCGAAGTCCCCGAAGTGAATACATGTCACGAACCATTTTGATCAAGCAAGTGTCGATAAGCTTTGGTTAATTGACCAAAGATTGAGTCAATATTGTCTTTGGAGATTGACCTTTACATGACAAAAATATTTCATCTCAGCGGTGATCGATGCGGCTACTCGGTGCTATTTACGTACCTTACCTCCGTGATTGCGAGTGGTTCAGCCTACAGGCAAACCAGAAGCTATGAACCGTAGACAAAAGTGGCGCACATCTCCTAGGCGCGTTGGTCTCCCCTAAAGCAGACCACAGGAGGAAGATATTAGTTTCTCCTTATTACGACTCGGAGGGGCGGCAACTTTTCGTGCAAGGGACTACCTCAGGGTTCTTCCATTCACTAGCCCAAAGCTGTAGTTGTCGAGAAGTGTTGGAGCGGGGCTACCAGCTGACAAACACCGCAGAAACGATGAGTTCTGAATCAAAAAGCTGCAGCCGTCACCTTACTTGCGATACTCCTACGCTCTGATAAGTGTTCCATAAAAGATACCCGTGTAGTATGTAAGCCATTGGCATGTTCCCATATATTAGGACATGAATAAAGAAGTTTGAATTTACTCCAACTCGTGTCCAAAAATATTAAAGCAAACGCATTATGAGATGAACACGAAGATCTTGTACATTCTGGTGGTAATTAGCAAGTACGCCTGATCTCATTCGAGGGACTGACACAGAGATAGGGAATAGAGGATGTGATGCTATAATGTTTAAACCAGGCGAATCAGTTATTGTTTAAGCAATTGGAAGTCTTCGAGGAACCGGAACGAAAGTCGTATATTCAAGGCATGTGCGAGAGCAATTGAGGAGAGGTATCGAGAATGAAGAAAAATGGCACCGTTAAGAAAGTACAATCAGCAGCTCAACACTCATCCTGATTGCTCTTAGAACCGTATTTTGCTTAGGAGTAGCTATCGCTGTTGCTTACAGAAACAAGTCTTGCTCTTCCCATCCTATTGTTGGTTGAGTCCCCGCTCAGCAGCATAGTGTTTATCACATTGCACACAACGTTGCATTTTCGCGTCATTATCACGGTCATTACCATGCAACACTGTGGGCTAATCTCCCAATTCGTTTCTGTTATCCCTGTAACAGTAAATTCCTTTCTATCAGGGAGTTAAACGTTAATGCACAAACAGACAACTTAAGTTACTGCTGTCACTTACCAGCATCACCCGAGCCAACTCAGTGCTTCTGCTGTGCCCCTGGTTGCGCTTTGGAGTAGAAATTATCAACCACCACATACGCGGTAAACGCTACTAATGCGATTCCAAGACCTGGAAACATGCTGGAAAACATGGCGCGGTTCGTGAACACAGGGTGTTTCCGCCACGCTTCCCTCTTCGCCCATGGGTCACGAAATAAAGGTGGATTGGACATAACTGAGACACAGATGAAGCTCACCATAAGTCAAAATGTTATTGAATAACTTACTTGGATACCCGTTAGAGACTAGGAAACCGTTTGTTTTCGGCTTGTTCAGCGAGTCCACTCAGGATCAGGTGGTCATGTGATTTTTAAGCTTAGGGCCGGTCCATCAGGACTTCGGAAAAATAACAACTGCCACAGCGCGGGAGAGGCCTTCCTGTCCTTCATTTCCACTGTTCTTCTTGCTTTCTTATTCCCTGTATTGCTACATAGACACTTCTCTGCTATTCGTGCCAAATTATCGCTTTAAATAATGTCTAGCGACGCCTACATGTCTTCAGATGACGACCGACCACTTGGCTCACTCCAAAACGATGGCAAGGCTAACACAGGCAGAGGCACCGCAAATGGATACGCTAAAGAGGAAGCTAGTGATTCTCCTATGAGTGAGGACGAGGACATGCCTTTGGTTCGTGTACCCCTGTCCATATGCTGCGTGCATCGTTGACTATTTTGCGCAGTCCCAAGTTACCGCTCCAAAATCCGAACCTGTAACTCCAGCAAAATCTTTGCGGCGCAAGCGAGCTGCTGCACTTGATTCGTCCAGTGAAGATGATGATACCCCTCTTGCTTCTTCTCCGGTGAAGCAATCTGCTGCTATATCGATGCCAGGGACATCGAAAGCCTCTACAGTAAACGGGCATAAAGCCGTCAAAGCTGAGAGCGATGGAAAACGTAGTTCTACCGCTGCTAAGAAGAAACGTGCTTCCACCAAGAAAGGTCCCCCACAGAAGAAACTGAAACGCGAGGATCATGATGCTTCCGAATCTCCCGCTTCTGAAGGCGAAGAGTCCACACCTGTGAAGAAAGAGAAGGTGTCAAGGAAGCGAAAGTCTAAAGTCAAGGAAGAAACTGATGCGGAGGTGGAGGAAGCTGGAAAATCTAAGTCCGCGAAAAAGAGAGCTGTTTCGAAGAAGGTCAAGGATGGAGCAGACGGATCGGCGACTCCCCAGCCCAAGAAAAAGGGCAAAGTCAAAGATGAAGCAGAAGACGAGGAGGAAGTTTACAAGTGGTGGGAAGCTCAGCAGAATAACGATGGTGAAGTAAAGTGGCAAACGCTAGAGCATAATGGTGTCATCTTTCCTCCACCATACGAACCCTTGCCCTCGAATGTGAAAATGAGGTATAAGGGTATGTGGTCATCTTATTCATTCTACCCTGACAAGTTTGTTGATTGCATTGTAGGTAAAGAAGTAGATCTGCCATTGGAGTCCGAAGAGGTGGCTGGTTTTTACGCAGCTATGTTGGAAACTGAGCACGCTCAAGATGCCACGTTCAACAAAAACTTCTTCGAAGACTGGTTGAAAGTGCTTCAGGACCATCCTCCTGTAAGTGTCATACTTCGGGTGCCTCTGCCCTGCTCAATCATAAACCAGCGCAATAAGATCAAGATTACAAATTTCGAGGATTGCGATTTTCGGCCAATGTTCGAACACTTTGAAGCGGAGAAAGCTAAAAAGAAGGCTCTCAGTACCGCAGAGAAGAAAGAGCTCAAGAAGCAGAAAGACGCGTTCGAAGAGAAATATGTCACCTGTCTCCTTGACGGTCGCAAGGAAAAGGTAGGCAACTTCAGGGTTGAACCTCCTGGCTTGTTTAGGGGTCGGGGTGATCATCCGAAGAAAGGCGCGTTGAAGGTAGGCGGCACTTGGATCTGGAACAGAATCTTGCTCACGTCCCGGTAGTTCCGTGTACGCCCGGACGATATCACCATCAATATCGGTGAAGGAACGCCTATCCCGGTACCTAATATGCCTGGACATTGGAAAGCCATAGTGCACGACCAAACTGTCACCTGGCTAGCTAATTGGGTCGAGAATGTCAACGGCAATTACAAATATGTCTTCTTAGCCGCAGGCAGCTCCCTCAAAGGGCAGAGCGACATGCAAAAGTTCGAGAAAGCCCGTGAATTGAAGGTGCAATCAACTGTTGACTCGTTGCTCCATCGATTGACATTTCTCCAGAACCACGTGGATCGCATTCGCAAAGACTACTCTGCCGATCTGCGCAGCAAAGTTATGGCAGACAGGCAGCGTGCGACGGCAATGTACTTTATTGACAAGCTTGCTCTCCGAGCCGGAAATGAAAAGGGTGAAGATGAGGCCGACACCGTGGGCTGCTGCTCTCTGCGGTGTGAACACGTCACGTTAGAAGCGCCGGATTTCCTCATCTTTGATTTCCTGGGTAAGGACTCGATCCGGTACTACAATCGAGTCTCTGTGGATCCCCAGGTTTTCAAGAATATCAAGCTATTCAAGGACAACAAAGAAGATAGTGACAACCTTTTTGACCGCGTCAATGTGACACAACACCCTTCGAAATCCTGAACATTCTACTGACTGTTCTCTTCTAGACATCGCTCCTAAATAAGCACCTGGCATCGTATATGAAAGGACTGACTGCAAAGGTTTTTCGTACTTACAATGCATCCATCACGTTTCAACAGCAGTTGGACGAAGGAACACCAATGAATGCCACTATCCAAGAGAAGCTAAATGCATATAATCATGCAAATCGTATGGTGGCCATTCTTTGTAACCATCAACGTAGCGCACCAAAGACTCACGAACAATCAATGGGCAAGATGCGCGATAGGGTTCGTTTACTCCCCATGATGCGATCCGTCACTGACAGTGCCAATAGCTTCGTTCCTTGAAGTATGATCGGATGAAGCTTCGTCACGTTCTCTTTAACACGGATCCCAAATACAAGAAGCAGAAGCAGTACGCGGATGACGAGTCCGATTTAGATGACGACTGGATAGAGGACCACGAGAAGTCCCTTAAGAATAAGGAAATAGAGAAGGCGGAGAAGAAATTCGCCAAGGATAACGAGAAGCTTGTCCAGGAAGGCAATGAGCCTCAGCCCGACTCGGTCCTGCAGGAGAAGATTGAGGCCGCTGAAGCCGAATACAAGAGGGTCGCAAAGGAACGCGGTACAGGGAAAGCCAAACTTAAGAGGGATCGTCCTCCCGAGAAGATCGAGGAAACTGTCCAGAAGTTGGACGAGAAGATAAAGACCTTCAAGCTTCAAATGGACGATCGGGAGGCCGGCAAAGAGGTTGCTCTTGGTACAAGGTATGTCGTGCTCATATTCAAGCGACACGTTCTCACTGTGTCTCGCTCAGTAAAATTAATTACCTGGACCCTCGGTGAGTTTCCAACTCTACATAAATCATGGATAGCGACTCATTCTGTCATCTAGGATAACAGCTGCATGGTGCAGCGCCCACAATGTACCGATCGAAAAGATCTTCTCAAAGACGCTTCTTGTTAAATGTGAGCTTGCGTGGAGGTTATTTTATAGGCAACTTCAAGACTGACGCTGATTTCAGTTCCCTGGGCTATGGAAGTCGATGACGCCTGGAAATTCTAGTCCATGCTTTATGGCTAAACCTCTGACAGTGTATTTAGGCTTTACAAAGGGTTTTTAGACTGCTATTATTATTCCCTAGAGCTTCAACCTAGGCTTAACCTTGCCCCCCTGCTTATGGGAGGTACATACCTAAGTAATAATTGCGTTCATAGATTCATGTCGAACAAAAATGAGCGATGTTTGGTTCAGCGTGACACATTCACGTGTTGCATTTGAACTTGGAGTGAGCAGACTGCACGCACGCATCAAACCTTAACTACTGTCTTGTCTGCTACCATGAGTAGGTCCTCCGGCACAACAGCGAACCCGCCATTTGCTTCTAGATCTGCCTTTGAGGCCCTCACTGTCGATGACGTGGAAGACTTCGAGGACGAACAACAAGAGGAAGAAACGCCGCAGACACAGGTGACCAGGTTCGTCTTCACCGGCATTTGTGACCTCGCGCCTACGTAGCTTGCTCATTGAACTTTCTAGCACAGAGCATACGAAGCCGTCGAAATCTCAAATAAAGAAGGCTCAAAAACAAGCTCGCACCGAAAGGCGAAAACAACTCAGAGCCTCTTCAAAGGCAGGTACCGCGGATAATTCACCTAGACATACACCCTCTCCGGAAGAGTCTGTTGCGCGTATGGCCGAGGCAGCGGGAGATATCTCTCCTATACCTACAACGCATACTACTTCCGAGTCAAAGCCCACCGCAGAGCCACAACAAGAGCCAGCGCCCCAGCCGCAGGCATCGGAGTCATCACTTCCGGAGCCTGTCATTAATGGCGATATACAACACGTGAATGTCGTGGAAAGTATGCATCTTCACTTCTGTATAGTGCTTTATAAGTAGAATTGACGGAATATTCAGACAACTCTACACCGCATCCTCTACCGAGCAAGTTGCTAGACGATGAAGGACAGTCTGTCTCAAAGTTTGACGTCGAACAGGCACTCAAAAGTGAACCCGACCCTCAAGAAGTCGAACGCACAAAGAAACGACAAAGCATCCTAACGCGAACATTATGGACATTCATTATGATCGGAGGTTTCGTTGGTATGTATGCTTCTCAAATAGAAGACTATGTTCGTATCTGACCATCGCGTAGCTTTACTACTCATGGGTCACGTTTATATGATCATGCTTGCCATGCTGTGTCAAACGATTGTCTACCGCGAAGTTACTGCTCTGTTTTCACTCAAAAGTCATGCCCCGGAATCTGGCGAGATAGAAAGCAAGGGAAAAAAAGATCCATGGAGCAAGACTCTAAATTGGTACTTCTTTGCCGTCACTAACTATTTTTTGTACGGGGAGAGTATCATCTACTACTTTAAGGTACGGGATAATTTTGGCCATAATTACTATGTGCTAAATTGGGGGATCAGCACGTTATATTCTCGGACGGTCAACTACTTCCTTTCGCTACCAATCACAGAATTATCAGCTTTACGCTGTATACCATTGGCTTCGTTGGGTTTGTCATGTCTCTCAGACGTGGATTCCTTAAGCAGCAATTCGGCCTCTTCTGCTGGGTTCACATGAGCCTGCTGCTGATAGTAGTCTCCGGGTATGGATCTCGTCCGCTTTCAGACTCCATCCTAAAGGGAATCTTACAGTCACTTCATCGTTAACAACATCCTCGAGGGCATGATTTGGTTCTGGGTCCCTGCTTCGTTGGTTATTTGCAACGATATCTTTGCATATGTGTGGGGCATGTCCGTTGGGCGCACACCTTTGATCAAGCTCTCACCAAAGAAAACTGTCGAAGGGTTTGTGGGTGCTTTCTGGAGTACCCTCCTATTCAGTGTGTTCTGGGGCTCGTACTTCATGCGCTTTAACTACATGATCTGCCCTGTGCATGATCTTGGAGTCTCCGCCTGGAGTAATGTCCAGTGTACGCCCAACCCAGTGTTTGTCTGGAAGGTCTGGCAGATCTGGTCGCCTCTCGCGGCTTTTCTTTCGCGGCTCGTGAGTGCAAATTAAAGGTGTTTTGTGCAACTGCTTAGAGTCGCCATTAGCTCGGAAAATCAGTGACCGTGATTCCCTATGCACCATACCAACTACATCTCTTGGTTTTCGCAGTTTTCGCATCACTTGTGGCACCCTTTGGAGGTTTCTTCGCATCTGGTTTCAAGCGTGCCTTCAACATAAAGGATTTTGGCCACAGCATCCCTGGTCATGGAGGGATGACCGACCGTATGGACTGCCAGTGAGTTCTGAATCTCGAATGCATGTTACCAGGACACCCACCATTCCTAGATTCCTCATGGGCGTGTTCACCTACGTCTATTATAGTAGTCTTATTCGAGAACACCACGTCAGCGTGGGTTCTATCTTGCAGATGATCGTCAGCGGGCTTACCGTTAGCGAGCAGCTGGAGTTGATGAAGGACTTAAGGAAGTACATGCAAGGTCAAGGCATCACGATAGTATAAGCTAGCACGATTATGCGCCCATTTATGACCGGACAAGACTCATTATGATTAACACATTTTAATTCACAATTTTCTGTGGATGATATTTTGAAATGACATGCATTTGGATATCAGACGAATGATGACGACGCCTCTCATATGACATCGCCTAATGCTGTATCATGGTAGATTACGAGACAGGAGAATCGTGCGGCGTAACCCTATGACATGGTGGTTTCGACTTTTCATTGGCGCGCGGCATGTGCGACACAGGCATAATCATAGGTAATGCGATAACATGAAATGACAGGGACAAGATAATGATGCTTATGACCGGGGTTTTTCCTGCAAAGAGGATGAGCACAATGATAACAGTATAATTCTGATCAAACTGACCTTCTTCTCTTTCCACAAAGCGAGGAGACCGACCCCTGAGACCTTCACTACTTTGAAGCGTACACCAGGAATATCACCCTTGGCCTTGCCACTACGACCGAAACCAGAGATGAGAACTTCATCGTTCTCATCGACAAAGTTCAAGCAACCGTCATTCTGTATTGATGTATTAGTTAACTCTAGAAAAGCAATTATGAAAGCACGTACAGGCACGAAAGCCGTGACCTTTTTGCCGTTCTTAATAAGCTGTACACGGACACATTTGCGAATGGCAGAGTTGGGTTGTTTGGCCTCGACACCGACTTTCTCGAGGACGATGCCCTTGGCATGTGATGATCCTCCAGTAGGGGAGGTTTTGTAAACGTTACCGAGAGCGCGCTTCTTATACGCCTTATCCGCCTATTAAGAAAAATATACAGTTTCAGATGTGTGATGTCCAAGATATACGAGCACGAACCCATCGGTTTACACGGCGGTCATTGCGAAGCTTGCGAGCGGCTTGAAGTCCACGAGGTTTGTTGGCTGATAGAAGAATGGATTAGTACATGGTTATTCCACTAGCGATCATAACGAGAGCGACATACAGCCCATTCTTGAAGTCGACGAGGACGGCGAGGATAACTTTCCACTTGTGCTGGGGACCAGCCCGGCATCATCCCGAAACCTTAATTATAACTGTTACAGTTTATCAGCCACAACATGGTCCATGATCACGTGAAAGGGTTTTGCTGATCACGTGAGCATAGATAGCTGCATATTAAATAATATTTGTAATAATTCATTCCACTCAGTAGTCTCGACTCTCGATTCTCGAACCAGGAACGACTGTCTCAAACCATGGTTTATGTAGTGCTACCTCATATTTCAATCTCCTACCCGTGAGTACCAAATTTATACAGGACCTCATACTCGTACTACCACGCGGGTGAACCAACAGTGACCCGTACACGATTCACCCGCACCGGGTACCCGTGCAAATGTCACCCATGCCACGTCCTAAATTAATACCCCCCAGTACTATAGTCTCTCTCTGTCGTGTAAATCACCCAAGCCTATCGTCCACAGGAGTTCTTAATGTTATCTTTGATTCCCACAAACTTGTCACATGGTCCAGTGCCGGTGTTCGACGGTTCTTTGGAGTCTCTATTCTGAGAATGCTATATGATCGCCCAATTCACTGACGACGGGTTCAATATCCCTCGCTCCTAACCATGTCTCAGGTTGCTGAAATCCAATACTATCACCACGGGCGTTTCCGCGTTGCGGGTGGTGTGCTGCCTGATGCCATCACTGCATACCAGACATTCGGCGACCCAAAGAATCCGGTTATCGTGTTTCCTACGTGTTATGGGGGAAAGCTTGACAGTGAGTCTTCCAAAGCGCTTCCCTTATGATAGCTGGAACTTGAATTAGCAAATGGATTACTAGGTCAAAGCTACATGGTAGGGGAAGACAAGGTAATGCCATGTAGCTTGATGTTGTTTTCCGACTGACACCAGTGATAGGTCTTGGATCCGCGTAAGTACTATGTGGTGACCTTTGCCTTATTTTCCAATGGAGAGGTATGCTATATGATGTAAAGATGGCGTGGTCATGCTCATCGCTTGTTGCTTTAGTCTTCTTCACCCTCTAACACAGTGAGTTTCCTGAGAACACTGTCTGACAAAAAAATTCATAGTGACGGTAGCCTGCGCCGTACAATGGTCCCTACTTCCCTACCATTTCATACGAAGACAACGTGTGAGTTTGTTCCTTCCTAGATTGTCGAAGTTGCTGACACAGTTCAGTCGGGCACAGTATGCTGTGCTCACCCAGAAGCTTGGTATCTCGAAAGTGTTCTGCGTGATTGGATTTTCAATGGGCGCGCAGCAGGTAGACATGTTCGTTGAGAGTAACGATGGTTTTGCTGAGGCATCGCAGGCATACTATTGGTCTGTCATGTATCCCGACTTCCTTGAAAGGTATGTTTTGATGACTGTAAGCAACTCTTTTTTCTAACCACGGTCAAGATACATCCCCATCTGTGGATCTGCTCGAACTAGCCCTCACAATCAATGGTACTTTTAGATACCTTACATTTGTATCTGTGTTGATCCGACCACAGCTTCCTAGAAGGTCCTAAAGCTGCTCTTTCAGCCTCAAAAGACTTTCAGGATGGCCACTATAAGAGCACTCCTCAATTTGGTATCCGGGCGTTTGGTCGTGCATATAGCGCATGGGCGTATAGCCAGGCGGTGAGCTTCCGCACCTCTAGCTGACTGTCGTACTAAAATTACTGCAGTGGTTTGCCAAGAAAGGTTATCTCTTCGACGGAAAGTACGCCATTTATTGCATTCCACTCTCTATTTTCTCAATAGGACCACTAGATATACGAGCCTCAACGATTTCTTAAGAGAGGACTGGGAAAACGGTTTTCTAGACGGGTGGGACGCCAACGATCTATTGACACTCTTGAACACATGGCAGATGGGGGATGTTTCTCTCGTCCGTGACGGAAGTTATTTCGCGGACTGTCTAGGAGCGATCAAGGCTAGAGGTTTGATCATGCCTTGTAAGAAAGACCTGTACTTCCCTGTAAGTCCTTTCATCTTTGTTACTTGGGTTTGGGTTGATGGCTCCTCCGATAGCCGGAGGACAGTCAGAATGAGATGAAATTCTTGAATAACGCAAAGCTAGTTATTATCGATTCTGAGTGGGGCCATATGTGTGAGTTTGTCGGGCTAGCTTTGAACGGCCCCTTGCTGATATTGTGTAGCCGGAGGAGGGTCAAACGTGCGTGATGACGAGTTTATCCAAGCAGAGGTGAAGAAATTTTTGGAGGAACCTTGAGTTCTGCCTCAGATTCTAATCATCTACAAAGCTGTGCATGTGAATGAAGTATGTAATTTAGTCCACATTGTATATCTCCAACTGTAAAATGATCTCAAATGTTTGTTTATAAGTACTGCGAGATAACGACCACTTATCCATCGAAATAATGCGCTCACATGCCACAAAAACAAGACAAGTTATGTGCGAGTACTCTCGGTCGCCGTTCACACAAAATGTCAATGCCGAGGAATTTCAAACAACAATATTTATATCTTTAGGTGGCTCGTGACCATATGATCCATTACCCAGCTCAGTCATTTATCGGTATTCATGGTGTTTGTCGGACCGTCTGTATGAGTCCATACACGCATGCCATAAAAGCATGCGGTCGTTGTACGGACAGTAGCTCTCCCCCTTAAGCCTTCCCTCATGCAGACACCAACCCAGTATTACCATCACGGCCGCTTCAAAGTAGCAGGAGGAATACTCCCTGATGCCGTAACAGCATACCGGACATACGGAGATCCAAGCAATGACAAAGTGATTGTTTTCCCGACATGTTATGGGGCAAAACTCGCCCTTGGCAGTATGTTTTGTTGGCTGCGAACATGAAGGTGGCTGTTCATCTAACCGCCCACAGGTCAAGACTATCTCGTTGGGGAAGGCAAGGCACGTACGTTCATGTAGTAGAATGCGCGGTCTTCATAATTTGACAACAGGCCCTTGACCCAAGAAAGTACTTCGTGGTGACATTCGCGCTTTTCTGTAATGGAGAGGTGCGCTGCCTTCTGCTCTGCCGTTTCACCAACTGAAAGAGTCAAGTCGTCTTCCCCTTCTAACACGGTTAGTTTTCATCATTGTGTATTTTACCCCCTTTCTGACAACCCCTTAGCCTGCACCGTATGGTGGCCCGTACTTCCCATTCGTTTCTTACGAAGATAACATGTAGGTTATGAAATGACTTACCAGTAGAATACAGGCTCACATCAACAAGTCGCGCTCAGCACGCAGTTTTGACAAAGCATCTTGGAGTGCGCAAGGTCTTCTGCGTGGTTGGATTTTCTATGGGCGGACAACAGGTACTTCGCCTTGTTAGGATATCATATACACTCTCTTAGGTCCCATCTCAAGGCGTATCACTGGCCAGTCGTCTTCCCTGACTTCGTAGAGCGGTTTGTTTCTATATGTTCGTCTGCTCGCACAAGTCCCCATAACCAATGGTGGGTCCTTGTCTGAACTTGTTTGGCCTGTGTGTGACTTGCGCTCTAGCTTCCTGGAAGGGCCCAAGGCAGCGATGCTAGCAAGCAAAGATTTTGCCGATGGTCATTATCAGAGCCCTCCTCATCATGGAATTCGTGCGTTTGGTCGAGTTTACAGCGCGTGGGCCTATGGACAAACTGTGAGTTACCTCACGATGAAATATTAAGATAATTCAACTTTTATAGTGGTTCCGGGAGTACAAGTACCTGATGGACGGAGAGTAAGCTATATCGCAATACATGTTCATGACCCTCCTTTATGGAATTTTTCGAACAGGTATCCGGACTTGAACTCATTCCTCAGGGAGCGGTGGGAAGGTGGATACATCAATAACTGGGATGCAAACGACATGATCGCACTTTTGAACACATGGCAGAAGGGAGACATTTCCATCGTTCGTGACGGCGGAGACTATGAAAAGGCTCTGAAGAGTATCAAAGCAAAGGGACTTATTATGCCTTCGAAGACGGATCTTTACTTTCCGGTCAGTCTTCCATCAAGCAGCCGCGAGTCGACTACTGACACCATCAAAGCCGGAGGACAGCGAAACCGAAGTGTCCCACCTTAGAGATGCTAAATTGCATGTGATTCCATCGATCTGGGGTCATGTTGCAGGGGGTAGTGCTAACCCGTCAGATGTTACCTTCATAACAGAGAAGATCACGGAGTTTTTGCAAGCATCCTAATGACGAGATGTCAAATGTACTTGTATTGCTGAGCTGATCTCAAATGGATTGTTGAGATATTTGGTGCAAATGAACATTGCATTCGAATTGAAGATCCGTCCCCATAGCTGAGACGATAGTTTGTTCATGTCGTCGTTGAACGATGGCTCGTAAGTTGAAAAGAAGGCGGGAGGATAAAACGCTATGAAGCACCGCCTGAAGTCTGAGTATTGTAGTTAAATGCATTCAGAATGTTTGAGGGTGAAACCTACGTGTTGATAGACTCTGCATATTCCGACTCCACCGAAATATTAGCAAAACCTAATTGAAAAGGGTAGGTCTTACCGGAAGGAACCCTATAACTATGATATTGGCCAATGTCATTGCTTGTGCAGTTATTGAGTACCATCCCAAATCCAATGACCAGAATTGCTCACCTAGGATACACAGAACATAAACTATACCATCCCAGTACAGATGCATGATAAGACGGCTCCCCTGTCGTCGTCGGTGACGCCAGGCTTGAAAAACATTGAGGGATAGTATGACTATGTGTAGAGTCGGCTTTAGTAACTCTACAGAGAGAAAAAAACCTGACCCGTCTCAAAAAGAGCCAACAGGGTGTAGTTAACTGCGTATATTGCAATTCTTTGGGTTTGATAACAACCAGAATTTGTTAGTGGGGGATCCTCGTCTACATGATAGCCACGTTGGACTAGAGACTTGCCAAGGAGGGTTGTAATCAACGTACATTTGAACAGGGATGAAGCGCTGGCACCGACCACCCCGCATCCTACGATGCAGCCCTGCAAAATATCTTGACTGAGATAGATATCGCCGATTGCGAAAATGGTTTTACCAGCGCGAGTAGTAGTAGGGCAACAAGTAACACTCTGTTTCTTCCCCATAACGTGTACGTCCTAACAAAAAGGAGTGCTGGATATCCGGTGAGAATTATACTAAACACGATGCGGAGGGGGTACCCAATACATTCTGCGGCAACGGTGCCAAGTATGTTAAACCCTTTGCATTGTAGTTCAGAATTACAAGGTAGGAAGATGCAGATATCAGGAATGGGAGCGGTACTCACATGAGGAGACTTGGTAGAGCGATAAGCACTAGTATAAAGCTTCTATGGATTCAATATAGCCTATCTCTGACATCAGTACTCACAAGCTGAGGTGATGTGGGCCCAAGGGAATCTTATCGTCGATTGAGCAATGCAGCGATATAAAAACAACGGACACGTACAGATCAAGTCTACCGGGACGTCAACAAAAGGCATGTATCGAGCCACTGCAAAAATGATGCGAATAAAATCCCACTTTCTCCCCCAAGTGAGGTCGATCTAGTACTTTGTGTCAATCGAAACTTTGATAGCATATCGAACGGATGGAGGACGCGCCTCGGCTTCTAGTTTGATACAGTAGTCAAAGACCTGCCATTGATGTCAGTGATTACTTCTGATTCATGTGCTCAATCTCCTACCAAGACCGCCAACCCAACCACTTTCATAATCGCATGTTAGAAAGGCGGTAATATTACAGGAGTTCTGTGTTACGTACTCTTAAAATACTGATGCATCGGGCTCATGAAGACTGAAGTATTCGTATAGTAGCAAGCTGGGATAACTTACCTTGACAACCTGAAGACGTAGCGCAATCTCAGGTGGGGAGGTCATGTCGAGTTGGAATAGACAAAGATTAGAAAGGAAAAAAATGCTTGCCAGAACAGCGGGTATTTATTAATGACCCGGATCCCAGGATATCAATGTTGGGCCCATGATGGTTTCGTCAAATGATCCGACAATCCGACCTACCGTAACCTGGCTCCAAGGGAGATATCAGTGATGCGGTCTGTTCGGAGATCAAGGAAATGATTATGGTTGAGTTGTGATTGAGTTGCGACTCCACTTTAACAATGAACTACTAGTAATTTCGCATCGTTAAACGAGGGATGCGCTACAATAAATAAGTAACAGTAAGTAGATCATGTGGCCTGTAGTACTTGCGTATGCATGATTGTTATGATGAGAGTCCACGGAGTAAAAGTGTAGCTTCGACAATATGTTATTTAGCCAGCTGGCCAGTGCAAATGATCAATCTATGATGGATTTCGATTACTACTCACCGCCCTAAGTTGTTTAGCTTTGGAACGAAACAAACAGCCGCCGGAGTCCCACCTTATTTGATTACATTTCTAAACTGGACTACTGCGTCGCCGGGCTATGTAGGAAAGACTTGTGACCTCGCACTCGCTGATACAATGACTAGCAGGCTACCATGACTCGCTTGGGGATCACGCTACCTGAGCTGTCTTGTCGTTTTAATATGACCCACCCCAACCAGCCTTAGTTCGTCCCAGTCAAACAAACGACATTCGGAATCTTACGATCAAGGACGGAGTGCCTGGCGGTGGAGCCGGAGTGCCTCATCTAGCAACCGGTTGTACTGCTCGTGGAAAAACAGCATTGCAATAGACCTCGACAGCATCTGGGTCAGAGGACCGAGACCGTGAGATGTGTGCGCTGGGACGGTAGGCGACACTATGAATTGTAGTCCATGAGATAAAAAGAATGCATTAGTGATGGGTAGCAGTCTTGATTCTTCACAGTGTCACTCCGAACCAGTGCTGTTGACACTAGGCGCGCCCGATGCAGCTGACAGTAGTTTGTCCAACTTGAGTAGGTTCGGCCGTCCACTGCTCTCTGGAGAGTGCGAGTTTCGCAGGATCCTGTTCTGGTACTGGATTTATATCACATGTAACGTCCCCACGTTCATCCCACCCCCTTGTAGTCGAATATCTAAGGTGCGCTCTACTATAGCCTGAGCACATGATGATGGTGGAATGAATTTCGAATTTCAGAGATTGGGGCAAGTAAGTATATACTCAAATTTGACATAAATAAATAATTTATCGACACGTGATCGCCAGTGTCGTGTCCCAGTATCTTGCTACTTACTACACCACTCCCTAACGCCTCAACATATCGAAGCGATCTTTTTCGCCATGAGAGGCAGTAGATCAGGCTATCTCCTGGGAAGCGTACTACTCGCTTTACTTCCCTCAGCTACTAACGCCTTCTACCTTCCTGGTGCAGCACCCCACAACTATGTGCAGGGCGATCCTGTCGATGTGTATGTCAATGCGCTCACTCCCATTCTAGCCGGAAGTGACAATTCAAAGCTGGTATGTGTTTTCTATGATGTTAACATTTGACTGTGCTTACTGGTCTTCAGAAATCCCTCATAAACTGTGAGAAGCTCGCCTATGGACTGCAATTAGCAACAGACATTGACGCATCACAGACGACTACTACAATTCTCAATTTCACTTCTGCGCACCCGATGGGGGTGCCCAGGGTCAGCCCGAGTCATTAGGATCGATACTATTCGGTGACCGAATATTCACATCTCCGTATGATGTAAGTTGTTATTGGCCGGATAACTATATATGCAGATTCAAACTACACACAGATAAAAATGCTGGAGGCTAATGGTACTTGCCAAATGTTGTGTACTGCCGAAATTCCTGGAGAAGATGCTAAATTCATCAATGAACGAATCCGTGAGGAATATGCCCTTAACTGGCTGGTGGATGGTCTGCCAGCTGCGGAAATGAAGAGAGACACGAAGACTGGGGACCTTTTCTTTGATATGGGATTCAACCTCGGAAATGATGACGACGATATTCCATACCTAAACAACCATTATGAGATTGTTCTGAGGTATGCCTACCTACCTATCAGTACTGAAGTCCATCAAAGTCATTGCATCACTCAGATATCACGAGCCATCACCTGGGGTTTACCGCGTCGTTGGAGTTCTGGTATGGCCATCTAGGTGCGTGAAGAGTTTTGTGTACCATTTACTTTCGCTTACATCCTTGTTGCAGCCGCGGCGGATCTCAAGAATATGAAAGTACGCTGAACTGTGATATTGAAGTTCCAAAGCTGGGTCTATCTGAGAATGAAATCAACAACATACGGTATACTTACCGAGTAACTTGGGACGTAAGTCTGTTATGAAGTGACTGGTCCCAGCGAGTATCTGACTAACTTCTTGCGTTAAGGAATCCGACACACCATGGGTACGTTTAACGAGCAAGACATGCGCTGAGCCTTTCTGATTATTCATAGGCCACTCGATGGGACAACTATCTCCATATTTTTGACCCCCGGATTCATTGGTTCAGCCTCATCAATTCGATCGTCATTGTTGTCTTCCTTTGCGTCATGGTAGCTATGATTCTGTGGCGCACGGTCTCCAGAGACGTAATTATTTGTTAGCTTCACTGACATAATCCAAGCTGACGTCCATGCAGATTTCACGCTACAACGCCATTGATCTTAGTGTGGGTGATTAAGATTTCATACGTGGTTGTTCTGACGCCAGATGAAATGCAGGAGGATGTTCAAGAAGACTGGGGTTGGAAACTCGTACACGGGGAAGTTTTCCGCGCGCCCAGATACCCAATGGCACTTTCCGTTATGGTAGGAAATGGTGCTCAGTTGTGCGCCATGTGCGCTGTTACCCTTGGTGGTTTCTTTAGTCTTGGAACCCTCCGTTTATAGTCTAATTTCAATTCTTAATAGTTTTTGCATTGCTGGGCTTCCTCTCACCTTCAAACCGCGGTTCACTTGCTACTGTCATGATGGTGTGCTGGACCCTTTTTGGAGGGTAAGTCGTTTCTTTATACCAAACCGCTCAGCTGCTTATACAGAGATATCAGGATCGGAGGTTATTATTCGAGTAGAATATATGCATCACTTGGTGGCGTTAATAACAGAAAGAATGCATTCCTTACAGCCACCATTCTGCCGACGTGAGCCCCCTCGTCTGCAGCATTACTCTGATTACTCATTGGCTGATACTGTTCACTAGGCTGGTATTCATTGTGATCTTTTTGTTGAACTTTTTCCTTCTCGTTGCCGGTTCCTCAGGGGCCGTTCCATTCTGTAAGTTCGAATAATCGTGTCGGCGACCTTGGAGCTCACCTGACTGGTCTTCACCTATTTTAGCCACTATGCTCTTGATCGTCATCCTCTGGTTTGGGATTTCTGCTCCACTATCTTCGATTGGATCATACATTGGGTCAAGGCAAGGGGTACGTGTATTCGTGTTCGATGCAATCGAAATTAATTTGGTTTCAGGGCGTGTCACATCCTGTCAGGGTTAATCAAATACCCCGTCAGATACCGCCAGCTCCCAGACACCTTCGACCTTGGGTAAGTCTTGGCCAGCAATGTACACATAATTTTCAACCCTGTTGCAGGCCTCCGCCCTACTCGCGGGAATCCTGCCATTTGGTAAAATATAGTTAATAATCCTGTTTCCTGTTACTCATCAGCTTCGTCGATGTCGTAGGGGCTGCGTTTGTAGAGCTTTACTTCGTCATGTCTAGTCTCTTCGCATCTCGCGCATACTACGCATTTGGTTTCCTTGCGCTAACAGCAGGGGTTGTTGCACTTACCACCGGCACCGTGACAATCTTGTTCATATATTTCAACCTCTGCGCTGAGGAGTACAGGTACGTAAAAGTATGTTTATTTGTAATTTGTTATCTCGATTCTCCCTGCAGGTGGCATTGGCGTGCTTTCTTGACCGGCGGTGGAAGTGCATTTTGGATCCTGGCCTATGGACTCTTCTACTGGTTATCCCGGCTTTCGCTGCACTCTCTTTCAAGTGTCGCCTTATACCTTGGGTATTTGTTCTTGATCTGCATTTTCGACTTTATCGTCACCGGTAAGGGATGTCTTATGATCATGACAGTAGACTCAACAGTTTCTTCAAGGAACCATTGGATTCCTCGCATCTTACTGGGCTGTGCGGCGCTTGTACAGTGCAATTCGTGTGGACTAAGTACTGGTTGTATAATTTCAATGGACTTTGCACTCATAAATTCATTGGATTATGCTGTACACGCGAAAAAATAGTTTCAGTTCCAGTTTCATGTACAAAGATGGACATGGTCTGATTTTTGGGCACGGTAACGTGCAATTGGTATAATATTGACTTGCACAACATGCTCTGGCGTGAACGAAAGAAATGGGTGTACTCATTAGAAGGGTACAGGAATTCTGCCCGGTTCGGATACTTAGTCCTGACTCCCGACTGATACTACATTGTGCATACACGAATACTTTTATCATAGTGCCAACGACCAGACCAGACTACATCAGCACTCGCTGACATGGCACGGAATTAAACGGCGCATTCTTGTTTTTCTCGCGTAACATACCTAGAACTACAGATTTCACATAAAGCGTTTCCGTAGACCTTTACTCTAACATGATCCAGAGATGGCTAAATATGTGGAGCTGTGCTTGCATGCTCACACAAATAACATATCCTTCATAGATGCTGTTCAGACGGATTCCAATACATCAGTCCAGCTTGTCTGCGATGTCTTTACCTATGTCCATTATTCCAAAATATATTGAGGGCGGCATGGACAACTCAGAGCAAGACGTCTTGCTAGTGCGTGCATAAAGAAGCGCGATTAGACTGCGGGCTCCGCCACGCACCTAATACACATAGTGTAGTTTGATGCACTGGAACACGTTTGACATCATCTATTGAAAGCGTAGGATCAAAACTTTTCCCATTGAAGTTTGAACGTTCAGTGGCCAAATCCGCAAACTTCATTGCACTTAGTAGCCAGTGATCTGGTAGCAAAAGTTCAATTACACGTGATCAGACAAGATGACACGACATTGGGCAATACAACTTGGATCCGGTTCACTGGCATCCTGGCATTAAATGCTCGATACAAAAAGTTGCACCACTCCAGCATTTATGGAGTATGTGATATTTTTGGCTATGATAATTACTATGAGTACTGCCCGATCTCTATATGTCAATTGGAGCTTAGCTACACTATCGTTGTGAATATAGCAGTGTCAGATGTGACAGTACACGAGTGCTCAGCGCAGTGCCAGAATCAAATGCTTGTCTTTTCCAGCACGTAAAATCGCCACCTGTCCGTTGATCAGGTGACTCCTCTCGAGCTTGAAGTGCACGTCTGGCTGAGATATATTGTTCAAATATAAACCATTCCCGATGGCAAGCTGTCGTGCTGCCGCTGAAAAAGTGTTGGTTAACAAATGGTTCAATGGAACCAAAGAAAGGCGGACGAACACTTTGATGAGGTAAGTCCGAATTTGGCAGCAATGTTTGGAAGCGTGATTCCGAGCAACTCGTTCTCCGTACAGAGAACTAAGCGCGGGTCATTGGCAAGAGATTTCACAATATCTTTCGCGTGCAAAGTTGAGTAGTCTGTTCCAAAAAGGACATTGGTTGCTACTAGTGCAGCCTCTAAGCCTTCCTCTGCAGGATGTGTCAGAGAGAGCAAGCGGACAGCAACTGGCTCTCACTTCGGTGTACCATAAGTGTTACTTCTTTGGCAAGAAGTTTCTGTGCCAATCGGTGTTCTGGCTGAATTTCATGTTCTTGCACAATAGCATCTATTTCTTCGACAGGAAGCAGAGTAAACATCTTGAGATACTTCTCAACATCAGCGTCCGTTGTACGGAGGAAGAACTGTCGAAAGAGATGAGCTGATGACCAGTAATAATTAACTAGCATACCTGATAGAAGTCTAAGTAACTTGTGAGTTTTTCGTCAAGCCATACGGCGTTGCCCGCGCTCTTTCCAAACTTCTCGCCTTGCGAGGTTGTTAGCAACGGCGTAGTCAGTGCAAAGCACCCCTTATCGTATCCAGTATGATCTCCTTCGACTTTGTTTATGAGGTCGATGCCAGAAAGAATATTCCCCCACTGGTCTGATCCACCTACTTGAATAGTACACCCTCTTGTGCGAAAAAGTTCGTAGAAGTCATAACCTTGAAGAAGCTGGTATGTAAACTCGGTAAACGTGATGCCATTGTGTGCATTCATTCGCAGTTTTACGCTACAATACACTGTCATCGATAAAGGAAATGTAGGAAGGTAAAGTGACGGACCTATCCCTTGCCAGCATATGATTTACGCGGAAATGAATGCCGGTACTCCGCAAGAAATCAAGAAGATTCAATTCCTTCAACCAGTCTAGGTTATTGACGACCTGTAGTTGAGTAACAGTGGTCAGGGAGGGAGCCTTATCGAGGGCATACTCTGTCGCGCGAGAGAAAAATTGCTGAATAGAATCGGTGAGGTTGACAGTGTTGGATTCAATTTGAGCCTTTTCCGACAGTGAGCGTTCCATCATACGGCCAGAGGGATCTCCGACAAGCCCCGTCGCTCCACCTATCTGAGTACATTCAATTAGTTTCCAACACATGAATGCGCAAGCTTACAAGTGCTAATGTGTTATGCCCTCTGATGTGGAAATGGAACAGACAGAGAAGCGGGATAAGATGGCCCGCATGTAAGGACTTTGCCGTGGGGTCGATCCCAGCATAGATGGTCTGTGTTTTCTGCAAATGTTTAGCAAAATCATCTGGGCTGGAACACATCAATACATTCTCCCCACTTTACGGATATGGTGACTCTCACCGCGTCACATCAGCAATGAGTTGGCGGGCACTCAACTCTGACAAAAGGTCTCGTCCTGAATGCAAATATCTAGTCCGGGAGGTGGCCCTCCACTTGAAGGGTATTCGGCGAGTTGTACTAGGCCATCTATGAACAAGTTCAAGCATTCTTTCGTGTGTTCACCATCAATTTTAATTCTTGAAAGAAGCTTTGAAAAGCTTGAAATTAAATCACGTGATTATGACTATCCAATGTAGATGGGGGTAGACAACTCCGTAAGTCTAATGAGCAATTTCCAGAATCTCTACTTTCTGGATTTACAGAAATTGGCCTCCTGGGTTCCTCCGCCCGGTTCTTGAATCATGCAATTCGAAGTCATTGCAAAGTGCCATACAACCCAAGCGCGGGTGTGCAGAATGAGGCTTGCCCGTGAGTCAGGTTCTTATCAGGTACTACGGTAGAGCAGGACAGATTCAGGTTCACAGACGGCGTCACAATGCTTCCTGCATTCATGCCCGTAGCAACACAGGCGGCGATCAAAGGCTTGACCCCACAACAGGTTGAATCGCTTGGTATCACACTCATGTTGAACAACACGTACCATTTGAATTTGCGACCTGGGATTAAAGTCCTTGATGAAGCGGGAGGAGCTCACAAATTCCAAGGTTGGAACCGTAACCTTCTCACCGTAAGCACAGCTTTTTGAAGCTTGTCACGCTCAAGCCTAGCTTTTCGAAGGACAGCGGAGGCTTCCAGCTGGTCTCCTTGAGCAAGTTCACCAATATTACTGAGGATGGTGCTTTGTTTGCTAGCCCATTCAATGGAGAGCCAACAATGCTAACGGTTGGTCCCTGATGGTTATTACCGCTTCTTCTGCTGATGAGCGGCGCAGCCTGAAGAAAGTATTTCTATACAGCATTCAATTGGAGCAGATATTATCATGCAACTAGATGACGTGGGTAAGGCTGCTCATATTGTATGTATTTCGTGTGTTTAATGCTGGCTCAGTCAGTAGTCTGACTGTTGGGCCTCGAGTTGGCGAGGCTATGCACCGATCTGTTCGATGGCTCGATCGTTGCATCGAGCAGCATGAGAAATCTGGCCGAAAAGACAAACAGAACCTTTTTGCTATTGTTCAAGGAGGGTTGGACCCAGCATTGCGAGATCTATGTCTTGATGCGATGATCGAACGGAAGGACCGAGTCACTGGCTATGCTATAGGCGGTCTTAGCGGTGGAGAAGAAAAAGGTGGGTCCCTTAACTGATCTGGAGGCTTTGGCAACCTGATGTACCTTCTTGAGACATATTTTGGAAGATGTAAGTTTGATTTCGGGCCGTCTTTGTCCACCTTATCTCGTATAGCATCAAGCAGTGTGCAGACCGGCTACCGTCGGATCGTGAGTATATTGATTTCTTCTGCGAAGCTCCCTGCAAGCTTCTGCGCACTTAGGGCCCCGTTACTCCATGGGCGTAGGTTTTGCAGAAGGTACTTGAACCGCCCCTGCTCCTCGCAGTTAATCCTAATCGCCGACTCTAGATCTGCTTGTTTGCGTTGCATTGGGTGTTGACATGGTAAGCTTGAGATCGACGCACCTTGACGCGAAGTTCTCTGAAAGTTGCTCAGGCGGATTGCGTGTTCCCTACTCGGACTGCAAGATTTGGTGTGGCCTTGACTTTCAAGGGGCCCCTCAACCTCAGTGCGCTTATTTTCGCGAATGTCAATGCGATGAGAACTTATTGATTGATGAAATAGAGCTCGGAAAGCACACGAAGAGCATGGAACCTATAGACAAGAACTGTCCTTGTCCGACATGCGTAAGCGGCATGTCCCGAGCTGTGTTGCACCACATTGTCACAATAGAGACAGCTGGTGCCCACGGTAATTCGCATACCGTATCTTGTGGTATACTTAGCTAATTTTTTGGCCAGCTCTCACTATTCACAACCTTGTTTTCCAGGCCCAGGTTATGGGCGGTGCAAGAGATGCTATCCTCGAAGGTCGATTCCCTGAGTACTTGAGGTCATTCTTCTTCGATTACTTCGGTGATACTGGATACCCTGAATGGTGTGTAAACGCTCTGCGTAGCGTTGGGGTAGACCTGATGCAGGGTGTCGACGTGCCGTTAGTGCAAGGCTCGGGGGTGAAATGGGAATACTCGGATGCGGCTTGACAATGACATGTCATGTGTAAAAGTAGGGGAACAACAGATAGTGAAAAAAATCAACTCCTTCCTTTACGACTCGGCCGAGCATTCTTAGCCTTCTTCCGTTCTGCAACCATCCTGTTTTTGCGTATCTGATCGACTGTCTTGATCTCGGTCTTGACCCTGCCCACTGATTTCCCTCCGAAACGCCCGCCACTTCTGATCTTTTTCGCTCTACCAGGACTTTTTGGTTTTGCCTCGCCTGCTTCCGCTGCGAAACTTTCTTCTTTCTTCTTGAGCTGCCTCGACTTGCGCTCGTAATCATTGCTGAGCTTGTCCAGTGGTTTGGCCTCCGTGACCTTGTTGTGTTTCCATCTCCTCCCCCCAGGCCCGACCGCACCAGCACCTCTCCTTTCCACCTCCCTTTCTCCATTCTTTGGCAACGACACCCTTGCTTTCTTCTTCCAGTCGTCAAACCGGCCACTTTTATATGTAGCAGGCAATTGGGTGCCATTCTCCGTTCGCAGAAGTTTCATGTTGTCGGAACCAATTCCGCCACCTTTCACGAATTTTTTCTTTTTCTTGTCCCATGACAGCTTGTTCTGGTGCCTTTGGCGCGCACCAATGGTGTCCTCGTCTCCTGCAAGGTCGAGGATGGCACCCTGAGCTTGAGCGGCAAAGGAAGAAGCTCCGTCTGTGAGCGAGTAGCTAGGAAATATCATATATATTTCAGTGTGGACAATCAGGCGTGAATGAAATATACAAACCCTTTTTCGGTTATGGCGTCCTTTTGATAGTGGGACATGTAATAATCTTCATCACGGAAGTTGTTACTCTTCTTGTTAGAGACATGGAAAACAGCCTGCGGGAAATCAGAATCAATTCTTCCAGTTTTGGAGAGACGAACCGCGATGTCTTCCTCATCCGCCATTTCTACGTCGCCATCTCCCGCTTCCCCAAGACCAGTCGTCACCAGCCTTGGTCTGTGTTGACAGCAGCAGAATAACTGAGACCTGAATCTCCCGCCCGCTCCACAGCCTTTGCAAGCGCCTTCCTCCGTTCTTTCATAAGTACAGTATTAGCAGTTGCCGCTTTTCCACGTGTCCCAACCTCGAACACCGTCTCAGCAGGCCTAAATGTGCTGACTGCACGGACAATCGCGGCACGCTTCTCCTCCATTTCTCTCGTGTCCTCTTTTCCATTATCGCCGTCCTGCATCAACGTGAGGACGGGATGTACGACACCTTCTTGTCCGCTACGTCCAAGCTCCTTTGCACGTCGATAACTCGCTGGGCTGGCTTTTCCACGACTTCGTTCATACATTGCGTGCCCGCGTCCCATGACTGCACGTAGGGTTGGCAGCGTATTCTGTGACTCGTCTAGTGTGCGAACATACTCGACCTCTGAGTCCATTAGGTCTCGTGGAAATGGAGCAAAGAATAGCGATTGAGTGTAAGGCTCTTCTGACGTCGTAGCCGATGCAGGAATGGATGAAGACGAAGTAATCAACGGCCGACCAAGAAAGAGTTGTAGGTCACAAAGATATGGCAACTCTCCATGAGCAACGAGACTCCATGCCCAACCTTTTCTTCCAGCTCTGGCCGTACGACCCACGCGGTGGACGAATATCCTTGCACCTACAGGAAAATCGTAATTTACCACGTTTTCGAGAACTGGTATATCAAGGCCACGGGCTGCAACGTCCGTGACGACCAATATACTGGTCTTTTGCGCCAAGAACTGATTCATTTGATATGTCCGGGCAGATTGGGTCAGTGAACCGTAAAGAGCAGACACAGCGTAGCCAGCTGCGGTGAGGAGCGCAGAGAGGTATTCAACGTGGTGTTTTGTGGCTGCAAACACGAGTGTCTGGTGAGGCGCACTATGGGTTGGGTGTTTGGCCTTGAACTTCCCCTTCTTGTGTTTACCAGAGGATTCGGTGTCATCTTCCTTGAATGATTCGGTGCTTCCGTAGGGGACTTTGATAACATCCCGGAGGAGTGCAAGTAGAGACGCATCTTTCTCCGATTGTTTGACAGAAAAAAATGCCATTCGTAGATCAGAACTAATTTTAGACTCTGCGTCTAGTCGCACAAGTTTAGGGTCGGACAGACCTGCCTTGGCAAACTCAACGAGCGATTTTGGGAGAGTCGCAGAAAAAAGAAGGGTCTGACGAGACACGGGAAGGCGAGCAAGGATCTCTGTAAGTGCAGTAGCAAAACCAAGCTCAAACAGACGATCTGCCTCATCAAAAACAACGAATTGCACGGATGACAGGGAAAGCGACATCTCGACGATTAGGTGGAGTAGACGGCCAGGAGTTGCGATGATACTAAACCGGGAACGACATTAGACAATACCCACATGCATGAAATGCACGTACATATCTGGGTTATTACTGATCATTTCAAACTGTTCATCCAGTCCCTCCCCGCCTACGATCAGACTCCAGCGCAAGCTTTCACCCTTTCCATTTGATGAATCCTCAACATCGTCGCCTGCATGCTGCGCAGCATCGTTCGTCCAACCTCGCACAAGTGTCTTCCCAACTTTGACAACTTGAGTGGCAAGCTCTCGCGCTGGTACTAGGATAATTGCTCGAGCTCCAAAGGTATGTGCATGTCTGCCTCCAAGACGCTGCACTAAAGGTACCATGTATGCAAGAGTCTTTCCCGAACCAGTTCGGGCCATTCCGACTAGATCTCGCGGTGGAGATGCAAGAAGGGCAGGAATGGATGCACGTTGTATGGGTGTGGGTGTGCGATACCCTTGGAGCGTCAATGAACGCAAAAGTGATGGGTGCAAACCTAAGGAGGGCCATCAACACACGATCTTCATTGAATAGGAGTACATACCCATGCTTTGGAAGCTTCCCCCTCCGGTGTCACCCTTACTTTTCCCTTTACTCTTAATCTTCTTCAGCATGTCAGTACCGCCTTTCATATTTCGCTTCACAATAGAATCGTGGATTAACTCTTCGATACCATCGTCATCACCCGAGTAATTTTCAATTGGAACGTCTTTTCTTGGTCTCTTGCCTGTGAGAGCACCAGAGATGTCAACGTCGAATTCGTCGTCTGAAGCAGGTTGAACCAGTGAAAAGTCTGAATTTGTTTCCTCCTCTTCTTCGATAACTCTGTTCCTTTTCCGTGATGCCATAGGGCTTCCTAATACCTGGAGAGAATCTTGTTGATGATTAGTCGAGTACAAGGTTATGCCTTCACCATGCCAAAATATACACAGCCACCGACCACATGCCCTTATCCACTCACCCTTAAAGTTGAGAGTGTGAAAGATGCTTTTCTGATATTTCGTACAGCTCGAGCTTCTAGCCCGCGTACGTATGGTCAGGGTTAAGCTTATCACCCCTTCTTTTACGATAAGGAAAGGAGTACCTCTGCCACTTGCAAGGTATGTTATTACGGACTCCCTCATGTGACAGCAATAGAGAACCAAGTACTGCCACATGCACATCCTGTGATTATGAACATGCGTTTTGCACTCCTCCTGAATTATTCAACTTCAACCGTCGAGCCCGAGCTTTTGATTCACAGACCCAAATAACTTTGCCCTTGAGGCCGACTTTTCCACTCATTTCATGACTGTTATCGCGGCGATAGCCTGTCCCTGGTTGCTGGTCCGACGGGTCCCCGGCACCACAGAAGACTCTAATTTAATTTAATATTAATGGGCCTCAGTAAAAATGATTATGACTAGGCGAACTAATATTTGGGAAATGATTTGTGCGCACAGCCTGAGCGGCCGGCCCTCAAGATCTAGAGCTCTGGAAGTACCACAAGCTTGTAGCTGTAGTACTTTGACCGGGTATTCAAAAAGCCGCCCTGTGCTTTCATAGACTATGTATTAGCGACTAAGTCGGACAGTCTAGGCTACGCGGTCATGAAAGTATGCAGTTCATCGACCGATCCTAGGGATGATCCGAAATGATGAGGCTGTACTAGCTGTCCTGACCCTCTCTCCACTTTGGTATCATCTATAACTGATACTTATGACGTCAAGATCAGTCTATCACATTGAACGTACGGTCGGATCCAGCATAATTAGTTAGATACCCGACGCGTGCGCAGATGAGTCGGACTTGCATGAGCGCCGTCAACTCCACATTCAGTATTTCCTCCGAGTTAGCGGCTGTCGTAGGTCTTCGAGTCTTTGCTCAAGGTCTGATGACTCTGATACATTTTGCAGATACATACATGAGGCAGGATGTAATCTACATTGCAAAGGTCGGCCCGGGGCACATTCGGGGATCCTTATCCGGCTATGTCTGAGATTTCGGGCTGCGAAGCCATGCTGCCAGCACTGGTTATTAGTGGGGATTCGGCGGAAGTTGACAACAACGACCTTTTCGGCAACTATCGCATCACATAAACTAAATGACGCTGACAAAAGTTAACACATCGTGGCCCTCATGCGGTCAGCTGCGCTGGCAGTATATAAGTAAAGCCCCACCAACCTCAACACCTCAGGCAATCCATCTCTGTCTTAACGAAATCCTCACGAATAATCATGTCTAACAACACTTCACCCCGTGCTCTTTTGACTTCATTCTTCATCCTTCTTACGCTTTTCTCCTGCGCATTATGCGCTCCTCTTTCTACCGTGATGCGGCGTGATGTTTGGGTGCCCACAATCACCTCCCCTACATCTGCTGCGTATGGACTGTCGGAGGGTCTTACTATGTCACCTGGGATACGTCTTCAGAACCCTCCGAAGTAACCAACCCTACGGGCCAGGTATACCTTCGCCAGGGAGATGCAACCCAATCCAATCCCATCGCATCAGGATTTCCGCTTACTGATGGTCAAGTTGAAGTTACAATCCCTGAGGGCACCACTGCCGGGACTTACATGATCGTATGTAAGTGTCCTGTCCCTCTATCTTAATCCAGTTCAGAAAGCTAATGATCAATTCAGTATTCGGTGATTCTGGGAACTGGAGTCCAGAGTTCCAGATCGAGGCAGCCACATAAGCTGCCTGCAATGTCAATGATGATGAAATGTCGAACGAGAATGAAAGATTGGAAATGAAAAGGTGTACGATTTGATGGTTGGTGGTGCAATCAATAATGGACTTAGGCAATGGACATGGACAACTCGCATCTCATTGGACTACTTTGCTTTGGATACTTCGATTACACTGTACTTTAAATTCTCTTAGTACAAACCCACTTTTTCTTTCGTACAGGTTGTAGTTTTGTGTCACTAGTTGTACGTTACCAGTAGTTGGTGAAAAGGCGCTTGTCTTTATCCTCACCATCTATCTCATTCAGAGTTACTTTGGGGAAGTGTCAAGTGCGAGTACTACATATGTGTTGCATACTTGGTAAGTGGCGATCGTGGGGCTTTGTGGGGTCGTCGATCACTTTCATCAGAGCTTTTTGAACTTGCGTGACTGATCCGTCAACTGACCTTTCGTTAAGCGCAAGATGTCTTGGTCACCTTCCACTCCATCGTCTTTTCTTCCGAACGCTAGCGATTCACAACTGTTGTCCGGGTCTCTCCCATCACCTGAACCATTCGACTCACCCTCTCATACGGGTCCTGGGGGCGCCGATCTTTCCCCCCAGAGCTTTCACTTTCAGATAAAGACACGGAAAACTTCCATTTTCATGATAAGCCACGTTTCAGTCTACTGGCACCAACTACTACGACATCACAGACATTCTGGCCTGATCAAAGCAGGATATCAGAAGACGACGAATATGAAGAAGGGAACGATGAGGCTCTGAAAACGATGTTGATACAACTATGATCGGAAGGGTTGCTACTGCAAAGGCACGGGAAGACAAGCTTCAGAGCGATCTCTACGTTCTAAAAAAGCTGAACGCGTCTTTTGCGTTATTTAATGACGCGTTGCGGTCTACTCAGACTGCAACTGAGGTGTGTACTACTGCTGAGCACGGGATCGGCTAATGATTATCATGTCTTGTGTCTGCTGATTCGTCTGTGCAGCAAGTGGCAACTCAACTCGCACAGACGGATGCGCTCCTAGATAAATATGTCAATATGCTTGGAAAGTCGGAAGCTGTGGCTAAGCTGATTTTTGATGAACAATGGGAAGGTGCAGAGGCTGTAAGTTGTATTTCCTTTAGCCAATTCATTTCCTGGTGTCGTCCCCGTGCTATAGTTTGGCTCGCGACGCGTTTTTCTAACACTTCTCTGGATTTCTTCGCGGCTAATAATGCTTAATTCAAGGACGAGGAGTTACTTCAACGAGAGCGACAGGAGGCTCTTGAACAGGCTCGACAGGAAAAGGAACGCCTTGAGCGGGAAGAGGCGGAGCGGAGGGAAGCAGAAGCGCGCGCGCGCGCGGCTGCGGAGGAAGCTGCCCGCCACGAAGCAGAAGAACGTGCACTTCGCGAAGTCGCAGCCACGAAGGCACCCCGTGGCCGAGGTACCGGCGTGTCAAGTGGAGTCCGGGGTGTTCGCGGGACAAGAGCAACAGCAACATCGGCAGCTGCAAGAAGTACCAAAGGTATTCCTCGTCCAGGTATGGGAGTATGACAATTGAGTCACGACCATATTCTGATTTTTGCATATATAACACCAGCCTCGATGAGTACCGCTTCGGCGATCCCACGCAGTCGATCAACTAGCGCCACTGGAAACGTCGGAAGTTTAGGCGGTGGAACAAGACCTGGATCATCTGCAGGCCGAGGAACAGGCTTGCCGCGAGGCGTACCTAGGAGAGGTTGAGCCATACTCTCTGCGTGTTATGCATGGGCAGGGGTCTTCAAGAAAACTCTTGGCTACTACACAACGCCTGGATTGACAACCAGTACGCCGTGCCATGAACTTGCCATCAGGATACTCGCCCGGCTGCCTGTCACAGGGCATTCTCATTTGAGAGTAGTCACAGCCACCTTGCCGAAGTCGTCTATCCTAGCAGAGCGACCCTATGGAGTCCGGCAGAAGCTGCCGGTGGAGCGAACGGCCCATATAACCCAACCCTGTTCAGAGAATTGAATGATATGTAATTTCCTCAAGCTCACTGGCAAGCCTTACAAATTGGGAAAGTCAACATACTCAAATGCGAGGAAGAGATATTGATGTAACCAGAAGGTCGAACCATGAGGCCTTGAGGGAACACCAGAAAGTTATACCCGCTGCCTCGATTCATTGGTCTAGCACTAGCAGGCGCTTAGATAGTCTCCACATTGACCCAACATAAATATATTCCACCACTTCCGAAACATCAAATTCAAATCCGCATTTGACGCCTCGTGTATGCCTCACGCTCCGAATCTACTTCAACTGGGGCATTCACCGAGTTCACACATAATAAGGCTCCGCCAACGCTTCTCTATCATATTTACCTTCCCCCATGGATCCCTCGAAGATAAGGGAGAAAATCGGTCGCTTTCGAATCCTCCTTATGGGAAGAGCGAATGCAGGCAAAACTACTATGCTCCAGAGAGTTTGCAAAACGCGGGAGAACCCTGAAATATACAGCAGCGCTGGGGAAAAGGTGGGCATCACAATGCTATTGGGACGCTGATACTGATGATTGACTGCATCGACAGTCAGATCGATGCTGCAGTTTTGATGGCTTCAATAGAGGTGGCCTGTACTTTTAATGGTTGGTAACATGATCTGACCAGTTCTCAGCGCGGATTGCACGATATCAATAATGAAATGGTATTTCGAAGCAACCCAGGATTCATCTTTCATGATTCACGCGGGTTTGAAGCAGGCGGCGAATCCGAATTCGAAAAGGTGAAAGCATTTATTGCGAACTGTTCTAAGGAAACCAGAGTAAAGAATCAACTCCATGTCATCTGGTAATTGCAACTGTTCAATCGCGACATGCGCTATCTCACAGTTTTCATATAGGTATTGCATCCCAATGGACGAGGCAAGCAGGCCGGTCACCCAAGCCGAAATCAATTTTTTTTCTCAGTGCGACACAGGAAGCAGTAAGCTATCGTATTCGACCATCGTTGATATTCAACTGATGCGTAGATTCACGATCATCAGTTCCAGTGATAGTATTGTTTACAAAGTTTGATGCCCTCTATAATGACGCATACGAACAGCTGAGATCGAAGGGAGCATCGAGGGTGAAGGCTGAAGAACAGGCACCAAAGCACGCTGAAGAGTCATTTGAGAGTGGGCCACAAATGACGTTACTATACCACTCCCAGGACATTCGACGTCCTCCAAAATGTCATGTGTGCCTTCCAAGTAAGTTGTTGATGATGGACTTGTGATTCTTACACATGATGATGCTGATCCATTAGACATGGACAAGGATGATGCAGATTACGGGCCGCTGATTGAACGCACGGCTGGAACTCTAGATGATGAAGTGGTGGAGCAATTATTCGTTTCCACCCAGCAGACCAACTTGGAACTCTGCATGAGATATGCAGTTGAGAGGTAACTATGCATACCCTTATCTACCTGCCTCGCAACACAAGCATTAAAGTGGTCGATATAGGACATGAAGCACTGAAGCACCGCAAAGTGTCAATATCCTTTGGCTCACGAACAAATAGTGGTGCATACGATGTCTGGTATACATCGTGAACCCATATGGCGAGCACAGCACTTGCTGCAATTGGTACTATGACGAGAGCTGCAGGTCCTTCCAGGGCAGACACGATGTCAGCCATAGCGCTCACCATGGATAGCCCAATAGTACTGTAAACATTCAATGAGATGAATATTTATCTGTCACGAAAAAAGACCAGTCTACATATGTGGTCTTCGAAGAGGTGGAACTGTACGAAGTGAGTGTATGATCGGCGCTTTTCCAGTGTGGCATACATGTGTTTAAAGCACGCTGATCACCCTGAGGCAGGTGAGACGCAGTGAACATGCTAGCTTGATGTACCCCCCAAGTATCCATGGTCCGATCCAAGTGCATCGAGGTCGGGTATATTCTAAGTGACACGCCGCTCCACAGCCTAACTTGACTTGTGTCAAATTTTGTTTTAAAAAGAAATGTCATTTCAGAGTCGCATTCTATGTAAACACATGGAATGCCCTTGACAACGCTAGTGACGCCAGCTGATGATTAAGACTGAGCTGTTGGCAAATAATAGCCTTCGAGATCGATGGACTTCAAGTAGCGAACGCACTTTGAACATCAACGACATCTCGACGATTGGCGTGGGCATACCATATCCATCTCACGTTATAGTCCCTAGCACCACGCGGAACAAGGCTTGCACCCCGCGGCACACTAGCTACACGAGTGCTGGTGGAAGTGAAATGGCGGGTGTAGGCTTGGAAACAGATGAGGTGGGCGCCCAGCATTCCGTCAAGAATTTCTTTGCGACCTGTGGGTTGGGGTCAGTATTTTTTTTTTTTGGCTGGAGGGAGGAGGAAGCGGAAGGATGGGTGGAGGGTGAAAAGGATGAGGGGTGAAGAGGGTGAATTGAAGGGAGACGTAAACCTCCGAACTCGAGAATGGCATCAGGATGAAAAGACTGATAATCCCGTAGTGTAGTATATCAGTACTCTTGCCATCAATCGTTTAAAAAACACTTGCATGTGTCCACGCCACTCACGAGTCACAGTACCAAAATGCACCTAACTCACGTCATATTGAAGAATCCGTGACAGTAGATTTATTATCGCTCCAATGTCGTATGGATGTCATCGAGTTAGGGGTGCGCCTTTCTGAGATTGATTCTGTCACAATTAACTTCAAGGACTACTATATCGTGACTCGCCCCACCGGGTTCTCCAGACAACCCAAACGCGTCTGTGGCGTGAGAAATTCCGTGATTAGGATGTTCTAGTGCTGATTCCGCTGTCAGTTCTCGACCATCATCATGTCATGTTGCGAAAGTTAACCTTGTACCCCTCTGCCTTTTTGACCGAGTACATAAAAAAAAGTGTGCATTAAAGCCGGGTGCCAATAAGAAGCCCACTACTATGCGAGTCAAGCCGGCATCAGAAATCAAGATCCTTGAAGCCATGTATTCCCAACAGTGCAAGACCAATATGAACAACCATCGACTCATCAACAAAACACCCATCACCCTCCACTGAACAAGGCTTGAACTGATCCTCATATCATGCTCAACTGACCACCACGCTGCGGTACCTGTTCCCTACTGGCGATCCCTGCATCACAGGGGATGGTCGTCCGAATATCGACAGCCTAGACGAAGAATTGATGAGCAATGGGCATTGATCAATTACAACAGTGTCCCAAATGGGTGATGAGGAAGGGATGATAGCTGCAACTTACTCGGACAGACCTGATGGGACTCTCGTCCCTCGTGCAAATGGAGAACGGACATCTGATTCCATAGCGTAACTGCTATGCGAGACTTGAGGCGAGGAAAACCCTAACAAAGAACGGAACCCCCGCCTACTCGAGGCATCAGATGCCCGCGCTTTGAGGTATTGTGCATCAGACTTTGTGCGAGCCGAACTCACACTTGATCTAATGGGAGAAACTCCAGCATTGACGTAGCGCGATTGAACCCGTTCATTCGTTACTGCAGCATGGGCAGAAGGACTTTCACAGTGCCTATGGCAGCAGTCGTTCCCTGGCGGACAATGCACAACAACAACGCTGCGTTGTTCAGGTCTAGTCAGGCGAGTAGACTTCTTGAACATGGTAGGGGTACTGTGACCACGAATATCGATTGTTGGAGGAAATATAACCGGATGCGCGTAGTGCTTCAGTTGCAGCATCTGCGGGTGCTGGACTCTTTCCTTTATTGCCAACTCGGTGTCGTGGGAGAGAGGAAATAGATTGTCTGTCGTCTTCTGGATAATCGACGGGTGGCAGACGATCTTGCACAAGTTGGGTTGTAGAATAACGAGGATTCGTCGATTTTGCATCCATCTGGTCGATCTTTCTGCGAGCAGAAACAGCCCCTGGACGAGGTTTGACATTTGCAGGATCAAATGTCCTTGAGGGCGGAATCATGATACGAGGATCTAAGTCCTGGCCTTCGCATATCTCTTCGAGAGTGGGATACCGCGCTCCCGTCTCGAATGACGCAGGAACAGTCGCTTGTCGGCGTAGACCTCGGGGTGTTGTTTCCTTTATGGACATCACGGATAAGGTAGGGGAAGTTTCAACCCTTCTAATGTGAGTGGAGCGTGGTCTCATTAATAAATGCGACACATCATTTACACAAGAACCTGAAGACGTGTAGGATGTATCCTCCACGGTGACTCGGGGTGACAATCCTCTTTTTGGCTGAAGCCAAGGATCAGCTGGTAGGTCCGCGTACTGGGTTACTTCAGTTGGCGGTTCTGGTGGCAACGTGTCACGTGGGGAATGCAGTAAGGACACATCATCCCATAGCGCCTGGCGCAAGTGCACAGTACGAGCATTGGCGACGCGATCCATTCTGCTCGGAGTCACTGGCTGGTACATGTTACAATCCATCTCATTCTTGATGCTAGTGGCGGAAGCTGACGCAGCGCTTGGATTTGGTCGGACAGCCTCCACTTCACCCCTTTGCAAGGCTCCGTGCCATACTGCAAGAGCTTCCTCGTACGTATCAAAGCTTTGATAAACTGGGTGTGGAACATTTTTGATTTGTCCACTGCATTCTATCCTGAAGAGCGTATAAGCTTCACAAATTCATAAGAAATTGGCATGCGCCAACACATCGACGCGTTGAATTTGCGAGAATAGGGATTTCAACCTACCAATTCGGATATATACCTGGGTTCAAACCCACGACTACTACATACGATTTCCCCATCAGATGGACTAGAGATAAACACTAAACACTGAGGACCCAGAGGGGTTATAGAGATGACTAGGACACGCGACTAGTAAAGGACGCGGAACAAAATGTTCGAACTTCGCGTCAACCAATATTGATCGCGACGCGATAACGTACAGATTATATAATAAATGTCTCGATTTTATTTATTTTTTAAAAAGAGGTATTAATGTATTTTTCATATGTACAATGCCTTGCACAAGATGCAATGCCTGCGAAGGAAGTAGTCCAATGTTGAGCAGACAATCTGCATAGAGACTCAGATAAAGAAATTAAGAGAGCAGATCCTCGCTCTGGGTTCACGCAAGCTAGATTACTCGATAAGGAGATAAGACTCATAAGTCTCGTGATACATAGCTAACTGAAAAATCCAGATCTGAGTCAGGTAAGCGCGATCATAAGTAATCTGCTTACTTGTAGTACACACCATCTTCTCGTCAAGATGGAATTTGTTCCAGGACCCGCTGTTCATCGTGTACTCTGCGCTGATTGTGGCAAGTCTTGGATCTTGAAATATTTGCTTGGCTGACCCCCATCATCAGGAACACCGATTATCCCAAATTCTGCCAATTTATGTGTGGCATGTCTTCGAAATACGTGAGTATCATCCATGGCGCAAGATCATGATTTGAGAATACTCACATGTATATAGCGTAGACATAACTGAGGGTATCCCAAAGCAGTGTGTGTAGTTGCGAACTTTTTGAGCAGCATGATGACGGTACTGATCACGATGATCAGCCTCGGTTTCATTTTGTAGAAATTGCGAGCGTTTTCTATCGCCCCCTCAATCTTGGACCCTCGCTCGACCAGAATCCCAAGAACTACTGGCGATCTGTTTAAAGAGGCTCAAGGGCTTGAATAAAGTCCGGCTGACGGAAGCTCACTTCATATGGACGGAGCCTCACTCGAAGCGATTACGAGTCTCATTAACGATTCAGAAGGAGGTATGTACGTCTGTTAGAGCATGACATATATTGCTCACATCCATCAGGTTCTGACATCGACGATACTGGAGCAAATATTTGAGATCGAATATCTTGTCCAGCACGGACAATGCCCTGACTGCACTAAGCTTGCGGCGAAAAATACGTGGAAAGCACTTGTACAAGTTCGACAGAAAGTCTCCCACAAACGAACATTTTTATACCTCGAGCAGCTGATTTTGAAGCACGGGACACAAAAGGATACGATATCCGTCAAAGAGGTCAGAGATGGCCTCGACTTCTTCTACAGTCAACGAAGTCATGCGATTAAGATGGTCGAATTCTTAGCAGGAGTTGTTCCAGTACGGTAAGCTCCGTCATGACGGCTCGTATCTTGGTTCTCATGACACACAGATCGAAGGGTTCCGAGCAGTTACTCTCCACAGACACTCACTCGGGCACCGCAAACTATAAATTCACCTACTCTGTCGAGATTGTCCCTATTTGCAAGATGACCTTGTCTGCATTCCTCCAAAACAGGCCCGGCAGCTAAGCAACATAAGCCCGCTTACCATTTGTACCCGTGTTGGCAACTCTTTCCAACTCTTAGATCCTGCAACACTGCAAACTTGTGAGATATCAGCGCATATTTACTGGAGGGCGCCCTTCGTTTCTCTGGCGACGGTGACAGATCTGGTCGAGTTTACGATTTTGGACGTCGAGCCCTCGGGCACCGTCCGTGGCAAATGGGTTTCCGCCGACGCGCAGGTAGCAATGTCGGGTGCATTCAAATCACACGGATCCTACAGTGACCAAGACATAATTATGGATCACGAAAGTTCTAGTGTGTCAACCCAGATCTTCCACACGCGGACCCATCTAGGCGCTATCCTGCAGCCCGGCGACACTGCGCTAGGTTATCATCTCAGCAACGCCAACTTCAACTCAGACGACTTCTCATCCCTCCCTTCATCTCGCATCCCGGATATCATACTCGTGAAGAAAACGTACCCGAACCGCAGAAAGAAAAACAAGACGAGAAATTGGAAGCTCCGGAGTATTGCGAAGGAAGCTGGGGAGGAGGGCGAAACTGGGGCCGGGCGGGGTGTTGTTGGACGTATGGGTGGACGAGATCAAAAGAAAGTGGAAGAGGATTATGAGCTGTTTTTGCGGGACCTCGAAGAAGATCCTGAGCTACGTGGGACGGTCAATCTCTACGCGGCCAAAGATACGAAAATGCGTGATCCCACTGATGGTGTACGGAAGAAAGGAGGCCAATATGGAATGGACGTTGATGAAAAGGACACGAGCAACGCTACTGTGGCAGATGGAGACGAACAGGATGCAGAGGAGGAAACCGACTTCCCCGCAGTAAAGCTGGAGGAATTATTAGAGGAATTCGACGAGATGACGCTTGAAGATTCAGAGGGCCCATGATTTCTACAATCTAGGTGTGAGCTTGTCAAGCACGCTCGAATATTACCGTAACAACATATGGATTCTCGGCTGCTATTTTCTTCGTCCCTGGCGTTCTCTAGGCGTCTTTTTTTCTTTAAAAAAGGACGTCACACATATACTAGGGGCTAGTAAAATAGTGTTAAATCGTACACTCCGGTAATCGCTTTTAATTCGTGGAGGAAGAGGTACGAGAGCTTGATACGGCAGCATCGTAAGGGAGACAGATCCAATCCAACCTCGTTGACCACTACTGATGCATGATGCTCGGTGAGAAGACCCGTGAGTTACGACGAATATCAGAGTAACTGTCGGACCATGTACTGAGGAGAAAATAGACAAGAATAGACAGGGCTCACCAAAACATAAGGCATGACGCCACGAGATCCATTCCACCCACAACACCACCGGCGAAAAGCTGCACCAGATGGGTGGATATATAGTGGCCTAGGCAGTTGCAAACACCCTACTGCCAGTGCAACAGGAAAAATGCCCAGATGATCGCAACGACAGCAGCAACCAGAACAGCTGATTTATTCAAGACTCCAAAGAGAGCAATAACTGGACTGTCCAGTGTTAATATATGCACTAAGTAAGCCTAGAGACTAACCCCCTTTTGCCCATTCTAGCTCACCGATGACAAACCTCGAGGCGAGGCGCAACGCAGACAAATTTTATACTAGCATAGATAGAGTAATAGTCAGAACATGCAGTCAATATTCTAAAGGGCTCACTTCCTCTTCTTGAATGGTCGTCGAGAGTGCTAATTCAATCGGACTCGATAGTACTCAGACGGTAAAGCCAAGTCTCAGCCCGTAATGGTCACTGCAAAGGATATAGTCGGAATCCTCACCAGGTGTGGGCACCTCGATCAGACCAGGGCGCAGAATCTCCATGTCCTTCGCGTCTACGCCCAACATCGCAACCTTGTCCAACCTTCCAGGTCCCCATCTGTTATGTTGTTCCACCCCCACTCCCCACGTAGCTCCGTCAAGCCCTTCTTTTCCATGCAACGCGACCCACGCATCCACCAGTCCGTTCTTGTCGAGAAGAGCATGATCCTTGGGGCTGATGGCGTTGAAGTCTCCCGCGATCAGTCCACCACCGCATCCAGGCTCGCGCAGGAGGTTGGCAAGGATCTCCATCTGCTCGGTACGGTAAGGGAGCGTGTCTCCAAGAGAATCGAGATGAACGTTGATGAGACGACAGGTGGTGGATGGGAGGATAATGTCCACGGAAAGCGCACACCTCCCATACTTGCTGGGGAGTTTGACTCGGGAAACGGGACCAAGCATGAACTTATTCCCTCTCTCGACCCCATCCTCCTCCTGCAATTCAAAGTCGAAGGCAAAGCGCTTGCTAGACAGTAACGTCATGTTCGCAAAGGGCACTCCCTCGAACGACGTTTGGTCCTCGGCGTCCGTCACCAGGAAGGATTCGCGAACTTTTGGATTGCCTAGGATAGAGGCACGGACGTCGGACGTGACTTCTTGGAGAAAGATAATGTCAGGATGTTTATCGAGGATATCACCGAGGAGTAGGTTGGCTCGTGCGACGGAACGCGAGGAGAAGGCGTCGAAGTTCTGTGTGATGAGAGAAAGGCGGGATGTGAGAGAAAGCTGCTGTGTCACTTGGTTCGGTGCGCATCTCGAAGATACTGGTGCCCACAGTTGGTTGGATGACTTGAAGGCGGAGAAAGTGCGCTGGCGGAGTCTGCTGGCGGCCATGGCATGTGGGAACGTGGGAAGCTTTGACCTCGGCTTCTCCGACGGAGTAGAGAGGGTTGTGTATGATGTCGATCACTTAGCAGCCACTACTTTTGTGCAAGGTTCCCGCCCCCTTCAAAAAAATCTGATTTTTATATGCTCTTGTAGAGATGATCCTTTCAACAAAAAGAGCAAAACTACTACATAACTCGGGCGCTTCACAGGGCTTACCACATCGGTCGATTTGACCACTGCACACAAGAGATGGCCGCTAAGTGATCGGCACCAAGACTTGATCAAGGATGATCATTCTGGCATCCTGTGGTGCTTCATCTTGTATCCGATTTTTCATGGGAGTCCTTGAAGAAAAATCCCGGGAATGAAGGGCAACTGCCGGGCTACCGAGTATCGACTATCCATCCTGGACCTCGCACGACTAGACGAGCTGAGGTGCCAATCATGGCATCTCCGGAACCAACTTGAACGCCTTGCTCGGATGCAAGGAGGATCACGGCCGAGCGTGTCTGCTAGGAAGTGACTTCATCATCTTTTGACCATTGCTGTCACCTGTCCAGGTCCTGGAAGATGGGGCCCGAGTTCCAACGCGCAATAAGGAATGGAAGCCTGGGCTACGCGACGCGGATCTCCTCCAATCTGTCCTAATTCAGAGGTATGTACCTTCCTTCTCCGACACTAGCCTGAGGCGGGAGCTTCAATCCTTACCCCATCTATATATAACACTAGCGAGCGAGCAGTTCCCAGATGGCCAGCAAACTCGAACTCACAAAGTTTCGCAACATCTCGGGATGTGCCAAGTTCAATACATACATATCGCGCCGAATCACTCTTTGGAATTGGGCTATAAGCAACCTGTCTAGGTCATTTTGAACACGTACATGTACTTGCTGGCTCGGCCCAAGCCAGGAAACGGCTAGGACTAGCGCTGTGTGAACGCGCGTTGTTTCCATGGTGAACACGTCCTTCTCCTCTGACAGCCCTCAATGACGATTACCACTCGGGTGAGGAACCTAAATATCCTCAGATGGAATACAAGGTACAAGGTACGGGGACTCCTGCGTTCCTGTCCCGCGGGATCTAATGAGCATACTGTCCCCTACAGAGACCTTGAAATTCTGAATTCAAATTTTGAAGCAAAGTTCATGGAGCTTAATCTTGAAAAGTGCGTGCGTGGTATCATGTGCAACGTGCTACACATCGATTTCCGATCTGCCATATCTGCGATAAACTGATCTTACGAAAATGCGATGTAATAGTGGCGTTCGCGATGCTTGACCACCGTTATTCGGCAGCGGTCATGTCTTCGAATGTATCATGCGCTGATCAACTGCGGTGCTTCTTATCGCCAAAGGGTTTCCTCTGAAAGTGCACTTCGGCACTCAGCGCACTCGGTCAATATAATGTGCACACATATAACCTCTGTTTCCCCCCGATCATCGCGCCCAATATAAACCCTCGCTCCCAAGCCTGCCCGAGGAGGCCCGAGTTCGGTGGTAGCGCGAGGAATTAAACCGGTGCTACCCTCTTTCATCTTTTTCCCATCCTCGTCGGGGACCTCGTGATCTCAAGAGTTTAAAACACACGTGCCCTATCTTCCATTCCGCACTTGCCTCATACGTTTGGAAACCTTACGATCTCTTACGATTACAATCCACGCTAGCATGAATCATAACCCGATATGAAGGTCAGGTGAGCAATGCCGTCAGTTCATCATGAAGTCCTTGTGTCATAAATCATGTTAGACTAATTGCAACGATCTATGAAAATTCTCTGTTGCGCTGGCAAGCAGAAGTGTTCTAAGTACATGTAGATAGGTATAACTATACACAGAACCAAGTGGGTATGACAAAAATATGAAGTATGTATCGCAAAATGAGGTGAGAAGGGCTAATGAGTTGTTACAAGTTGTTACATTTAGAGTTCCGTGTTTATCAGTAAAAATACATCGGTTAGATTCTCAACGGGAACCTAGGAAAAATAGTACATTCCTGATCAGAAGGCGGATAATGACGACATGAAAGCGGAAAATTCCATATCCACGCTGGCAAGCTCCAGTTTCCCTGGCTCGAACAAGGGAAATTGGTTTTTCGAGAAGAAATCTTCGTTCGAGAATGACGACGGGTCTAGATTTTCGGGTTGACCGAATGCGTTGAAAGCGTCTGGGAATCCGCCATGGCAAGGAAGAGGATAGGAATTGTTGAAGGAAAATGAACCGGTCATATACGGATTGTCACCTTCCGTGCACAATGTATCGAAAGATGAAGAGTCGATGGGAAAATGAGGAGTGACAGGAGAGTTACAATAGGGCGATGAAGCTTGCGACCAGGCTGAGCTGCCCAGTGTTGTATCGATAACTAATGAAGGCGTTTGAACCCGCGTCTGGCACGGTGAAGGAGAGAAATCAGGGAAATTTTGACCCGTAGGCGCTATCGAATTGCCAAACGCTACGTCGAACATGAAAGGATCAAATTCCTACAGAAAAAAATTGTTAGTGGTATAGAACCGAACAGTCCAGTGTGACTCACCAATGAAGGTTGCGGTTTCGCAGGGAAAGAATAATCTGATGGAATAAATAAAGATGATGCCGAGACATCAATACAGTGTTCTGACGCCAGACTATCAGATCTCGGCGGAAGATCATCGCACTGAGATTTCCGTGTTGACGAGATGGACGGAAGGCTGCTTGTAGCACGTACACGGCGGGGCGCGGGTGAGGATAAAAGGAATGGCTTGTTCGTTTCCGGGTTGTCGATGGGAGCGGACGAACATCGGCGATATGCCCGAGCGGTAATGGGAGCCTCGAAGCGCGTAACAACCTCAGGGACATGTGTGCGGTCAAATTCTTGAATTGCGTCTTCGAGCTCCTGGCCCTTTTTGCCCTCTACAAGGAGCTCAGCAATTTTCGCGCAACGCTTCATGTCCTTCGGCTCGACCTCCCGAACTTTGCGCTTCTCGGTTCCACCCTTTGCTTTCGTATGGGAAGGACGGAAAGCATACTGCGGCCACTTCCGCCTATGATCCTCCAATGCCTTCTTTGCCTTTGCGTGCCAGATCTGACGCTCGTCATGAGGCATATTCTGCCACGTAAGACCAATTATCTTTGAAAGAGTGCTGTGGTTAGTTTCTACTCCTGTAGACACGTGCTGGCTTTTGATGAAGGATGAGCGGAAGAGGATGAAGGCATTGGGAGGACGGGGGATATGATCGTCGGGCCGCTTTTTGCTATGCGTTGGTCGCCGAGACGAACATTCGCCAGTAGGAGTGGGGAAGAGGACAGGTTCAAAGGTAGGTTGAACGGTGAGAAGTGGTTCATTGAAAGTTATAGGTGTTACATTCGGTGCAAAGGCAATGCTCTGATGAGAGGCAGGCTCAAGAGGAAGGGTCCAAGTTAATTGGGCGCCTACTGATTTAAGGTAAGTCACGATCAAGGTATATTTATGATAGACATACTATCTGAAGACTCGCGCTTCAGTGAGCCCTGGGATCTCTCAGCAGGCATTGTCTAAGGGCTCGTGGTGGAGGTGTCGCTGAAAGAGTAAGAATAATGTGGGAGCAAAGAACGAGTGTACCGATAAAGAGGGCACGAGGCTGAATTCTTGGATGGGAACTTTATATGTGAAGGATATAATACGTACACGGCAATTTTAGGGTAGAGCCACGAGCGTCTCTCATGAAAATCGGCACAACGGAGGCCATAGAAGGTTTACAAGTAGTAGAGTGCACTAGACAAGGCTTCTAAACCAAGCGCGGGCACGGAAACAAATGTTTTAGGCAGCTGTGAACCGAACCAAGAGATGATGAGATCCCATCTATGGACTGTCGGACATCTAATCAGTTGGCCGCATCATTTCCTTATCTTCATTCCTCCGCCGTAACGTCGGCCGAGTCTCGAGGTTTTTGCTTCCTCTTCTCTATTCCCCAACTGGTTTAATTCCTTTTTTTTTTCTATGTACTCCCTCAACTTGATTTAGTAGACAGCCGAATCATCGCGTAGAATGATCAGCGCAGTTTGATCAGCCACATAGCGCTCGTTGTCACATCATATGTCGGTCCGATCACACGTCCTCTTTGGTCCTTCTGAGCACTGGGAACTGTTATCAGGGCCCAGGGGCAGTCACCACACAATATTTTTGTTTTGATGAGGTTCTGTCAGTGGACCGTCAAGCATCCATATTCGCAAGTACTGGTACCGTCGGGCATTGTCCAATCAGAAATCATTTTCCGAAGACTAACCGACTTGTACTTTCACAGACTTTCACTGCCTTTCATAATTACTTATCGACCGGTGCATGTGATTCAATTCAGAACTCATCACTAATACTTGTATTCCTGTTTCCACAGCTCTTGACTTTGAACAAGGATCAGCCGGGGTTAAGTTGATGAATCCATCCCAAATCTCGTTCATCGATGATTCTTGTACTGAGCCAGCGATCGTATCAACCCAAATTTGAAAACGTGCACTAGTGGTTACAAAGTCCTTGGACTTTACTGAGAGTGGTATGGCAATGTGGCGCAATGAATAAGTTCCACACCCGTACATGTCGGTGTCTCTCCTGGACCTACATGTCGTCACAGTTTTTGTCGGGTTAGTACGAATACAATATAATACAAGGCGCAATCTATGGAGGTTTCATCACTGCAAACTCACCTAAGATGTGAAACAGAGAAGCTTGCAGAGAAAAAGCTGTGTAAATAGATAATACCTGCACCTCGAGGCTTAGCCGTAACAGCATCTTAGAAGCTGATGAAGGCCATCACTCCATCAGATGACGATGAAAGTGGCGGTGGTCAAGATTTTCGCACTGCTCTCACGTAACTTCTGAGCTCGGAAATGAAAGGGGGTCTCAGACTACATCGCAGCTCAGATTATCACAGTTCAACGCGAGTGTCCGTATGCTATTAAGCTCCGTTAAGACATCTCCTGGCGATAGGAGCCAGTAATTACACGCGGAAACGAACGATAATAGCTTCCCAAGACTGGGGGAGGAGGAATATAAGTATCATCCAATAATTCCTCGTTATCGCTTCCCGAAAACTCATCTTCGATTTGCGGTTCATCAGCCGTGCCCGAACTTGCAGTGGAGTCCTGGGACGAGCTAGAGTGAGAGAGTTGGCAAGAAGATTCTTGTTCATCAAGATGCGAAGTTGAAGCTACGGGCTCTGTACCGGAGTGAAAATCATTCTGGGCAGGACTATCACGAACCGAGCGGGGACCTGCCACTGTGGCACTTGAGAAGATGCGTGAATCGCTCCTAAAATTATCATCACCTTTGCGGCGTTTTCGGGGAAGCTGAGCAGCGATATCATCATCACTGGCCTTGCCTTCACATTGATGGCTTCTTTGAGGGCTGGGCGAGGACATGACCTCTGCCTTTCTCTTCCCCGAAACACGTTTCGCCCTGATCTTCTTGAAAATTTCGTCCAGAGGCGTATCATCATCAATATCTGAGTCCGACTCCGACTCCGAGGGTTGAGAGACACCCGCACTCGTACGAGATGGCCGCTCTGTCTGTGAATTTGATCCGTCTATGGCACCGGCTATAATGACTTCAGAATCATACAACTCTTCACCCTGGAAATCGTCGTCGAATCCAGGGTCGTCGTCGCCATTGTCCGATTCGGGACCACTACCCTCCTCCTGGGAATTTTCGTCTTCTCCCTCACCATCGTCGACTACAAAGTCATCCCGCACATATTCATCACCCGGCTCCACAGACCCACGGTCGTCCCATGATCCCAGAAGATCCCCTACGGGATTTTGCACATTCGCCGGTTTTCTTCCACGGTGTAGCCGTCGGTGAGTTGCGCGATGCGCTTCGTACCTCCGGACTAGGTCTTCAAATTTATGATACTGGGAATGAGAGTAATTACCGAGTGTCAGGCACCGCTGGGAAACCCGCAACTCACCCACTTAAAATCGCTATGCTCCGGTTTCAGACAAAATTTAATAAAACCAGTCCTCTTGTAGACAAGGCTGAGTGTGTGACCCAAGTACTCCTTCCCAAACCAGATACAAACTGAGCCTGGTGATTTGTTTTGGTATACCTTGTCCAGGTAATGACGATGTGCGTTCACCAAGCTTTGGTACTGCGGCGATGATATATATAGAGACGCGGACATGACAGACGAAACGACTTACCCAGATATTATTAGAAAACGAAGGACGAATAACCGACCAGATGTAATCTTCTGGTACCTCGTCGAGTCTTTTGTTTTTATGCTTTCCAAAGGACAAGGTGTAGGCTTCAGGGGTTTGGAGAAGAAGTTGTTCTTCATATCGATCATTGGCCTCTTTGAAATCCGCATACTGCAATTATTCTCAGTGACAGACATATCTACTGTAATGAGTTCTCACCCAGCGGAAATGTTGACATTCGGCTCCTGTTGCCCACAACCTGTAGTCAGTGGGGATGGAATCGAGTCGTTCGCCAGCGTGTTTACCAAACTTGACGATGTATGCTCCTGGATCATTGTTGAGGTCTTCTTCGTCTGCTGGATTCGTATTGACCATATGCGCCATGATGATAGTCAGTGAAGATCTGAGACATATCAGTTCTGTGATCCATACTACGACGAGCACGTGATAAAGTAATCGTACTCCTGAGTTCTGCAACCTTGGTTCGACTAGTCCAAACCGCTCGATTATCCGGACAAAATTCAGAACTAGTAGAACATCCATCCTTCCAGAATCTCCAGGAGATTGTCGTGAGTACTCCGGTGCGCTACAATGCGGAGCAGACAAAACCTCGTTACCTCAGAGTCCGAAGTGAACGTGTGCGCACGAAATTTACATCATTAACGCAGATGTGGACTCAGATGTGGATTCATACAAGCTGCAGGTTGCGAGCTGTATGGGCGAGGCGCAGCTTGGTTTACGCTCTTAGGTCGAGTGAAGCTTAACCTTGATTACTCTTTTAAAGTTTGAAGAGTTTGAAAGCACCAAAGCCTCGGAAACGGATCTCCATTCGAAACCGACAAGGATGCATTCTCATAGGTAGATAGATGCTATTCCCGAATACAGGGAATTGAATTGTGTTATGCAGTTTTCCTTCTTCTGTGGTCGAATCCGATACGCAGCTGATCAAGCCCAAAACCTTGCAGAAGACTTTTATGAGTCGACTAAGGACAGGGACGCGGATCGCACGAATGACTTTGAAGAAATCTAATTTGGTAGACCGTCGACAAGAGGTAGCAAGAGGACCGTGCAGTCCTTTGGTGCCGACTGCCGCCGTGGTAGACCGTCATCTGACCAGTCGATATACAACATGCGTCAAAAATTTTATCTCGCATGCAAGATAAGCTACATTACTGTGACTGTATTAGTTGCCGAATCGGTCTCGCTGCCCTTGCGCCACCGACTGAGTGGATTCTAAACTTGTAGAGGTTGATGATTTGAGTCATATTATACCAGTACTAAAAAAAACGCGTTTATTAGTGGTTGGAATCAGGAAGATGACTTGGTCGTTTGACTGTGAACCGGGTCATATTAAGTAACATAGTTCAATTTAATTTAGTGAATTTTTGGAAAATATGTTCATTAATTGCCAACAGAGGCAGATAATACTTAGCTTAGGGGTGGGTTCTGACGCTCAAGACTTATCGACGCTATCGATAACGCTGTTTTCCATCAGCGCACATTTCCCGACGCTTTCCCAATATGGTATAGTTGCTCCGCCAAGACCACCCGCCCCTATCCAAAAATGGAAATCCCGCTCAGCGCCATCAATGATTTGGCGTCTAACTTTGATTCTGACCATATACGATAGAATTCGCTGTCGCCTCCCGCCCATAACTTCCGTATTCATCGCTGTCCTACTCACGATGACAAACGTAAGCGCTCAAGTAACTTCCCGACGACGCTCCCCAGTACGTTATAAAAGACAGCATATCATGGTGGTCGAGTCACCGCGTTTCCATCCAATCCTCCTCCTTGCCCAATCTCTCTGACGAATTTTCTACAACGATGCACTACCGTATGGGTTCCTCTTCCTCTTCGCACAGTCACAAGTCTTGGGGGTCAACTTCATCTGACCGTTGGTCAGCATCCCCGGCATCATCGGCATCTCAAGTGCCGCCGCCGACACCAAACACGCCACACCTTCATCCTGTATCGCTCCCCACACCAATTACAAACGCACCTCACCTCCATACGGTTTCCCTCCCTCACCCTAATGCACATCTGCATCAACCCCCTGTACCGCGTATGTATTTCTTCTTTTCATTCATATGCTGCGCAAATCTCATATCTGTTGCTTCTTAGACCAACATTCTTCCACGACCCACTCTTCCATGATAGTCTTGCATCCTCTCCTGAGTCGTGGTCCAAATATAATGTTTAACATCACGCGAGACCTAGCATGTATACAACTTCGACCAGACTGTCCACCCAACAGGATTTGGGAGTTTGCGGTACAACCGACAGTCTCACGTATGACCATTATTATTTCTGAGCTTCCCGCTTGGATAATAGAAGTTATGAACCCTCACGGCATTACCGTGAATGATGTCCTGCACAAGATATGGGAAACCCTCAACCGAGGTGTCGCATCACACGAGATGCAAATGCACAGACCTTCCCATGCGGTTAATGCCGCTGTTGAATCTTTTAGGGCTCGGTCCCGTGCAGACCAGCGCGAACATGCGCTGGGTGTAAAACGTTTGGACTTTTTGGGTCCAAGAATCTTCTTCGTTGGCCTCTCTAGAGCCAGAGATGGCTCGGATAGCTGGAATATCCACTTCTCCCAGAATGTTTGACTTTCGCGCGGGGGTCGCATTGGCTTCTCACACATCATCTTTCAGCACATCGGACCTCTATATCGGACTCGCCTCCAATGGACTACAAATGGACTTCATCATTGCTAACCCTTCCTTCACTTTGTATTATCATTAACGTTGCCATCACGACTCACTCATAAACCCCAATCCCACTCACGTGTTTATCGCTATCATGGACTACAATTGGACTTTGTCAATGTCGGTTCTTACTGTATCATCACAACTCACTTCTGTATATCTATCCTCTACTCTTATTTTTATCGCTATCTTCCACTGCAATGTTTTCGATGTACCGGAACCTTATACCAGGACACTTGTACCGTCACAACCCACTCAAACCCCCACAATGCAATGTATTTGTATTATGTATATGATTCAATTCTGAAGCAGTCGGTTAACCTAAAGAAACAATTCTTGTTTCGTTAGTCTACAGGTTGTTCGTGAGTTCATATTGACCAACATTACTATCTTCCAAAATCATCTGCGAGTAACAGCCACAACTAAACTCGAGCTAGACCCGGAACAAACGTCAGTACTTATCAGTCCTTGTGCCAATCGCTGAAAACGGTCCCATTAATTGGTGAGCATGATGGAAGTTTAGAAGTGAGGGATAATAGCGGTAGCCACACCCAGATATCTACCGACGGCTTCCAGTGCCTGGTCAGGGGCTCAAGTGACAACAAATACCTGCGGACCGTGTGTACACGTCCGAGGAGCTGTTGCCTGACAGACCTACTAGCACCAAAAACAGGCGCTTGAGTACAACAGGCCTCAACGCCAGTGGCGTTACAACGAGGTTTGCATTGAAAACCAATGAGGGGTACCGGTGACAGATCCGCCGCGCCTGTTCACAGCAGCATTGTTAATTTGAACGGTTCTTGTTTTAACTAACTGAATGTCGTGAATTTCATCTGGTTCAACTTCAGGGGACATTACATCTTCATTCACCTCGGACCTCCATTCTGTTTCCAGCGTAGTTTAAAGGCGTTAGGGTAATTAAGTCAATATGCATATACCATATCTATACCTGAAACGCTTGAACAGAAACATGTCCCAGAAAATAGAACTTGATCATCATACGGCAATGTACCCTCCACGAGTCGATCGTTGTGGTCGAACAGTCGAACATAGATGAGACACAACGTCTTGCAACATGTATGGCACTTCGCGCCAGAAATCTCGATGTCTACGCAGGTGTTAGGCCGCGCTCCAGCAACAGAATTGTGATGCACTCACGGTATAAGATCCACGCCGCGAGCGCCATATGTGGAATAGTTGTAGTATGCACCTAGCATGAAATACGCTGCAAATGCTAGAAGGAGGCTAGAAAATAAGGAGTCAGTCATGTTTCTTATGTATCAACACTGTGCCACTCACACAAGGAAGAAGAACCCAAGTCCACTACCCCTCTTCGCTGATTTCTCACCGCTGCCTCCACCGCCTTCATCCGCAGGCGTGCCGTCATCCTCTTGTGGTGGGGATTGTGGTGGAGGTTGGTCATCCGAAAAACCACACGCTGAGGGTGTACTCCAATCGACATGTACCACTCCATTCTCATATGAGACGAATGTGGGTTCTGCTTTGGGGTCTGCATCGTCGGCACAGAAGAGAGAGAATTTGATGGACTGGGAGTCTCCAGAGTCGGGGTATCGGGATCCATGAAATGTCAAGGAAAGACCTTTCGGTGCTGTTACATTCATTGAGCATGCATAACAAAAATCAGGCAGAAGCTCCACACACATTCAAGCTGTGAATATTCTGGCTCAAGGGTGGACGCCGACGCGACAGGTATGATAGCAATCACCCTGTCAGTATCCCCAGACTTATGATTCGTCTTCCTCAAACATGCCCTTGTCCCAGACTGGCACTGCGGGTTCACATTAACATCGACAGGGTTGGATTATCAAGAATTGAACTTGCCTGTTCGTCGTTTGGCACACCATCCATTGGTTCCAAATCTTTGCACAGATTGAATATGAGCTCATCCTCCATAGTCGTAGGCGGAGTGTCTCGTTTCCTGGACAGTTTGTGCGAGCCCTCCAGCGGCGTAAGGTCCCATTTTAACCCTCCAGTCGTCACATGGCAATCAAAGTCTTCTGCCGTTACAAAAACTATGGAAGACAATAACAAAAGAAAGGTGAACACATTGAAAGGTAATGACTGAGGTATGAAGTGCCGGAGAATCATGACTATGAGGACCAGGGGAAGATGATGGAGCTAAGGGCAAATGGTGAGCAAATCGTAAGCAGTACTTGAGTTACGTAAGACACGCGTGCGCGTCCTTAAATGTCATTTCCACCTGGGCAGCTACTTCGGTTTCCATCCACTGAGCTAGCGAATTTGTAGGAAATCGAATCAAGCATGGCAGGGTTGGAACAACTTGTCCAGATAATATACCATGAGAGGCAGCAGGAAGGATCTAATCTTTGTGCGCAGCATGCGCTCAACTCACTGCTTCGTATGTGCCTCATCACCTATTGCTCGATGCTAGTATTCATTGACTTTTGTTCGCCATTTCCAGAGGGAAATTATGTTGGTATCCTTCTTTCAGTTGGAAATCGTATACTCACTTGTGTGATCGCCAAAGTTCTCAGCTCCCGATCTCTCGGAATTCGCTCAGAAGATGGACGCGCTGGAGCAGTCATCGCGGTATGACGACTCCCGTCGAGCGCATGCTAGTACCAATATGGATGATACAGGCAATTTCTTTCGGATTCCTGGCTGTATGAAGCACTAATGATTCCCCAGGATTTTTCTCCGTACAGGTGTTGGAAGAGGCACTCAATGTCTGGAATCTCAGGTTTGTCCAATTGACGTTTCATATATATGGCACATTACCTTATCATCTCTATTCTAGCCTCGTTCGCTGGCGTTCCGAAGCTATGAAGCCGTATCAGGATGAGCCGCAGTACGTCCGTCCTTCATGAGTTATCATCTCTCGTTCCTTATCACATTGTGCTCCCACAAGTAACCAAACCGCATTTGTACTCAACCAGAATCAGCACTGGTATACGTTGCGACGATTCGGAGATCTCTCCATCCCAGGTGATGGTCACTGGTTCAACCTCGATTCCACTAAGCGTCAGCCACAATGGATCAGCAAACTCTACCTTGGCATGTTCTTGCAACAAGCTGAGAGGGACGGATACTCTATCTTTACAGTCACACAAATCGATCCAGATGCACCCTCTCAACTTCCCCACACCGACGCAGATGATATCGCGTCTACTTTCCCAGATCCTACCTCGGCTTCATCGTCACCTCAGGGTGACGCGGAGCCTGGTTTTGAAAACGAAGATATGGAACTGCAAGCAGCTTTGCAAGCATCACTGGCTGGGGCTGGAGAAGTCGGTGGTTCATGGGTTATTCCGAGTTCCTACCCTCCCGCGCAGAGCAGTCTATTCGCGACTGATATTCGTGGACCGGGTTCAACGAGAAGAGTTATGCCAGGCATCCCCCCCAATCAAGACCCGTACGGAAATGCTGATGTTGACCCAATTACTGCTTCCATGGAGCGTGATCGTGTGCTGATGGAGCGCATGCGATATGAGCAAGAATTGGGGTTTAGGCAGCAGTACGAGGAGGAGGCTGCACGGTTTGGAAGTCGGCAGCGGCCATACGGACCACAAGCACAAGGTGACAATGAGGATGAACATTTCCGTCGTGCAATTGCGGATTCGTTAGCAGACCGGCACGCCAGAGGAGAGCTTGATGATGATGATTCCGAAGACTCGGACTATGTGCCTTCTCCCAAAGCAAGGATTCCATATAGCATGGGGCAAGTGGACCGAGTTTATGATGATGACGACGCCGACTTCCAGGCTGCGTTAAAAGCATCATTGGAAAACGCACCATCTGAAATCATCCCTCTTCCGGTACAGACACGACAAGCACCTTCGCCTCACGTCTCAGCAGCTGTCGAGGGCAATGAGACTGACAATCAATCTGAAGCGGATACTAGTACAATTGCATCTGAATCGGAAGCACCAGAAGAGTCTGTCAGTGTGGAAGAGATGCGTAGAAGAAGGCTTGCAAGATTTGGAGGATGACAATCATACAACTAACAAGTGCGTCATGTTGGACATCACAATTTTCCCTCGATATATAATACAATATGAGTCACTCAAATTGAAACAACTGAACTACTTCTCCGCACTACCCATGCCCATGGCGTGCTTAGCCTTCTCCGTCAAAGACTCCTACGAAATGACATCAGTCACGAGTTAACGAAAAGACTGATCGACCTCAGCTCACCTGATCTTCGTTGGAATTTCCGCTCACGGTGTCACCGACCTTCTGAGTGGTCGATTTCTCACTCTAAAAACAGATCGTTCGTCAGCGTCAAATCATAACCCCTATATGTCATTTTAGGGGCTACCTGCGGTTGGAGAGTAGAAGAGATCGAGTCGGACATTCCTTTGACCTTGTCGCCAGCCTGCTCGGTCATCGACTTCTGAGACTCGGGCTAATACAATGTCAGGCGCGAGAATAAATTCCGAGGAGAAAATGATTCAAACCTTCATAGAAGCAGCAGCCTTGTCGGTCATAGATTGACGTCCAGTGTCAGCCATTATGATGATGATATTTGATTGTGATTGTAAAGTTATGTATGTGTGTAGAAAGAAAGAAGTGGGATAGAAATGCGAATATCCTTGATCTTATATACCCTTTGAAAGTGACGAGAAGGCTGTGCAAGCCTACAAAGTGACGCCCGTAATGACGCTGGTCACGATGTTGGAGAGTTGCCTGATTTGGTGAGTGATCGGGGTCGTTCGCTGAGCACCTAATTCTACCAGGCAGTGAGCTCAAGCTGATGGGATAGCAACTATTTATTGAAAACATGCGGGATGTCTCTTTCATTCGTGACACAGCTAAGTGTCTAGAGGTCTGCACAGCTTGCTTGTGAGTTCTTTCACCTTCATTACATCAGAGATCCGATGAGTCCTTGACATGGTAGCCGTGGGAACTATAAGTGGACATAATTCTGCTCCTGCTAAAGATGGCTATGTATACTAGGAGAAATTCGAGTTATCGGCACATAGCTATGGATGTCTGAAAATCTAGTTTACCATAGGAAGTTCATGACCTTGTTGTGATATTGTACCATCGTGGCCGACAAGTTATAATAGCGTAGTTAGGTCCTGCATGTTAAGCAATATAATTTTCTTTTCTTTATGTTTTGAACTACAAGATTATTCATGACTTTATCCCGGAAAGCGTCATTAGCACATGTCATCTAACCTAGATTCGTATGAGCGCTTCAGACATGGTCAGGACTTTTCACTATCCCGGCCGGCAATGTATGATAGTTAAATTAGGACCTTTTTATTGAGCAATCTAATCTTCCGTCATTTCTGTTGTGTTGACAAAGCTTTATCATGAGATTCAAATATTGCTTTGATTGCAATGATATCCGAGATTATCCAGTTATTGTTTGACTTCTATTTATACCAAATTTCTTCAGGCGTGCGCATATACTGCAAGCAGTAGCACCATTTGCTACTGAAGTATAGTCTCTCCTAGTCAGACCTAAAGAGAAGGAAGACAGTGCCTACAATGATATCTAAGATCATCCGCTTATTATTTTGCTTTGACTTATACCAGATTTCTCCAGGCGCGCACATATACCACGAGCCGCTGGTGGTGACCTCCGTCATTCTATCACATATTTGCAATCTGCATCTCGACTATCCTCCTCCACCAACCCTCCGGTGCCAATCACGCCTCACGACATCCAGGAGGTAGCAGGCGTTGTACCAACTACTGTAGTAGACGATTCCAGGACCCTCGGCGTTCCCGTCATCGAGGACATGGGTATCGATGACTTGTCCGCAAACTAAAGGGTTTCAATGCCGTTCAGAGGACATCATGCGAGAAGGATACTCAGCATCACAAACACGTTCACAAGTCAGTGATCTATCAAAGCAGTTGAACTTGTCTGACATTGTTGTAGCTTCATCGTGCACTATCATTCTGCACCTGACGCTGCCTGCACGACAAAAAGCAAGGTGCGCTCTCGCTTTCGCAGAAGCTGATAAGGCTCTGTGTGACGGTGCTGACGAAGAACCATGGGTAGAGTCGAGGTTGGGCTTCGCATTCACAAAGCAGTTACCACATCTTGACGTTCTAATGATATATCAAATATCACATCATTAGTTTGTCGCCCCATGCCCGGATTTTGGTATGCAAAATAGGAAGAACACACAACAGGAAATACTACGCTGCTCGATCTTGCATAATACGCTTCAAAAATCATTATTGTTCACCGGATACCAACAGTCGCCTTTTAAAGTGCCCGCTTGATGGCAAGCTGCGACTTCCTCAACTCATCTGCTGTCGAGCTCTCAATCTCCAGCTTTTCGAGTGCACGGGCAAGCTCAGTTTCGACCTGGGACTTGGCACCACGCTTGAGCGTCATACCAATCTCAGGCGAGGTGATAGTGCCCTCGACCTGGTGGATGTAAGCCTCCAGGTCGGACTTGGCCTTGTGACGTGAAGAGAACTCCTTGTCAACCTGCTTGTATTGCTCAGCGTCCTTAATCATCTGGTCAATCTCGGCTGACGACAGACGGCCAGCGGAGTTGGTGATGCCTGAACAAGAGTGTCAGTTACGGAAAAAATCTAAAGACCGCTACTGACTGTAGATGCCTTGCGGCCAGAAGCACGGTCCTGTGCGGAGACGTTGAGAAGACCGTTAGCATCAACCTCGAAGGTGGTAACAAGCTCAGCCTGTCCACGAGGCATGGGGGGAATACCAGTCAGCTCGAATTCACCAAGCAGACGGTTATCACGGCACTGAGTGCGTTCACCCTCGTACCTGGAGGTCAAGATATCAGCGTAACGTTGGGATATAGATGAGTGTGCGTCTTACACAGGGAAGGAGACAGTCGTTTGGTTGTCCTCAACAGTCGTGAATGTCCGTGACTTGTTGGTGGGAATGGGAGTATTACGAGGAACAACGACACCGAAAACATCACCCTGCATAGCAACACCAAGCGAGAGAGGAGCCACGTCAAGAAGAAGGTCCGCAGTTTTTTCTGGGGTCTGGCCAGTGAGAACAGCATCCTGGACAGCGGCACCGTAAGCAACAGCCTCATCGGGGTTGATCGACTTGTTCAGCTGGCGTCCACTGAAGTACTCCGATACAAGAGATTGAATCTTAGGGATACGAGTGGATCCACCGACAAGGACGATATCACTGACCTTCTCACGAGGCATTTACATCCTTGAGCACCTTCTCGACGGGTTCAATGGCCGACTTGAACATAGCGGCATTGATCTCCTCGAAACAGGCACGAGCGATGTTAGCAGAGAAGTCTCCACCCTACTAGTTATCGATACATCAGATAAAATCTAGTTTCCAGTTCACACGTCACATGCTAACCTGGTACAGCGAGTCAACCTCAACAGTGGTCTGGGTGACACTCGAGAGGGTTGCGCTTGGCACGCTCGCAAGCACTTCTGAGTCGTCTGAGTGCACGGGGGTCCTCAGAGATATCGTGCTTCGTTTTCCTCTTGAATTCATTCTTGAAGTGTTCCAAGAGGGTGTTGTCGAAATCCTCACCACTCAAGTGAGTGTCACCTGCGGTGGCCTTAACTGCGAAGATACCACCGCTGACGTTGTTGCCAAAGATTCAAGTTGCGAGTCATTGAAGTAGGCGGATGCTGTTCATCCGGGTTGGAACAAGTTCCCATGGTCCAAAAAGAATTACTCACGTGATGATGGTCTTGGCGACAGTCTTGCTAGTCGTGCTGGAGCTTGAACACAATCAGACTATCACGCGTCATGTATACTCGTGCTTTGGGTGGAATATCGCGCTTGACGCGCTTGAGCCTAGGTCTAAGTTGATGGAATTCGGTTGTTTGTTTTTGTTATAAATAACGAACGGTTTTCAATTGGCTGATCGATAGTGCAGAGCGGCTTTAGGTAATGTTAAGCAACTATGTTTGCCATTTTAAGTATTGCAGAACGTACTATTACTTTACATCACGAGCCTGGCCTGAGGGATCAATATCAGTAACTTCACGTGTTCGTCCTCGATAGTAGTGCGATTTAAAATGAGTTAAAGTGAGTAACTTAATCTTTCTACTCCCATCTCTCACCGCACACCATCCACAGCGATGTTACCGCACTGGGGCAATCAGCCGCAATACTCGTCCGAGTCAGCAGGTGATACGGGCGATACTATCAGTGGGCCGTCAGTCACGGTGAGTTCTCGCCTGCGACTTAACTTCGTTTATCTTCTGCGGCTGCTCCGAGTCACTGATCGTTATCGTTCCATTGCCACACTGCCGCGGCTGCACCGTGACTCACATCGATGACATTTACAGTGGCCGGGAAATCAGCAAACTCAAGAATCGTATTCACTGCACGCCCAATCATCGTGGCCGCAGAATTCGCAAATTCAAGAATCGCACTCGCTACAGGCTCATTTACAATGGCCGGGAAATCAGCTACTTCAAGAATCGCACTCATTGCAGGCCCATCCGGGTCTGAGTCGCGACTCTGAGGTATACGATTACGAGTCGCGTCCCGGGCCATCATCGTGGCCGTGCTGGCAGCTACCTGGCCATGATAGTGACGATACACCAGATGTAGCCGCACTACCACACACTCAGTCATTCCTTCCGCAACCACACGTTCAAATTCCCCGTCCACGGCTCCATCAGAGTCTCTATCATCGCGTTCTTGGTGGAATCTATGATTACGAGCCTCTCCCGTCATCAAACTTCAATGAGGCTTGGCCCCAGGCCGGGTCACAACCGCCGCTTCAGCACGATATCCCAATCCACCCAGCCTTCCCCAGTGACCCGAATCATCCCACCGATCCTCAGCCTGTGATGACATTGGACCCTGTCATATACGAAAATTTACCGCTGTCAGTGGTTCCGAGTCAGCAGGCCGGCCCAGCCTTGGCACCAATGCGTCCTCTCATCGTGACCCCATTGATGACGACAAATCTCACTCCCGGCTTTTGAATACCTATGGCAAGAGCTACCCCTCTGGAAACCGGACCCAGGGCCGGCGCCAAAAGTTAGTTGGTATTGATCGAGCCCAACGCGGCGCGCGGTGGTGGGTCAGCGTCGAAGGAACCAGCGATGAAGATAGTTCCATGGGGTACATCGGACTTAGTCTTGGAGTGTCAAGAAGAAATGAAACGGAGACTTTTCAACGACTCGTTGTTACCCACAAAAGCTACTATTGCTTCGTTGGCAGACGCTTCGTGGGTTAGTACCGTGCAAAGACAATCCCGAGGTACGTAACTGAAACGTGAAGGGATCGTGACTGAACGGATTGAAAATTAGATGATCTTCGGATCTGGGCCACCGCATGTTCCAAGGATTTCCGAATTAATAAGCTCGCATCCGTGGTCGACGAAATACAAGGTGCTATGCAGCAGGTCATAAGGATATTCGTATGCTACGAATATGACCTCTTGTTCGATTATGCTGCCATCGTGGATGAGTCTCGTGTTGGCGAGCGTAGAACGCGAGTCCGAGGTCTCATCGCAAATGATGCGTTTCTAAGCGCCATACAATCTGTAAGTTATGGGCTCTACTTTATGCAATTCAGTCTGCTTATGTGGTATTCTTTTAGGTCCAGGGGGTAAATACCTCAATCCCCTTTTCCAATTCGGGGGTCATAGCGTTCGCTTCGTACATACTTTATGACAGCGACTTTCGGTACCACCAGTATATCAGCGAAGATTGGAACCTGCTACCTCTTTTGACGGCGACCGCTACTTTCTACCGCTGGGCGCTTCTCGAACGCAGCACAGGTAGATATATTAGAAACAAGTTCTTACTGAACGACCACGTATCTCACCACGAAAGATTTGTTTTGCTGTTCAGGGGTTTGACCCCGGCACAGTTAGCGGTCCTGAAAGCTTTTCTTGCTAACAGACTCGTTACTTGTGCACCCAACTAATCCCTACCATCACATAGACTCGGAAGTTAGGAACTTTGTACTCAAACCATCGATATAGTACATACAACCTTGCAGATTATTCATTAAAGTTTGACCGCCCCTTCTTCAAGTGATCCGGACTTACCACGATGCGCTTGAAGTTGGATATGAGGGATTCCTTAGTGAGACCTGCATCTTCTCCTGCAACTGTCCCGTTATCCAATTCTGAACGATGATGTTCGCCAAGTTCTATGAAACGTTATCAGCACGACCCAACTAAGCAAAGGAAGAGACGACAGCTATGACACTCACAGCTCCGAGTCCAATCCTACAATTCCCATTCGATACCTTCGAAATAACTGCTCGTTGAACTTTCATCCTATCAGCATCCTGCTTATCTCTTGCGTCCCGGCACCGACTGCACACAACTTGGAATCAGGTAAAACTCGACCCATAAGATAGTTGGAAGACTGAGATCGTGTTCGTAATCACAGCGACGAATAGATTGATAGGCCAGATGTTCAATACGAGGGTGCAGACAAAGTAGGATACGAAAAACTCGGGGTCGATGATCGAATAAGGGACCACTGAGAGGAAATTAGCGCGACAGAAATATGGATAAAGAACACGTACGCCATTGGCTGAGGTCACAACGACAACTTGAAGCACGGCGTAATAAATATTGTTAAAACTCTGGATGCCGCTGTATGGATTGTCTCCTTTTTGATTTGAATTTATGAGATCGTCGTCTGTCGAGGAAACTTAGAGTGACAAACCTGATAAACCTGACAAACTTGACCCAGAGGGCAGATAAAACCCTTAACCGCGGGGCCTGGCGTACCGTCCGATGATAAAGAAGGGTGCTGGGTCGATGTAACCACCGCAAACATTGGGCCATTTGCATTTGATTGTCTCCCAAGGTAGGCTGGAGATAGCAATTCCGTCGAAAAGAGCCATTGAAAGATTGGATTCCAATTATCCTTCGAGGATGATTCATGTTCGATAAGCATTCAGGGAGAGAGCGGATAGACTCACGAGAATAGCACCACAGCGAAGACAACAAAGTATGCCACGTTAGTAAGCAGCGGCCAAGCGATCTTCAGTGAGTGCATGATTGTCTATAGAATAGTGTAAGGTCCCATACATAAGACGAAATGCGTAAACTCAGTGGTTCCAAAAGTGATAGCGAGAAGTCTTGCAATTCGCAGCACAGTCATCGCTCTGGATGCAGCGACATGTTGTGACCCGCGCTCCACGCCTGCCACAGGAAGTATATGACCATAGTAATGTCAACAAACTTACGACGTCAGTTGAATTTACTGTGGTAGCGACACCTACATCCACAATGGGGATATCTGACGAGTTCCATCAAATTTGGGAGGGAAAAAGTACAGGCCCAGTTACAATGTTGGTTATTTACAGCCTTTCACCAAAGTGAGCACTGGGCGAACCTACACGGAGAAATACTCACCAATTCTCGAATGAACGCGCGAAGTTCCCCAGGGAAACTTACCGGGTCAGTGGTAAAGTCGCGGTAAGCGTGGTGCACGTCAATATCGTTCCATTGGACTGCAATGTTAGATCAGGATTATGAACGATGATCCCATCAAAAGGTGACAAACCTTCCAGGGGGATACCCGCCGCGCGCATCTGCGCGACGTTTTATCTGTCATAGCTGATATTGTGGTACCCCCATCTATATGATTCGAGTGAGTCTATTATACGCCAATCGCAATGCAGAGAACATCACCTGCATGATGGAACCCGAAGCCCCACGCTAGTTGCCACATAGGGTACCCGATAACTGAACCGTACTGGGGCAATGACTTCTGCATCCGAGGAACCAGCTAGCGATTACTTCGCCCAATCCGTAAATGTTGGTGCCATACGGCAGAGGCGAAGCAACCTGGTAACTGTAAGCCATATTCGCAGCCTCAGTGGAATGACGAATGCACACCCGGAGGTATTGATCTTCAAATACAAGAGGGAAACCATCAAACGCCGTGCCTAGGTCAGATGTATTGAAGGGTGGAATAGGAGTCGGTGGGCAGCGATGAAGTTCTCGTGTCGAACAATGGCATTGCGTCCGGGTCAGAGCGTCTTGTGATCCAAAATGCGAAAGGCGCTGCATCGTGGTTGAACACGACGTCGGAGTTGCCCGTGTAGGATATCGTTAGTGCGGCAGGCCATTCGATCACCGACTCGGGGATTGTAAATTGTTGGTTGGCAGTATCATAAATCTTGACATGTAAACTAAAACTAGCCATTAGCGTTGGACCTAAGAGACTCGGAAAACAATGTACGTGGACTGTGATTGGTAAGTGACTTCGATTGTGAGGTCTGAGATATCCAGTCCAAAAGTATTGCATGCTGTCCAGCGAGAGTGAGCTTAGCAGTGAGACCAATGTCAGACTCCTGAATGACCCTAGAGTGAATCCTGAAACCCGCCATCATGTCAGCGGCAACTCCACAAAATTTGAACTGCTGTCCCACCTGGACAATCTGTATCATTGAGCGAGTAAGGCGTTCCGGTACTATTGGTAGCGACTTGTTCCCTAGGGTAGCACGCTGAGAAACCCATCCCAGACCGTAGGCGCTAGGGGTACAGAACACCCAAGAGTAAGAGCATGAGGTGGACCTGAGAGAACAATAGAAGTACTGTTAGAGGTGAATTTAATCTGATGGAGTTACATTTATACATATGGCCCGAATATACTCCCCCTTACGTATGGCCATTGCAGCGGGACTTCGAACGGAATGATTTAGATCCCTGTGAGAGAGAAGCGAGTGTAAAGCTCAACCAGAAGCTGAGAATGGCAATAAAATCTATTCTTCCCCCAGTTTTGGCGCAAGTATAGCATGGTACGATACACCTTGTCGCATGCGTTATCGATGGTTAGTCGGAATGGCAGTAAGATCACGTCTGGGGACGTTTGGTCTGACCGAAGGGCACGAGAGAAGAAAGTTGGCTGTGAGGGCTTTCAGAGATGAGCGTGTGAAGAAGGCTCATCTACAACGACCTGTTTTTCTTGACGCGAAGTGTTGAGGCAGATTGCTTTAGGCATCGTGCATGAAGGGGTAGCCTCGGAGAGTTTGAAGGGCCGCGATATACGATCATAGAAGTCCATATCACGCGCGTTCCATACTGTCCGAGTCACTAGCGTCAATGCAACGTCGAGACTTGAAAGTAACAAATATTCACTGGCACCTACCCGATTAAATCGACAGATATGTTCTGGAGCACTAGGTGTCAGAACATCGAGGTTTCTAAGCAAATTAAATGTGAGCGCCGCCTTCACGAAATCGTAGATAACTCGAACCATTGATACGTCCGTTACCGCCAAAGCATTGCACACCTTCCAGCGCGACCTGTATGGCCTGATTGGTGGAGTAAAACATGGCACCAGCCAGCGCAGTCCTAGCGTCATTAAATCAGAAACCGACAACGTCTTAAATTTACGGTCTTACTTACTTGACGACTGACCTAGCCGTGGTCGTGACACGCTCTCAGGCTCGCAACATCAGACGAACGCACGGCTTGCATTAATATTCGTATGAATATCCGCAATCTTGCCTGGAGAATCTTCATCAGTCGTTGTCTTGATCGTGGAGCATAGTCGACCTACCCTGCATCAATTGAAATGCTCCCATTAATAGTCCAAACTGCTTGGGATCGTGGACATACTCCATTACATAGTAGTCACGCGGGTTGCGTCCGAGTCAGAGGTCCGAATCGTATGATGAAATAAGCATCCAACCAGCTCCGAAAGTATACCCTCCATGCATTTTTGCCTCCCCTCCGTTCGCTTCATGGAACGAGTCAGTGAATCTTGAAGGCAAGTTAAAGCCCAATCATTTGTGCCCAACGTGGTGAAACGTAAGAAATATATTATCATGTGACCATCACGCGTCTTGCGGCAAACGGCAACTCGCAAGGTAGTACAACATTTGTATCACTTCGACTCAGACACAACTCAGTGGTAGATAGTGATCTTGTAAAATCCGATTCTCTCTGACGCATATAGTGTTGAATTACCGAGGAGTGCAAAAGCTGGTCCACTGGACGATTTCTGAAAAAAAATATTGAAGTCCCCAGTGACAATGAATGGTAGAATCAGTAGATATTTCAACAAACGTTCATCGGAAGAGAGAGGAATCACTGAATTTCCAAGATTCTACCGAATGCTGGTCGCACGACCATCACCGGAAGTCGGACATATTTCAAAACGAGAAGTCATTGTCAGACTCCTCAACTTCCACTCCGAGGTCATCAAACTCGTCTTCGGACTCTTGCTCATCTTCCTCACCCTCAATTTCACCCTCTGACTGCTCATCAGCAGGGTCAACAACATCCATCCGTTGTTGTTCTTCCTCTTCATGGCCCTCACCATCGCCTCCGTCTTCATCAACATCCATAGCCTCCGCCGGTGCTACTGACCGGAGGTTGAGACAGTCCCTCACAGTCCTCCGTAAAGCTACTGGGTGTCCTACGCCCATGTCAGTATAACGCAAGAACATATCGCGGTCGACAAAACTAGCACAAACAGATAAGAGTCATTCAATCACAAGACACATTGCACTCACATCCCCACACAGTACACTTCCCAGTCGTCTAATTCCCCGTTAGGACGAGCTAAAGATTTTCCGTGGCGAAGGGAGCTTATACCTCGTCCCGAAGCGAATGCAGGAATTAAATGGGCCCCTCGAATTACTTGGCCTGGATCAAGAAATCCGAATGCGTCATAGTCCGACTCCTCCACAAACGCCACTTTAGGAAGGCAGGCACGTTGCATCCCAGACCGACGGGACATTAATGGGGCAAGCCATCTGACGTGGAGGACCTCGAGGAGTTGTTTCTTGATTCGTCCGCCCCCTTGGAGCCACGTGTCCATATGATATACACCCAGTACGCGAGCGTACCAGTATGGGTGCTTAGGTGAGGTTTCTCCAGAAAGTACCATAACATCTGGGTGTGATCTAGGGTTGATCGTGTCGTATTCGCGCCGCATGTCGTAGGTTGTATAATGTACCCTCATCGTCTGGACCGAGTAGAACGTATTATTAGGAATTATAACTGAGTTACGTTCCTCATCCGTGAATGTACGATCGCAATTACTGACGTCTAATTTATTCAGCCTATACAAGATGTGATCCTTCAACTTCGGGACGAAGTTCTGTAAGCCACCATAAGCATTCAACTCAAAGACTCAAAGTGCGAATGTTTACCTTAATAGCTGGATCGCTATCGTTGTCCTGGAGGAATGCGAACAACGAGACTGGTTCATTTTGATTGGTCGCAATAGAATGATGATCCTTGAACAAAGATGGAGCAGGAGAGTCGGCTGGAGATTCGTTACTTGAGGGGAAGGTACCTGCTGCTTCTGCGACTCGCTGTAACACACGACGCCTGCGCTCGTGCTTCGCTAGCTGGGCTGGAGCGTCCAGCTTGCTCGTCAGCGGATAGAATCGCTTCAAGATTCTGTGCGCTAGCTCTCCCTAGCCGATAAGATGAATTCAGATACTTGGGGGCGAGGAGAGAGATACTGCTTACAATCTGAGTGGTGAACGAATCCGTAGTCCCAAAAAGTTTGATAGTTTGCACGTAATCACCCATTGCATGAAACTTATAAGTGCTTATGTTGAACCTTTTTACCCTTGGCACGCTGGAATCCGGGGGAGCATTGTTAGATTTTGCGAACTTTCGTTGGCGGGCTGCCTTCTCTTTAGGTAGTTCCACGGTGACAAAAGCAGCGCACGTAGAGTCACGAAACTTCCGCAATTGTTTGGAGAGAATCTTGAATGTTTCCTCTAGGAAACCCAGCGTCGAGTCTGAATGAATTCGTAACTTAGCGAGTGCGTGCCACTGAGCGAATCTGTATAGAAGAGACTGTACGATCATGTCATGGCTAGCGGGAAACAGCCCTTCGAATACAGGCATAGCACACTGAAGTGAGGTCGTCAGAAAGTTAAGTGAAGAAAAGTTTGGTGAAGAAGGAATAACCTGCAAGATATCTTCGAAGTCCCGAGCGGCCAATTTCTTCATCTCAGATGTGTTGTTCGCAAACGCTCGGATTACTCCATCGCCGAAAGTTGGAACCTGACGAAATCTACGGGACGATAACATTCACTGTCATTACGCAGTAGAAATACTATGCAAACTCCACCTACCTGGAATCTAGGGTTGCAACTAGCTGATCCCCAAGTGGTAGCGCGTAAAGGATTCTGACGAGGTGAGTAAATAGTGCCTTCCAGGTACCTAACTCGCACTCATGCATAAAGTCCACGACAAGCATGCGAAACGGGTCAAGGCCAAGTGGTCCCAGCTTCTCGACAAATGTATTCTGTGAGTTACTCGTCTGAGCTGGTACGACAGAACGGTGGATACCTCACACTTACGAGAACGGGTACCCACGAACCATCTCCAAGAGCCTGTTCGACCTTCGTACCATCTACAGTATTTCCCATACTAAAAATGTATTCTCGCGCCTTGACAATACTGGTCTTAGCATAGACCCGGAGATTTTCGATACGATTTCTCATATCCTTCAGGAGACCTAGAAAAGGAAACATGTTTTTCGGCGTGAGGCAACGGGGGCAGGGACACGAGCCCATGTCCTTAATAGTGGCGATTAATACCCTGAGACTTGTTCAGCAATACACCTAGCCGCCGGGATGACAAAACATACTTTTCAGGGTAATCAGCTGAGTATGTAAATAAACGAGGGAATATTCTGCGAAACACTCCGTCGGCACATTTTAATACAATGCCATGGCGGTACGCAAGAAGAAAGTCCCTATCCAGTAAGGTATCCCAGCATCCGTGAAACAACTCACGTCGACAGTGGGTATGAAGGGCAGCCATGCCACTTTTCGATATCCGAGGTAACATACTCAGAATATCTTTGACACTATCAGGCAACTGACACACAAATATGAGACTGATGCTTAACGATACAATAAAAGAACCCACCGACGGTAAGAACCCCACGAGATGACATGCGCCGGATTTTGGTGCAGAACGCGTGTACTTCGTCAAATTTCCAAAATACATATATAGAGGCCAGGCCTTCGCAGTTCCGAAGCTCGCCAGGTGCGTAGCATCCGAGAAAAACATAAGGCCAGCAATTACTCGCTCCAGTGAACATCCAGGCTCCTTTGGGAGCTTCTGCAGTTCATCTTGGGCATCCAGCCAAGAGTCAGAAGTATATAGCTCGTCGAAAATTCGCTCTTGCCGGTTGTTCAGCGGATTCTTCCATAGACGCTTAAAAGGTGATAGATGAAACGCGCTCGCTTGAATGTGAAGGCTGACCGAATTACTTCGATGAGAGGGCGAAAATGTAAACCTGGAACGGAAAAAGGTATCGCATCATCTTCCTTCGATTTCGTAGGAATCTTGATGGTAACGTTGGCTTGGATCCAGTCATCCGGAAATTCGATCTTCCTCCCCCTGGGATTGTTGTCCAATTCTCGTAAACTCTTCCTCACCGAGAAGTCCTCCAGGTGCTTTATGTCAAAATCATCCGCCAATATTACCTCCTTGACGAGGCGTGTGACTTCAGTCTCAGATTTCTGATTGCTCCCGGAATTCATCCAAGAAATGAGTCGGTATATCGTCATGTTAGGAAGAGGGTAAGGAGGCGGGAGGATACCAGGTGAATCAGGCTCTTCTGTGACTGTTGGACACGTTGTGGAAAGTAGCGAGGACGGGATGAATTTGTCTGGCTCGAAGGTTGGGCGACGGGGGTACAGTCGGCAAAGTCCAAGAGAATTAAAGCTCGTCTGCAGCGTGTCCGTAATGTCAGTAAAACTCTTCGGATTCTAGATTGAGTCGGGCCTGCATTCTGAGCGGGTGGGACATCAATATTATCTGAGTAATTAGCGTCCTCGTCAGGAAGAGGAACATCCTGAAAAGGCTTAGGTATTCGCCTCCGAGTCAGAGGGCGCGAAGGTTCTTCTGATGAGCAAAAAACAATTAGTGAACTATCACTCGACACAAACACAGACTCTCAGACATACCCAAAGCATCATGGAATATGTTTTCAACATTATCATCGATATCAGACTGCTGGTGGTTCGAGTCCTGCAGGTGCCCAAGACCCCAGCCCGTCGTGGCTGCACCAGGAGACGTGACGATACCTTGAAACCCGTGCTTGCTTGTTGGTTGACACGAAACAATGGGTTTGAGGCCGCGGTCATGGTTACTCCCAATGTGCCGGATGGGTGATAATTTCTGGAGGTATGCGAATTGAGTTGTCAAAACTGTTTGTGACACTATCAAGCAGAAACTTCAACACTGCTCACCGAAGAACTGGCCAAGCTTGATTTTTTCGGAGGTAGACTCGGAATGTTAGCTGCCTGTTTCGCCCTTTCGTGTCTCTTCTGACTGGCTATATATCTAGATTTTTGGTAGTGTTTACATATTGCACGATGCCTACTTAGCCCACGAGAGGCCTCATCGGTTCCTTTCTCCCAGAAGCAGCCTGGAGCGTTGCAGGATATTGCGACCATCAGTTCAAGTAAGAGCAAAAGCAGGACGTGAAGGCATAGAAGTTTTCTACGCATTCGACTCTCCACTGTCACGGTCACCTTGACGGTGGTCAACTTCTTGGAAGGCGGCCGCGGCGGCTGGTATTGAAAGTGCAAGAGTGACTCACTCTAAGTCGTCAGAGGCTACGGTGACTCGGAGTCAAAGCTCAGAGCATTTGAATTCACGCATTACGTACTAGTAGACGGCAGTGTGCGGCCGCATCTGAGTCTAGTATAGTAGTAGGCTACCACTATACTAGTGACTACATCTTGAATGACTCATAGAGTCACAACGTTCAATTGGGTCATCGCCATACTTGTGTGGTGTTTGGACGTCAACAAAGTCACATAAGACAGGCTATGGCAGGTGAAGGTCTTGGAGTAGTAAAAGTAGTAGTAATAGTAGTAGTAGTACGGATGAGTCACCACGACGGTAGCATTGAATGTGGCGCAGATGAGGAGTTCGACACTACTAGTGATTCAACACATCGGTGATAATAAACCGAATTGTTTATACATAAATAAGTAAGGTCATTCACCGTGTACAAGTTCCGGCGTCCTTTGCGCGAGATAAACATCTTGTACACCATGACAGTTGTGTTGAAGTCGAATATTGAGTGTAACGATTGTTGGAATGAAAACAAACACTATGATACAGCCTGTGGGGTGACTATGTCATCTCAAGCACGATACCGTAGTTCGAAAATTACACTCACATCAGGTAGCCGTTGTATTCTCTGCATCTCTCAGTATGCTTTCCATGCACTGGTTCAAGCGAACTTCAGGATCTCCTATAGTATCCCCCGAGGGCAGTGGCCCGGGCTGCCGGTTGTAGCTTTTCCGAGTCCAGCCCCTGAAGTATTCCTCGGTGAGTGGCACAGAGCCACAGTCGTCTTCAGTAATCCCCTCTGAGGGAGGCTGCTTCTCAAGCACATTTGAGGGTGGTCGCTCCTCCCCTTCGAACATCTGCTCCTGAACCAGCTCATCTATGGGGATATCCTCCGAGAGCAACTCCTCAGCAGGGATTTCATCTGTGGGTAGCTCTAACTTCCGCTCAGCACTGATCTCCTCTAGTTGCTGAAGCTGTGTGTCTGCAATATTGAATGCTGTGAAGTCATGACTATATGCAGCGACGATGAAGTCCGAATCGTCTTCAAGCTGCTGCCTGCCACGCTTGACCAAGAGCCTTTCAAAAAAGGAAGCTTCTGCTGCGCTATCGATATAGTCCACAGCACAATTCTTGAGAATCTGTTGAAGAAGCACTGCATGCTTTTCAGCCGACTCGAGCTCCCAAGCTGTTGCGAGAGCGCGCAATCGCTTGGACTCGACATCGGCTTTCTTGGCGATCACAGCGTGATAAACGGTGTCGTCCGGCAGATGCATCATGCCTCTCTTAAATATCTCCTTGCCCTGGGATCACATATATCAGTATGGCGTGATCTGTAGTATAAATGATGTTCAGTACCTTCTGGACATCTACAAGACTCATGTCGGCCTCACTACGCTTCAAAAGGTACTTTGACGTGAAGCGGTGTTCGAGTGCAGTGGGAGTATTGCCCCCCAGCTGATAAGGCCTGAACCTCGGGCGAGAACGCTTTGCATAGCATGACATATGGTGTACTACGGGGGGAAGGCGGAGTTGCATAAACATCACTATCTTCACATGTTGCCAGTGATCGTTGATTGAAGGGTAAGGGTTCCATTATCCTCTCATTGTGAGGACGCTTGACTTTAGGAGCGTCATTATGTGCGGATTGATTGGCGAAAAGGTCGCTTCCACGCAGATCCGACGCTGAACGGTGATGATCGACACTAGATTCATTAGGAGGGATAGGGACAGTAAGAGAGGACATGCTCAGTATGCTTGCCAGAGCCAAGACCTCGTAGTGATTTTGAGACAACACAGTATTAGTGTGAGAGCCAGCGGAGTTTCAAGGCTAGATGGCTACATACTACAGTTAGTAATTGAATTGCTGCCCTCAAAGTTCATATCAGTTGATGGAAAGCGACTTCTCAGGATCAGTAAACAATCCCAGTTCGGTATCACTGTACCATACATTCCTCTTTCCGATGGCGCAGCATTGGCGCCACATCCTCATGTGATAAACCCTCGGCCCAAACAGCCCATCATATGATAGCTATTAGTATTTGCTATGCCGAGTCGCCGGAAATCTGCCTGAAGATTTGCAATAAGAACAGACATAGTGCACTCTGTTGCAAGACAGGAAGACAGTGGATATCAACTCTATGTAAATACTAGAGAGCGGATCATCGCCACTGTTTAGAGGATTGTCACACTGTGGCTGTGTATCTCTGAAAAAACTTGGGTTGTCACAGTATAGTAAGTGGGGCTTTGTCATAACCGTGTGACATTTCAGCGACTCCGTATGGGTAGTTATGCTAGTCACTTTCATTAGATTAGGGATCACGAACCATTAGCAATCGAAAGTGAGTATTAAAAGCAAGGAGAAAAGCTGATAAGTAGTAATAGAGACTTGGAAGTGTGGAGTGTATGCGTAGGAGTACTAGAGACTAGGTCACCACCTTTGCAAACATACTAGAAACATAGAGTTACTAAGTCAGACGGCACGCGACAGTGATTGCATTCGCCAGCCAGTGAGGCTTCCTTCGTTAAGTTCACATTACTGTTTCTAGATAAAATTCACGAGTGAATACAAGTGGCATGGAAAATAAATGAATAACGCACCCTGAGGTTTCTCGAGATTGTCAGCCTGCACTCGTGCCCTCTTTTTCCCTTTCGCCTTCCTTCTCGCCTTCGCACGTTCTTCCTTCATGTGAGCTTTACAGACATGAGTATAAAAAGTATATGCTGCGCCCTCTGACATGCCAACCTTCTCCACATAAAACCTACTATTAAAATGTGCTGCTGTCGGTAGATAGAATATGCCACGCTCCTTTAGCTTATCCACATACTGCAAGAAATTCAGAGCAGGGTAACGAAGACCAATGCTAGCAAGGATGTCGTTAATATCATTTTGCAGTGGTTCGTCAGGGTCTTCATCGGTTTCTTCGTCACTCTCCATGTAGAGTGCATA